>OZ007587.1:420174423-421641923 GCA_963931845.1 Maratus michaelseni | reverse complement strand
TCCTTACTTTTTAGAAGTTTAAATCTGTACCTAATAAATATTACATATTGATAAAAAATTATACTTCTCTATTATCCCATCGACCACTTTTCATAACAAAAACTATCGCCAAATAAACGGGAGAACGTTGCCATTGGAATATCAAAATAAATAAATAAATAAAATATAAGAATTTAAGCACACAATTGTTATTTTAATTAATAAAATAACTAATAACTCAGTAAAACATAATGAAAAATATACGCAAGTGTCGAATTAAAAACCACTTGATGACGTAACAAACACGTATAATGCTTCTGACATCAAGTAAATGGGACTGCATTTTTGGCGTTTAATCTTACTGTTTGGCGGTAGTTTTTTGTTATGAAAAGTGGTCGAAGGGATAATAGAGAAGTACCGAAAAAATATTAGATTTCAGTGCGAAATCTTCGCACGGGCCCTCTGTTTTATTATTAATAGGCATTAAATGGCAAATATTTATTTTATATTTTCAACTTAGACTGCGCTTAAATATTCAAAATGACAATCTAACTAAAAAATTAAACCACATATTTCATTATATATATATATAAACACATGTGAAGAACGAAGGAAAAGACATTATAAAAAGCTTTTGAAATCGGAAATATCTTGATATATTTGAATTCTGTATTTGATGTCTTAGAAATATCTTTTTAAAAATATGTGTTATAAGTACAAAAAAGCATATGTATATGATTATATGAATAAATAATATTTTCAAAATCATTATAATCTAACGTTTTCTCCTGTGTTAAAATCAGAAGGAAATGACAGTATCACAAAACTAATAACATTATTTCATTCTCTCAAATCTTTCCTTAGTATGTTAAAATTTATATAATAAAATAGACTTCATTTTGACAGTTCTAAGTGTTAGAATTTCTTGCTAAACATACGTTTTCTCTTATTTTCATGATTTATTTATTCACAATAAAGATTATGTAGACTTTACAATGACTTTACAACTTACGTTCTATTTCACTTATGAAATGAAATACAACGTTTAAATTATGTCTGAAATTCGTTTTCACGTTTTTCAAACCTTTTTTATCTTTGTTTGTGTTTACATTTACATCGTCCGCAACAATGCAAAATGATAACTAAATAAAATTTTACAACATTTTTTTTTTAATAAATTTGCTTTTTGACATCAAATGAAACACTTAGCGAAATAGTAAATGTCTTGCATGGTGTAAAACGAGTTTTTATTTGATATCTATCCAAATTTTACTTTTAGTATATCATATTTTACATCATCTGTTACTTTAAACATTAACAGAGGAACAAAGTACAGCTCGGTGAATGAAGAAATATAAATGTAGTAATTTTATAGAATAAATTTTTGACATGAGTTTCATTCAGAGCATTTTATCACAATACTAGTAATATCAGTTAAATCGTTATATGTTTCCTTTGTACTTGACAGCTGGCTATATCTTGATAATGAAAATGTAATTCAGTTTAACAGATTTCATTACTAATATTTCATGTTTTAGAATAACGGCCCTTCTAACCATTATACATTTACACACAATATTCATAAAAAAGAACGTCAAAGATATAATGTCCAATTTGGATTCAAAAATAATGTTTAAAATTGGATTTTCTGGCTTTGTTTCTTAGAAAGAAACATGATGTTAACACGTTTCATTAGAAATTAAATTATTTAAGGTAAGACATTTGGCAGTTTATAATAGAGATAGTAATAATTTAGAAAATTTTATATTTGAAGAAAATCTATTTATAAATAGGTTTTCTTCAAATATAAAATTTTCCAGTGGTTCGCTTTGTCATGTACAAAAGCCATATGTGTCATACTTTAATTAGACAGAGATATTTGTTTTTTATTTCTATTCCTAAATATTTAATTCTTCTTCTTAATTATTGCAATTTCTTTTGTTCATAAAATGAAAGTTCTCAACAAAAGGTAAATATCATTTATCATGTGAAATTATTACGCATTGGATACCTTTCACAATCCCATTTAAATGCCCGATTACTTTTACATAATTTTTTTTATTTATACCTCAACTAAGGATCTAAGTAATGAAAGGTTTTCTTCAAATATAAAATTTTCTATTTGTTCGCTTTGTCATATATTTTAATTAGACATACACATATTTTCTCCTAAATGTTTAATTCTTATTCTAAATTATTGCAATTTATTTAGTACAGAAAATGAAAGTTCTGAACAAAAGATAAATATCATTTATCAAGTGCAATTATTGCGCATTGGGTATCTTTCAAATTCCCTTTTTTAAATGCCTGATTACTTTTACACATATTCTTTTAATTTATACCTCAAATAATGAGCTACGTACTGATAGGTTGTCATCAAATATAAAATTTCTAGTGGTTCGCTTTGTCATATGTTTTAATTAGACAGACATTTTTTCCTTCTTAAAGTTTAAGTCTTCTTCTAAATTATTGCACTTTATTTTAAGTTCTGAATAAAAGATAAATATCATTTAGCATGTAAAATTATTGCGCATTGGATACCTTTCAAAATGTCCACTTTAAATGCTCGATTACTTTTATATATTTTTTTATTTATACCTGAACAAAGCAAAGTAACGCTAGTTTAATAATGAATTATAAATCTGATAACGTTACAACACAAAATATTGACATGTGTCAGAATCAGATAATAATGTCACAACACTTGTAATGTCAGTTAACTCTCTGTAATGTTTCATCTGTTCTTGACATCATATCACATTTTGATAAAGAAAATTTAATTCATTTTCTCATGTTTCAATACTAATATTTTTCGCTTTAAAGTAAGTTTTTTCTTGTTACGATAATACAGGGTATTCTCAAAGTCCCTGACACATTTTAAAATTCAATAATAGATCAACCAATTAGTGTACGAGAGTGCGGTTTGGACAAAGATGCTTCTTATGATCTGAAATTTTGTTTAAGAAACTAAAAAAAAAATGGTACAAAAAATTTCTCATAGATGGCGCTTCTTCTGGAAAGTTATCGAATAAGTAGAATGCTTTTATAGATAACATAGCGAAAGACGCACGATGTGTAAGCACAGTTTTTGTCCGAACTATGGCAACCCAATTCCAGAAGTTAATAATACTCTTAAAAACAAATGAACAACATAATAACACAATAAAGTAGCACAAAAGAACAATAAAATAGCACAAATAAAAATATATAAAATGGTAAACAGATGTTTCGGAGCTTTAAAAGCTCCATCATCAGTGCCAAATTTAAAAGATTAAGCAAAAGATTTGGTACTGGTGATAGAGCTTTAGGGGCTCCGAAACGGCTTTTTGCCATTTTATATATTTTTATTTCTGCTATTTTACCTTGTTCATTTACTTTTAGTATAACGACACAAAGTTGAATCCACCTATTTTTTAAAAAGTTAATAATACTCGTCTATCCATCCTCACTTGTTTAATCGAACTCAGGAGAGGGAGTATTGTTAAGTTCTGGAATGTGGGTTGACATTGTTTGGACAAAATATGTGCGTACGCATTGTGCGTATTTCGCCATTGTTATATATAAAGGTATTCTACCCCTATTCAATAACATTCCAGAAGCAGCGCAATGTATAAGAAATTTTTGAAACTACTTCTTTTTTATTTGCTCAAACAATATTTTTTATCTTAAGAATCCTTTTCGTGCAAACCGCACTCCAACCGTACGCCAATTGCTTGATCTTTTATTGAATTATAAATTGCGTAAAGGACTTTTGGGACACCCTGTATATTAAATCATAATATTTGTAAATATGCAATTTAAAGCAATTATGCTATTTTGTACATGGATTATAAGGTTTTTTTTTTAATTTCTGAACTTTCTTTTTTCCGATTTTTTGCATTAAAAAATATACTGATAATGTTTCTATTTTTTTAGAGAAAAAGTCCAAGATTCATCAATAAAATAATAGTGGAAATGCAAAGAAATATACTTTGTTTTAATAGATTTTACAAATCAAACTTATTGCTATATTTCTAGAACAAATTAAAAGAGTACAGATTCTTATGTACCGGGGGAACCAAAAGTTCGTTAAAATTTTAAAAGTTCATAAAAAAAGAAGAAAATGCGATAAAAAAGTGCGGTTTGGAAGAAAGCGCTCACAAGGTAGTAGGATTTTTGTTTTTGGCAGCAAAAAAAAATATTGTTAAAAAAGTCACCTGTAGATAGCGCTAACAGTGAGATTCAGCAGAATTACGCTAATTAATCCTGCAATAAAATACCGGGATACACGTGGATTTCTCATTCACTTTCAGAATGTTATCACCTGATCGAGCATTGTTGGTGAAGGTGTTCTATTTGAACGGAGAGTCAGCAACTGTTGAGTTTCAAAAATTTCGCAAAGCAGAAGGACTGAAGACGAAGAATGTAGTCTGGAGTTCATGTTGAACAATTTTTATTGCAATAATAAATGGATGGAGCCTACTGTTGCCCTGTTCATTGTGTTTCGGGTCATCAGCGCCCTCTACCAGTGACATTTTTAACTTTTTTTTTCCTGCTAAAAAAATACGTCTACCTTATGAGTCCAATTTTTAAAGTTTTAATGAACTTTTGGTTCACCCGATATTTTGAAAAATAAAGATTTATTTTCCAGAATTGCATACATTTGTATAAAAATTCATTTTGCACTGTTTTTCTGGTGTTCTTTATTTAAAGGTGGTACGTTAAATAAATATATGTATTTTTTTTAACTTGGCAATTTAAAACATATATCACCAGTAATATTTACTGAGGTTGCGAACCCCGCCCTATGATTGGAAATCTATGCTCTGTAAAATTATATGTGGAGAAGTTTTATTTTTGGATAAGAATTACGGATTAATACAAATTAAGTAAGAACAAGAAACAAAAATCATGTTTAAATAGTAGATTGTGAAACACATTTCAGTACATTCAGAATACTCTAACAGAATTTTACAGTTTAATAAGGTAAAAGATGATGTCTAACCAAAAAAAATTTGAACCCAAGTGAAAACCCAATTGCAGGAATTGACATCTGTAGTTGATAAAATATGCGAATTCTTTAGTACATCCATGTATACGATCTATACCCTTGTATATATAGTATATTAAGCATATATAGTAAACGTAGTTCAGTAAGGAAACGCATACCACACTTAAAAATTCCCCTTCAACATTTTTTGTTAATAAATGGAAATGTACGCGAGAGCATTTGTGAAGCGTTGTATATGATCTATAGAAATTGCACAAAATACTTAATATGCAAAACAATAGTTACATTTAAAAACATGTACCAGAACTGAAAACGCACGTCCAAATATTATTGTTCATAGTGTGATGAGTTGACGTGAATCAACTAATCCCTTACTTGTAGAAAAGGGATAATCTCCTTGGAATGAAAATAGTCTGATAGATTGATCTCTTTTGAGAAAAATTCGATTGAATGAAGGATTTCATTGTCATCTGGAAATAAACCCTGTTGGGATGTAGGTGTTGTATGGAAGACAATGCTCTCTGCAGCAATTCTTTTGAGACAAAAGAACTAAGCCTCTATGAAGTGGAAATTCAAACTTGGGGAGTAAAGGATTAAAGGGGATGTCAATCTTATGAGATTATAGGGCGTTTCTTTCCCTATATAGAAAGACCAGTTTCCAGAAGGGTGTTGACTATGATATATCGAGGAAGGCAAGAAGAGATACGAGAGACGGAGGTGAAAGTTGTAGCAAGTGAAGAGAGGTTTTTCTCTGGGGGGACGTCAGAATGTTTTTTTTCTGAAACTGTACTGATACCTTGTGGATATGTTCTTCATCATTTCATTATATTTTTTGATATTTTTAATGTGTTAATTTACAATAAAGTTTTTTTCGTTTCAAACTATAATGAATTGTATTAATTATATATACATTAATTCACGTTACCACAGCTATAGTATATATAACTAATTGGTGGCAGCAAATGGGATATGTGATCTAGAGTAAATTAGATTACGGATCTATGTGTTAAACTGATTAAACAGATGAAGAGCCAGTGGAAAACGGATAAGCAGATTTGGGGAGTCTTGAAGTCTAATTGGAGTAGTGGTTTTTTCTTGGAGTTCTAGCAAGTAGAGAACTGGTAAAAGAACTTTATCGACTAAAGCTGTGTGGTGTATGAACAGTCAACTATAGACTTGGTGCTACGTGCTTCAAAATATATCTAGTGGAATGAAGGTATTCGGCGTACCATCTGAGTTGTCTATATACGGATCTAAGGTTAATTTAGTGCCTCAACAGTGAAATTAGTGTATTCATGTCTTCAAATCTTCAAACATCTGTGGGTATATCATCTTTAAAAGTGCTTGGAAGCCCGGTATCAGTATGGAGGAAATATCTGCATCTGGAGGTAAGCTCTTTTATGAAATCTTCTATAGAGGTGTGTTTTAAATTAAATTTTGTGTATAAATTTTAATTTTGGGGAACAAAACTCTAACAGAAATTTAAGAATTCTAGGGAATCTATTAATTTGGAATTTAAATTTTTAGTTAGAATTTTTATGTTTGGTTATTTTCTGGTATCTGTTAGGTATAGTATTGGGTTAAGAAAATTATATACTTATGTATTTGTTAAAATTTACTTGGGGTATAGTAAATTGTTATTGATTAATTGAGATTATTAATCAGGATATTTTAATCATAATATTGTATAAAACTTTTGGAAATAAGAGTTTTGTTTATATACATTTTATTTATTACAGTAATAAAGTTATAGCTTAATTTTATGAGTATACTGTGGATGATTATGATTAATGTTTCAAAATAAATTGATGTTATACTGTACAGTGGGTATAAAATATATTTTGGGGGATATACTCAGTTTGAAAGACGTCACTGTTGCATGAGAATTTGCTATATTGAAATTGTGTCGTTTTTAAATACATTATTCGACGGTTAGTGAAAAAGAAAATTCTATTTCTGTATTTATTGTATTATTGTAAATTGAATATATCTGATATTTTGAAATTTATTATATTTTGGGGGAAAATATGGCAGACTATTTAGTAAAATATAGTAAAAGCGTCTTGTTATTATTAGCAGAGGAATTTGAGACCAGTGTGTCAAAAACGTGTAAAAAGTCAAGCTATAATTCAGGCTATTGTTAGTGTTGGGGATTATAAAGGAAGTTACGTGAAACTTCGATTGCAATATATTCTTGAACAGAGCGGAAAGAACAAGACAGACAAATTGAAAAAGATCGTAAAGAAAGAGAGAGGCAAATTGAATTGGATAGGATTGTGCAAGAGGAAAAAGATAAACTTAGGAAATTTTAATTAGATAAACTGGAGACAGATAAACTCGAAAAACAGCAACAACTTGAATTACAAAAACTTGAAAAAGAACAGCAATTTGAATTAGAAAATTTGCGTATTCAAAATTCTGCGGATGTTGTTAGTGTTTCATTTAATGAATCAAATGTAGATTGTCATAGAACTCCTAAGGTAAATTTAAAGGATTTAGTTCCGCGTTTTGATTCTAAATTAATTGATATAACTATTTTCTTTATTATTTTTGAAAGGCAAGCCGAGAAAGCTAAAGTTTCTCAGGAAGATTTGGTTAGTCAATTAATTCCTTTATTACCTTCTGATATTGCAGAAATTATAGTAAAACAACCAACAGACAAATGTGATGATTTTCAACACATAAAGAAAGTTTTGTTAGACAGGTTTAGGCTAAGTACAGGCGCCTTAAATCAAAAGTTTGAAACTCATCAAAGACAATCTGGTGAATTATGGGTGGATCTGATTTATGAGTTAAGGGGTTAACTTGATAATTGGTTAGAGTCATTAGAAGTGAGGGATTTTGAATCCTTAAAAAACTAATGCTCAAGGAACAATTAAAAAAGTGTCCCTTTTGAGATTAAGGAAAAATTTATGGATGATTGAGAGGAAATAAAGATTGCTTCTAAACTCGCGGAAAAATCAGATAAGTATGAGAATATAAGAAGGGAATTTAAGAGGTCAGATAAAAAACCTTGGGAAAATAAATCTTTTCAGGATAAGCAAAAAGACAGTTTTAATTCTAAAAGTAGGAATGAAATTAAACCAAAGTCGGAATGTGAGAATACAAAAGTGAGTGGGAAAACTGATCAATTTAAGAAGGATAATGGTTTCGAAAAGCAGAGACAAGTCCAATGTTACAATTGTTTGGCAGTTGGTCACATCCGTCCAAATTGTCCTGAATTGTTAAAAAGTAAATCCAATTATAAGGATAAAAGCATAGCTTGGATTATTACTAGTGATGGGAAAGGTATAAATAATAAAGAAGGTGTGGAAACCGAATTACCTATGGTTGATTTATGCGTGAATGGTAAGAAAGTAAAAGCGATTAAGGACACTGGAGCGCAAATTGCGGTTTTTGATGCTAATGGCATTCCGTGGAGTGCGAAGAAAGTGGGAAATGTCTTTCTTATACCGGCCCTCGGAAATAGACAAAAGACGGATTTGGTGTCCGTGCCTGTTGCTTTGATAGAAGATAAAAAAAAGTATGTTGAAAAGAATGTGGTGGTTGCAGTTGTGAGAAAAATAAATTCTCCACCACTTATAACACCAGCGGTTTATGAATTCTTAAAGTTGGGAAATATGGATAATCAAAATTCAGTGTGTAAACAAGTGGAAAATCGGAGAGAATTAAATGAGCAGGGAACACTCAGATTATCTAGCGATCATGAGCAAAAATTCTTTAGAAAAATGGTTGTAAATGAAATCTGTGAAAGGGATAATAAGTCTGTTAATGAGATAGAGGTAAATTCACCGGGAGACGTGACTGATAGGATTTTGGAAAAAGGGTTTAAAGTGATCGATACTAAAGGTGATGCGTCTCAAACGGATGGTGATAAAATGTCAGGTAAAGGGGGTCAATTTCGGGAAAAGAATTCTGAGCATGCTGTAAATATACCGAGGTATTTTGTTGGTAGTATGGGATTTATATATGTTAGAAATATAATTAGAAAGAAATTGATTTCCCCAATGACTATGGCCAGTAAATTTAACTCTCGTATAAAGGAAAATAATAGAGAAAATTAGGGGGCTAAATTCCAAGAAAATGTGGATAGAAAATCAAAGTTAAAAAGAAGGGAGCATTCTGTTTTTAAAACGGATCACAAAGAAAGATTTATTAAAATCAAACAAGATTTTGAAAGAAAAAAATTATGAATATAGAGTTGTGAGGCGAAAATTATTGTCGAAAAGATTTTCTGCTAAAAGTAATTTGGATATAGGTTTTCGAGAGAATTCTCTAAATTAAATTTTATTCTAAATTTGGGAGTACTCATTTAATTGTAATATCTGTATTGGAAAATATATGAAAAAGCAATATGAAAAAATTATCCCCCCTCAGAAATTTCGATAAATTCAACAAGAAGCTTCATACAAAAATTAAAAGAATATAAGCCACGACTACATGTTAAGCCTGGATGTCCAAAACTTGTAACCGTCTATTAACTTGAAAGAAATGACAGATCTAATCAATAATAAAATAAAAAAGGATTATACAGAATCTAACTTAAGTACTCTATTATAAAGCGCAACAAACTTGATCCTGAACGAAAGTAATTTTAAGTTCAATAACAAAATATATAAACAAATTAAAGGAGTACCTATGGGATCCCCAATTTCTAATATAGTCGCAGAATGGAAATTAAGAAATCTAGAAACAATAATCATAAACAAACACAAAACTGAAATCAGACTATGGCTTAGATATGTAGACGACGTACTTATCACAAATAAACGAATTAACCTAGATAACCTCCTTGACAAAGTAAATTCATATGACAAGAATATTCAGTTTACAATAGAAAAAGAAATAGAGCATTCGATCAACTACTTAGATGTAAAAATAACTCATGATATAACTCAAATAAATACTACAGTATATAGAAAACCCACAGCAAACTTAAATATAATGTCCTATAAAGCCGATACTCCAATGCCATATATATTAGCAGCCATGAATACATATATAAATAGAGCTCTACATGTCTGTTCCACAGAAAAATCACTAAAGGAAGAGTTAAAAATCATTGAAAACATAGGTTTAAAGGCAGGACATCCGAGGAAAACTATACTTAAACTAATTGAAAGAGTAAGAGAAAGAATTAACCATATACAACCAGTACAGAGGAATCTAACATACACTCCCCCTATTCCATATATAAAAGGTGTATCTTTAAAAATAAAACGAGAATTAGAAAAATTAGGAAAAATAGTCCCACTAACCCCCAATCCATCCCTCTTCAAATCAATAAGAAATGAAATAGAAAAATATGAAGAAATACAAACAGCAGGGATATACAAAATAAATTGACTAAACAGCAGAAATGAAAAAGTTACTTACATAGGAATGACGAAGAGGAAAATAGAAGAAAGAAAGAAAGAGCATATTCGAGATATAAAATTAAATAAACAGTAAACAGCTCTTGCAAGATTAAACCTTAAAACCCAATAAAACTTGATACCCTACAAATAAATAAAATAGCTAACTACGAAAACTTGCATAACGTGTTATTACGAGAATCAATTGAAATAAATATATCCAAAGAAACGTGCAATGACATGGTACACTCAGTGATCGATTGCCGCTGGAGAAGAATGTTGGAGGAGGGGAAGAGAGAGAAAAAAAAATATTGAAATCCGATAGGGGAACCTCTATAGCCACCAGTCATCTATATAAAGGAGAGGAAGTTGGATTGAGAACACAACTGATGATGCCCTGGCAGGGGGTGAAAGCGCTTTTGTTAGGTGGTGGAAGTTTTTATTAGAGACTGTTTTTAATTTTTTAAATGAAGGGCATTTTTAATGAAAATTTTTGACCATAGTTTTTTATAAATAATGTCTGAGAGAAAATGGTAAAGTGTATGAATAAATATATGTACAGACATTAACGGGTGAACACCTATTTTTAATCTGTATTAGGTTTATTTATCATTTAATGCTTAATATTTTCGTAATAGTAAAACTTCATTAATTTAATAATTGCATAATTTAGTATGCGTTCTTTTTGTTTGTAGAAGCGTCTAAATTTAGGCTTTTGAGCAATAGGTTTTTAGGAGAATTGTATTAGTCATTGTGTTATATACAGATTTATTCTTTATTTTTTTATTATTTTTTTTGTTTTGTTTTGTTTGTTAGAATCTTGTAAAGGGTAATCTGTATTTGGTATTATATGTATGTGAAAAATTTCAAAATTGTCTCTTAGGGCATCAATTGTATAAATTATTCCTGGAATTATACTTAGGTATTGTAGGAATGGGATTATAGTAAATCCTATTGACAGTGTGGTCTATCAAATACTGAGTATGGGAATGTGTTTGTATTCTATAGGGATTTCATGTGTTATTCTAAATTCCTTTATACTTTGACGACCTCTTTGGAAGTTGATTGAAAGAGCTTATTGTATTCATGTATATGCCAAATTTCTTCCAGAATTTTTTCTTTAGGGGGGAGGTGTTGTGATGAGTTGACGCGAATTAACTAATCCCTTACTTGTAGAAAAGGGGTAATCTCATTGGAATGAAAATAATCTGATAGATTGATCTCTTTTGAGAAAAATTCTATTGCATGAAGAATTTCATTGTCATCTGGAAATAACCCTACTGGGATGTAGGTGTTGTATGGAAGACAATACTCTCTGCAGTAATTCTTTTGATACAAAAGAACTAAGCCCCTATGAAGTGGAAATTCAAACTTGGGGAGTAAAGGATTAAAGGGGACGTGAATCTTATGAGATTATAGGGCGTTTCTTTCCCTATATAGAAAGACCAGTTTCCAGAAGGGTGTTGACTATGAGATATCGAGGGAGGTAAGAAGAGGTACGAGAGACGGAGGTGAAAGTTGTAGCAAGTGAAGAGAGGTTTTTTCTATGAGGGGACGTCAGAATGTTTTTTTTTTCTGAAACTGTACTGATACCTTGTGGATACGTTCTTCATCATTTCATATTATTTTTTTTTTTTTTAATGTGTTAATTTACAATATAGTTTTGCTCGTTTCAAACGATAATGAATTGTATTAATTATATATACATTAATTCACGTTACCACAATAGACAGTACTGAACCGAATGTTTTTGTGTGCCTCTGTAATTAAACAATAAATGCTATGCACACCATATTCTATAGTAAGCATTCCATACAACACTTCATGGATATATTTCAATTTCTCCGTTTTAAAATTCGAATTTTTTAGAAAGAGTTCTAGAGAGCATTAACGTCTTATAAGTAATAACCATGCCAAATTTCAAGTTTTTAGCCCCTTCAGTATCATAAAATTCACAATTTTAGAAAGTTTTTTGCTCCTGTACGCCTTTGATGGTAGTGGCACCGATATAGCATATAGAGTATGTTGGAGCAGGGGCAGATACTCTCCATCAGTTCGCCACCATTACATTTGAAATCAGAAACTACTCCCTACAAACGAACAAGCAAACTTATTTATAATATTATTATAGAAAAATTGCAGCTGGTAAACAATCTCTTATGATGAAGTTTCTTTTAGTAAAAAAAAAAAAAAACAATCACTTTATTGCCGATAATTTCTTGAATTTTCGAGGTATTTCACATATTTTTTTATATACGTTACCCTATAAAGCTGATTACGAAATTATAAAACAAAAATAATGTGAAATAATTCAAGCATGTACTGTTAAAAATTATTTCATACTGTTCATTTCTTAAATAAAATTTCCACATTATTTCATACATTAGTTTATATTTCATTTCATTTGCACATATTTTAACAAATATATATATATATTTTGTACAACGTCTTTACTGTATTTTGTCAAGTTTTCTGAAAGTGGTGTTTAATTTGACTGAAAACTCTGTATGTTTTGAACAAATATTGTGCGAAAATTCTTCTAATTTTTAAAAGAACCCTGTATATTTTCATGGTTATAGGTGCAATACTTACACGAATGCATTTACGAGTCCAACAAGACCTATAAAAATATTTGTTACAGCTACAGAACATTTCGAGTAATTTATGATACAAATTAATCGTAGATATTATTTGCATTATTAAATTTTTGCCGGTCTCCCTAATTACCCTCGTGAGAAAATCTTCACTGCAAATTATTAGTTAAAACATGCTTTTCTTATATGCGAAGCGCAACACCAATTCATCGAGTATTTCTCAATATATTCCATAAAATGTCGTGTTCGTATTTTTCACAAAATAGTATAAGTTTGTAATCAACATATATAACAACAAAAAGCCTATTGTCTAGATTGTTATGTAAATTAGAAAATGAATGGCTATCTCAGAAATATTCCATAGAATGATTGAAAAATTATATCACATTATTTATTCCAAATTAACTATAAGTACAAATTAAAGTTTTAAAAATGGCAGTTATGCAAGCGAATTCATCTCTAAACCTATAAATTAATCCATACTTCCACTTGTAATTAAATATATAATTATCTTAGATAAAATTTTACATGTGTTTTTGACAGTTTATAATAACCCATTTATGATCTTGACATTCTTTAAAAAATATATATTTATAAAAACCTCTAATTAAATAGCATTGCTTTTTTAGCGGAATCCTTAATTAAGACTTTTTTGAGGAGATCATTTTAATGTCTGTGATCTTTAATTAACTTTATTACGAAAGTAGCGTCTTTCGAAGAACATCAAAATAGAGTTTTATTATTAATTAAAACTTTTTATTTTTACTATTTCTAGGTGTATATACTTATTTCTGGACGTGTTTTTTTTCCATTAACACTTGTATACTTTGTATAAAAATAAATCAATCTTGCGTCAAAATATAAAAAAAGAAAAGAAGATAGATTTAATAAATTTTTAATTATCTATTTTTAGTAGTTAGAATTATTAACAATGTTCAGGTCAGAGATGTTAAGAAAAATAAATTTACGAACTTGATAAAAGAAACATTCGAAATAATTCTGAAGTATAGTATCGAACAGTGGTTTGAATGATTAAGAAAATATTTGAAATATTAGTTATTTATTGCTCACACACACACACACAAAAATGTAAAAAAAAAAAAAATTGCAAGTCTTTAAAATGGGACATTTTTATGGTAGGCAGTCATTAAATTGTTGATGAAAATTAGACGAAGTGATTGTTGAAGAATTAGAAGAATATGTTCAAGGGGTAACAGACAAATTCAAACCATTGAAACCATTGATAACACACTCGAATTATCGGTAAATCCAAATGATTTAAAATGGGTTGGAAGAGGTTGAAACTGGATTTTGTTTTTACTATGAAAATGTTGTAACGTTGAAATAGTGTACAAATAAGAAATACTAAAGAGAAATAAAACAAGACATTTAATTTTCAAATCAAAACATTAAATAAATTATGAATGTGTTTGAAATGTTGTATTTAATGATAAAACAAATAAATCAATACGTGTAAAACTACCGAAATTAAACATTTCCATGTCTGGGGATATTGTAAATAAATGTGTCTCTTTTTTGGAACAGTTTTGAATCGGCTATTCATTATAATAATTCAGTTATCAAAATAGATGTTTAATTGTTTGCATTTTAAATTATATTCTACGGCCTTAAGCACAATTTAAAGTTTTCCTATTTCGAAAAAATATTTGCGCATGTAGAGAACTGTTAAAAGATATGTTCGTAAATGAGCGACTTATAATCCATAATAACATGAACAATCTTTCGCAGCCATGCTTTGAGTAATTCGGTGAATATTTCGAAACATGTTTTATAAAATATTTACCAAACATCGAAGTTTGGTTCGAAAATTAAAAACATCCTGAGCATACTATGTACATCTATATTAAAAACAATTTCTCGTGTCATTTTAATCGAGTTAAATAAATAGGGTAAAAAAATAAAGGTTATTGTTATACGTAAAAGCAAATACGAATTTTTTGACTGCTAGTTTAAAATAAAGAGGAAAAGCCACGCTTGTGTCAAACTCAGTTTTTTTTAGTAACCGAAAAAATCGTGCTCCTATTGTAAAGAACAAAAATCATAAATCTCGCACTGGTAAACGGAAATACAGTTTATAAGGCGAATCATTTACTATTAACATAATTGGAAGAGGATTCGTTCGTATCAAATTACGTGTTCTGTAAATCATCGAAACATTTAGCATGTGATCGTGAATTTTCATTTTGTCTATCAGCTGAAAAAATAATAGATATTCTGTTAAGAAAGGGGAAATGCGGTAATGTTTAGACATTAAACAACATTTATCGCATTTTTGTAAAAGAAACATAACATGCACTGATAAAAATTTCACCGTTGGATTACGGGAAAAGCTTGGCAGCACAGACTCCAAGATTTTCCTGTAATATTACAGTTTGTACCGTAATCTATTTAGACTGTATTAGACCGTAAATAGCAGTAAATTTCAAGAACGTATCTGACCGTAAACCACAGTAACTTTCAAGAACGTATCTGACCGTAAATAACCGTTACTTTCAAGAATGCATCTGACCGTAAATAACCGTTACTTTCAAGAATGTATCTGACCGTAAATAGCCGTTACTTTCAAGAATGTATCTGACCGTAAATAACCGTTACTTCCAAGAATGTGTCTGACCGTAAATCACAGTAATATACAGGGTGTCCCAAAAGCCTCCGTACAACTTCAAAATTTGATTTAAAAAAATAATAGGCCTACTGCAAAAATATTTACAACAGTACACAGAGTAACTTAAAAAGTTTTTTTCTACTACCTTAGTATACTTGTACATGAGATCCTTTCGTTGCACGAAGAATATCAAGTTGATATTCCAATTCCCCTTCACGTGCGTTTCAGCATGCTAACATCAACAGTAGTTACAACTGTTTGATGAAATAAAATGTTGAATTGAAGATGTTTGATGAATGAATGAAGAAATGTTAGATTAATAAAAGTTAATAGTCTCATGGAATTGAAACAAAAGATCCAAACAGCAGTAGCTACTGTTGATGTTAGCATGAAAAACGTTTGTGGATTGAATTGAAATATCGTCTTGATATTCTTCGTGCTACGCAAATATCTCATTTTGAAGTTTACTAAGGCTGTAAAAAAAAACTTTTTAAGTTACTCTATGCACTGTTGTAATTATTTTTGCTGTAGGCCTATTATTTTTTAAAAAATAAATTTCTGAAGTTGTACGGAGACTTTTGGGACACCCTGTAGATTATAAATTATCGTATATTACTGTAATATCAAGATTGTAAATAAGCATAAATGCCCATAATTTTCTACTCATTTACATATATCGCTGTAAATTGCAGTAGTTATCAGAACTGTAAATGACCATGAAATAGTTATTTCAAGAATTCGTATGATTACTTCCAACAGTAACTGTATATTTATACATAGGATGTCAAGAAATGCAACATTTTATTTCTGTATAAGAGATAAATAGTATAAATTGCAAAAATGTCCATAAGGTACAAAATTTCAATTCTATACTTTTCATCTCCATGGAGATATTTCCAAAATTAGTTTTTATACATTCTTTGTAACCAAACAGGTGGCTTCAGTACCTCCAAAAACCAGGAATTATCTCACTTTGCCATGCAATTCGAAACGTGAAATCTAATCATTATTGGAGAATAATGTCTACAAATCTGATATTTAAATGTATTGATTAATAATAATGTGTTGATGTAATTGATGGCACATTAAATCTTAGTTTGTAAACATTTGCCAAGCTTGAACAGATTTCACTTTTCAAATTGCATGCAAAGTGAAGCAAGTCACAATTTTTGACTCTCTGCAACTTCATGATGTTTGGAGATGATTAAAACCAATCCACATTTTTGCAGATTACATTATTTATCCATCTCATATAGATACAAAAATAAACTGTATAGCTTTTTTTAGACAGCCTGTATATTTAAAACTTGATAATATTTCTAAGATTATTCTACCACTACATATATATGGTGGTTTGCATATCATTTTTTTAAACAATTAGCAACTTTCTCAATATTACATACTTTTTCTATTTACAACACTATACAGCTTACAAAATAAAATTATATTTAGCATTGAAAAATGACATGTGTATAAGTTTTATTAAACGTGATTGTTTCATATTTCCGAAAAAAAAAATTACGTAAAACTTCATATACAAGTGTAGTAATTTTTGCCAACATCTAAGTAAAATAAAAATTAACAGACACTTAAGCATTATTAACCAGGCAGAGTAACAAACACTTATCAAATTTGTTACAAATCACAGGCTAAATTTGCCCAAACCATAACACAATATCAAGTATAACCTTTAGCTCAACAATGCACATCTGAAAAATATAGAAAAAAAAACAGAAATTTTTTAGTACTTATCTCTTATTTAATATCATACTCTGAATATTTACGATTATGTATTCGTAACAACAAATGAACTTATTCATGATTTTTTTTTAATGTAATGAGGAAGGTGATTGTAATAAACTTTTGCATAATAATGTATCAAAGACATAATTTAATGAATATCAAAATGTTAAAATTATTTCTATTTCTTTCAATATAACTTTCGTTTTAAGTTTTTTGAGAATCACTTTGGTATTTATCTGATTGCACATTCTTTTGCATTTTGATGCCTGGGTTCTTTTGGTTTCTACCCAAACCCAAGTGAGATTAATGTCGTTTTAGCTAATAATGCATGAATAGAGAGTATAATATTTGCATTTTTAAAAAATCACAAAAACACTTCAGTTTTGTGTTAAACATTTTACTTGGAGATAGTGTAAAACATGGATTTATTTGTAAAAATGTGAAATTGTTCAGGATCATCAGAGAAAAAAAAATTCTTGGTTGAAAATACTACAGCCAAAATAAACTATATGTAAAAATGAAAATAACTTAACCACTTCAACGGCCATTTAGATAAAGAAACAGTGTTATTACCCCCGATTTAACTCGGGTCAGCTACTGTGGTTAAATAATGAATGTTTACATACTGGGAAGTACTATACAGATTTTCGTGTTTTGGGAAGGACAGGATAGAATGCTGAGTCATCAATTTCAGTAACATCCTGCCTTTTGTTCTATGACTAATTTATAAATGTCCAGAACACCCTGAAATAATGAACAATTTCATCAATTTTCCAAAACTAAAAAAACTCTAAATCTTGAACGAACTTGACCGAGATTTTATGACCCTTGATTTTATGTATCAGTTTGGAAGAGATTTATGCAGAATTTTTCCAGTTATCGTGGTCAGAAAAAAGTGACATAGATAGATAGATAGATAGATAGATAGATAGATAAACTTTTGAACTGGGGGTGGTTTTGGGTTCTGGGAGTCATGATCGGCGTAGATCTTCAAAAAATTTTCAAAATTTCCAACTTAGGTGAGAATGTAATAGGTATTATTTCTTACGAAATCTACCTAAAAAGGGAAATTCAAGAAATTTTCACTGAATACTGAGCAAACGGCAGAAACGTAAATATAGTGATACTTAAAAAAAACGCAATGATTCATTATTAAACCAACATATCTCTAAAAATAAATTAATTAAAACGTATATCCTATCGTTTAAAAAAACAAACCTCGATACAAAATTTGAAAAAACAAACATCGACAAATAGAAAATTCAAAAATCCGTACATAAATTTCTAAAATACATCTTAATAACAAACCTCCATTAAAAAAAAAAAAAAAAAAAAAAAAAAAACACCAGAAATTGAAAAATCCAACCTGCGTACATAAATTGAAAAAATACATCTTTATAAATTGAAAAAATACATCTTTAAACAAACTTAGAAAAAAAAACATCAGAAAAACACCTGCAGAATTAATTTGAAAAATCAAATATGGATACATCCATTAAAAAATCAAATCTCCGTGCATAAATTGCAAAAAAATACTTCACGTTTCTACGAAAATTTCTTGAATGTACCTTTTTTATGTTTAATCTGTATATATTCCAAAATTAAATAAAAAATAAAACTTAAAATAGTGCAAAATGCAATTGCACTCCAAAAATAGGCCTAGGTTTCGAGATAATATCTCGCGAAACCTTGAAACCAACTTTTGCTTTCAAAATTTGCTGATATTTCAGCACATCACCAACAACTGGTAAACTAACAACAGAAGACATCATCAATCCAAAAAAAATAATCAAATATTAATAATAATAATAAAAAGTTGGAATTATACAACCTGATCAAAGATACCACGTGTAATAAAACAGTCAAGAAATCAAGAATACAACCTCTCACTTGTACGCTCACAGAAAAAGTGAGAAGGAAAAAAAAAGCCGGGCCGGAGATTATTTAAGGGTTGCCAGAAGGCAAAAGTCCGCCCGGTAGTCAGATCGGCAAATACATCGCCGCCAAATCTCGCCAAACAATGGCCGCTAGATCTGAGGGCGTATAAGCAATCCTAGCCTGAAAATTAATCATTCATTTTTTTTTTTTACTTATTGTAACAAGAAATTTTTCTGTTTACAATTTTTTTTACTCAAAATTACAGTATCAAACATTGAATATACTTACCTCTAAAGTATCTAAGATTATTGACATTGCAAATATTATTTATAGTAAAGGCATAATACTGAACAAAAATCATTTTTAAGAGTTTCTGTATGATAAATGAAGTGTAGTGTTACATTAAATGACATTTTCATTTTTCTGCGATAGTGAATTTTGCCGCTCGTGGTGATTTTTTTGAAAATTTTAGAAACGTCTGCTTAAAATAACACATAATTTGTTATCACAGGATAAAATAAAATTTGTCAGTCAATCGAACAAAAATCAATTTGATAAAATGGGCCCCTTCAAAAATACAGTTCTATAAAAACTTACTATTTATTATTTTGTGATGTTTTAAAATGTGTAATTTGTAAACAAACAAGTTCATCAGTTAAAAAACTTTAGCAAAAGGATTTTAAAAAGTTTTTGTTTATAAATGCCTGGTTCAAATTCGATTACCTGGATTGCAATTTTCATTACAAAATGTTATTTTTCACAAAAATATAACAAATTTCACAAAAATAACCTTTACTTTTCACAAAATGGGCCTAAGGAAAAAAAAATCTGCATCGACCCCTGCTGACATAACAATATAGCAGAATAAAGTGAAAAATTTCATTAACTGGATTGCAATTTTCATTACAAAATGTTATTTTTCACAAAAATAACCTTTACTTTTCACTAAATAGGCCTCAAGAAAAAAAAACCCTGCATCAACCCCTGCTGACATAACAATATAGCAGAATAAAGTTTCACATATGACCTAGATGAAAATTAATCATTCTTTTTTTACTTATTGTAACAAGAAATTTTACAGTTTACAATTTTTTTTTACTCAAAATTACAGTATCAAACATTGATTATATTTACCTCTTCTAAAGTATCTAAGATTATTGACATTGCAAATATTATTTATAGTAAAGGCATAATACTGAACAAAAATCATTTTTAAGAGTTTCTGTATGATAAATTAAGTGCGGTGTTACATTAAATGACATTTTCATTTTTCTGAAATAGTAAATTTTGTCGCTCGTTGTAATTTTTTTGAAAATTTTAGAAACGTCTGCTTAAAATAACACATAATTTGTTATCACAGGAAAAAATCAATTTGTCAGTCAATCGAACAAAAATCAATTTGATAAAATGGGCCCCTTCAAAAAATTCAGTTCTATAAAAACTTACTATTTATTATTTTGTGATGTTTTAAAATGTGTAGTAATTTGTAAACAAACAAGTTCATCAGTTAAAAAACTTTCAGCAAAAGGATTTAAAAAAGTTTTTGTTTATAAATGCCTGGTTCAAATTTGATTAACTCGATTGCAACTTTCATTACAAAATGTTATTTTTCACAAAAATATAATACATTTCACTAAATAGGCCTCAAGAAAAAAAACCCTGCATCGACCCCTGCTGACATAACAATATAGCAGAATAAAGTTTCACATATGACCTAGATGAAAATTAATCATTCTTTTTTTACTTATTGTAACAAGAAATTTTACAGTTTACAATTTTTTTTTACTCAAAATTACAGTATCAAACATTGAATATATTTACCTCAAAAGTATCTAAGAATGTTGACATTGCAAATATTATTTATAGTAAAGGCATAATACTGAACAAAAATCATTTTTAAGAGTTTCTGTATGATAAATGAAGTGCGGTGTTACATTAAATGACATTTACATTTTTCTGCAATAGTAAATTTTGTCGTTTATGGTAATTTTTTTGAGAATTTTAGAAACGTGTGCTTAAAATAACACAAAATTTGTTATCACAGGAAAAAATAAAATTTGTCAGTCAATCGCAGGAAAAACATTGTAATCTTAGTCATCCTGTCACTTGAAAATATCTAGAAATTTGTTAAAAAATGTTATATGAAAAAAAATCCCTTAAGTTTAACAAAAATTAAGTCAGAAGTATACAAGCAAATTTGGCTATAATTATAAAATTCTTGACACCAACAGATCCTGAGATGCGAAATATGCCTTCCTCATCTCCTCCCAAGGAGTTTAAGATTGAATTTCTATTTTAAATATATATACTGATATCAGTTGATAAGATTTTTTAGTTGCTGTTTAAGAATACAAAATTAGGTACTTTTCGGTTAGCCGGGCGCCAGTGATATATGTACATATATAAATACATATGTATATACATATATATGTATATATATACATACATATATGCATATATATGTGTATGTATATATATGTATACGTAAATATGTGTATATGTATATACATATGTATTTATATATGTACATATATCACTGGCGCCCGGCTAACCGAAAAGTACCCAAAATTATTACTACTTAAGAATAAGAATCAGCTAAGCTCAGTCCAAATATGGCCCATAAAAAACTATTTTGAATTTGCTTAGTAAATAACAAATATACACAGAGTTCAATCATAAGATAGAAAATTAAATTGCAGCATTATAATATTTAAACTGATAGTACAGTTGATTGGTTGTATGCGGTTTAACGGCACAAGGTCACATTAGAGACAAGCTACACCAAAGTAAATTGGTAATCCAGAGACCAGGCAAAATCAAAGATATTATAACAAAATTTGCATGTGCATTGCATTACGAGTATAAAGTACAATTTATAAAATAATGAATTTTAGTTTAGTGCTTTTTATTTTCTGATTATTTTGTTGTGCTTCATAAAATCAGTTTTCAAGCGTATATCATTACTCTTTTACTACTGTTTTATATCAAAAATGTTAATATAAAGCATTAAGGAAAATTTTAAAGCACAGAATTCATATAGCAATCAAATTTTATCTGTTAACCCCCCAATTCGCAAGTCATAGTTTCTCGTCGACCAAAAATGAGATTTTTAAAAAACTATTTTCAGTGAAAAAGCTGAAAACTTTAAGGTTTGTTTATGTAATGTTTTCTAATGCAATTTCTATCCATAAAACAAATATTTCTTGCTGTAATTTTTTTATATACATAAGCATTGATATTAAAATTAATTTAGAAATTAATAAGGTTAGATAACCAGACATATAAATACCTGAATTAATCCGGTACTGGAACAGTCAGGCCAGGATCCTAATACTGTAATCACTGAATAGGCCAATCACTGTATCTTTATCTTCATGGCGTCCTCGCTCATGTGATACTTAATTTGTTAATAAATTAGGAGGTATTTCCAAGAGCTACATGCCAGCATGACTGGAATTGATCCCATTTTTGTTCATACATAGAAGCAAAAAAATATCTCTTCAACATTCCGTCTTCAACATTCTTATTGCTTTTCCTCGTGTGCAGATAAACAAAACAAGCATCAAACATGGCGCGCGGCGTTCGTTGCCATTTTCCAAAATCAAACTACTGATATGAGCTGACTGTAATCCACTGTTGGATTACGGTTTGCGGTAGCGAATAACGGTGATTTACTAAAATTGTCCGTGATCTGCCGTACAAGACAGTAACAGCCTGTATTTCTTTCTCTCTTGGCCGTAAATGACTGTTGGACCAGGGATAATCCTGTAAAAATGATCAGTTACGGTCAATGACAGAATTTTACTGGCAATAACTGATTTTTAACGGGTAAGCGCAATATTTACAGTAATACGGTAATATACAGTAAATAATACAGTAAAGCACCGTAAAGCAACAGCTATTTTTAACAGTGTGCCGACATTGTAAGAGAAAACACGTCGTTTTAAAGTAAAACAAATGGTGTGTAAACGAGCTGTCAAAATCTGCACTTCTAGCGAACGAAAGCTAACAGAACTGGAAAATCTTTTTCCCAAATTTTGTGTATTCATACGAGAAAAAATGGTTTTAAAAATATAGTGAATGATATTTTAGATACTGCGTCTTCGATATCCTACATTTCAAAATTCGTATACAATAAAGCAAAATTAAAAAGTTTAGGATAAGTCAAAATCACCCATAAGCTTTTTAGAGGTGCCGAAACATGGTGGATCATAAGTGTTATTCTACCAATTAAAGGAGATTAAAGGAAAGTAAAAATGTTGCAATTGAAGTCATGAAACAAAACAAATGTGTCTCACTGTTCTTAAGATTACAGAATTGTATTATGACATTGAAATGAAATATATTTTTTGAGCGACATATTTTGAGAAAGTATAGAAATTGTTAATCTGAATTAAATGCAAAAGAATCTCATTTTCTGTTCGGTTCAGATGTTGTGGGAAAAGTGTTTCTGGTCAAAATAGAAAATATTTCTTGTACTTTTTTTTCGACGCAAACAACACTTGTTTATGGTGCTATCACACATACTCTCATATTATAGTCAATATCAGATATTTCATCCGAAACACGTTTTTCAAGAGGAAAACGCTCGAAATTGTCCCGTTTGATAGATTGCCTCTCGTAATTTCTCCAAGATCTAACTGACAGTAGTTTGTATCCTCTACGACAGATGTCAGATCGAAATCCACCAATCAGAGCTCTCTAAAAATTTCAAAATGGCTGGCGTCAGTAAGTCAACATGTTTGTTTAGCGTGGTCGCAAATATTGAAACCAAAAATACAGAAGAATTAAGAAAAAAGCAATATCTTTAGTAATACAGGGACCAATTATACACGAAAAGAACTTTAAAAATGTGCAGTTATTTTGAAATTAAAGAATTACGTATGCGTCGATTGTCTCTTCGGAGTTCATAATTTACCACTCCCGATAAGAACTTTATTTACTAATTTAAAGTTATTTATTGCGATTATTTTATTTCAATTCCTTATATTATTTGCTATATGTTATAATTGTACTGTCGTAGTCACTTATTTACTTCTCAAACTATACTAGTTTAACTACTTTCTGCAGTGTATTTAGCGTTATTTCGTACTTGTTGCCAAATTATGTCGCCAAAGATAAAAATGCAAGCAACCACGCATCAAGGTATTTTATTGCAAAAGCATGCAGCGTTCAGAATCTAAACTTTGTAGTGGAGGGGGGTGGGGACAGAAAATTTTCTTATACTTTTAGAAAAATAAAATTTAATAAATGAAAATTTAATCTAGCAGCTATTTATAGTTAATTATATTTTATTTTTTAATAATTTTCTTTAAAAACAATCTTGATAATCTTTTTTTAAAGATATACAATTATTATACAGACATACATATTTATTCGTAAATTGGTGGAATAGTAAAAATATACTCACCGTTACCCGTTCATCCAAGGCTGTCTATTAGATGGTTGGCGACTTTCTCTCCAACATGGTTTATTAGTGAGAAATTGCGTTTCAGAATCAGCCGAAGTGGCTGAGTGGTTAGAGCGATATCCCGGAACGCTGTGGACCCAGGTTCGATTCCTGGCTCTGGCTAATTTTTCACTTCATGTTAGGATTATTGTATTTAATGTATGTGGGTGAGAAAGTCCTTTTCAGTCTATTTTTCCTTTTTAATTATTGAATTTCAACCACCCTAAAATTTTGTCTACCCCCTCCTAGCGGTGTATAAATTTTAAACCTTTATATGTTTTTCAATTTGTTAAGCAAATTGTGCCCTTTCTTTACTTATTAATAATAAATAACGCATATACTACCCCCCCCCCATTTAAATATTTTGCTTCCCTTCAAAAAAGAAAATAAATTAAAATTTATATATTTTCGAAAAAAAAAATGAATTGTAACGTAAAACTTTCCTAACAGAAATAGACTTCTAGAATTTTCAAATATGCGAACTCAAAATTAAAGATCATTCCGCCAAATAGTTTTTTAGTTATGCTTAAAAAAACAGTTGTCTTGTAATCTGTTTTGCAACGATCGAACATTTATTTAACATTAGGAGGTGCAAACATAAAACCTGCGTAATTTCTAAATTACTTTAACGAGTGACTTTCAGTTTGATACACGAAGTTAAAATTTACCGAAAAATATGATGTCAAAATTAGGGTTTAGTATTAAAAGTTTTAGAATATGTTACAATTGCTATACGTAACTTCCTCCTTCCCCCCAGCAAAATTTATGTACAGCATGATTATTAGATGTTATTAGATGTAGAGTTAGTAGAGGTTATAACTCCCCTCCCCCTCCTCCAGGACTGTACACAATATGTATAAAAATAAAAATTGTGTTTTTGAAACGAAAAATATCAAAAACTCATTTAAACTTTCGAAAAATGATTAAAATCATCAAAACCAAGGAAGAAAACACTGTAAAAGTTTGGGAACTATATATAAATTATATTACGTATTTCAATTTTACATTACATTCAATATGTAACATGAATTATATTTAAAATATGTAAAATATAATAACTAAAAATGTCATAATAGTGATTTTGGCAAGATAACTAAAACTTAATTTAAAATCTTTCTTTGCGTTACAGAATTCGGCTTAGCGATAAAGTGCGGTTCCAATACATGTGACAAAAAACTAGTTTTAATATACTATTTTTTTTTCTAAATCACTTAATACTAATAGTTGAGAATTCTTAATATTTATAGGTAATGAAAAATGTAAAGTGAAGATATGGACTTTATAATTTTGAATTTTTATGTTATATTAGCGAGAGTATTGTTTTTAAAATCTTGGAATTTGAAGTAAAATGTTCACAATAATATATATACAGAACAGACACGAAAAGAAACTGCAATGTATAAAATGTTAGTACTCGATAATGTTTCCTGTTTATCAATCGATCTCTACATTAAATATTAAAACACCTGCTGCAATTACTCGCCAAATGTTACGCCCTCTCCTTACATTAGCAGATAACTGTCAGTAGGGAAAATAACCCTAGTTGCAGCGTGAAAGTGTAGCTCCAAGAAATCGAGAGGCAATAGCATATACTTCATATCGTATGGTATTCCGTGTGATAACAGCTTTAGTCTACTATGGTTAAAATTAATTATAATGAAATCGGTGCATCTCTATTGGCAGTTTTGTTACATGTCTATCGAAGCCAACATTACTGGTTTGTTGAAATTAGGTTCTTTAAGTATAGTATATTCTGCGAAGATCAATTTAAGTAAGATGTTCAAAAATTGGCGTGGGGGGCATTTAAAAAAGACTGTAAGTTGCGAATAAGTGTAAGTTGCGAAAGTGATGGTATATACAAAGTTTCTCTTGCTCCAGTAGATGGGCATTCTTCTATTCGGGATAATAAATATTTAAATGAAAAGAGCTTAAAAAATAAAGTTAAGAATATTAAATATTGTGGCTAATTGAAAGATTTTAAACAGTTTTTTAATGAATGGGGAGAAGAAGGGATTAAAGAAAAGTGAAATGGGGTGAAAAGTCGCATTTTGGCGCTAATGTCCAGCGATTACTTATGTTTTTCTGGTTGAAAGATGGGACTCCCAAGAATCTTGTAATTTATAAATATTGTCGGTGACTCTAATGAATTAGTTTTAGCCCATTCCGTTTCGCTGTTACTCTTACAAAAGATTTAGATCAAACATCTAAAAGTGTTAACGTTGTTGCTCTAAACCTAAAAAAACTAATATGTAGATACCTGTGTAGCTACTTATGAGTTGTTAAAATATTGTCACGAAGCACGAAATCCCTTACCATTAGCACAATTCGTTCTCTGTGGTTTGTGTTATAATTAGTTTGCTGACTTTTAATTATATATTAATGAGAAAGTTTTAATGATATAAATGAGAAAATAAAACTCCATTACTTGGTTTATTGTGAGGAAAGGAAAAAGTCACACTGTCGTGTGATTTTCAAAATTTAAAAAAGTAAGAAATATCAGGATAAAATAAGAAATATAACAATATTTTGTTAAACGTATTTGCAAAATAAACTTTTAGAAACTCACATAACCCTTTCACAAGTCTGAATTCTAATTTAATTTTGAGACGTGATTCACTATTTCATTTTTGAAACACTACTTACTGCACAACTTCTTCTTTTGAAGTTAATCTCAAACTTTATAATTTCTTAAAATGTATATATTTGAAACTGTAAAATATTTTAAACGTGTTAAAATCAAAGAAAAGCCGAGACAATTATAAAATACAAAGAAGTCTTTGAAACCAAACTTTCATTTCGCTTCAGCAGATATTGATTTTCCAAGTTACTGAGAGTTAAGAAGTATTTGGAGTTATTTGTTTAAATTAATTTAGAAATTATTAACATATTCTTCAAAAATTGTGTTGACTACAATCATTCAGATTCTCTTTGAAAGTAGTTTAATTTTGAAATCGCAATTACACTGCAAAAGGTAATTTAAAAGAACGATATTTTAAAATATCAAAATTAAGATAATTAAATTTTGTATTTAAAAATTAAATGCATATATTTGTGTTTAATATAAGGATGATAAAGACAAATTTTGTATTAAAATTGGAAAACATATATTTGATGCTGAAAGTTTATTTAAATTGGTGCTTTATTATTAGATATGTCTTTAAGCTATAAAATATCACATACAGAATATATTTCCGGAAAGGAAAAACTCTAATGGATGTACTTGGTAATTATTTAAAGGATTTTTTTAATGCTTGCATAAGACCGAAAACAAAAGACTTTATATTTATGTGTATAATTTGATTTTATAACGTCTCTTTCCATCATTCAAAAAAAAATATTTGGTGTAATTTACTAAATAGAAACACGCAAATAATCAAAACATTTGAAAATAAATAAAATAAGAAATATAAAATATTTTGTTAAACTTATTTGCAAAAAAAAATTTTTGGAACTCTCATAGCCCTTTCACAACTATGAATTCTAATTTATTTTTTAGAAGTGATTCACTATTGCATTTTTGAAACACTACTGCAAAACTCCTTCTTTTGAAGTTAATCTCAAACTTTATAATTTCTTAAAATGTATATATTTGAAACTGTAAAAGATTTTAAACGTGTTAAAATCAAAGAGAAGCCGAGGCGATGATAAAATACAACGAAGTCTTTGAAACCAAACTTTTATTTCGCTTCAGCAGGTATTGATTTTCCAAAATGCTGAAAGTTAAGAAGTATTTGGAGTTATTTGTTTAAATTAATTTAGAAGTTATTAACATCTTCTTCAACAATTTTGTTGGCTACAATCATTCGGATTCTCTTTGAAAATAGTTCTGAATTTAATCTTCAATTCGCAATTTCATTGTAAAAGGTAAATTAAAAGAACGATATTTAAAATATCAAAATTATGAGAAGTAAGTTTTGTATTTAAAAAGTAAATACATATATTTGTGTTTAACATAAGGATGATAAAGACAAATTTTATATTAAAATTTGAAAACATATATTTGATGATGAAAGTTTATTTAAATTGGTGCTTTATTATTAGATATGTCTTTAAGCTATAAAATATCACATACAGAATATATTTCCGGAAAGGAAAAGCTCTAATGGATGTACTTGGTAATTATTTAAAGCATTTTTAATGCTTGCATAATACCGAAAACAAAAGACTTTATATTTATGTGTATAATTTAATTTTTGAATGTCTCTTTCCATCATACAAAAATAACAATTGGTGTAATTTACTAAATAGAAACACGCAAATAATAAAAACATTGGAAAATAAATAAAATAAGAAATATAACAATATTTTCAAAATAAACTTGAGTCATGAAATACACAACACTCAATTGAATCAAATTCACCTCTGTACTATAATAATTGTTTAAAAACAACACAAAATGTCAGATTAAAAGAACATATTGCAGATGTCAAGTATAATAGAAGTAAAACGGCACTTTCCAGATTAAAACAACAGAAGTCGATTATAATAGATTTTGATAACGCTAAAATTATTAAACCCACATCCTCTTTTTATGAAGCAATAATAAGTGAATCAATAGAAATTTTAACCAGGAAAAATAAAACATGCAATGATTCAGTTTCGTACAATATCCCTAAAGTATGGTATAAGCTTTTACAGATAGTTCAAGAATGAATAAGATTGGCACATCCCTCCCTATGCTTCCCACCCTGTTTATAATGGTTTGACCTTGTCTTCAGCAGACATTGATGTTTTTACAGTGTTTCAGACTAGTTGTGTTTTTTTGTGTGTATCTGCGTGGTGATGTTTTAACCCTGATGATGAGCCAGGACGGCTCGAAAGCGTTAGGTTTTTAATGTGAAATGCAGTTTTGTATATTTTTAAAACACCTAAAGTAAAAGTTTTTAATAAATGATGCATATATGTTTTTGTGACATTTTGTGTTGTTTTTAAACAATTAACAATATTTTGTTAAACTTATTTGCAAAATAAAATTTTTGGAACTCTCATAGCCCTTTCACAACTACGAATTCTAATTTATTTTACAGAAGGGATTATCTGTTGCATCTCTGAAACGCTACAGAAGAACTTCTTCTTTTCAAGTTCATCTCAAGATTTATAATTTCTTTAAATGCATATATTTGAAACTGTAAAAGACTTTAAACATGTTAAAATCAAAGAGAAGCCGAGGCGATGATAAAATACAAAGAAGTCTTTGAAACCAAACTTTATCTCGCTTCAGCAGATATTGATTTTACAAATTACTGAAATTTAAGAAGTATTTGGAGTTATTTGCTTAAATTAATTTAGAAGTTATTAGCATCGTCTTCAAAAATTGTGTTGGTTACAATCATTTGGATTTACTTTGAAAATAGCGCTGAATGTAATCTTCATTTCGTAATTTCACTGCAAATGATAAATTAAAAGAACGATATTTTAAAATATCAAAATGAAGAAACATATGTTTGTATTTAAAAATAACTATATATGTGTTTAATATAAGGTTGACAAAGTCAAATTTTGTTGTAAAATTTGAAAACAAATATTTGATTCTGAAAATTTATTTAAATTCATAGTTTATTATCGAACATGTATTTAAGCTGTAAAATAAAATGTACATAATCTATTTTTAAACAAAAATGATACTGGATGTGATAGGTAATTCTTTAAAAGATTTTTTAATGATTGTTCATTACCGAAAAACAAAAGAGTTGATTTTTATTTGATTTTATTTAAAATTTATTTTTCTTTAATTATATATTTTTTTCACAAATATTTTCCTTTTTCTTTTTTAATCATTATAGTGGTTTATATGAAAGGATTTGTTTCCAAAACACAGAAGAAAGTCAGAAAAAAGTCATTAAAATTATTTTAAAATTCAGTTGTATAGTTTTTGGCTTTGAATTAAAAATAATGGAGATATTCGAAATACAAATGTTAAGTATTTAATTTCAATACACAAATAAATTATTCAATTTCAGTGAACATGGAATTTTAAAAAAGTTCTTAGTTATCCTTATAAAAAAATCTTTTTCGTATCACTTTGAAGCATTATAATAATCTTTACTTACCATACCTCACAAACAAGTGGATAGTTTATTTTCTTGTAATCCAATATATTGAATAATGTTACATATAATTAATTATTTTAAATTTCAGAAGCAAAATATTGTTAATTTTAAATGAATAAACTATACATATATAGGCAAAAATATGTTTTAAATTTAAAGTGTGTTCCATTCCTTTTAACTCTGGACTAATTTGAAAATTATATATATTTACTGCAATACATGTTATAATGAAACAAAAAATAAATATAAAAACATGAAACATACGATAATCCAAATCTAAAGTCCATATCTAAATATTTACGACATTTCAATAGTCGTACTTAGTCTTTTTTTTTTAATGGGAGATATTTTTCGTGAAGGTAGACCTTTTGTTTTCAATTAAAATGTGGAAGAATAAATAGGAATATCTCAATTATGTTTATTTAAATTATTTACTATATTACATTATGCACAGAAATATTTATGGTGTAAAACTTCGGTAAAAATATCCATGGACTAAAATGACTATATACATTACTGTAACACCATTCTGGTTAAATTAAACATTTCGGGTTGTGGTTTTTTGCATTGTTTTTACTTACCCATCATACGTAGTACAGGGTAAATCTTGTATTAGTTTTAAAAATCGAAAAAGTTTTTGTTGAAGGTGTCATGCAACCAACAGCCTTCCAACCCCCTTTTTTTAAAAGTAAACAGAAGTGAAGAGAAGCCGGAAGGAATGGTGGTTCGTTCGGAAGAGTAGGATGTGGGAATGCATCCGAGTATATTTTGGTTGTTTTAAGAAGTAATGTGGTTTAGGTGGAATTGTTATGAATATTAGTAAAAATGTATATAGTGTATATCATTGTAAATACCAGCTCTTATATTTAATGAAACTCTGTATTTAAATTTTAAAAAGAAGAATCAGTGCGTCATTCGGCTGTCATGATATCACAGCCGCTCTTCTTACGATAACGAGAGCTATTTCTACGATTTAAAATAATAAAATATGTGCTTTAGATCGCAGTGTTTGGATTACAAAATAGAGGTGAGCTATTTATTTATCATTTGATTGTGTAGTAAGATACTGTTAACTTTATTCGAAAATGTTTAAAAACGTAACTAAAGCAGATTTACTTATTGTTCTCCAAGAAATCGGCGACGAAGCTGATGCGAGTAAGAGAGTACCTGAATTAAAAGATTTGTTATTGAAATCTAAAGAATACTTAAAGGATAAAGATTTCGTAACTGAATTTTTATCGACTACAGTTTCAGAAAGAAAAAATGGCGAGGAAGTTAATAGATTGCGTTTACAACAACAAATGAGAAGCGAGAATTTAACCTATAACGAAGGGAAAAATAGTACGTCATTATCACAAGATAAATTAATAAAAGCAGTTCAAGTTTTGGCAATTCCAGTGCCCAAGAAAAATGAAACATGGAAACTCTTTTTTAATTCTTTAGAAAGAGCGATTAAGCACAAAAATGTTTCTAAACAATATAAATCGGAAATTTTCTGAAATTAGTAGGTGAGAAAGCAGGAAATGTCCTTGTTTATATTGATGATGCAGAGTTAGCCGATTATGATAAAATCAAATCTTTAATTTTGAAAGAATATGAACCGTCCCCATTTACCTGTTCACAAAATTTTAGAAACGCTACAAGATTACCTGGTGAAACCCATCAAAAGTTCGGTTCCCGATTAAGATCCTGTTGGTTAAATTATTGTAGAATTCGAAATGTTAAAGATTTCAACTCACTTATTAATTTAATAATATCAGATAAAATTTTTGAAACTTTGGATGGTGAGCTTGCAACTCACATTGCAGTCAAACAAGGAAAAAGTTGGATTTTGCCCGATCAGTTATCGAAAGACTGTGCCATTTATTTTACTGCAAAAGGCAGGTCTTTCGAGGAAAATAAAATTGAGAAACGACCTATTTATCGTGAAGTGAATAATGAAAATGCTAAATATGTTCCGCCACAACTAAGGAAAAATCAAGTTATGTATGAGAACAGACACTTCCCAAAATCGTGTGATTGTTACATTTGTAATTCTCTATTACACCTAGCAAAATTTTGCCCAAACAGAAGACATAAGTATGATAAATCTTATACTCAAAATGATGATCAGGGACAGAGAAAACCTAAAACGCAAGAAGATACGAATAAATTGAATCCGAAAAATAATAATGCAGTAGTTACTAATGTTAATTCCATGCATTTACACATGAAAGATCAATTAAACGAAGTTACTCTTTTTCCTTTAAAAAAATCATTATTTATGTAGAAGGAAAAGAAATAGAAGCTACTCAGGATTCAGGTGCCCAAATTAGTATTTTAAATACGTTATTAATTCCCATTCTGAAAATTGAAGCTAAAGGTAGTATTTTGTTACAATCCGCTTTCAAAGAAAAAGTACAAGCAAATTTGGCTACTATACACATCCATTATAAATTACCTAACAGTGGAATTTATGTGACTTTAAATACGCTTTTTCCTTTCACTGAAAACTTAAATGTTCCCTGTTTAATAACTCCAGACGTATATAATGCTTTGATTGAACTTCAAAATGAAGAGTTGTGTAATAGTCAATTGCAGGAGTTCGAAGGTCACGAAGCTAAAAATAGCTCACACGCCCCACTGGCGAAAGAGGAATTAAATGTTTGTTTTATTTCTTCAGAGAATAAACAAAATGATCGAAACGATGAATTTTCAGAGTTTAATAAGTTTTGTAAAGCACAAAAAGATTGCGCAAATTTAAAGAATTCATTCAAGGACGCTAGATTAGGAAAAAATTATTTTTTGATACGGGATAATTTATTGTATCATTAAGAAACTATTTGCGGTGATAAAATATATCAGCTCGTTTTACCGGAAAGTTATAGTAGTAAAGTGTTAGAATTAGCTCATGATTCAATTTTTGGGAACCATTTAGGGATGCGAAAAACTAAAGAAAGAATTAAATTATCTTCTTATTTGCCGAATATTTCAAGAGATGTAGAAAATTATTGTAGAACATGTAAGAACTGTCAGTTAAAAAGCCCTGAGAAACAAACAGATAAAATTCCGATAACACCTGTTGTCCGCGCACCATATCCATTTCATACTGTAAATATTGATTGTATAGGTGAAATTATTCCGCCGTCAGGAAGGAAGCATAAATATTGTCTTACCTTAATTGATTAAAATTCTAAATGGCCGGAAGTAGTGCCATTACGAAGTCTCTCTGCGAAAACCGGCATGTGATGCTTTATTAAATATTTTTATGCGCACCAGAATTCCTGAAGTTATCTGTTCAGACCAGGCCACTAATTTTAAATTTGAACTGACTAATGAATTTGAGAACCAGTTAGGGGCATGTCCTCGCTTTTCAACTCCATCATACCCTGCCTCGAATGGATTAATTGAGAAATTTAATCGTGTTTTCAAACAAATGCTACATCATGTAATTCGTACGGATCCTATTAATTGGATAAACATATTCCTTTTCTGCTTTTTGCTTACCGTGAGGTGCCAAATTGCGCAACTGGAGTATCACCGTTTAAGCTCATGTATGTTCGGGAAGCTAGAGGTACCTTGGCAGTACTAAAGTCATCATGGTCAGGTGAAATCCTTTTACCATTTAATCTTAGTAATTCAGCAGTAGACTATTTACAAGAATTAAAAATAAATTTGGAAAGAGCCGCTGACATTGCTTCTCTAACTGCTGCAGAAAAACAAGAAAATTACACTCGCTATTTCAATCGTCGAAGTAGAATGAAAGAATTTGAAAAAGGTTATTTAGTATATTTACTTATCCCTGATTCTACCAATAAATTATATGCTAGGTGGACAGGACCCGGAGAAATACTTGAAAGAATAAAACCACATCCGTATAAAGTGTAATTGCCTGATGGGGTGTCAGACATGTTCATGCGAATAAAATAAAGAAATTTAATGTAAGAGTCATAATGTTGGGGTCATTTTTGAAGACGATGTAGAATTTGGTGAAATTCACCCAACACCAATTAAAGCTAATACTTCGAATGAAAATAACATAGAAGTAGACCTTAGTCATCTGGAGGTTCATAAACAATTAGAGTTAAGTAAACTTCTAGAAAAACATGCACCATTATTCTCAGGCAAAATTCAAGTTGCCAATGTTGGAGCACACAAAATTCGTTTATTACCAGGTGCGGAAAGAAAAAAACATATATTTATAAAATTCCGGAATCACTAAAAAATGAAGTGGATAAACAAATAGAAGAGTTAGAGCATCTAGGACTTATAGAAAAAAGTGAAGCCGAAATAGCTTATCCGGTCGTATGTGTTGCCAAGAAAGACGGTAGCAGGCGCTTATGTATAGATTTTCGTCAATTGAACACAGTGACAAAACCTTTTGATTACCCTATGGGAAATGCAACTGAATTAATTAATCAAATAGGAAGTGCTAACATAATTACATGTTTAGATGTATTAAAAGGGTATTGGGAAATTCCTCTAGAAGAACAGAGTCGAGATCTTACTTCTTTTAAAACCCATCGTGCTCAATACCGATGGAAAGTCATGTCCTGTGGATTGCGCAATGCGGCTGCCACATTCCAGAAATCGATCAACAATGCTCTGGATGAACATCTTGAGTACAGTCGAGCATATTTGGATGATATTGCTATTTTTTCAAATGACTGGGAAAATCCTCTGAAACATCTTGACGCTGTTTTATCCAAATTAACTGAACTGAAATTCACGGTGAATGTTAAAAAATGTGTTTTTGCAAAGGCACAGATCAAGTATCTAAGTCATGTCACAGGAGGAGGTAGACATGAGCCCGATCCAGAGAAGTTACGTGCCATTGAGACAATAGAATGGCCTAAAACCAAAACAGCTCTCAGAAGTGCATTGGGTTTATTTAATTATTATCGTGACTACATAAGAAATTATGCTGAAATCGCCAAGCCTTTAATCGACTTGACAAAAAAATACCAGAAATCATTCCGTGCTCTGAGGTTGAAGAAGAGGCTTTCCAAACTTTAAAACGTTTATTGTGTAAAGCTCCTAATCTGTATACACCAGATCCTAAAAAGCTATCAATAAAAAGCTATCACTATTCAAAGTTATGCCAGTTCTTATGGAGTTGGTGCTTGTCTATCCCAAAGAGATGAGAAAGAAAATTTGTGTCCTATTAGCTTTGCTAGCCAAAAGCTCACTAAGGTGCAACAAAACTGGTCGACTATTGAGCGTGAAGCTTATGCGGTAGTGTGGGCATTAAAGAAATTTGAAGTTTATGTGTTTGGTGCGGAAATTGAACTAATAATTGATCACAATCCCTTAATATATCTTCAGAAATCTGCACCTCAGTCTGCAAAATTACAAAGATGGGCCTTATCTCTACAAATATATAATATAAATATTTCTCATTGCTTAGGTGCAAAATTAAAAAATGCAGACAGCCTGTCACGACTAGTTACTGTATAAGGATTATTTAAGTGATACTTTATTTTGTGTTTAATTGTGGTATGCAGTATTATATCAAGTCGTCTTTCCATATGTTTTGAATTATTATTGTTTTTATATGTTTATTATATATTCATTATAACTATTATAACAAGGCTTCTATACATCTGTTTTGAATTGTGTTTTTATATATATATATTTTATGCTGTATAGTTGTATGGTTGCTATTTGTCAGATTTTGCTTCGCTTTGCGTAGCACAATCTTATCGGGGGGGGGGGGGTGTCATGCAACCAACATCCTTCCAACCCCCCTTTTTTAAAGTAAATGGAAGTGAAGAGAAGACGGAAGGAATGGTGGTTCGTTCGGAAGAGTAAGATGTGGGAATGCATCAGAGTATATTTTGGTTGTTTTAAGAAGTAATGTGGTTTAGGTGGAATTGTTATGAATATTAGTAAAAATGTATATAGTGTATATCATTGTAAATACCAGCTCTCATACTTAATGAAACTCTGTTTTTAAATTTTAAAAAGAAGAATCAGTGCGTCATTCGGCTGTCATGATATTACAGTAGGATTTACACGTTTCAGACACTGGGGCTTCCAAAAAACATATTTTTCGAAAAAACTAGTCGTTGGAGGCCATCGTAATACTTACCCATCATGGAATATAAATGACACATATAATATGAATATAAAACATGTGTAATCTATTTACAAAAAGCACTGCAATTCGAATGAAATCGTGGCTTCATGACGTCATAAACTTTAAATTCACTGTTACTGAATTGCGTAAAAGAAACATCTTATAACTCCAAAATTGATAATCATATTAACTAACATTGTTAATTAAGTTTACTGCGTCGGATTAAGCGTCTCATTTCCAATTAAAATATATCTTTGAATTGAAATTTGAATGAAATACAGGTTCATGAAAAATCGAACAGTGTGGAAAATAGGATTACAAATATCTCGGCAACTCATTATCCGATCAACTTCATTCTTTATGCAAAATTTATGTGTTTGTGTTGTTTTTTATATTCACTCCCTAAAATAAACAATTTTTATATACCTTTTATCAGAACGAATATTTCGAGAGTCCGAAAAAATATTCCCGGATAATCGAAGTTACTGAAATACAATAAGCTTCTTCTCGTTATTACATACTAAGTTCATACCTAATTTCAAGTCTCTATCTCAATTTGTTCGGGAGGTAGAGCGTTTACAGACACACACACCGACACACAGACACACAGAAAGACGGGCGGCAATTTTTTTTTGTAAAAATATGTTTTTCGGAATCTCCAGTGTCTGAAACGTGTAAATCCGTCATTCTTTTTCAAAATGATTACAAGACTTGCCCTATACTACGTATGATGAGTAAGTAATATGATTTTAGTAACTGGGTTATTCTAAAAATATTTAATATTTTTGTTTGTGTTGAAATGTAAGCTAGCAGGAAAATTATTACTATTGTTTAATTTTTTTGTTCTAACCTACACGTTAAAGTCATATTTGAATCCATACTTTTCCTGTATTAATTTATACGGTCTTACAATAATTTACAAACAAATATTGCAGTTAAATTTTAATCTAAATAGGATTGCAAGAAACAATTTTTGACCGTTAACGTATACACGAAAGCTGTAAAGTTCATTTTGACTATTACGTGTGTAAAAAAGATCAGGTCCTGCAATATTACGTAAATCACGTTTAATGTGTGATTCTGCTTAATACCCTACTTTTTCTAGTCCCTTGCGTCTTATCAGGGTTCGACTGTATATAAAATGAGTATAAAAAGACAAAGCATGATATTCAAAGTGTTTGATAATAACACGATTAACAAAGCGTTTTACATAAAGTTTCCATCTTAGTAGATAACGGGATTCGTCCAAAATGACATCACGCCCACGACTACTGATGAACGTAAAATAGTAACTCTTTTGCTTATGTGGGTATTCAGGAAAGAAAAAATTCTTCAATCAACAATGTAACATCTGAAACATTCTTGTAGTCACTTTGAAACGTAAAAGCATGTAAAAGACTCTTAAGTCATGTGAATTGATTAGAAATTGAATAATAATACAACCTCTAACAATAATAGTTCTTCTGGAATGAGTAATATTCTGTCATCATCGATATCGAATGAAACATTTGTCATTAAATATCTTTGCTTAAAAAATAACCAGTGAATTTTTATTCCGCTTTTCAAAGCGTAAACCGACATAGTGAAAGATCTCCAAGCCGGGGATCGAACCCAGACCCTTGTAATAGCGCTCCAATGCTCTATCTTTGAGCTACGAGGACATGTCGGTAAGGCGGCAACGCAGCCCAAAATGAAAATGTCATCATGAGTACGCAAACGTCTGTGGCAAATCTGAGACGACATAAATAGCCCAGCATGTGACAACACATAGTTAATTCTTTAATTCATTATTTCAGCAGTGAATTACACCTGTAATCCTTGAAAAATAACGAGTGAATTTTTATCCTGATTTTCAAAGATTAAACCGACATAGTGAAAAATGTCCAAGTCGAGGATAGAACCCGGACCATTGGCCATTCCAAGGCCATTTAAAATTTCACTTTAAACACAGTTCATCACAGTTCATCACTTTATTGCAAGGCATCTAAAGTAAATTCATTTATTAGAAAAGCATAATATTTCAAGCTAATTTAGAAATCTTTATATCTATCTACAATAGGCACTTTTTCAGAATATTAGCTTTTCTCTATTAAATTTTACAGCAAACTATCCAGTAATTCAACCATTTTCACAGAAAATGTTTACAAAACCGTAATTCAATTTTATTCTGGCCATAATAGGGTCCATAATATTCTCAGATACAGTAAATAAAATGTTCAAGTAACCGTTATCTTTAAAAAACTGTTGAATGACCGGAAAGTGTACTGCAGATTAAATACAGATTAGGAACAGTGTATAACACATTTCTTTTAATGTGTTTTAAAATTTCATATAGAAAAATTAATCAGATATGGAATTATTGCAACACAGATTATGGTCAATTTTACATGTGCATAGCAGGTGGTTACTTTGCATCTTTCTTCCTAGAGGTGCATTCTTTTCTTTGCGAAAGTGCACTGTCCGACAAAGGTGACGGGAAATACTACCAGGAAACGCCAATGCTCCCACCGTGGGAACATTCCAAAAAATATGTCTATTGTTGCTTTAAATAAATCTATTTACCCCGGATGTTGAATATGTCGTTACTTGAAATGTTGGTTTTAAAACCCGACTGTAGTTGAACAAAACTGAAGATTTTTTTTCTTTTTAACTAATTTTCCTAGAGATAGTCACATTTTAAAAAAATCTACAAAAAATAGAAAAAAGTAAAATAATATTTTGAAAAAAATATATATTTTATACTCCATACTAATAATTTTTCAGTAAAAAGCTATTTTCTTAAATAGCTAAAAAATATTTTGAGAAAAAAAAAATATAAAATACATGGTCCCGCAACGGGAGCGTTGGCGTTTAATGGGTTAAATAATAAATAGTAATAGTGTGTATAGGTTAAATGAGCAATGCAGCCACGACACCTGTAAAAATCTGTTTGTTTTACTGAAATATTCAGTATTTACTACAATTTTTTTACCAGTTTAACGGTATTTGCCCATAACTTCGTAATAAATATAGATTATTTTCGTAAAATAAACATATTCTACTGACGTCCTAGATGACAATTTTTATTTCTGTAAAATCAACATTTTTCTCTCTTTTTTCAGTAAAACTTGTCAGTTTAAAAGATACCTAATCCCTTATAATTTTCATTTTATTGAACGGAAAAAAAAATTAAATGCACTGCAATTACATATGAAATGAGAATTACTGAAATATTTTTTTTTGTATGTTTGAAAGAGAATAGTTCAATTCAAATGTAATATAATTTACACAATAACTTCAAATATATTTTTAAAGACATAGCGTTCGACTGAATGAAATCTTAAAATCATTCTTCCAAAAATGATTCAAAATGTGCTTCTCTTCTCATGATGTAACGTAATATAATAAATAAACTGAAAGCATATATTCATATTTCTTTTCTCATAAAAAACGGATCAGAATACTCTCCATACAAAAATGATGAGCTCCACAACTTTTGAAAATTGAACATTTTAAATTCTCGAGATTTTCTTAAGAAATATGCATTTTCAGCAAAAATAACATCTTACTTCGGAGATTCTGGAATAAGAAAAATTACTCTATTGTGAACATGTAACTTTTTCAAATATCGGTCTCGAATTTAAGCATGATTATGCTGATTCATTAATATATTTAAATTATTTTTTCATATTATATTCATTTAAATTACATCAATTTAATAATATAATATAATTATATCAATTGTTATACTTATTTAAATTATTAAAAGAATAGTTCTAATTTTAATCATTTTAATATGTTTCCCACACAAGTTTTCGAATAATCCTGTAGTTTATTAAGATAACCTTAATATAATTTTTAAACATGTCATTTTTAAACATGTCATCATATTCATATTTCTCTTCTCATAAAAATCGGATCAGAATACTCTCCATACAAAAATGATGAGCTCCACAACTTTTGAAAATTGAACATTTTAAATTCTCGAGATTTTCTTAAGAAACACGCATTTTCAGCAAAAATAACATTTTACTTCGTAGATTCTGGAAAAAGAAAAATTACTATATTGTGAACTAGTCGTTTTTTAAATATCGGTCTACAGTTTAAGAATATTTATGTTGATTAATTAATTAATTAAAATTAATATTTCATATTATAATTATTTAAATTATATCAAATTAACAATACAATATAATTATATTAATTAATATATTTTTTTAATTAATAAAATAATAGATGTAATTTTAATCATTTTAATCTATTTTCCACACATTTTTTTCGAAAAATCCTGTAGTTTATTCAGATAACTTAATATATTATTTATGTTTGAAGCATTAGAACCATTTTATTTTTTAAAGTTAATAAATGTTTGAATTATGTAATAGATGATAATGAGTGATGCCAATAAGTGATTCATTTATTTGAAATTACCCAGTATCTTATTAAACTCATCTTTAATTTCTTTTAAGAGCAAAGATATTTTATTAAGTTCCCAAGTAACAAAATGAAGGAAGAAATTTTGTTTTAGAGAATGACCAATTTATAAATTAACTAACAATATAATATAATTATATTAATTAATATATTTATTTTAATTAACAAAAGAATAGTTGTAATTTTAATCATTTTAATCTGTTTTCCACACAAATTTTCAAAAAATCCTGTAGTTTATTCAGATAACCTTAATATATATTTGAAGCATTAGAACCATTTTATTTTTAAAAGTTAAAGAAATGCTTGAATTACATAATACACTGCTCAAAACAATTAAAGGATATTTGAAGTTTTATATAAAATAAAGATATAAACGAAATTTTTTTTGCCGAAAATAGAAGAAGAGAATCACAAATGCAAATTTTTCTGGTTTTCAAACTGTGGAGTATGCAAATTTTGAGTTCGACGTCAAAAACGTCGCATCAGCGGCAGCGAATGAAATTTGACTTTCAACTGGATAAAAGAGAATGAAGACAAGGATGATCGGCATTCAGTGATTGCTTTGTTTCGATGAGTACGATGTCTCAGCGAAGTCATTTGACAGATTCAGAAGCTTGGAGAATTGTTGGTAGGTTAGAACGGGGCCAAACTCAAGCCGAAGTAGCGCAAGCCATTGGAGTGTCACAAAGTGTCATTTCCAGGATCTGGAACCGTTTTTTGGAGAGTGGATGTGCAGGCCGAAGACCAGGACAAGGTCGTAGACGGGCAACAACGCCCAATGAAGATCGGTATTTAGCGTTAACAGCTCGGAGACGCCGAAACATGAACGCTACTCTTCTCCAACAACACCTTCGCTCGGCTACAGGCACCACGATTTCAACTCAGACTGTCCGAAACCAGCTCCATGCTGTAGGTCTGTATGCTCGCCGACCGATGGTATGTGTTAGATTAACATCAAGGCATCGTCACGACCGCAGGGATTGGGCAACCGAGCATGTCAACTGGAGGAGAAATGAATGGAGCAATATTCTGTTTTCTGACGAGTCCCGTTTTTCTGTGCATCCGGATAATAAGCGTATTTTCATCTGGAGGAACCGTGGCAGTAGGAATAATCCTGCGTTCGTGCACGAAAGTGTCAGATTTGGCGGTGGGGGAGTGTTGGTGTATGGTGGCATCTCCATTGACGGGCGCACTGACCTCTACATCATTCGAGATGGAGCTCTCACTGGTCGCCGATATAGGGATGAGATCCTCAGACCTATTGTAGTCCCTTACGCTGCAGCAATCGGATATAACTTCATTTTAATGGACGATAACTGCAGGCCACATCGTGCAAACCTGGTGGAGGATTTCCTTTTCGAGGAAGGAATCGTTTGAATGGAATGGTCAGCGTGTTCTCCAGACATGAATCCAATCGAGCACGTTTGGGACACTCTAGGAAGACGAGTTTCTGGCCGCCAACAACCCCCACAAACTCTCCAAGAACTGGAAAGAGCTGTTCTGGAAGAGTGGGGCAGAATACCCCAACTCGTCATTAATAGCCTCATTGAGTCCATGCCTCAAAGGTGTTCAACGTTGCTGGCCGCCCGTGGAAACCATACCCCCTACTGAAAATGATTTTCTTTGAAGAAAACACCTTTTCTTATTCTTTTTTTCTCATATGCACAAATTGTGTTTTTTTCCTTTTGTACACAAATGCGCAATAAAATGCATTTTTTTCTGCCAAACATGTGTAATTTATTCTCATATAACCTACTATGTCTGTCGACCATGTATCAATCAGCTAAAAAGTTTCCCAGATACAAAATCCACCTAAAACTGCAATATCCTTTAATTGTTTTGAGCAGTGTAGATGATAATAAGTGATGCCAATAAGTGAATCATTTATCTGAAAATATGAAGTATCTTATTAAACTTATCTTTAATTTCTTTTAAGAGCAAAGATATTTTATTAAGTTTCCAAGTAACAAAATGAAGGATGAAATTGTGTTTTAGAGAATGACCAATTTATAAATTACCAACTGTACAAAAGTAGGCAAAAATGTTTTTCTTTGTGAGCTCTCATCTATTTCAGCTATTATTTCCATATATGTAGGTATTTTGTAACGAATAATAATCTCCTGCTCTGTCGTACACAACAACATGAGAAATATCCTGTCTTCGGAATTATGCAATTACTTTTTAATACTGTTTATCACAAACACATTATATAAATAGAAATCATATACTTCTGACAGGAACATACACTCATGAAAAATAATTATATTAATAGTGATATGCTTGGAATATAATAAATTAATATGTAATTAACTTTTTTTTGTTTTGTTTTTTGATACATAAGTTAAGTTTATTTACTTCAGCATCTTACTTATAATAAAATCCAAAGGCGAGAAAGTATCTGTAACCAATCCAGGCTGGACCACTCTGGTGTGCGAGTCGAGCGTAGTTAAACGCTCTTTATTAAATATTCTTTTAATTTAATATTTTTTTTTCTTCAAAAACTTTCGCCCATGGATTATTTTTTAAATATTTTTGAATGTTTTGTCCAATCGTTGAACCATTTCAGAAATTGAATATCGAGAAGAAAAAAATCGTCATTATTTGTATTTGTAGAAATCATTTGCCATTCTTAGAATGTACTTTTCTACAAAACAAAGCTCTCAGTAACAAAATCTTCATGCTGTTTGTTTGTATGAAGTCTTATGAAAATGAAACGCAGATCAACATTCCGTCATTTTTGACGGGCTTTATATACTAGTATATATATAAAATTGATGCTTACGGTTAATCAATTTTTAATCAAACTAAATCCGTATAGTATAATAATCTGTCATATTGGAACTGTAGAAAATAAATGCATAGTAATGTTGATATTCTTTAGTTTGAAAAACATATGCTAACACATGACCACTAAATGATAATTTCTTCTACTTGAAATAATGTCTGTTCAGCATATTTTCGTATAAAGCGTGTATATCATATCAAGTTATAATGTTTTAAGTTTTAAATTAAAAATAACAGATTAAACATCCGATTACCTGATGTAAACAAACGAATAATGTTGCCATTCAAAAACACAAATCCGATATCTAGAAAAAAAAATGAATGACTCTTTGAACGTTTCATTTAAATATCCGATTATGCTCTTAAAATATTTGTAAAAGCATATTAAAGTCTTTAAATAATTTAAAGGATTTCTTTAATTTATTTCTGTAAGCCTTTTTTTCTGTAAGCACTTTTTTCAGAAATAGCGATGATAGGTAGCTTTCATAGAGAGACTTTGCGATGATCCTTCAGTAATTTACATTTCGGCGCAGTTCTGGCGCCATATTTTGGCGATAAATATAAACGAAGGAAGTTTTTGTTGAAAAATATATTTTATATAAAATATTAATACAGTTGTAAAATAATATAAAGTGTATATAAGGATATTTTAGTACCATCTATGGACAATTAATATAAACAAATATATTTCTGTTGGAAAAAATATTATATAACATAATAATAAAGTTGTAAAATAATATAAAATGCATATAAACATATTTTTAAACTAAGAAAAATTCAGGGTGTATTGATTTATTTCAAAATCAACTCTTAAAAGCTTCAGCTTAATATCATTTCTTTCATTAAAATCTAACTTGGTTAAATCAAATTTTAATCGCCTAGCTTATATCCAATTAAATTCTGAAATTTTGCTTGCATTGTAAAATGAATATTTCTTATGAAACACAGTTAAAATATAAGGAATATATAGTACCGCATATCACATCCTTAGTTCTCGAGAAATGGGGTGGGGGGTCTAATATTATAACACAACTTAAATACTTTGTTTGTAACGAAAAAACTGCATCGGTCGTAGCTCAGTTGGTATGGCGTCTGCTCGTTGATACGAGCTCCCGGGTTCAATGACGGAACGCGTAAGTTTGTTTTTTCTCATCTTTTTTATAAATATATTTGTAATTATAATTTAATAATCTCAATAAATAATTTTGTTAACATAATTAAATTTTAATTTAGCATTTTTGATTTTTTTAAATCACTTTTAAAATGAATTCCATAGATGCTTTATAAATGCAATGATATTGAACAATTGTGTCAATTCGTGATTGTAAAGAAACATCATTTATAAATTGCCTTAACAAGGGAAGTCAATGCGATGATAATACTACTCTGTTTTTAAAGTAAGAAGCATAATTATATTAAAATTTAGCATAAGAATTAAATTACAACGTATTTATGATTTATTTAATTGTAACTAGAGGGCGCCACAGCAGAGTTTGGTTATTTCTTTTTTTTAGTTTGGTGTAGTTAAGTGGATTTGGTTTTCAATCTTTATCGCACAAGTGTTTATCATTCTATAACAGCTTATAATCGTATAAAAACGGAAAAAGCAAGCTGTAGTTCACAAGAAGATCAATCTGAAGTGTCGGGATTTGATGAAAATCAGAAAAGTGATGTCACAAATGCGTTGAACTACTGTAAAATTTTATTGTAAAACAATGGATTTTTAACAAATAATCCAGCATCTGAAATATCTTCGTTTTCTATTGCGATGGGAGAAGAATTCCATAATTCGATAGTAAATATGCTGATTTTGTAACGATTTTTGAATTTTTACTAGTCAATAATAGATCCAATTTTTTAAAGCTCTTTAAATGATGAGAAATGTTTATTAATGGTTTAAAAATAAAAAATGCTAAATTAAAATTTAATTATGAAAACAAAATGTTTTATTGCGATTATTAAATAATAATTACAAGTATAGTTATAAAACAATGTGAAAAAAAAACAAGCGTAGTGCGTTCCGGCATCGAATCCCGGGCCCTCAAAACAACGAGCAAACGCCATACCAACTGAGCAACGACTTTTTTCGTTACAAAATAAGTATTTAAGTTGTGTTATAATATTAGACACAACCATTTCTCGAGAACTAAGGCGCGTTGTATAAAATCTATTGAACCTGAGACTAAGGGGCTTCTACCCTACAACATATATAAAAATAAGTAAAATCTGTGATTACCAAGCTTGGCACTCTCCTTGTTAGACAATTTAAAACGAACAAAATTTTAATGTTTTACTACAATCGTTAAACCATTTCAGAATTTGCATTGAATTTTTCTTATGTAACCAAACAATGGGCTGTGAGTCAAGCTCTTTAGAAACTCATTATATATTTTTTTTTTTTTCAAAAACTTCCGCACATGGATTATTTTTAAAATATTTTTGAATGTTTTGTCCAATCGTAGAACCTTTTCAGATATTGAATATTGAGAAAAAAAAAATCTTCATTATTTGTATTTGTAGAAATCATTTGCCATTCTTAAAATGTACTTTTCTACAAAACAAACCTCTCAGTAACAAAATCTTTATGCTGTTTGTTTGTATGAAGTCTTATGAAAATGAAACGCAGATCAACATTCCGTCATTTTTGACGGGCTTTATATACTAGTATATATATAAAATTGATGCTTACGGTTAATCAATTTTTAATCAAACTAAATCCGTGTTAGTATAATAATCTGTCATATTGGAACTGTAGAAAATAAATGCATAGTAATTTTGATATCCTTTAGTTTGAAAATTTATTTTGAAAATATCCTTTAGTTTGAAAATATCCTTTAATTTTGAAATATCCTTTGACCAATATATCCTTTGACCAATAATCATTTGACCAATAATCCTTTGAAATATACTCTGACCAATTTCCCTAGCCATCACAAATACAGGTACACACGCACAAACACACACGAAAATACAAACATTAATTTTTATCAATTTGGATACATTTAATGTAGATAATAATTTTTGGATTTTTTTTAGCTGAAAGGAAACAAAAAGAAACACACTTAGATCGAAAAATAAGTAATTTTTCATTTTTACTTTTGTTTCTAAAGATTCATTATTGTTTTATTCAACCACATTATGATTTCTGTGTTCAGGTTGACAGCTAAGTATATAATCATGTTTCTCAAAAATAAATAAATAAAATTTAAGGTAATGAGAACATATAATCTCTTTTAAACCATTTAAAATTCTGATTTGTTCACAATTCTATGGAATTTGCAGAACAAGTGAAGCACCCGTATTGCTATTCATCAAGCGGAAGAAGGTAATTTCCATTTAATTAGAAACGCGCGAACTCTCTTTGCTCCAAATTTCTAATCAGGGAACCTGAAATTACAACTTTCTAAAGATTGGTTGTTTTTTTAAGCTTTATTGTACTTTCGTTTGATTTTGCAAATGAAAGTATTTTATATTTTTTATTTAAAGTCCTGCGTGTGTATTTGAACAGCATAATAAGCAAAACATTATGAGTTATTATTGTATTTCTATATACATATGGTGTATATTCTTCATTATTAGCAATATTTCTGTTTTAAGTGAAATTATTTCTGAAAGTCGTTCTTATCACTTATAAGTTGCAATGGAAAGTAAATTGTACAGTGTTTTTGTAAATATTTTTTTTTTCTATTTCAGATTATTAATTTACAATGTTTAACTTAATGGATAAATTAAAATTTCTTTGTTTCTTAAGAATACGTAGTTATTTATTGTGAGGCAATGGAATTTTTAATTTCTACAGCTAAAATGTATTATGTTGCAGTTGTCGTGTAATATATACAAAAGACATGTAGTTTATTTAAAAAAAAATGTATATATTTAATTCTAAATTTTCTGTTTTATTATTTTTTTTCCTCATTAAGTGTAAAACACGTTTATATATTTCTTTGGAATAATGTAACATCATGCAAGTATTTTTCAAGGTCAGAAGGAATATCTATACTATAAAGCAAAATCATGTTAGTGTTTAACACTGACGTCACTTTGACAGTGTTATCACCTGGCCAAAATATCTCTATTTTAGTACATTTTAACAGATACAAATCTCAATATTTCAAATGTCAAATAATATTTTTTTCTTTTTTTCCAACAGCATAGTTCAACTAAATATATATTATAAAATGACATGTTAAACAAGAAATTAGTAATTTCGGATTAAAATAAAACTTTTAAAATATGTTAAAAAGTTTTTATTTTGATATTTATCTATAAAACAAGAAAATTTAGTATAATCCACCAATATTAAGAATTGTTAAAAAAATACTTTCATAGTCAACCAGAACTTGTTTTTTTTTCCTTATTACTTAAAAAATTCTTCAAATATTAAACATAAAATTCTATAAAATTTTTATTCGTTTTTCAATTAATAAATTTATTTTGAACATAAAGAGAAGAATTTGTTTATGTTAAATAAAAAAAAAAATATAAACAAAACTGTAAAACTGAAAAAAAATATATATATTCATTAAATACAAAGTACGAAAAACAAAACTGCAATCTGAGACGGTATTAAAATTTACATGAAAAACATTTCAAAAAAATATACTATATACATATTATTTTAAAATATTTTGCAATTGTGAAGAAAAAATTTATTTCAAATTTCCCTATGTCTGTTTGTTAACCATTAGCTACATGTCGAAAGCTTTATTATCAATAGTTATCTGTTAACCAATAGATATAACAAAAGCTATATCACCAATAGCTGTCTGTTATGGAAAACTTATCTGTTATTTGTGATCCGTAAGCACACAACAAAGAGTTAATTATTTAAAAAAACCACACATACTTTTGACTGTTTATAATAACCTATTATCGATCATGACATTTAGCTAACAAAATTATAAATACCGTTAATGAAATGGAATTGCTTTTTCTAACTTAACCATTAATTAAGGTTTTTTACTCGTGCTTTTTATTAGCCTTATCACTGTACTGGATGCAATCTTTAATTAAATTTATTACTCGAGTAATGATTTGGGTATGAGATCACAAGAACTTTAATTAATCATGAAACATACTTCATTTTAACTTACCGTTTGATGCATACACTCGAGTCATCTTCTTACGCGGTCCATCTAGTATTTGTCATTAAAGAATTTTCATCTTTATCACTTGTATTCTTTATATTATAAAATTATACTGCAATGACATAGGATTTTTGTAATTATTTATTTATTCTTTTTTACAATTTTCTCTGCCAAATTTTAATTCTGAAAACAATGAATATTTATTTTTAAAAAGTATATAAAACTATAGTTATTCATCCTATTTAAAATTACACTCATTATGTACAGTTGAAAATTTATCTTATTTGTTTGTAGAAATTAAACTTTATAAAACTAGTCATTTATATATATTTTTTAATATATATTCAAGAAAGTTTAGGTTAATTTTAATTATAAATATATACTATTTATGTAATTATATTTCTTTACAAAATTTAAAAAAAAAAATAGGTAGTCAAAATTCATTCACGTTCTATAATAATTAAACTTACATGGGACATACAATGAAACTATTAATCAAAAGTTAAGTAACGTTCAGGAAGTTAACGTATTTTGTACTTTAAACAATCTAAAAAAAAGAAGAAGAAGACAGATTTACAGAGAATTATTTTACAACTTCATTTTCTTTTAATTTGACACACTGTTAAACATTTGCAGCAAACTGTCCAGTCATTTGACCGTTTTTGTAAAATACGGTTACATAACCGTAATTTAACTCTATTTTGAGCATAATATGGGAAATAATATGGTCAGAATAGCGCTAAATTACAGTTATGTAACTATTTTCTATAAAAAAAAACGATCAAATGACTGGACAGTGTCCCAGACAACCACAATCGTCCTTCGGACGATCTATAATGATCCTGAAAATCCTGTAGTTGTCATATCCTATAAAACTATCCAGTGAATATCCGGAAGATAGTTGACAACGGACCGTCTGAATACATTGTCCACAAAACAGCCGGCGAATGTCATAGAACGCACATCCGCAAATTGACTTTCTTCCTTGGCTTCCTTCCTCTGCACGCTACGCTAACGTATCAACCAACCTACTTACCAGACAAGTTTATTTTCCTTTTTGGTGAATGAAGAAACGTGATCGGTTTTTCGGAATCTGATTAATAAATAGTAATCTGATGTCAATAAAGGTAAGAATTATCTTTTTCATTTGTAATTCTATTCTTTATAACTTCCGTTTATATACTTATATTTTCTTGTGTAAAAGCGAAGTGTATATCAGACCTAATTATTCATGTAGGCTTAATGGTAAATGTTAATAGAGATGGTAGTGTAAACGCAACAGTAGTGATTTGTATTTAACAGTTTGATAAATTATTAAAGAAAATACAACCACTTTGAGTACTTTCTGAGAATTTTCAAGTTTAGATTACATTTTCTGTGTGAAAATGAAGATTTACTTACAGCTCCAGTTTAAACTCCTTTTTTTTTTTTTTTTTAACTTCAAACACTTAAAAAACCAAAAATATGTTTTTCCCTCATTCTTTTTAACTTAAAACACTTTAAAAACAATTAAAAAATGCCCCCCCCCCTCTTTTTTCTTTTACAATTAATTCCCATTACTTTAGAAATACTTATTTCTTTACATAGATTTTAATGCATATTGATATATATTAATTAAAGCAAATGTATATATTCAAATATATATATAATATATATGTATGTATTTGCTAAACATTTTAATAATATTTATTAAATCTTAACAAATTAATACATTTTTAACCACTTTAAAATTATTGTCACTTAAAAAGAAAAACATACTTCTAAACGTAACAGTTAATATGTTTTAACTTCGATGACAATGTCAGATTTTCTCACAGTTTTAGAAAAGCGTAGAGTGCTGGTAGTTGGAAAAGAGTACATTTTTGACTCTGAAGGGTATTTTTTAGATCAATATGAGCACTTTTTATATTTTTTAAATTCATTCTTTCAATTTTAAATGCACTTTTGATATTTAAATGTTACAACACTCCTATCGAATTGCAACAATGTGTCAATTTTTACTATGCAAATAATTTTTTTTTTACAAAACTGTAAAGGCTTAATTTTCTTGTTTGAAGGGCAAGAAGAGCACTAATTTTTTGATGAGGGGCAAGAAGGGGGATGTTTTTTAAACCAAAGGGCAGCCAGGGTGCAGCACCTTCCTGAAACTGCCTACAGGAAACTCTGCAATTTGAATATAAAATAGCTTGTGATCAAAAATAGTGAAATTACTGTAGCTGCTAATTATTTTCTTAGTTTTGTGTAACACGTTACTTTTTGAATAAAAGTGAATGGGGCGAATAGCACAATACAAAATTTAGTTGTTTGTTTGTAGCAAGCATCAACATTTCTTTGAACACAATTTCCAGAAACAAATGAAAGTCTTCTTTAACAATTGTGTGGTCACCCATGGTACTATTATTTAGGAAATTGGTAACAAATTGGCAGTGGGAACTGCCATATATCTGTAAACAAATACCAGTTTTAGAGTTTAACAAAGCACTATATAACCATTGTATGCCAGAAATGTTCTTGTTTATGGGGTTATAATTTTGGAATGCAACTTTTGTGAAAAATGAACAAACATATTTTTAAATAAGCAATTTTTACTTTGAGATAGTGCTAAAACAGAAGATGCTCTGATGATCACACTAAAAACATTATTATCCTTTAACTGTTTTTTATTTTCATAATTTTCAGGGTTAAAGTTTACTTGTATTTTACACAGAAATCGTAGAAAATTTTTGAACCATCACTCAGATTTTATAACAGTGAGTCAAAAATTGACTCGCAGATATATTATATATCCCACTTCTCTCTTTTTTTTAAAACTTCAAACACTTGAAAAACAGTTAGAAGATCACCCCCCCCCCTCCTTTCTTTCGCTTTCAAAACAATTTCTGAAAGTGAAAGTATCTTAATAAAAAAAACTTGTAATCAAAATCGAAAAAGTATAAAGGAGTGTGCATAGAGATTGACCTCAGCTATCCAATGCGAAAAAAATCATTTATAAATATTGAAATGCGAACGAGATATCATAAATTATTTCCCCCATAGAATTAACATTAGTGAGTGGGTGTTTTGGCCTAAGTGAAGTAGCCTCTTAAAGCTAAATAAAGAAATTGGTATTAAAATTTACTAATTTTTTTTCTTACATTCACTATGAGTTTCTCTTACGCATGTGTGACTTTAATACTGATGTTTTCAATATTGATAAATAATGCTATTAAATTCTAGTGCAATAAAATGCCTAATATATATATTAGTTAAGGGGTCGATGCAGGTTTTTTTTCTTGGGGCCCATTTTGTGAAAAGTAAAGGTTATTTTTGTGTAATTTATTATATTTTTGTGAAAAATAACATTTTGTAACGAAAATTGAAATCCAGTTAGTCAAATTTAAACCAAACATTTATAAACAAAAACTTTTTTTTAATCCTTTTGCTGAATTTTTTCTCTCTGGTGAACTTGTTTGTTCAAATTACACATTTTAAAACAACACAAAATAAATAATAAATAGTAAGTTTTTATGGAATAGAATTTTGTGAAGTGTATGTTTTATCAAATTGATTTTTGTAAAGGGTCCCATTTTATCAAATTTATTTTTGTGAAGGAGTGTGCCCAATATATATATTAGTTAAGGGGTCGATGCAGGTTTTTTTTCTTGGGGCCCATTTTGTGAAAAGTAAAGGTTATTTTTGTGTAATTTATTATATTTTTGTGAAAAATAACATTTTGTAACGAAAGTTGAAATCCAGTTAGTCAAATTTGAACCAAGCATTTATAAACAAAAACTTTTTTTAATCCTTTTGCTGAATTTTTCCTCTCTGGTGAACTTGTTTGTTCAAATTACACATTTTAAAACAACACAAAATAAAAAATAAAAAATAAATAGTAAGTTTTTATGGAATAGAATTTTGTGAAGTGTATGTTTTATCAAATTGATTTTTGTGAAGGGGTCCATTTTATCAAATTGATTTTTGTGAAGGGCGCCTAAATAACTCCAAATTTTCCCTGTATCGACCCCCGAGTTAAGCTATAAAAAAATTTATCTAAAGAATTATAGTTTATAAGTAAAATGCTTTAAAATGTAAAAGCTAATGACAGTTAAAACTAAAATTAGTAAAAGCCACTTTTTAAACATTTCAAGCTGACTTTTTTGTAATCCTGCTTTATATAATACACAACTAATTTGAAATTGATACTTTTAGCCTGAGCTGGTTTTTGAATTCGTAAAAGTACATTATTATTAATTAATACTAGGGAATCGAACTCGGGCTTCCCGGATTACAGAACATCGCTGAAAACTGTTTTTTTTATTTAAAATTCTAACACATTTTTTATATTTAATATATATATATATATAATAAGAAATGGCGCATCTAGTATTTGTCGAGAATTAACAATTTTCTGACAAATACTTTACGAGCTATTAATTTTTTCAGTAACTTCAAATCTCTCATTTTCTGAAATTAATCTCTGGCAACGATAAGCTAAAAAACCAGTCATCAGCAACACGTAGCTTTTTATTAAAAAAGATTATGTATTAATTTATCTTTTTTTTTTTTCTAAATTCTGTTCTATAAAACTCAATCTATTTGAGATTACTTTCATAAAGAGAACTCTGTTACTTTCCTTAATTTCAGATATTTCAATTTCAAGTCATAATTAAATCCTAGTGCTAATTAATAATTAAATAAAAATTGGAAACATTTCTATTGAAAAGTTGGTTCTTAACCCGTCAGCACATGCACCCCTTTCCATTACGTTACTACACGCGCAGGATAAATTTTACCCCAATGGGTTTTCTTGTGTCAATTTCCCCCCGGTTTGATTATAAGCAAAAATTTATATTTTGAAATAAACTGTAAATCAATAAAGAAAATAATTTAACTTAAAATAAGAGGTTTTTTTATATTTAAAAAAAAAAAAAAAAAAAAAAAAAAAAAAAAAAAAAAAAAGGATCTAGCACTAAGATTTTTTTCTGCATATAATTACATACAAAGTTTTTTCAATCCAAATTTAGCCATAAAAATACAAAAAAATATAAAACTGATATATAGAAACTGTATGTGCAAAGTAATAGTTCTGAGCTGGGGTAGATTTTATCCCAGTGTGTGTGCTGACGGGTTAAAATGTTAATTTGACACATTTATTTACACATGCTTCATTTCAAAGTTATTTCTTTATTTTAGAGACTATGCAAGTAATTTTTGAAAAATCCAGCTGTAAATTGAGCTGAATGCTGGAAAAGAAGTCTGCAATGGACTCTAAGCAGTGGTATGTTTAATTGATTTATTATTATTATTTCTTTTTCTTAAAAATAAAAGAATATGTGAGCATGTAGTTTTATAGCTTTTATTGAATTGTCATATTTTTGCATTTAAGCATATTTATGAATTGTTGTGCTTTGGAACATTTTTACTTATTTATTTATTTAAATGGGCAATTCCATTGTAACAGACTAATTGACATAGTGGAAAAAAGACTTTATCTCATTTGAAAAATAATAATTATGTAATTCAAAAAGGGCTACAATTAGCATGATGATATTTATTAGAAGATAAATTAATATAGTTATTAGGAATAAATTATTTAATGTAAATAATTATGGTTAAAAAAATGTTAATGTAACAGACAAACATGAATTACCATGCTTTTCAGATATCTTGATGTTTATCGATATATTATTTATAAAATAATTTACAATTTATTATTATAAAAATGTATTTTCATTCAGAGGGCGTTCTGAAACATATATCTTTCTCAAAATTTGACTGTTGCCATAAGATAGTCATGAAAAATATGTAATCTTACCTGTAACAGACCAACATTTAACATGTAACAGACAAACAAATAAACACGTAAACAGAAGCGATTATAATGAATTTTATTGATTTTGACTATTCAAAATTTTATAAAATGCATTGCAAATATAAAAAATATAGGTATAATACTATCAGAAAAAATATATATTACCTATTTGATCTAAAATATAAAATTCTAGAAATGGTAAATTGGCTTGGAATTGCCCAAATGTTTATATTCCATGGCTTGTTTTTGAAAACTGATTTTTTTTTCGGTAATTTCTAAAATATTCAGTTAACATTGATAGATCACCCAAATTAATTTTCGTATTGGTACCCATACAAAAAAAAAATTCAGCCCGGCCCGATACAAAAATTAAAAGTTCTACTAGCATACCTGTCAAAAGGCAATAAATATCTTTTTAGCAGTCATATAAGTATAGAAAATCTTCATTTTATCTTAAAGTACATTTAATTCAAACTATTTTTTTTCAGAAGAAATAAACCATAATTTTATGTTAAAGTTTTTGGTACTTTTCGGTTAGCCGGGTGCCAGTGACATATGTACATATATAAATACATATGTATATACATATATATAATATGTATGTATATAATATGTATTTGCAGATATATGGTATATATATACATGTACATATATCAGTGGTAGAGGTCTGCACGGGCCGAAATTTCCAGGCCCGGCCTGATACAAAAATCAAAAGTTCGGCCCGAGCAAAAAAAAATATTGGCCTGACCCGGCTCGATTTAAAAGTAAGTTCGTCCCGGTATAAAAGCTAAAAGGCCGGCCCGAGTTAATTTCCACAAAACATTGATTTTTACGATGATTTGGTTAAAAATTTGCCTTGTAGGAGTAGATCTAACCAAAAATTCCTATCTAAGCTCTTTTTTTTTTCATGTTTACAATCTTCATTTTTATAGAAGTGCTGCAGTCTGCGATATTTATTTTTTTAATAAATCTCTATTTGTTGTATGTATGTGTTTAAGTTATCATTAATATTGTCAATCCATATTCCATGTATTGAAGTGTTAAAAATCAGAAAAATGCTATACATTAAAATCTTCTTCTAAGACGGAATTGCATAGGGAAAAAAAATGAGTTATAGACAATTTGCCTTCTTAGCATGTGTAAATATATTATATATTCTTTTCTTACGTATTAGTATATTCATTTTGCATGGATCAACACATTTTTCAGTTTAAGACAGGATTCCGTCATAAGCAGGTTCTTTTTCACACGTTTCACTATATTTTAATTTAGCCATATTTTAATAAGTGTACAAATCTACTTATCTTTAAAAATAATAAATTTTAATGTATAATTGTAGAATAATGGTAATTTAAAAATATTTGCATTTTTTTCAAAGATTTTTGTGCCAGGTCTTATTTTGCTGACCTTCGAACGGACCAGGCCAAGCCGAGACAATGATTTTTATAGGGTCAAAACCAGGACTGAAAATTTTGGGTTGTGAAGACTAGGAAGGATGAAACCAGTCCCGGCTCTGTACGGAAAAAATAATTTAAGACACGGCCTGATCTTCAGGAAAAAAGAAAGGCCCAAACCCGGGCCATAAAGAGTAATCACTAGGCCCAAGCTCGGCCCAAAACGAGTGGAGACCAGGCCTAGCCCGAGTGCAGTGAAGGAAAATAGGCCTGAGCCCGGCCTGTGCAGATCTCTAATTAGTGGTGCCTGGCTAACCGAAAAGTTCCAAGATTTTATGTATATTGACATTTATTTTAAATGCAAACATTCTGCAGCACTTTTTGATTATTAATATTCAGGGCTGAAACTAAAGGCAGCACAGAGGGGGCATGTGCCCCGGGCGTCAGAATGGAAGGCATGGGGGACGACAAATGACCATTTGGTTTGTTGCTTGATACAAAAAAAAGTATATGAAATTTGGGCAAAAATGTTTTGTAAGTTGGAAAATTCAAAAGAAAAACTGAGAATTCATGGGACACTAAAAAATAAAAGGTAGAAAATTCACATAATAAAATACTTATTAAAAACTTAATTTTTTTTTGTTCCGAGTCACTATTATAATTTGGAATTTAGGTTCAGGAAAGTATCTAAACATATTAGTCTATAAATAGGAAGTGCAGTATAAATGACAGCTCCATGAAACTGTATGTAGATAACATACAAAGATGTTTTACAGTATTAGAATTCATTGTTATATTCTTACAGAAAATTCTGGTTTTTCAGTTCTTAAGACATTGTGACTTATAACACTAGGACTTTAAACATCTGTTCAATTGTAATGTAATACTATATCTACAGTAAAATCTTTCTGTAATAGAATCCTGTCTTAAATGAAAAAAATACACGGATCCAACAGTAACAATAGCATCAATTCTATTTGCTAAGATGAAAACTTGTATAAAACTGAATTTTGTCTTGTTCCTTTTGATTCTGTACTCACAGGTTTTATTGAATAAGTATTTGACAAAGCACAGAGTTCACTATTACGTATTTTATGATTACATATTTTTCAGTTTAAAATAAGTCAGCTATTAAAAACTTAGTAAAATTATCTTTGTAAATTTACTTTGCGAGAAAGGTAGGGTTAGTGGGGGTGCCAAAATCCCTGTTTGCCCCTGTGAAAAAAAAGCTAATTACGGCTATGAATATTTAAATTCTAGGTATCTCTAAACTGTGTTATATCAACACTATTGTCGTCAAGCGTAATAGTTAGTGCCAAATGGGAAAAAAAATTGAGCTTCAAGCAAACGGAAAAAATAATTAAAAGAAAAAGAATGAAAAGCAAAACCTGTTTTTACCTTACTATTAAAAAAAAATAATTGATATCTCCATCGTCAATTGACGAAATTTGTTCAAACTTTTATTAAAAAATAATCAATTATTAGAAAATGAGAGCATCCCCACAAAAAGCAACTGCAAAGAAAAAGGAGAGAACTATCTGTGGTTTTTGTTTTGTTTATTAAACTATTTGCAGTCGGAAGTCGCCGAACGTTATCAGAATAAGATCATCAGCTTCTGATGGTATAGGTTAAATACTGTATTTTTCTCTGTTTGATTATTGCTTCGGTGACGAAAAGGTGCTTTTAGCAGTAGTCAGGGGAGTTAACATAAGACTACATATTTTAAAAATGTTTTCATAATGGTTTATTACATAACATTTTTCAGTAATATTTTGCTTGTTTAAACTTTTTTGTCATTTGCATACCTTAAATCTAACATGTCTTTTGTCAAAAGAAATCTCCCTCCACCCTTAAAAAAAAAAAAAAAAAAAAAAAAAAAAAAAAGGGAACGCCGCTCTAGTTATGCTACAGTAGTTTCGGCACAAAGTCTCTATATGATATCCTTATATATATATATATATATGTATATATATATATATACATTTTTTTTCAGCACTTAAGTTAAATTATTTATATATTACATTACTACAGAGTTTCCATCAGGTTTAAAAAGGGGCAGGGTGCTGCTGGTGAGAAAAGGGCACTTTTTTATTCTTAAGGGCACTTTTTGGATTTTTGAGGGCACTTTTCAGATTCTTAAAGACACTTTTTTTAATTGTTAGATGTATTCTTTTGATTTTTAAAACCACTTTTGATATTTCAAAGTCAAAACACTCTTTTTAAGACAACATTGAGTCAGTTTTTACTATGAAAGCAAATTTTTAAGGCAAAAAGGAGAAAGGGCATTTTTTTTACTAAGGGCAAGAAGGGTGCTAATTATTTTACTGGAGGGGGCAAGAAGGGTGCTAATTCTTTTTATGAGGGACAAGAGGGGTGCTATTTTGATAACCAAAGGGCAGGCAGGGTGCAGCACCCTTCTGAAACTGTCTGGGGGAAACTCTGTTTCTAATATTACAATAGTTCTTTATATTTAATTACTAGTTTAAATTTTTTTGTGTGTGGCATTTAAGTGAAAATATTTATACGTAAATTTAAATTCCTTGGGTGCGGCACTATACATTTTAAAAAAAGAGATTTTTACAGGTGTGCCGCTTACGTGGATATACTTTTTTTGAAACAGATATTCATTGGTACGGCTGATGTTCCCAATAATACGGTAGACATGTAAGTATATTAAGCCCTGACATTATTTTAATGGTTAAAAAAGCATTTTCTCACCCTATTACATTTGCCGTGTGTTCAAATACTGCACACATTGTTATTTTCTTTTAGAATTTTTTACTCCATACAAAAATAAGTCTTATTTTAGAGCATTATAACTTATAAGTTTGATAAATCATAGCTTTTATAAAAATAAATCTTATGTTCTCATAACAAACACCAATTCAGCATAAGTGCAACAAGCATTTTAAAATGAAACACCAGGGGTCAATCCAGGAAAAATTTGGGGCCTATTTAGGGCCCCTTCACAAAAATCTATTTAATGAAATCGGCCCCTTCACAAAAATCAATTTGATAAAATGGACCCCTTCACAAAAATCAATTTGATAAAATGGGTTCCTTCACAAAATGCTATTCCATAAAAACTTACTATTTACATGTTGGGTAAAGTTTGGTTGGTTTGAAGGGTAAACTTACTGTTACCCTTCACAAAAATCAATTTGATAAAATGGGCTCCTTCACAAAATGCTATTCCATAAAACTTACTATTTATAATTTATTTATTATTTTGTGATTTTTAAAATATGTAATTTGTAAACAAGCAAGTTCACCAGAGAGGAAAACTTCAGCAAAAGGATTTTAAACGGTTTTTGTTTTTAAATGCTTGGTCTGAATTTGATTAACTAGATATAAACTTTCGCCACAAAATGTTATTTTTCACAAAAATATAATAAATTTCACAAAAATAACCTTTACTTTTCACAAAATGGGCCCCAAGAAAAAAAAACCTGCATCGAACCCTTAACACACAAGTTGTAGTTTGTTAATCTGTAAAGTATAGGATTGCTGTACTAAATCTGGTGCAGCGGAACGGCAAATACCGTTTAGTGTCAAACCAATATTGATGACTAAAATTGTGCTTCTACAGAAACTTCTCCATCGAGTGTTTCCTTCACTAACGCACCCCGGTATCCGGACCCGAACACAGCGAAGTATAGAAAGATGTACGCTAGGCATAACTAGAAGAGACAGAAAGAGAATAACCTGGATGAGAAGTTAGACGAAAGTTTTTGACGTCATTGAAAGAATAAAACGTCTAAAATGGAAAATGGGCGGGGCACATTGCAAAAAGATAAGACAGTAGATGGAGCACAAACACCCTACAGTAGTATCCCAGTGATGTAAAACGACCAAGAAGATGTCCTCAAGTAAGATGGAGTGACGAAATCAGATAAGTGGTCAGTGTTAATTGGATGACTAAAACACTAGACAGGAAACAATGGAAAAATCTGGGTGAGAATCCAGCAGTGGATTGAAAACTGTTGTTGATGATGATGATATCTAATCTTTATTTAGCGTACTTACGCCTTACACATTACTAAATACATACTTGATCTTTACTTTTTATATTTTAATCAAGTTTTACATTTTCTTAATATTTAGTACTTTATTGTTTTACTTAATAATTTACTTTATTATAGACATATTCATTGTAATTTCAAATGCATTATTACATTCGTATTACTGCTTAAAAAATGTAAATAAACCAGAAATCTGCAAATAATTAAAAAATTTGCACAATTTCAGTGTTATGATGGACTCATGTGGATTTGGGGAGTCTACCGTAGTACATTTTGCTTGTAATTACCATCATTTTTAATTATTAAAAATATGACATTACCATCAGTTATAAATATTAAGATTTTTTTTTTTATTCGACACAAAACAAGGCGGGTGCTTTCATGCTGTATGACGTTTTTCGACATAAAATAAGATGTGCTTTTACTTTTTCATAGTTGTTCAAATATTCCATAAGGCTTAAATAGTAAAGTTCCAAAAAATAACTTAATAAATTTTACTGTAAGATCTTTTGAAGAAACAAACGGTAAGAAATTATTGTATACCTCGTGTATATATGCTGATTTATTCATTTTGAATGAATGTGATGCACTTATAAAGTTAGGTAGAAATGTATATTTTTTCTTTTCTTCTTTACAGACGTATGCCGAGCAGAAATTTCTGTGACAACAGCAAGGTGGAAGAAACCAGATTGTTGCAAAGAAAAAAAAAATTATGTTTTGTGATGTGGAAAGTTGTAAATAAATATTTGTTTTGTATTTTATTGTGGAAAGTTATAAATAAATATTTGTTTTGTATTTTATCGTGAAAGTTGTAAATAAATATTTGTTTTGTTTTTAATGTGAATTTTTTTATTGTGCAATTTGTAACATTATAGAATTTTTAAAAAATAATAAGATTATTCAACAGCGGTTATCATTTTCCCCATACTATCTTTCATGACATTGTGAAATATATATTCCTTTACTGATTTCCAATTAAATTGGGAGTAAAATTTTAAAATTTTCAGGTATTCACTTCTGATGACTTTTGCATAAAGATTTAATTTTTGTATGTCATATAATTTAAGTTTATTATTTTATATTGAGCACTTAGTGTAATATGTGCAATTATTTAAAATACAGAAGTTGTTTATTCATTAAAGTTAGAACAATGAAAGCAAACAATATCTTAATATTGCTCAAATTTGTGTTAATACTTTGTGACATATATCAAATGCACTTTCTGGGCCATTAGCATTTACATAATCATGCTACTGTCTCATTTTGTTAAAGTAAGGTAATGTCTTTAAGTACAAACTTAAGTAAAACAAATTGAATCTGAAGCTGTATAGCCAAATTATCACAGCAGTAAATGTGTGCTTCGGTCACTAAATATGAAAGGGCATACGTTTCTGTCCTTTATTTGTTTTGAATGCAAAAGTATTAACAGATGACTTATGCAGTAGCTTTATTCTAGAAAAACAATGTAAAACCATCATCAGAGGGACAAAACGATACTTTTAAATTTCATGTGGCACCTTATCAGAGGACAATCAAATGCATAACATTTGTTGCATATAACGGGTGTTCTTAAAGGGGATCAGATATTTACATGCTTTTATTAGTAAGTAAAACAAATAATTGCAAAGTAAAAAAAAAATTGTTATTTATAAAAAAACTTAAGGGTGTATTCAAATCCAAACTGCTTATTTTGAGACACATTTTTAAATTCATTTTTGCTCGAAAATGCATCCAATTGGCAGGTTCTCTTATTCAGAAACTTTATAATGTCTGTGTTGTCTCGATTTTTTGATAAAGGCAGAATATATTTTTAAAAATGCTGTCAAAGTGGACATTTTGAACCGAATTTCCCGAAGTGATAGCGCTGGAAAAAAAAAGTATTTTGAAAATATTTGTTTGTAAATCAATTTCTAATTAATTGAACGAAAAATAAAAACGTAGGTCCCTTATAAATCTCTTCATAAATCACGCCGCCAAGTTTCATGTTTTTACTTTTAAAAATGAGTTTGAAAATGTGTCATAAAATTTTGAGTTGTTGAGCATGGAAAAATATTTTTTTTGAATACTGCCTTAAGTTTTTATATGACTTCTTACGACAAGAATGATAAGTTCCACTTCAGACATAGCACTTAAAAAAAGGTCATGAAAAAATTTTAAATTGCATCATTTTATATAATATTTGCTCAAATTAAGAATAAAATATGTAAAAAATAATTATATACAAGTAAGGAATTTTACAAAATATCTTAAATTTTCTTGAATTTTATCGAGAATATAAGATGAAAGGGCTATATAATTATATATGATATATATCAATATATATAAGTAAGGAATTTTACAAAATTTCTTAAATTTTCTTGAATTTTATCGAGAATATAAGATATCTTCTGCCTTCAATTTGCATTTTTAAAATTCATATATACCTCAATATATTGTTACTGAAAACATTTTTTATTAAATAAATTATATAGTGTATGAGATCTTTGTTAGATTGGATATTTTTTTTTAAAGAAAGATTATTCAATAACCTTTCTTAAAAAATAAAAACTTTTATTCCCTCTAATAAATGAAGATATTTTTAAACTATAAAATTTATTAAATAAATGTTTTCAGTAATAGATCTATGCATTGTCATATGTTTATGTACATATGAATTTCAAAAATACAAATTGAAGGCAGTAATATCATGAAAACCATCCACAGGATGCTGACAGGTGTGACATTTTGACACCCAGAGGATGCCCTATAACCATCCATAAGGTGTTGTGTAATGACATCCATAGGATATTGACAGGTGTGACATTTCGACACCCAGGGGATATCCTATAACTGTCTACAGGATGATTTCATCCATCCGCAGGATATCAGCTTATCCTAAATATGACATTATGTGGATGCTTTTAGGATATCAATAGGACCATCCAGAGGATGTAATGCAAGTGTCCTATAACCGTCCAAAATGTGTCATGAGATGACATCCATAGGACGTTGAAAGGTGTGACATTTCGAAACTTAGGGGATGTCCTGTAACTGTCGAGAGGACCATTTCATCGGTCCACAGGATATCAGCTTGTCCTAAATATGACATCTTTTGGATGTTTTTAGGATGTGTTTGTGTTGTCTGGGGTGCTGCAAATTTCTAACAGCGCAGATCAAGATAATATCGGTAAGGGAATGAAGATTAATTGTAAAAAGTATATTATTAAAAATGTTGAAATACCATATATTTGGAACAAGATGAAAATGAAACAATGTAGATAATTTCATTTAAATGTCACATATATGTTTTCTTTGTTCTTTTGAAATGTTTGTATTGGCACTTCAAAATGTAATATTTTGAGTATATTTGTTTGGAATCTTAATAAAATTAAGTTACCGAAGTATTTTTTAAATAACAGTATATGTAAAGAATAATGAATTTACTATTATTTTCTGTCTAACGTTTCTCATGTAAAATACCTACATTGATAAAAATGCATAAAATAAAATTGCTGAAATAATATGTTAAAAATATTTTTAGATCAATGGATTTAAAATATTTTTCTATACAAATATTCTCATACAAAATAGGTACATTGATGAAAGAATACATGAAATAAAGCTACCAAAGTAATTTTAAAAAATCTCTAGATTAATGAATTTAAAAATCATTTTCTGCATAATTTCTCTCATATAAAACATCTGCCTTGATGACAGATTGCATGAAATAAAGTTAGCGAAATAAATTTTAAATAACAAATTCTTTAGAACAATGAATTTAATATCATTTTCGGTATAAAATCTCCCATGCAAAATAGGTACATTGATAAAAAACTGCATGAAAAAAAATTACCGAATTAATTTTTAAATAACAAAATCGTTATATCAATGAATTTAATATAACTTTCTGTCTAAAGTTTCTTATGTAACATTTAAAATAAAGTTACCGAAGTAATTTTTAAATAACTAAATCTGTAGATTATGAATTTTATGTAATTTTCTGGAGTAACGTATCTCATGTAAAATAGCTACATTGATGAATTCCTGTATATATTAAAGTTGTCGAAGTAATTTTTAAATAACAAAATGTTTAGATCAGTGAATATAATCTTTTGAATAACGCCTTTTATGAAAAATAAGTACATTATAAGGCTGAAATGTGAATATAACAATCTAGAAATAGAATCTATCTTACTTAAAATGAGTTGCAAAATATTCAATAATACTTCAAATAAATCTCTTTTAAAATGTTTTAATGAAAGCCATAATAAAACATTTAAACTATAAGATACATCACTTAAAAAATAACTTTGATCTTCAGAAAAAATATATGTTTAAAACTTTTTACAGATTAATTTAATAACATCCTCCTATTTCATTTATATAAAACCAGAAAAATATTTTCTTATGGATAATCATAACTAACTCAATATTCCAAAAAACATCAATGTTAGCTTCTTAACTTCACTGACAAGTTTTAGAAAATTTTGAAGGATAAAATTTAAAGTAGATGTGATGCGAAATTTAGAATAATGCTGCATTCGTACCTCTTTCGCAAATAAAAGGTATTTTTAAAAACTGCTATATTTTTGAAATGCTGGAGGAATGCTGATTTTAAATACGTTTATCTATGTTTTGCTAAACATTCGATATATACATTAGGGTGGATAAAAAAAAAACGAAATTTATAGAATCGAAACATAATATTGCGGGAAACTTGCCATTGGAAAAAACGGAAAATTGAAATTTTTCCCGTTTTTTTTTTTCAAAATTTTGTCCGCACCTGCGGCAGTAATAGAAATGATTTCACCCTAATGAAATTTTATTAGAATATTACAAACATCTTGATGTAGCTGTTGCATTCTATTAGAAATTATATTGCTGTGGTTGGATAATTTAATTCGTTTTTGAAAAAAAAAATGCGATTTTTCAAGACTTTGGCCCCTTTGCGGCGGTAAAAGATATTAACCATTTGGTGTAATATTTTGCGAATTTATTCCTTATTACCAATGACAACTTTTATGTTCTGTTATGTTTCAATTATATAAATTTCGGTTTTTTTCGACCAACCCTAGTTTATATATTTGAAATTCTAAGAGAAACATTAATTTTTTAAACTCAAAGGCAAACTGAGGCGATGATAGAGAACAAAGAAAGCTTTGAAACCATATTTTCCACTCATTTCATCAGATATTGATTTTCTAATTACTTAGATTTAAGCGGTAATTGATAATGGATCTTCTTTGAATATACATGCCTTTAGTTTCGCTAGAAAGTACAAAGTTACAACTCTTCTTTACTCAAGATGAAATCAAAGAGTTATTATTCAGCATATCATAATTATGTAGTAATTGAGTGCATTTACAAAGTAAATAACTTGATTTTCAACTTAAGATTATTATTATTATAAAATGATAATGAAACTTTTGATTTGTTTTTCTTAGGAAATCATTATTTAATGAAATTCATAAGGATTGCATCGATGCATTTTATATCAATTTCTGTTTAACGTTTCTCATGCATTATTCCAGTCTACAATAAGAATGAACCATCACTAAAATTGAAATCGGTACTTGATAGGCAATGATATTTCAAATTTAACTCTCTTAAAAATTAGTAATCAAATCTGTAGTAGGACTTTATAGCATAATGTAGAGCACTTAAAAATAACTTCCTTCTTCTTGAAAAATTAAAAGAAAAACCAACAATGTTTTTTTTTTCAATGATGTAATAATTAATGTTTAATTATCTAATTTATTCAAAACCATAAAATATTAAAAAATAAAAGACACTCAATATTTGATATATAGTTTCATTAACATGTTTTTGGAATATTTCGAGAGATAGCTTTGATAGGACTTCGACCTTCTTCAAAAATTAAAAGAAAGGACAACATAATAATATTTCGTTTCAATGATTTAATTAATAATATTTACTTATTTCATTTAGGGTAATAGGATGAGATGCCGTATTGGAAAACATGCCGTATCACGTGGTTTTCGAATGCCCAGGCGCTGTAAGGTAACGCCACTCAGTCGTGTGGAAGAAGCTTCCCTTATGATACTTTAATTCCACTTTGCGTTGTTTTATTTAAGTTTTAAATAGTGCTTTTCTATTGTTATTTCATCTTAACAACTTTAGTAAGTATCCAAAATATTTTACGCTCTTTCTTTATGTAGTTCCTATGTAGTTGGCCATCTGAACCCCAAGATTAGGGTAAGATGCCAAAATGCAAGGATTTACAAAAGCAAATTTTTTTATGCTTTCTGTGGCATTTGTAAAATGAAATACATTTGTGAATCATACATAAATGTATCAACTTTAACAAGAAATTAATTAATAACAAACAAAAACAACTGGCGATTTAAAAAAAAATAAAAAACTACGGCATATTCACCCATTCTACCTTATTTAAAACCATCAAATTTTAAATATTAAATAAAATACAATATGGGCTACATAATTTCATGAACAAGTTTTTAGAAAATTTAGAGAGGTAACATTAATAATAGATCTAAAAACGAAATCTAGATTTTTGCTTTTTTTCACATATCCTTCTCAATTTCAATATATTCAGGAAAACCGAAAAAGCGCTGTACTATTAGTCCAGTAGAAATAGCGCAAAAAAGGGCCTTGCCTTACAAAAATTAGGGCAGTTCTGATTTTTGGGTATGCTGTAAAGGTTGACCCGCTAATAAAAAAAACAAGTTTTCGACCTTCTAGACCTTGTGCATTTTTCACAATATTGAAAAAAACAATATTTTTCGGCACTTTTTTCAGTTTTTCTTAAATAACTCAATTTTAATGCATTTTACAGAAAAAAGCACTTTCACTATTTTGTAGAGAATAAAATTCTCTACAACATGCAGTATTCATGTTTGTAAATTGTCCAAATAGGGGGTAAGATACGGAGCCGGGAAAATAGGGTTTAATTTGGAAAAAATGTAAAAATCTACAAAAGACGTTAGTTTTTGCTTAATAACCCACTAATTGTGCATTTTAGAAACGAAATTGTCATAATCAACTTGTTAGAGCTTTTAAGTAGGTTATTAAGAAAAAACTAACGTCATTTGTGTATTTTTACATTTTTTCCAAATTTAATCCTATTTTCCTGGCTCCGTATCTTACCCCCTATTTGGACAATTTACAAAATTGAATACTGCATGTTGTAGAGAATGTTATGTTCTACAAAATGATGAAAGAGCTTTTGTCTCTAAAACGCACTAAAAGTAGGTTATTAAGCAAAAACTAACGTCTTTATTGGAATTTTGCAAATTTTACCCTATTTTCCCGGCTCCGTATCTTACCCCCTATTTAGACAAATTACAAATCTGAATACTGCATGTTGTAGAGAATTTTATGCTCTACAAAATGGTAACGGTGCTTGTTTTAGTAAAATGCACTAAAATTGAGTTATTTAAGAAAAATCGAAAAAAGTGCCGAAAAATATTGTTTTTTTCAATACTGTGAAAAACGCACAAGGTCTAGAAGATCGAAAACTTGTTTTTTTTATTAGAGGGTCAACCTATAATAAATGAAACTATCGACTATCTCATGCTCTAAAAAGTTGATTATGACAATTTTGTTTCTAAAATGCACTAAAAGTGGGTTATTAAGCAAAAACTAACGCCATTTGTGGATTTTTACATTTTTTCCAAATTTAACCCTTTTCCCGGCTCCGTATCTTACCCCCTATTTGGACAATTTACAAACATGAATACTGCATGTTGTAGAAGATTGTATGCTCTATAAATGGTGAAAGTGCTTTTGTCTCTAAAACGTACTAAAAGTAGGTTATTAAGCAGAAACTAACGTCTTTAGTGGATTTTTGCATTTTTTGCAAATTTTATACTATTTTCCCGGCTCCGTATCTTACCCCCTATTTGGACAATTTACAAACCTGAATACTGCGTGTTGTAGAGAATGTTATGCTCTACAAAATGGTAACAGTGCTTTTTTCTGTAAAATGCATTAAAATTGAGTTATTTAAGAAAAGTTGAAAAAAAGTGCCGAAAAATATTGGTTTTTTCAATATTGTGAAAAACGCACAAGGTCTAGAAGGTCGAAAACTTGTTTTTTTTATTAGAGGGTCAACCTTTACAACATACCCAAAAATCAGAACTACCCGAATTTTTGTAAGGTAAAATGCTATTTCTACTGGACGATATTGAAACATTGCAGAACTGTTTTATCTTAAAAATGAATATATTTTTTAACTTTATCCGATTATATTTGAAATTTTAACAGAAATATTAAATGACTTAAAATCAAAGACAGACCGAGGCAATGATAAAGGAAAAATAAATCTTTCCACTCTTTTATTTAGATATTGATTTTCTAAATTACTTAGATTTAAGCGATAATTTATCATGAAACCACTTTGGATATACAAGCATTTAGTTTCGCTATGAAGTACAACATTATAACTCTTCTTTACTCAAGATGAAATCAAAGTGTTTTCATTAATCTTATCATAAGTATGTAATAATTGATAGCATTTACAAAGTAGATAATTAGAATTTCATTTTAAGATTATTATTATAGTAAAATGATAATGAAAATCTAGATTTGTTTTTGATAAGAGACGATTGTTTAATGAAATAATTTATGCTCATACACTATAAAGAAGGCTCTTTTATTTTTAAATTTCAGTTTTATTTTTAAAATAATTTGTGCTAAAATTGAAATGTATCGAAAATAGTTTGTATTTGGTTTAATTTCTTACGGACATTTATATGAATGCATTTTATTCAAAATGTAAGGACATTTCTCTGTGAGGGATATCTGTCTTTGAAATTATTTTGAAATTCAATTGTATGTCATTGCAAATGAAATAGATAATTTTGGACACAAAGAGTAAAATATTATCAAAATACAAGCCAAAAATTCTCTGAACACCTAACTTAAGATATGTTTTTTCTCTTTGGATGATAATAGTACAGTAACCCCTCGATATATCGCGCTACTTCGGAGATAAGAAAAAAGCGCGATATACCGAGGGAGCGGTATAACGAGAAGGACGAGAAAAGTGTCTGTAAATGAAAATAAAGAGCCCTAAATTAAGCTGCGAGGTTTTCGATTTAATACTTATGCAAACAAGCTACAAGTTCAGAACAAAAGAGATGATAAAACGTAAAAAAAAATACAAAATCGTATATATACAATATACATTTTACTTACATTTTACAGTATTTCCTGAAAATAAGAATCCAGAGTTGTTTGTTTTGGATTCTCTTTGATTATCTGCTTGCCACTGGAAAATAAAAGCGAAAATGAACTATTTGCATTTCAGTTACATGCTTAGATTTCGATTTTTCAAAAATTTTATATGCTTTTTCGAGAAACTAAATTTATCGGGTGACAAGTAAAAAAGAGCGAAATAGACGAATGCGTGATATACCGAGGCGCGATATCACAAGGGTTTACTGTATTTTTTTCTTTATCACGACTATAATTTATCATTATGTATATACACAGCGTGTTCCAAGACGCGCATTATTTTTTTTCCTGTTGGAGATAGGTGGGAATTACAAATAGCAAAAGCGTCCAACAACTCATTTATTTTTCTAATGAAAATGTCCAGCCATTAAGTTTTAAAAAGGTTACACATTTATAATTTTTATATGGCCACTGGAAATATTGAAAATCGTTTTCATTCCCCGACAAGTACATCTGTAAACATTCCCCTTTTCAACGAATAAAAAACCCACAGCATTGTAAGTCTGATAATGATATTGAATTTATGAAGTTTCTGAGTTTACTAAGCTAAAAAACAAAAAAAAATGCATTTTTGAACAAGTTCAGAAATTACACTCTCAACGTATATCCTACAGATAAAAACATAAAGTGAGTTATAACCTTTTTCGCACAATCTGTATATGTACGATTAAAGTACACTTTTAGGAATAAATAAAAAGTTTCAAAGCTACAAATGTTCAATTGAGAAAAAATTACCGCCTAAATAACAATATTCCGGTTTGAATAAACTGATTTATACACCGTAAAATCTACTCGGAAAAGTTTCTAAAAATCAGTGGCAGTATAAAAAAGTTTTTTTTTTTTTAAATGCTTCTTAAAATATTGAAAATCTATCGATTTCTGAAGTTTATAATGATAAAGAACACATTTCAGAATCGTGAGTAACTCGGAAGGGGTGAATGTATATTTTCTTATGTAATTTTATTATATTTTAGAAGGCATTTCCCTCTTTTAACATTGTACAGAATCGGGTTAAAGATATAAATTCATTCAAATTTGAGGTTTATTTAAGTTTATTAACCGGGCAACGCCGGGCGGTTAGCAAGTATTGAATAATGCAAAGATAATAATTTAATCGTAAAGATTTTAGAGAGTGAATTTCAAGACCACAAAAACTAACCCATCACCACATTATCATTCTATTCGTAATGGAAAAATACATAGAGATTTGGGACTGAATTTTTGTAATTGTGTATTATTCATGTATTATTTTTCAATATTATATGTCTAATGAAAGAAACTTTGATTTTCATTTATATTTTTAAATCAAAACCCTTTCACTATTTGTTTAAATATTTTTATTCTTCATGTGAATAAAATTTTGAGATTCTTGGTGAACTTGAATAAAATATTTCATGGAAGAATGTTTGTATTATGTTTGTTCTTTAAACTAAAGTATAGTATAAGATTTTCAAGATATAGGTGGTAGATGGGGAAGGACATGTAGTATCGGACGCTTAAGCTACTTAAAATTTTCAAAAAACAAATTATGTTTAAATTTGAAAACTTTTTCTTCTAATGAAAACTTTTACATATTATTTCAATACTTTAAAGAGGTCATTTCTCTTTTAATCATCTTTATTGGGTTTTCTGTGACTTTTTATAAACTTTACAGTTGAACCTTTTTGGTCTCTAAAGGGTTGTATCGGACATGGTGTTTCGCTTGAAAAAACTTCCTTTTTGGATTTAGATAAGCTTAATATTACTGCATGTATACATTCTTTTTTTAAAAATACATAGGCATTACTTGTAAGAAGTAGAAAGAAGAAAAGGCATTTTAGTATTTGAATTATGACACTTATATTTTTTTTTATAAAAACAAGTATCACACTGGTAAAAAAAGCTTGTTAAGCTCAAGTTCCAAACACTTTTCATGAGACTAACCTTTGCAAATATTGCAGTGGATCCAGTCTCCGTGGTGAAAAGTTTCATCGCAAATAGTACAATGAGTCAATTGACCTTCTTCATGAAAGTTCAGAGACTTTTTAGCTTTTGCTTCGAGAGATTTTGTTTCGTTTTTTGTATTAGGCCTAACACTCTTCTTGTGTTGTTTATTTTCTGTAGACTTTACTTTATGCTTTTCACTTTAACTTATTTGACTCTATCACGTAATGTGCTTTTATATACACAATATCTTTTACTTGCTTCCCTGATTGTCATTTGATGAAGTCGGACTTTTCTATAGCTTCATTAATGTGATTTTCGTCCCATATATAACGTATTTTCTCCATCCTACAATAAAACAGACAAATAATTTAACTTTTTAAACCTGCACACTTTTGTCCGATACAACCCAAACGCTACACTCCGACGCTCTGATTACCTATCATGCGTATTGCCAGGTCTAGACATATTTACAGCTACAGTATAAATCAAATCATAGTAACCCATACATCTAACAAGACACTTAAAGCATTGTTGTACTTGATTTAACACAAGATACTAATTTGTTATAGCTAACATATAAATCTTAGTAACCCATACATCTAAAAAAAAAACATTTAAAACATTGCTGCACTTTCACAAAAGCAGCGTAGCTCCAAAGTTATCTTCGTGCACAAGAAAACTCGTTAAAAACTATTAACTTACTATCACTTGCAAACGCAGAGACTACTTGGTCGAAAATGGCGAGAGGGCATTCCTTCTGACTTAATAAACAGGACAGTAGCGCGACAGGTGCTGCTACCATCGTCAAAAGATTGAAATACTATTTGTCCGATACAACCCGATCTTTCCCAAAATCCCAGAATATGTTACGTACACATTCTGGTTTTATGAAATCCGAAACAGAAAATTTTAATTTCATTATTTAGTAAATTATTTAGAATATGCGTTTTACTAGAAAAAGCGAATAGTTACAAAAAGTCTGTTATATAATATATTTTTTAATATTATATTTGTTAATTACAATATATATATATATATATATATATATATATATATATATATATATATATATATACATATATGTATATACATATATGTATATATATAAATATAATACTTACAGTTTGCTTACATATTTCATGATTTAGGTACAATAATATATGAACACACACGTTTTTACACATATTATCATATTATGAAATACATGCAAAAACGTTTTCCATACTTCACAAAGGTTTCAAATTTGCAGTTACTTTATTCAGTGAACTAATGAAAATATGCGTAATAAAAAATCTATAATGAGACAGCGCAAAACGTTTTGACATAAGTCGTGCAAATAATATAATAAAAACACTTGCTAACGTTAAACTAAAATTGTAATTTATGTTTAAAGTAATAAAAACATTACTCAAAACGCTTAAAAATACCTTTTAATATAAAGATTGCATGTCTCATACGCTCTAACGGCGACTTCTTCAAAATGATAAATGAATAATTTCAAAAATGATAAATACATTTATCAATTTTGGAGTTATAAGGATGTTTCTTTTACGCTATTCAATAATAGAGCATTTAAAGTTTATGACGTCATCAAGCAACGATTTTATTCGAATTGCAATGCATTGTATAAATAGTTTACACATGTTTTACTTTCATATTTTATATTATGCATATCCATGATGGTTAAGTACGAAGGGTGGCCCCAACAACTAGTTTAAATTGTTTATTTAATGTATTACGTTTCAAACAGTGTTCTTAATTCTAATGTAAATCGCAGTGTTGTTGATTGGTATTTCTTAAATACGGCAAACAAAACACACATAGAAGGAAATTTTGTATAACAATATTATTCTACTTTCATGAAAGATTTAGTGATTTTCTAATTTAGAAGAAATTTCAAAATGATAAATGAATAATTTCAAAAATGATAAATAAACTAGTTTCACAATGTTTTTGAAAATGATAAACACAAATCACGAGATCACGTGTATAATGCAAGCAGGTGTTTAAATTGGACACACATAGGGTAGAGACTTTTCAGATAGATTTCAAGAATAGTAAAATACATTTTCCATCAAAAATTTTATTTCTCATTCATTATCCGTGAATCAATAGAAATATATTTGCAAAGCGAGAATATATGCAATGAATCAGCGTTTTAGAACTACGCAAAATTTGGCAAGAGATGATTTACGAATTTAAAAAAAAAAAATAAGTAAAATAATAATTTTTACTTTTACAGATTGACAATTTTAAGAACCTGCTTTTGTTATACAATATACATGTGATCTCCTGATTTATGTTTATCATTTTCAAAACCTTTGCAAAAATAGTTTATTTATCATTTTTAATTTTGAGGAAGTCGCACTTATATCGTAAGAAACATATCATCTCTGTATTAAAAGGTATTTTTAAGACTTTTGTGTAATGTTTTTAGCATTTCAAGCATTAATTACATTTTTAGATTAATGGTGCATTTGATTCACCTTTAAACAATACAGTCCTTAGAAACATTTCAAGATTTTGTTTCTAGTATAGCTAACATATAGCGACAGCAAAAAATAATCGTCAAATATCGTCTTACTACTAAAGACAGAACCTCTAAAATCAGACATACAAGTTACAAATTTATTCACAGGTAAAAAACTACTAAATCTTTCACGTAAGTAGAATAATATTGTTATATAAAATTTCCTTTTATGTTTGTTTTGTTCGTTGTATTTATGAAATTCCATTCAACAAAACTGCATTTTACATTAAAATTAAGAACATTGTTTAAAACCTAATAGATTAAAAGAAACAATTTAAAAAATGTGGTATTTTAATTTTTAGAAACATGCTCAATTTTAATGCTTCTCCATCGTTTTAAATGTAAAATGAAGTAGACATAAAATTTCATTATATACTTTTTATAAAGTATTATAAGTAATGTAATCCATTACGGAATGAGTTAAATATACAAATATATTTATTTATTTAGATATTATTTAATAAAAAAACCCACAACATGTAAATTCAAAAATATGTTTGTGAAAAACCTATAATAAATGCACGATATAAATATACAGGAATATATGCAAAAGGTACTTACGTAAACTTTGGAAAAGTTTCTACAATGTTAAAACAGAAAATTCGATTTCTTTTCGAAAACAAATATTGCATATTTGCATAATTTAATTTTTAGCTAACATAAAATATTTTTATAGAACTTTTTTTGTATTGAATGTCTACTTTATTTACTTTTCTGTGAAAAAAGAGTATGAGAATAAATTTTAAAATACTTTATAATTTGACATCTAGATCGAATAATTTTCGGTTATTTGTATTGGAACCATATAAAATTAATCAAGAGTAGAACTTTATTTTTAAAAAATAGGGCAGATATTTTCAGATGATATGTAGAAAAAAAAGTAAATTGTTAATCTAAAATATACACATTCAATGAATGAAGCCTTAAGAAGCAAATTTGATCAATTCCGTAGAACATTATCCATAGATGTTTGGAATTATACACTGTAAAAAAAAAAAAAAAAAAAAAAAAAAAAAAAAAAAAAAAAAAAAAGATTCCATTAAAAAAACGGAAAATGTATTGGCAGCAATGTTGCCGTGTATTCTCCGTTTTTTCACATATCACCGTTTTGGTATTTCTCCGTTTTCAAGATGGAGATTTTCAACTATTCAAGATGGAAAATTTCCATTTTTTTAAAAGTAAATATGAGCAATAGCGTAATATAAAAAAAAATCTGTATAACAATTATGTATATTTGCACTCATTTATATTGAAAAGGTATTTGTAATACACATTATCACACCCGTTTTCAACCGTCTTGCTTTCCTCAGGAATTGAACATCCATACTCGCCATTAGAGGATGAATGTCCTGTCACATACACCACTTGGCCACATTCAATGACTTGGTTAAATGCAAAAACAACAATTTCAACAATTTTTGCAGGATATTTTCCGTTTTATCTCAATTGAAAAATAACATTTTCGTTTATCTGCCTTGGGAGGAACATTTTTTTTTTCTTTTTAACATTCAACAATTCCATTGGAAAAAGCAAAGTGAATATCTCTGTAGATTTTCACGACCCGAAGCGCTGGTACATTAAATACGGGATAAAGAAACCTGGCTTAAGGCCTAGGGCTCAGCTTCCTTATAGATGTCTGGTTCCCAAAGCTCCTGGAAGACTTTGACACGTCCAAGAGCGCTGCGCGGTGGTTCCTCTTAGGGCATGGGTTTCATCGTCACAGGGAATATGTCATCAATCTCTTGGGAGAATGAGGGTGGTGCGTAAGTGGCAGTGGCCAAACCGGGCGTAGAGCACATAGAAATCCTCCTTTGCAAATAGATGTTGACCACAGATGTTGTTCAAGACTGGAACTCAAAGTGACAGGAGTCACTTTGAGTTCTGGTCATCTGATCTGTCACTTTGAGTTCTGCTCTTGAACAACATCTGTGCTGTGGTCGCCGCTGGTCGAATGTCCTTGATAATGGCTTAGTTAGGAGCCGAAAGCGCTATGAGAGTTATGTACATACTAAGATCTCATGTTTTAAAGTTTTTAAGACATTTTGTGCATTTATTTGTATCTTACGTCTATTTTAGTAACATATAGATTAAAGTCTTTTATCATGGGAAAATGTTTTTCTTATGCTATTCTTGAGTCTGCATTTATTGGAACTTTATGCAGAAAAACCTGTGGAGGCAGAACATATCTACAACAGACACTTTTTATTGCCCCTTCAAAAACAATGCCTTAAAATCCACCCGCCTATACGGAAGCCTATCTAACGATTTTTTTTTTTTTGCAGCTCCTAACGAATCTTCTTTTACAAGTTTTACTGTATTTTTTCCAGTAAACCGTGTGTAAATGGAATACGTTTATATCTGAATTCTCTTTTAAAAGAAATAATTGCATTGCCCCTACGATAGGAATACAATTGCTATGCAACTATATCTCCTAAAATGAAATATTGATTCTGTCCCCAGCGATTCCGCTTTCACAGGTTTTACTGAGTAAGATTGCTGTTGTTCATTTAATATACTAAAATTTGCTAATTGGAAATCAAAAAAGACAGGAGATAAATTCTGTTTTAAATTATCTTACATCTTAGCAGGTATAATTGTATGGTATTCTTACCGCAAGGACAATGGAATTTTAACGTTTTAGTCAGGATTCCATTATAGACAGGTACCGTTTTCATAGAGTTTACTGTCTTTCCTTGCCCCAATATGTCCCACCCTCATTTTTGTGCCTGGTGTCCCGGTTTATGGGAAATTGGACATGGCAACAATAGATATGACACCAAATAAATTAATCTTTAAAGACGAAGTATACATTTCATACTCATTTAAATGGAAATATAGACTTGATCTTGTTATTGGTTGTGTTTACCTCATATAATGTACGCAAAAATACGTTTATTTTAAAGATTGGCAGGTAAAGCTTTTTTTATCGCAATTTATTAATTATAAAAAAAGAATTTTTTTTGTTAGAATTCTTTGCCAGATAATTACAAAGTGTAAAATTAAAGAGAAAATAATCTTTAAAATTTAATAATGTTAATTAATTTAATATTCTTCATACCGTAAAAACTTCCGACTCTGTACGTTTACTGAACACCACTAGAAAAATTAGTTTTACATTCAGTTAGTAGACAGTTGCACGGTAAGTAAATTTCGTTGCAAATGATTTTAAAACCTAAAAATTAAAGTTTTCTAAAAAAATACTGCTATTCAAAAAACGATATAATGTGAGGCCTTCTTATATTTACGCAACTCCATAGAAATGCATAAAAATACTTGGTACTCCACGGCTCATGCTGTTCATCTCTTAATTGGTACAATCCTTTACATTACGAAAAACATATTAATTTTAAAAGGACTTTGTTTAGAATATATGTGCATAGATAAATATAGTACTTAAAGTAAATATTCAAGAATTAACTGGTTCCGGTATCACAAATTTATTTTCTTTATTTATAGGCATATTTTAATGACCTTTACCTGAAATGTGTCTATAAAGATTTCTTTTCCGATAAAATGACCAAAGTGGATCTATTCTATAAACCATTGTCAATAGTTGTTTGGAATTATAGATAAAGAGGATATCATCGGAGCTTATAAGAACCGTTAGAAACTACGTCATTTGTTGATATCATTTTTACTTTCTTCTATCTTTACAAGAAGAAAGTATCGGATTCATAAAAAGTTTTAACTTCCGGTTTTCAACGGATTTATACGTTTTAGAAGGTCATGAACATGATTTGACTGTTTTTAGAAAATATCTGTCTGTCTGTATGTCTCTCTGTATGCGACCAAAATTTTTGGACGCTCTATCTCAAGAACTAATGCACGAAATTTAATTCACAAATTTACAAATTGTTGTGCAAAACATATTTTGCACAAAAGAGGTAAGTTATGATAATCTAATCTAGTATCTAATTTGAAGAATGGCAACTTGTTTTAACTAAAGTGCATTTAAAAGTTTCGTCTGTTATGGCTACAGCTTACTCACTTTTTGTATCGCGCTTCACGCTATATTACATTTTCAAATTATAGCGCGCTACTCTATAGGTTACTAGTAAAAGCAGTCACTACTTTAGTTTCGATACTTGAAGCTCGCTCTTCCAACGGCAGACTATAGGTATGATGAAGACATCTTTTGAAAAAAATATTTTGAGTGTGTTTTACCTAATTTTCTCGTATATTATTGTTCTTAAAATTTAAATAATATTTATTTCCTTATCAAATATAAAAAAGTAATTTATTTCGGTGATCATGTTCTATATATACAGTAGTGGGCAAAAGTGTGGACATTTTTGAAAGTTTCATGTTTTTCAATTTTGTGTGCTTGTAGAATATATTAATTTTCACTTAAATGCAAACGTTTATATTTCGAATTGAAGGTAATTTAATGTAAAATTTAATAATAAAAACAGTTTTACAATATCTGTATTACAAAAAAAGCTATGCAACCAATAGTGAGATCTATCTTAGATTTGCATTTTTTTTAAAGTAATACTTACACAATCAATACTTAGTAGTAGACCGGGAGGCGGCAGCACAGACAATCACCTGATCGAGTTCACGGCTGAAATTACAGAATTAGTTAAAACTTGATTCGCATATTAAAACGCAATCGGTCTGCCAAGTCATATCTTGGTGGAAAACACCCGAAAACCCGATTTTAGTGGTTGGCTCGTAGGTTTACCATTGTGTGTTCCTGCTCCCAGTCCGCCATGTTTTCATATCTTTGGGTGCAGGAAGACACAATGGTAAACCTACGAGTGAACCGCTAAAATTGGGTTTTATGGTGTTTTCCACCAAGATATTACTTGGCAGACTGATTGCGTTTTAATATGCGAATCAAGGTTTAACTAGTTCTGGAATTTCAGCCATGAACTCAATGAGGTGATTGTCTGTACTGCCGCCTCCCGGTCTATAGGATAACACATGGATAACATAGGATAACATTTTTAAGACAGCTTCACAGCGACTTTTCATCAAGTGAACTTTTCAAGTGTTTGGAGTTCATCTTTCGTAATCACATGGTGCCAAGAATCAATTATAGCTTCAATAAGTTGTCTTTTATTGGATGGACGTTTTTTTCGTACAAGAATTTTCAGACGTCGCCACAAATGTTCAATTGAATTAAGATCAGGAATGTTTCCTGGTCATGGTAATATATCTATGCCTTTATTTTGAAACCATGCTTTACATACTTTTGCTGTGTGGCGTGGAGCTGAATCCTGCTGAAAAATAAATGGTGCATTGTTGGGGAAGAGATCCCTGATGGAAGGTATCAATTTTGGTTCCAGGACAGTTTCGATGTATTTTTTCCTTGGAATTCTAGCTTGTAGTCCAAATCCTGATAACCTTCTTCTTATTGTTCTTGAACTTACTGCAATACCCGCTGCATTCATTTCACATCTAATGGCATCTGATGAATCTTTTCTATCTTTAAGGCATAGCCGTTTAATTTTTCTATCGGCAGTAGCACTTGTACATTTGTTTGCCCTGATTTGGCCTTATTATCCACTGATTTCGTTTTTTCATAATGTAAACAGAACTTTCGTACACCAGAACAAGTCTCTGAACCACCAACTTGTCTTGCAATTTCAGCATAAGAGAGGACATTTTCTCTCAATGTGACAATTCGGCTTCTTTTTGTAGATGTCCAATTAGTATTTCTTGCTGATGACATTGTTTAAGATTAGTTTAATTAAAAAAAAGACTTTAAATATTCAAAAACAGCAATACTCTATTTAATGTATGCATCATTCCTTAAAATATTTCCATAACAATAACTCTTTTACCATCCAAATAACTGAAACTATAGTTACAGATATTTGATGGTCCTCAGAACAGTGTTTGTGATTGGCTAGTACGCTTTTATTACAAAACATGTCCTTATTCAAAACTATTTGTGTTTGTTTGTTTTACTAAAATGAGCATAACTTTTTTTATTCTTAGCACCATGTGATTACGAAAGATGAACTCCAAACACTCGTTCACTCGATGAAAAGACGCTGTGAAGCTGTCTTAAAAAATAAGGGTTATCCTACTAAGTATTGATTGTGTAAGTATCACTTTAAAAAAATACAAATCTAAGATAGATCTTACTATTAGTTGCATATATTTTTTTTGTAATACAGATATTGTAATACTGTTCTTATTATTAAATTCTACATTAAATTACCTTCAATGTGATATAGAAACGTTTGTATTTAAGTGAAAATTAAAATATTCTACAAGCACACAAAGTTGAAAAACATGAAACTTTCAAAAAATGCCCAAAGTTATGGCCACCACTATATGTACCTTTTTAAAATAACTTATCTTTCAAGATTACCTTTCGTTGTTATGTGCATAGAATTAAGTAGATTTCCTTCAATATGTCGTACTAAGAATGTATTATGGAATTAAAATACAAAACATAAAACGTTCCTCTTGAATTTTAAAATGCTAAAAAATGTTTTTTAGTGGTATTGAGAAATAATAATTTGCGTACAGGCATAAATGATTTTCATCATTAAATAAAAAATCTTACGTTGAAATATTAATTAAATACTCTTTCAATTGTATTTTTTAATAAAGAAAAAAACACATTATTTGTGATAAATATTTTTACGTAATACATATTAAAAAGTTTGTTAAAGAAGCGAGATCTTAAAAACAGACAATTTGAAGCTCACATTTACGATATCTAAGATAGACACACCGTTCTGACAGAATTGTGAAATCGGAGAGATTAAGAAATAGACAAAAAGTGTTTAAACTCAATAGCAATTTTTTTTTGTATTTTACTCATGATATATTTTTTTATGTTATATAAGAGGTTTCAAATAAAAAAATAAAATAAATAAAAATAGAATAGAATAGAATTTGCCATTATGTAAGCTGATAAAATACTGTTATGTAATTTTTCATTAAACAAATTTCCGATTTACACTGGGGAATATTTCATATCACAAAACACATATTCAAACTTAAATAAATATGGTTTCAATGAATCTTAAATCTACGTTGAAATATCATTAACAAAAAAATCCATAACATTTATTTGAAAATTATAGATCTTGCAAAATTTCGAAAATGTACTTTCTTACATACATTTTTAGTTTCTAAAGTTAATTAAATTTACTGATAATTTCAAAACTAGTTTTGAATGCTATATCAAATTATGTTTAAATGTTACATTATTAGTAACATGTTTCAAAAACTAATTATACAAGCAATGATCTTTCCATTCTAAAATATTGTATTTCTTTATCACCCCGTCGACTACTTTTCATAACAAAAAACTATCGCCAAACTGTAAAGCTAAATAAACGGGAGAACGTTGCCATTGGAATATCAAAATAAATAAATAAATAAAATATAAGAATTTAAGGACACAATCGTTATTTTAATTAATGGAATAATTCATAAATCAGTAAAACATAATGAAAAATACACGCAAATGTCGAATTAAAAACCACTTGATAACATAAGAAACACGTATAATACCAGGGGGGTGCCTTTTCCCTTTAGTTCTGGTATCAGGGTTTCGGTTGTTCTGACGTCACTGAGCGTGCTAAAGACAATTCTTCCAACCGGAAAGAAGATTTTTCTCATTTAAAGTAGTATTTTTGCTAAAAAAAACCGTTTCTTTGATCATAGGATGGCATACTATTTCTTCAAAACAAAATATTTTTCATTAGCGAAAGTATTTTTTGGTGGTCATAAAGCAATTTAGAGTGGATTTTTTTCTTTCAAATGAAATAATCGTGTATATTTTTTTGCTAAGGTAAGAGTTTTTATTGTTTGTTATCTTTGGTCGATCTTTGAAAGGAACAGGGATGTGAAGTAAACATTTATTGTCATTTTCATAGACAGCCAGGGCAGTTTTCCCTCACATGAAGCTTTAATTACTTTTCAGTTGGAGAGATTTTTGGTCACTTTTTCTAAATACGTTGCAAATATTTCCCAGCTTTCGTTAGTGCAACATCTCTTAATCTTATCTCTTTAAAATAGCGTATTCTTTGCACTGAAAATGCCCAGTACTTGTGCTATTACAACATGTACTAATCATTCGGATAAAATGCAAAATTTTCTATTTCACACATTTCACAGAAGAAACCTTATATAAAAAAAGATTGATTCATTTCAAGCAAAAAAAAAATAAAAAAAAAAATATATATATATATACCCTGCCAGAAAAAAAAATGTAGAGTCAATCAACGTTGATGGCATGATAAAATAGTACGAAAAATTACAAATAATGAAGTGAACATCTAAAATACATCTTCAAAATCCGCCCTGTGATGAAATAAAATGCTTGAAATGAAAGCGTATTCTGAGGGTAAAAACCTCAAATATATTAATTATTAAACCATTTTAAGGTAATTTTATCATCATACAGCGTTAAAATGTAATTTTACATAAACATTTTAGAAGATATTTATAAAAGTACATTATTCTGACTTTCAACTTTAATTTTCCTTTATCGCATAAATCTTTCAGTTTTAAAAATTTAGCAATTTAAAATTGAAATTTTGTTTTTTTATTTGTATTTTAAATTTCCTTTATAAATATTACTAAATTCATTATTATTCTATAAAAAATATATCAATTTGATATTCAATCACATCAACTACCTAAATGAAATCTGAAGAAACAGTAAATTTTAAAATTAAGTTTTAAAACGGCGAAAAGAGGTGTAATTTTAAACATAATATGGAAAGAAAAAAATTTGCTTAAACATAAAACTTTCTTTCACGCAATAATTGATCGTTTTTTTTTTTTTTTTTTTTTTTTTTTTGGAATAATGTATGTTTATTATGTAGCATTAAAATAATACTTTAAATAAACTTTTCGAAATGTGTTTAAAAAGTACATTACTCTGATTTTCAAATTTTATGTCTATTAAATCATGTAATTATATCGTATCAATATTTCAGTTTAAAAATATTAAATATTCAGCTATTTACTTATTAAACTTTCTGTTTTATTTGTCTTTAAAATCTAATTATGCCTAACTCAATCTTGTGTATCTGTGGTGTAAGATTGAAATCTGAGTGATTATTATTATTTTTTTAAACCTTTTTATAGGTTTTTATGAAAGACATATCAAAATTATAATAATATTAGAAATATTATAGATTTCAAATTGAATACAGATAAAATATTATAAATATACTATATTAAAAATTATTAACAGAATATTAACTGCAGTCATATAAACATTAAATTTGCTGCTCTTGTAGGTCTTTAAGATTTTATTTATAAAAAATACTATTTTGCATTTTTAAATAAATGAAAATGAACTTTTCATATTGACGCGCAAACGAAATTTAATTATAAAGATAACAAACTTTAAAATCAAATTTCGGGGAGTTGAAAAGAGATAATATTTTAAATTTTAGGTGTGATGTTTGTCATATGTATAAAGAATATTTTGTTAATTTTTAAACTTCTTTTTACACGAAAATTTCTACTGATACTTTTCAATTAAACATAGCACGTTTCTAACCCAAATCAATGGTAAAACTGAAGCACGCGAAGTGACGTCAAACAGCGAATAGCTCCCTATTGGCTGCACGATGAAATGGCTCAACCTTATGACATAGTAACCTTGATGTAGTACTTCTGACATCAAGTAAATGGGACTGCATTTTTGGAGTTTAATCTTACAGTTTGGCGATAGTATTTTGTTATGAAAAGTGGTCGACGGGATAATAAAAAAGTACCAAAATATTTAACTAACTTTGCTGCTCTAGCTGCCGTAAATTAACTTTTTGGGACAGCAGGTCATTATTGGATAATATTAAGTAAACTATGGCACATAAATATATGAAAATTGTTTGTTTTATACAAAAATCTACCATAAACAAGTTGAAAATCGAAGACTTATTTTAAGTGCTATTTACTGTTAAATTTCTTGAAAATAGTTGCGTTAAAATAGTTTTATAAATCAAAGGCTAGGCATTAGAAAGAATTATATGCATGGTTATTTGAATGAAGTATATGCAAGGTTATCAGAATGAAATATATGCATGGTCGCTATTTTAAATTGAAAAAAAAAATCAATAAAGAAACTAGTATTCGGTATAAGTATGTTTGTTTTATTGAGAATATACATCTGACTTGTGTGCTCGATACTTATATCTGCTTATATGTGCTTCATCGTCTAGAAGAGAACTGGATAGACAAAAAGAAATAACATCACTGTAAAGTGCCCGGACTCCACAATGAATGTGCAGGAGTTGAACCCGTCGCCTTTTCTCCTACGCTAGCAAGCGATTAGTGGAATGGTGCCTTAACCATTCTGCCAAGAAGGGTCCGAAATAAGTTTGTCATGCTTTTATAAGAAAAAGAAAAAATATTTACTTTTAAATGTAAATAAAAACAAGTTAGTCACTAAAACTGAACCAATAAGCTAACTAACAACTTAGATAATTAAACTAAACTAGTTATTTTTCGTCTGACATTATGCTAGTACATAATCACAGAATAAGATCACTAACTAATAATTAAAGTATAGTTAAAATGCTTAAGTGATACAAATAGAAACAACAAAAGGTTTATAAAAAAGATTTTAATGATCGACATACATTTCAACGTTCATACGGCGCCATTTTCAAGATATATAACGACAAACAAAAATACTCTTGCAAATTTTTGAAAATAAACTTGAAAACATGAATCACGAGATCATATATGTAAAAAAAGCAGGTGCTTGAAGTAGCCAACTGTAAACGTGAAAATTAATATTTCGTTATTGCTTTTTTTAAATTGAAAAGTACCTCATGCCAAATTTTAGGCAATTCAAATGAGGCGGACTCATTGCAAATGTTTACGTTACGCATGTAGATTTCTATTGATTCGCGGATAATAGATGGGAAATAGAGTCTTGAGGGATAAATTATTTTACTATTTTTAAAATCAATATTTAATGTCTCGATTCTATGTAGTCTTGCCAGTGCTGTAGTACTTCTGCTATATTTGATATCTGCCATATACTCTTTTAATCTTGTTTTACACTTTCTAGTGGTAATTCCTATATAATATTATAATGTCCCATCTGCTCTGGTGAACGGGATTTCATAAATCATCATTTCTATCACTTAAGCATTTTATGTATATTTTAATTATTATGTTAGTAGTTACAACAAAACTAAATGTATTTTTTTAAACAATTTCACAGATTTAAGTGCAACTAATCATTATCAGTTTTGAAAAAAAAAAAATACAGAAAAGGATTTTATACTACGACAAATTCAAAATTACAGAATACTATACAAAGTATCTGTAATTCTGAATTCCTTATTTTTATTTTATGTTATTTTATTTTATTTTATTATATTTTTGTTTTCAGAAATTACGAATGTGTATTATGTAAGAATACTATAAAATTTTTTATCGTAAAGATAATATATTATATTTGAGATGAGGAGGGTATTGTTGTGGGTTTTATGAATGTTTTTAGATTTCTCGATCAGGACACTTAACTCAGTGAAAATGTTTTTATTGCTTATGACTGGAATAGAATTCATAATGAAATAACGAGATAAGGAAAAATATAGTAACTATTTTTCGCAATAAAATTACCTACTTTATCTACATATTTAAATTATATTATTTTATTTCAATCTAGGTGTTTTAATAATGTATAGTTTCAAAAACACAATCTTAGACTATATTAATGTTTGGTTATCACTGATTCTTCATGAAAAGATAATTCGTTATCTCCCTAATCATAAAAGAATGTTCCTTTGGGGAATAATCAATCTTTCCGATAACAGAATCTTCGTTTTTAAAAAAGGAAATTGATTTACCGAGATATGTATTTAGATGTATGTTTAAAATTGGTGATAAATTTCTACACCATGTTTAAACAATCATATTCTTTTCATTACTTTAGTAATTGCCTCAAATGGCCTATTTGTCTCTAGTAAAAAGGAGGAAAATATCTTGTTAAAAATCTATGTTTATACACATTTTCCAGAAACGTCATGTAAACACACTTTGAATGCAGAAAATGCTTTTTCAATTAACTGACATAGAAAAAAGTTGGTGATAACAGTAGATAAGTTTACATATTTAAAAAATATTATTTTCGTAATCGTGTTCGGTTAAGTATTTAATAATTAGTATTTAATATTTTTTTTTGCGTATCATAACAAATTGTAATTTATCTGTTTGAGTCATTATTTCTGTTATAAATAAGTAAGTTGGAAAATACATATATTTTTCATACTTACTCTGTAAGTCCAAAAATTGTGTATTCCCTTTTATTTAAATTATGTCAAACGATAAACATCATATTGAATTAAATTTGCGTTATGATTATCGAAACATCCTTTTCAAGTAAATATTATTATTGTTATTATTATCGAACTCATTGCTCATACTTTTAAAGTTATTTTATCTTAGATAAAATATACTTTACCAAATAATATTTTGGTTTACAGAAAATCATTTATATATATATATTAGAAAATATCTGTTAACTAGATTTTGTGTATGATATATTTTGGGTGTCAAATCAACTAAATAGCTTTAGGCGAAGGAAGAATTATAAACTTAATTAAAGTATCAACCAAAATTCTGACGTACGTTACATTTAAAGTCAAATGACAAAATAATAATAACAATAATGTCATTTAACTGTCTAGTATGTTTTCGTTGTATTTCTGAACGTTTTTGTTCAGACAGTTTTCATTGTCTGTAAAAATGAAATCTTTTTGACACATGCTTGCTATGAGATTTTATAAATTCAAATAATATTTGAACAGCGACCAAATATTCGCATTTATTAAAGTCAAATAAACGAACTTTAAACTATATATATTTTTTAAGAAATGAAATGAAATCAGTACTAGAAAGAAACAAGTGGCATTATTAAATAAATTTTATGGCATCTTGCATGTTTTGTGATTTGAAAAAAAAACGAGTGTTGGCAGGTTTGTATTTAATTTTTTGATATTTTTAATCTAATCATGTCTTTAACGACATATTCAAACGGCACCCGCAAATTTTAAAATTGACTTCAATCCCGATATATGTTTAATATTTCTGTTTTGAGTTTATATGACGAAGTAATTTAAACTGGGGTTATATTAAAAAATATAAGATTCTTTTTCATTAAGATAGTAAATTTTTACCTTGTAAAACAAATTAGCTATTTCTAACTTCTTGGTAATTTTTCTTCTATAATATTTATATTATTAGTTTTAAGCTGTCTTGAATTTTTTGTAAAATATTAAAAGATTATTCCTTACTTTTTTAAATAGCTAAACTATTTCATTATAAATTATTTTGTTTGTATAAAATGACGCAATTTTACAAAATATAGCTTAATCTGTTTAGCGAACGGTGTATTACATCATATCAGTATTTCATATACGTGAAATTAACTTTATAAAAATATCTAAAAGTTTCGAGGATTGTTTTCCTCTGATAGAAATTTTTAATGTATTCCCTCTCAATAACGTACATAGATGCAAACTGTTGATATAACGAAATTTTGTGGATCTCCAATTCTAACTTGTATTGTTATGTATAAAGTATTGTTATGCTGAAATAAATCGAATCTAAAACAATTACCTGTTTTGATAACACCGCAGGATCTATCTAACTTTAATATGAATTTGTAAATAAAAAAACTTAATATTTGTTAGATGAGAAGTACATTGTGATGTATTCAGAAAATAAGAGGATGTGGATTAATTGCTCTATGTAGTTCTGTAACTTTACAGCATACCGAACTTACAGAAAATAATGAACAATTAATTTACAGAGCATTTTACACACTTTTCCAGATTATTATTTTTCGAAAATGTCTGTTAATGTCTTCTGCATCATCCTAAGCATACAACTGCAGTTACAATGGTCCCGAAAACAAAGACTGGCATATCACTTCATGACAAAAAAAATTACAAGTGTCAGTCGATCACTTTCAGGCACTTCATCATCACTAGAAGTTCTCCTTTTCATAAAGTGTACTACAAATCCATCATACGTGCTTTCATTTTGTGCTATCACACGAGAGTCAACATTGACGTAGGCAAATAATTCTACACTTATTTGCACATACAATCTTACGCACGAAGGCTTTCACTTCTCCATTGACTCTGCGTATTCCAATTTTGCGATGTCGTATTCTGTATTAAATACTCCAAATTGTATAAAAGACATTGCGATGAATTCTTCTTTCGTAAATTCGCATGCAGACTTAATAGCTGCATTGCTTCCAATATACTCATATTAATGTCTGTCTTCGTTGCAATATCATACAGTATACGCCAAACGAAGCAAATTCAGTAGTGACACTTAACTGTGTGTGTTATCTCTTTATGCAGATGATGCAGAATTGAGGTAATGTTAGGGAGTTGCTTGCATTACTTTAATTTTCCAGGAATGAAATTATGAGGAGTGAAACTGCCAAGGTGAGCAGAATTCGCCTCTTTTCTGTCCTTATATTACGTTCTAAGTTTCGAATACAATTGATGTGATTTTTACTTCGGTTTTGATCTGTTTTCATAAAGCATATATTGCACGTCTTTGAAATAACCTCGACTTCTCAAATATCCCAATTATGGTATATTATAGTTTATCCCTGTCCATAAACTTTGTGCATAACTGAACAGCTATTCGTTCTTTTAAAAATTTGTCTCCTAAACATATATTTCTTTTTAGTAAAGGGTTTTGTTCAATATTAATTAATATAATAGTGCCGAGATATTTGCATTGCAGATATGCGCTTGCGACCGGAGTTTACTAAATGGCCTGAAAATATCTCATGTGTACTACGTAAATTTTGTTAGTTATTAACTAATTACTACAACAACGTAGATGTTTGCATTGTGTTAAAATTTTAAGTTACCATATATAGCTTGAAATATTCACTACATTTTATTCCAAAATAATGTAAAAAAAATAGACTGGTTATAGTTGTACTCTTTAAGTTGTAGAAAATATGAATAAATGTATGACGTTAAAGACGTTACGAATAAAATATGAATAAATGTATGACGTTAAAGACAAACAGAAAATTATGACATTACAAATAATTTTTCAAAGTATAAAAATAATACTTCGATAAACTTATTTTTTAAGGAAAACTATCGAATTAAAAACTGAATATTAAACAAATCGATAAATCATTTTCGAAATTTCACAAATTATAGAAAATCGAAAAAATAATAAATGACTAAACACAATAATTATTTTAAATTAATATGCAGGGAAGCAACCCGCTCTATCATATTTCCCATTTCTTCAGAATATTAATGATATACAAAGGGTATTTTTATAAAAAATACATTTCAATTTCATTTAATTAATATACTTGGTTACATGAAAAATAAATTTTGATGTTTATTAATATCTTGCATTCGTATAAAATTTAATTTAACAAAAAGTACTTTTTAATTTTAGAAGAATGTTATGATGTTAGATTAAAAATAAAATGATAACTGTATGCAAATAAAGTTACATTAAACGTAATTACCATGATAGACAAAAAAAGTATGTATTTTTTTATAGATTTTGATTACATTTACTCTGTGATTGAATTTTTTCTTAATGTAATCTAAAAAAATTATTTATATTTTATACTCACCATTAAAAACACTTGTTGTATTCTAATGTTTAACATCAAATTTATATTTATTTTTGTTTTTGTTTTCTGTAAAATATACACGCATTTATAAGAAAAAAAAATATTTTACTCTTAAAACGTTTTTAGCATCTGTATTATTTTAATGGATTTCTTAGTATTGTTGTTTGTGTTTGAGATTTGCAGTTAGATATCGTACAGATTTGTCCATACTCCTGTAGGAGTGATACTTTAAGAAAGAACTTTTTTTAAGAGACAAATTATACGAACTATTCTTCTCGTACAAGTGAAGTCCTTGCAATGTTACCCTCCCCGACCGCGCTAGTTGCGAATTCGCGAACATCGGCACAAACTACTCATTTTTTCACAAGTTTTATAAACACTGGGCTGAGTGAACACGTTTTTGTTGGGAGGAGGGTGAATCTATGTACATTTCCTCTTCATATATATGTTTTTTTTAATATATTCTTTAATAATGATAAAAAAAATTACAAATGAGAGACAATTTTTCCTCTACAAAATACAATTCTATATTTAACAATCTATTTACTGCTTGATAAAAAATATGAATTTTATTTATAAGGTTGTATTTAGTTTAAAAAATTGGTATTTATCTGCAATAAATTACATTCAAAATATTTTCAGAAAACATCATTTTGCGCATTTTATTTGATTTCAACGATTCACCGAACTTCTTAGTATTGTATAGAAAATATTTTTTTAAAGATTTATTATAATAAACTATCGTGATAAAGGTAAGTAAGTGCTCTGCCTTAAGTATTAACTTAGATAATCAAATATTTCTGTAAATAAAATTTCAATTAACTTACAAAATCCTCTTCTTTTTTACTGTCAACTCTTATTTCAGCTATTATGTTAGTTATTAAAATTGGAGCACAATTTCTTTCTTGTTTTTATTATTATAAATATTCCATGAAGTTATCTGTATTTAGAAAAGCAAAAATATTGATAATATTTTTAGACGAAAGTGAAAGGACTTCGCAATATGTAAAATGTAAACTTCATTGATGAAAATATTTATATAAGGTAAATTCAGGAGAGATGGCGCGGTCGGAGAGATTGCGCACATAGAGGTTCGGGGGGAAGGAGTACAGTGAGCGCGCAGCAACTCCAGGTAGTTGTACAACAGCAGTAGTGGAGTGTCTGCTTGAAAGTGCACGTTGATTGTTTTGAGGGTCTAAGATAAAGCATTGCTATTTTGTTTTGTTTTCCCAAAGTAAGTGCTTCAATTTTCATAGCTATTCGTCAGAATTTCTATACAATGTCAGTAGTACAAAATATGTTTCACTTAAACGATTTCTCATAAGCTACTAATCTAGACTAACAGCGTGAACATCAGCGGTTCGTTTTAGTAGCAGCCATCTTACTTATAATAAAATCCGAAGGCAAGAAAATGTCTGTAACCAATCCGGGCTGGACCACTCTGGTCTGCGAGTCGACAGTAGTTAAACGCCATGTTAGGCTTACTGACAACTATATGCTAACACATGACCACTAAATGATAATTTCTTCTACTTGAAATAATATCTGTTCAGCATATTTTCGTATGTATATTATATCCAATTATAATGTTTTAAGTTTTAAATTAAAAATAACAGATTAAACATCGCATTACCTGATGTAAACAAACAAATACTGTTGCCATTCAGAATCATAAATCCCATATCTAAAAACACAGATCGAAAAAAAATGAATGACTCTTTGAACGTTTCATTAAAATATTCGATTATGCTCTTAAAATATTTGTAAAAGCATATTAAAGTCTTTAAATATATTAAAGGATTTCTATATATTAAGCATTTTTTTCCTGTAAGTACTTTTTTCAGAAATAGCCGTGATAGCTTTTATAGAGAGGCTTTTTTGCGATGATGAATCAGCAATTACATTTCGTTCCGAAGTACTTTTCTGGCGCCATCTATTGGTAATAAATATAAACAAAGGCGGTTTCTGTTGTTTTTTACTTGATAATTGATAGTTGATATTTTATGTAACATAATAATAAAGTTGTAAAATAATATAAAATGAATGTAAGCATATTTTTAAACTAAGAAAAATTCAGGGTGTATTGATTTATTTTAAGATCAACTTTTAAAAGCTTCAGCTTAATATAATTTCTTTCTTAAAAAAATTAACTTGGTTAAATCAAATTTTAATCGCCTACCTTATATCCAATTACATCTGAAATTTTGCTTGCGTTGTAAAATGAATATTTCTTACGAAACACGATTAAAATATAAGGAATATATAGTGCCGCATACCACATATGTTAATTATATCAATGCAGATCAAATTTTGATTTTTAACATAGTAACATTTAAACCTAACTTTGTATTGAAAAAAAATTGTAATTTAATAAGAGAATGTGAAAAGATATTTTTCAGTTATACTAATGCATTTAATAATTTCAATTTACTTATGAAATAAAATAAGAAGATTTTTAATGATAAAAATTTATTATAGATTTTTCAGGCATATTTTTAAAATAAGACAAAGTCAGGTTTTACTTTTATGAATACTTTTAAAGTTAAAGTTATATAATCTACTTTCATCGTTGTATTTATTTTAATTATTTTTTCATTACTGGAAAACTTTGTTTTTTCTGTCACTTTAAATGGGATGTTTTTCTACTGTGAATTAAGAAGCTAATATCCATAAACATGCAATTTTCTCTCTCTTTTTATGTCTTTCTGCTATGTAGTTGTTTCTTCATGACTGGAAAACTTTGTTCTTCAAGAAATATTAAAATTATCCTCTATTATACTAGTATTAACTTAGACAATTTAAAACGAACAAAATTTTAATGTTTTGTACAATCGTTAAACCATTTCAGAATTTGCATTTAATTTTTCTTATGTAACCAAACAATGAGCTGTAAAGTCAAGTTCTTTAGAAACTCATTAATATATATATATATTTTAAAACCTTTGGATTGTTCGCACATGGATTATTTTTTAAATATTTTTTAATGTTTTGTCCAATTGTTGAACTATTTTAGAAATTGAATATTGGGTAAAAGAAAAAATCCTCACCATTTGTATTTGTAGAAATCATTTGCCATTCTTAAAATGTACTTTTCTACAATACAAACCTTTCAATAACAAAATCTTCATGCTGTTTGTTTGTTTGAAGTCTTATGAAAATGAAACGCAGATCAACATTCCGTCATTTTTGACGGGCGTTATATACTAGTGGTTAAATAAAAGGCCGCACAATCTCTCCTACAGAAATTGGAGAGTTTGCGCATCTGCTAGTTAGGAGAGATGGCGAATTGTTCCCAATAGTTTCAATGCTAGGAGAAATTACGCAGCTTACTGGTGAATTTGCATAAAAAGAAAGTAAAAATGAAAATGGACTAATTTTAAGTGAAAAGTGTGATCAAATAACTTAATGTTATTTTGTAATCTTCTCTGGACCTGCTTTTCTTGATTCTTTAATTTTTTTCCTTTAATAACATTCTTTAATCGTTTAAAAAATTATTTCCTTTTTCTGATTCTTTAGTCATCAGGTTGGAACTTTCACTCCTAATACAATAATATTTGTTCACAAAAACCTTACAGCAATGTCATTTAAGTGTAATTATTATTGTTAACAATTTAATTGTAGTTATTATTAATAACAATCTCTCCTACCCATGTGCGCAATCACACCAATTCTATAATGACAGATTGCGCAAAATAACTTTCTTGGTTTTATTACAAGTGTTCTATTAAATTACAATATAACAACAAAATAGCAATTGAAATGTATTAAAAAAAAGGAAGTAAAAATTATTCCTGGATAGTTTAGCAAAAAATTAATATTTAGATTTTTTATTGTTATTCTTTTGAATTGTGCGCAGACTCTCCTAGCTTTACCTTACCCGAAAGCTTTGTTCAGTTACAATGGTCAACAAAATAAGTAGTTTTTGTCAGCTACTTTGACAAATGTAAGTGTTATAGAATAATTTGAGTGTGCTGATTCCAAATCTGAACACCAGATTTCTGTATCACGTCAGGATGTAAAGTTATTGCCATCCTCGTGTTTCAAAAGTGAAATCTGCTTACCATCATTACTTTGGTGTGGAAGTTGGAAATCATAATAAATAGTGGGCAGCACATATATGCTGTAGTGTGTGCAATACAGGCCTAACATAATGGTTAAGAGGTAAAGAAGAGCAATGTCTTTTTATGTGAACATGATACGGCGTGAACCGACAAATCACCTCTCACACTGTTTTTTCTGTTTGACAAAGACATCTGGATTTTCAGAAAACTAAATCTAATATAACATATCCAGATTATGAATCTTCATTTAAACAAATAACATAGCTCAAGTTTCAATTGTGTAAAACAATCTAATAATCTCAAATGTAAACATTGGTAGTTACTAAAACTCGACATCCTGTCGTGATAGAAGTGTTTGGAGGTCATATTTGAAATCTGTACACTTAAATTAGTCTAGATCACCTATAGTTTCTCCAGTAGCAAAAATGTTTTTGACCAGTGTTATTATTCCTAAATTTTGTTTGTTTAAATGTTTTGTGTTTTTTTTGCGAACATTACAAATTAATATTTTTTAATATTCCTATAAAAATGTATTGGATAAATATTATATTCTACTTTACATCACAGATTGGCAAACATAATTTAACATAAAAACAAATTATTCAGTAAATAGATTTTATAGGTTATGTTAGTAACGGTAAATTTATAACATAATGATATAAGAAAGTTAAAAACTGACAAATATTTATCAGGATAGGTTGGTATTTTTTGCATGTTATGTGTTTTAATGGTAGTTTTAAACCACGTATTACACAGGTCTACATGTAAAAAAAAATGGGATAATTTTAGATGTACTTAATAAACTTTTTGTCGCAAAATTTGAAAATCAAACTCAAAATGTTGTCTCACGTTCCATTTTTGCCCAAACATAACTTTAATTATATGTAATTTATGTTACAGACTGCTTATTAAAATTCAATGCTTAGTTTAAAATAAATGAAAAAAAAAAAACTTTATTTAAAGAAGTAATTTTTTGCCCCATAAAATCAAATTTGTGTATTATTACATATCCTTTTAGAAATATATATATCACAAACTTTGAAATGAAACTTTGGAATCTGAACAGATAGATTATAGAATTCAATATAGCCTTTTATAATTTTGTGTAAAGGCGGTCAGACAAAACGTTCGTATTTCGTATTTTATTGGCATGGAGCGTCCACTAAATACCACACTGATTATTGGATTTTTGTGCATGTGCTTTTAGTATTTATAAGACTAAAAACATGAAATAAATATATAATATAATAAAATAAATAACATATATTATAAATAATATATATAAAATATATAATAAAAAAATTTATTTGCCATTATTAGATTCTATGTTATCAATATTACAAATGTTGATAAAGTCTGTAAAAAAAACTGTACGTGATAGAAAAAAAAAAAAGAGTTTATTTTTGAAATAATCATCACAAAAATGTAAAAAATCTGCATAAACATGAAAAAATAAGTATTTACAAACTAATTTATCCAGATCTATGTTATCAATATGTTTTTATTTTGTTTCGTCTCAGAAACACAATCTTAGTGTATAAGTATCTAATCAGCATTTCGTCTTGCAAAGATAATTTATTATATCGCAGATCATGAAAGAATTGTCCTTGGGGAAATAATCAATCTTTCTGATAACGACTTCTTCTCTTTCGTGGAACTCTCATCCAGACAAATTGTGTTACTTAGATATTTATTTAACCTTATGTTTTATGTAACCATGTATAAAAACCCCACAAAAATCAAAAGTTTCTTATTCATAGATAATTGTACTTCTAGATACATAATTTTTCTACTCTTTAAGTTATCTGAATGACTTTTTAACTTGATTTTTAATAACAGAAATAAATATATTTTAAAAATATTATTTTAATTTTTTCATAATACATTATTTTAATCATAAAATATTATTTTAATTTTTTCGATGTTACATCATATCTCAGATCGGTATGTGGCATCTTATTTTTAACTGATAAATATTGACTTATTCAATTGAATTTTCATTCATAGATAGTGTTTATAAAATTAAACGGGAAGAAACATTTAAGCTAATGTTAAGTCTATGGGAAGGTTCTTGACAGATTTGTCGCTCGCATTTTAATATTTTTAAATGATTTTGTTTTGCAATGGATAGCTGAGGCCGATCCCTAACGTTATTAGTTTTTACTTTTTTCATTTTAGTTAAAGTTTTTATATAAGTGGACATTTTCAATTTAAAAACCGGATGGAATCGGTTGAAACCGGTTCTGAAAGTGAAAGTACCCTTATATAAAAAACTGGAACCAAAATCGAAAAAATAAAAACTAACAACGTTAGGGATTGGACACAGCAATCCTATGCAAAATAATCATTTAAAAATATTAAAATGCGAGCGAGAAATCTGTCAAGAACCTTCCCATAGATTTAACATTAGCGTCCGAGTTTCTTCGGATGACGCGTAGAACTTAATGGATTGTAAGATAAGACAATTAGTCACTAAAAATTATATACAAAAAAAATAGATGGCTATTTCGGTATCTTATTTATGTTAGTGTTGCTTCTCAAGCACTTGTTATCAGTATTTGTTAATGTTGTTCCGTCTCAGAAACACAATCATAGTCTGTAAATTATCTTATCAATAATTGACCTATAGGACATAATTTATTATTATAACTCATAACATGTAACAACTGTGTTTTTAGATATAATGAACGTTGCTGATAATGATTTCTTTGCATTCACGGAACTTTTATCCAAATTGCTCTACTTAGATATAATGACGAAAAAGAATTAAAGTAACAACAATAAAACTCGTGTAACCCAATTGATTTTACAGATAAAAATAGGAAACATACACAAGATGCTTACTTTTTCATATCTTACATATCTTTAAAAAGCAGAATAGCAGTTTTCCACACAATGAATTAAGTAAATCACAAAGTTAAATAAGAATACAAGACGTGTGATGTAAAATGGAGTAAGAAAAAGTTTGTTAGTTTTTACAGCGATTAAATGTACGCAAATAAAATATGTTTAAAGGGAATTGAAACTCCTGATCAAAATGAAACCTTTTGAGCTTTAAAAGCTAAATATCCTTCCATTTTCTCAATTAGAAGCAATTTCTCTCATATGTAAAATATCTTCTCAATGATACACTGTTAAAAATTTGCAGCAAACTGTTTTTACTGTAAACGGTTACATAGCCGTAATTTAATTTTGTTCTCACCATAAAATGGTCAATAACATAGTCAAATATGCTTAATAATATGGTCAAAAAACCGTTATCTTTAAAAACGGTTGAAGGACTCGACAGGTTGCTGTAAATTTTTACATCGTATATTCAACACTCCACACGCGAAAGTTTTATCGAATATGCATATATTTGTGTAGAAAAAAAGAACACGTGTGATATCATTGACATTGAGTTATCAATCAAATACATTTCATTAGGCATCACTTAATAAAATTAACATAAAGTACATTATAATATTTTTACGCCAATGTACGAAAGATTGAACTTTAATAGTGGCAAAACTGTTGTAGAGAGGCCACGCAGCGGATTACAGGAAAGAAGCTTACACCAAACATGCGTCATATAACTGCCTTACATCAGAGCGATTGCCGTCTAGCCCACAAACATCACTCGTCTACGCAGAGAAAGGGCGAACACATCCGGTGTTTGGTTGCCGGTTTATTATTCGGATTAATTTTTGTATCGTTATTCTGTGAAGATGTTTTCCCAGTAGTAGCAGCGTACATGGTAGAATATCAAATGTGTCGGCAGACGTACGGCACCCGATAGCTTTGAAGGTCTTCGTGAGGGATTCCGAATTAACCTACTTAATGGTAACATGTTGAGACAAAGACTTCAAATATGAACGCCGTAGTTTGTCAGACATGATGAGGGAGGGCCGGCCATCCGTAAATGAAGGAATAGGGAAGACTGTGTCCACGTTACTGGAAAAGGAAGGGAACCAAACGTTTCGTGAGTTATCCATACAGACAGGTTTGGTGCATAAGACTCTACTCCACAATATTAAACAAGGATTGAGCTTGAGAAAAATTGTGTCAATCTGGGGTCCTCAAAATTTGACGGAAATTCAGAAATTACTACATATGACACAGCGCGAAACCACTTGGAATGCCATAAAAAAGAAGAAGACGCCTTCCTATGAGGCATTTTTAAACAGGGATGAGATATCGAAGAGATCGTATGCGCCCAAATAGAAACGACAATTGGATGAATGACGACATAACAGGTAATCACATATATCACTTTTTCGTCAGACCCCTACCAACGTAAGAGCTATGGAGATTATCGTATATGAATGAAAAAGGTGTTATCTTAGCACATGCTGTACCCTAAAGACAGACCGTCAATGTATATTAATACTGCTCATTTCTGGAACACAACCTACGGCCAGCTGAAATGAGGAAACAGTGACACTTTCTGTAAAACACTCTAGAATTTTTGCGTGGAAATGCTCATGCACAAACTCAGCAAATGGTGGCTGATGTGTTTGCTCGCTTAACTAGGAAATGCTATATCATCCCCCTATATTCTCCGGACTTATGTCCCTGTAACTTTGACCTCATCTCAAATATAAAGACACCACTCCGTGGCATTCACCACCTTGCTGTAAGCTGTAAACCACCCCATTCGAAAAGAACAACAGAACAGGTGCTGCTCATCATATAATGTAGCTTCCAGAAAGCTGGCATCGGTTGCTAGACAAAACTTTGAATACTTTGAAGAAATATAAATGCTTAACTCGTGTGTCGTTTCTGTACCCTTTGTACAAGTATAACTTCTACAATTAAATTTCCATACCATGTATTTATTTAACTTTACATCAATATTAAACTAAAAACTACAAGAGATTTTTTTTGATTCAGAACAACAAAAACTAATATTCTTAAGAAAACAACAAAATATTATCGGGCTTAAATTAATAAGTTGATAAATTACGAGTTACATCATAGACTCCGATATCTGAGTTTTATTTTTTTTAAAAACATTTAATCAATTAAATTATATCTCATAAATTATGTTTGGAATGTTAAACTTGTAGAATAACCTGATAAGAAAAATACTCACAAAATACTTTTTAGAAAATTAAAATTACTCTTTGGTGTTTTATATATTCTAATGGTATTTGTAAAACACATACTATGAAAAACACCTTAAAAACACAATCTTAGTCTGTATAACCTTGAAAAGATTGCTAGATCTGTTTCGGCCGACGCTGTTATGTGAGTAATTTTCCTCGGATATATAATTTATTGTATATTAGATAGAGTTACAAAGGACAGAAAAAAACCCGGTTTAAACCTGGGAATAAACTAGGTCTTTGGGTAATAAACCGTGTCTATTGGAAATAAACTTGGGAATAAACGGTATTTTTGCATATCTAATATTAGATCATGAAATGATTGACCCCGAGTTAATCTTTATGATAACTACTTCTTCACACCTTTTTACCTGTCACCGGGACATAAACGGGACTTCCCGGTAGGATAAAAAAGTTCCATTGAAAACTTTCAATAATATAGAAAAAAGGCTATGAACAATTCGCTTAATATATTTTCTTTTCCATTCGCTTGCATTCTTTAAAGCAACACATGGCTGCGCAATGGTACAAAAAGTTTATAATGTCATATATTTAGCTTTGTGTAATTCCTTGAAGACATCAATGATCAGAAAAATGAGTTTGTTCTCGTGTATAGGCTTCGAATTAAATTTTACAAAAAACTATTATCCAAAACTTTTTTCGTTGTTTTATCATATTTTGCATCATGTATTTAACATTAGAGTTATAACAAACATAATTTATTTAATTTAAAGAAACTTGCAATAATAGACTTCGTTTTAAACCTTAAACTTTTGGCAAACCTGATAAAAAATAGCAATTGAAAAATGCTTATAAGGATAACATCGACTTTTCGGTATGTTATTTATTTTAGTGGCATTTGCAACGCACATAATGAACTTAAGTTTTATTTACCTTTCTTCTCAGAAACACAATCTTAATCAATAAGAATCTTATCAGTAATTCCTCTCGAAGAGATAATTTATAATATATCATACAATGAAAGAATTATCCTTGGGGAAACAATCAATCTTTCTGATAACGACTTCTCCGCTTTAATGGAGTTCTCATCCAGACAAATTATCTTATTAAGATATTTATTTAACCTTATTTATACTTAATCTAAAATTAAGAAATAAATAATAAACATAACTGTAAATCCCATTGATAAATACAAATTAAAAATTTACTGAGAAATGTTGTCTTATGTTATTTTTAAGAATACAAATTTGACAGACCATTAAATTTTCATTTTAGAAATTTAGAAATATACAATACAGATAAATAGCTAGAAAAGAAATGTATTTAAGTATTTAATACCGATTGAAAACTTTAAAAAATTATTTTTGCTGTTTATTTGCTGGAAGTTTAAAAGTATAAATTGCTTTCGCATTTGACAATTTTTGTTCTTCGACTTAAGTACTTGATATAACTTTACATTTTAATTTAATAAATTAGATAACGGTTTAAGTTCGAAAAATACAATTCCATACGAGTCTGTTGGTTTTTAATTGTTGCCAGACGCGCTCGAAGTCGTCAAATGCATTTTTTTTGGCACATCTACTTAAATACTTGATAAAAGTTGACACTCACAGCGGACATTTCGTAGACAGTTTCAAAGTATAAAAAGTCCTTCCGGCCTGTACCGGGAGGAAAAGGTAGCTTTCCTATATCTTCGTTTTAAAATTTTAGCTAATGTTACACGAAAACAGCAAGTATAAATGCAAAGAAACGTTTACAAAAGATTCGTTAATACTGAATTTGAATAAGAAATTCGCCAAATTATTGAGCAATAGCCAAATTGGCTTCATTTATGAAGACTTATTTTGGTCGCCAAATTTGGCGAGAATTTGGCGCTAACGGATATGAATATATAGTTTTATGCGTATGATTGGGAAAATTATTACAACACTGAAAGAAAATAATTTGCGAGTAATCGCGTTAATGTGCTGTTTTGTTTCAAAATGTCAGCCACCCTAGAATTTCAAACTGCTCTATCTCAGCCATTTTTTAAGATAGAGGTAAACCAAAAAATGCTCTGGAATCCTTGTATCAAGGCCTAACACGTAATTAAAAATAAATTTGAATTTTTAACTTTTTTGTATATTTATTTTAGTTTTAAATTTTTAAATGGCCGCCATCTTGAAACAAAATGGCGGACCAAGCTGGCCAACGAACTCGGTCGAGACATTGATGAGCTTAATACACACAATTAGTTTAATCAAAATTGATTTATAAATACGAGCGTTATCGTATGACATAGGTCAGATATATATATATATATATATATATATATATAAATCAACATTTAAACGGAGGGTGGTTTTGTGGTCTGGGGGTCATGATCGGTGAAATTATATCGAAATTTTCCGGAACTGCTTTCCTCCGAACGGCTGCAATGGGTAGCTTTATAATTTTTTGTATTGAAAGCTACCTAATAGCTTTCGAATTTGAAAGAATTTTGTCTTGGACTTAAGTACTTGATAGAACTTTACATATTAATATAATAAATTTGATAGCGCATTAAGTTCAAAATATACAATTCCAGACGATTCTGTTGGTTTAAAAGTGTTGCCAGATGCGCTCGAAGACGTCAAATTCATTTTTTTGCGATATCTACTTAAATTCTTGATAAAAGCTGACACTCACAGCGGACATTTCGTAGACAGTTTAAAAGTATAAATTGCTTTCGAGTTTGAAATTTTTTTGTCTTCGACTTAAGTATTTGATAAAACTTTACTGTTTAATATAATAAATTTGAGAGTTAATTCATAAATTTCCTCTTTCCTTTTAGTCTTACATTTCCTCCGAAGTTGCACGTTTGCATCATGTCACATTTTATTTTATTTCTGATTTCATATAACATACAATAAAATGAAATTTTTACGACAAATAGGTCAATATCTGCTTGATTTAACATAATTATTTCAATGTTGTACAATTCATATTTAATTATTTAAAAAAGTTTAATTTAAAAAAAAAATCCCTGGTATCCACTGCGCGCAAGTTTGTAGAAAAAAATATTGCTCAAACATAACAAACAAAACTGATATATAATGATGTTAAATTGATGTATCTTGAACTTATATTTCAATTTAAAGCAATTAAAAATGACTTTTTTTAAATTGTTATTTTTTTTTATAAAAAAATGAATTTTTTAAACATTTTACAATTAAAATTTAAATAAAATAATTAATAAATTTTTAATTGCTTGAAATTGAAGTACAAGTTCAAGATATATCAATTTTACATGATTATCAGTTTTGTTTTTTATTTTTGTAGCAATATTTTTTCAACAACCTTGCGCGCAGTAGATACCATGCAAAAAAGTTTTTTTTTTTACTTTTTTTTAAATTTAACTTTTTAAAAATAATTAAATATGAATTGTACAACATTTAAATAATTATGTTAAATCAAACAGATATTGACCTATTAGTGGTAAAAAATTTATTTTATTGTGTGTTATATGAAAACAGAAATAAAATAAAATGATGACATAATGCAAACTTGCATCTGCGGAGGATAAGTAAGACTGTAAACAGCACATCGTTAAACTAGTTTAAACTTAAAAAACATCAAATATATTACAATAATATGGGAGTTTTTATCATTTACTTAAGTAACAGACTAAAATTTTGTAAATTAAGAAATATGCATATTTAGCTTACTTTTAACTGATGGTTACCCGTCTGGTCCTCAATAGATCTTTTAGATAAAACTGAGCAGCGCCGCCAGGTGCCATGAGTGTCGCCCGTTAGCGTCTCAACCACCGCACCCATGTCCTGACGGACATATAACACACACGACCGGAGGCTGCTCTCGGTATGCGTTACGGCGGGTAGGGGCACCGCCACCTGCGCATCACCCCGATTGAACCTATGTATTGACGACATAGGTCGCTGCGACGCGCGGTGGATCCCATTATTAGAGGAGACGCAAAAACAAAAACGTTTTACAAATGTTGCGATATTTATCGAATTGTTAAGTAAATTTCTTCACCAGGTATAGTCGCAGTCGAGACCGCTAAAAACAATCATACTAAGAAGCGAAATATGCTATTATCTGGGATGATTTCGAAGAAATAGTAAACAAGACAAAATAAAACGATAAAATTATATGATAATATAATAATACAATAAAATTGTTTTGCATGAATTGATAAACTCAGAAGAACAACCAGATTAAACATTTTATACGATTAAATTACGCATTGCAAGGTATTTTTTAACTGTATACTTTCAATTGATACATATATTTATATACTATATATATACTCAATTCATCTGAAACCAAAAAGAAGATCGTCTGCGACAACACTGAGGTTAAGAATGTGCAGAGTTATATGTACCTTGGACAGGAAATAACATCAATCAATAGCATAATGAATGAAATTAACAAAATAATAAGAAATGTAGGGCGTGCCGTTGGTCCGAATACTTTTATTCTGAAAAGTCAGAAATCGTTTAACTAGTGCTTTTTGTCTTCGCTTATGCAGGTGTGGAAACATAGACGCTTAGAAAATTTATGGTATAAAGTTTACAAACAATACAGCAACATAAGGAAAGATGTAAGCTGGGCATAACTAGAAGAGACATAAAAATATTAAACTGTTTATGATGGTCAGGCGCAAGTTTTTGACATCATCAAGAGAATTAAACGGTTAAAATAGAAATTGGTTAGTCCCATTGCAAGAAGGGAAGACAAGTAACATGGAGTAAAGGCATCCCGCAGTGTTATCCTACAAATGTAAAACGACCAATAAACGAACCCAGGTAAGATGGGACAGCGAAATCAGAAAAGTGGCGGGAGTTAATTGGCTGATCAAATCATTAGATAAGAAATAAATAAAAAATCTCAGTGTGGTTCATATCCAACATTGGATTGAAAACGGCTGTTATTGATGATGATGATGATATATTAATTTGCCGTATTTACTCGTGGATATGAGATAAACGTGCATGGGAATTTCCTATTCAAAAATCAAAATGCACATTTTACATTAATACTCTCGAATGATTTACGATACTCCTTATGCTTTCATTAAGTCAAGAATTATAACACGGAGATATTGGCATACAAGTGCACAGTAGTAAGTAAACCATTTTAAATCAGACCACGTTTACGTATCGTCGCTTTTGTATTATGAACAAATACAATATAACTTTTCACTTCTGCGCATTTTATCAAAATGGCCAAGAAAAAACATTGATTTTTATTTAATTGTAAATTATCATAAATGAGTAATATATAAACTCGAATCTTGTTAGACTGCAACGCGTCAGACATTCCTGTTAACTTAGAGTCGCAGATCATAAACAGTAACATAATTATTTACCTATCATCGCGCTCTTTTTAAAACTTCTCGCAAGGGTGAGAAATATGTATTATTTATACAAAGTTAAATTGATCCTATTCTGAAATAGAGAATAACCTTGTTTGCTATCATAACAAAAAATATTATGTAATATTAGAAATTACATATTTTCTACATTTCAAATTGTTTTAAATATATTATATTATAAAAAGTATTGTGCCAACAAATTAAAATTATTCGATGCATAAAATTTTAAATGAAAAACATATACAATTATCTAAATAGAATCATAAGCTATTTAAATGTTAAATTATGGCCATAAATCATTAGGGATATATACTATTAACATAAGCCGATTGGATTGAAATTCTGTGGTTTAGCAATTTATATTTTAATTTTTGAGGGTTAATCATTTATAGGAAGGATGTATTCAGTGGCAAAGAGATTTCAGAAAAAGTACAAGAAACATCATCTCGTGAAATCATGTTGTGACCATTTACTGATATTCTAAGTCACATTACCGGAGTATTTGAGATTGCTTTTATGGTTAATTTATATATATATGTACAAAAATGTGTGTAAGTATTTTTGATATTTTGTAAACAGTAAATAAAATATAAATGTGATTTAATTCTTTACGTTAAGACACCTAATCTGGATAGTTATCTATACTAATATTATAAAGGAGTAAAGAATGTTTTTTTGTTTGTTTGTTTGTTTGTAGGGGGTAATCTCTGGAACTACCGAACCGATTTAAAAAGTGATGGTGACAAATAGATGGTGACAACCCCTGCTCCAACATAGGCTATATTTTATGTCGGTGCGACTAACCTCAGGGGGGTGCAGGAGCGAAAAACGTTCTAAAATAGCAATTTTTTTTATACTGAAGGAGCTAGAAATTTGAAATTTGGCATTGTAGTTACTTATAAGATGTAAATGCTCTCTAAGAACAAAATAAAAAAAAATCGAAATTTAAAAGGGTGAAATGAGCGAAAAGCGTTCTAAAAACATTCTAAATTAGAATTTCTATGGCATCTCTAGAACTACCGAACCAATTTCAAAAGTAATGGTGGCAAATTGATGGTGACAACCCCTGCTCCAACATAGGCTATATTTTATGTCGGTGTCACTAACCCCAGGGGGGTGCCGGAGCGAAAAACGTTCTAAAATTGCGATCTTTTCTATATTGAAGGAGCTGGAAATTTGAAATTTGGTATTGTAGTTACTTATAAGATGTAAATGCTCTCTATGAACAAAATAAAAAAAAATCGAAATTTAAAAGGGTGAAATGAGCGAAAAGCGTTCTAAAAACATTCTAAATTACAATTTCTATGGAATCTCTAGAACTACCGAACCGATTTCAAAAGTAATGGTGGCAAATTGATGGTGACAACCCCTGTTCCAACATAGGCTATATTTTATGTCGGTGTCACTAACCACAGGGGGGTGCCGGAGCGAAAAACGTTCTAAAATTGCGATCTTTTCTATATTGAAGGAGCTGGAAATTTGAAATTTGGTATTGTAGTTACTTATAAGATGTAAATGCTCTCTATGAACAAAATAAAAAAAATTGAAATTTAACCCTCTGAGCGTTTTGAAAAAGGGTAAAATTGTAATGTTGTTTACTCTTTCTTTTGTTTTAAATGCTTACAAAATATGATTCTTTCAGCATTATAAATAAAACTTAATTACAAATATGAATATAACCCTTGAGAGTATTAATCATTCTTCAATGTTTTGAAAATTCATTAAATCTATAGAATTATATTATCTTAAACATTGCATATATTGCAGTGAAACCTGGAGCTTATTGAACGGAATATTACGTTCCACACGCTTAGAGGGTTAAAAGGGTGAAATGGGCGAAAAGCGTTCTAAAAACATTCTAAATTATAATTTCTGTGGAATCTCTGGAACTACCGAACCGATTTCAAAAGTGATGGCAAATTAATGGTGACAACCCCTGCTCCAACATAGGCTATATTTTATGTCGGTGTCACTAACCCCATTTAGGTGCAGGAGCGAAAAACGTTCCAAAATTGCGATTTTTTTTACACTGAAGGAGCTAGAAATTTGAAATTTGGCATTGTAGTTACTTATAAGATGTAAATGCTCTCTAAAAAAAAATCGAAATATAAAAGGGTGAAATGAGCGAAAAGCGTTCTAAAAATATTCTAAATTACAATTTCTATGCAATCTCTAGAACTACGGAACCGATTTGAAACGTGATGGTGGTAAATTGACGGTGACAACCCCTGCTCCAACATAGGCTATATTTTATGTCGGTGTCACTAACCCCAGGGGGGTGCAGGAAAGAAAAACGTTCTAAAATTGCGTTTTTTTTTCATACTGAAAGAACTTTAAATTTGAAATTTGGCAATGTAGTTACTTATAAGATGTAAATGCTCTCTAAGAATAAAAATTTTTAAAAATATCGAAATTTAAAAGGGTGAAATCAGCGAAAAGCGTTCTAAAAACATTCTAAATTACAATTTCTATGGAATCTCTAGAGCTACCGAACCGATTTCAAAAGTGATGGTGGCAAATTGATTGTGACAACCCCTGCTCCAACATAGGCTATATTTTTTGTCGGTGCCCCTAACCTCAGGGGGGTTTAGGAGCGAAAAACGTTCTAAAATTGTGATTTTGTTTACATTGAAGAAGCAAGAAATTTAAAATTTGGCTTTGTAGTTACTTATAAGATGTAGATGCTCTTTAAAAACAAATTTAAAAAAATTCGAAATTTAAAAAGGTGAAATAAGCGAAAAGCCTTCTAAAATCATTCTAAATTACAATTTCTATGGAATCTCTGGAACTACAGAACCGATTTCAAAAGTGATGGTGGCAAATTGGTGGTGAAAATCCCTGCTCCAACAGCCTCTTTAATAAAAAACTGTGCGTTGCTGACGCAGTGAATGAATGAAAATGAAAATGAAGCATTTGAAGTTATTGAAAAAAAGTAATAGCTTGAAAAGTATTTGTCAGAAAATTGTTAGGCAAACTGCGTTTGAAAGGTAAAGGATTGTATTTTTCTTGATATAAATTTCAAATCTAATGATTATGCCATTTTTCAAATATTGAATTTGAAAAATTACCGAATTTCACAATGGTGTACCATAGCAAAACCTTCATGCGTAAAAAGATAATGATAAGGGCGACGTGTCCTGGCGTGTATATTGGCTATAGCACGAGTCACAAATTATAGTAGCCATATTATTCTGTTAAAATATAAAAGTGAATTATGAAGTGTTAATATTTTGTTTGATTAAAAGTTCGTTATAAGAATTTGACCAGCGTAGCGGGCGTAGCTTGCTAGTTTGTTTATAAAATGACATTTAACAGACTTCCGAATGCAACCCTCTAAGCGTGTGGAACGTAATATTCCGTTCACTAAGCTCCAGGTTTCACTGCAATATATGCAATATTTAAGATAATATAATTCAATAGATGTAATGAATTTTCAAAACATTTAAGAATGATTAATACTCTCAAGGGTTACATTCATATTTGTAATTAAGTTTTATTTATAATGCTGAAATAATCATACTTTTTTTAGCATTTAAAACAAAATACAAGGAAAACAACATTACAATTTTACACTTTTTCAAAACGCTCAGAGGGTTAATGTAACATTTGTGATCATTTTGTTCGTCCTGACAACATGCAATATATATTCTGTTGCGACATTTAAAGCATGCTTTACGTTGTGCCTATGTATATCTCCTACGAAGGTAAGACAAACTGCACGTAAACCAAAATAAAATATATGCGGCATTGTATATAAATATAAATATTATTTCATACAAACATTGCATGAGATATATAATTTAATATCAAATGAAATATCAATTTACTCTTAATTCAGGAATAATATTTTTTGCTCAATCCTTCACACTATGAAATATCATAATATTTTCAAGCCCTAGGCTTTTCTGCACATCTCTTTTCACACAAAATAAAAGATCAAGGTATCTTTATAGAAAAATGGTGAGTTCAACAATTTATATGACGGGAATATTTTCGAATTGTCGTGAAGTGCCTATGATGATGAAAATCCGCCTTTCAAGCAAAGATTAAGTTTTACTATCCCTTTGGCCTTGATGAATCAGGAAAATGCAGAGAGTTCTTTAGTGCTAAAAGGGTATGTTAAATAAAGTTATGTTATAATAATTGGTAAAATTCAATACTTATTGATTTCTCTATTGATTTTTATGTATTTCTCTGTATGTCAGATTTCTACGAAATATTTCGAGTTTTATATGAATTGCTAAGCTTTTTTTATTTTTCAAATTATACATAATTTACATACATTCATAATTACACATACTTAATTACATATACATACTTAATTGCACATAATTAAACATCCATCTTTATTTAACTACACAAACTTTTATTCTATAACGTGCGAATGAAATTGGTTGTCCTTCATTTTCTTGTTATTTTTTACAATTTTTTAATGTCATACTTGGTAAAATGTGATAATCATTAGCTTCCTATTGCAATTGCTTTTTGGTTAGGTTACTACTTTCGTTTAAGGATATAGTTCGTTTAAGGATATATAAGAAGTAAGTAAGTTCGGAGTAGGATATATCATGTATAATGTATAATGTGTTGGAGAATAAGGGAGAATTTACTATTGAAGAATAACGCATTATAATAAAATTAAAGAATTTTTTCTATATTATGCATATTTTATTTATTTATTTCAAGATCTTTTATGAATAAAAAAAATATGAAATATCCCCTCTCGACTTTCCGAACACTTTATTGAATATGGTGCATTCAAATAAATTTCTAACATGCTCACGTACAGCCGAACAGTTCGGTCTACCGAAAATAAAGTTAGCTTATATCCCTGTCGAATCGAATTAGATGAATTCGAACACTGGGCTTCCTTTTTTGAAACTAGAGGCGTTACCTCTGAGTCCGTAATATTGAATTGCACGGCCGCGATATTTATCACCTTGCCTTAGTCACAATTCTTTTGCGATTTACCCCGACATAATAGGTCGCAAAATGGCTTGAAAAGGGTTTTTAAATGGTTTAAGTACCAAATCCGTAGCCCAATAAGTCCTACAATCAATTCTTGCAATAATGTCCTATAACATACTTGCCAAATGGATGTTCTATCAGAAATAACTCTTTTGAAGTTATTACGCGCACACACAGATACATACAACATAACTAAAATATTTCCCTTACACTAAGTGTACGGAGAATAAAAAGGAAGAAGACGGCATTTTGATAATTTAACTATATCTCAAGGATTCTGAGTTTTTCTAAAGTAATGCAATTTTGATATCATCACGCAGTATGTATTATTTACTAATATTTGATAGCAGATATGTATTTTACTTTTTTATCTAAAGACATTAATTTTGTTCATTATTGTGTAGCTAGTACAAGTGTAATTGTATTTGACTTATAGAACTCAGTTTCAAATATATTAATGTCATTTTTATTCATATATTTTAAAGTATATTGAAACAATTTCTAAAAAATTTGTGCATCTATTTACAAGATTAAATAATTAATATCCTATTAATTTCACACAATCGTCGTACAACATTTACTAATTATTATTATTATTATTTTTTTTTTAATCAAGCATTAACGAAAAAATAATACACCGCAAAAGTTTGTTACAATTACAGTACTCCGATCGTGTCTATCATGATGTCTGCGTTATTCGCGTATATATGGGTTTGCTTTTTAATATTCTAGTCTATATAAATTAAATATACTATTCGTGCTTGTGTTCAAAAGATACAATAAATGGAACGCGCTGCAGACGATCGCATGGAAAGTTAAGCAAAGTCGCAATCTTGCGTAAAAGAGTGGACGTGTTCTGTATCCTGTGTCGATTGCGCGGTTAGTTAAAAAATCCAAAATCGCCCAAAAAGTCTGTTTTAGAATCTTGTCAATTTTTTCAAGACGACGGAAAAAATCGTTTTTAAATACTTATAAACATAAGTTAATTAAACCATATTTTTGCGCCATCTAAAAAAGTTAGATACGATGCTAGAACAACATTTTACCACCATTATGGATATTTTAACAAGTTATGAAAAATATATAAATAAACATATCTAACGAACCTAAGAGGCTTTTTTGAGATTACTAATTGTTGTCAGGGGTTTCTTCTCACCTAAACTTACTGTTTTCTAAATAATTGTAAAAACAATAATAAACGAAAACAATTAATAACTGGTGGGAGTCTAAGGAAATCTACATCTCACATATAAAAACACTTAAAATCATAAAATAGAGAAGAGGTCCGTACAAAAAGGGCAAAATATTACACAATTTATATACATCTTTATGGATATTTAATGTTTTCGAAGGTACAGATAAAAAGGTACAAATCTCGATCACAATTGCTATTACAATTAATATATATATATATATATATATATGCAAAATGGAAATATATCTGTAAAAATACACAAAAAAAATATTTTCAAAACATTGCATTTACAGAAAGATATCGTTTAAAAAATAAGGGTAAAGTGTAATTTTTTAAGTAAAAAAATATGCAAACAACAACATTGAAACATGTATCGCCTTAAAAAATAAATAAATAAGTAAATAAATTCCACATTTTCCTGCCCAGGTTATGGAACTTTTCCCTAAAAAAGTCTGAGCATGTTAAAATTCTCCAATATTAATCTATGGACTCCACACGTCGTTTCAGTACCCACACAATTCACAATATTGCGGTTATATGTTCCGTAAAACAAATTGCGTTTAACTAAGTTGACTATATAGTTATAATTATATACAACATATGATTCTTATATAAAAATAAAAGAGGAATTGAACTGTGATAATTTTTTTTTTATCAAATATTGCATTATGTTAATGGAAAGTGTACATTACTGAAAGACTTGAAAAAAAACCCACCGAAATTTTAAATTTTGTTCTATGCGAATTTTAAATATTGTGAAGTTTACGGATTAAATGGTTCGTACAGTCTCTAAATTTACGTACAATCTTTTCCAAATCAGCATTTGAATCACTTCATTTATTTTCATTTTATCTGTATTAATCTTCTACGATTAAATAAGGATTAAGTAAGTTTATTATTTAGTAAAAAAGTAAACAATCTGAAAAATTACATGATCCCTGCTACTAGTGTTGCACATAAGTCGAACACATTTATTTCACTTATAAGATTCTAATACTATTAAAGAGTACACTAATTATTTGTAGTAGATTAAATTCATTATATTGGGTTGTTCGTAAAGTTATTTTTGTTTGGGAAAGTTGGTTCGCACCGGAAAATTCTATCATTCAATTATTAGACATTAATTCTAATATCCCATGTCTAATAATTGACGGGCAGAATTTTCTGGTACGAATTGGTTTTCTCAAACGGAAGGAACTTTTCGAACAACCCAATAGTAAAAATTGGCTGCGCAGGCTTCTAAATTATAAACCTCTCAGTGGCCTTAGCCCCATAATTGATTTATTAAGTTATTAAAATAACAACCCAAGCTAATTAAATATAATGCAACTTATTTATGACAATGTTTCCTTTAAAATACATATATACAGGTGTACGTTTAATGTAATATCATTTGCAGATGAATTCTTAAAAGAGGTCCAGGGTTCAAAATTCTATTTTTTTTAGTTATAGGGATTTTGTTATGATTTTTTTTCTGAAATATGTTTTAATATAATAAGAATATAGCATGTAAAAAAATCTGAAAAATTTTAAATATTCTTTTTTTAATTAAATTAAAAAAATTTAAACATATATAATTTTTGATGTAACTCAGGAAGAACTTACTCGATTTACAAAATTTTTACACTTTTGTGTACAGAAAATATGTCACTTTAATTTGTCTTCAGGATTTCTTAAAATATTGATTATGAATTTTATAAAAAAATTTAAGTAAAAAAAATAAGTTTTTTAAAAGTGAGTTTTGCATTAATTAGCACATTTTCACAATCATCACTTAAAGTTCAAAATACTGAAGACAATTTGTTAGAAATATAGAATGAAATCTCTGTTGAAAATTCCATACATATATCTTGGAAGGAGCTTTATATATATACTTTTAAAGTTGACAAATCGTGAAAAAATTCATTCTGACATAAATGAAGTTAAAGTTTGTCAGAGGGCAGCTGATGCATCGCTTCTCAAGGCAAAAGGTGTCATATCTCTGGATCTAATGAAGATAAAAGCATGCGGTTTCCGGTATTTAACGCTAAAAACTCATTTTATTTTTAAGTCAATAAAAAATATTGCATTTTTTTATAGAATTTTTAGTCCCGGACCCCTTAAGAAAAATCAATCAGTATAAAATTTATTATAAACAACCGATGCATACCGTAAACTCAAAACTTCCAGTGCATTCAAAACTTCAATAACTCTGATTGTAAAACGAAAGAAGTCAATTTCCTTTTAACTAAATTCATGCCGAATTGCTTTTTCTCCTAATTTCTAGTCAACACAAAACGAAATGACTCGGGATAAAAGATTAATGATTTTACATTTCGATAATGTGTCTTCCTTGAATAATATAATTCAGTACATCTCTTGTATTGTACAATCCTCATTTGAATTTTCACCGTGATTTCTTGCGTTATATTCAACACTGTTGCATATCATTTGTTAGAAGTTGCATTTTAAGATAAAATTGGTGATGTTTTAATGTAAATAAAACTTATTCTCTGTCGAAATGTCAAACCACTCAGATAAAATAGTGTCAAAATTAAAAAAAATATGTATATATTCATTACACAATGAATTTCATTTAAATATTTTCCGGTGGTACATGTGATAGAAATTACTTCTTTTTCTGAAAATTTTAATACAGAAAATATTTACATTTTACATTGGAATATTATGCTCATAATACTATATATACTATGTATACATGAACGAATTGTATTTTTTAGTTTAATTGTAATATTAATAGAAATTAATATAAAATGTTCTGTGTTACATTTTACGTCGAACATATTACAAGTCAAATAATTGTTTTCATTTTAAATTTATTTCCATAAGTTATTTAGTTCTATTAAGTGGTTCAGTTAATTAAGAATTATATGTAGCAAAAAAACAAGGGGAAAAAAGATCAACAGAGTGTCTTTTATATTTAGTGGCAGAATGAGTTGGATTTTGGGCAGTGCTTCGGCGAATAAATGCAGTGTATGGAGAACATGCACTCTCATTGATTCGTGTGCCGGACGGTTACAAGCACTTCCTCGGGAGAGTCTGGTGAAGTTTCAATGGACAGTGTTCGAATACTAACTGTATAGGTTAAAGCTTTTGCCATACGACTTTCTCATCTTTGGTCCACTGAAAAATATCAACACAGTGCAACGCCCCCTAGATAAGAAAGCCTTGACACTCATCACGAAAACGTCATACCAAGCAGGCAGTGGCGTATCCAGGGTGGGGGGTCCAGATGCTCTGGATATCACTAATTTTGTAAAGTTTTCTTTGACTTGTCTAACTGGAGAACTTTCTGCGATAATGAATACAAAGAAAAGTTTACATTATTACTGGTATTCAGAGCATTTGGACCCCCTCTTCCAGGCTACGCCGCTGCAAGCAGGCAAAACAAAGAAAAAAATTCGAACAACTCGCATGTTTCAATTTCGATGGCTCGTGGAATTATTAACTATTAGTCCTAAACTATAATTATTAATTCTATGAGCCACTAAAATCGAAACATGCAAGTTGTTCGAATTTTTTTCTTTGTTTTGCCTGCTTGGTATGACGTTTTCGTGACGAGTGTCAAGGCTTTCTTATCTAGGGGGCGTTGCACAGTGTCATTCATATTTAGTGGCAAAACGAGTTGGATTTTGAGCAATGCTTCGGCGAATAAAGGCAGTGTATGGAGAACATGCACTGTCATTGATTCGTTCGCAGGACGGTTACAAGCACTTCCTCGGGAGAGTCTGGTGAAGTTTCGGTGGACAGTGTTCGAATGCTAACTGTATAGGTTAAAGATTTAGCCCTAAGACTTTCTCATCTTTGGTCCGCTGAAAAATATCAACACAGTGTCATTCATATTTAGTGGCAGAACGAGTTGAATTTTGCGCAGTGCTTCGGCGAATAAAGGCAGTGTATGAAGAACATGCACTGTCATTGATTTGTTTGCAGGACGGTTACAAGCACTTCCTCGGGAGAGTCTGGTGAAGTTTCGGTGGACAGTGTTCGAATACTAACTGTATACGTTAAAGCTTTAGCCATACGACTTTCTCATCTTTGGTCCGCTGAAACATATCAACACAGTGTCATTCATATTTAGTGGCAGAACGAATTGGATTTTGCGCAGTGCTTCGGCGAATAAAGGCAGTGTATGGGGAACATGCACTGTCATTGATTCGTGTGCAGGACGGTTACAAGCACTTCCTCGGGAGAGTCTGGTGAAGTTTCGGTGGACAGTGTTCGAATACTAACTGTATAGGTTAAAGCTTTAGCCATACGACTTTCTCATCTTTGGTCCGCTGAAAAATATCAACACAGTGTCATTCATATTTAGTGACAGAACGAGTTGGATTTTGCGCAGTGCTTCGGCGAATAAAGGCAGTGTATGGAGAACATGCACTGTCATTGATTCGTGTGCAGGTCGGTTACAAGCACTTCCTTGGGAGAGTCTGGTGAAGTTTCGGTGGTCAGTGTTGGATGACTAACCGTATAGGCTAGAGCTTTAGACATATGACTTTCCCATCTTTGGTTCGCTGAAAAAGGCATTGAAGGTACATCCGGAAACATCTGATTCTACTCGCAGAGCGAAGTCATGGACAATGTTCGAAACAGGTTCCTATTTCAGCCAAAGAACTTCTACGAGCAAGGTATCCATCACTTGGTGAAACAGTGGGACAAGATCTTGTGTAGCTTTGGAGATTTTGTTTAAAATAAACTATGTAATTTCATTCTATGGCTCCTGTTCCGTTTTCATTTGATACACCCTAATACACTGCTCAAAACAATTAAAGGATATTGCAGTTTTAGGTGGATTTTGTATCTGGGAAACTTTTTAGCTGATTGATACATGGTCGACAGACATAGTAGGTTATATGAGAATAAATTACACATGTTTGGCAGAAAAAAATTCATTTTATTGCGCATTTGTGTACAAAAGTAAAAAACACAATTTGTGCATATGAGAAAAAAAGAATAAGAAAAGGTGTTTTCTTCAAAGAAAATCATTTTCAGTAGGGGGTATGGTTTCCACGGGCGGCCAGCAACGTTGAACACCTTTGAGGCATGGACTCAATGAGGCTATTAATGACGAGTTGGGGTATTCTGCCCCACTCTTCCAGAAGAGCTCTTTCCCGTTCTTGGAGAGTTTGTGGGGGTTGTTGGCGGCCAGAAACTCGTCTTCCTAGAGCGTCCCAAACGTGCTCGATTGGATTCATCTCTGGAGAACACGCTGGCCATTCCATTCGAACGATTCCTTCCTCGAAAAGGAAATCCTCCAACAGGTTTGCACGATGTGGCCTGCAGTAATCGTCCATTAAAATGAAGTTATCTCCGATTGCTGCAGCGTAAGGGACTACAATAGGTCTGAAGATCTCATCCCTATATCGGCGACCAGTCAGAGCTCCTTCTCGAATGATGTAGATGTCATTGCGCCCGTCAATGGAGATGCCACCATACACCAACACTCCTTCACCGCCAAATCTGACACTTTCGTGCACGAACGCAGGATTATTCCTACTGCCACGGTCCCTCCAGATGAAAATACGCCTATTATCCGGATGCACAGAAAAACGGGACTCGTCAGAAAACAGAATATTGCTCCATTCATTTCTCCTCCAGTTGACATGTTCGGTTGCCCACTCCCTGCGGTCGCGACGATGCCTTGATATTAATCTAACACATACCATCGGTCGGCGAGCATACAGACCTACAGCATGGAGCCGGTTTCGGACAGTCTGAGTTGAAATCGTGGTGCCTGTAGCCGAGCGAAGGTGTTGTTGGAGAAGAGTAGCGTTCATGTTTCGGTGTCTCCGAGCTGTTAACGCTAAATACCGATCTTCATTGGGCGTTGTTGCCCGTCTAAGACCTTTCCCTGGTCTTCGGCCTGCACATCCACTCTCCAAAAAACGGTTCCAGATCCTGGAAATGACACTTTGTGACACTCCAATGGCTTGTGCTACTTCGGCTTGAGTTTGGCCCCCTTCTAACCTACCAACAATTCTCCAAGCTTCTGAATCTGTCAAATGACTTCGCTGAGACATCGTACTCATCGAAACAAAGCAATCAATCACTGAATGCCGAGCATCCTTGTCTTCATTCTATTTTATCCAGTTGAAAGTCAAATTTCATTCGCTGCCGCTGAAGCGACGTTTTTGACGTCGAACTCAAAATTTGCATACTCCACAGTTTGAAAACTAGAAAATTTTGCATTTGTGATTCTCTTCTTCTATTTTCGGCAAAAAAAATTTCGTTTATACCTTTATTTTATATAAAACTTCAAATATCCTTTAATTGTTTTGAGCAGTGTATATATCAATCTAAAAAAAAAGACTAAACCAAATAAAATGCTTTAAATTTAATCCTTCCTATAGAATGTCCAGCACTATGTTTTGCGTTTCTGCATACGGAATTTTTAGAATACTTAATGGTTACTCATTTAACTCTACTTAACTGTTTAAGACAAGTTGGAAATTGTACGTCAAACGTGACATATGAGGTGCGTTCTTACTATAACTATTTTCAGCGAAATGAAATATATCGTCTGTTATTATGATATGATTAATTTCCGTAATAAAATAAGTACAATTTAAGTTGTCAACATTTTCTCATTTGTTGACATTTACTGAAAATTTCAATGGGAAACTTAAGCCTAGCATTGAAAATATCAGAACTTGAAATCCATATTTAGACTTTTTTTCCATTTAATATCTATTCTCCGGAAACATCTATCCAAAAACTGTCGTTAGATTAGAGGATTGCTATAATTAAACAATTTTAGTATACAAATTCCGTTATTAAATTTAGTAATACGGAAATAATAGGACTCCATTTTATACATGACGTAATGACCATGGCCACCTAGTATCATTACTTATCATGTGATATCGTTGAATTAATTACGTATGATAGGAATTAATAGAATGATATATCTCGGTCGCTTGATGATTAACCCCTTGAGGGGCATCGGTATATAATATATACCACTTTTTAATATATAACTTTGCCACCAGTATTATTAAATAAAAATATTTAGTATTGCTTTTTGCAGATTGAGAAGGTAAAAAATCATCATTTAAAATTACTGGTGTCAAAACATCATAAAATTTAGCATTTTTAGACTACGTGCTTGCCCTCCAAGGGGTTAATCCTCGGAAGCTGCTGTAACAAATAAGTACCAATTTGTAAAATAATTCAAATTACTTAATAAATATTTTTATTCATTTATTTTTAAGTTTTGATTCGATTTTCATAAAACTTGAAATGACTCTACAAAATTCTGCAAAGATTATATATATTAAATTTCAAATCATTTGGTTGGGTAGTTTTTGCGCTGTTTTATGCGGACAGATGGACGGACCAGACGATTACTATAGGTGCTACATATTTATATAATTACGAACGCACCTAAAAAAGACTAAACCTAAGAAAATGCTTTATATTTAATCCTTACTTTAGAAAGTCCAGTGCTAGGTTTTGCGTTTCCGCAGACAGAATTTTTAGATTATTTATTTAACTCTACTTATCTGTTTAAAAAAAGCAAATTACTTAAAATTAAAGTAAATACTCTCACAGCATTCATTTTAACAATAGAAATTAGTGACAGTAGAAAGACTGAATACATATTAATAGTACACTGTAAACAATAGTAAAAAATATTTTAACAACAACAACAACAAAAAAAAAGCTACTAATTTAAAACAAAAAAATTAAAGGATTTGGATTTTGTGTTTAAAGTTAAAAAAAGCAAAAAATATATATATTTTACACCGTTAAAATTTTGCAGAAAACGGCACAGTCAGTCGATTGTTTTAATAGATAGAGGTTAATTGATTGTAATTTTAATCGATTTTATTCACCAATATGATCAAAAATATAGTCATAATACATTTATAATGTTTTCAAATAACCATTCATTGAAAGAAAGATCGCATGGAAGCACAGTTTCCACAGATTTTTAGTATAGATTATAGTGTAGAAAGATTTTAAAAAATGTATGCGTAAATGTTGATGTGAAAAGCAATAATTTAAAGCCAAATACACAAGCGTTTTATTATTCTGTATTACTTTGTATTACTATGTTTTATTACTACAACATAAACACGTTGTATTGCTTTTCTTAATGCGAATGATGTAATTTTGTATATTGCATTTGTGATAATTTTAGAAATGTTTTAATTTTTTTTTATTTAAAATACTAGGGGGCTCTGCCCCCTGCTCGCTACGCTCACCAACCCCCGTTCTGATTTCACAGCTTCTTAAAACCTGGTAATGTATCCTGTTTTAAAAAGATAATGATGATGATATCACGAACGGCGACTTTTTTCTGTAATCAGATTATAATGCTTTTTTCATTTAACTGGTTATAATGCTTTTTAATTTAATTCATCTTTTTTTTAATATTCAAGCGTAAACACAATTTTTATGGCGTAATTTTCTTTATTTCCTGCTTTCAACACGTGATCATTTAATTATTATTTTAAACTTTCATCATTGTTTTTAATAGTCTCGCGCAAATACATTTTGTTACTTGAGATAAAACATAATCATTTGCCCTTATTTAGAAATTGGCAACAATATAAAAAAATGACTTTTTCAATGAAAGATTTTTTTACTCGATTTTTAAGGATTTTCTGAGTTTTTACTGTCCGACCGTGACATTTTTTAAAATTTCTGAAAGCTTGTTATATTTCGCATCTGGTGATTTGATTTTCGAATCCGTAGGATAGCTAGAAAAAAAGTAATAGCTCCTCAAAAAAGTCCCTAGTAAAAAAGCGATGAGAATAACCCGGAATATCTACGCAGAATTTGATTGGTCCATTTCTAAATCGTTTTTGGCTCAGTTCCAGATTACTTTTTTTTTAATATAGAAGAATAACGTTTTCTTTGAAATTATTGAAATTATTGAATAAAACTACACTCTCAGAAAAAACTGTAATTTTATGAGCGTTTGCCTTTCAATTTTCGAGGGAAACAGCCTTATTTGATGAAAATCGGTCTGATCCACTAAATAAGCGGCCTTATTCCTTAGATACTTAGAAAATTAAGGGCAATCCACATATTCTTACAGTTCTAGCCCATATGTTAGCAAAAATACGGTACGACCCGATACACTTTCCTCCGCTAGGGTGTAACCCTTCATTTTAATCCTGTTTCGTAAAATAATGTTACTTAACTCTGACCGTAGCATATTTTTTAAACCGCCAAAAAAAACGATTCTGTGATGATTTTCTAACGTGATATGTTCTACGGAAAAGTAAGTGCTGTGTTATTGTGTTTTAAAGTGCATTATATCCCGTGCATTATAATGCTGTTTTAAATTTTACTTTGCCCCGTAAAATTACGGGCTGCACAAAATGATGGGCATGGATTTTATTTATTTTTTTATTTTATTTTTATTATTTTATTTTTGTTTACGGGGTATGACTGAAACCTCTGCTGCCGGCTTCTGCCCTTAATTTTACCGGGATATTTTTAACAATGTAAGTTAAATGTTATATATGATTTGAATAACAAATATTTCTTCGTTGGTTAAATCTATTAATTCTAAAACTCCACAAGACGTTCTAAATATCAAACAAGTAAAAATGTCAAGACGTAAAATCATGCATCAATCATGGATTATGTAACTCTTTCAAACACTCCCAATATACTTTTACAAACTTTTACCGTTTTATAAGGTTAAAGATGATGTCTAAGTAAACAAATTGGAAAAATCATAACATATTTAAAAAGCCATTTTCATTAATTAAAGACAATATTGGGGAAAATATCCGAATTCTTTTGTTCAGTCCTGTATATGATGACTAGATTTGTATATATACTACATAGAATTCTAAAATTTAGTTCAGTTAGGAAAAGCATAGCTCAGTTTAAAATTCCCCTTCTGGAATTTCTATGATTAAACGGAAATGAGCGCGAGATTTTTTGTGCTACCCTGTATATGATCTCTAGAATTATCAAACACCAAGTAATAGGCAAAAAAAGTTAAATTTAAAAACGCGTACCGCAAATGAACACGTAGTTCCAGTAATTATTGTTAACAGACAGTACTTTAACCGACTTATTTTATGTGTCTCTGTAATGTTATGCACACAATATTCTATAGTAATACAACTTAGTGATATATGTCAATTCCAATGTGTTTGAAATAATGAAACATTATTAAAATAAATCGCAAACGATTTTTTTCCTCATAGATCTTAATGTAACGGAATTATTTTTAGTGTCCCTGTAAAGAAACCGTAAGTGCTAAGCACACCATTTTCTATACTAATCCTCTTGTCGTGCACATCAGTGGTATATATCATTTTCAGCATGTTTGAAATAGTATAACATCATTAAAATAAACTGCAAATTATTTTTCCCCATAGGCCGTAATGCAACGGAATACTTTTGAGTTTCCATGTAAAGTAACTATAACGGGGCACACTTCATTTTCAACACCGAACATGCCATAGTGAATAACGATAACATACATCGATTGTGGGATAACATGTGTACATTTACGCGAGTTAGAGCACAGACAGACAGACAATCTGAATTCATAAGCACTTTTCAACTAAGTTTTAAAGTGTTAGAAAGGTAAAAAAATGCACTATATTGAAATATTGACATTACTTTTTTTAATTTTTTCTGTGCTACATGCATGTTCAAATAAAATTTTAACTTTATTCTAGATTCGTTTCAAGATATTTAAAAAGAAATGTATCTCTTACATTCCTAAAACTTTTACTTGCACTATATTTTAAAACGTGTATTTTTAAATGCTCTATTTCCTACCATAACTGAAAACTTTTTCCAAAATTTAAATTGTAACTAATGTGTCGGCTCCTAAATTTAAGGTTATAAGTTCGGTGTTGATAAATTTTATTTCAATTTATTGGAATCGATAGAAGTAGAAATTCTTGTTGCTGTGCACTTAATATATTCAAAATAATGATAATTCTTTTCGCCATAAATTATAGAATATCATGGAAAAACTTTAGCTTTATTTTTGCAACTACCTTCTTGTATTCCAATATATTTCGGTTTGAAAAAGAAAATATAGAAGAACATTAAAAGTGTGACATCTGGAAGTTTCTGAATAATTGCAGTCGATAGAGATCTTCAAATGTTATAATTTTTAAATTAATCTCTTATGCTTTAAAAAAATGAATTGTAACAAGTTAATCCGTTTATTTTTATGCACTCAAAAACTGTTATGAAATATATTAAAATATGCACTGAAAGACATATATGACTTCCATCTTTTCCTTTAGTTTTCAAATGTTACCTATTAAGGCAATAATTACTATTTCACCATTCTGCATACATGTTTTTAAAATATTAGTTCTACGCAGAACATACATAAAAGTTTCCGCAGCACAGATTTGAAACATTCTTGTTCAGAAAAAGATATTACTTTATCAGTAAGTACGTTTGTAGGGTTAAAAAATTCGTCAATTTATGATTTCAACATTTGCATCAGTATTTTAGTTCTATTCAGCATTTAACAGTTTAACCAGTATTATACTGACAGAGTACCATTATACATTTAAATGTTTAACCAGTATTATATTGACAGAGTACCATTATACATTTAAATGTTTAACAAGTATTGACAGAGTACAATTATACATGCCTTATAAATAAATCGTTTAAAGAATTGGAGGAAATCATTACTTTGAGTAAACTTTTGATCATATATAAATAACAAGCTAATACGATGACAATATAAGACGTTCAAAGAAAAACAGGCATTGTCCTATATCTCGTATTTAACGGATTTAATATACTACTTTGTAGTGTTAATGCAACAAAAGTTAAATATTTACCTTGTCTTATTCGTTTTAAAGATAAATAAAAAAATAATTTTGCTGTTTTAGAACACTAATTTATATTAATATAAATGCTGGACGATTACACCATGGAACAGTACTACATTAAAGACATGAGTATAAAATATCACAAAATTACTAAATGGTGTATACAAATGTCAAATTTAAAACTTATACATACATTAAAATCAAATTAACAATATCAACGTTTCGACCAACTTCTGTGGTCATCCTCAGGAAATCGTTGTTTCATCGCTTCTAAAGTTTCAAAGGCGAAAAACAAGCCGTCCACAAATTTTAAAAGACAACTATTAGACTATAGTAATTCAATCGCGAATTTTTAAAAATTTGTGGACAGTTTGTTTGTCGCCTTTGAAACTTTAAAAGCAATGTAACAACTGTTATCTGAGGATGACCATAAAAGTTGGTCGAAACGTTGACATTTTTAATTTGATTTTAATGTATGTATAAGTTTTAAATTTGACATTTGTATACACCATTTAGTAAATTTGTGATATTTCAACAATAAAAGTCCTTCAGGGAACTCTACTCTATTCTTCCATGGCACATTAGAAACTTGCTTCTAATCGAAAAAGCAAACTGTGACATGGAAGCAAAATGTTAAAATGAGCACTAGTAAAAATTGTACAAATCACTTATATAAAATTATACTTATTCTTCACTCTTATTTCCTGCATGTATCCTCCGTTTACAATATATGAACATATTTACTACAAATGGCATTTGTTGATAAACTACAGAAAAAAATGCACCAATAAAGAAATAATCTACACAGCCGATTCACATTAAGTAAAACTCCTAGAGTATTCAAAACTTCGGTAATTGTATTTTTGACACGGAAGTGCATTTGTACAGTGAATTTAGTGTGGCTAGTAATCGCTTAGTGATCATATATTTTTATATTAGATAAATTGTGAACATTTTACACAACTTCTTACAGAATCGTGTAGCACAGACCCTTTACAAAATCTTGTTAAACGTATGTTTCAACATCAAAAATCCTTCAAGGAAAAAATCCCCCTTTCTTTCATGGTACTTTAGAAGCTTGCTTCTAATCTAAAATGGAATCTGTTAAAATTAGCAAAGAAAAATGTCTGTTAAAATTAGCAAGAAAGGTAAAATAAAATATTGATTATTCTTCACTCCTATTTTCTGTCTGTACCCTCCGTTTACAATATATGAACATATTTACTACAAATGGCATTTGTTGATAAACTACAGAAAAAATGCAAAAATAAAGAAATAATCTACACAGCTGATGCACATTAAGTAAAACTCTTAGAGTATTCAAAACTTCGGTAATTGTATTTTTGACACGGAAGTCGTCAATTCCCTTTTAACCTGATTCTTGCTGAGTCGCTTTATCTCTTAAATTCTAGTCATCACGATACGAAATGACACGCGTTCAAAGATTAATGATGTTGGAATTCGATAATGCGTCTTGTTTGAATGATGGAATTTGTTACAATTCAAGCATTTTGGCAAATCACATTTAAATTTCCACAGACATTTCTCGCGTTGCTTTTAATAGTGCTACTTAGTGTGTGTTAGACTTCGAATATTAAGACACAGTTAATGTTGTTTTAATGTAAATATGACTTATTTTCTTCTGAAAATCCCAATTTTTGCCTTTACATTCTATCTATTTGCGTTATCAACAACAAGTGCAATTTTTTGTTTTATGTTTTATTGCGTATGTATACATAAATTTGATATAAGGGATAGCGAGTGTGTCCATTTCTGAAAAGTTGAAATAAATATTTTTCCATTTTATATTAATGTTCTAATTATGAATAAATTTAAAATTCCAGTATAATTTGATTTTTTAAAAGATATCAATATTAATCATCCTGTGCAAAATTTTGCAGAATATGCGATGCAATTAAAAAATGTTTTTATATAAGTATATTTCTATATTTTCTAAGCATTATCAATTTCGTTCGTGTTATTTGTATAAATAATTATAGTATGTTTTTTTTTTTACTTTTAAATTTACCCGTTTTCGTTGGTAAAACACATCCAATACAAAAACATTTCTGTTTGTATTTTTACTTTACAAATAATATCATTTATTTGTGTTTAAGTACATTAACACATATGTAGTATTAATGTACTTAATCATTCCAGTGTATTAAAAATATGTTAAACTATCAAAGCTGACCTGAATATTTACTATTTTGTAGCCAGAATATTACTTTCATATATATATTTTTTCGATGTTTTACAAAGTAAGAAATGAAGAAAAAATGCAGCATTAATATTTCTTTAAGTTAATGAATTTGTATTGTATTTATTAACAGCAGTCCGGCCCTTAATTTCCCGTGTTAACTATTCATAAATTCTGGGAAAAATAAACGAAAATATAACCTTCTAAAAACACGGTTATTACACTAAGGGACCTAATTTTGTGTTTTTGCGCGAATATCCACGCGCCAATAATAGAAAAATATCGTTGCTTTCACGTCCTAATCACGTCCTACACTGTTAAAAATTTGCAGCAAACTGTCCAGTCATTTGGCCGCTTTTATAGAAAACGGTTTCATAATTGTAATTCAACTCTATTCTGACCATATTATTGCCCATATTATTTTATAAATAGAGTTAAAGTACGGTTATGTAACCGTTTTCTATAAAAACGGTCAAATGACTGGATAGTTTGCTGCAAATTTTTAACAGTGTAATTCGTACAGCTTTTTAAATGATAATGACTTTTATTTATAACTCGTTTTCGTTTTGAAATTGTAACCGTTACATACTTTTCTCATCAGCTCAGATTTAAATTTTTATTAAATCCTACAATATACTGAATACATTTTTAAGTTAAATTAAATTTTAACTCTGCGATAAAATTTATTTACATTTGGTAATTAAAGTACTATATTCCAATTATCTTCTCTTATAGATTTCATCCTCAAAAAAACAATCCTTTAGAATTATGAATTTCGAAATTTGTTAAAAGGTAATTCCCTTCATTTTTCGCACTCATTTAAAATTATTCCCACTCTTAAATCACTTTTAAATATAAATTTCCAAAGAAATTACTAATCAATATCAGCTAAATAACGTGAGAAAAAACATTAATAAATTAGAACATATATTTTAAAAATATTTTCTGCTTATATATATTACAAAATTTAAATTTTTTCCGCAATTATTCTATAAAATTTGTCCATTCAATAATATTCGGTATATAACCCAGCTTATTAAAATAATTCTCATTCTTAAAATAGCCTTTTACTATCCATATGTAAAGCCAATTATTCCTAATCCACTTAATAATATTTATTCGAATGTAGTTATTCTAAAAATGGTGATAGCTTTTTTAATTTATTCTTTAAATAGAACATCTTTATTTTAATCCATTATTAAAATTCATTAGTATTATTCCCGTGTGGTCAAATTGCTATAACTTCTTTATTTAAATGCTAAAATATCGTATCTCTTAAAATATTCCGCTCAAAAAACCTTATTTCATAAAGTTATCCTATTATTAAATATCAAATGTCTATTAAAATATTTCCGAAAAACTTTAATTCTTTCTTTTTTTTTTCCCTTTTATAAAGATTCATTTTCTTTTCTTCTTATTATTTTTATTACGTATTAAATTCGAAGTTTAGCTACAGCCTCAAAAACAGATAAGCTGGTTTGTTGATATGACAGGCATCTGGTACGAGATTATGGAATATTCTGGATGGGCGTAGAAAGTTTTTGCATTTTACAACAAAATAAATCCGCCGGAAATATTGATAAAGTTCCAAAAGAGACCTTTTGATTCGATAGAAGTGGGTCACGTGACGTATTCTGTATTATTACGCAAGCTAGTTTAAAAACACGATCATCCTGATTCGGAGAGGATTTTTTGACGCTAGTGTTTGCTAAAAGAATCGGGACGGATTCTAGAAAATAATGTAACGTTGTATTTTTTTCGTTTAGCGTTGGCTAATGAGCATTTTCCCTGAAGAGATGTCTTAAACTGGAAATAAAAGATTCTTCGACAAAAATATGGACTGACATTTCTTGTTGTTGATGATACCACCCGGCCGCCTGATGCGAACTAAAAGGGAAACCAATAACATCGCTAACCCTATTTATCACGAGCACGACTGCCTTTTTCCCGGATTTGAACTTGGAAACACGACATATATAATCCTCATTTTTTTTTGCATGAAATATTTTATACAGATAATAATCTTTGAAGCTAAGATCCCAGCAGGTTAATTACAATTTTTTACATGCTTCTTTCTTTTACGTGATAAGAAGTATTAGAGCAAATTTCTTTCTATCTTTTGTTAGCTTTTAATATGTTTTTACAAGCCATTTTTCAATCAAGCTGTCACAGGGGATAGGTGATGTTATAAATGATGTTTTTAGCATAAAGTAATATATTGTAATGTTCACTAAGTTAATAATGTAAAAAAGCATTTAAAAAAGAATATTAACAAAATTTAATTTTTTGAATATGATATAAAACTTAAATAAGATGGAAATTATATATTAAACGTGACAAATGAGGTGCGTTCGTTTCGTGCTATAACTAGTTTTACAATGTAAAAAAAAATATTTTAAAATAATAAATTATATCGTCTGTTATGAGCAAAATGAGGATGCTTTTTTTTATTACGTATGCCATGTTCAGAGATGCGAATTTTTTTTTCGACGCCCGATAGTGTTGTAAAATTCACCGTCGAGATCTTGCTTGTCGAATGATTACCTCCATAGTTTAATATTTTTATGACTCACGATGAATGAATATCTTGTTTATTTACTTTAATGGATTGAGATATTTTGCTGTTAAGCTGATTTTCGCAGAAGTTATCTCATAATCTATACATTTCTGAATGGGACGCATCTCTCATGCAAACAATGTTTTTCAACGTTTTTCAACGTTTTATAAATATGTAATTTTTATGCAATTTTATTCAAAAAAATAATTTTGAATAAAAATTGCCGCCTGGCATATGAAAAAAGAAGTGGTTTCTCCGTATTTGTTTTCTTCAGTCACATGACTTGGGCTTTTATTATATACAATACGTACGATAGGATTTAATAGGATGAAGAAAACTTTTATTAATATCATTTTAAGGTTTGATTCGATAGTCATAAAATTTGAAATGACTCGATAAAAGTCTACAACGATTATACATATTAAATTTAAAACCATTGAGATGGGTAGTTTTTGCGCTGTTATATGCGTACAGACGGACGGACGAGCCAGACGACGACTATGGGTGTTACGTATTTATATAATTACGAACACACCTAAAAATTGAGATACGCAACGTAAGAAAAAAGCTTAGGTATTTTCAAATTTATGGAAAACACAATTTACTTAGTTTTTTTCGTCTTCATTCATTGTAAATTGTTATTTATATTTAAAGACATAGATCATTTTATTTATATATGAAATGTATCAAGAATATGCAGCTATTAATATCTGTATACATGTAACAATTTCTACTAAAACCCGGTCAAAAGTCGATTCTGAGTAGATAATATAAAATAGACTGGAAGATTCGAACCCATGCTATGCTATAAAGATTGTAGTCGTGATAGTAAAAGAGAAAAATTTCCGTCATACAAAATCAATGATTAATCCACAGTGCGCTTTCGGCTAGTTTAAAACAGTTAACATTTCTCATCAAAAACATTCTTTATTAGAAATTTTAAATCCACATGCTTGATAAAAAAAAGAAATTCTCAGTCAGATACGAATTTGCATCGTTACTAATACTACAAGATTGTATTGTACTATAACGGTATCAACTTATAACAGTTCCATGATAACACTATAACAACTCCATAGTATTGCAGTATCATTTCATAACAATTCCGTACTAACTTAACCCGTCAGCACACGCGCTCCATTACGTTACTACACGTGCGGGATAAATTTTACCCCAATGGGTTTTCTTGTGTCAATATCCCTCCGGTTTGATTATAAACAAGAATTTATATTTTGAAATAAACTGTAAATCAATAAAGAACATAAGTTTACTTAAAATAAGAGGTTCTTTTATATTTAAACAAAAAAAAAAAATCTAGCAATAAGATTTTTTTATATACATCATTACATGCAAAGCTTTTACAATCCAAATTCAGCCATCAAAATACAAAAAAATATATATATATAAAACTGATATATAGAAACTGTATGTGCAAGAGTTGTTAACGTTTAAAAGAAAAATTATATTATTATTTGCACACTATATTTTTTACATAAACATTTGCATTAACATTCTCCTATCATAATGGGTTACGTTATAACACGCGTGGGGTAAATTTCCTCCCACGTGACGTTTTTATAACAAAAGAATCGAAAATCTCACAACCGGGGGTAAATTCTTTTTGGCCACATCTTGATATCTTTCAGCTTGAAAGGTACTATAAAGCTCAGAAGGATCACGAACGATTTTCGCACATTTTTAAGTAATAGTTGTGAGCTGGGGTAGATTTTATCCAAGCGCGTGTGTTGACGGGTTAATTTAACATATACCTTTTTATACCTGAAAATATTCTATAATTTTCTGATGTAGCATTGATTTCGATGACTAAAAAATTACGTGATTACGAAAAAAATCACTTCTCTAAACCGGTAGATTAGCTTTTGAGGATCACGGCGTAGAAACACTGAACTGAAGAAAACTGCACTGTCACACTACATCGGAACGTATAAACGTACTCGCCGGTACTGTGTTACTGGCATATGAAACAAAATCGTGCAATACAGTGATGAATTTTGCACGAAAGACCCTGATCATGATTTTTGAAAATTAAAACTAAGCTTACAGATTAAATAAAATTTTTTGAAAGGGAATGACTTTTATTACGGGAAAACTACTAGGTGTAAAAACAATTATATTAATATACTTAATAAAATGAAGTATTTTAAAGAAAAAATAATATTTTTACACACATATTCTTACAACTAAATATAATAATATAATGTCCACAGAATGACAAATTCCATATAATATGATTTCTAGAAACCATATCATATGATTTGTTTATTAAATAAAATCAAGCTGAATATTTTATTACTTGAACTAATTTATTTTCTTTGTTACGTTGCGTTATCTTAGATATGTTAGTTTATTCTGTATTACTATAATATCAGAATTAATATTTGTTGATTTTTTTGTAATGAACGCTTGCAATTTTAGTTTACTTTAAATACTTTTAATTTTTATTACTCAGAATTTAGCTATATATATTATTATTTCAAGTAAAATAATTTAAAAATAAAAATTGTAGAATGTTTTTTTAAAATTTTAATCAAGCGACGTACATCATGTTTTAATTTTCATTTAAAGAAATTAAAAGTTTTCTTGCAACATTTTGCACAATATACTATCATGTAAATGAGAAGAAAATTCTTCTTATATTTAAGATATAAGTGTGATATTTCGTAAAGTGTTTACATATACAATACAATTTTTAAACGAAATGCATTGTTGTTGTTTTTAATTTATTATAAAACAATTCTTCAATGTTATTACACTTTTAGGGAAAATACCTGTATTTTTTTGTAGAAAAATACGAATTGTGTGATCGCGCGATTACATAAAGCTAGATTTTCTGATATAAATTAAGGGAAATTCTCTGACCTGTAAAACCTTTGTCCTTCTTTATTTTTTTATAAATTTCTTTAAATGTAATGCCCTTTTTCATAAAAATACATATATATGTATATACCTAACGTTCAATACAATATAGAGAATCATAAAATGCAATATATGTAAATTATTGTGTTTAACTCGACATATATATGCATGGTGAAAAACGTACAGCATATACATACAATCATTATATTTCAAAACAGGTGTAGACATAATTCAAATTGAGTTATTTACATATAGAAAAAACAAAATGAGTTACATAAAAATATTACCTGTAGCGATCCTTTTAGCGACATCTGGAATTTTTCGACAACTGTTCAAGATATGGAAAAAAAGACAATTTGAAAATTTCTCAGCCTCCTCAATTTAGTAAGGAATGACATTGAAAAAGAAAATATCAATCGGTTCCTTGTGTATAAGCAATTTTTTAAAGCATTTTTTTTTTGTATTTATCAAACAAAGGTAAATAAGACAGAAAAAGAGAAATGTATCGTAATTTATATGAGAAATACATACTTGAATTGTTTCAGAAATTTCATTTATCTGGAATTTTTTGACAATGTTCAAGGTATGAGAAAAAAAAGCAATTTGGAAATTTCTTTGTTTCCTCGATTTAGTAAGTGATGACCTTGAAAAAGAAAGTATCAATCGATTCCTTAAGTATAAACTATTTTTAAAATATTGTTCTTGTATTTATCAAACAAAAGTAAAAATTTAATAGAAAAAGAGAAATATATCATAATCTATCTGAGGAATATTTACTTGAATTGTTTCAGAAGTTTCTTTTATCTGGAATTTTTCGACAATGATCAAGATATGGGAAAAAATACAATTTGGAAATTTGTCAGCCTCCTCGATTTAGTAAGGAACGACATTGGAAAGGAAAATATCAATCGATTCCTTGTGTATAAACAATTTTTTTAAATATTGTTTTTGTATTTATCAAACAAAAGTAAAAATCTAAAGGAAAAAGAGAAACTTATTGTAACCTATATGAAGATAATTTACTTGAATTGTTTGAGAAGCTTCCTTTTTTATATGTTAAGATCAAATGGATCATTTTGTTTTACAAGACGTGAAATTTCATGTTCCTAAATCTTGTATTCCGTAAGCTTCAAGATAACAAAATTTAAAATGCAGCACACAAAATAAAAAATAAAGTTAAACAAAGAAATATCTAAAGAAAAATATTTGTAAATCAGATTATTTTAATACAGTTGATTAATCAAAATATAAAAACAATTAAATTACAATATACAGGGTGTCCCAAAAGTCCTAGCCAAGTTTTAAAATTCAATAAAAAAATTAAGTAATTGTAGTAAGTGCGGTTTGGAAGAAAATGCTTCTTATGATTGAAATTTTTCGGAACAGATGTGTTACACTCACGCTAAAATGTAAACAAAAGATTGGCGACTGTTTGGTTGGCGCTATTTCCAAGACTGCGCCAAACGAATAACTTAATACAATGGCTAGGTTGCCATTAAAGGAAAAAATCCCCTAAATTTGGCGACTTTTTTCTTTTTTTTAACCGATTAATTTTTTTTTTTTTTTTTTTTTTTTTAGCGTGAGTGTAAAGCATCTAAGCCAATTTTTCTTTCAAAAAATAAAATAGTTCAAAAAATTTCTTATAGATGGCGTTACTTCTGCAAAGCTACCAAAGAACTAGAATGCCTTTATAGATAACAGTGGCGAAAGACTTTTTGTCCATACTATGGCGACCCACTATGGCGACTCACATTCAAGAACTTAAAAATACTCCCCAAGATTTATAGGATGCCTCTGTAACATAATAGCGGCATACGGACAAAAAAAATTCGATTGGTCGATACGATTTTGGAAAACAACGAATATCCAAGAAACTTGCCGAACTTCCTATTATCCTCAAACTGATTTTTGTTGAATTGTCTCACTCGTCTAATCGAACACATGAAGGCGAGTATTGTTAAGTTCTGGATTGTGGATTGCCATAGCTTTGACGTCACCCATCTTGAAAACCCGCTTTTGGCTTATGGTCAGGACAAGCCCCTAGCTCAAAGCAGTAAAAAAAAACTGCGCATATCCAATGTACGTCTTTCTCCACTGTTATGTATAAAGGCATTCTACCCTTTCAGCAGCTGTGCGGAAATAACGCCATCTATAAGAAATTTTTGGAAATAATTTTTTTTTTAATTTTTTAAAGAAAATTTTCGATTATAAGAAGCATTTTCGTGCAAAACGCAATCTCTTACGCCAATCGCTTAATTTGGTATTGGATTTTAAAATGTGTCAAGGACTTTTGGAACACACTATATAATAGACTTTTCGTATCGCATCGTACACCTCATCAGTACAAACATCTGCTGTCGAAAGACCCTGAAAAACAACGAATCTCCAAGCAACTTGCTGAGCTTCCTATTATACTCAAACTGATGTTTGTTGACATGTCTCGCTCGTCTAATCGAACGCATGAAGGCGAGTATTGTTAAGTTCTGCAATGTGGATTGCCATCACCTTGAGGACCCGCTTTTGGCTTATGGTCAGGACAAGCCCCTAGCTCAAAGCAGTAAAAAAAAAAATCAGCGCATATGCAATGTACGTCTTTCTCCACTGTTATGTATAAAGGCATTCTACCCTTTCGGCAGCTGTGCGGAAATAACGCCATCTATGAGAAATTTTTGGAAATAATTTTTTTTTTTTTTTTAAAGAAAATTTTCGATTATAAGAAGCATTTTCGTCCAAAACGCAATCTCTTACGCCAATCGCTTAATTTGGTATTGGATTTTAAAATGTGTCAAGGACTTTTGGAACACACTATATAATAGACTTTTCGTATCGCATCGTACACCTCATCAGTACAAACATCTGCTGTCGAAAGACCCTGAAAAACAACGAATCTCCAAGCAACTTGCTGAGCTTCCTATTATACTCAAACTGATGTTTGTTGACATGTCTCGCTCGTCTAATCGAACGCATGAAGGCGAGTATTGTTAAGTTCTGCAATGTGGATTGCCATCACCTTGAGGACCCGCTTTTGGCTTATGGTCAGGACAAGCCCCTAGCTCAAAGCAGTAAAAAAAAAAATCTGCGCATATGCAATGTACGTCTTTCTCCACTGTTATGTATAAAGGCATTCTACCCTTTCGGCAGCTGTGCGGAAATAACGCCATCTATGAGAAATTTTTGGAAATAATTTTTTTTTAATTTTTTAAAGAAAATTTTCGATTATAAGAAGCATTTTCGTCCAAACGCAATCTCGTACGCCAATCGCTGAATTTGGTATTGAATTTTAAAATGTGTCAAGGACTTTTGGAACACACTATATAATAGACTTTTCGTATCGCATCGTACACCTCATCAGTACAAACATCTGCTGTCGAAAGACCCTGAAAAAAAACGAATCTCCAAGCAACTTACTGAGCTTCCTATTATTCTCAAACTGATGTTTGATGACTTGTCTCGCTCGTCTAATCGAACACATGAAGGCGAGTATTGTTAAGTTCTGCAATGTGGATTGCCATCTTGAGGACCCGCTTTTGGCTTATGGTCAGGACAAGCCCCTAGCTCAAGGCAGTAAAAAAAATAAATAAAAACTGTGCATATGCAATGTACGTCTTTCTCCACTGTTATGTATAAAGGCATTCCACCTTTTCGGCAGCTGTGAGGAAATAACGCCATCTATGAGAAATTTTTTGGAAATATTTATTTTATTTTTTTTAAAGAAAATTTTCGATTATAAAAAGCATTTTCGTCCAAAACGCAATCTCGTACGCCAATCGCTTAATTTGGTATTGGATTTTAAAATGTGTCAAGGACTTTTAGAAAACACTATATAATAGGCTTTTCGTATCGCATCGCTACACCACATCAGTACAAACACGAGGCTAACGAAAAAGAAAGGCTACCGCGGTGCTTTACGCGTATCATTTTTACAGACTGCGGGAGTCACGTGATGCTCGAATGCACCAATGCAGGTGTACGAAAAAAGCATTACGTCACTCTAACGGTCTGCGAAGCTAACGAAAAAGACAGGCTACCACGGTTCATTCAGCTTATCTTTTTTTACAGACCGCTAGAGTGACGTGAGGCTCCTTTCGTACACCTGCATTGGTGCATTCGAGCACCACGTGACTCCCGCGGTCTGTAAAAAAAGATACGCGTAAAGCACCGCGGTAGCCTTTCTTTTTCGTTAGCCTCGAACGGTCTGCAAAAAAAGTAAGTGGAATGCACCGCGGTAACCTGTCTTTTTCGTTAGCCTCGTACAAACATATGCTGTCGAAAGTCCCTGGAAAAGACTCAGAAAGCAACCATAAACAGTTACAGAAAACAGTTAAACATTTAGTAAAATAGTGTATTGACAAGGTATATTACAAGATTCGTTTAGTGTGAAATCCTCTATGCGTGAAAACCAAAGTTCAAGAAAAAATGTCATAATAATTCTTGCATCTTATTTTGATAATACCTGCACTCGCAAATTTCGGAATTTGGAATTCTGCGATTCTGAAGAGAAATTTCTGAAGAGCATGTAAAATTTTTGAATTAAATTTTCCAATCCGAAATGCAGATATGTGCTCACCAATTCTAGTCTTTTTTTTTTTTTTTTTTTTTTTTTTTTGCCGATATAAACGCAATTGCACTTGCGATAAACTATACCGCTGCACTTCGATTTCTTATATCTAAATTTATGATTAGTGAAAAATTAAACTAAATTGTTATGTGATTTTTATGAAGTAGCAATACCAAATGTTCTAGAAAATCTTGAAAGTGTTTCAGACACATTGGTGTAGTATGGAGTAGAAATAAATAATTTAGGTTTGACGCGCTAAAACAGGAGCGGAGTAGAATGAACGTCAAACATACATTATTTATTTCTATTCTTTACTACAACAATCTGTCTGAAAAACTTTCAAGATTTTTTAGAATATTTGGTAATGCTACTTCATATCAATCGCATAAAAATTTTGCTTCATTTTTCACTAATCAAAGATTTTGATATGAGAAATCCAAATGCAGCTGTGTAGTCTTTCGGATCCCTTGCGGCGAATGCAATTCCGATTATATTGGCGAAACCAACTGATCTTTTGAGACTAGAATTGGTGAGTACATATCTGCATTTCGGAATAGAAACTTTAATTCAAAAGTGAAACAAAATGCTCTTGAGACAGACCATATTCCGCAATTTGCGAGTGCAGGTATTGTCAAAATGGGATGCAAGAATTATTATGAGATAGGTTTTCTTGAAAGTTGGTTTCCACGCATACATGATTTCACACTAAACGAATCTTGTAATATACCTCGTGAATACACTATTTTACTAAATGGGCGCGTTCACAGACCGAATCCCGAGTTACATAGAGTAACGCATGGGTAACCCGAAGCGTTCAGAGACCGATATCACGTGACTTTTAGCGGGTTTTCCGTAGCGTTCAGAGCCGGAAGTTACCCAGACTTCTGGTAATTCACATTACCTGGAGAATTTTGTTGGGTAAAGTGATCACGTGTTTAGGAAATCTGATTTGTTTGTTTGCTTTATAGCTAACTGCAACTGTTAACTGTTGTTCTTTATGACTCCTACTGTACACGAGTCCTGACCATTTGATTGGTCTACCTTTAACAAGGCTATGATATAATTATCCAACGTCGGCTAGGATCAGGGCTACACTACATACCGGGCTTGCTCATTCATGATGACGTCACAAAAGGTGGCTGACTAGGAGGAAAGACATACAGCGATTGGCACAAAACGATGGGCGCGTTGCTTTGGACCAATCGCTGGTCGCGGTCAGCCACCATTTGTGACTTTTTGAGAGTGAATGAGCAAGCCCGGTATCTAGTGTTGCCTTGCTAGGATGGTTTCTGCAATTTTTGTACAACCTAAATATAATGCCAGATTGGTTGACGGAAGTGTTTGATTGTAAACATGCCCATAACTTTATCCAAAAGCATTCACATCCGTTTTAACCCAACTTTACCTTGAGAAAATCAGATGATGTCATTCCGCAATTTTTCGAGTAACTCGGGGTTCGGTCTGTAAACGCGCCCATTATGGTTGTTTTCTGAATTTTTTCCAGGGTCGTTCGACAGCAATTGTTTGTACGGATGAGGTGTAGCGATGCGATATGAAACATCTATTATATGTTGTAATTTAAAAATCTTTATATTCTATTTTATCAACTGTATTAAAAATGATTTATTTTTTTTCTTTATGTACAACTTACAGACTTACAATTTTTTTCTTATTTTAAAAAAGAAATATTTTTTAAGTAAAATTTATACGTAAAAGTTTAAGTAAAGTTTTAATGTAATATGTCTTGTCTCAACATATGTTTGCGTGATGTAGAACATGTTTGTTTCTTGTTAACTTGCAAGGACATTGCAATAAATCTTACTATACATTACATGTCCAAAAAGAGACCAACAATTTTAAATTTCCGTATTTTGTTTTTTTAATAAAAATTATACAGAAACATTTATTTATCACATTACGTAAAATGATATAATGTAAAATAAATTAAACTGATAAATTAAAATTGTGAATAATTAATATATTAGGATGAACAAATTCGTAATGTATCTGGAATAGTCATAAATGGTGAATAAAATAATAGAATTTGAATGAGAAATAAGCAAGTAAATGAAATATTATATTCCTAAATAATCGTACTTGAGAAAAAATACACATCTTTATTTAAAATTTAAAATAAATTTTATTTCTATTATTTTATTAAATAATTTATAAGAATGCTACAAATGCAAAATTTTATTTTAGATATTCGTTTCTAACATGTTCCGAAAACATAATGTAGTAATGATTTTATTAATATTTCCATAAAAAGTGAGGCTGACTGAAACAGCTACAGATATTTTCGTTATATTAAAACTGCATTTTAAATTATATATATATATTTGTTACATTTTCTTTCAATGTACATTATTTTAATTATAATGATTGGGCTAAAAAAGATAGTATATAACTGAAAACTTGATATAGAAAATTTTAGATTTTATATATTTAACGGTGTTTTTCATTCGTAAGCAAAGCAAAAAAAAAAATATCTTGTATTGTTACATATTATTCTATTTATAATGTTTTTTTTTTTCGATGTAAACTATTTCTTTTTTAATCCTATGAAAGAAAAATATTTCAAATTTATGAACGATAGTAAGTTACCATGATATTTATTATTAAAATTTATTTTAAATTCAGCCACTTCTGTTGTATACTGAATGCAGAAAATTTTTTGAAATGCAAGAAGTAAACAAAAGTTTCTTTTACATAAATCAATATTTCACTTTCGAAGAAAATCATATTTTATGTAACTATACCTTTAGTCAAAATAAATATTTTTCTTGGTAATTTATGCACTATTATTTTCGCACTACTAGTATATAAACAAAACATATTTAATTCTTAAAGAAACACTTTTTTTAAATTTCATATTTAATATTTGTTCTGCAAGCTGTAAATAAAAGTTATATTAACATATTATGTAATATTAAATACGTAACACATAATTTCAGACAAACAAATCATCCACGAACTCATTCATATGAAAATATCAAGTACTGCATTAATATCAAAGAGGTGAATCGAAAAAAAAAATCGAAACAAATAATAAGCTTAAAGTATTAAATATATTATATACTTACGATTTTAAAGCATAAGGTAAAGCTAGGATAGTCTACGCGCAATTCAAAAGAATAGCAATAAAAAATCTAAATATTAATTTTTTGCTAAACTATTCATGAATAATTTTTACTTAATTTGTTTTTTATGCATTTCCATTGCTATTTTCTTGTTATGTTGCAATTTAATAGAACAGTTGTAATAAAACCAAGAAAGTTATTTTGCGCAATCTGTCCTTACAGGGTTGGTGTGATTGCGCACATGGGTAGGAGAGATTGTTACTAATAATAACTACAATTAAATTGTTAACAATAATAATTACACTTAAATGACATTGCTGTAAGGTTTTTGAGAACAAATATTATTGTATTAGGAGTGAATATTTCAATCTAATGATTAAAAAATCAGAAAAAGGAAATGATTTTAAAAACGAATAAAAATTTTTAATTAAAGGAAAAAAAAATAAAGAATCAGAAAAAGCAAGCCCAGATAAGATTACAAAATAAAATTATGTTACTTAATAGCACGTTTAACTTAAAATTAGTCCATTTTCATTTTTCATGTTTTTATGCAAATTTACCAATAAGCTGCGTAATCTCTCCTAGCAAGAAAACTAATGGAAACAATGCGCCATATCTCCTAAGTAGCAAATGCGCAAACTCTCCAACTTCAGTAGGAGAGATTGCGCGGCCTTTTATTTAAATATGACCTCTTCTAAAACGAACAGTTGATGTTCACATTGTTAGTCTAGATTAGTAGCTTATGAGAAATCGTTTAAGTTTAAAATATTTTGTACTATTGACATTGTATAGAAATTCTGATGAATAGCTATGTAAATTCAAGCACTTTCTTTGGGAAAACAAAACAAAATAGCAATACTTTATCTTAGACGCTCAAAGCAATCAACGTACACTTTCAAGTAGACACTCCACTACTATTGTTGTACATTACCTGGAGTCGCTGCGCGCTCACTCTTCTCCTTCCCCCCGAACCTCTATGTGCGCAATCTCTCCGACCGCGCCATCTCTCCTGGCTTTACCTTAATTGCTATAAATATAGTAAAATGATATGGATTACAAAACATACAACTCATGTTAGAATAAAATAATTTTACAGGTTTTTACAAAATCACTTTCATATGTAAATATGTTATACTACCTACACTGTTAGATACCTACACTGTTAAAAATAATCTGAAATTTACGAGTATTTTTTTAATGAATTTCACAGAAAAATTCCTTTTTCCGTTAAAAACAAAAAAATTCCTCATATTTCCTGAAACAATGGGACAGACGGAGACGAAAGGGGTCAACGGAGATATCCCGGTATCTGCTGCATATTTATTTTCAATGTTTAAATAACTGACATGTTGCTGCACAGAAAAACTAAAAATTCAATAAATTAAAATTTCTAGTTTATTTAAAACAACAACAACAAAAACGTGCTTTCGAATTAAAAAAATTAACAATTTTCCCATTCTTTTAAACTTATTTGCAATTTATTTTTTAAAGTTAAAAGAAAATATATTCTAATATAATATATTCTAAACAAACAGATTAAAAATATTTTATAATAGTTAAATTAAGTAAAAAAAAATATATATATTTTACTCAAAAAAGCAACAAACAAAAGTAATGCTTTCGAATAATAATAATAAAAAATAATAATAATAACATTCTCATTCCTTTAAAATTATTCGCAATTTATTTTTTAAAGTAATAAAAAACACTAGCACTGAAAATATATTCTAAGAGAACACATTTCAAAAATATATAATAGTTGAAAAAAAATCGATTTTCTCAAAAAAGCAAACATTTTTTATCGAATTTAATTCAAAATATAATATTCATATTTTACATCTAACAATCCAATTAAGAATATATATAATTCATGTTTTTATCATCTATTAATATTACAATTTTGAAACATCAACATCATCTCATTACGAGATCTCCCCGCAATTAACTTCAAAATTACCAGGCTTCTAAACCCCAGATTGTTTAATTTCTAAGCAGCCATTTTCAGAAATCCCATATCATCGTTTCAAACTGCTTTTCTTACAAGCGCCCACTGGTCTAACCGGCAAGACACTTGACTCGAGTTACTGACATCCCTGGTTCAAACCCAATGTCGGCCAGAAAATGTTCTTGAAGTATATCATATAGTAAATACTCCCGCAATAGTGCACAGATGGCAGCACAATGAGAGATGTAATTTTTTAAATCCGAGTCTATTCATAACGGAAAATTTCCCTTCCTTTTAGTGCTGCCAGGAATATTTCCGTGATTTCTGAGAGCGTTAACGGAAAGTTACCGCTTCTGCAAACGGAGTTTTTCCTTCTTTTATCTTTCAAAACGGACAATCTACTAACGAAACGGAAAAAATCCTGTAAATTTGCCGCCAGTAGTTTTACTGTGAATTTGCGGATTTATTTTTAACAGTGTAGACATTATTTGGATCTTCAAATAATCTGATGAAACATTGGAAAATTATTAAATATTCTACACATATAAGAACAAAATTCTATACGCGAATACTTTAATACATTTACTTTGAAAACGTTTTCTGATATAGGAGGAACGGTTTTAAAAATTCTATGTAAATTTGTAGTTATTCTAAATTATAAATAATTTCCAATTACTTCACGGAACATTTAATTAATTCTTTGGAAACATGTAGATGTTTATAATTAACTTTTCAGTTTCTTTCTACTGGAAAAGTTCGAAATTTTCTTATTAGTTTTATTTATTTATAGTCTAAAAAAGGGGAATTACGTGTATTTCACTTGTTTATATTTCATATATAACCCATACAACGACCATCCTCCCCCGTATATTCTGTAGTACTCTTACAGATAATTTAGTTGTAATATCCTATTAGATCTATCTACTAGATATCCAGAGAATACAGTGGACGAATTATTTAATTGCATTCTTTTTAGAAAAGATCGTAGATTGTCTTATAAGATGCGCATGCGCAATAGACTTCTTCCTTAATTTCTAGACGTCGTCTTTCATCCTATAACTATCCATAAAAAGACATCCGTAGAACGTATATTAGTGTGACATTTCGACATCTAGAGTCGATCTTGTGATTATCTGCAAGAAGATTTCAACGATCCATCGGTTACCCAGAATATGATATTCCCTGTAAGTTTTGAGCATATCAGTGCGTTAATAGGGTATTGTTTCGATATCTGCATTGGGAATTGCGCGCTGGGCACTGGAGAAATGTTCTTTACAATTCTGAAAAACGAGATATATAAATCTCTTCGACCAATAGTAAATCGAAACATATAAATCAGTTTTCACATTTTACGAATCATGATAAACGCAAAACTTATTCAACGTCAAAATATCGCAAGTTAAAAGATAACACGAAACTTTGAAAAGTTGTAAAAATCATCAGGTTATAGCAACGAGAGATGATTACATTTAAACAGCTTCATTAGTTCCCGAAATTTCTTTCATTAATTCTCAAAATACAATAGATAATACCGAACATGCTAGTGTCAAGTATTTCAAGAATTTCGGCAAAAAATATAGATATTATAAGATGTGTATAAAGAAGAGAATAGATAATACAAAGGCTATTTTGCAACATTTAATGCGTAGTTTAAATGTCCTTGCGTTTCCACAAACATGCCGAAACCTGATGATCATTGCTTCTTATTGGTCCTTCTACATTTTTTTTTCAGGTAACGAAAGGTCTTTGTCAGTGCTGTAGTTGTAAGAAATCAGATGGTATATTATACGGCCTTATTTGAACAGCAGAGGTGTATACAGAGGATCTAAAAAAAAAACAGATTGTATACGGCGTGTATCAACGTATTTCCCTATATTACGGCTCTGATATTATGCAAATTTTTGTATTACAGTGTTATCTTTAATTTTCATGAAGATTTCTGATTCACCATGAAATCTTTAGGCAATTGTTTTAGGTAGCTTTCAATACAAAAAAGTATAAAGCTACCTATTGCAGCCGTTCGGAGGAAAGCAGTTCCGGAAAATTTTGATATATTTTCACCGATCATGACCCCCAGACCCCAAAACCACCCTCCGTTCAAATGTTGATTTATATATATATATATATATCTGACCTATGTCATACGATAACGCTCGTATTTATAAATCAATTTTGATGAAACTAATTGTGTGTATTAAGCTCACCAATGTCTCGACCGAGTTCGTTGGCCAGCTTGGTCCGCCATTTTTTTTCAAGATGGCGGCCATTTAAATATTTAAAACTAAAATAAATATACATAAAAATTAAAAATTCAAATTTATTTTTTAATTAAATGTTAGGCCTTGATACGAGGATTCCAGAGCATTTTTTGGTTTACCTCTATCTTAAAAAATGGCTGAGATAGAGCAGTTTGAAATTCTAGGGTGGCTGACATTTTGAAACAAGACAGCACATTACAAAAATTTGCATTGTTGTAATAATTTTCCCAATCATCATACACATAAAACTGTATATACATATCCGTTAGCGCCAAATTCTCGCCAAACTTGGCGACATTTGGCGAAATATCGCCAAATTTGGCGACCAAAATAAGTCTTCATAAATGAAGCCAATTTGGCGAAATCCTTATTCAAATTCAGTATTAACGAATCTTTTGTAAACGATTTCTTTGCATTTTAGCTTGCTGTTTTCGTGTAACATTAGCTAAAATTTTAAATCGAAGATATAGGAAAGCTACCTTTTCCTCCCGCTACAGGCCGGAAGGACTTTTTAAATATGGACTCACTTTCTAAAAGTGATAACATGTGTAAAATTTTATGTTATTTCTGAACTACCATCTCCATGACGATCCACAAATAAAGCTAAATGCTGACGCAGAACCTCTGAGTGTTTTGTTAAAGAAATGTCTTTATTTACATTTTGGGATAAGTCGATGTCCATCGTGTGACGATAACTACTGTCGTGATTATTTCTGATATAAGACCCTTAATATTTGACTAAGATTATGGTTTTGCACTAGACCGTGAAAAATATTTTTGGTGTACTACAAATTTTCTGTTTTTGTTTTATTACACTTATAATTTAGATTTTCTTTTGCCAACTGGGAAATGTACTTTAACCCCCTTCGCGACGAGCGTCCTTTACAGAATTTTTAATCTGTTACCACCGGTTTTTCAGAAGAGAAATTTTCACCTAATTGAATCGCAAAAATGCTATGATTAAATAAAGCAAAGCTTACGATAAAAAATAACTGTTGGAAATAATCGAGGATTCTGAGCATCTTATGCGTCACGTATTCGTGTCGCTCGTCCGCAAGGGGTTAATAAAATAACAATATTACGTTTCGAAGGAAGAATAATTTATTTATTAAGAATATACATTTTTTCCCTTTCTTCTAGAACTTGTAGAATAAATCTGCGTCGGTACTTCTTTTTTAACTGAAATCTTTTCTCATACAGTTAAATTTTCAGAAATGCACCTACTCTGAGATTCACTTAACATCACGGAATCGATATAAGTAAAAATTCCTGTTGCTTTGGAAGTAAAAAGTTTGAAAAGAAGGATTTCTTTTTTTACCAGTTTTTGGAATGTCATTGAAAATTTATGCCGATTCCGCCTTACGTTTCTTGTTATGTGATTCAAATCCGTTAAAAGGAAAAGATAGAATGGCAAATCCCAAGTATTGAACATTGATTAATTTCACAATAAATATACAGTGTCTCACATAAGTGATGGGACACTTGTGCTTTACAAAAGGAAACTAATCAAATAAATTAAAAAAACATGTACACATTTTTTTTGTGGGTGTGTTTCATACTTAAATTTAGTAAAGATTATTACATAACATACATTTTGTCAAAATATTAAAATATTAATTTAATAAAAATACAAATGTTTAGAACGGAGCAAAAAATAGCTCACATAAGTGATGGGACACCATTATATATGCAACAAAAATCGTCTGAAATAAGCAATAAAAATATTTTTTGGGGTTTTATTTTTACTTAAAAGCAATTGGCAATAATTTATAAAATCGTCTGCAGTATTTCTCTCCAGTTTGTTTTGGAATTTTTGTGTTTTTTAGCTCTGTGTAGCCATGAATGCTAAACGAAAAGAAACTTCGCCTGAAATTCGAAAATTAGTTATTAATTTGCATATTGAACGTGGAAAATCTATTAGAAAAACTGCTGAAACAGTTAACTTAAGTCGTTCAACAGTTTTCAATATCATTAAACGATATAAAAAGAATCATATGATTCAGGATAAAAGAAGACCTGGCCGACCATCAAAGCTATCCAATGGAATAAAGCGAATTATCGTTCGAAATATTAAAAAAAATCCAAGAATTAGTGCTTCAAAAGTTGCTGCTGATTTACAAGCATTATATGGAATAATTGTTAATCCTGAGACTATTAGAAGGGTAATTCGATCTGCCGGATATCACGGTAGAGTAGCCAGGAAAAAATTCTTCGTAAGTGAAAAGAATAGAAAACTCAGACTAGCTTTCGCAAAATCCAACATAAATAAGAATTCTGATTACTGGAATAAAGTTATATTTGCTGATGAGAGTAAATTTAATATATTTGGTTCTGACGGTAGAATCTTGGTGTGCAGAAAACCCAGGGAAGAATTTCGCAAACAGAACATGGTACCAAGAGTAAAACATGGTGGAGGAGGAGTTATGGTATGGGGGTGTATGTCGTCCGCTGGAGTTGGTAATCTTGTTTTTATTGACAGTATAATGGATCAGTACAAGTATATTGATATTTTAAAGCAAAATTTGAAATCTTCAGCACGAAAATTGAACCTTCATAACGATTTTAAATTCTACCAGGACAATGACCCCAAGCACACTGCTCTGAACGTTAGACTCTGGCTGCTATATAACTGTCCTGAAATAATAAAAACACCACCACAATCTCCAGACTTAAATCCCATAGAGAATATTTGGCAAGAATTGGAATCAAGAATTCGCAAACACACCATTTCTTCAAAACAACAACTAAAATCGGTGCTTCAAGAAGAATGGGGTAAAATCACTCCAGAAATCATAAAAAAATTAGTCGAATCCATCCCAAAAAGATTGAATCATGTTTTAAAAGTAAAAGGAAATTCAACAAAATATTAAAACCTTTTAAAAAGTAAAATTTTTGGATAAATATTTGATGGAAAAGTAAGTGTCCCATCACTTATGTGAGCCATTTTTTGCTCCGTTCTGAACAATTGTATTTTTACTAAATTAATATTTTAATATTTTGACAAAATATATGTTATGTAATAATTGTTACTAACTTTAAATATGAAACACACCCAAAAAATTTTTGCACATGTTTGTTTATTTATTTTATTGCAGTTTCTTTTTATAAAGCACAAGTGTCCCATCACTTTTGTGAGACACTGTATATTTTTTAAAAGATGTCATTTTTGACAACGATAACTATTGTTTTATAATAAAATAAAATATACAAATTCAGACTTCACATTAAAAAAGAATGAGTAAAACATAATATCTTATTGTACACTTATTATTTGCTTAATATGTTTTCCAGTGCAGAATTTTAAATGTAATTTCGAATTAGGCTTTTTCATAATCTAAAATTTAGAAATGATTTATATATGAATTTTTCTTCATGCAGATAATTTTTAGGGTTTCGTTCATCTCACGAAATCCTATTACTTCCGCTTCGTTGTCTGTCTGTCACAGAGCCGGTTCTGAGACACTATTTAACTTACACGCTTCAAATTTTGTGTATATATAGCGGAATATCTGCTATGAAGCTCAAAATCATGAAATTTGAAGAAATAGTATTATTTTAATATAGAGAGATAAAAATATTTAACAGCCTTTTCCTATTAAATTTAAACATTTTCCGTTATAGCAGTTGCCAACAATTAAAAATCCACAAGTAAATTTTTTCTACAATAATTAATTTTCTATTGAAAGATTTCCACGTGAAAAATGAAAATGAGATAAAAAGTTTCACCAATTGAAAATAAAAAAGATTAATATGGCGTCCTATTGGTAATAAAACGGAAAATTTCAAACATTTCTCAATAATACAAGGAGTATGAGTATGTGTAAATACAGAAATCAGCTTAATATGACGTCATTAGAAAATCAAAAAGAAAATTAATATGACGTCATAATGAATTTTTCAAATGTTTGAGAATAATACAAAGAGAGTATCAATATGAGTAATAGAGAATAGTAAATATATAAGTTTGGGGAACGTATTGAATCATGATAAACAGCCGATTATGGAAATATTGGTATATTTTAATATTTTGAAGGTCATGTGTACAACATGTTTAATTTTGATTTTTTTAAAATATAATTTTTGTTTTGCTATATTTAATTATATTGTTAGTATTAAAGTTATTTTGTGAACAAATACATTTTCATATTTTAAGATTAAAGCAAAATCTATAGGAATAAGAAAATGAAACTAATCAAATAATTTGGATGTATGGTGAAAAAATTTTACTTGTCATTTATATTCTTTTTACTTTTTCCTCAACCGTAGTTCTATTATTTCATGAAGACTACAATGAAAAGAAAGCTGAAACGTGTAAAAACTACCCTAGAGATTAACCTCGATTTTTCTAACAATCAATCTCTTAAATTACACTCGCTGTCAAGACATTCTGAGCTTTTATATTTTATTACTAAGGCATTGAAAAAAATATTTATTTCTTGTGTAGAAACAAGGGGTTATTAGCACAGTTTTTATTAACATTTTCTATCGAGGTAATTATATTATATATCTTTTTTTTCTCATATAAAATAATATAATATTTAGGAAAGATACTAAAATGTTATGTGAATGTTAAATAACTATTAAATCTGCAGATCAGGAGCCTCAACGTCAGCTCGGAAAGTCATTGTTTTTAATCTCACTTTTCATATTATTTAGCATCTTACAATTCGAAATTTTTTTAATATTACATTACACATTTATAGGCATATAAAATACTTAGGAGGTTTCAGAAATTAGAAGCGTTAAATTAAACACGGTGTATGGAATGATATTCTGAAATTCTTATAAACTTCGTATTCTTGTGATTTTTTCAGATAAAATTTTAAATTTTGTAAAAAATAGGAAAATGAAATGTTTTATATTTCCCGAACAGTTCACAAAATTTTACAATAATTTAAACAATTAATTTCTAAATTCTAATAGATGTATCGGAAAAATTTCAAATCTATTGCATATATTTAAGACGTCCATATCGAAAATTTAGTATCCGAAATTTTACGTTTAAGTCCATTATTCAAATATGCGATTTTCATTTCAGTTAAAAATGAAATTTGAAAATCGTCTGCATTCCCATAGGAAAGCATTATGACATAAAAAAAAAGTTCTATATTTTTCGAACGTATGAACCAAATGTAACCAAACACTATACAGCTAATTCCTTCACCGACGTTTCTGCAATAATATACTTTAGAAACTTATTATAGAAATTAACGAAACACAGTAGCTACAGTAATATGTTTATATGCAGAGCTTGACATTGCGGTCGCCAGATCGCTACTGGCGACCAGGATTTTGTTTCTGGCCACCAAGTTATTTAATCTGGCATTATTATTTTTATTATCATAATTTTTTGTAAAAATATTGACCTAAAATTTTGACCTTAGAACACAAACGGGACTTAATTTTCAGCATTTTTTATTTGTTAAAAATAAGTTCAGTAATTGCAAAATATATTTAAATAATAAAAAGTTTAAAATGATAAAAACATAATTATTTGACTAACTTCGTCAGTAAAATAGGCAAGAATTGTTATTCTGTTTCTTTATTCCATCGATGCTCTCTTCATCAGATATAGATTTTGCAGCACTCAACTATCCGGACATTGGAATCCTTCGGCAATCAGCATTTTTCGAACATGTCGGTTAATCCAGCTTTTACAGAATTTATCTTTTTTTCCCCAGATATGTTTCATTAGAAGATTGGGTTTATATTATATTTCTAAATTATGTGACAATTCTAAACTATGTAACTAATAATTCTAAAATTATGCTTATTACTTTTAAATTTCATTAAAAAATTGGGTTTATATTATATTTCTAAATTATGTAACAATTCTAAACTATGTAACTAATAATCCTAAAAGTATGCTTATTATTATTTTTTCCTCAAATAATTTATAAAAAAAATTGTTCTTTTTGAAATTCAGTGTCGAAGGAATGGGGGGGGGGGGGTGGGGTGATACTTTTTTTCTGACAAGAAATTTTTGCTGGCTACCACATTTTATCAAATTTGTAAAGCCACGTTTATATGAATATTATAACATTCAAGTTCATATGTGTTCTAATTGATACGTTTATCTGATATTTTCTTAGATTATAACACTCATAATTATTTTATATTTAAATTTACATGGTACAAATTACGATTTAAATTTAGAGATTATTTTAAGCTAATCCACACTTACACCTCGTTGTAAACTTTAGTAAACTGCGTTTGTAAATTGTATTCTAGTGTGAACTTTGAAATTGCGTGTATTATATGTAACATAAACCATATCGAAAGTCATATAGCAAATAATCAATTCTTCAATTAAATCATAATATTAAATCTTGTGGAACACAAAATAAACTTGTTAAAATAAATATTATTTGATTAATTTGTCTTTTTTCTAAATAAACATGTTCGAAAAATCATGCGACAAGCATAGATTATGTAACACTTTCTAACGCTTCCAAAATAATTTTACAAATCATTACCGTTTAATAAGCTGAAATATAACATCTAAGTAAAAAATTTGGAAAACGCATAACATAATTAAAAACATAATTTCAGGAATTTCCAACATATACAATAATCGGGAAAATATCCGAATACTTTATTCAGCCCTGTATATGATCTATAGATTTGTATATATTCTACATAGGATGCTAAATTTTAGTTTAGTTAGAAAACGCGTTTAGAAGACAGTTTAAAATTCTCCTTCTGGAGTTTCTGTCAATAAACGGAAATGTGTTCGCGAACTTTTGTGCTGCCCTGTATAGGATTTACAGAATTTATACACACCGAGTAATAGACAAAAAGTGAGTTAAATTTAAAATCGCGTTCAGCAACTTCAAACGCACTTTCAGGAATTATTGTTAACAGACAGTAGAGAATTCTTTTGTGTGTCCTTGTAAATGAACGATGACTGCTATACACACACTATTCTGTAGTAGGCCTCTTGTAATGCACCTTAGTGATATATATAAATTTCAATGCGTTTAAAATAGTGAAATATTATTTAATTAAGCCACAAACGATTTTTCTCCATAGACTTAATGTAACGGAATTATTTTGACTGTCCTTGTAAATTAACTATAAGTGCTATGTACACCCTATTCCACATTAAGCTTCTTATAATGCACCTTAGTGATATATATCAATTACAATGTGTTTGAAATTGTTTAACATCATTAAAATAAACCGCAAATGATTTTTCCCCATAGACCGTAATGTAACGGAATTCTTTTGAGTGTCCCTGTAAAACAACTATAAGTGCTACACACTTCTGTTGAAATAGGGTAGATGCTATAGATAACGTCAATAACATATAAAAATTGCAGGGCATTAAGAGGATATATACGGGAGTTAGAGCACGGACAGGCGGCCAGACGGCCATACGGAGACAAACCGAAGTCATAAACACTTTTCAACTAGTTTGGAAAGTGCTAAAAATAATAGGCAGTGCTAATAAGCATCATTATACCGTTTAATTTCCTAACTAAGGCGAATCTTTATTAATTAGATAAGCTATGTATTTTGACTCCAAAGACAGCTTGTAAAATGGGGCTAATTTAACACTCTGTCAGTGCTGCTTTACATAGTTGTTACAGAGTTTATAATGCTCGTGGTTACTTTGGCTTTTTAAGTATTTAGTTGTTGTTTGTTTTAAAACACTATGGGATTAGTGTTGGTCTTGATTGAAAAGTGCATTTGAACATCAACGATACGGCAACTAAAGTATTAATGTCAATATTAATCCAAATTTACATTTGTTAATGTTAAAAATATTTTTAATATTCTAAATATTTTATGATAGAAATCATGAAATATACTAGAATAATTTCCTATCTTGAAGACTTTTATACGACACTTTTATACTTTGAAGACTTTTATGAAGATTTTTATGGAGATAGAAATTCTTCATGTTTTTTATTTGAAAAATAAAATAAAAATGTAAGTTATCGTAATCTGTTATGAAAGGTTTTTTTATTAAGGAAAATAGCAATTTTTTCCATGGAATTATTCATGAGTAATCATATATTTTTATTGTTTTGCCAAAAAACAAAAAACAAAGAATAGAAATTACTTTACTTCTACTTTCTCTTAATAATTCGAACGCAAAAGAAATTACAAAGCAGAAAAATTCTTTTAAGTTTCTGTGCAGTTTGTGAGGTGTGAATAACAGGGCAGCAAACAAAACAAACAAAAAAACTTATTATCAGCCAAGTGTAATTACTTCCCAAAGGGCTATTTCTTAATTATCTGACTTCTGTAATATATAGTAAAAAAAATAATTTGTTGCAAAAAGTGCTAGTGCTATTTTTTCACGATTGAACTTATCTATCTTAAAAATAAATCAATTAATGGAAACCGTAAATTATAGTGGATTATATAGTATAGTAACTGGATTTTAAGATCGAAAGTAGTGCATAAGAATTTAAGAATTAATTTTAACTAAATTGTAAATTTCATGTATTATAATTTATTTATTGTAAAAATTATAAATGAAATTCATTAATATATTAAACCTCAAAAATGCATTTTTCTTTAGTTTTCTCTCTGATATTTTACTGATATTTTGTATTTTGATCTTTACTTCGTGTTTTAAATGGTGACAATCTGTTAAAAGATAATCTGACATGTTTCTATTGTTTTCTTAAAAAATGGTAAGAAGAATTTGAAGCTCAAAAAATCGTCAGTCATTTGTAATGGCTGGATAATACAGAGTGGCCAAGATAAAAAAGGTCTGGTCTGCAGAAGTACAAATACTTACTAATTTTTATTTAAAAGTAGTAAATACAGAATATTATGAATAACATCATACTGAACATTCAATAGTTCACAGGAGATGTTGTTATTCATAATATTCTGTATATACTACTTTTAAATAAAAATTAGTAAGTATTTGTAGTTCTGTATACCGGGCCTCTTTTAACTTGGCCAATCTGTATCACAACAGTTCGGAGATTCAATTTTTTTTTTTTTTTTTTTTTTTTTTTTTTACATTTTAAATCAATTGTGATATATTGTGCAAACTATGGTGCAAACTATGGTGCAAACTGAGGTTTAATATAGTACACAATATTAAACCTCAAAAAAGGCATTTTCCTTTAGTTTGTTCTGCCATATTTTTGGGATTTTGGATTTTGATTTTTAATGGTGACAATCTGTTAAAAGATAATCTGACATTATGTTTCTATCGTTCTTCCCATAAAATGGTAAGAAGAATTTGAAGCTCAAAAAATCGTCAGGCATTTGTAATGGCTGGATAATACAGAGTGGCCAAGATAAAAAGTTCCGGTCTACAGAAGAACAAATACTTACTAATTTTTATTTAAAAGTAGTAAATACAGAATATTATGAATAACAACATACTGAACATTCAATAGTTCACAGGAGATGTTCTTATTCCTAATATTCTGTATATACTACTTTTAAATAAAAATTAGTAAGTATTTGTAGTTCTGTATACCGGTCCTCTTTTATCTTGGCCATTCTTTATCACAACAGATCTGGAGATTCCAAAATCTTTTTTTCTTGACATTTTAAATAAACTGTGATATATTGAGCTATGGTGCAAACTGTGTGTTGTTTAATAGTTGCCTGTTAAGTAAGATGTCAAACGCGTAAAAAATAAAAGTTTTCTTTAAAATAAACATCATTTTCAAAATTATATTATCCCTGGCAAAAAGTATGGAATCATCATATACCTATTCCAACGTGCAATTAAAGGTCAGCAATTCTCAGTAAAGTTTTTAAGTCGATGTAACTTTGTTTGCTATTAAATATTCAATAACGTATCGTGGACTAAAATACATTTTTAAATGACTTCAAAATAATTTTTATATAAATTTATTTCTCCAAATGCTGCTGTAAAAAAATGGAATAACTTCCAAACTGCAAAAAATGTTTGGAATATTTGGACAAAATACACGGTCGTGTTTCCACCGTTTCCTTTGATGATAGTTTTGATTCTGTCAGGCATAGACTTAACGAGTTCTTTTCATTTATCAAGACAGATGGCTGCCATGCTTTTTTGCATGGATTTGTTGGAATGCGAATTGTAATTATTTTTACTACTTCACATCGCAACATAATAATACGCAATATTAACAATTTTTAACTAAAATATTTAATAATTTAAATAACAAAAAATACAAAAAGAAAACATTCCTTTAAAATTCATCAAACGACATGTTTATTTTTTACAATTCCATGGAATATTTTTCTGTTGCCATAAGAACTAGTTAAATTAAACTTCAATAAACACTAATGAGTTTCTCATGACCATGGAGGCTACATTACTCCCTACCCAGTAACTTATAGTTACGGTACAGATTTAATATTAAAAACAAAAGTATTACGCCCGGGTCACCAGTTTGTTGGAATGCGAATTGTAATTATTTTTACTTCTTCACATCGCAACATAATAATAGACTTTTTAACTAAAAAAAATAAATAATAAAATAAAACATTCTTTTAAAATTCACCAAACGACATGTTTATTTTTCACAATTCCATGGAATATTTTTTTCTGTTGCCATAACAACGAGTTAAATTAAATTTCAATAAAAAATAACGAGTTTCTCATGACCATGGAGACTACAGATTCTTTTACTTTTTGTGTTTATTTTGGCTGTCGATAAAATATTTTTATTTTCTTCAAAATATACCACATATTTTCAATATGATTGATATCTGCACTAAATGCTAGATTCCCAAATTAAGGGACGTTATTTTCAGAAAGACATTTTTTTTTTACTCTCCGATGCTTGTGAAGCATTGTCATTCATAGTTATAACATCACTGTCTTTAAACTGATCTTCAAAACTCGAAATAGGGAATTCTTCTAAAACTGAAATATATTTCTCTGAATTCACATTACTATTCCCAAAACACACTATTTCAGTCTTCTGAGAAAATGTGCATAACTAAATTGATGATTAAATCTGGGATTTCAAGAAGAAAAATTTAACGGTTATAGAGAAGGGCCAGGGTACATTAACGATATTTTAACAGTGGAAAATTTAAAAAAAAATATTTAAATTTAACCTAAAAAAATAAAAATTTAAGACAAGATTTTATTACAATTTACTAAAAAAGAAAAAAAAAATTTGAAGGACAATTGGTTGAAATAAATATAATTTTTAGAAAAAATACATTGCGAGTTATTTTCGTATCAGTTTCTTCTTTTAAAAAATAAAATGGATATACATTTTTAAATCCAGCTCCCTGGAAAGAAAAAAAAAATATCAACGACCTCCTTGGAATCGAACACACATCCATTTATACACATTTACCAATTATACTATGGCTGAATCGACGAATATCAGCTTATTTCTGAATCAATCAGTGATATTTACGTAATCACATACACAATGACATTTACGTAACTTTTTTGGATACAATACATGTTTTTGTCTTCTGAAGGGTGGCGGAAGCAAATTTCAATTATGTGTGTTTTTATAAATGAACGTTAAATGTTGCGCAATTCAAATTTCACAGAAAACATGTTTGTATACGCCTCATATCAATTTCATGATAATTGAAGTAGTGCAATGCTATCCAAAATTCATCGCTAACTATTTTCCCCAAAGACCATAATGGAATGGAATTCTTTCGTACATCTATGTAAGTGATCTATAAATGCTATTTATTCTATACACGCTAGAAAGAATAATTTAGTCCATCTCAGTGATGCATAAGAATTTCATTTTTCTTGAAGCATAGTAACATCCTTAAAAAAACATCAAAAACGCTTTTCTCCATAAACCCAAAGAAACTTTTTTTTTGCGTACCCATAAACGAACTATAACAGCAAAGTATTTTATGTTCAATAAGACACGTGACACAATTTCAATAACATATATAAATTTAATTGAAATCAAAGTATATTTATGAAAGTTAAAATACGAGTTGTGTTGGTTTGGCTTGTTGTCTCTACGGTCCTATTTTGTACACGACGGATAAACAGGCTGGGACATACGTTTAACCCTTTAACGTTCATTGGTTTCCCTAGTAAACCACAAAACTTTAATTACGAAATTCCACAGTGACAGCAGAATGTTAATAGAAATGTTTTTCGTTTATTATATAAGTGAAATATCGCTTTTTTTTATATATAGAAATAAATTTGTTCATAATTTCCGGTGTCAATCCTTTATTTCAACATTTTAGCAATTGAAATGCTTTATCCGTTAAAGGGTTAACGTGTGTTAGAGCACTGTTAGACGGCCAAATAGACAGACAGGCATATCACAGATATAAACATTTCTCAACTATCTTGGAAAGAGTTAAAAAGAAATATTTTTATTTTTCATTTTTAGAACTTCCGATGAAATTTTATCAGAATGTATTTTGAGTTTGTAATGGCATACAAAATATAATTTTCAATATATGATATTGAAAAATGGAAAATTTATACGTTAAAACAAAAAAAAGTATAGCATATTACAATTTTTTTTTTATAAAGTTAATAATGTTTTATGCTGATAGCGTAAATAACAGGTAATACTTTTTTTTTATTATACAAGTAATTTAATGCTTAATAATTTATAATTAATACTTAATTAAAGTAAATCACTATGTAATTATAAATAGGAATTTAAAAAAAAGTTGAACTTAAGAAATTTCTTCACATTTAACCCATGCCTTTTAAAAAGAATGTGCTCGATTTTACGTTTTATGCTAAATTTCGAATACCTAATAGTGCTATGTTATTTACTGGAGGAATATAATGTCTAAGTGAGGAAAAATACATCATATTTATAAAAAAAAAAACATGAAAATTTGTGACAGTAGAAAAATCGTTACATACATTTTATACTACACTCTAAACAATGCCCAAAAATACTTTTAGAAGAAAGACAATGCTGTTGATTTAAAAAATAGTAAATAGATCTAATTTTTGTGATTTTTTAACATATTTTAGAAACAGGAAAAAAAAAAAAAATGTATGTGAAAATATCCCAGTTAAATGCAATCAATTAAAGTTAAATAAATTAATACAATAAAACAAAGTAATAAAAGCTCAATAATACGAAAACCTTGTATTACATTTCTTATTTGGAATAACGTAAATTTGCATGTTACATTTGATATAATATTATTATTGTTTACAACTCTGTCTTTAATTAAACATAAAACAATTTAGTCAGAGTTATTGAAATAAGAGTTATTGAATAATGTATTTTATGTATATGATTTGTATAAAAACTTTTTTTTTTAATTATGTTACAAAAAATCCACACGAAATTGTAAATAGAAAAAGAAAGTAAAAAAAAAAAAAAAAACTATATGATATTAAAATATTTTCTTTTATTTGTTTTCCTTTATTTTATATGCAACGTTAAGGTTCAAAGAAATTTTAACCATGTTCTGTAATTGCTACAAATATTTTAAATGATACCAATGTAACTTAGTAATTAATACAATAAAACAAAGTAACAAAATGTCAATAATATGAAAACCTTGCATTACTTTTCTTATTTGGATTTAAGTAAATTTGAACGTTACATTTGAGATAATATTATTATTGTTTACAATATTGTCTTTAATTAAACATAAAACAATTCAGTCAGAGTTATTGAAATCAGAGTTATGGAACAATGTATTTTATGTATATGATTTGTATAAAAACAATTTTTTTATTATGTTACAAAAAAGCCACACGAAATTGTAAATAGCAAAAAAAGAGAAAAAAAAAACGATATTAAAATATTTTATTTTATCTGTTTTCCTTTATTTTATATGCAACATGAATGTTCAAAGAAATTTTAACGCTGTTTTTGTAATCGCTAGAAATATTTTAAAAGAAATGTATCACTTACTTTCTTAAAAATTTTACTTGCACTATATTTTGAAACGTGTAGTTTTAAAGGCTGGTATTTTTATTTATAACTGAAAACTTTTTTTCATAAATTTCAATTTTTGCTAATGTGTTAGTTCTGAAGATTATTCATTCTTGAATGATTTCATTCTAACTGATCGGAATCCATATAAGTAAGAATTCGTCTTGCTGTGCCACTTTAAATATTCAAAATAATGATTTTTTTTTTCATAAATTTTAATATCATGAAAAAAAAAACTGTAGCGCTATTTTAGAACTATTCCTTGCATTCATAAGTATTTCAGTTTAAAAAATAAAATATTTATAAACATTAAAATAGCGAGAACTGGTAATTTCTGGATAAATGCGATATATAGGATTCTTCAAATATTTTTTATTTTTTGTACATCTCTTATGTTTAAAATAAATGTATTCAAAAATTAAATTCAATCTGTTCACTTATATCTGTCCGAAGTAAACGTCTCGTGAAATATATTGAAATATGCACTAAAAGATAAATATTATGCCATATTTTTCGAAGGTTCATCCTAGTCATTCCTACAATTTTCAGACATTACCAATATCCGGTCATTCTGGTAGCATTTTTTTTTTTTAAATGTTAGTGTTACACAGAATCAATATATGGATTAAAGTTTCTACAATAGTGATTTGGTAAATTATTCAGTCTAAAAATGTTCTCTGCATTATGAGTTTTTAAGTTTCAACAATTTGTCAACTTCTTGTTGCAACATTTTACCAGTATTTTAGATGAATGTAGCATTACAGGAACTGTTTACACGCCTCATTAAGAACAATTTTAAATAACTGAAACAAATCTATACTTTGCGTAAGCACTTGATCATGCATAAATAGCAAACAGATATGATGAAAAATTCGCAGGCAAAGAAAAATAGCGTTTTCCTACATCATGCACATATAGGATTTCATGTGCACATTTCTAGTGATTTAGCAGCAAATGTTGAAATTTCACCTTGAATTATTATTATTTCTAAATAAATATTCGGCTGAATAAGAGATTTATATATATATATATATATACATAGGATATAATCGTATGATGTGTTCCAAGATCAAATGTTCAATAAGAGTAATTCTTCCAAAATGATTTTTAGAAAGGAACATCAAAAATATTTATGAAACACTACAAAGACATCACAAAAAATATTTATTTATAAATCTTTTAATACTAATTTCCTATCATCATTTTTTTCAAAGCAATGTTTCAGCATATGGCAGCCAATTTGAGTTAATAATGACTGGCTGTTTGTCAAGAACATAAAATCTTGTTAAATCTACAGTGAAATTAGTATGTATTGGTTAGTCTAGCACGTTTTTTTTATGTTCTAATTTCTATTTAAGTTGAATAATCTATATATATATTACGGTATCGTTTGTGGCACAGAAATCGCGATTATTTATTATTTGCCGATGGCAACGAGAGATTTGTTTTCCCTAATTTTCGAATATTAAGAAAAGTATTTGAGGTATCGATTTAAAAGTCACCACACATATGTAGATTTTTTTTTTTTTTTTGCATCCGAAAATATATTTTTTGTAAGAATTGGCCGGTAATTTTTCTTATTTATTTAAAAAAAAAAAAAAAAAAAAAAAAAAAAAAAACTAGGTACTTTCTAAAAAGGATAGAAAATAAAGTAGGAAATCAAACCAAGAAACGCACCATTTTGTTATTACTTAAAACATTAACTCCATCGTTGTACCTTATGCAGTTTAACCTCACTGTTGTTCGCATCGTTATGACGTTAATGTTACGGATGCACATATTGGTTATTTATAATATAGATTGAGTAATAACAAATAAATAATAATAAATAATAATAATAAATGAATAAAATAATCTTATTGGGTGGAGATTTCCATCAAGTCAGTCCTACCTGTCATTTTTAAAGGTTCGAAATCACTAACAGTTTCAAATTGCATGAAGAAGGAAAGATTTTACATTATGCAACTTACAGAAAATATGCGTGCCCTTCAAACAGAGAGAGAATTAGCAAGTTGGCTGTTACAGGTTGGCGAATGTCAAAGTGGGGAAATTATTAAGTTGCCCTCAATTTGCTATCCAGATTATACAAGATCCGGTGCAGCAACTTTACAGTAACATTAACATTTTTTAAAGGAAGCTCAAAAGCTTAAAGGATGAGCGATACTAACAGTGACAAACAATTTGTCAATTGAAATTAATAATAATATCTCCGAGCTTTAAAATTTACAATTGTGTATATAATGACGTTATATATATGACGTTGTGTATATAATGCTGAAATTCGTGTATTCTAATATGCATATGAGTTGACACTAGAGTGCAGATACTCTGCGCGAGATCGGCTAGTTGTTTATTTATTTATTTAATTTGTTATTTGAACTCATGTAGGATATTAATTATCTTGATTCTTATATATATGTTATTAGGGACATAATATTTTCGATTCAGGTATAATGCTGACAATATTTGATGAAAACACATATATTTACTATGAATTGTCTTATAAAGCCTTTCCGAAGATTCTTTAAGATATTCTCTGAAGATTCTATAAGATATTCATAAACCAATTTTTGGTTTTTCATCCTATTACGTATAATTCCAGCAGTGTCCATTCCATTGCTTTTTAGCTCACAGGCTATCAAAGCCATAGAGCTTATGTGCCCGCCGGTTCTGTATGTATGTACGTACGTACGTATGTATGTATGTACGTAACGTGATAACTCTTGATAGAACTAACCGTTTCACTTTAAATTTTGTTTATAGGTTCCTTGTGATAAGGCGCGTCCCTGATTAGTTTTGAAGGTTCATTGGTTAAGCATAAAGGGGGGATATGGGGGGCTAACCCCCCCATAATTTCGATAAATAGGTTTTTCATGCAGAATTATCCCATTTTCTTCAAATTTTGTATATAGGTTCATTTTGATAATGCGCTTCTGTCAATAGTTTTGGGGGTTCATTGGTTAAGTATAAAGGGGGAAAGGGGGGATAACCCCCCCTAATTTAGATAAATGAGTTTTTATGCAGAATTATTCGATTTTCTTCAAATTTTGTATATAGGTTCATTGTGATAATGCGCTTCTCTGAAGAGTTTTGGGTGTTCATTGGTTAAGTATAAAGGGGGAAAGGGGGGGCTAATCCCCCCCTTAATTTAGATAAATGGGTTTTTCATGCAGAATTATCCGATTTTCTTCAAATTTTGTATACAGGTTAATGGTGATAAGGCGTTTTCCTGATTGGTTTTGGGGATTCATTGTTTAAGTATAAAGGGGGTAACGGAGGGCTGCCCCCCCCTTAATTTAGATAACTGCGATTTTCATGCAGAATTATGCGATTTTCTTAAAATTTTGTATATAGGTTCATTGTGATAAGGCGTTTTCCTGATTAGTTTAGGGGGTTCTTTGGTTAAGTATAAAGAGGTTAGTAAAGGGGGGGAATTATCCTCCCCCCCTTAATTTAGATGAATGGGTTTTTCATGGAGAATTATCTGATTTTCTTCAAATTTTGTATATAGGCTCATTGTGGTAAGAAGCTTCCCTGGTTAGTCTTGGGGTTCATTGGTTAAGAATAAAGGGGGATAAGGTGGGGTAATCCCCCTTATTTTAGATAAATGGGTTTCTCATGCAGAATTATTCGATTTGCTTCGAATTTAGTATATATGTTCATTGTAATAAAGGGCTTCCCTGATTAGGTTTGGGGGTTCAATTGTTAACTATAAGGGGGTGGGGGAACGGGGGGATGATCCCCCTACATATATTGTCGATTTCTTTATTTTTCGAGGGGCTTATTTCAAATTCTTTGAAATAAGTGTATAATATACAATTAGTGTGAATAGCCAGTGAGCTCAATGCCCTCAGTTTAACTGGGCAGTTTTCTTTTTTATTATAATGTCTTATCCTTTGTTTTTCACATGTGTTTTCATTTTTAACCCTCTAATGCCCATGGTAGCATATATGCTACCACCACTGTTTCCAATTAACTAGATTTTTTAATTCAGATATTCCATACTCATTCGAGAAATTTAAAATAGTAATATTTGTTTAATTTAATAAAGAATATCCCGTCATTAAATATAGCTAAATTCATTACTGAAATTTTGTGGTATGACTTCAGATTTTCGGAATTACGGAATTTGTAGAACGTATTCTACCATGGGAATTAGAGGGATATATATATATATATATACAAATATGATACATTGTTAGCATATGGCATTTGCTGATAAGCTACTGAAAAGATGCACAAATAAATAAAATAATATACACAATCAATGACAGTATTAAGTAAAACTCCTAGAACATTCAAAACACTCGTAATTGTATTTGTGACACGGAAGTCGTCAATTACCTTTTAACCTGATTCTTGCTGAATCGCTTTTTCTTCTTAATGCTAGTCATTCCGAAATGAAATCACACGCGTTCAAAGATTAATGATTTTGGAACTCGATAATGTGTCTTCTTTGAATAATGGAATTCTTTACAATTTTCTCATTTTCGCAAATCTCATTTAAATTTTCACAGTCATTCCTTGCGTTGATTTTAATATTGTTACTTAGTATTTGTTATACTTTGAATATCAAAGCACAATTAATCGTGTTTTAATGTAAATAAAATATATTTTCTATGGAAAATGCTAATCGTTTCCCTTAAAATGCATCACATCGTTAACGGAAAATCACGTATTTTGCTATTTGATTCTTTCGTTTTGTATTTTTGATTATTTCGTTCTATTTCTATAAAAATTATTTAAAAATAGATTTACATTTTGCATTATTGTTCTATTTTTGAAAAATTTAAGCTTTGGTTGTAATTTAATTTTAATTACAACTTAATTTTATTCATCCTATGTATATATATATTACATAATATGAGAGGCAATTTTAATAATATTTTTATATGTTTTCGTAATATCCACACATTAGAACAAAATGTCGTTAAGAAATATTAGTCGGAAACAAATGATGAAATATTTATATTGTTTAAAGTACAAACTTGTTAGTCTTTTGTAATAGTCCAGCACGTTATAAAAATAGGCTAAAAAACATGCTTGAAAATTATTTTAAAACCATAAAAAAATCAATAAACAAATATTCAGTTTCAACGCATTGCATTTGAAAGAACGGGTTTTTTTTCCATTCAACAGTTTAAAGATTGAAGAGCCTACGCTAGTCACGCGAAGAAACGCTCAAGCTAATGTTAAGTCTATGGGAAGGTTCTTGCACGATTTCTCGCTCGCATTTTAATATTGTTTAATGATTTTTTTTGTATAGGATAGCTGAGGTCAATCTCCAACGTTGTTGTTTTTACTTTTTCGATTTTTGTTGCAGATTTTTTATAAGCGGCCATTTCCAATTTTGGAACAGGTTGGAACCGGTTCTGAAAGTGAAAGTACCCGCTTATAAAATAACTGGAACCAAAATCAAAAAAGTAAAAACTAACAACGTTGGAAATCGACCTCAGCTATCCTATGCAAAAAAATCATTTTAAAATATTAAAATGCGAGCGAGAAATCGTGCTAGAACCTTCCCATAGACTTAGCATTAGCTTGAGCGTTTCTTCACGTGACTAGTGTAGGCTCTGAAGTTGTGAGTGTTTCGAAATTGAAAATATTGCAGTAAAAGCAAAATTTGTTTGTTGGACGTTGCGACAGTCAATATGACGTCAGCAATACCTACGGCAATGTGTTTGTAATACAATACGAATTTGAAATATTACATTATTTGATGATTATTACATTACATGATTTGATGAATAAAATGATGTATTACATTACATTTTGTCGTACATGTTACAAGTATTATTTTTTAATTAGCTAATACTTACACATTTAAAGCGAAGAAAACTTTCTGATTTATGAATTTTGGAAATCTCTTATAACTTTTCCCGGTTTTCGTTATCATTTAAATTTATCACCGCTATTAAATAACTTTGAAATATAAATTTCGAAAGAAATAACTAATCAATCTCAGCTACAAGACAAAATAGTGAATAAATTAATAGATTTATTTTTTAAATATTTTCTGTTTACATTTAATCCTCGTTTTTTCTTTAACAAGAAATATTTTATATACTTTATAATCTATGAAGCTACAATCCCAACAGGTTAATTAATATTTTTTCCTTACTTCCTTTCTTTTAAGTGATAAGAAGTATCAAAGCTAATTTTTTTTTTATCTTTTAATATGTGTTTACAAGCCATTTTTTATTCAACTTGTCGCATGGGATATGCAAAGTTATAAATGATTCTTTTATCATAAACTAATACATCGTAATGTTCACCAATATAATAATGTACAAAATCATTTTAAAAAGTAATTGACTAGAATGATAGTGTTTTGAGTATAATATGAAACATGAAAACTTGATATAAGAAAAGTAATAAAAAAAAAACTCATGTAGTTGGAAATGTATAGTAAAAGAAACATTTAATTCTGTTTTCGTGGTATTCATTATAGATGATGTTATTTCAACTTAAAATACAGTTTTGTATACGAAGTCAAACACCGTCAGTAAAATATTTTATGTAATTGTACGTATATGTTTTTTGGACATTTATATTCTTTTTAATTTGTAGTTAAAAAAATGAGTTATTGTATTTCTAAACGAAATCTAGCAAGAATATCCAGCTGTTAATATATGTAGGTATTTAACGATTCTTAGGAATACCCACATTAAAGAGAGTCTTGTGTAGAAAATATAACATCGACTGGAAGATGTGAATGTGTGTTGTGCTGGCGATTTTTCAGTAGTGGTAGTAGAAACCGATGATTTTCTTCGTAAGGCATTAATGATAATCAATGGTGCTTTTCTTTGTTAATTGAAATAAGTCAGTGTTTCTCAAAAAAAAAAATTATAATAGAAATTAGAATTCATATGTTGGGACAAACAATTCTCGGCCATATAAGGATTCGCATCTTTCCACACTACGAAAACACCATAAGGATATATACTTCCATATCAGCTCATCACAATTCATAACAGTTTCATGAAAAAAAAAAACTGTATAAAACCTCCTTGCTAGCTCAATATAATCTCAGAAAATGATCTGATATTTCATTTTGCGTATACGTAAAGCGATGGGAATTTGTTTTGTGAAAAAGTTCCAAATTGGACCGATAGATGGCGCTGTACTCGTCATCATATGATAATTAAAAGACATGACATGCACACTGCACATTACAGTTGTGATGAAAAGGCGGGGAACATGCAGTTTCTTCTATTGTGCGTCTGAGAATGTTGTCATGACTCTATCACTGAAGGATCGGACTGTACTTGTGATGATTTTTTACAAGACCGGTGACTGTGCGGCAATTGCATTGCTGAAATTCCGGGATTAAGAAGCGGCTCTGCCCCGATGTTTGCATTCGGTCATAAGAAGATGATTGGATTTTGGCCTAGTGACAATTAAAAGCCGATTTTATTTTTGCTTTTCTACGGTTTTTGGCCTAGGGACAGTTTAAAACCGATTTCGTTTTAGCTTTTTCTACTGTTATTAGCCTAGGGACAACAAAAAACAGATTTTTTTTCCTATACGCTAGCTCCACCTTGTCCTGCGGGATAGTCTTTGAACAAAGAGTGTCACAACAGCATGTCACGTCTTTTAAGTAGCATCTCATGGCGAGTACTATCGGTCAACTATTGAACTTTTTTTTTCACAAAACAAATTCCCATTGATTTACGTATACTCAGATAAAATATAACGTCATTCTGACCAGTTGTTCTTTTTTTATAGCCTTGTGAAAGTGATAAACACCCTGTATTTCATTTAAAAGTATCTAATTTAAATTATGTAAATGATAGTTAGAATAATTCATATAATGATATATGAGTTAATGAGAGTTTTCACATCTAACAAATTTAAACAAATTTAAAAATCAATAAAAATAAATGATATATAAATAAATGATATATAAATAAATGATTAGTACCTTTCTTCCTATATAGGAAATTAATGCAATTTTACACTACGTTTTAGTAATGCCTTCTATATAGTAATATACACTGGCTGCAGAAATTAAAAGCACAAGTATAAAAATGCACATAATGATATGATTTGTAGCTAAGAACATGGAACTTGCAAAACATCTTTATTTTGTCATGCCTAACATATCTTGATAATGCAGAATATACTAATAAAAAATAAGATTATAGGAAAATGATATAAAGTAGTATGCCAAAAAGTTTCTTTTACAGTATTAAAACTTTATAAATTATAAATAAATCAATCGCAATACCCAATAGAAACAGGCGTGTAGATTTCAGAACTTTTTTGGAATGTTTTCTTTATCTCCATTGTTCCAAATGTATTAATGATTTTTGAAATATTTAAATTTTATAAAAACATGCTGAATCGCATTTTTTGAACATCAATAATTAAAAGATTTTTAAGTTAGAAATATTTAAGAAATCAAGTCAATTTATCTAGTCAAGAAATTTAGTAATAAATTTAATTTTGGTTTAGTATACTATGCAACACATTTATGCTATATCTGTGAAAAAATAAATGATAGGATAGTAATTCGCTAATCAGTCTAATATCATATTACAGATTCAAGCTGTGCAGCAATGAAAATCATGTTGTCGAAATTCTGAGGAATTGCCTACAGTTGTTCCTTTTATTTATTTTGCCACATTGTAAATGTTTACAATTAGTTTTTTTACGTTACTTGTGTTACGTTGACATTTGATGTTATTTTCATTTAATTATTCTTCTAATTTTACTGAAGACTCTTAATGTTTCCCAGATGTTGTTTCTAATTGGAAATTATTACGCTTTGCACAGAACACACACACACACATTCCTTAATCATATTTATAGAATAAAAAGTTTATGTTCCTCTCAACTTATTAACAAAAATATTAAAAAACTTATCTTTGAAACATTACAACATGGTTTTCCAAAAAAATTCATTTATTCCTTAATATATAGTTAGTTCCTATTTGATCTTTACAACCAAATTAACACATGCGTTTAAAAAATGTATAACAAAATCATATAATCTTATAAATATTTACAAAAAAAAAAAAAAAAAAAAAAAAAAAAAAAAAAAATATATATATATATATATATAATAGGACGGTTGGGTGGGTAGACGTTGGATTGAGAAGATGTGTGGCGGCGTTGTATGGAAAAATACGCATGGTTAATTTATATTATTAAACAAAAAAAAAAAAAAAAGGGGCTTTTTGATTTACACAATTGTTTGATCATACACATTTTATAATGGACTGCGATGTGTTATTTTTATATGTATATTAACTTAGTTAGATTTAGTTATTCATTGTTTAATTATTTTAAATGATTTTATATTCATTATTATTAAGAATGTGTTTGATCTAATGATTTGGATTAATACCTTTGGTGGACAATATCATATTTACTTCTAAGATAATGTTTACTTTTATACAGTGTTAATATAATATGTTTTAATTTTATTAAGTATTTTTATTTAATTTAACTTTGTTTGAAGCCACATTATTTGTGACTAATTCATTTCAATATTTAATCAATATTAATTTTAAATTCTTTGATTCTTAATTCAAATCTTTAGTATTTTAATTTAAATTATTTTAATTGATGTTGCAATTTTAGTACAGTTATTTAATCGTTGTTGTCATTTAATGGTACATTTTTAATGTTGCATTAATTATTAATTTTTCCATATTACTACTTATTTATAACATAGTATTATTAATTGATACATCCATTACTTAGATATTATTCAACATTCTATTTATTAATTAATTTCATTTATTTATTATTTAACTTATGGCTATCATTAAGATAGTAATTTGGTTTAATTATTAAACACTAATTTTCATCCATTACTTTATATTTACTTTTACCACTAGAGGGCAGCACTATTTTAAGTTGTTTTTTATTATTAATTTTTCCATCTTAATACTTATTTATAACATAGAATTATTCATTAATACATCCTTTAATGTAATTCAATTCTCTATTTATTAATTTCATTAATTTATTATTTAACTAATTGGTATCAATTAAGATAGTAATTTGGTTGATTTATGAAACATTTATTTCCATACAATTCCTTCGATTCAGATTATATTCACTTTTACTAATAGATGGCAGCACTAATGTTCCTGTTTATTTTATAATCCATTATATTTTAACATTATTTCTGGCATCACTGCAAAGCAATTTATATTTCTAAGCAATTTATATTTCTAAAATTGGCAATATGTTATGATTTTTTATGGAATTCATTCCCCAGTCATGTTGGAGTTTTCATGATGGTTCATGGACTGCAAGGTATCTTATTTTTATCTCTTTTCATCTTTATGGATTTTATACTTAATGTCTCTATTAAATGTTCTCTCTGTAATTTATAAGTATGGCTTCTTTCCTTTTTTATATTGTATTTTATTTTTTTTTATCACTGATTTGAATCATTGTATTTGAGATGTAGTCCCAATATCATATTTTTTAGCAATATATGGCTAATATGATGATGAAACATCTCATTTCATTTTATTTGTGATATTTAGGCAATTGGGACTTGATAATTCTATCTAAATTCCACAAATTTCATTTCATTTAATTCATTTAATTCCATATATTCAAATTTTTATTTAATTTCTTATTCTTTCAATGTTTTTGATTCCATATTCAGTGTGTTGGGGAATCTTTTATTGTCAACTAATTATTTCATACTTAATTAAATAAATGTTTAAGTTGGTGTTATGATAATGTTTCATTTATGGTTATATATATATATATATATATATATATATATATACACGGTGTTAAAAAAATGACCGGCATATTTGAAAAAACAATAAATACTAAACGGGCAGCAATAGAAATACACTGTTTGTTGCAATATTCTTGGGACAACAGTAAATTTTCAGGCAGACAAACTTTCGAAATTAGTTATAATTTTCAACAACAGATGGCGCTGCAGTCTGGAAAAATCTAAACCACAATATTTTCCACTTATTCGCAGCAATAATATGGCGTAGTCTCTAAATGAAATAACCAGAAACCTTTGTAAACCTGTGACTTCTTTCTGTGGGGACACTTGAAAGACCAGGTGTAATGCCACAATCCAGAAACAATTGAACAACTGAAGCAGCACATCTCTTCTGCATGTGAAGCCATCCCGCCTGACACGTTTACAAAGGTTTGTGGTAATTTCGTTCAGAGACTACGCCATGTTATTGCTGCGCATGGCGGATATGTAGAAAATATCGTGGTTTATATTTTTCCAGACTGCAGTGCCATCTGTTGTTGAAAATTGTAACTAATTTCGAAAGTTTGTCGAAAGTGGTGTATACAAAAGTCTTCAGATAATGTACAGGGTTGTACAAAATATTACGAGTGCATTTCCATCGATTGTCGAAATTTGCTAAATGTGATTATTCTAACAGAACTAAATTTTATCATATGCACATATATTGATCATATACAGGGCTGCGCAACATATTTCGACCACTTTTTTTTTACCGGAAGGTAATTTCGAAAACTGTATTTTTCAATGTGTTATACGTTTTCTAAACTGTTTACTTACATATCGTCTTTCACCTTTTTTAACGGTGAAGTTTCGTTACAGTTTTCTGGCTGTGTTGGAAAGTGTTTCATAATATATGCTTGACGTATGATTTTTTGTTCGTGTTTAATTTTGTGGAAGGTTTTGCGATAAGGCAGATATTAAATTTTCTAAGCTTATATTTTAATCTTTCGAAGTTTATTTAAAGTTTTAAAGTTTTTAATTTTTAAACGTTTTGTGTTATTACCAATTTAAGCAATAATTACACTTCAATTGAATTAAATCCAAGGAAATTTGAAAGGAAAGGGGGGGGGGGCATTTCCCTTTTTCCGTTTTCAGTCAGTCATAGGACTGAATCGTAAAAAATATCAGAACTGATCAGAATAATATCACTGCATAAAATATCAGAACAAAATACTTGCACAAAAAAGTACAATTTAACTCAATACTGACTTAACTAAACAAAGACTTTGTGAATCCAAAAATCCTGCTTATTGCAGCAGTAAAATAAGCTTTGTCACAAACCTTCAGCAAGATGGGTCAAAAATTACCATCCTGAAATCACATGACAAACATGATTTTTGCGTTAAATTTAAGATAAGAAAATGTGTAGCATTTGCCTAAATACATTTTGTATCATAATACAGGGTGGTCTAAAATTATTGAGCAAATGCCATATTTAAAATAACAAGAGGAAGGTTTATATGTATAATAACCATATGTTTTGCTTTGTAATTTCAGATAAATCACTACATAGTATAAAACAATGTCGCTTTTTCTGTCCCTACATCCCTATGTACGCTTAAATCTTTAAAACTACGCAACGGATTTTGATGCGGTTTTTTTTAATAGATAGAGTGATTCAAGAGGAAGGTTTATATGTATATCCAATAAATAGTGGAGAAATACTGTTATTTTTGAGGTTTTTAATGTGATGTCGTAAATAATTTCATTTTTTCCGCTTATACATTGCAAACGCAGGCTGAACCCTACAAGATTTATCAAAATAATGTACTAATTATTGTACACATTAAAAAGGTCTACAGAAAACACAAAGAGATGAAGGTTTTCAAGGTTAACCCGAAGCAAAGCGAGGGAGGGCCGCTAGTTTAAAATAAAAAAGAACAAAAAAAAGTATAATTTAGCAAATTACTACACTGTTAAAAATTTGCAGCAAACTGTCCAGTCATTTGACCGTTTTAAAAAAACGGTTACATAACCGTAATTTAAATATATTCTGACCATATTATTGCTCATATTATGGTCAGAATAGAGTTAAATTACGGTTATGTAACGATTTTCTATAAAAACGGTCAAATGACTGGACAGTTTGCTGAAAATTTTTAACAGTGTATAACCATTGGGAAAATGTTCCGAAGCTTAAAAAAAAAAATACCGTACTTTCATGTTATAGTGGCCCCCACAATTATGATTATGCCAATGTTGCAGTTATGATTTCGCCAAGATCATCGCAAAGCTTATCTATGAATCCTATATAGGCATATATATATACTCCAAACACTCCTATATGTGCTATATACGTCATTATGCACATATTATTTACGTCTTATATGTCGTATATACATCATATACACATGTCATATATATACAGGAAAATTAACAGGTATATTAAGGAAAAAATAACACCTCTATGATATTTTTATTCTTTCTAAAATTTTTCAGCTAGGAAAAGTCCCTTATTCTGCTGTATAATTAAGAAGAGAAGTGCGAATATTACTTCTTCACAAAAAATCCTTCATAATAAAGTTAATTTATTTCCACACTGAAATTTAAACTAATACTATCACTTCGGATTTCCTATATAGTCATAAATGATATTGATTACCCTGCTTCAAAAATCTATCACCGCAACTTTGTAGCAGCGATAATCTAATAATCTAATTAATGTTCTATTTATAGGAAATAATTCTGAAATAGAGAAAATTGTCGTTGTGGTGAATGTATTGATTTTGATTTTAAATGAAAATTTATTTTACTCAATTGAATATTTTCTTCAAATTTGGTTACGCAGTTCAACGAAGATACTAGTGGAAGCACTTCAATAAACTATAAATAATGGGATGTTGTCGTATCTTATATTAATTATCTTTTATATCTAAAATAATACAGATTATAGATGCCTTAATATTTTTTGTAATGTAAATGAAAATCTTGATGTTTTATCATTCATTAGTAATATTATTATGAATTTATTATTATTATTATTATTATTATTATTATTATTATTATTATCAATTATATTTATGAATAAATCGCCTGTTTTGTTATTATATCTTGGTGTGATTAATAAATATATATCGTCGTAGTAAATATATATCGTAATAATATATTTTTGTCTTTAACTTTTTCTTCGAAGTTTATTTATACTGCTAGAAAAATCCCTCTCTCTATAATTCCACCTTTATATATATATATCTGTATATTTAGCTACAAGTTCGTGTATGTATTTCTTTTATTGCTTTTTCGGTACTTCTCCATTATCCCGTCGACCATTTTCCATAAGAAATACCATCGCCAAACTACATGATTTAACACCAAAAATACATGATCATTGCATCACATTCACTTGACGTCAGATGCATTACACGGGTTTTTTTTATGTTATCAAGTGATTTTTAATTCGACGTTTATCTGTATGTTTTACTGATTTTTTATTTATTCCGTTAATTAAAATAACAATTATGTCATTAAACGGTGAAGTCATGATATTAACAGAGAAAACAAATTGCAAAAATGTTGCGATGCATATAGTTACGTACAATAGATCAGTTTCATCCGGCATCAGCAACATTTATCCACCAGTCGAGAAGGATACTTAATAAAAATAATGTACATAAATAAATATCCAAGATTAATGTTTATTCTGTTTTCATAACCATATTCTTTATTTTTATTGCTTAAAGTTACTGTTAGTTGACACTTTTGCAAGTAAGACTTTTCCGAATTTCTCGTTTTTTTTTTTTTTTTTTTTTTTTTTTTTTTTTTTTTTTTTATTGACATTTTTTCATTAGTTTATTGGAATTGGCGTTGCAGTTTGGCGATAGTTTTTGTTTATGGAAAGTGGTCGACGGGATAATGGAGAAGTACCCTTTTTGTCTTTATTTATTGAAAAATCCACATTTAAAACCTGATATATATCGCATATGTTTTTTTTTTTTTAATTTGTCAGTTTAAACAATTACTTATATTAGGAAAGTAACGAAAAACATTTAATAACTTGTTAACTCGTAAAAAAATTCAATTGTAACTTTATTATATTCTGCACCCCGTAACAGATAATTTCTATTATCAAAAATAAAAAGTAAAACTCGAAGATTACAAGCATTGTCAATGACACTTGGCGTATCAAGACACTTGGAATATTTCCAATATTTTTAACGTAAAAGAACTATTTATTAGTAGTGTATAGTAAATTTTTTGTCGTCTTATAATAATTCGTATTTGAAATTAAATTAAAGCTTATTTACATCTGTCAATATTTAGCTTTTACAAACAGTCTTCATCAAATAACTTTCTTCATTTAAAATTAAAAATGTTATGCGGGACAAAAAATAAATAAATACATAAATAAATAAACAGACAATTACATGTACTTTTTATATAAGAAAAATAAATATGGAACGTACTTAAATAACAATCTACATACTCATAGTTTTCATAGTTATTATTTTCAAATAAGTATGAAAATTTATTGTGAAACGCTTAAAGTATAAAATAAAAATATATTTAGGAATTGCGTTACATCCTTAAACTTTAATATTGTACTTCTTTTGTATTTGACAATATAAAAAAATACTTATTTCATTTATGATGTTTAACCTCGTAATTGCATAAATATGATAAATTTTTCAAATTATTTCATTTTCAAATTACTTTATACTTTATATGTTGTATAATGCCTTTTTGTAAAAGTAACTGGAGTTTGTTTCTACAAACTTGATTTCTTACCTCTTATTAGCTATGCCACTTCATAAAATCATCAGTACACGTGCTTGATAATATGGTTTAAAAAAAAATCATACCATCATTATCATACTATCACACACATATAAACAAAAAATATTGTTGCATGCCAAAATATGTTTTACTGGTGTTTGTTTTGATGCTGAGTGAATATTTATTATAAATTCCTCTAAATACTATTTTATTAATGGTGCATATTTAGCCGACATATTTATGTAGTATTTTACTTGAAAAAATGGATAATTCTTTAAAACTAAAAAAAAAATGCCATTCGTTAGAACGAAGTTTGTCGTTATAACATGAGTGGGGAAAAATTGTTCCATCTGATAAATAACCCAGTTGTAGAAAAGGCAGTTAAATTCATTCCATTACAGGAAGTAAATTCACTCTTTCTTTAAAATAATGAGGATTTTAAAAATAATACTATTTACGGAGAAATGTATTCTGATTTTGTGCTGAGAAGGGTAAGCAGGCTAAAAATTGTCCACATTTCAATTCGCAAGGAACCCAAGATTTTATAATCCATTATCGTACATTAGCTTGATATGTGCAGCAAACTGTATATCATTGCTGAGACGTCAGTGAATGCTCACTGTGGAGACGCGAAAAGTTTTTAGTTTCCGATTGTTTGTCTGTCTGTTTGTTCTGCGATGACTGACGTAAAAAGCACCCGATTAGGTTGATTTTTGGTGGGTATGTTAATGAGGTACCTGGAATTAGCTGCATAGTTTTTAGTTACATTTGGTTCAGTCGTTCGAAAAATATAGAACATTTCTTTTTAGATCATAATGCTTTCCTATGGGAACGCAGACTGTTTTCAAATTTCATTTTTAATTGAAATGAAAATCACATATCTAAATAAAGGATTTAAACGTAAATTAAGGATACTAAATTTTCAATATGAAGGTCTTAAATATATGCAATAGCTTTGAAAATTTGTCGATAAATCTATTAGAATTTAGAAATTAAATGTTTTAATTATTGGAAAAATTTTGCAAGTGTTCGGGAAATATAAAACATTTTATTTTCCTATTTTTTACAAATTTTAAAATGCATTTCTTTTTCTTTCCTCTTTATTTTATTAGCAACCATATTTCAAAGAATATCAAAATAAGAAATGCATTTTTTATCTAAAAAATTACAAGAATAGGAAGTTTATAAGAAGTTCAGAATATCAGTGCATAAATCGGGTTTACTTTAACGCTTCTAATTTCTGAAACCTCCGAAGTATTTTATATGCCTATAAATATGTATGTAACATTAAAAAAATTAAATTGCGAATTGTAAGATGCTAAATAATATGAAAAGTGAAATTAGAAAACAATGACTTTCAGAGCTGGCGTTAAGGCTCCTGATCTGCAGATTTACTAGTGTATAATAATACGAGCAAATCTTTCTTGTTTGTGTGTATGCAAATTTTACTTTAAAAAAGGCTTTAACGATATTGACTAAATTTTGTCATAACTAAAAAAGGTTTTTGACTAAATTTTGTCAAGAACCTTTTTATTTTTTTCTGTGAAATTGGAAGAATTTTAAGATATGATTTATTTAATTTATGTATTACCATAAAGCGATTATTGTTTTGATAAATCTATCTACATATACATGCTGTACCATATTACCATCCAAGGGTTGTAATGAACTGAGAATATTTTTATTTTGTTTCTGATCATTCTAAAAGCTCAGTAAATTGCAAATATATATGTCCTCAATAAAATCATACAATATGATGTTTTAGAATTATTTGATTGAATATTTCCTCATCTATTTCAAAAGAGTCATCAAGTCACTCAAAAAGTTATACTAAATTCAAAAAATACACTCTCAGAAAAAACTGTAAATTTATGAGCGTTTGCCCTTCAATTTTCAGGAGCAACAGCCTTATTTGATGAAAAACGGTCTGATTCACTAAATAAGTGGCCTTATCCCTTAGATACTTAAAAAATTAAGAGCAATCCACATATTCTTACAGTATGTTAGCAAAAATACTGTACGACCCCATACATTGTCCTCCGCTAGGGTGTAATCCTTCATTTTACTCGTGTTTCGAAAATTTTAACCCGCCAAAACAGCGATTCTGTGATGATTATCTAACGTGCTACGTGCTACGGAACAGTAAGCGAAGTGTTATTGTGTTTTAAAATGCATTATATCCTGTGCATTATAATGCTATATTACTTTGCCCCGTAAAATTACGGGCTCCACAAAATGATGGGCAAGGATTTTTTTTGTTTACGGGGTATGACTGGAATCTCTGCTGCCGGTCTCTGCCCGTAATTTTACAGCAATTCTTTTTTTACAGTGTACCAGTCACTCTTGTGATCCGCTCCATCCCACATAAAAAAAAAAAAAATCTAATACAAAAATACTTGATTATCTGTATCCGACAAACTTCTTACAAAATGTTTAAAAAAAAGGGAACTCAACAGCACTCAATTGTCTGGACTTTAAAAAATCTTATTCGATTCAGGATATAAAAACATCCAAATATTGACTTTTTTTTTATAACATGATTTAACGATTTCAGTACACAAAATCCAGTTTTTTTCTTTCTTTTTCCATATTACCTTTTTAAGTTTAATGTGCGATACTTATGACAGTGTGACCACACACACTTAATCCGTCTTGGAGATAAATATCCCAATTCATCAATAATTCTATGTTTATTTAAGATTATTAACCCGGGTTCACGCACGCCCGGTGTACTCAGCTTATAAGGAATTAAATTTCAAATAAAGTTCACCATTAAAGGGATCTATATATAGTCCTTATAATAATGTAAAGGAATATTAATTAGCATTTCATAAAGGAAGTTTATGTGTCAATATTTTAAACATAAAGATTGATTGTTTCGTATATGCTGTTTGATCTTATAATCGCATAGGAATTACAATATCTTTCAATAATCTTAATTCTGAACATACGTCGTATATCCATTTATTTGAATGTATTCTCTGGTCCGTTAGTATTAAGTATAAATAAATATGGTATTTCTTTCAGGATTAAGAAGTAAAGATATTTTCTTTTATTCTACTATTCTAAATATTGTATGTCAAATAATACAAAAAAAATCTTTTAGCAAATGTATCTATGCACAAAATTTGATTTTCACGGAACGTAAAATATTTATCTGCGTAAAAGAAACTTCGGTTTACCTATTGTATTTCGAAAATCTATTACATTCTCTGATGCACAAAGAATCTGCTCCGGAATTTCAAAGAAGTTTAATAATAAATATCCGGAAAACTTCCAGACTTCCAGGAATAGGAAATAGTTTCTATTCATACAGAGTCCAGGATATAGTACATAATGGAAACATCAGTAAGTAAAATAAAGGCTAACAATGCAAAATAAAAGTTTTCTGGGAAAACAGGGATAGAGAAAAACTTTAATAAATAATTAGGAATTGAAATGACATTTATTTTATTTTCGATTAATGCTTTCTGAAATTTATTTTCAGATTTCCACGATATATTTAAATACAGAATGTAATAAATAAACTAGTCGGATATGCCAATCCCATAACTTTATTTCTTATGTCTCATACATGTTAATATTTGAAAATTCGCTATCACACCGCCAAAAAAAATCAATATTTTTCATCATTCTATTGTACCTCATCTGCTTGCGAATCGTCGAGTTATCTGGTTTCGAGCAGCCGATGTATTATACTAAACTACGAAAAGTCATTCTGACATGTAAGGGTAGGAAAAGATAGCTTCCCTGTTGCTTGGTATTAAGATTTTAGATAATTTTACGTTAAAACGAAAGTAAAATGCATGGAAACCGATTACAGAAGAGTCATTCGCAGTTCTCGTCAATACTGAATTTGAATGAAAATAAATTTGACTGACATAGCCAAGTTTGCTTCATATATGGCAACGTATTTGTGTCGCCAAATTTGGCGATATTTTGATACTTATTACCAATTTTGGCGATATTTTGCCAATTGTCGCCAGGTTGGCGAGAATTTGACGTTGGCGAATTAAAATATATTTTTTATTGTGTTAAGCATGTCCGAGGAGAAACGGTGGTTACAACAATGAAAGACAATTTGCCGAAATCGTTCACTAAAACTCATAAATTAAAACCGTTTATGGAGGAATCCTGCTGTATTGTTTTAAAATGTGAGCCACTCTAAAATTTCAAACCGCTATATCTCAATCATTTTTTAAGATATATGTAAACCAAAAAGTGCTCTGGAATCCTTGGACCAAGGACAAACATTTAACCCCCCCCCCTCCCCCCACAAAAAAAACTTTCTTTTTGAACCCCATCTTTTTGAATTTTAAATCCTTAAATGGTTATCACAGCGCCCCCTCTCAGCGCAATATCCCGACATTCAACTGGGACCTGCAAGCAATAATCAAAAACATATACAAAAACATATACAAAAATTTTGGTTCAATTATCTGCATAACTTCATACACTTTTCAATGATACAATAGGGAAAAAAGAACAAAAATCGCTATCACAGCTCCCCCTTTCCTCGGTACATCTCCAAATTCAATTGGAACCTGCTGGCCATAACCAAAAACCTATAAATGAAATTTGGCTCAATTTTAAGCATAACTTCATATACTTTTCGATGATACAAAGCGGAAATACACACAGATAGACAGACATTTTGTAATAAACCTGTTTTTCGAAATCTCTGAACCCTAAAACGTTTAAATCCGTCGAAAACCGGAAATCGAAATATATTTCGATTACAATACCTTCTTCTATTATAGATAGAAATAAATAAAAAGGGGAAAAATGGAGATAGTTGATTATGAATATACAAAAATTATAAAAGGTTCGCAATACTGATGGTCGAACTACAAATTTAAAAGCTACTGTTTCCCGTGAAATTTACGCTTTTGTTAACACGATAGCGCCCCAAAATATTAGTCGGATTGACAGCAAAATATAGCCGGACGTTGATGTACGTAACGACCACGGGTGTTTTCTTTCTTTTTTTAATTAATTATTTATTTATTTATTTTTTTTTTTAAGTGCGAACTGTTCGGTAGCCGAATTAGATCTTACTCTTTTTGTAACCAATCGATGTAATTTGGATTGAATTTTATATATAAAAAAAGAAAAGAAATCTAAATACCAGTATTAACCTGTTTTTGGTTTACTTTCTACGCAAATACAGGGTAAGGAACATATTGTAATTATGATAAAAACTCGCTTATGGAAACATTAGCATATTTTAACATTATGAAGTTCGCTGACGTATATATATATATGTACATGTGTGCGTATGCTAGCATCTGCACGTATAATACAATTTCCGCATGTTTTTAGGTCCTCAAATCTCATTCTTACTGAAAAAGTGAAAAAAAGACTTCAAAATTAAAATACAAATTAAAAGAATTTAAAATGTTGCAATTTTTTTTATCGCGAACAACTTGTATAACTAACATTATACTTGGAAACAACTTTTCAGCAAAAGGTCTTAATCTCACCCAGTCTCAATCGAGACCACAGATCATTTAGTAAGTAAGTAGGTAAACTGTTGTTTAGATTAAATGAAAAAAGAGGGAAAATTACGTAAATTAAAATCATTGTAAAATAGTGAGACATTTATGAATTAAAATGCAATTTAATGTCGTAATTTTCAGCAGTTAAATTACTTAGTTACAGCAGTTTTTACGTAATTACAGCAGTTATTTTACGTTTCTGAAATAAGGTCTCCATAAATTTTAAATTTTAATCTTAAAACACGTGTAATGATGTTACATCGTATTAAGTAAATATATATTTTTTGTTTGTTTGTTAATCGAACTTAGCCGTGTCACGCGTCGTCGGTGTATTTCAACTGTGTGTTTCCATTCCAACATAAACTTTTCTTTTCAAATTTATTGTATAGTTGAAGTCTAAAGTAAATCTGTTTATTTTGATTTAGTCCAGACAATCCAGACAAAGAAATTTAACATGATAAAAACGATGGGTACCAATTTACACCTGTTAAACTGATAATTAAAAAATAACACGGAATTAATTATTATTAGAACAACAACTTACAGTGCATCAAAATTACAATACTTCTTAGATTAGATTTATAGATGAGCAGTAAATGTACTTCACCTTATGCACAAAAAAGCTTTCGTCTTTGCAATCAAGATTTACAAATTGACCTAAAGGTATTTGTACTATTGGGAAAGCCGGAGCTGGAAAAGTACGGTATTCAAAGAAATTCGTAAAAGAGTTACCGAGCAGTTGGAACCGGAAGCTATCATGGTTTTGGCTGAGTTGCAAGTAATGTCTGGGGAAGACCATTCACTCTGGGCTAAATCTACCAACGTGTTTTTAATCGTTCGATGATTTAGGAAGTGAATCATGAAGATATCTACAGCTCAGCATGGATCCAGTGCCATTTCTCATTATTTAGGAATTTTCAATGACAGGGTATCGTCTGATGGCTGCACTTAAGCAAAGATGTCGCGAATGTAAACCAGATAGCATTGAGCCTTTTGGAGGCTTATTTGTTTACCTCATTGGAGATGTTAGGCAGCTACAGCTCTAAGACACTCCTCTATATAAGATATATTATAATAGATATTCTATAAAAGACATTTTGGCTTTGTGGGGACAAACAGTGATTAGAACTTTTGAAAAATGTTTCATCTTAATTAAGTCAATGCGACAAAGCGACGATCAGCAAAGACAGTGTCGAGAGACACTTGATTGTTTTTCCGTGGGCCAAGTTACAGGCGAGCAATACGCATCCCTCATTCAACGACGTAAAGCTTTACTGCCTCCGACTAAGCTTGAAATATTTCAAGATTCTATACACCATTATCCTACAAACAATCAAGCTGAAGAGTATGATGAAGAAATACTTCGTAATTTAAAATGACCAGTGGCAAGAATATTAGCAGACCATAATAACAAAATAGTAAGATGGAATGAAAATGATCATGCATCTAGACTTCAGGCTGAACTTTTATTAGCCATTTGATGGAAAGTTATGTGCGTACCAACCTCTCGACAGAGGGAGGATAAAATAAAATAAAATAAAATAAACGAATATATAAATATACTCTAAATAAAAACGCGAAATTTGTTTACGTAAAATGATATTTTCTGAGAAAATAAATAAATAAATAAATTTTGTGCATATTAATTCCATAAAAACAGTTTAAAAAACTATCACGTTTATTTAAAATATTACATTTTTATATTAAAATTATGCTTTGTGGGATTTATGTCTAACATAATGTTTTCCTAAAACTAAAGAAAATGAAAATATTTAGACGAAAATATTTCTTTAGAAAAACCTTAAGAAATTGGATGTAATAAAATTATACGTAACTACTTGAAGAAAGAATAAGCATTAACATTTATATATCCTCCAGGAACAGACATTTGATTATCAAGTCACGTATCCAGCATCATCTTCAATGTTGGATTGGTCAAGTATAAAAAACTTAATATAAAAGTAGAGTATTATACATTTATATACTAATTGTATTGCAAGATATTAAACGAAAATTTTGGTGAAACTTTTAACTACCCCTTTTCGCAACACGTCGAAATAACAAAAACTATTAGGTTAATCGACACGAAAATGTGCAGATCAATTTAACAAACAATCACAATTTAAAAAAATAAATCCAATTTAAAAAAATTCCATCAACAACATTCGGAAATATTAATTGGAAAAATTTAATTTTTTGAGTGATTTAATATTGCAATGTGCGTGCACGTGTTTGATAAAAAATTGAGCTGCCACAGATCTTTGTGATTATGAAACCACAAAGAAAGAGGTACTAAGAGATTTTTTTAGGTGACTCAAAAATTAACAGTTCTAATTAAGCTACGATTTTAAAAATAACACTTTTCGAATCCTCTCTGTTTCCTCATTACAAATTTGTTAAAATTAAGATTATCCGATTCTTATAAAACAAGATATTTATTATTTCGTATTAATTTGATTGCAGAAAAAATTATTTTAATGTGTTTTCTTTTTTTCAGGAGTAACCGTACCAAGCAAGATGTCTGTTATCTCTTGCATAAAGAAAGATACAAAAAAGTAATACAAAGTTGGAGTGTCGTTATTAGAGAATGTATAAAAATTTTTAAAATCTTGGATTTTTTTATTGGAAAATTATGAATCCATACTTAAATCAGGATAAGAATTAAGATCTTCTAAAAACCTAAAAATCCTGTTTTTTATGAAAAAAGAAATAGAAGCTTATGTGACAATGTGTATGATAATTAAAGAAACGTTTGCATCGGGGTTTTCTTGAACAAATTATTCGTTATACTTGCGGATATGGAAAGAGGGGGGGGGGGGTCGGGGTTAATGACTTTTTATTTAATATCGCATTTATTGTACTTCATTGCACTTCCCCTAGCGGCGGGTTTTTCATTGATTGAGAACTCTAATTAATAAAAACAATTGTATTGCTCTGATTTAGGCAAAACAAATTGCATTTAAGAATGTTAACATTTTTAGCTTCACCAGTAGCCTTTTTTAAATGTAATATATAGGGAATACCAAAAATTTCAAATAACGATTTTCGTAAAACTTTAATTTATGTTCCTACTATAAGTATACAACCTGTAATCACTTGATGCATACCATCATTTAAAGTAAGTGCTTTGTTGTTGTGCACTTGACGAAGCAATCCGACAATGTTTTTTCTTCTCTAACTGTACGTACATTCTTATCTCGGTGTTAATGTGCCCCATCACAACGAATTTTGTATGATTCAACTTGGTTTTCGATCGCGTTACATATTTTAGTTCCACCTTCCACCGCCAGTGAAGGCATTATTTTCTCGAGTTCTATGGGCCCAATTTCGACGGAATTGTTTTTTTCAACTCCCTTGATACAACGTGTACCCGTGTTGGATGTTCGTAAACAACAAATTGGGCCCCTTAGCTGGGGAAGGTGGAACTGAAGGACTTTGCAGCGCGTGCGCAACATGCTGATAAACGGTGCCGAAGGTAACGGAGACACCCGTCGGATTTTCATTCGGAAAGTGGCTTGTTTGGAACATTGTGCGTCCCTGGCGGCGGAAGCTGGAACTAAAATATTTTACAATGCGTGCACATCACGTCTACTATACGGTACCACAGGCAGCTGAAACATGTGTCGGAGGTATGCTTAAATCAGAATGCATCCCCTGTCGGCGGAAGGTGGAAATAAAAGATTTTACATCGTGTGCGCAACACTTTCACATAAATAATTTCATACAAAATCACGTTAAAGATATAAAATCATACAAACTTTAGGTTTGTTTAATTTTATTATCACGGACCCGGGCAACGACGGGCGGCCCAGCTGTATCATAATAAAGTTTACTAAAGTGCGTTAAAATTGCATAGAACATTCAGTTAAATATAGTTGTAGTTAAAACATTACTATAATACATTTTTGAGGTTTAATAATGTATGTGATATTAATACATATAATTTACAAATTTTACAATAAATAATTCGTGAAACAGATTTTTACAATATAATGAAAATTAATTCTTAAATTCTTATGCGCCACCTTTGATTTTAATGTTTAAATACTTTATAAGCACTAGAACGTATGGTTTCCATTGATTAATTTATTTCTAAGATAGATAAGTTCAATTGTGAAAAAAACAGCACTAGCACTTTTTGCAACAAACATCGTTTTTTTTACTATATTACAGAAGTCAGATAATTAAGAGATAGCCCTCTGGGAAGTAATTACACTAGGCTGATAATAAGTTTTTTTGTTTGTGTGTTTTGCTTGTTGTTCCGTTATTCTCACCTGACGAACTGTGTAGAGACTTGAAAGAATTTATCTGCTTTGTAATTTCTTTTGAAGTGGAGTTAGAAAAAAAGTATATTTTTTTCTAAACCAAAGAGAAAAAAGGTATAGTTAATTCTAACTGATTTCATGGATAAAGTTGCTGTTTTTTTTAATAAAAAGACATTTATAACTGGTTAAGAGAACTTATATTTTAATTTCATTTTTCAAATGAAAATATGAAGATAGAATATTCTTGTAATAAATTACATGATTTTTTCCTTAAAATATTTAGGATATTTGAAATATTTCTGAGCATTATTAAATAGAACTTTGAATGAATATTTGCATTAATACTTTAGCTACCGAATGATGATGTATCACTGATGTACTCGTGTACTTTCCATACATAGACTAACACTTATACAGTAGTTTAAGAAAACACGTTAACACATCGGCTGATAAGTTCCTGGTCTGGCACACAGATGGCGTTACAATCGCCGAACCGATGCTTTTTTTAGTAAATACTAACCTTTAAAAGGTAGCAGAAAAAAATGTCATGACGATTCGCCGTGTGGATAAAACGTTAGAGTTTTTTTAGTTGAGCGACTTTGTTGATAAACAAAAAAATGGATAAACAAGAATTTCAAGAATTGTTATTTGATGGGAAAAAAAACATCCGGAAAACATAAAAAAAGTTCACAAAATCGTTTTGGGGAACCATAAAGTGAAGTTGCAGGAGATAGCTTAGACTCTGAAGATATCCATGGAACGTGTAGGTTTTATTTTGAATGAACTGAATGTCTATGAAAAAGCTGTTGTGAAAGTGAGTGAAACGCGTGTTGACTTTTGACCAAAAACAACAACGAGTGATTCTGAGTACTGTTTGGAGCTTTTTCGTTATAAAACTATGTTATTTATTATAAAATTATTGTTATTATTTATTTATTAAATTATTATTATTAAATTATTATTATTATTATTATTATTATTATTATTATTATTATTATTATTATTAAATTATTATTTATTATTAAAATTATGTTATTTATTAACGTTATAAAGTTATAAAATTATGTTAAAAAGTTGTGTTTCCTTTATTAGACAGGGAAATTATCAGCCCATGTGTTAAATGTTTAAAAAGTCAAACTAAGTACGTGCCTTAAAAATTTAATGATGTGAATGACTAGAGACAGTCATCCAGGTAGAAAATTTTTGAAAGAACCTCTTTCGGTACAAGAACGTTACCGCAAAAAAATTACCTCTGACTGTGAATGGTCAGGCGCAGGCTAAGGTATTAAATTATCTTCATTTTGCAAGGTTTAATCTGTGTCAAAAGATACTGATTACCAGAAAAAATCATTTTCTGCCTTAGTTAATAAATAATACAGTTCACTGTAGCCTATCACAACTACCTTATAATTTTAATTGAAAAAAGATAAATAAAGCAAATATTATATACAGGGTGATTTTTTTTTTTTAAGTTGTGAAAGTAAAACCCTATAACGAAAGAACCACTGATCCAAATGACCGGAAATTTCACCAGTATGCTCCCAAAGCTATGGGAATTTTTTAGGCAGGGTTAGAAAAAAAACTTAAAATCTCACCAACAGATGGCGCTGTATAAGCAGTAAAGTCGGTAGAGGAGCTTGTGCAAGACACACGCACAGTGGATAGTCGTCACTCTGTTGTGGAACAAGCGGTTTCACGTTTCCAAATCGTAGCTGAAAGCATTGGACAGCACACTGAAAATCGTATGCGTTAGTTGCGCAGTTCTCTACGAATTTTTTATTTCGTTCTGTTTCTGCAGGTGTTTGCAGTTCCTTTACCCAATTACTGCATTCTGTATATCAAAAACATACAGAATGCAGTAATTGGGAAAATGAACTGCAAACACCTGCAGAAACAGAACGAAATAAAAATATGGAGTAAAACATTCGTACAGAACTGCGCAACTAACGCATACGATTTTCAGTGTGCTGTCCAATGTTTTCAGCTACGAGTTGGAAACGTGAAACCACATGTTCCGCAACAGAGTGAAGAGTATCCACTGTGCCTGTGTCTTGCACAAGCTCCTCTCCCGACTTCAATGCATATACAGTGCCATCTGTCGGTGATATTTTAAGGGTTTTTTTAACCATACCAAAAAAATTCCCATTGCTTTGGAAGCATACTGGTGAAATTTCCGGTCATTTGGCTCAGTGGTTCTTTTGTTATAGGGTTTTACTTTCACAACTTTAAAAAAATCACCCTGTATTTTAAAAAGTTTATTTTGGCGTCTAAGAAATGTTAATGTTTTTCCTTAGTTTAAGGATAGATATTTGTTGTATGACCCTCGATATTGATTATTGAGTACATGCAAGTTCAAAGATCACAAAAGACATAAATTTACAAACACAAATTACTAATGTTTAAAGCGAGGTGTAACTCTGGATCGCAACTTAAAATAATCTCTAATTTGAGTATGGAATAAGTAATTTGCACATTTAAATATAGACTAATTATGAAAGTTATATTTTAAGAACATATCTGATAAATATGACAGTTAGGACACGAATTGCGTATACGAATTTTTTATGTTATAATATACATAAAAATTTACAATAGAATTCGTCGAGCACGGCTAAAATGCACACTCTGTTAAAACTAGCAATTTACACGTTAAGAATTCTTCATCATTTAAACTATATTAATATTTTCACATTTTATACGAGCAACATAAGCAGGATCACGGTTTATACGTAGAAAACAACTCTTCAATTCAATGTTATTTTCTGCAAAATGTAGGGTAAAATTAAGAAGGAAATGCCTGTATTATCGAAAATTTTTCTTTATCATCAATAATATATCTACCTAAGACTTGTCGTTACTACAAATGTACTAATTTATCCGTTTTAAAAGATATTATTTCAACTTTCAAGAGCACCACAGAAAATGAAGGGAAAGCTCTGATTTCTTAATACACTTATCTTTGTTTTACTTTTTACAGTTTTCAGTGCCTCTGATATATGCTTCATGTTAAGATAGGTTCTCCTAAATTTAGAAAATTTCTCTTTGGATAGAAACTTGTACAAACATCACAAAGAATATAAAAGGATACTTTTTCATAGAAAGTAGTTAGTTTTTACAAACTGAAAGGGTATCATGATATTTTATAACAATATGACACACGCGAAAATATTCGGTAAATCTAAAAATGAATATTTATACGATTAATTAATATTAAACATAGATTATATGTAATTATTTAATTTATTTTTTAAATATCGAAATATTTATTTCCTTTATTTTTTAAATTTGTTTAATCCGTTACGTTCGGTAACTTCATCATATATCCAAAAAAAGATAAAATTACTTTACCACGCATGTCCAATGCGGCCTTTAGTGATTTTCTTGGTGTTCTTTTGAACATCTACTGTATTCGCTTTTATATAAAAAAATAAACATTTTTAACGTAGATTTCTTTAAAATCAGGAATATTTGCATGTTCGGCTGTATTACTGTGGCTAATGTATTTCCTATAATTCATTAATACATTTCTAAAGTGTATTATAATATTTCACTTATATGATAAATTAGTATATTTCATAAGAATTTTTGTATTTTGTATGACAAAAAAAAAATATATATAATGAAATGTATAAATACCTCGATTAGAAATGTTGATAAAAACTGTGCTGAACACGCCATGTTTCTACGCAAGAAATAACTATTTTTTCAAAGCCTTAGTAATAAAATATAAAAGATCAGAATGTCTTGACAGCAAGTGTAATTTAAGAGATTGATTGTTAGAAAAATTGAGGTTAATCTCTAGGGTAGTTTTTACACGTTTCAGCTTTCTTTTCATTGTAGTCTTCATGAAATAATAGAAGTACGGTTGTGGACAATGTTAAAAACAATATAAATGAAAAATAAAAATTTATCACCATACATCCAAATTATTTGATTAGTTTCATTTTCTTATTTCTATAGATTTTTATTTCAGTCTTAAAAAATAAAAAGATTTTTTCAAAACATAAATTTACTACTAACAAAATGATAAAAATAGCAAAACATAAATGTTAATATTTGCTAGAAATTATTATTTTTAGTGAAAAAATAAGAAAATCCAGTTTATTTAATTTAAATGTATCTTCAAGAGAATATAAAGTAAAAGTTCAAAAGTGAATTACGTATAAAACATTTCTAAATTGTACATTCTGATAAAGCAGAATTTGAGATTACATTTAATATTTTATACTATAACATAAATTAGATAAATGGTAAGTATATAATAAAATTTTAGATGTTTAAGCATTATTTTTTTCATGTAAAATATGTATCTATTGTAAATGTTTTTCTCTGTTATAAAACCATAATTATCATTATCGAAAATAACACCTTGTAAAACATATTTATTGTGAAATTAATCATTTCCTGATACTTAGAATTTGTCATTCTACCTTTTTTATTAAATGGATTTAAATAGAAAAACAAGAAATGTAATAAAATGTTGTATTAACTTCCCATGAAATTTAAAAAGGTTTAAAAAAGAAATCACTTTCTTTTCATTAGCTGCGTTTCAGAAAAGTTAAATTTATGAGGAAAGTTTTCACTTAAAATTGGAGTACAGATGTAGTTCAATTTACAAGTTCCTTAGAAGCTGAGCTTACTAATTTTTATTAAAATGCATTTTTCTCTTGCCACAAATATTCTAGAAATATTGAAACTAATTCACACCAATTCATCATCTTATACCAAGCAATTCGAAGTATCATTTTCTTATTCAGATACGAAGAATAGTATACACACTGAAAAAAAATTGTTGATTTTACAGTATAATACTGGCATACCAGCTGCCAGTATTATACTGTAAAATCAACACTTTTTATTTTTTGCAGTGCAGTGCAGTCTTAATATCAAACATTGTTAGTGAATGTTTCACCAACAAAATATTAACAAAATTGTGGTCTTCTACGTTTACACATGGCAATTGAGAGTTCCTAAAAGCATAGCATTTCCGCATCTACGACTATTTCATGTTACAGTATTATTAGCGATGTCATTTCGCCGATTTAGAATTTGTGATATTAATCTATAAGATTTTGCATAATTACATGATAATAAATGAGTATTTCATATTATTAAAGGTGAGAATATATCCCTGGTGCCGTAAGAAGATGTTAACAAGTCAAAAAATACTAAATCCTATCTCTGAATCTCGTGCATAACGTTATATACGACCAGCGTATGTCAGTTTTGCCAGTAATTTGTTTAATTAATATTGTCTGATTCCTACCAATTTTTTACATTCTTCTTTCTTTACAAGAAGAAAGTATTGTATTCATGAAAATGTTCATCTTACGGTTTTAGACGAATTTATACGTTTTGGAAGGTCCAGAACACTGTTTGACTGTTTTTGTAGAAAATGTCTGTGTGTGAGTCTTTGAGTCTGTCGTCTGTATCTCTGTATCTCTGTAATTTTTGGGTGCTCTACCTAAAGAACTAATGCAACGAATTTAATAAAACTGTATATACAGTTAGTCTCTGATATAAATTGTTCCTTTTTAGTTTTTGGTGTAAATCGCCCAACATGTAGCGCTGCTACGCTTCATATTTTACGACTTGCATGACAGCTATATCTCAATAACTAATGCACAGAATTTCATCAAACTTCAGATTCTGTTAGACCATGACATATATAGATTCTTAATAAAATTTGGTGTAAATAGCCCGGTGACGCTGTTATGCTACATTATTCACGATTTTTACGATGTTTATAGCCCAATAACTAATGCACAGAATTTCATCAAACACCAGATTCGGTTAGACTTTGACATAAGTTGATTTTTATTAGTATTTCATGTAAATATCCCAACATGTGGCGCTGCTATGCTGCATTTTTCATGATTTACATGATTTTAGCGATAGTCAAATCTCAAGAATTAATGCACAGAATTTAATAAAACTTTAGATACAGTAAGACCTTGATATAAATTGGTGGTGATTCGTTTTTGGTGTATGTGAAACCTATATGAGATAGAAGAAAGTTTTGGAATTGGCACATCAGACTAGTTTAAAATATCGTAATTGGCCTTATTCTCGCATTGTATAATGTCATTAAATAAGGTGAATATTTCAACTTGATGCTAATCAAGCAATCTGAATAAAAAGAAGTAGCATACTGGCGACACTGGTGTAGTTTGACATCACCGCAAAGCTACAGGCACTTTTGGCGAATAGAAAAGCGAAGAAATGAATTATTTGCGTAGGAAAATAATTGTAATACAGCTCTTCATATAAAGAGTGGGAAGTCTTATAGAATAATGATAAAAAAGAAAATGACAAAAATGGGAATTACAGAACAAATAATTTAGTATAAAAATGAATTTACATCGTTGTTTAAGATGAAATGGAAATGGATATACCTTGAATTTAGGAAGATGATATACGAAAAAAAAGATACGTGAAATGTTTTAATAGTTTTTTGTAAAGAAGAAATAAATGTTGTCGCAGGCATTAAGATGAACTGGTAGAATGAATTACTGGAATATTTTTAAAGACAGGTGAGAATTAAATAAATTAGGGTTAGATAATTATATTAGATAGGAAAAACTTAGAGAATACTTTTAAGATAGGGTGGGACTTTTAAATTCATTTAATGTATACACTTGATAAGTTAAATACTGTTTATTGTATAAATAGTATTCTTATTTTTAATAAAGATAATTAATTTGTGCTTGGCGCAAAATACTCTATAAATATTTGAACTCTTTCTTTATGATCTTTTCGATTTTCTTTTGGTTTTAAAATGTCTTCACCCAAATTTATCTAATTTTGAAAAATAATAAAATAGTTAGTTGCAGTACAGTACATGCCAAAGAATACAAATGGTACAACCCGAAGTTTAAACACTCTCTTTATCAATAACATTTAGTCATTTTTCATTTTCTTTATAAGGACTTAGTATGTTTGCTTCTCTAAGGAAAGGCGTTATTTTCCTGATCTGAAAAAAGTATCTGTAGTAAAAAAAATTGTCAATGTCCATTTTATTATACCAGACATCAAAGGAAGTGAGATAAAAAATGTACTTAATATATTTCTGTAGTTTTGAAAAAGTTAAGAAATCCTTTAAACTATGTAACAGAAACTTTAGTTTTAACGTAAAATTAATTTGGTTTCCTTTTACTGGAGGCATTTTCATCATATTCTGCTTTAAAATATGATTAATAAAAATACTGAAACAATCGTAAAGTAAACAAGGACACAAAATTCTGCATCGGGCATAGATTATGAAACACTTCACAAGAGTAACAGAATATTATTGCAAAATTTAATTTATTTATACGTTGTAATCCGATCATACTGTAAGGGATCGACTACTCTCGTCTCGTGAGTAGGCGATGTTTTGAATGAGATCGTAGTTTTTGTCCACTAACCGGCCATGTGCGTAAAAATTTTATTAATGTCCCCTTTCTCTAACGTTCGATGGATGTCTGAATCTCGGAAATTGTGAGTCGCTGTTTTCGTTCAGTCATGCAAATTTTTTGAAGCTGGTCAACCGATACTGTGGAGTATATAAGTGGTGAATTTTCATTTTAGAGCAGACTTAGCCGAGAGGCAGCGAGACTTAGGAGAGACTTAGACTTAGGCGAGTCTTGAGATCGATATTTGGCCTCGGCGCTAAAGTTAAGCTTTACGCTCCTGTTAAATTGAGATAAGCCTGCATCAGAGCTTATTAAGTTTGAAATGTAAAATTGTTGCATCGTGAATTTGTAACCTTATAGTCTAATTTTAATTATTGTATGGCTTTGATTTTTTTTTATGCAACTTCAAATAGAAAGCTAAAATCTTTATTTTTGTTAAAGTTAGGAAAAACAAGTGGAGCTCGCTCAACTTCCCCGCCCGTTTGGTTTTAATAAACTGGTTTTAGTTTTAAAATATACTTGTTCTTGTCTCCTGCTCTACCGCACGGCCTGACAATCAAAGATGGCCGTCACAAAACATCAATTGATTCCGTAACCGAAATATTTTGTGCGTCCTTCTAAATGAATGTTAAATGCAACGCAATTCATAATCTACGGAAAACATATTATAGCGTACATCATTGATTTTTTAAAATTTAATTATGTTTGAAGTATCATAACATCATTTAAATGTATTTTAGACGTGTTTTTCCTCATAGACCATAATGTGAGGGATTTTGTTTTTTGTGTATCTTTGATGTCGAACTACAAATACTACAAACTTTTGTTTAAACTATCAATCATTCTATAGTAAACATCTGTAACATATATGTCAATTACAAGGCAAACGAATTTCATTTACAAGAATAACAGACAGAATGACAAACGTGCAGGCAGACAGACAACAGAATCCAAAAACTCTAACGATGTTGGGAGTTTAAAAAAAGAAAGTTGGAAAGTATTGTATAGCTACATCTTTCATATCAATTTTGTAATTACGATAGTAAATATTAAAAGAATAATAACAAATCAAATCATATTATCCTTTAATAATGTTTTTAAAGATTGCAAATATTTGATTGCAGAGTGAAAGATTTTACAATGCATTAGTTATAATATTGTCAGTATTTTACTTCCTGAAGGGAATTAAAGAGTAGAAATTTCATTGTTGCTTTTTCAGAAAATGATAAATATTTGTAATTATATTCATCCTGTCTTGTTAGATAAAATTAGATCCTTGGTGTATAATTTTCTTGAAATGATATAAGAAATTCTTGAACATCTGAAATTCTAAACAAACATCGATGAAAAAAAAAACTCTTCTTTTATTCATAAAAAACGCAATTTTAAAAAAAAACAGTAGAAATGCGTTAATAGATGTTATCTTTTGTTCAAAAACAAAAGAATATAATGGGGTATACCATTTACGAATATACAAATAATTTATGTATATTTGAAATCTGTGTAGTTTGTATAAAACTGAACTTTGAAAATGGGTCTGAATTATTCGATGTATCTTTGAATGATCCATTCTTTTAAGAGTAAAATATCTTTAAAATGTCTATTTTCTTTTCTTTTTCAAATTATTCAGAAAACGTATTATTACTTTTCCATATTCACAACGTTGATGCCATGATGAGAAATTTTCTATTCGTTCCATTTTAAACTAAATATTTCATTCTCAGGAAAAACTGCAAAATGATAATTTTAAAATAAGCGTACGGAAAAATACATCTTGAAAATTTATTCTTGAAATCCTAATTAACCTAAATAATAAATATAAATTCAAACGGAACATTCCGAAAGAAAATGTTTGTTACTAAAACGCCAAAGGTAGGATTTACTTAATTTATCTATAATAGTATGCTTCGAATCTTCTTCTGAAGATTAATATATTATATATTAAAACAAATTTAAAGATATATTACTTTGCTGAGAAATATCAATGGTTTCTAAATTACGCTTGGATAATTTCAAATATGTGAAATTTTTACAATAGCTCACTCCTTTACGCTTGGCTAATTTGGAATATGTGAACTTTTTTCAATCGTTCACTCATTTTATCTAAATTCTCCTTTGGAATTAATTCAAATAAGAACATATATTTCGGCAATTGAAGTCCCTTTATCTGCTAAATCAGTACTTTAGATTTCCTGATACTCGGTCTTTTCTCATACATGAGTTTTTCATTTCTTTTATGATTTACAGAAAATTTATGGAAAATTCATTCTGATTTTTATAAATTCCCATCTTTCTTCTGTTTCAAATCACTTTTAATAAGACAACATGGCTTCCGAATTTTGAAAGAATGGAAGATCGCTATCAAAATATAATTATATTTAAGGATTCTTATCTTAAGGGAATATATTTGAATATAAGATCATAAATGTCAGATAATATAATTACAAATATAATAAGATAAATGCAATAGATATAATTTTAAAGAGAATAGTACTTTAAACAAAGAACTCAGAAAATTGAAACATAATAGTTTTACTTAGAGATGAAATAGGAACGACTTTAACTAAATGTCAAACAACATTTCTATGCATTTAATAATACAACAAAAACAGTTTAAATAAATACTTTTTTTTTAATGAGCTTAATGTTTATTCAGTGTATGTTAGGTGGTTAGTTTAAGTCTGTGTTTTAAAACGTAGGGGAATGTACGGTAAAACTACACTTTAAAGAGACTATTAGTAGATAATGGTTTTAATATATAGTCCTGGAAAATAATGAAATGCCACCTGTGTGGTATGTCCGTACTATAATTTGTGAAAAATATATTTTATTATTTTGTGATATAATGTTTGTGATTTTTTTATTTTTTAAAAAAAAATTAACACGTGTAAACTTACTTGTGTCTGGCATAATTAATAAAGATTTTTTTTTTCACAATGACAATGTTACTAGAATTCAAGGGAGCATTTTTTTGCGGTTTGCTTCTCGATCATAATTATGTTGTCAAATGTAACACGTTTGATAAAATTATTTATTGGAAACCAAATATTGAATATTTCGTAACTGATGTGTGGTGGAGCCAGTAAATGATACACATTATAAATCAAGACACACTAAAAGTGTCTGTCTGTATGTCGGGGCTAATTTCAAAAACTATCGAATGGAATTTCGTCTGGTTTACACCATTGGATAGGAATTTGGCCCGCCCGCGTCCATTTGTATGCATAATATAACGATATAAACAAGATTTTTGAAAAAAAAAAAATATTTTTTCTTATTTCGAATGAAAAGGTGGATACATATATTTCATCTTAGTGATGATAATTAAAAAATTTGTGATACAAAATGTAGTTCTTGTAAATTACATTATTGCAAAATCTGTTAATGTAGCGAGTGTGTTTAAAAACTGTCTCAACCATATTAAAATTTTTAGATGCATTTTAGTCTTTGGGATTTACTTTATAAATCACTATGTCTTTCGAAAATATAAATATTTATTTGATCATATTGTCAAATATATCAACATGGTAGTTATTAAAAATAGAATAGCTCAGAAGGGCAAGCCTGTTGAAATAATGTGTCTATTTCTATTAATTATGTTATATTTGGGGGCATTAATATAGACTTCTATTTTTTATCTTTAGCCACAGAAGTCCCCTTTTATAAAGGACGAGCTTCGTCAGTTACAAAATGAAACATACATGATGTAAAGGTCTATTTAAAAAAGTAATATAAAAAACATACATTTTAAGCACTTGTAACACTTTTCATATTTTTCTAAATATCTAAGAAAAATGACATTTTAAATGCAATCTTTGCTACAAATATGGATAATCTTCACCAAAATCCCTTAACTACTTTTAAAATAATGATTAAAACATTTTACAAATAATAAATAATTTCCAAATGTAGATAAATAAAGAATTATTGATGTTTCAAAATAAAATATACAGCCCTTTACGCACTAATATAATATTTCTGTATCTCAACGTCATGAAGAAGAAAAACGAAGTAAAAATTAATCTTTACTAAAAATGCGGATTTCGTTCATCAAAAGTACATGAGTGCTATTCTAAAATATCCCACGTCATAAATTGTCTAACTCAACATTTTTCTACAAAGTTGTCGTAATCTTTCATTTTACAACAAAAGAAAAGTGCAGAGAATTGTGGAATTTGAAAATGTTTTGACCTTTTAGTAGTGTGAAATGACTTAAGGATTAAAAAATCAATTTGAAGTGGAAAAAAAAACTTTATGTTTTTTTATGACCTGGAAAATTCTTTTCGAGTAATAAATTTATTTAGCCACACTTTTCATATTCTTCTAAATATCGAAGAGAAATGACATCTTAAATCCAATCTTTGCTAAAAATAGGGATGATCTTCACCAAAATCCCTTGACTACTTTTAAAATAATGATTAAAAACATTTTACAAATAATAAATAATTTCCAAATGTAGATAAATAAAGAATTATTCATGTTTTAAAATAAAATATAAAGCGTACCCTTTACGCACTCATACCATATTTCTGTATTTCAACGTCATGAAGACGAAAAAAGTAGTAAAAAGTAATCTTTACTAAAAATGCGGATTCCGTTCATCAAAAGTACTTAAGTACTATTCTAAAATATCCCACGTCATAAATTGTCTAACTCAACATTTTTCTTCAAAGGTGTCGTAATCTTTCATTTTCCAACAAAAGAAAGTGCAGATAATTCTGGAGCTTGAAAATGTTTTGGTCTTTTATAGTGTGAAATGACTTAAGGATTAAAAAATCAATTTGAAGTGGAAAAAACTTTATGGTTTTTTATGACCTGGAAAATTCTATTCAAGTTTTTTTTTTTTTTTTTTTTTTTTTTTTTTTTTTTTTTTTTTTTTTTTTGGGGGGGGGGGGGGTATATAAAAAAGTAAATAATTGAACGAATTAAAAAACGTATAATTACTGGTACTTCTCCCTGAATACAGTTTTAAATTTATTAAAATTAAATACGTTCAACAGTATATTGCTAAACAGAACAGACTTTTTTAATCAGATAAAAAAAAAATAATCAATTTTAAAAGTGGAAAAAATGGTATGACTTTATATTATATAATAAAATAATCTGTTTATGTAAAAAATTGATGCTGTATGGATAAATATCAATAATTACAAATACATATATGAACTAAAATTATTTGATGGTACTACGTGTTCAACATGTTTTAAAATTCATCAAAATGAAAAAAAATTTGAACAGTATATTGCTAAAACTGAAAAAAAAACATTTATTATCAGATATACATTTAAAAAAAAATCATTTAAAACCCTAACACCACGTTATCGATTATTATTTTAATAAAATCTTACGCCAACAGTTTTATCAAAAATATATTTAGTAATTATCTACTTACTTATATTTATTATTTTGCAAAATACGTAAAATCTTCCTATTTAGAAGCAAATCGGCATTTTAACTGACAAATTTTAATGCAAGAATGAAATATAATGTTTTAAATATACTTATAAACGTTTTACATGCATTAAAAGCTAATTTTAACAGTTATATACAAAAAATTAAAACTTTTTTTGTAACTATATAAATAATATTCAGTAGATATGTACATATTGTTTATCATTCAGTTTAGTCTAATGTTATTTGAAAATAAAAATCCTTATTCGGAAATACATAAATCAGAAATACATAATTCTAAAATAAATCTATTATATGTACTTTTAATGATAATAAAAATTGACAATTTGAATATGATATTAAATTTGTGACATTAAAATACATCCTATAATATAATATTAAATGAAATACAAAAAAAAATAATATGTATCGAAAATACAAATCTAATCAAAGATAAAAAGAATCATTTCTCAGTGGGCGAATAAGAATTTAGTTTAAAAATTCATAAGTAAATTCCTTTTAATCTGTATCACTGGAAGAAAGAGACTGAAGAATTATACAGAAAAATACCGTCTGCTGGAAAATATACGTTTTAATATATATTAATATTTTCCCCTATAGATATAAATGTAGTTTCAGGATAATACATTAGAATTTGTCATTGTTTCATTGTGTACTAAAAAATAATGAAAATGAATCTAAACTACATATATACCTTATACGAAAATTGGAAAGTTGTTTGATACAAAAGAGCAAAAACAAATAATCAGAAAACTGAACCTAGACCTTCAATAATCATGTCCTTACATCTCTTTATTAGGTGCGTTTGTAATTATATAAATACGTCCGTCCGTCTGTCAGACTGTCCGCATATAACAGCGCGAAAAATACCCAACTGAATGGTTTGGAAATTTAATATATATAATCGTTGCAGAATTTTGTCGAGTCATTTAAATTTTATGAAAATCAAATGAAAACTTTAAAATATATTAATAAACGTTTTCTTCATTCTATTAAATCCCATCATACGTAATTAATTAATCCTATCCTACGTAATGATTCCAGGTTGCCTGTTGATTACGTCATAGTTAAAATGGAGTGATATTACATCCATATTATTGAATTTAAAAACCGAATTTCTATACTAAAATTATCTAATTATAGCATTCATATAATCTACAGACAGTTTTTTGGATAGATGTTTCGGAAGAAATAGATATTAAATGGACAAATAGTTTAAATATGGATTTCAAGTTCTAAAATTTTCAAAGCGCATAGTATAATTTTAAGGTTACAGAGTTGTGATTAATTGCTTGTAAAAGTGTATTGCAACATATTTTCATAAAATAAAATTAATATCTATAATATGAAAATCTGCACATAAAGTAAATTTTGTATTCATACATTTTTGCATAAGAGTGCAACAGCTACTGCACCAAGATATGAATATTTATAAAATTAGTTACAGTTCGAGCGCACCTCATTTGCCAGGTTTGAAGTAAAAATTCCCCGTTTACGTGATGAAAATTAATCCGCATTATCCATAGACGTAACTTTCTCTGATTATTTAAAAATATGTAATGCAGTATAATTAATTTTTTCGTCATCCTGATAAATATTGTTTAACAACAGCTAGTGTCACGTTGCCATTTCTTCTATGTGCAAAAATATTGTATATATAAATAAATCATTTATATGAATTCGAAGAAATATCATTAAACTTTTTTTAAGTAATCGAAGTAAAATTTCAATAGCATTATAGTTAATATAAAGTAGAAAATCTAACATAGAGATTACAGTGTCTAACAAATTAATAGACTTAGTCTTTTGTGCCAGATAAAAGAGTTTGAAGAATTAATTACCTAGAAAAGTAACTTTTGCTGAAAGCTGAGATATATGATGCAATTTATTTTACTATTTTCAATCATAAACATAAATAAATTTAGTTGATAAGATGTGTAACTTTGTTAAATTCATAGAGCAAAATAATAGTAATATAATAGCAAAATAATAGTAAAAATTACTGTAAAAGAACTCTTTCTTTCTTTTTAGAAATATCATATAACTTAACTAATAACACAAATAAGAAACTTGAACATGGGGAATTATCTTTCATGAAATTAAATATACGTTATATATTTTACCAGATGAAGCAGATTGAAGAGTATCAGAGAATAATAACTTTTTCTATGTGCATGAAAAATATTGTTCCTATACAAATTAACTTTTCTTCTCTTAGAAATAAAAGTGGATTAACTAAAATAGAAAAGAGTAAAACATTCTTTATTTAAAATACAGAAAAATTATAGCAATAATTTTAATTATAGTGAGTTTATCTTTATTAAGAGAACAAATTTAATCTTAATACCTGAAACAATTACACAAATAAATCCATTTAATTTCGGTTACTAGAAGAAAATTAATAAGAAATTGAACTGTCTAAATTCTGGAAAATACAAGTTGAAATAGAAGTTAATATTATATTCCTTATCTGCTGTGGTCCCTCGTCTTATTTTGCATATGACCACTCATCGAAGGGCATATCGTGGAAAAAATTGTTTATATACTAGTTTTTTCCGTAAATGAACCTGTCTATAATGTGAGCCTCATGGTATACATGGTATATGGCAATGAGATATGTCCAGAAAACCGTCGCCCACATTTCCACGGCTATACTGTTTCTAAGAACCGTCAGAAGTTTACCTGTGTACAAAAAATTGTTCCAGCGACTCATTTTACTTGCGCTTAGGCGTCAGCTACAGAAAATCCCAATTGTATACAAAGAATGGCAATTTAAAAGATTTTGGACGCTTTTGGACAATTGAACCAAGAATTGCTCAGTACAAGTTTGCAATTGAGAAGGCGGGGAAATTGTTACCTTTAAGATATATATACAGATTTGTATATTCGCTATAAAAGTATGTTGGCGACGTTATATCGATACTTTGTTGAAGATGTAGATAATTTTTTAGTATTTGAATTCACAAACCATCGAGATCACGCAAGTACTTTTGAGTAAATGTTATTTTGGGGCAATTTTGGCAGATTTTGACCAACTGAACCAAGAATTGCTCAGTACAAGTTTGCCATTGAGAAGGCTGAACTCGGTGAACTTGTTACCTTTAAGATATATACACAGAGTTGTATCTCCTCTATAAAAGTATATTGGCAAGTTTATATCGATACTCTGTTGAAGAATTAGAGGATTTTTTTAGAATTTGAATTTATGGACCATTGAGACCACATAAGGATTTTTGAGTAAATTTTTTTTTGGAGCAAAGTTTCTATAATAAACCTGTAAATAAATGTTGGGACGGTTTCAAAAATGAAAAAAAACCCGTCTTCTTAAGGGATATAGAACATTTTCATGCTGCTTGGTTATTATTTAAAAATTGGGCAGATATATATTCTTTTATAGCGGAGATCAAAGGTTCTGGCATGAAAATTCGTCCTGAACGTATTTTATGTACATCAAATCTCAAAATCGAGCAGGTCTGGACAAACTCTGCTTGTTGTACAATTGAAATGAGATTTAATAAGATATATTGAGATGAAATTTTTAAAATGAGTGTATTTAAACGTCAAAAGATTATTTCCAACCATCAGTTTGTTTCTTTTCTTAGAGATATTAGTAATGTACCGGAAGTGATTCAACCGGGGGCCAGTTCAAAACAGGCGCTTGTGGCGAAGGAAAATGTCCAGACGGAAGACCAGGATGCAGAGGATGATTTCCAATCGATTACTGTTCAAAAGAAACATCGATAATAAAAATGTATTCTTTAAAAAAAACTATTATAATTTGTCTATCAGTGTAAATCCTAATGAAACTGGTGGCACTAGATATGCTCAATTTTTTCGACCATGAGTGTAAAATACACCCTTTAACAAATACATATTCTTCAGATTATTTAACAATGTATAAATGGTGTAAAATAAATCATGTAGCTTATTATTTTACCGCTTTTATTTTTAATTATGATTTCAATGTTACTAGAAAAGCCGAGCATGATTATCGATTTGGTGCCACACCTGGTGTTAATTCAATATGGTTTTATTCCATTTTACTTAACTTAGGATTTAGATGATATATATCAAGAAAAGGTATGAACGGGGAGAAATGATGACGACTTACAACGAAGAATAACATATATTGGATGAAAATTAAAAATCAGTTGTCTTTAAGTGGAAAGTACCAGTCTCTTTGAGACGCTATGTCGAATGGGACACTGCTAAAATTAAAGAGTGTTTGATGAAAATTCTGTCAAAAGATGATACGAATTATCGAATACCTGGTTGGTTCAATGGTACAATTTTTGCATTTTTTAATTCCTTGATTGCTTATCAACAAAACAATGTGTTTCCTTTTGAAATTATTCTGAATTGTAATTTTATATTAAATGTACTTGCAATGGTTTTACATCTAATTAATGTGATTTTTGCTTAAATATATGTATTGAACTTATAACTTGTCTCTTTATTTACATCTGCAAACATCCACCTTTGTGTCTTTATTTACATCCACTACTGTTCGCCTGCGAAGCGCTTACAACCGTGCATATAAGATAGTAATCAGTCAACGCGCGCTGCGATATCAGATTTTGAATCGGTTAAGAGGAACGCGGTCCTAACTCTCAGCAGTAAGCTTAGTATATATATTTTTTTTACATTTAAATATAGTTGTAGTTAAAACCTCCACTATAATATATTTTTGATGTTTAATAATGTATGTGATACATATAATTTACGTATTTTAAAATTAATAAATTATAGTACATAAATTTTACAATTTAATTCAATTTAATTCTTAAATCCTTATGCACCTTGATCTTAGCGTCCAATTTCTTTACTGTATGAGCCACTATGACTTACGGTTTTTATTGATTAATTTATTTCTACGATAGATACGTTCAATTGAAAAAAAAAACAGCGCTAGCGCTTTTTCCAACAAAGAATTTTTTACTATATTACAAAAGTCAGATAATTAAGAGATAGCCCTCTGGGAAGTAATTACACTTGACTGATAATAAGTTTTTTCGTTTGTGTGTTTTGTTAGTTGCTCCGTTATTCACACCTGACGAACTGTGTAGAGACTAGAAAGAATTTATCTGTTTTGTAATTTCTTTTGAAGTCGAGTTAGTAAGAGCAAAAAAAGTAAAAGGATTTCTTTTTTTTAACAAAAGAAAAAAAATGTATAGTTATGTGCAGCTGATTTTATGGAAAAAGTTACTATTTCTTTTAATTAAAAAGCGCTTATATAACAGATTAAGAGAATTTATTTTTTAAATAAAAACATGAGGATAGAATTTCTTTAATACATTACACGATTTTTCTTAAAATATTTAGGAAATCTGAAATATTTCCAATCATTATGTATAGATATTTGAATGAATTTGGATGTGGAATGGATTTGAATGAACATTAATATTTTTGCTACTCAATGATTTCTGATTTTCACATGAATATTTCACTCATAGACTGACAGTTATACCACAATAGTTTCCGAAAACAAGCTAAATATTTAAAAATCCAAACTAACCAAAAGCTTTATAAATTCAACTATGTAAATAACTAAAAACAGTCAGTCGGGTAAGAGATTTTTTAAAGGGTCTACGTCGGTACAAATACCTTATCGAAAAAATGCACCCCTGACTTTCAAAGGTCTGGGGTAGGCTAAGTTTTTTAATTCACTTTATTCTTTATAGGTGCATTCTGAGTCAAAATCAGCCACTTACCTGATAGAATATCTTTCTGCCTTAGTTAGAAAATAACAGAGTTCAATATAGCTTATCTCATTGCCTATTATTTTATATTAAAATACTATTTATTTTAACAAGTTAGTTTTGCCATCTCACAAGTTTTAATGCTGTGTTTTTAATTTAAGAATAGAATAATTGATGCATGACCCTCAATAAAGATAATGGAGTACATACAAGTTCAAAAGTAAGAAAAAAATTAAATTAATAAACACAAATTATTAAAGTTTAAAACTAGATGTAAGTATGGAGCACACCTTAAATTAAACACTTAATTTCAGTCTGTATTAAGGTATTTGCACATTAAATACTGATTAACTATGAGCGTTATAGTTTAAGAGCATATGGCATAAGTATGACAGATACGAATTTCTAATGTTAAAATAATGATATAAATATACAGTCCAACTCGTTTATCGGGTAAGGCTAAAATGTGCACACAGTTAAAACTAGTAATTTGCATTAAAATCGTTAATCATTTAAACTATATTAATATTTTCATGTTTTTTACGAGCAAAATAAACAGGATCACGGTTTACACATGGAAAAAATGTGTTCATTTCAATCTGATTTTCGTCAAAAGTAGGGTACAATTTTGAAGAAAATTTCTGTTTCACAGTACACTTGTCTCTCTCATCAAAAATATTTCTTTTCTACCTTACACCTGGTGGTACAACAAATGTAGTAATTCATCAGTTTTACAAGACGTTATTTCAACCTTCATGAACGTCGCTCTCCCCCAGAAAATGAAATGAATACCCTCATTTCTTAAAAGAATGAAAGAAAGAATGGAGAAATAAAGACCTTTAAAATAACACCATCTTGTAGGATTCCCAACTGTGCCATGGAAATGAAAGAGCATAAAATAAATCTTTATTTGTTTTTTTTTCCTTAAATCCGGATTCTGGACCTATTTTACCAACACCTACACGTGTCTTATTGCACTGTTAAAATTTAAAGGATAAATGAAATCAATATTTTGAAAACTGACATCACTATTGCAATGCTGGCTGTGTTTTTCCGGAAATATTAGTGATATTAAGTTAATTGCCGTATTGAGATAATTACAGCAACTAATAGTAGTAATTAGTTTAATTATATCAGTATTTTTAAAGTATTTTATTATATTCATGGGTATTAAGACTAACAGATGAAACGAGTACTTTTATAATTCCACTGTTTCTTGTATTAAACGAGTTACTACTCTAACTAATCTATTCCCTCGAATATATTAATAAATTTCGAAAGTTCATTATAATATTTTAATCATATAATAATTTATCATCTCTATAATAAAACTGTAAGTCATGTGACTGTCATCAACAGTTCCGGGAAGCCCGCATCGCTTTTTCATATGCCAGGCGGCCATTTTTATTCAAAATTATTTTTCGAATAAAACTGCATAAAAGTTACATTTTTAGAAAGATCGTTCAAAATAATTTAATATTTGAGAGATTACTTATGTTCAATTATGTATATATTCTGCAATAACTTCAGTTGAAATTAGCTTCGCAGTTCAAAATATCTATCTATGAAAGTAAACAACAACAAAAAAAAAAAGATTCATTCGTCGTGAAGGTTTAAATTATTAAACCATTAAACCATGGAAATAATCGTTCGTAAAGTAAGTTTTCCGTGAATGATTTTTTGGAGCGCTGCCTGGTGTCAAAAATATAATTCGCACCAGGACCTGTGAGACAATTAAAGTTTACCATAATTCCGTTTGATGAAGTGCTTATACAACTGAACTTCCTTCCAAATCTTTTCTTGACGTAAGTTTAATGTAAACAAATACAACTCATGTAATAATATATAATGAATCAAATTTCGAAACGAATTGTCAGTTAATTTGGTAGTTATGTATTATACGTGCCAGAAAGAGAGATTACCGAAAATGATTGTTAATCGCCAATCATATTTTCCCTTATTAATGACCAATCGCGTTAAAACAGTAATTTAATATACATTTATAAAATACATAACATCATTATGTACTTTTATGTTATTTGGGCGCAAATCTCGCCAATAGCATTTTTAAAATCGACAAAACCAGCTTTTATTTTTCGCGTGTGCATTAGAAACGATACTTTATTTTTAAAATCCAATGTGGAACAGCAGTCGCAAACGCACGGGGTTGGCGCGATTTTTGTTTCGCGCCATTTTGACGAGAAAATCCAATTTTCAGGTACCTGTTAGAGATTTCTGAAACAGCATGTTACTTTTATTTTATTATAAAATAGTTTATTTTATAGGTACTTTTCCTTTATACGTACACCATTGTCGCCAAGCATACATTTACATACTCTAGGCATTAGCATACATTTTGGCATGGTGTCCGTATAACGGAAAAGTACCATTTTATATTTAAAAAACACACAATTTTATTATAAAACACACACAATGATTAATTTATTATAAAACACACAATATTTAATTTATTATAAAACATACAGAATCTGCTCTACTGAGTTGTCATACGAAGCAAAATCTAGCCGAAAACGCCGGGTTGCGGTTTAAAAAGGGAATGTGATTATCAAAACTGGCTTCGAAAAGTTCAATGTTTCACCAAACCATACTCGAAAATTACGTGTAATAATATGAAGCCCGATTATAGCATATTATTCAAGAACTTTTAGATGAGAATAATGATAGATTATCTAATTTTCTGTAATCGGGTCTACAGCCTAAGTTAGAGAGAAACAACAAAAACAAATTAGCAACAATATGGTTCAGTGTAAATGTGGATATCATTAACAGCAAAAAATGTGCAAAATGCCACCATGATCGCAAAAGTTCTTGATTTGTGTATTAGAATTTTTCTATTTGGCGAAGAATTAAGAGAGAAACAATTAAATTATGAATAAAAGTAGCGTGTTACAATGCTTAATATATATTTAAGGGAGACCAAACTGGTCGCCAGTGGCGGCTAGTAGATAATAAACAATTTCTTATTTTATGTGACAAAAAAATTAAACATATAAATACCTCCATGTTAAATGTTAATAAAAACTATTCTGAAAACGCCAAGTTTCTACACAAGAAAGAACTAATTTTTCAAAGCCTTAATAATAAAATATAAAAGCTCAGAATGTCTTGACAGCAAGTGTAATTTAAGAGATTGATTGTTAGAAAAATCGAGGTTGATCTCTAGGGTAGTTTTTACACGTTTCAGCTTTCTTTTCATTGTAGTCTTCATGAAATAATAGAAGTATGGTTGCGGAAAAGGTAAAAAAATAATATAAATGACAAATAAAAATTTATCACCATACATCCAAATTATTTGATTAGTTTAATTTTCTTATTTCTAAAGCCTTTTATTTCAATCTTAAAATGAAAAAAAGTTTTTGTTCAAAAATATGTTTGCTACTAAAAAGATGATAAAAATAGCAAAACATGCCTGTTAATATTTACTAGAAATTTTAATTTTTTGTTAAAAAAATAATTATGTTTATTTAATTTAAATGTATTTTGAAAAGAAAATAAAGTAAAAATTCTAAATTAATATGTTATAAATTATTTCTAAAATTTAGATTATGATAAAGCAGAATCTAATATTACATTGAATAATTCATACTGTAAAATGAATTAGATAAATGAAAGTATTCGGTATGTAATACAATTTTATATGTTTTACGCATTTTTGTTTCATGTAAAGTAGGCATCTATTGTAAATATTTTCTGTCTATTATAAAACAATAGAGTAACCATCTCAAACAACCATCATTGTCGTAAATAACGCTTTCTAAAACATATTTATTGTGAAATTAATCATTTCTCAATAACGGACATTTTCAGTCTGCCTTTTTTTAAATGGATTTATATCAAAAAACAAGAAATGTAATGAAATGTACTGGGAACTCTGCATGAATTTCCCATAAAGTTCCAAAAGTCGGTAAAAAAAAAAAAAAAAAAAAAAAAAAAAAAAACTTTCTTTTCAAATTTTGCAATGCAGTGCAACATGAATTTTTACTTATATCGATTCAGGCATGTTAAATGAATCTCAGAGTAGGTGCATTTCGAAAAATTTAAATTTATGAGAAAAGTTTTCAGTTAAAATTGGAGAACAGACGTAAATTTAATTTACAAGTTCCTCATTCGTATTTTTATTACAAAGCATTTTTCGTTTGGAGCAAAGACTCTATAGCCATTTAAAACTCCATCACATCAATTCATCATGCTATACCAAGAAATTTAAAGTATCATTTTAATATACAGATGCGAAGAATAGTAGACAGTCGTCATATCAAACATCGTTAGGGAATGTTTCACCAACAAAATATTAACAGAATTGCAGTCTTCTACGTTGAAACATTTCAATAGATCTAAGAATCAAGAAGGGTTTTGCCCGATAATGAAATCAGAGTCAGCATTTATTTAGAAAATGTATTTATTATCTCAGTGGCAGTTCACAAAAGAAGTGCATTTCCACAACTGAGAGTATTTCAAGTTACAGTAGTATCATTGACGGCATTTCACCGATTAAGAATTTGTGGTATTAACCCATCTGATTTCGCTTAATTACACGATAATAAATAGGTACTTCATATTATTAAAGGTAACAATTTTATTTCTAGTGTCATAAGAAGACGTTAACAAGAGAAGAAAATATGAAATCCTGAAGCTCGTGCATCATGTTAAATACTACCAGTGTAGGTAGACACCATCGCAATGCCATATAAACTCTTGGTGAAAGGGAAAGCCAAAAAAGGGGAAAATTTGCATAGGGAAATAAGAGTGATACGGCTCTTCAGTTAAAAAGCGGAAAGTCTTTTAGAATAATAATAAGAAAAAAATCATGTGTCAAACATTGATTATGTAGCACTTTCCAACATATTCAGAATGCTGTAACAAAACTTTACCTATTAATAAGGTGAAATATGATATTTAAGTAAACAATTTGGAAAACGCATAAAACATTTGAAAACACAATTACGGCATTGCCAGCGATAGTCGGAAAATAATTCAAAATATTTTGTGACTCTCTGTATATTATCTACCGATTTGAATATATAGTACATATTATGCTAAAATTTAGTTCAGTTAGGAAACACTTCACAATGTTAAAAATTATTTCTCAATAATTCTCGAAAATAAACGGAAATGTATTCTAAATCTGTCGCTGATTTTTAACCCTGTATATGAGCTATTTAATTTATACATGCTAAGTAATAGACAAAACATATGTGAAACTTAAAAACAGACACAGCAACTGAAAACTTCGTTACTTAGTCTATTCTAGCCACAGTTTCGGTAAATTAAAACGCGCAAAAATACAATATGCAACGATGCGGCCTCTTTTAATTTACCGAAACTGTGGCTAGAATTACTCCATGGTCAAAGACGCGCAAAAATACAATATGTAACGATGCGGCCTCTTTTAATTTACCGAAACTGTGGCTAGAATTACTCCATGGTCAAAGATATGAAAATAAACAATCAAGTAAAAAATAATAGATAACGTGCGTAATTTTTAAAAAGTACATGAAAATAATAACCTCAAAGCCCGTGCAGCTTTAGAATATTCTCATTTTGTTTTTGAAAATGACTCAGAAAGAGTCGAAACATGTAAAACAACTAATAAAAGTTATTTTAATTTATATTATAGTTGTTAATTTTACACCTTTAGCATTTAAAAGTAATATTCTGTGTGCTTTGTAAATAAACTGAACTGTGAAAATGGTTCTGAATTATTCGTTGTATTTTTGTGAATTATCCATTACTTTAAAATTAAAATTTATATTGAAAAATCTTTAAAATACCTATTTAAAATTTTCTCCAAATTACTCAGAAAACGTATTATTATTTTTTCGTATTTTCAAAGTTTATGCAATGATGAGAAAGTTTCTATTCGTTCAATTTGTAACTAAATATTTCATACAAAATGAGATGCTTTAAAATAAGCGTACAGAAAAATACATCCCGCAAATTTATTCTTGAATTCCTAATAACCTAAATAATAAATATAAATTCAAACGGAAAATTCCGAAAGCAAATGTTTCTTACTAAAACGCCAATGGTAGGATTTACTTAAATTATATAAGATCGCGTTCTTTGAATCTTGTTCTGAAGATATTAAATATTATACATTTAAAAAAATATTAAGGAGGGATTTATTTTGCTGAGAGATATCAATGGTCTCTAAATTACGCCTAGGTAATTTGGAATATGTGAAATTTTTACAATAGCTCTCTGCTTTACGCTCGACTAATTTGGAATATGTGAACTTTTTTTAATCGTTTAGCCATTTTATCTAAATTCTCCGTTGGAATTAGTTGAAATAAGAACAGATAGTTTTTGGCTATTGAAGTCATTTTATCTGCTAAATCAGTACTTTAGAATTCTTGATACTCTGTCTTTTCTCAAATAGGAATGTTTCATTCCTTACATAAATTACAGAAAATTTATGGAAAGTTCATTCTGATTTTTATAAATATCCCGATTTCTTCTGTTTCAACGCACTTTCAATAAGACAACACGACTTTCGAATTTTGAAAGAATAGGGAATAGATCGCTATCAAAATATAATTATATTTCAGGATTCCTATCTTAAGAAGGTATATTTGAATATAAGATTATTAATATAATATAATATAATTGCAAATATAATATGTTAAATGCAATAGATATCATTTTAAAGAGAAATAGTATTTTAGTAAAAGAACTCAGAAAATTGAATTATAATGATTTTACTTAGAGGTGAAGTAGGAACGCATTTCCGTAATTTAATACCAAACATACATTTGTATACATTTAATAATACAACAAAAGCAGTTTATATAAATTCTTACTTTTTAGGGATTCGTTCATCTCACGACATCCTATTCGTCCCGCTACAGTTGTCTGTCCATCACAGATCCGGTCGTCAGAAACTATATAACTTACACACTTGAAATTTTGTGTACTTATAGCTGAATACCTGCTATAAAGCTCAAAATCATTAAAGTTTTGAAAAAATCGTGTTATATTAATATAGAGAGATAAAAATCCAAAGTCTAACACCCTTTCCCTTTTAAATTTAAACATTTTTCGTTATAGCAGCTGCCAACAATTAAATATTCACAATAAAATTCTTTCTACAATAATTAGTTTTCTATTGAAAGATTTCCACGGGAAAAATGAAAATGAAATAAAAAGTTTCACCAACTAAAACAAAGATTAATATGACATCATATAGGTAATAAAGTGGAAATTTTCAAACATTTCTTAATAATACAAGGAGTATGAGTCTGTGTAAGTACAGAAAGCGGGTTAATATGACGGCATTAGAGAATTAAAAAGAAAATTAATCTGACGTCATATTGGAATTTTAACGGACTTTTTCAAATGTTTGAGAATAAAACAAATAGAGTATCAATATGAGTAATACAGAAAGCAAGTAGATATGACGTCAACAAGTGTTTATAACGTCATATGAGTTTGAGGAACGTATTGAATCAGGATAAAAACACGTTTATAGGAATATTGGCATGTTTTAACATTTTGAAGGTCTCTATACAACATGTTTAATTTTGAAATTGAATTTTTTAAATATCGCACTTAGTCCACATAACAGATATCATTATGACAGAATATGATAGCTGGCTTCGCCCGCTATTGTGTCGGTTCAGATAATAAAAAAACGAGAATAATAGACCGGTAAATTTTTATTTTAGAAAAATCATGACTTTTTTTTTTTTTTTTTTGGATTTATTAAAGAAAGGATAATGTGTTTTGAAAGGAATATTAAACAAAACCCTTTGTGCGATCTTAGATCAGACTTACCCACTTTTGTTCATTATTGAGCTTAATGTTTATTGAGAGTTGTTAGATGCTTAGTTTAGATTTGTGTTTTAAAATGTAGGGGAAGGTAAGATAAAACTGTACAATCGACTGAAACCAGATATGTCAGTTTTACTGAATGTAAGGATACTATTATTTTGTATATACTATAATTGTTTAAATACTTAATTCTAGAAGCGGATAAAAAACTAAATGTACGGTATCTCTGCACCAGTTGTGTAGTTTTGTGTTGGAAAATATATTATTTTGTGATAAAAGGTAGGTTTGCTAAATTTAAAAATTGTTAAAAATTAACAATTTTAAAATTACTTAAACTTTTCGAATCCTCGTGTGTAGCGTACTTCATAAGGATTTTTTCCACTATGAGACTGTTACGAAAATTTAGAGGTGTATTTTTTTACGGTTCGTTTTACCCTCCTCATTATCTTGGAAATGGCCAGATATACTATGTTTGATAAAATTAGTTATTGGAATCCAAAAATTGAACAGCCCGTAATCAATGTTTGATAAAGTCAGTAAATCATATACATTTTAAAAGAAGACACCCTGAAAGTATCTATCTGTATGTCCGAGCTAATTTCGTAAACTATCGAATGGATTTTCTTCTGGTTTACACCATTGGATAGGCATTTTCCCGCGCTTATTTGTAAGTATAATATACGATATAACCAATATTTTTAAAAATAAAATTTGTTATTTGTTTTCTTATTTCGGATGAACAGGTTAACATTGGTAATTTTTTTTTATATCATTTTCATATTTTTTTGCAAATTAACAATTTTTTTTTTGTTAAAGTATATGACAGTTATAAGAAAAATACCTCGGAAACACATCGAAAAAATTTAATGATTTCATATAAGATACAAAGAAAATATTTTTATACAGGAATCCTAGTATAAAACATCGTGAGAGTCATACTATAAAACGACAATATTTAATTTAAATATGAAAACAATATTTGTACGGTTAAAAAAGTTTTCACATTTTTTTGTAAGTTAACAATTTTTAGGTAGCTTTCAATACAAAAAAGTATAAAGCTACCTATTGCAGCCGTTCGGAGGATAGCAGTTCCGGAAAATTTCGATATATTTTCACCGATCATGACCCCCAGACCTCAAAACCACCCTCCGTTCAAATGTTGATTTATATATATAGATATATCCATATATATATATATATATATATATATATATATATATATATATATATATATATATATATATATATATATCTGACCTATGTCATACGATAACGCTCGTATTTATAAATCAAATGAAACTAATTGCGTGTATTAAGCTCACCAATGTCTCGACCGAGTTCGTTGGCCAGCTTGGTCCGCCATTTTGTTTCAAGATGGCGGCCATTTAAAAATTTAAAACTAAAATAAATATACAAAAAAAATAAAAATAAAAATTTATTTTTTAATTACGTGTTAGGCCTTGATACAAGGATTCCAGAGCATTTTTTGGTTTACCTCTATCTCAAAAAATGGCTGAGATAGAGCAGTTTGAAATTATAGGGTGGCTGACATTTTGAAACAAAACAGCACATTAACGCGATTACTAGCAAATTATTTTCTTTCATTGTTGTAATAATTTTCCCAATCATACGCATAAAACTATATATTCATATCCGTTAGCGCCAAAATTGGCGATATTTGGCGACCAAAGTAAGTATTCATAAAAGAAGCCAATTTGGCTATTGCTCAATAATTTGGCCAATTTCTTATTCAAATTCAGTATTAACGTTTCTTTGAATTTTAACTTGCTGTTTTCGTGTAACATTAGCTAAAATTTTAAAACGAAGATATAGGAAAGCTACCTTTTCCTCCCGGTACAGGCCGGAAGGACTTTTTTTAGTTAGAGTTATTAATAGATATAACTGTTATCAGAAAAATACCTCGGAAACACAACGAAAAAATTTATTGATTTCACATAAAATACAAAGGAAAGATTTTTATACGACAATCATAGTATAAAACATCATAAGAATCATACTATAAAACGGAAATATTTAATTTAAATATGAAAACATTGTTTGTACGGCTTAAAAAAGTTTTCATTGTCAAAGTTGCAATTGAAAAATATTTTGCAAATTATCATTTGGGTCTGCAAACGAAAAAAATGTACCTGGAATTTTAAAAACTGAATTACGGCATTTTTCCCTGTTTTCAATTTTTTTTCCAAACAAAATCTGTTAGATTTTGTTTGGAAAATTAATCTAATTGTGAATTAAATTAATAATTCACAATTTAATGTTAAATTCATATTTAATACATGGAAATTTTTCCAGAGAAAAGTCCCCGGCTTGGGTACTTTTTCACTATGTTGGCTATACGCCTATTAAGCAATTAAATTTTGAATAAAATCTGTTAAGTTGTATTTTACATACGGTACCATTTTTATAGATAGGAACAGTAACTGCCGGAGGAATTAGGAATTAAAAAATATTCTTTCGAGGTTTTATGTAATTATGTTTAATTATTATTTACATAAATGTCACAATTTTGAAATAAAACATGCGTGCAGAAATAAAGCTTCGATGGTTTTCTATTATTATTCATTACTATACTATATTTTTTTCAGTTTTCAGTGATATCTTCACTTTTTATTCTGCAGCTATTAATATGATTCCGGCCATATCTCCTGTAATCGTATACCTCGCCAATTCGCGTATTAACTACAATGTTTCAACCGTATATGTTTGAACCAAAACCTTCATGATGAATCCTATTACAGTAAACCATATCATTATTTATTATAATATCTATATATATAACACAAATACGTAAACCGTACGCATAAAATATTCAAACCGTATGTTTATAATATTTTAATAGGATTTACACTGTTAGTCAGGTAATTTTTGGGAAGGTATAAAAATTATAAATGTATGTGCACCTGTTTATAAAAAATATATTTTCTACTGAACGAATTTTGAGGGAAGTGGCACTGGTCTATAAAGTTTCAGTGATGATTTTAATATAAAGCATATCATTCTATATTGCTAACTTATAGGTATATTGGAACAATTATTGGGAATGCTGAACGCAATTGTGAAATATATATCGATTTCAGATGCACACAATTATGAAAGATTAGTATTTTTAAAAGAGTTTACTGAATTCATTTCGAAAGAAGTTGCACTCTTACTTAGATAACATTTCAGGAAATGTTTTTAGAAATAATGGATTTTTCAATGTTACTTACTTATAGAATTATGGGGAAAATTTATATGAAGAAACGAACCCGAGAATGAAAGATTATACTTTTTAAAAGATTCTGCTGAATGCATTTCGATGAAACGTAGACTGTTAGTTAGATACATTTTAAAGGAAGGTATATCACATATTGTTTCTACGTTGTTTAGTTAAAGATTTATGGGAAAAGTTCAGTAAACATGTTAACCCAATTATGAAAGAAATGACTTTTAAAAAAGGTATACAAGACGGATTCTTAGAAAACTTCCATTGGTAGTTAGAGAAATTTTCAGACACATTTTAGTATTATTACTGTCAGGTTTCTGACTTTAACAGAACATATATTGTATATTTATAATTAATTTAATTAATTATATTTCTTCATTATTATATATTACTGTATCCTGATACATATTTTTTCTTTTTCTGTAAAACTTCCGTATGTGATTCACATTGGAATTTCCCTGATCCGATTATATATTTGAGGAATGTTCACGAGATCATTGTGAAAGTAGTGGTCCGCCTTTGGAAAGAAAATACAATGGGCAACGGATTCCTAACGAGCTGGAGTTCAGAGAAGAATGCAGGGGTGGAATAGTCGAGAAGAAACGCTTCTACAGGTATGGAATCTCCGTGAATGAAGTTCCACATCCCCGTTGATTTTGGAGTGTGGCCTGGAGAGTGAGAGACGTGTCACTCGTGGAGGTGCAGCTAAGTGTGTAGGACGCCACAGTCGCTGGTGTGCCGTGAAGAGCGTAGGACGCGAGAGCGAGACGGATGTAGAGGATAGACGTGCAGAGTTAAGAGCGCAGAGGAGTGTATTGAATTGCAGAGAGAATGTGCATCGGGCAGTTTGGTCCAGAGTGAATTTATTACTACCTAGACGGAATGGTATGTACGAGTAGTGCATATGAAATATAGTAAAACGTGCGATCAGGGAGACTGTCATTCGACAGTCACATACGGCAAGTGGCAATAAGCTGTATTGACTACTAATAACTATCCCTGTATTAAATTTCTTGTATATTAATTTAATAAATAAATTATTAATTGGTTATTTATATGAGAACTTCTTTTCTAACGTCCGGTATCAGTTTATTTCCGGTAGTGGCAGCAAATACCATAAAACTGAGGTATTAATTCTAGGAGAATTATTACGATGACCGAGCAAGGCGACGAAACCATAACAATTACATATCGTTTTTTCTTTTTTACAAAGTCCTACAGTAATAAAGAGAAGGTATTCAAAACAATATGGACAAATATTATGTGATTTTTCTACAGGTACTACAAAAGGGAAATTCTTTCCAGAATATTCAAAAAAATTAATGAAAAAATTATCCTTTTGCCAATGAGTATTACTTTATTAAAATTGTAATTGAAATATTGTTAACTAAATTTATTAGAATAATTTGGGAAAAAATATTTTCTTTCTTAGCTAAAGAAAGTTATTAATTCTCTCATTTGATGTAAGATAAAATTAGATTTACATATTTCGTTAAGATTTAAATATTTTGCATATTACAATTGTATAAAGAATATAGAATGCGTGGCTATTAATTTCCATGACTGCTAAAATAACTTCTGAAATATGAATGTACAGTGGATCACTGTTAGTAATGTTTTCAGTTTGAAAATATAGTCTGTAGGTGCCAGGTCCGGAGGGTATGGAGGGTGTTTAACTGCGCAATGTCACGTTTGTCAAAACATGCTTTACAGGCAACGCAATGTGCGGATGAGTGCCGTCGTCAAAAATACGAGAACGTGATAATAAGTCATCACCGTACACTTACTGCAATATTTTACGTGTTACACTAACACATTTCCCCAATTTGAAACACAATTTAATGTTAATTCCCTGCTCAATTATTTTTACTTCAACAACAATGCATTGACAGCGAACGTTTGCTTGCGTGTTTATACATTAGAACGTAAATCTAGAATGACGCGGACCGCAGATATTGATCGCAGATACGTGGCCATTCAAATACCAACCAATGAACTTTAAATTATAATAATTGTTTCTACATAACTGGTAATTAATAGGCATACCTTGTGTTTATCCAGTGCCCAGTGCACAATTCGTTATGAAGATTTCGAAACGATACCCTGTAAACACATTGACATCTTCAAAACGAACAGGGGCTGTCATATTCAGTGTGACCGGTGGATGGCTGAAATCGTCCTGTACACAGTTAGGATCTTCTCTGGATGTTAATACTTCAGTACTATAGGCGTTCTGCGGATGTGTTTTTCTGACGTTTTATGGAAAGTTGTCGAATAAAATAAACGGTAAACTTAAGGAAGATCTCAAAAATGCGTGTGCGTTCTACAGGAGAATCCACTAGATTTTTCTAAAAATAATGTAATTGAATAATTCGTTCTCTGTATTCTTTAGATTTCTTGCAAAACATTCTAACATGATATGACAATTATAGGATGTCCAGAGGAAGATTGTGGATTTATTGGATAATTATCAAATAAAAACAACCGCAATGAATTACAACTAAATCTCATTTTTTAGAATAATTCAAAGTAATGCGAAAATCTTTAAATTTTACAGAAGATTCTATTTTGGAAAGAACGAGTTTATCGTAAACGTTTACTGGCTTCCAGGATGTCTAACTTAATGTTTCATAAAGATCTGTACTAAGCCCAAAGTTGCATAGAATTATTGTAACTGTTTCTCCTATTTAAAAAAATATATATATTTTCGCAATTTATTACCGTGTTCGCAAATAAACTTATATTCGTAATTAATTAAGATATTTAACAATCTTCCACATTTTTACACATTATTTTAATAACTGACTTATGTCTAAGCATCTACGTATAACGAATTTTTTATATGAAAGTAATTTTTTATAAAGCTATAAATTTATTTATTCCGAAATTTCTTTAATTTTGCATATTATTTCACCATATTTTTAACATTTATTGAAAAAATATTTAAGTAATTTAATTAGATATGTATGCTTCCTTTTTTTTTGTTTTTTCTTTAATTATTCGATTGATCTGTCTGATATTAATGGAGTTCTTGATATTTGCGTATGAATGTGCTCGTGTATGATTTTTCAAATTTGTTTTTCATGATTTGTTTTTTTATTTAATATTACATAATATTTTCCTATAACTTATTTTTACGGTTTACAGAATAAATATGAATAAAATATGAAATAAAAAATAATTTTAAGATATTATTTTTTTATATACCAGTATTATGAAAAGCATCAAATAAAAGTGGCAAGAAAATGTACTTCTTTCATGAAATGTTATAGTTACATAAAATTTTATTCTTTTTTTCGAACGTTAAATATTTATTTACATAAAAGAAGCTTTTGTTTACTTATTGCAATTCGAAAATCTCTTACATTCAGTATACCTCAGAATGAAACTGTATCTGAATTTAAAAGAAATTTGAATAATAGATATCATGGTAACTTGCAGCATTCCATAAATTTAAAATATTTTCCATTCGTGGGATTAGAAAAGAAATAGTTCATAACGAAAAAAATATTAAATTGAATAATAGGTAACAATACTAGATAAAAGTTTTGTTGTTTATATAGGAATGAAAAATTCCGATAAACATATGAAAGGGAAAATGTTCCACAATAAGTTTTCGTTAATTATTTATATTTTATATAATTTGTAGTTTATAGTTAATTAAATAAGAATTATTTTTAATTAATTATAATTAAAATAATGTAAATTGAAATAGAAAGTAATGTTTATATAATTATAATAATTCAGAATGATGATTTAAATGAACAAAAAAAATTGTAGCTCCATTTTTAGCCTCGATTTTTGTGTAAATATTTATTTTTAAAAGTAAATTAAGCTTTTCTAATTATATAAAAATTATCAAACGATAGTCTAAAATTTAAAAGTGCAGTCATTATATTCTAATAAATTATGTATATTCAAAGAATAATAAAAAATAATAATTTTTGATTAAAAATAATTTTGTCGAAGATTGGTCCTTTAGGAATATTTTTTTTTATATATATTTTTCTGAGTAACAGTATATTCTTTTATGTATCATATTTATGTGTTATTCTTTTATGTATTATGTATCTTCCAGTTACATTGTTGTTATTTTTTCATCATAACAATAAAGGGGCAATTATTTAGCTGTAGTTACCTATTTATTTATTGTGCTCAAAAATAATTTAGGCAAATTGCAAGTGGCAAAAAATAAAGTTTCTGTTACTATTTTTTAGCTTACCATTAATGCTTTCCCGCGCCATTTTTGCTTTGAAGCAACTTTTTCATATTCAATCATACTCATCATAAAATGTTAAGTTACAGTTTATGTAGACATTGTAAGTGATCACAATTAAATAAATATTGGCGAACATTTAACATATTACTCTGTAATTTTACTAAATGCAATATTTATATACGTATACTTAAGTTACATTAAGCATACAATTAATAATAAAAATTACATAGGCTGAAAAAATTAATTTTTCTGTATATATGTTATTTTTATTGCTACAAATTCACTCATATTTTTATTGGCATATATGCATTTCTCTAAAATACATCTAATATTATTTTATGAAGGTCGGTTAGATTAATATTATGGCGATCGCTCGATAATTCTGCAATCGAGAATTATCGTCATCGTAGAAAATAACAATCGAGACAGTCATCGACATGTTTCCGAATTCTAAAATCGAGATAATTTATCCACATTTAAAAGCATACAAATCAGATAGAAAATTTTGAAAGAATATGGTATTTTATATCCTTTATGGTATGGTATTGGATATGGTATTAGATGGTAAATAGATGCATATTAATATCTTTTGCAACTGTTTTGTTCTGTAACTCAATATATATAAGATTTTCATATGGGAAATATAATGCAGTTTGCTCTAATATCTTTTTACATTTTTGTAAATATAAGATGATTTTTAGAAAACCAGACGATATAAACATGCAAATAAAAGCATAAGCTTTTTTATACAGGGTTGTCCATAAAAGAACTCCGGGGGTTTAAAAAATCATATCGAGTTAACGCTATGAGTTAGGTCAGGTCAGTTAATTTAGAAGAAATCAGTAGCTCATCTAATTTTATCCACACCAGTTTCAGTTTGTTTTTTCTTCAACGCTAGGTACCTCTGCGTGTCATTGACCTAGAAGTAACGTAGCACACGCTCATTTCATAATTCCATTCAGCTAATGCAGTGCGATGACGAAGTCACAACAAAAGGCTCAGCCTATTAACTGGTTTGTAGAAACTGGATATGGTATCATTGTACAGCAGAACTTTTGAGGCGAGTATGGTGGTAATGCGCCTACAGACAAAACCATTCTTTAGTGGCTACGTGCGTTTAAAGAAACTGGAAGTGTGTTAAAACAACTGTCGCCTAGTAGGAAACGAGTGTCAGAAGAGAAAGTACATCGAATCCGTACTTCATGTGAACGAAGTCCAAAAAAATCGTTGAGATGATGCATCCTTCAGTTGGGCATACCCAAATCAACTGTTCATAAGGTTGTTCATAAAACGCTCCGCCTAACGGCGTACAAAATTCACACACTGATATCTACTAAAGGGTAAAAAAATTATAAATATACCCTTAAGTAAATATAATAGCATTAACCTAAATTTATGATTGAATTAAACAAAATTGCTTCAAAACCCCGGTGTTCTTTTATGAACAACATCTATAAGGCATAAGGAGTTTTATTTTTCAAGGTAAAATAGTATGGCGTGGCCATAACAAAACTTTCTTATACAACCTGCGTTATTATAATATGTTATATTAAACAGTGCTATTAAACAAACCTACAATTAATACGTATAGTGTAAAATTTCCTATATACAATTTCATTCATTTTCTGCAATAGGAATTGAGATGTTTGTTCATCGAAAAAAGAGCTCTGTAGCGCCTCCAGTTGACTAAACAGAAATAAAATTAAATCTCTATAATTTTTAAGAACATTTTGAATATTAAATGTGGGGGATATTTCAAAATCGACGCATTCTACTGCTCCCTCTTGAGCGATATACACCCTTACCTAGTCAGCCCAAATTTATGTCAATGTCTAACAGAATATAAAGTTTGAGGAAAATTTTCAAAAGTTGACACATTAATTTTATTGCTTTTGTCAGTGTTTAGTATAGAATAAAGTTCGATTATTTCTTGAATATCATTTATTAGATTTTCTGTGGTTGTGTAATCATTAAGATAACAAATATATTTATTGTAAATCCTATTATTGTAATTTTTATTTATATTGAGAGTATATGTTGTTTATAATTATCTTATTCATATTAAACCGTTTATATACATTTTAGTCATTGTGCTTTACTTAATAAATCAACATGTCTTTCGACAATATAAATTATTATTCATTATACATACTATTTGATCATATTGACAGATATCAGCATAAACATGAAAAATAGCATAACTCAGGAAGGGAAACTTATTGAAATAATGTTTCTATTACTATTAATTGTGTTTACGTTAGCATTAATTAACGAGATGAACAAATAACCTCATTAAATGAACTATTAAATAAAGGAAGGATCATTCATCATAATTACACAAAGATGCAATGTTCTTTTCACCCACGCAACAAACTGATTACTGAAGTACGTGCAATAATTATACTCTTCACGCAATAGCTGGTCTTTCCACGGTTATCCGCAAATTAAATCTTCATTGGGTACTTCTGTATTATCCCGTCGACCACTTTTCATAACAAAAAACTATCGCCAAACTGTAACGCCAAATGAACGGGAGAACGTTGCCATTGGAATATCAAAATAAATAAATAAATAAAATATAAGAATTTAGGGACACACTTGTTATTTTAATTAATGAAATAACTAATAAATCAGTAAAACATAATGAAAAATTCACACAAATGTCGAATTAAAAACGACTTGATGACATAACAAGCACGTATAATGCTTCTGACATCAAGTACATGGGACTGCATTTTTGGCGTTTAAACTTACAATTTGGCCGATAGTTTTTTGTTATGAAAAATGGTCGACGGGATAATAGAGAAGTACCCTTTATTGAAATTTCCAAGTGAAAGTGAAAGAAAAGTAACGGTCATTGCTGACCTCTAAGATCAGACATTCCATCGCAACTGGACAGTATAGAAGTAGACCCGCACATTCATGGATACATCACTGTGACTTTACTCACTACTTATAATGCACTCTTGTTTTTTCGGCATTATATTGTCACTCACTGATTATGATACAACATCATAATATGCATTATTATTTCAAGCAGAGTATCTGCTTATCTGTTTATTAACGCAAGGATACTGGAAAGTATTTTGTTCTGTACATATTCAAATATATGTTTGTAAGGATAAATGTGCTATTTTCTTCTTCTCCTCTACACCTATACATCTACATTCGTGTATACGAACACCAACAAATTGTGTTATACATGAGGGTAGATATCATTAATTTGAACTTCTGTTTGTTATCTAAAGCCAGAGAGGTATCCCCTCAGTAAAGAACAAGCTTCATACACATTTAAAAATTTGCAGCAAACTGTCCAGCCATTTGACCGTTTTTATAGAAAACGGTTACATAGCCGTAATTATACTTCTTTCTGACCATATTATTGCCCATATTATGGTCAGAATAGAGTTACGTTACGGTTATGTAACCATTTTCTATAAAAAACTGTCAAATGACTGGACAGTTTGCTGCAAATTTTTAACAGTGTAGATTAAAAAATTAAACTGAACTGATGTAAAAGTATTTTCGTGTAAATCTGTCTTCAATTTAATATATTAATATTAGTTTTAAGTATTATTGTATTTTTAATTCTAAAATGAGGTTTTATTTTAATTTAGTGAATCATTTGTTCCCAATGAAAAAAAGGAACCCTTATTTCTTGCGTAATATGTAAGATTTTTCTTTGTAATTATATCTGTATGGGTTATTGTTGAAAAAAAAACAGTACTTCCTGTCATATAATTTAATCTCCTTTTATAATTTATGCACATGTTTAGACAAATTGAAAACAAAATATGAAAATATCAATAAAATATGATGAAATGTATTTGAGAGTTAAAAAAATACTATATTACATATCTACAATCTTGAATTTTTCTTTCATTTAATTTTACTGTTTTATTTTTCGTTCTAACATTCTAAAAAAATATTTATGAATACAGCTTGTAAATGTAAATATTGTAATGTAAATTCCTAATTTATAAATAAATGACACTCACATTATCGTAAAAAAAATGTGATCAAAATCTGAAAACACATTGACTCAAATAGAAATGACATGCTCAAAATTGACATAAAACGTATTCACTTTACTATGAAATCAATACGACGAGACGAATTGGAAATAACTAAAATAGCGGTCCCAATGATATCGCATTAGTGTCACTAAATAACTATCAACTAAGCCTCATAATATGACCTGATAAAGACTTCACATTTTGGTGACCGTTGTAATTAAGACAATTTGTGACTGAACTGCCATCCAATTGATGTCAAATCGAATAGCTGTCCTGTCAATGGAGTGTTTTGTCTGTATAAAGTAATTCATGTGTTTTGACATGTGTAAACGACACTAATCATTTACATAAAAGAAAATAATTTTATAAAGACATTTTGGTGACCGTTGTAATTAAGACAACTTGTGACTGAATTACCATCCAATTGACGTCAAATCGAATAGCTGTTCTGTCAATGGAGTGTTTTGTCTGAATAAATTATTTTATGTTTGTTGACATGTGTAAACGACACTAATCATTTACATAAACGAAAGTGATTTTATCAAAATATAGTGTAAACATTTTAAAAATTTTAATTTATCTATTTAAGTATTTTTACTTACTATAATTCTGCGTAAGGTGTTAAATAATTTTTTTTTTGTATTGTGTTTATCCAAAAATATTACGGGAATGTATAGAGGTTGGTATGATTTTGCACACAAACCTTATGGTAAGATTTATGGTATTGTACTTAAATTTTTCCAGTGAATAAGGAAATAAACATGTTCTACAGCACGCAAACATACGTTGAGACAAGACAAATTACATTGAAGTTTATTTAAACTTTTTACCATAAATTTTACTTTTAAGATATATCTTTGTTTATTTTATATGCTGCCTTTATTTATTTTTTTCTTGAAACTGGCGGAAAAGATATAGTGGACGCAGGAACATAAAATTTCAAGGCTTGCAAAGCAAAATGATTTTAATATAAAAAAAAATTATTTCAACATGTAAACAAAAAATCCTGCATCAAGAACAGATTATAAAACACTTTCCAACATTTTCAGAATATTTAAAAAAACTTTTCCGTTTAAAATTATGAAAGATGATGTCTAAGTAAAAAAAAAATGGAAAACAGATTGCGCCAATGAATATTTAATTAAAGAAATTATCAACAGTAGTCGGTATAATATCAGAATTATTTTGTGCAGCCCTTATATATGATCTATAGGTTTGTATACATGCTACATAGTATGCTAAAGTTTAATTTAGTTAAAAAATGCATAACACTGTTGAAAATTCCAACTCAGGAAGTTTCGTCTATCAACAGAAATCTACTCGAGATCTTTTGTGTGTGCCTGTATACGATCTAAAGAAAATATAAACACAAAGAAATATGGAAAAAATTAGTTAAATTTAAAAACACGTACTACAAATGAAAACGCACTTCCATCAATTATTGTTCATAGAAAATACTGTAACCGAATTATTTTGTGTATCACTGTACATGAACGATGCTCAACATACTCTATGGTAATCATCTTGTCGTGCACCTGAGTAACATATATAAATTTTGATATGTTTAAAATAGAGTAACATCATTAAAATTTTCCGTAAACAATTTGTCTCCTTAGATCTTAATGTAATTGAATTATTTTGAGTATCAATGATATAAAAATACTATACACTTCACTTTTAACACCTAACATGTCATTGTAATTAACATACTATATAAATTGACGGGCAATGCGAGTATATAAGCTCGAGTTACAGCCCGAGCAGACGACAGGCAAAACCGAATTCACAAACAATTTTTAACTATATTAGGATAGTGATGAAGTTTTTTCATATAATTCAATTAAATAATCGTCATATTTATATTTATTTTTTCGCTTTAGATTTTTACGTTGTGTTACATAAATACAAAAATACGATTATGTTATTTTATACATGAAGAATAAATTGGTATTTTCATTTTAAATATCATTGTTTACTAAATCGAAGAGTCTTAGAAACTTTTTAATTGACTTTTTTTTTCACATCTCCAACTGGCCAGAAATTCCAGAATTCCCAAAAGATTAGCTACAGATAATATTATGATGTAGCTCATACTTATTTCCCTATGTGTTGACAACGCATTTTGAATTCTGTCTACATCTGTTTACAAATATAATGATTTCATATATATTATACGTTTTCCATCCGGCATATGGACAGATAAATACACCAATTTACATATATTCCATGTTTGGGTTGACCATTAGTTTTCTCCTTAAAAATGCTAACATATTTAGAAGAAAAAATAAAAAAAAAAATAAAAGAAGAATTTTTTCCATCCTAAAATAAAATCTACAACAATCTATTTTATTTCAAAATTGTTTTGTCTATGTAAATCATTTACGGACTGTCACAATTATAACTTACATATAATAATAATGATTATCTTTTGTATAGGAAATATTATGTTAAATTTTAAATTTAATATTTTGTATGTAAATTTGTATTATGTGTACTATGTATTTTATATGTAAATTAATTTTTTATAACACTCTTATCTATATAAAATTATTATCTTTATGCGAAAGTCTGATTGCGCCTACATAAAATAGAATTTTTCAAAGCCTTAGTAATAAAATATAAAAGATCAGACTGTCTTGACAGCTAATGTAATTTAGGAGATTGATTGTTAGAAAAATCGAGGTTAATCTCAAGGGTAGTTTTTACACGTTTCAGCTTTCTTTTCATTGTAGTCTTCATGAAACAATAGAACTACGAATGCGCTAGGAGAGAAAAAAAGAAATTAAAAGTCAAATAAATATTTATCAATATCACACTCCAAATATTTCATTAATGCTATTTATTTATATGAAACATATTTTGTTATGCATAAATATAAAATTATTGTTTGTGTATAAAAAAAAATCTTATGCTTTTTGCATGATAGTATGCATTTAAACATAATGTACGTCGCTTGATTAAAATTATACCAGTGGACAGGTGCGAAGATTTCGCACTGCAGTCTAATATTTTTAGCAATATCTACTATTTTTTAGATATACGTTTAAATTTCTAATGAAAAATTAAGGATTAAAAATATCTGCGAACAACATTATTCAATCCAGAATATCGACTCATTTGTTCCATCAAAGTTACAATGAAATGGGATCGAAAATAACAAAAGACACGCGCGAGAAAAAAATTAACAGCCGTATTTTAACTGCATTAGAAGATGACGTCATCCACTTCATGAAAAACATGAAATAAAGAAAAATAATTGAGTGCAATTTAAAAGACAATTTAATGTAATATATTTTATTTTGTAATATTATTTTGTATTTAATGTAATATCTTTTATTCTACACGTTAAATACCACTGCTTCCATCGATCTATGGTGTCTTTTTTTTTTCAAAACATTTCAATTTAAATTCGTGCTCGCGAATATACTTTTAATACGTTTAAAACGTATTGTAACCGGTAACGATTTTGGATAGGTATAATATGGAAAAAAGGCTTAACTACGTATACGTTTAAACGTATATAAACGTACATTCGCGAGCACTAATTTAAATTTCCTTTTTGACCATAAATATAAAATAAACCCGTCCGGATAAATCATACTTTATCTTTTTTGTACTATTTATTTTTTTTATCATCATTGTTGAGCATATAATGCGGTATTTTATTTTTGTGGCAACTCTAATTTGAGGAAAACCTTTCATTTAGTTTTATGAAAGCAATGCCGATTTAATTTTTAATTAACAGCAATGCTTAATCAAAAAACGTGTTTTAACGAAATGTGAGAGTACTATGTCAGAAGCCGCTTCAAATACCTTTTGAATCATGCCTCAGTCGTTGTTCTGCGTTTCGTAAATTCCTAGAGAATAGTACGATGGCAACAAAAATAATATATACTAGCTGCAGACGGCAGGCTGTCATTGAAAAATATAACAGTTGAGTGGACTACATAAAAAAAGACTGAATAATATTTATTTATACTAAAAACTTGTAAAAAAAATTAAATAAGAGCTAAAATTTCAAAAGTATAACAGTTACGTTTAAAAAATGAAACGGTCAGGGAAAATTATTACACTTACTTTTAAAGAATGAAAAGGTCAGGGAAGTTCTTATGGTTGAACCCAAATGGCATATCGGTATAAGATCGAGGCGTTCCACAATTAAGCTCCGCAACGTTTAAATGTGTAATTTCGATTTCAGAAGTAACGCTTTCGTGAATGTGGCGGTTATTAAACCTATTTTGGCTACCGCTTATGATCTGTGTTTGACGGAGTTCTCGATCCAATCTATTTTGATTTTCTCTTCTTAATTCGGCTTCTTCTTCACTTTCAAGCATTCGCCGAGATCTTTTACGGGCATTTCTAATGTGTTTTTGAAGCTCCTAATTGCAGTGAAAGATCGAAACGTAAATAAACCTGATTTACCTCGGCCTAAATCCTTCCAAAAGACTTTTACACAATAACCAATGAGATGCGCTTCATTCGGGCGATGCCATTACACAATTAACAAATAATCGCAATTTCTGTGCCACGTACGATAGCGTAATATATATATAGAGAGAGATGATATATAATAGAAATTTCACTATTATATATATTTTTTAATTTCTTTCTTTTAATAATTATATATAAAGCTAACTTTTAAGAAATACAATTTTAAAATTATATAAAACTATCATCATGACTTTTTCTTTGCCGTCATTACCATTTGTTTTATTTAAAGTTATTTTGTTTCCCTTTAAACTGTTGCCATCCCTATCTTTCGAAACGAAAATTTCGCTGTTGGGAACGCCAAAATATTAAATACACAGTAAACTATTTGCTGATGACGAGAAAACAATAATTATTGTGCTATTGATATAAAACAGATAAAATATAGAACTTAAATTTTACGTACTTATACACTTTTCACATTCTTCTAAATAACCAAGAGGAAAGACGTTTTAAAAATGTGGATTCTGTTCAACGGAATCACTTGACTACATTTTAAATAATGATTAAAAATAAATTAAATATATTAAATAATTTTCAAATGTAGATAAATGGAGAATTATTAATGTTTTCAAATAACATATAAAACATACCATTTACGCACAAATACCCTCATTCTCTTTTTCAAAGTCATTAAGATGAAAGAAGTAGTAAAACGTAATCTCTGCTAAAAATGCGAATTCCGTTCATCAAAAGTACTTGAGTATTATTCGAAAATATCCCAAGTCATAAATTGTCGAACTAAACATTTTTCTACAAACGCGTCCTAATCTTTTATTTTATAACAAAAGAAAAGTGCACAGAATTCTCCAGCTTAAAAATATTTTGACCTTTTATAGTGTGAAAAGACTTAGGGATTAAAAAATCAATTTTATGGGGGAAAAACTTTATGATTTTATATGATATAAAAAATATATATATATTTGTGCAATAAATTGACATTTGCAGGATAAATATCAATAACTACAAATAATTGTAGGAAAGAAAATATTTTGCTGGTACTACCTGCTGAACTTGTTTTAATTGTAATTAAATCGAAATATGCTGAACAGTATAATGCTAAAACTGAATAGAAAAAACATTTATTATCCCGTATAAAAAAAACAAATTCTAATTTAAATCCTAACATCAAATTATCGATTTTTTTGTATTTTTACGCCTGCTATTTTTATGAAAAATATATTTATTAATTATCTACATAATTACATTTTGCATGTTTCAAAATACGTAAACGGTTCATATTTAGAAATTAATCGGTAATTTAACTACAAAATTTTAATTACAAAATGTGAGAATGAAACTTAATGTTTTAAATTTGCTTATAAATATTTTATATGTTAAAAAAATCATTTTTAGAGTTTTAAAAAATAACTTTCTTTTTAAATCTACCCTATATATATAAAATCCTAATGAAACGAATTTGTGAAACGATTTTATGAAACGAATTTATGAAACGATTTTATGAAACGACTGATTAAACGACTGATTATGTTTCAGGGCTATTTTTAATAAAATATTAAACGCTTGATGGGGAAATTAATACCAATTGTCCATAAAAATCCGCGGATGTCAAAACTGGTAATAGAATTTTGAAATTGGAATTAGTTTTCGAGATATTATTTTTTTTCTAATTTTAATGACATTTCTGTAATGATGGCAACTAATTACTCAGTTTTTTGTGACAAAAAAGGGAAAAAAATTTAAAAGGATCCCGATAGGGATTATTGATTTCTTTTTATTCGTCATTTTCAAATTGAAATTGAATTTATCTTTTATTTCAATCGATAATGAAGACAATATTGTGATTAAATTATGTTTTTCAGGAAAATTTGAAAAAAAAAATCACATTTCTATCGTCAGGATTCAATCGTCTGTCAGCATTTAATTTAATTTATAAACTGAAAATATTTTGAATAAATTCGTCCAAATGACGTCATTTATGTAAACGCAAAAGAAAGGGGGGAAAGGAATTAATAGTAATTAATATTTATTGATATCATTTTGTTATTTTTTTGTAAAATTTAATTAAACGAATTTATAAAATCACTAATTCGGATATTTGAAACGAATATATAAAACAATAATTGCCCAACTGAACCGTGACTGAACGGAAGGAGAATAAAATATCCTGCTTGGTTTTCTATCCTGCTTGGTTTTTTCCGCCAAGCTTTTTAAAAAAGCGTCAAAGACCCCTATAATAGAAAAGCACCAAAAGTTCATTGGGTTTGTTCTCATAACTTTTGGCAAGAAATCTATATATATTAACGAATCTATCCCTTTTTGAAGCTCGAATTACGCCAAACCTAAAAGCAAAGGATCCTATACTGGAAAAGTACCCGACTTTCTTATGGACAATATTCAAGTGACATAACATGGTGTAAAATTATCGCGGATAGCAAATTTGTTTAAATGTCTCATCAACTGATGCCGAATAAATGCAGGCATGCATGCACAATATATTTAATTAATTTTGTATGATACATAATTATTAGAAAATTCGTATATACATATTAATTAAAATAAATAATTTACGTATTTAAAATAACATGAAAATATGCATGATGGTACACTAAAATAGAGAGAAAATTAAAACCTGTTAATGAAAATGTGTATAACATAGTACTTTTCAATACCGTGGTTCTTAATTCACAAGCAGATGGAATTTTTCTCATCTTTAAACGCAAAGGAAGAATATAATACAGATCGTTGTTATAAAAGTCCGAGAGGTAGCCACAATTTAAACCTAACCATTTTATACAAGCTGGTTTTCAAGTTGTAATTGATTTTACTTATCAATCCCGAAAACAGTCGTCAGTTGCCGCAACAGCTGTGTATGAGACCATGGTAATCAAAAAATGCCCCATTAAATGTTAAAAGCATGGCAACCCAATTACAGATTTACCAATATTTTAAAAATAAAACACGCTGTCATGTTTTTAGAGGCCTCAAAGTCTGAGCGGGGGTTGGCGAGCGTAGCTCGCAGGGGGTAGGCCCCCTAGTATATAAATAATATTAATTAGATAATTACGTATTGTTTCTTATTCAGTTCAGTATAGTACTATTTGAAAAAAAAAATCATTATTCTGAAATACATAATTATAAAATAACTATTTTATGTGTACTTTTAAAGAAAATGAAGATAATATAAATATTATATTAAAGTTAGGACATTAAAATATATCATACAATATAAATTAAACTAAATCTAACAAACCTATATTGAAAACAAAATTATAATCAGAGTTAAAAAGAAGTTCATATCTCATTGGCCAGATTACGTACTTTGTTCAAAAGCTCATAAATAAATCCTTTTTAATCTGTATCACTGAAAGAAACGGAATTATCCAGAAAAATAGCGTCTGCTGGAAAATATATGTTGCAATATATTTTAATCTTTTCCACTATAGAGATAAATGAAGTTTTATGATAATACCCTTTAGAGTTTCTTCAATTAATTGAGTAAAAAAATAAATAAATAAATAAGCTAAACTATATAGGTATCTCATACGAAATGCTGTAAGAAAATTGATACCATGAGCAATAACAAAGAATTAGAAAATTGACGTAGACGATAATTAATTCTATTCATGTATCCCTTTATTTTTTCTTTAAATGACGAAAATTTATCAGGCATTATCTATAGATGTAATTTCCTCTGAGTATTTAAAAATATATATAATCTATATACAATAAAAGCCGTTCTTGGTATGTATGTATGTTCCTTATACAAATCTACAGTTTTTGTCCGATTTGAACGAAACTTACGGTACATATGTATACTTTAGAACATGAGTAAAATTACTGTCAACTTTAAAAATTTCTCCTACCATTTTGTATCTCTTTTTACAAGCATTTCCCATAGTTTATCATTACAGAATTCTATTTTTTTCCTTCAATTTCTAATTCGATTTCTTTCCCGTTGCCATTCAAAGGAACTGTATATGGACAATATTTTTATAAACCAATTTCAATTAACTCGCTATAATTTGAAATCTGAAAGTGACGTCAATTTTGTCAGTTGTGATTTTTTTTCGCATATTACAAACATTGCTATAAGTGCTTTACGACATAGTACATATATTTAAATGTGTTTGGAGAAAAATAAATAACTTACCTCCTAATTTTACAACGGCAAATTGTTTCCACTGGTTTGTTAATATTAAAGTAAATTTTCTAAGAAATAAAAACATAATTTTTGCGCATTCAAACTTCATGATTCAATTTATTCAACATAATCAAAAATCGTCTGTGAAATATTGACATTCAGCAATCATTACATCGTAATTTTTTCAGCTTGAGCCTCAACCAAGGAGGCATATTTAAATTCCTTGGATGTAGGTTCACAGTAGATGTCCTATTAATAAAAATTGAGTTTAAAGAAAATAATACGGTATTTTCCATTATTTTTTCTTCAAAAATGGGTGTTAAAAGAATTGGGATTAAAAGTAAAATGGTTTATCGGGGGAAAAAATTAAATGCATTTTTTTTTTAATTTAAAACATTTATTTTAATTTAAATATATATATATATATATATTTATTTATACGTTCGACAACGGTGCGACATTTTCATTTCACCAGCTTCGAAATTATTATCCAATTCTTAATCCAATTTCAAAACGCAATTTTAGCAAATTCTGTTTAAATTACATTGTAAATATAATTTCGGAATTAAATTTAGTATTTAGGATTATTGTTTAAACTTTTTCTATGAGTAACAGTAATATTGGATATCTTTAATCACTTTCATGTTTTAAATACAAATGAGCATGAGACGTCACGCACTCAAGTAAAGTCGTTTTTCTCAATTAACTGTAGGCGAAAAGTGACAATTTTTGCGGAGTTAGTAATTCATAATTTATTATTTCTTACACATAATATAATGTATTTTAACTATTTGAAAATTACGAGATACTTGGCGAAACTTCAAACAATTTAGCTCAATGTTTTCTCTACGATAAGTTGACAAACGTGCACATTATATATAAATATAAATGCATATTTGTACACTAGCCGCCACTGGCGACCAGTTTGGTCTCCCTTAAATGTATGTTAAACATTGCAACACGTTACATTTATTCATAATTTAATTTTCCCTTAATCCTTCGCCAAATCGGAAGATTCTAATAGACAAATCATGAACTTTTGCGATCATGGTAGCATTTCGCATATTTTTTGGGCACAAATGTCACATACGCACGTTGGCGCGATTCCCCCCCCCTCCCCCGCCAATTTGGCGAAAACTTTGTTATGGAAATTGTTGTTTATTTACTTTTATTTTTTATTTTAATTCTATAAATTATTTTTGATATGTATATCAATATTTATTTACAGCAAACTATCATTTATTTATTTTTATTCTTTTTTTTAATTATGAGTATTTTGGTTAGCCGGGAGCAGATGATAATTCGCCAAATATCGTTCCCATCACCGTCATCCATACTACAATTAATTTAATTTTAAATTATAAACCTGTCACTCATTTCATTTAAAATACTTAACTTTAATCTAAAATGCTTATATTACATAAATTTAAAATACTTCACACTTTTCATTTAAAAGAGAAAATAAATAAATAAATAAGAAATAATATCATAAATCAAAACATTTGATTTCAAAATCAAAGTATCATTTCTAATTTGTACACGCGATGAATAAAAGCTGTATTAGCGATTTTAAAAATGCTAAAAATCTGATTCATTAAATATTATTACATGAGTTCAATTTACGTCAAGAAAAGGTCCGAAAGTTGAGTTGTATAACACATAATTATGGTAAACTTTGATTGTCTCACTGGTGCGAATTATTTTTTTGACGCGAGGCAGCGGTCCAAAAATTCATTCGCGGAGAACTTGCTTTGCGAATGATTACCTCCATGATTTAATATTTTAAATGTTCACGACGAATCAATCTTTTTTTTGTTTACTTTTATGAATAGAGAATTTGAACTGCGAATCTTTCGACTGAAGTTATTGCAGAATATATACATAATTGAACGCAAGTCATCTCTCAAATATTAATTTATTTTGAACGATCTTTCTTAAAATGTAACTTTTATGCAGTTTATTCGAAAAAATAATTTTTAATAAAAATGGCCGCTTGGCATATGAAAAAGCGATGCGGCATCCCGGAACTGTTGAGGACAGTCACATGACTTACAGTTTTATTATAGAGATGATTAGACAAATGAGTGAAGAGAAGAATGAATTGATGAAGTGAAAGAATTTGTTTTAATTAGACACGTATTGGTTCAGAGGAAAATCTACCCCGGTTACAGCGCCTAGAATACATAGTGTGGAAACCGGCTACAAAATAGTACTAAAAAATTGTATCCAATAAATGTACAACGTTGCTGAAAATATTAGGATGGGTTCGCAGCGCCATCTGCTAGCTCTTGACATTGTATTAGAAGGTTTCGGCTGGTGGTAAGTATTTTAAATACTTAAATTATATCATTTTCTCCTCTGACTTAGTGATTTTTATAAGTTTTTTTTTAATTATGAAAGCATGGCTAAAAAACGTGATACGCATTTTTTTTGTCTCTGGTTGCAACATTATCGTAGGCTTCGTAGGAGCACCGTTGCACATTTATAGGCTACAACTTTTTAGCACTTTTTAAAGCATTACACCATTTGCCGGTTTCCACACTATGTATTCTAGGCGCTGTACCCCGGTGAAAGTGTCGTCATATTTTAAATCATGTGCCGGTTTTCATTTACAAAATATTAGTATTTTATAGCAATTACACAGAGTAGCGTAATTTCCACAGAATGTATTGGTCGTCAAAGTATACGTTTAACATCCTTTTACCGTACAATTTTCCAGAATATTAAATTGCTTTAAAATTACTTTAAAATCCATAAGACATCAGTAAATTGAGATACGCTTTTCAAACGAATAACGCTGAGAGTACATTTATTTTATTCGACTGCATAAAAATTGAATGTGCTATGTTTAGAAATAAATGTCTTTACTTTATAAAGATCAAACAAGTTAATCTTTCGTAATTGGATTGGACACAGATTTAAAAATATGCATGCTTTAAAATTACTTTAAAATCCATAAAAAATCAGTAAATTGAGATAAACTTTTCAAACTACATTTGAAAGTGCATTTTTTTCGAATTGAAAGCTTCAAAAATGAAATTATGCGATATTTAGTAGTTACAAATATGCAGTTCAAGCAAAATTTAATGGTTAGGTCGGTGCTACCGTTCATATGATGGTGACATTACTCACGGATATGTTTTTGTTTTATAATATAGATAGATGCCATATGAAAGCGTAACGACATTTGGTAATTTTTTTTTCAATGTCAGGAAAATCGTATATTTTTATATTGTATGCGCAAAGAAAACGTGCATTCTCATTTATAAAGTTGAGTCTTTTTTGTCGATTTATGGTTGAGTATGCACAAATCATATTGTCGTCATTGTTATTGTCGTATTTATTGTATTTTAATTTATGTTAACCCGGGTAAAGCCGGGTGGTTCTGCTAGTGCAATATATATAATTTTTTCTTCAACGTGATAAATATTGTTTTACAACTGCTAGTGTCCCATTACCATTTCTGCTATGTGCAAAAATAATATGTATGTAAATGTAATAATACAAAAATTTCGCCATTTTACCTTAATTAATTTACTCGAAACTCTTACAATTTTACCTTTTTTCCCTGCCTTTATTAATATCTTATAAATATCATTTGTATTTTAATTCTTATTCAAAAAACATTATTCTATTAAATGCAACACTTCTTGTACAAAAACAACTGTTTTGTTTCTTCATATTTTGAGACATTGAACTTTTATTTCTTTGGAACATTTTGTTATACCTTTTTTATTGTTTTATTAAAATTTCATTCGATATCCCAAGATTCATTTCAACTCCTGCCTAAATATTTTCACCTATTTAAATTTACGCTCTAAAGGAAGAAGTTACAACATGACTTCAAAACACCTCCCTCAAGTCCCACTTTTACAACAATTGGCGAGCAAGCCCCGCCCGCACTACCCCGTTTTTTACCTCCTAACACAGATTTCGTTGGATCCTTAGAGCGCATCTTGTAACTTTGGTCTAATTTTTTTTTATATTTATACCGCATACACTGGCCTGGAAGACAGATTTTTACGCTGCTTTGATTTTCAAATAAACCCAGTCACTGGAGAAGTTCACTTTATTCGTCGATAGATTTTCTTCATTCAATTTTAATAGATCTAATCTGGTCTCAAGCTTCTATTAAAGTTGTGTTTACGTGGAGTTGTGCATTAATATATTTTGGATGGAATAAACTATTGATCTCAAATCCAGTCTCCTAAATGTCTTGGAGAAACACCTTTGGAATTGTTTTGCCTCTACTCAGCTCAAATATACGACTGCAAATACAGTAAATATTTCTGCTATTGCTTACACTAAGTGTGTGATTTATATCAGCCATTTAGTTAAAGCTCTGTGATATAGTCAGCGTTTGTCTCGAAATAAATTTTATTTGACTTCGGCGACTTCAACATCTGTCTTCTCAACTAATGCTGCATTAAAATCAGGATTCAGGGCCTGAACATACTGATATCATCATATGTGTAATTTAATATTATATATATATATATATATATATATATATATATCATTTCTATGAATTCGAAAAAACGTGATTTAATTTCATAAAAGGAATCGAAGGGAAATTTCTATATTTCTATAACTTTATAGTTAATATCAATTAGAAAATTTAACATAGAGATTAATGGGCGTACAAATTAATCGACTTAATCTTTTGTGCCAGAACAAGCACTTTGAAAAAATACCTAGTAAGGTAACGTTCGCTGAATGCTGAGATATATGGTGCAATGTATTATAATATTTTCAATCATAAAGATAACTACATTTCCATGATAAGTTGTGTAACTTTGTTAGATACACATGGCAAAACAATGGTAAAAATTACTGTAAAATGACTGTTTCTTTTTCTTTTAAGAAATATTCTATAAGTTAATTAATAACACATATAAGAAAATTTAACATGGAGAGTTATATTTCTTAAAAGTAAATCTATGTTACATATTTTACTTGAAGAAGCGGATTGAAGAATATCAGAGAAAAATAACTTTTTTCTCAGTGTAAGAAAAAAAATATATATTGTTCCTATGCAATTTAACTGTTCTTTTCTTAAAACTAAATGTAGTTTAAATATAATAAAAAAGTGTCAAAAATTCTTAATTTAAAAATACAGAAAAATTCTATCAATAATTAAATTCTGGATAGCTTATCTTTATTATTAAAACAAAATTAATCTTAATACACCTTAAATAATGGTTCATACGTACTCTTGGTATTTTCAGGGTAATTACCAGTATTTTCTTATCGAAAAACTCGCCTTATGTAATCGTGCGATTACATACACCTTGTTTTTCTGTAAGAAAATACTGGTTACTTCCTTGAAAATTCCAGGAGTCTTTACGAACCCTGCATTAAATAATTACAGAAATAAATCGATTTAATCTCTGTTACTAGAAAGAAAATAATTAAGGAATGAAACAAAAATATCACTTTGCCTGGAAAATACAAGTTGAAATAGAATTTCATATTATATTCTTTAGAAATAAATGTAGTTTATGTGTGGTTGTATGTAAAAAAAATGTGGTTTATGTAAAGTCTGACCAAAATATATAAAGCGAACAATTATCCAGAAATGTAACTTATTTTTATAATTGGATATATAATGTGAATGTCAATTAATATTTCCATATTTTGCTCAAAAATATTATGTAACGTTTTTAAAATCAAGAGGATAATTTTTTCTATAAATAAATAATAATAAAGTTTACATAACTAATAAAAATTTATAATTTGAACATAGAGCATGATTAATCGTATTTGACTGGCTTTTGTCTAAAGAAAGACAAAAATAATTTTAAAAAAAATCATTTCTGCTTTACGTTGGAAACTATATGATTCAATGTTTTAATCATTCCCCCTTAAAAATAAATGGAATATAAGGATTAAGATTCAATTGGAAAAATAATTATACATATAGTATTTTAAGGCAAAAACATATACTACATAAAAAAATTAAGAGGAATTTTATAACTAAGATCACAATTTTTGCATTTGACTATAGAAGTTATACAATCAAAAAACTAAATCCTTCTAATATCTGTTGCAATTAGAAAGCGGGGAAATATTACCTAGAAATGTAATTTCTACTAAATTCTCAAAATATATGATGCAATATATTTTAACTTTTCCACCCTTAGAAATAAATATAGCTTAAGTATGTCTAACACTGAAAGTGTTAGATACAATGTTTTTTTTCTTTCTACAAACGAATGATTACGCTGCAAAATTTATGTTTTATAAAAAAAACTAAGCTAATACGAAAATTTTAAAAATAAATGTAGAATTTAAATAAAAATGTAATTTTTCAGACTATTTCAACATAAAATGTGTTCATTTTAAATAAAAGAAGAATGTATCAGTCAATGTGACTGTGTATACTTCTTTTTGCGAAAACTGATGAAATTTAATTCCAATGGTTTGCTTAAGGTATCCGCTCACCTTCGGAGGTGATTTTTTGAAATTTTTGAAATTTTCTCTTTATTCTAATGACTTTTTGTTTTAATGACATTTAAGTTAAAATTTTAAAAAATATATAAACATTTTAGAAATTACACAGAAATAATGTTGTAATAGTCAAAACTATGTGAAAAATTGACATTTGTGCAAAACATGATAACTCAAAATCAAATCAATGCATTCACATTTTGTAAATTGCATAACAAAGAAAATAACCTTCTGTAGGACATAGACTAGTCGCATTATAATAGCATCTCTATTGCAGAAGCTATGGCACTTAAAATACTAATGTATCGTAAAATTTCTTGCAACTTTCTAACTTATAATAGTGTAAATATAAAACTAATTAATATATCATCCTGATTGTAGCTATTTCCCTCAATAAACATTTGTAAAACATGTAAAAAAAATTCAAGGCATTTCATTCATAATTTTTTGTTATAGGATGTTTTGTGTACAGTAAAAATCTAAAAAACTTCATTTTGCGAAAAATCTAAATATAACTTTTAAAGGTGGTTCTTGCTATAAAAATAATTATTATTCTTTAAACGTTTAATTATATACTCCAGGCATTTGAACATATAATCCAATTTAAATGCTAAATCTCGAAATAGAAGAATGTAAACATACATTTCAGCTTACTTCCGGTTTGCAGAACGATATTTCCGGTTGTAAAATTCTTCGGCAAGCTGTAATAGATGCAACATTAAACGGATGTAACTTGGGTTATAATTCAGGTACAGACATAATTAAAGCAGGATTCGATAGATAAAAGGTCGGATTTTAATATTATTGCAAAAATGAAAAATCGATATTTTAATTGAAAATCACGTTTCAGAGGTGTGCGTATACTTTAAAATGTATTTAGAATTCTCTATATGTTGGCGATGTTACGTAAAAATACGATGCATGTAAATATGTAAAAAAAGGCTTTTTACTACCCCCATTTCCTTTTAAATGTATTAGACTTCGATTTTTTTTAAAGGTTTATTTTTATTTTTATTTATTTTTTAACTTGTTGCTACCTTTAAAGTGCTTAAAATTCATAAGCTATGTAACAAATGGAAAATATATATTTTTACATAATCGAAAAGGTATATTCAATTCAATTAGGAATACAGTTTAAAATAGAAGGAATACAAATAATTTTCCATATGTAAATATGAAGCAATTTGAGTTTTTCATTTTACTTTAATATAGATAAGGATGTTTATTTTTTATTATTTATTTTTTTTTATTTATCTATTTATTTTTGTAACAACTATTTATTTTGCTTATTGAAAAATCAATACCTAAAGTTATGAAATATATTCTTGTGATTATCAGGAAAAAAAATATTAAAATAATATAAACCGAAGTAAAATAATTTTTTTTAATTAAATTTAATTGTTCAAAAGACACATTTTATTTCAAAAATTAGCCATGATATTTTATTTTTCGTTCAGAAAATCATTTTGCTTAACAATTTTATTTTATAATATGCAAATAACGTACAAAAAATACGAAAGGAAAACATTATTTTAAAGGCTAGGAAGTCCCCTTAAGTGAGGGAGTGTTTATTTATATTTGAAGAAACTGTGTTTCTGTGTGCATTGCGCAATCCTTACTCATTTCATAAATTGTAGTAATATGTATAGAAAAGAACCCAATTCATAAAAAATACAATGTTCTGCTTTTTATAAAGCATTGATCTAGATATATACTGGTTTTTAAAAATAAATTTCTTTATTTAGTTACCCATAATACGTAGCATAGGGTAAGTCTTGTAATCGTTTTGAAAATCGAAAAAATAATTGACGGATTTACACGTATCAGACACTGGAGATTCCGAAAAACATATTTTTAGAAATGTCTTTCGTCTATCTGTGAGTGTTTCTGTGTGTCTGTGTGGGTGTGTGGATGCCTGTAAACGCTCTATCTCCCGAGCAAATTCAGATAGAGACTTGAAATTTGGTATGTACTTAGTATGTAATAATGGGAAGTAGATTATTGAATTTCAGTAACCTCGATTATCCGGAACTATTGTTTTCGGACTCCCTAAATATTCGTTCTGATAAAAGGTATATAAAAATTTCGAAATTGTTTATTTTAAGGAGTGAATATAAAAGACAATAAAAAACATAAATTTTTCATAAAAATGAAGTAGATCGTATAATTTGTTGCCGATATATTTGTAATCCTATTTTCCACACTCTTCGATTTTTCATGACTCTGTATTTCATTCAAATTTCAAAGATATATTTAATTGGAAATGAGACGCTTAATCCGACGCAGTAAACCGTTAGTTAATATGATTATCAATTTCGGAGTTATAAGGATGTTGCTTTTACGCAATTCAGTATTAGAGCATTTAAAGTTTATGACGTCATCAATCCGCGATTTCATTCGAATTGCAATGCAGTTTATAAATAGTTTACACATGTTTTATTTTCATATTTTATATTATGCATATCCATGATGTGTAAGTATGACGATCGATCCCAACGACTAGTTAAATGTATGTATTTTGTGCCATATATAACACGAATAATACATTAAAACATACATTTAATGGAATAAACAAACATTTGATTTTACAAAGTTACTAAATTGCATATGTTTGCTTAAAAATATTTTTTTTTTAAAAAGGTTGCTTAAAATTTTGCATTGGATTTTCATAAGCACCGTGTCTTGTTTGGAACATTGATAATTGTTCAAATGCTGTAAGACATGCCTTGACAGAAACTCAAAATATTAGAAAAATGAGTTTCACCAGGTTTTCGTTTTAACTGATATAGCGACAGATGTAATTGTCCTGTCTTCTACTTAACGGGACCAGGAAATTTTTCTGTTTAATGCCTTCCGTTATAAATAGTTTCCTCTTGGATAGATTTACTCCGCATTAATCCTAGGTACTCTGTATTTTTTCTCCTGAAACGTTATCAGTAAGCAACATACATTTACTAAAAATCGAGTAAGTGATAAACTAATACAGAATACTGTAATATTGGTTTCATTTTTTTTAACAAGTGGTTTATCCAAATAGCCGGAAGTTATTCCAAAGTTAAAGATTTTTCATTATCGCTTTCTATGTGCAAAACATTTTCAGACTTTTCTGATAAAAAAACAATATATTACAAACATTAATATGTTTAATTGATTACCGGACAAACCATATTTAAGCCTTTAATAAAAATATATATTACAACAATATATTACAAACATTAATATGTTTAATTAACTACCTGACAAACCATATTTAAGCCTTTATTAAAAATCCTATAAAAATTTGTTTATAGGCGGTGTTTTTTTTTTTTTTCGCTTTTAAAAGAACATACGAGATTGAATATTTTGGCGTTTTTTATATTTATTTCTATCACTTCAAAAAAATCTTAGAAAAGAAAATCGAAACATATGGAAAAGTCCACGTGTTTAACCTCTGTTTTTTTTTTAGCTATCCATCTCTTCAACTTCACAACCTGTCAAGAAAATCTGGTCTATTATGTTTTATCAGCGAAGAGAAAAAGTTATTTGTTCCGCTGAAAACCGCTTATTTTAGCACTTTTTTTTGTAACTTATTAAATAAGGTGTATACTTCAAAATTATTCTGCTTCAATGATAAAAGCAGTTGGAGGTCATTATCATATCTGCTATGTCGGTATAGCTAAATGTTACGTATTGATTCAATTGATTTTTTATATAAATATCTTTCAAGAACAATTTAGATATATTTTTCGAAATCGTACATAAGTGATTTCGTAGCAAACGAATATGTATTATATTAGGACAAATTAACAAATACTGGATACATAATGTCATTACATTAGAAAGGTTTGTTACACATGCATTCGTTTTATTCTGGAAAGATTTCCAATGAAATGATAAGGTTTCAGATATAATTCCTTTATATTATATTGGGACATATTAACAAATAATGGTTAAATAATGTGTTTACATTGGAAGTGTTTGTTACACAGACATTCGTTTTATTCTGGAAAGATTTCCAGTGAAATGCTAAAGTTACAGAAATAATTCCTAATATTTTAATTAAACATTAATATGTTTAATTAACTACCAAACAAACCATATTTAAGCCTTTATTAAAAATCTTATAAAAATTTGTTTATAAGTGGTGCATTTTTTTTGCTTTGAAAAGAACATACGTGACTGAATATTTTGCCGTTTTTTTTTATATTTATTTCTATCCCTTCAAAAAAAATCTGAGAAAAGAAAATCGAAACATATGGAAAAGTCCACGAGTTTAACCTCTGTTTTTTTAGCTATCCATCTCTTCAACTTCACAACCTGTCAAGAAAATCTGGTCTATTATGTTTTATCAGCGTAGAGAAAAAGTAATTAGTTCCGCTGAAAACCGCTGTCTTCAGCACTTTTTTGTAACTCATTAAATAAGGTGTATACTTCAAAATTATTCTGCTTCAATGATAAAATCAGTGGAGGTCATTAACATATGTGCTATGTCGATATAGTTAAATGTTACGTATTGATTCAATTGATTTTTTATATAAATATCTTCCAAGAATAATTTAGATATATTTTTGGAAATGTTACATAAATGATTTTGTAGCAAACGAATATGTGTTACATTGGGAAAAATTAACAAATACTGATTACATAATGTCATTACATTAGAAAGGTTTGTTACACAGACATTCATTTTAATCTGGAAAGATTTTCAATGAAATGCTAAGGTTTCAGAAATATATTCCTTTATATTATACTAGCGGCCCGTCCCTGCTTTGCACGGGTAGACAATGTGACATTTTAGTACATTTGTTTTCCTGAATTTCGCGCTCCTACCAAAAAATGTTGCTAAGATATGGCGAAATGACGTAAAACTTTCGAATCCCCCTTTAACCACCTTCGGGGTGGGGATTTCTAAATTCACTGAAATACGTGTTTAACTATTTGTTTAGTAGATTTGTTTTCCTGAATTTCGCGCACCTGCATAAAACAGCTGCTGAGATATGGCGAAATGTCCTAAAATTTTCGAAACCACCCCCTTTAAAAACCTTCGGGAGGGATTTGTAAAATCCTTGAAATGCGTGTTTATCCATTTTTAGTAGATTTTTCCTGAATTTCACGCTCCTACCTAAATCTGCTGCTGAGATATGGCAAAATGACCCAAAACGTTTGTATACCCCTTAATCCACCTTCTGTGGGGAATTTCCAAAATCGCCGAAATGCGTGTTTAACCAATTTTTAGTAGATTTTTTTAAATTAATTTCGCCCTCCTACATAAAATCTGAAATATGGCGAAATGACCTAAACAATTCGACCCCCCTACCCCCCCCTCCCAATTTAACCACCTTCTGGGGGGAATTTCCAAAATTGCTGAAATACGTGTTTTATTCATTTTTAGTAGATTTTCTTTCCTGATTTTCGCGCTTCTAACTAAAACTGCTGCTGAGATATAACGAAATGATCCAAAACATTCGACCCCCCTTTTAACCCCCTTTGGGAGGAAATTTCTAAAGTCGCTGAAATACGTGTTTAATCATTTTTTTAGTAGATTTGTTTTCCTGATTTTTGCGCTCCTCTCTATAACTGCTGCTGATATATGGCGAAAAGACCTAAAACATTCGACCACCACCCTTTAACCCCCTCCGGGAGGGGAATCTCTAAATTCACTGAAATAAATGTTTAATCATGTTTTCATTAGATTTGTTTTCCTGATTTTCGCGCTCCTACCTATATCTGCTGCTGAGATATGTTGAAATGACCTAAAACATTCGACCACCCCCTTTAACCCCTCGGGCGGGAAAATTCTAAAATTGTTGAAATATATGTTTAATCATTTTTTAGTAGATTTATTTTCCTGATTTACGCGCTCCTACCTATAACTGCTGCTGAGACATGGCGAAATGACATAAAACATTCGACCACCCCCCGTCCTTTAACACCCTTCTGGGGGAATTTCTGAAATCTCTGAAATAGATGTTTAATCATTTTTTTAGTAGATTTGTTTTCCTGATTTTTGCATTCCTACCTATAACTACTACTGAGATATGGTGAAATGACCTAAAACATTCGATCACCCTCTTTAACCCCATTCGGAGGGGAATTTCTAAAATCGCTGAAATACGTGTTTAATAATTTTTTAGCAGCTTTGTTTTCCTGATTTTCACGCTTCTACCTATAACTGCTGCTGAGACATGGCGAAATGACATAAAACATTCGACCACCCCCCCTCCTTTAACACCCTTCTGGGGGAATTTCTGAAATCGCTGAAATAGGTGTTTAATAATTTTTTTGTAGATTTGTTTTCCTGATTTTCGCATTCCGACCTATAATTGCTGCTGAGATATGGCGAAATGACCTAAAACATTCAACCACCCCCCTTTAACCACCTTCTGGGGATAATTTCTAAAATCGCTGAAATAGGTGTTTAATCCTTTTTTTAGTAGATTTGTTTTCTGGAATTTCAAGCTTCTACCTATAACTGCTGCTCAGATATGGCAAAATGACCTATAACATTCGAATCCCCCTTTAACCCCCTCCTGGGGGGGAATACCTAAAATCGCTGAAATGGCTATTTAATCATTTTTTAGTAGATTTGTTTTCTGGAATTTCAAGCTCCTACCTAAAACTGCTGGTGAGATATGACAAAATGACCTAAAACATTCGAACCCCCCTTTAACCCCCTTCGGAGGGGAATTTTCAAAAATCCCTTCTTATTGCTTGCCTAGGCTATGACAGCAATCTACAGTCCAAATTGCGTGACCCTGACTTTAGTAGTTTCGGCTGGGCGTTGATGAGTCAGTCAGTCAGTCAGTCAGTCAGTCACCGTTTCCTCTTTATGTAATAGTATAGATTGGGACATATTAACAAATACTCGTTACATAATGTCATTACATTAGAAAGGTTTGTAACACATACATTCGTTTTATTCTGGAAAGATTTCCAGTGAAATGCTAAGATTGCAGAAATAATTCATTTATATTATATTGGGAAATATTAGCAAATACTGGCTAAATAATGTCTTTACATTGGAAGTGTTTGTTTCTCATACATTCGTTTTCTTCTGGAAAGATTTCCAATGAAATGCTGAGGTTACAGAAATAATTCCTTTATGTTATATTGGGACAAATTAACAAATACTGATTAAATAGTATCTTTACATTGGAAGTGTTTGTTACATATGCATTCGTTTTATTCTGGGAAAATTTCCGATTAAATGTTAACCCGCGAAGACTCGCATCGGGTCTCTTAGGCCCGGTCATTACAAAACTATACTACAGCGAAATCACCACTTCAACGAAAATGGACCTGTTTCACGGTAGCTGCGTTGAAGGTCACCTGCATACTGAGCACAGGCATTTCAGGAATGCAGGTTCCCCCTTTTCTGAGAAAATACCTGTTCGGGCCCCTGAGGCCCGGAGCGAGCGCTCGCGCTTTTCATTTCAGTTTGTGAATGTGAAGGAAGAGGTTGAAAATGTATCGCTATTTAAGCTATGACGATGAAATGAAGAGACTGCAGATCTTGTTAGCTGAGGTTTCAACTGATGAAGAATCTATTAATGAGGAAGATGAAAAAACAGATGACACAGAACAATATAGTGACCATCAGTCAAGTTCAGAATAATATTTAGATTCATCAAGTGAATCGGATTTTATTGAATCCGTTGACTGCTATATTGGCAAAGATAAAATAACGAAATGGAATAAAACAGAACCAAGACGAAATGTCAGAACTCCTGCTCACAATATTGTATCAAAATTGACCGGAAACGTTAGTGATGCAGGGAACGTATCCTGCCCTATAGATTCTTGGCAATTGCTTATTGACGAAACAATAATAACAAGTATTGTGGAATACACAAATATTTTTATAAAATCAATTGCAACCAATTTCCAAAGAGAAAGAGATGCACGTCAGACAAATATAGCAGAAATAAGAGCATTTATTAGCCTTCTTTTTTTAAGGGGTATGCATAAATCCTCACATGTAAATGTTCGTGATATTTGGAACATCGATGGCACAGGTCTTGAAATTTTTCATCGAACTATGTCATGTAATCGCTCTTTATTTCTTATAAGATGCATAAGATTCGATGATGTAACTGATCTTCTTTCTAGAAGAGAACTGGATAAATTGGCTCCCATAAGATCTGTTTTTTAAAAATTTGTTACAAATTGTCAGCATGTATATAGTTTCGGAGAATTTGTGACTATAGAGGAAAAGTTAGAACCAAAAGTTAGTTTAGAGGTAAATGTTCCTTTCGTCAGTATATTCCAAGTAAACCCGCAAAATATGGAATAAAAATATTTGCTTTAGTTGATTCTAGGACATTTTATACTTGGAATCTTGAAATTTATGCAGGAGCTCAACCAGAAGGTCCGTATAAAGTAGAAAATGCTACTGATAAAATTGTCAAGAGGTTAGTGGAACCAATTTACTACTCTGGACGTAATCTCACAGTTGATAATTGGTATACCAGTTATGCATTAGCTAAAAATCTCCTTCAAAAGAAAATTACACTTGTTGGAACCGTGAGGAAAAATAAAAGAAAATTACCAGAAGAATTCGTTTCTGGGAAGAAACGAGAAGTGTATTCCTCGTTATCTGGATTCCAAAAGAATATGCCTTTTGTATCCTACGTACCCCCCCCCCAAAAAAAAAAAAAAAAAAAAAAAAAATGTGTTTTACTTTTATCTACTATGCACAACGATGGTGCTATTGATATTTCAACTGCAAAAGCCAAGAAACCAGACATAATAATATTTTATAACTTAACGAAGAGAGCTGTAGATGTAGATGAAATGTCAGCTACGTATTCTATTGCGAGAATGAGCAACAGATAGCCGAAGACAGTATTTTTCAGTATTTTGAATACTGCAGCCATAAATGCCCGAATTTTACTAATATCTGTAAAATCATCACAGCTCCAATACAGAAAAAGAAGTTTATTTTTTAAAGATCTGGCATTAGAGCTTCTGAAGGAGCATGTGGAAAACAGAAATTTACAGTCGACGCTTCCACGCGAATTCCGTGAAAAATTAGATAGTGACCGCAATGAAAAGAGGGCCGCACCACCGGCAAAAAAAAAATGTTCAAGAAAAAGGTGTCATATCTGTCTCAGCAAAATTGACAGAAAATCACAAATTTATTGTGCTAAATGTTCCAAAAATGTATGCAGTGAGCATAACCGTGCTACTTACAGAATATGCCAGTGAAATGTAAATTTGGTTTTAATTATAATAAGTGTAATAAATATTATTTAATTGAAAAATACTTCAGGATTTTTTAATTGTTCATAATGTAATATTAATTGCATGTTTAACTTAAAAAAACTTTTTTTTTTCTTTAATGTGTATGTATAAATATATCCATAAACTATTTAAAACTTTTTGTTTAAAAAAATAATTTCTTATTTATCCATTACTACGTTAAAAACATATTTTTTTTATGCTTAGCAAATTCACTTTACTGTTTTCTTAAGAAAAAATCCGCTCCGTGCCTGCGAAGTCCGGCGCGAGCTCTCGTGTAACGGAAATTAGCGCGAGTTCTCCCGGGTTAAGGTTGCAGAAATATTTTATATTACATTGGGACAAATTAACAAATACTGGTTAAATAATGTATTTGCATTTGAAGTGTTTGTTACACATACATTCGATTTATTCTGGAAATATTTCCAATGAAATGCTAAGGTTGCAGAAATAATTCCTTTATATTGTATTGAAACAAATTAACGAATACTGGTTAAATAATGTCTTTACATTGAATGTGTTTGTTACACATACATTCGAATTATTCTGGAAATATTTCTAATGAAATTCTAATTTGCAGAAATAATCTCTATATATATTTCTCTTACCTAGAGCTAAAATATGGCTGAATTTGTAGCTTGTCGTTTGGCAATAAACATAGTTTCCGCAGTGACGATTTTCATTGGTTCGTTTTATGCTGAAGTGATAGATTCAGCGAATCAGCTTTCTTATCAAGACTTTCATTTAGAAACAGCCGAAAATAGTGACGATTCTCATTGGTTCGTTTTACGATGACTTGATACATTCAGCGAATCAGTTTTCTAATCAAGACTTTCTTTTAGACACAGCACAAAATGTTTGTTTATATTTTGTTAGCGTCATACATAGCATCTGGGTAGGGTTTTTCAAAGACTTTTAAATGAATTTAGGCCACGCTGTGCAATATTGTAGGCAGAATGAAATGCCACGCTGCGCAATGAGTTATAAATCAATTGTATTTCGAAGGTAATTTTTTCATAATGTTAAAATGATGTATTCCTATTGGCAAGTCTAACTAAATACATTTTTAATTGTGTTTTCAATTACTTTTTTTCATTAAGAAACTTTTTTTTATTTCACATGTTAAAATGGTTTATGATAATACTTATTCAGGCTAGAGCTGCTCCAAAAAGTGGCGAGCGAGCGAAGCGAGCTGGTAGGGAGTAGCGGTCCCAGTGTGAATTGTCTTACAATTCATTGCTTTGTTGTATGATTTCATTGCTTTGTTGTATTCATTGCTTTGTTGTTGCTTCATACTTTGCTAGCGAGCGTTAGCGAAGCAGTGGGTTGAGCCGCCTTGTTCCTTTATATTATATTAGGATAAATTAACAAATACTGGTTAAAAATATATTTACATCTGACGTGTTTGTTACATACATTCGTTTTATTCTGGAAAGATTTCCAATGATGCTGAGGTTGCAGAAAGAATTCCATTATATTTAAATTTCTGGTAATATATGGATGGTAACTGATATACAATTTATAAACACTGTAACTTTATTGAAGCAATAATTGGCAGAATTTTTATGGAAAGGTAATTTGGTAAATTTGAAACATTTGTTGATCGTTCTTTTATTATAATTTTTATTTTATAACAAGATAAGCTTATCAGAATATTTTATTTATATCGATTACATTATGTATAGTTTCAATCCTAAAATTTGCGTAAATAAAAATACAGGTTGTCTCAGACGAATCGTCCTAATTTTAAATACTTATACTGAAGATCATAAACAACCAATACAATTTCGTTAGGTGGTACATGATAGCTTATGGAAATTTACATTAAGTAATATAGGGTGTACCAAAAGTCTCCGTACAATTTAAAAAAAATCATTACAAAAAGTAAAATAGGCATACAGCAAAAATAATTACAATAGTACATAGAGTAACTTAAAAAGTTTTTTTCTACTGCCTTAGTAAACTTCAACATGCGATCCTTTCGTAGCACGTAGAATATCAAACGATATTCCAATTCAATCCACGAAAGTTTTAGCATGCTAACATCAACAGTACCTACTGCTGTTTGGATCTTTTGTTTCAATTCCATGAGACTATTAAATTTTGTTCGGATTTCATCAAACAGTTGTAACTACTGTTGATGTTAGCATGATGAAACGCATGTGGATGGAAATTGGAATATCGACTTGATTTTCTTCGTGCAACGAAAGGATCTCATGTACAAGTATACTAAGGAAGTAGAAAAAAAAACTTTTTAAGTTACTCTATGTACTTTTGTAATTATTTTTGCTGTAGGCCTATTATTTTTTTTGTAATAAATTTGTACGGGGACTTTTGGGACACCCTGTATAATTTTTTTTTTATTTCAGGTGCAATCGTAAAAATTGAAAATGAAAAATGACAACAAATTCCGAAAAAGCACAAACCGTATCGTGGTAGGCAGAATTGGGGTCCATAGGCAGGATGGAGCACTTCCACATTGGCATTTGGGAGTCCGAAAGACATTGACTGCCGAATTTTTAGAAAGATGGATTGGCACTGGTGGTTCAATTCTCTGGATATCCTCCTTAGACATTCTCTGTGCGATTCGTGGGGCGGACGTCGAAATATAATATAAAAATACCTGATAAAATTAACCTGATATAAAATTACCTGATGTATCTATAACAAATACTAGGAAATTTAAATCTGTTTTTTCGTTGACAGATTTCAGTTCATAATAAACCTGTTTTTAAATCTTCTTTAATCGAATCCACACCAAAATCGGGTATTTGAGCAAATGTGATTTAGCGCTATAGTGTTGTTTAAAATCTTTAGAGACAGTTTTATATCCATTTTAAAGGATATTGTAGCCATGGTAGCAACACTTCGAAAAGAACCGAATTGCGGAAGATTACTGTTAAAAAAAGGGGGTGACAAGTGGGTAAGTATGATCGAAGATCGCACAAAGGGTTTCGTTTAATATTACTTCCAAAACACTTTATCCTTTCTTAAATAAATCCAAATAAATTTCATAAAAAAAGTCATGTTTTTTGTAAAGTAAAAATTTACCGGTCTACTTTTCTCGTTTTTTTCCCAAAATCCGACCCGGTAAGATAGCGGGCAAAGCCCGCAATTATACACTTTCATAATACTATCTATCATGTAAACTAAATGCGATATTAAGAAAAAATCAACTTCAAAACTAAACATGTTGCATAGAGACTTTCAAAATGTTAAAATATGCCAATAAATCCATAATTGGGTTTTTATCATGATTCAATACGTTCTTGAAACTCATATGACGTTATAATCACTTACTGACGTCATATCTACTTGCTTTCTCTATTACTCATATTGATACTCTCTTTGTATTATTCTCAAACATTTGAAAATGCCCGTTAAACTACCAATACGACGTCAGATTATTTTTCTTTTTAATTCTCTAATGACATCATATTAACCTGCTTTCTCTACTTACACATACTCATAATCTTTGTGTTATTGAGAAATGTGAAAAAATTTCCTTTTTTTACCAATATTACGTCATATTAATATCTTTTTCAATTGGTGAAACTTTTTTTTTTCATTTTCATTTTTTCACCTGGAATTCTTTTAATAGAAAATTAATTACTGTAGAAAGAATTTTATTGTGGATTTTTAGTTGTTGGCAACTGCTATAAGGAAAAATGTTTAAATTTAATAGGAAAAGACGATTAGAATTTTGTTTTTTTTCTCTCTATGTATTAAAATAAAACATTTTTTTCAAAATTTTATGATTTTCAGCTTCATAGTAGATATTCAGCAATAATTACACAAAACGTCATGTCTGTAAATTATATAGTTTCTTAGAACCGGCTCTGTGACGGACAGACACAGTAGCTGGACGAATAGGGTTTCGTGAGAGGAACGAAACACTAAAAAATAGTTTTAATTTCTGCTACGTAATCAATCAATATTTGTCAAAAGTGACAACTCATCTATTACTTGGTTCTTTTAACCCTTAATTGCATAGTGATGTAAATTTCCATCACTGTTTATTTAACTTTTAATAAATAAATCAACTTCTTCTCACCACTATATTTATACAGAAATATTAATTCAGTAAATTTCCCGTTAACTATGTTGCTGAACAATGTTAAAAATACATCTTAAAATTTCTGGTGTCTAATATTTAATATATGTATAAAAAAACACAATTGTAAAAGAAAAACTCATGCAAAGAAGGGTTAAGTATTATAACATACAAATGTTCATTGTTAAGATGGTATTAAAAAAAAGTATATCATGCTTGAAAATTAAAAGCCATAAAAGTCACTCAATTGGAATACTATTTTCAAACAAGGCTTGTTCGAAGTACATGTTTTTTTCTATTCAATGATATAAAATATGTAAGAAAAAAACAATATTTTTTATCTTAAATAGCCGAAGAAGATAAATTGCCAACTTTTGTTCCCATCGCTATCATTCCTTTCATTTAAAAATACAATCATTTAATATATAATTCATTTAATATACACATATTGCACACACTTAATATAAATGACTTTCATTAATTTAATTTAAAATAGAGAAGAAATAAAGAAATGAAATATAAAAAGAAATGTCATAAGTCAAAACATTTCGTTTCAGCATCAAATCATTGTTTCAAATTTACACAAGCGGAAAATAAAAGTTGCTATTGTTCAAAACTAAAATGATGTTGGCGAGATTTGTGTCTGGATAACATAAAAGTACCTAAAAACACTAATTTTAAATTTGCGTAATAAACGTGAATACATTCTTAATCAATAGGATTTAATGAAAATCAATATTTTTTTAACTATACTTTTCTTTACTTTGTAAGCTTTAACTGTAATTTTTTTTTCTGAAATATCCTCTCCGGGAATTTCGACGATTGCATCTAATCTTCCTATATGTCGAATAGTGTTATTATAAAATAAATGCATTCGTTTTACATTACTTTCAAACATGAATTTAAATTTTAAATTAAACGAAACAAATAACGTTACGTTTATTTAATGAAAACGTTATGTTCAAAAAAATGTTTTAATGTAACATGTGTTAAAATTTAAGGAAAAGTTCGAATGAAAACAAAATAAATTAAATATGTACTACTAATAGTGATTCATTTTTATCTTAATACGAATCAGTGATCGTATTACACTATGAGTGCCGACGCGCATGAATTGATAAATACGTTTCACACTATGCTTTATAAATACTCAACGAAGCATAAAAGGTTCCCATTAATTACGACTGAATGTAACTCGAAATTCAAGTATTGGTATTTAACTAGAAACCTGAATTTCCTACTTATCGTCATATCTAAATATTCAGTGATTTCTGATCATTAAATGGAATTTTCAAATGTTATATTTAGTAAACAGTGTATATCTAGCATAATATAATTTGTTTCCTTTACGAAAATAATTTATAAATAGTTATATCACTTATAAATATATATCAATAATAAAATATGTTTTATAAATGAAATTAATGAATAATGGTACAAAAACGGTAATATAAAAATCCATTGTGGGATTGAAAATAGTAATTCAAGAAAATGGGCAATTTGTTTCCATATTTAAAACGTGCTATACGGAGAGATTATTCTAAAAAAAATGAAACAACATTACATTTTTTTCAGTTGGAGATTAATGAAAAAAACATGCTTTAACTTTAAAAAAATTAAACTTCCTTAATTTTTATAGGATTCTTCATGGCTCAAATTGACAATTAGACAAATTTTCTTTTTGCTGCAACAGAACAATAAAAAACGTTGAAATTTTATGTTTTACGCTCATTAAAAATAGACGATGATGAATGTTCAACATACATCAAATTATAAATTTAAATATTTGAGATGATCAATAAACAAGGAAACCCGAATTATAATACATATGCCGCTGATATTAAATATCATATAATCGATTGTTGAAACAAAATTAATGGCAAAGAACTTGAAAAATATATTTATGGAAGCTTTAGTAAAAGGGATTATTTATGTACAGGGTATTTAACGTTCATCTGTTAGATGGTTCTATATTTTTCTATATTGTAACTCTTTTAAATTAATGAGATTTATGGAAGCATTAGTAAAATGGATCATTTATGTGTAGGATATTTAACGTTCATCGGTTAGATGGTTCTATACTATTTCTATATTGTAAGTTTTTTAATTTATGGGTTTATGAAAGTATTAGTAAAAGGTATCATTTACGTATAGGATATTTAACTTTCATCTGTTAGATGGTTCTGTACTTTCTCTATATTGTACCTTTTTTTAAATAATGGGATTTATGGAAGCATTAGTAAAAGGGATCATTTATGTATAGTAGTAGTGGGGTTTGGCGGTTTCTGGACCGGTGGCGCAGTGGCGGTCACGTGACCGGAAGGGGCGTTGTTGAGGGGGCGTGGTTAGATTTGAGTTGAGTTGTATTTTGCTGAATGTTGAGTTGGGTTGAGTTGTCGACTGCTGAAAGTTGAGTTGTAGTGTGCTGAACGCTTTGTTTTTAAGGAATGGCAGCACAAAGTTGCTGTTTTCTGGAATGGCAACACTAAGTTTTTATTTTATTGAATGGCAACGCCGAATGAAGTTTTAGTTGGCAACGCAGATTTTTATCAGTCGCTTGTTTCTTCTCACCCCTGCTGTGCAGTATTTTTGTAATTGATTTTTCCGTAAGAAAATGGCCATGAAACGCAGTGCTGATTCTACCTCTCGTACTACAGTAAAAAAGTGTGCTCTAGCGAGAATACGATGCAGAGTTTCTCCTTCAATCCTGAAAATGTTCCTTCAAATATGTTTCATCTTGGTGAAAGTAACTATGTGGTTGTATCAGATTTTTCTGATGTTATACGAATTCACATAAGATTTTACAAACTCGACTTTTCAGGCTGTTTGAAGCCTACAAGACGTGGCATAACGCTAACGACATCGCTTTGGCAAGCACTTTCTTCAACAATGGACTCTATTCCTTCTTCAGAATTGAAAGAAATGACTATCATCGAAAACAGCTTGTTGTTATCAACAGAACAGATTAACGGAGTGAGATACATTTCTATTCAACGTTTTTTCCAAAGAAATGATCTTAGTCGTAAATTTGTGCCTTCAATCGGTTTAATCAGTGAAATGGAATGGGAAGAATTAAAGAGAATACGCAAAGAAGTATCTTCGCTTGCTGTCCGAGTTATGTTTGGACCTATTTTTCGTTGTGAGAAGTACAAAGACGATTCCCATCATCAGAAGTTCAGGAAAACAGTGAGGATACCGAAATACTTTTAGCGACTTCGATGTCTGAACTTTTAAGTGATTACCTCAAATCAAACATTCAAGATATTTTTATGTGCAACGGATGGGATATGAACTTAGGAAATCAACTTGGACATGAATGTGTTACGCAAAGCAATGAAATTCGCGCTCAAGTTTATGGTGATAGAGCACTCCTCAGAATTGATCTGAGCAATTTAATCAGTGACTATGTGGAACGAAACTGCCAGATATGTAAATATATTAACGAATATTTTGTTAAGTCATTGAATATGTCTAATATACATAAAACTGCCATTGATTTATATGTAGCTTCAGATCCTAATCCTATGAGAATGTTTTAAATAAAAAAAATATTTTATTATATTTTGTCTGTTTTCTTTTTCTTGCGATGTCTATTTTTTTCTTTTATACTGTTAAAAAAAAAAAAAACTTTTATGTGAAGGGATTAATTTATGACATTTTAGAATTGATTATTGAAGTTTAAATAAAGCGTTATTTGTGATTCAATTAAATAAAAATAAAATACTATAATTCAAGTTTATATATAAAGCAAAAACGCCATTTTTTTAAAAAGAGAAACTTTGAAATTTTAACATTTTAGCTGAATTTTTAGGAGGTTTTCAATTTTTAATATAAATGAATTTATGTGCTGATGCTGCCATCTACAGGTTTGTATTAATTTTCTGGTATACATTTTTAAAATTACTTTATTTATTTAGCCGGGGATCGAACTTGAGTAAAATAGTCTCATGGCTCAGTTATTTGCAGGCTTTTAACCACTGAGCCATGAGGCTATGTCTTATTTTTTCAATTCGGAGTATAAAAATGAAAAAAAAAGTATGATTCACTCATTTGTTAAAAGGTCTTCGAAGCTGGAAGTCATCTAAATTGCATTCTTATACATAATTTTGTGTGTTATTTTAAGTATATTTTGCTTTTAACGGAAATAAGTTATCGGTCGATTTCATTTGGAAATTAAATGAAACTAAAAGAGACCAAAGTTTCTTTATGAAAATGATGCGTCTTCGTATAAGTGTGGCGAATAATCAAATTTTATGCTGCAATGAAGGAGACGTATCAGAATCCGAAGGTCGCAGCAAGTTTTGGTGGTGTAAATTCTTTATACCGTGTTGCCAAAGGCAAAGTGTCGAAGAGAACGATTCAGAACTGGTTATCAGAAGTAGACGCATACACCCTGCACAAACCTGTCAAAAAATATTCCCGACGAATCGAGTAATCTTGCGTTCAATCGATCAACAATGGCAAGCCGACTTAGCTGATTTAAGCAATTTGCAAAAGCATAATCAAGGGTTTCGGTACCTACTCACGTGTATAGACATTCTATCTAAATATGCTTGGGCAATTCCTTTAAAAACGAAACGAGGAGAAGAGATTGTGGAAGCCTTTCGTCCTATTTTTTTAAAGAGGAAGCCTAAGATTTTGCAGACTGACAAAGGAAAAGAATTTAAAAATGTACGTCTTCAAAAATTTTTAAAACAGCAGGGTGTTCGATTTTTCACGACTTTCAACAATACAAAAGCTTCTATAGTGGAGAGGTTTAACCGAACTTTAAAAACGAAAATGTGGAAATATTTTATGCACAATCATACTTATCACTATCTGAACGTACTAGACCAATTTTTACAAAGTTACAATCATACTTACCATTCAAGCATCAAGAGGGCTCCCGCCGAAGTGACTCCAGAAAACGAAAGGGATGTTTGGCTCACCTTATATGGAAGCATGAAAAACGCAAAAAGAAAACCGTGTGCATTTCAAGTGGGGGATACCGTCCGCATATCTAAACATAAATTAACATTTGAAAACGGATATGAAACTAACTGGACAGAAGAGCTGTTTGTGGTGACGGAGTGCGTACAGAGATACCCTCCGGTATACCGAATAAGGGACCTGTTAGATGAGTCCATTCAAGGCACATTTTATGCACAAGAACTTCAAAAAGTTCAGCTGAAAGATAATTATAAAATTGAAAAGGTTTTAGATAAGCGAATACGCAAAGGGCGCGTTGAATATAAAGTGAAATTTAAAGGTTATCCCAGCAAATTCGACCAATGGATTCCGTTCACTGACTTATCTTCCTTATAAGGGAATGCAATAATGTTGAATGATCATTTACCAAAATATCCTTCTACCTGACGTTACCCTCAGACAGTTCCAGGAATTATTTTCCTGATAATAAAATTTCTCATTTTATTACACGATTATCCGCACCTATTGAACTGAAAGGAGAATGGGAAGTAGGTCTCGTGGAATTCATTTATCCGCATACATGGTATAATGTGAATCATAACACGAACTTAATTGGGTTTGACTTGAACGATGGAAAGATAATTGGTAGACGCATTCCCCCTGGATTTTACCAGACAGTGCCGGATATTTTGAAAGCCATCTCTATTAAAGACATTGAAAAAACATTTCGTTCGCTTACAATGACGTTACGAAGAGAGTGACTATCAATGTGCGAGAAAAGTCTAAAGTGATATTGGAAACCGGCCTTGCACAAATGTTGGGGTTCGAACCTTGTGAAATTGTATCCTTAGACGTAAATGTAGAACAAACCGTTACTAGTTCGTATGTGGCAGATCCCTGTGCTCATTATAGAGTGTTGATGATTTACTCGGATATTGTGGAACCGCAAATTGTCGGCGATGTGCTGGCACCCCTGTTACGGATTGTGAATGTCACTGGAAAAGACGGAGAAGTGATATGTGTGAAATTTGATCGACTGCATTACTTAGAGATCAGTCGAAAATCGTTCGACTCTTTAGAAATCGTTATAAGGACACACATGGGCGAATTGACGCCATTTGAGCGTGGCGTTCGTACGTGAAGCTTCATTTTCGACAAAAATATCTGTCGTGATGTTTGTTCCCTATCAGTGTTGTGCGAAATCTTTCGAAGATTATTATACGCATCAGTCGGGTAATGGTTTAAGCTATTACCAAGGCACATCTTTACAAAGAGGCTATGGATTCGGCGGACTGTTTCGATCTCTTTTTCGTGCTGCAGTACCACTTTTCAAGTCGGGGCGAAAGCCGTGGGAAAACAATTGTTTCATACTGGCGTGGATGTACTCAACGACCTATCTCGTGGCGAGAACATTAAAATAGCTGCCAAGCGACGGTTAAAAGAACCTGGACAAAATTTAACGAACAGAGCTGCTACTAAAGTGAAATCAATGATTGGTTCCGGTCGCCAATATAAAAAGAGGAAGCGATCCAACAAAGTCGTCACTCGACGCAAAGCCAAGAGCGTGAAAGTACACGATATTTTCAGTTTAAAAAATGGCTGGATTCATCCATCAAGATTCTACTGCGTGCGCCAAATCGGAATTGGATCTCTTTTTTTGGACCGAGCAAGCCTTTGGAATTGGATTTCAACGGAAACAACTATATAAGAGCCTACCATCGCCTGTTCTCTGGTTTTAATCATGATGCCGGCATTTATTTAACACGAGAAGATTTTGCTAAAGGACATACGTTGTATGTTTTCGACTTGAGTCCCGATCTTTGTGACGGACCGCATTTGAATTTGCAACATCAAGGCAATTTACGAATTGAAATAAAATTTGCTGAAGCGTTAGAAAAAACAACGACCGTTTTGATTTATGCGGAATTTGAAAACATTATCGAAATTACCAAATCACGTCACGTGATCTGCGACTTTCCCAACTGAATGAATTCATTACAAATCAACAACATTTTATCACATCATCGAGTGACCCGAAAGTATTTTTTGGGTGTTTTCGCTAGTGATCAACTACCCAGAAGAAGAAGAATCAAGCGGTACCCTGCCTGTTTCATTTGCAATGTGGACAAGTCTACGGAACCTGGAAGCCACCGGGTGGCCTTCTTTATACCTTCGTCTGATGAAGTGGAATTTTTCGATTCCTATGGAAAGAAACCCTCCTTTTTTCGAGGCCCTCTATCAATTTATGTATCGCATTTTTCACGAGTTAAATTTAATCCACTCGTTTTACAAACTCACGTGACTGCCGTCTGCGGGCAGTATTGTGTATTTTATATTTATTGTCGATGTAGAGGTAAAACTCTGAAACAATTTCTGTCACATTTTATAGCTGAAAATTTATCGAACGACAAACGAGTCTATAATTTTGTATCCAAACGATTTGGTACCCATGCTAATTTTTATCAATAAATCTCTCTTGAAACTATGAGCCTATGTGTTTGTTATTATTTAAAGTGTTACCCAACGTGTATGTGTTTATTTACGATGGAGTTCCCACCCTTTAAACATCCTTGTACTATGTTTCTGGCTGGTCCCACGAGAGTCGGAAAAACTTGGTTCTTACGGGATTTGCTAGAAGTAAAAAACAGTATGTTTAACCCACCTCCCGATAAAATAATTTGGTTTTACGGTATTTTCCAACCTATGTATGAACAAATGCCTAATATTTCCTTCGTGGAAGGTTTTCCATGCAATTACCGCGAGTATTTAGAACCCCATTCACTCATTATCTTAGATGATTTGATGGTCGAATGCGGTAAGGATAAACGACTCACCGATCTCTTTACTAAGGAAAGTCACCACTTAAACATCAGTGTAATCTTTATTACACAAAACCTCTTCCATAAAGGCAAAGAAATAAGAGGTGTTTCCCTCAACAGTCAATATTTGATACTATTTAAAAATCGACGTGACATGAGTCAAATTATTCATTTAGGTCGGCAATTATACCCGAGTGATACCCGAGTGTCGGCAATTATACCCGACAAAGAAACAACTCAGTGATTTAGAGTTGATTAAGACTTGCCCAAAACCATTACGCAAGCAACTTTTAAAAAGATTATCTTCTCGTTCAGTGAAAGCCATTTACGAGTGTACCTTAAACGTGCTCAAAGGAAACGTACCTCTCTCAGCCTATCAGAAAAGATCATTAAGTAAATATAAAACAGTCCTTCGTAAAATTGTTACAAAGTAAGGAAGTCTATTCAATAAGAAAAAATTGATTTTTCAGCACGGTGGATTTTTAAATATTTTAATCCCAGCAGCACTAGCAGTTTTAACCGGCTTAATCAATGGAATTCGCAACTAAATATGCGCTTGTTCCAGAAGAAGAATTCTCAAGACACGTGCCCTCCAAAAAGCAAATGACCGAATTTGATGTGGAAATGTCTAAAATTTTAAACAGCTCTCTACCTGATCATGATAAAGTACGACAGTACTATGAACTTTTGAAACGAAAAATGAATTTACAAAAATATAACTTGCCTTGGATGTCTAAGCAATCTGAGAACGATAAATCGGAAAAAGAAAAACATGAAGAAGAGAAATCCGATAAAGTGAAACCAGAGAAAGAGAAACCTGAGAAAATGGAACTGTCTATTAAGCAAGAAGCGCCCACCGAACAAGAAGACTATAATTCGTTTGTAATATCAAATGTTCCCAAACACATGCAGAAACAAGCCGAAGCATTAATGAACCTCCTAAAGTCAAACTCTAATACATTAGAATAGGATAAAACAGGTATGGTGAGCTACAAAGGACAGAAAATGGAGCATTCGAATTTAGCTGAACTTTTTCATTTAATTTTTTGCGTGAATAAAAAACCACATACCGTACCACCGAAGGAATTTTTACACGCTCTTCAAGAAGTGGGTGTACCCGAAAGTATGCTAAAATATAGGTTTTTGTCATTTCAAACGAAGAAAATTGTCTCACCTAGAAGAAACTTTGTAAAACAAAAAAAGAGACCAACTATCAAGTTATCACAAATGAACCCAAATGTGCAACGTTGGGAGAGTTTTAAAATAAAATGATTTCCATATATGTTTCACTTTATATTAAAATATATAAAGTTTTATGCACCAGTGTGAAAAATTATTAAAAAATAATTTAATCTCAGTAATAAAAGCTATTTTTAATGTAGATGTGTGTTGCACTTTTTTCGCGTCAACATATTTCACTTGTATATTTTTTTTCATCACATATTTCACTTGCTTTTCTTTTTTTTCTTCAACATATTTCACTTGTATATATATATATATATATATATATATATATATATATATATATATTTTACCAACATATTTCATGTTTCATATTTCACTTACTTTTATTTTTTTTTTACTTGAAAGAAAAAATGAGTTCACATTCTAGCTATTTATTATTATTTTTTTATATATATTTTAAAAAAAGTATTTTTTTTTTAAGTTTTAAATATATTTCTGGAAATTGTTATTACATTTTTTTAATTGAATTTTTTTTAATTTATTTCATTTTTGTTTATTTATATGCAAAGCATTATTTTCAAACATGATCTTAAGAATAAATAACAACTTTTCACATGAAAAAGGAGAATATATATATATATATGTATATTTATATTTTTTCCATCTAATAAATACGATAGAAAAAAATAGTACTAGTTGTAAATGTTCGATAAATAATCTTTTTCGCCCTCTAAGAACATGAGGTTAAGGATGAATATTAACATTTCAATTTCTAAAATTTAAAAAAATATATATATATCAAATAACAAGATTAATTTTTTTTTTTTTAATTCTTGCAAATACCCAAATTTATACATAAATTTCAATAAAAATTCACTTATAATATCCATTATTTTAGTGATATTTCAAAAAATTTACTAGTTATATTATATTTAGAAATTGAAAAGTATAAAATTCATAACACAATTTAAAGCATTTTATTTTTAAATATTGTAAAGGAATACACTCACACATAAATAAAGAGAAACATTTAAATATGACACAAACGCTTTATTAAATATAAAATAACTACTTACAGTTTTTTTTTCTTTGAGGAAAATAAGAAATCAAGACATAGTATTATGATTGCATTTGCGAAGGTGATGGTATTTCACAATGCCCCCAAGCCAAAGTTGATATTCCATCTTCACAAATATATCGTTTTTCATCATGTGGTGATAATGACAATTTGTTAAGCTTTGAGCTAAAAATATCATGCTTACAACTTCTAATTGTTTGCATTGTGGTGAATTTTTGGGTTTTTTGCATAATGCACTGTTTATAATCCTCAAAGGTGATTCTTCTTCTAAGTGCATGCTTTTTAACTCCTTTTAATTTTTTAGTAGGAGTTTCTCCTTCAACTAAAATGCTATACACTTTACTTCGTAAACCGGCAAATTCGGTCTTAATAGCTCCGTTACATTCGTCTTTCATCAGTCCTAACTTCTTTTTATTTACTCTAGGCATTTCGAATTTATTATCACACGGATATTCGGAGGTGTCGAAACGGTCAATTTCGTTTTTTATATCATCGTACACATTTTGAGTATTTATTTTGAAAATAAATGAATCAGTATCCGAATATAAAAGTTTGAATTCGTCATGGTAGGTTGGTTTCATATATTCATAGTAAAATTTGTACATTAAGATTTTCGAAATATCCAATATGGCCATGCCTACTGTGATTGGTTTCTTGAAACATATTTCATTTTTTCGCAAATGCACTGCCGCGAGAGATGGATTAAAAATTGTTCGTTCTTTGAAATTTGGTTTTGCAATTAGTTTTTCTGCTTGTTTGCTGCTACAGCAGAGTTGTATATCTTTTCTTCTTCTAACATCTTCCATGCACTTTCCAAACACACTGTTGTTCATCAGCTTGTAAAAGTTTTTCTCAAAGTTGTTGTTAGATGATGTTCTAAGTGCAGTGTTGTGGTCAATGTAAGTTTTCAGAAATGACTTTTGAGTAAATTTCAACACTCTATGAATTTTTTGAATTTTTAACCCGTGCTTCAAATATAATTTTAAAGTTCTATAGTGAAGCACATAACGCTGTTTGTCTGCTAAAGTTAATAAAAGTATATTTTCCTTACACTGAGGAGGGACTTCATTTATCGGAGCTAATGGATATTCATTATGTTCTTTGTGGAGATTTGTGTGGTATTCTAAATCTACTTCTAGTAGATATCCAACTTCGGCATCATCAGCTACTTCTGTGACATCTATCTTGGTGTTGCACCATTCAAAATCTTTCAGAGGAAGTGGTTGGCTCATTGTCCAGCCATACAGGTTGTTTGCGTCCAAATAAAGTAAATAAGTCTCTATTTTATTTGGATTAAAGTTTTTCATAAACCTGTTGTTTGCTACAGAATACCGATGACTGCATTGTGATATGCCTCCACGAATGCCTTTTTCAACAAACAGAAGCTTTTCATAATCTGTCAGTAATTCAATATGTACTCCTGTATGCTTTAACATGGCATCCCATGAAAGGCCACGTGCGGTGAAATACCACGTCATTTCTAACCCATATGTCTGAAAACAATTTTTGCGAAAGGCTTGGAGAACGTCAGCTAAAAGAAGCACATCCGTTTTGACGTATAACTCTGTGTAGTCCCCCATGTTTTTCACATTAAACTCTTTCCAAACTCGCTGTGCATGAGCGTAGTCCTCTTCGGATATTTGACATTCATTTAAAACGCTGTAAAAAGCTTCTATATTAGGGAGAGATGTTTCGTTAAATTTTGATGGATCATCCATATAATCATAGGGATAGACCCCTTTTCTTAACAAAAGTTCTACCTTAGACGGAGGAAAAAATGCACTCATGCATTTAAATTGATCCTTCATTAAATTAGAAACTAACGATTCCAAACTGGATGGCATAAAACGAAAACTATCGAGAAACCTAAGTTGTAATTTACCCATGGTCTTGCTGAAAGAAATATATTTTTCTTCGTTTTCCGCTATAACAGATATATTTTTTTCATCGAACCCCAATTCTTTAACTATAAAGTGAGCATCATAACCTGACAGATTATGAAAAAAAACTGGGATAAAATGAGGCAACTTGAATTGCAAATTGCAATTATTACATGCTGCTCCTCGGTATGCACCTGTAATATGACAATGCTCAAAAACTTTCCAATTTGTTGCGGTGAATCTTCTTGAACAGAGGTAGCATGTTGTCGCAGCAAAATGGTCGTTTTTCTACTTTTCACTGAGTATTTGTAGAGGTTTTGGGCTTGTGTAAATTGTTTCTATTTCTTTGGCTTCTATAGCCAACATTTCTAAAAACTTTTGACTGGCATTTTCACCACGGTATATAACTGCGGGTTTATAAAATCCATGTTGATAAATTACATAGTAGGCAAAACAACTTGCTTCATGCTTTTGATAAGGCATGTTAAAAGATGAAATACTGCTAGGTTCACAGGTATCAATTTTGGAAGTTAGAGCTTTGAAATCAGCGACAATAACGAATGGGATGTACTGTTGATGTTTAATGCTTTTAAAAGCCAGTATTTTATGCTCTTCTGAAGGCATGCTCACTCGTGCCGCATCATTCTCAGAGCACAATTCGTCATGTTTTTCCAACAGTTCTTCTGTGGCAAAAGCAGTCAAACATCGGCGACAAAAGAATTTTTTGGACTTCTTTTTAGAAATCTGTGAACCCACCAGTCTAGAAAAATCTTTAATCCAGGCAAAATGCTCTCCTGAACTGTTTTTTAAATAGATTAAATCTATTATTCGTGGATATTTGATTTTATGGATATCGAGAGGACAAACTTGATTTTTTGAATTCAAATAATAAAGGTTAATGCTGATTTTGTTCAAACTTTCAAATTTAGATATATCTGAGACTTTAACTGGAAATTGTATTCCTTTAAAATTTAAGTTGTTTTCATAGGGCTTATATTTCGATACTCGATCAACATGATCGTCTGCCGGATACAGTGCTGATAAAACAGCCCATTTAAAGCACATGTTATCTTGATTTTTGACATTTACCACCGCGTGTTTGTTTTTTATGACTGTTGGCAGGTCAATAAAAGAAGATGCTCGAAGTGGATTATAGTGGTTTAGTCTTATCTCTAAGTATTGTATTTCAATAAGTTTCCAACCCGATTCCTTTTGTTCAAAATCTGAGGCTTCTGTCTGAAGTTTTTTCGGCTGCTTTGGTGTACATTTGTTCTAAATTGCTTGTAAGCAAAACAACTTCGTTTTTAGTTTTGAAATATTTGATTTCTTGTACGAAATTCCCGTCAACGCCTCTTTCGTAAAGGCAAAACAACCGAAAATTCACTTTTATTTCTTTTACTTTTCTGAAGCGATCAATTATTGTTATTACTTGAGGTTTTTGATTATTTAAAAACAATTTCATGTCTAAAAAGCCTACAGTGTTTTCAAGTCGAAAATTTTTCATTACGCCGTCAAAAGCTTCCTCTGTTTCAATGACGTTCACATTTGAATCGTCCGCTTGGACAACTGAAGCTTTTTCTGTTTCAAATAAATTCCTATTCGAGTCACTAGACTTGACGACTGAAGTTTCGGTTTGGCGGTTTCTGGACCGGAGGCGCAGTGGCGGTCACGTGACCGGAAGGGGCGTTGTTGAGGGGGCGTGGTTAGATTTGAGTTGAGTTGTATTTTGCTGAATGTTGAGTTGGGTTGAGTTGTCGACTGCTGAAAGTCGAGTTGTAGTGTGCTGAACGCTTTGTTTTTAAGGAATGGCAGCACAAAGTTGCTGTTTTCTGGAATGGCAACACTAAGTTTTTATTTTATTGAATGGCAACACCGAATGAAGTTTTAATCGGCAACATAGATATTTCATCAGTTGTTTGTTTTATCTTGTGCGCGTTGAGTTTTAACAGGCGTTTCCCTTCAACTTTAAGTAGATATTTGTATGTTAGATTTTTTTTTTAAATTAATTGTGCTTAATTATTTAGTGTTTTTTTTTTAATATAATTACAATTCAGTTTATTTAAAAAAAAATCCGTAATTTGTTTTTCTGATATCGCGATAGATAAATTTGATTTTATTCGATGATTGGATAGACTAAGAAATATATAAAATATAGAAGAGTATTTTAATATGTTATGTAATTAATTTTATACAAGAACTTGAACTGGAATTCTACTTATTTTGCATTTATATTAAAAAAAAAGACTGTTGAAAGTGGTTTCTTAGAAGAAAGTGAACGCTTTAAAAATTGAGAAAAAAAAACTGTCACTTTTACGCTATTTAATTTGGCAAAGCAAGATCTTCAAAAAGAAAAAAAAAATGCTGTATTCATTTCGTTTATAGAAGAGATTATCTCAAGTGCCATCAGATAATGCTTTTCGATGTGTGTGCCTTACTACTGTCACCTTTCCAGTGTATCATCATCTCCTGTGGAAAATAGAATAGTATGTTGAGAAACTCATTGTTCCGTCTGTATCACCTGATTATACACGGGGATTATCTTCGTCCTTTCATTTCAAGCATTTCATTGATAAGGATTTTAAGTGACCAATAGGTATGTTTGTTCATTTTTCAAAGATTTAGTTGTGAACAAAATTACTTAGGACATATACTTCTTCCTGTTTTTTCTTATATATGACACACGTTACGCCTTTATCGATCCAGCATTTACTTAAACGAGATGGTTGCCTGTTTACTCACATGTGAGAATAAACAAGTCTGCAAATATTTTCTTTTGACAAAAGTGAGGTGATTTCACACATGTATCCTATCCATTAGCCGACTTTTTTTAGAAATAGAAATTCAGCTCTTTTAAAATTAGCTGGATCAACCTTTTCTTAGAATTTTATGAAAGTATTTTCATCTGCAGTTGTCAACATATAAGATAGCATTTACAAAGATCAAACTCTTATTTGTGATTCTTTAGTGATTTAGATGTGTTTTTCTACTCGTCTTGTGCCTATAAAGTATATGTATATATTTTTTTAATGGAAATTCATATTTTAATGAAAGTAATTTGTTTACTTATATACCTTTAAAGTAAGAAAACATGAATCGATCATTTCGCGATATCGAATTCATGGATGATTCTTCTCTAATTCCCTCATTACATATGAGTCAAGTGTCGTCTCAAGACTTAAGATTTCTAGATAATGCATCGAAGTCTCCAGAATTTAATGACTATGAAATGGAACAGTTACAAGACAATAATTCTCTAGTTGTGTCAACCCTTCAATCGTCACCCTTTTCTTCAATCGCTATCTATTCAAATGATAATTTGCCTTCGGATGTCGAATTTTTCGATGATTCGCCCTCAATCCAAGTCTACATATAAGTCAAGCATCGTCTCAAGACTTACGATTTCTAGATAATGAAACTAATTATCCTGAATTTATTGGTTTTGCGGCAGAAGAGTTATGCTGCAATAACTCCGTACCAGAGCCAGTTGCTGAATCGACATTCTTTACTCCTATTGTCGCGAATTCAAATGATGTGTTACATCATAACGCCGAATTATCGGACGATCCTCCCTCAGTTCCATCTTTACATATAAGTCAAGTGTCGTCTCAAGACTTGCGATTTCTAGATAATGAAACTAATTATCCTGAATTTATTGGTTTTGCGGCAGAAGAGTTATGCTGCAATAACTCCGTACCAGAGCCAGTTGCTGAATCGACATTCTTTACCCCTATTGTCGCGAATTCCAGTGAAGTATTACATCATAATACCGAATTATCGGACGATCCTCCCTCAGTTCCATTTTTACGTATAAGTCAAGTGTCGTCTCAAGACTTACAATTTCTTGACAATTCAGTGAATTATTCCGAATTTATTGATCATGCGACAGAAGAGTTATGCTGCAATAACTCCGCACCAGAGCCAATTGCTGAATCGGCATTCATTTCTCAAATCATTGCGAATTCCAGTGAATTATTACATCATGATGCCGAATTATCGGACGATCCTCCCTCAGTTCCATCTTTACATATAAGTCAAGTGTCCTCTCAAGTCTTGCGATTTCTTTATAATGAAACTAATTATCCTGAATTTATTGGTTTTGCGGCAGAAGAGTTATGCTGCAATAACTCCGTACCAGAGCCAGTTGCTGAATCGACATTCTTTACCCCTATTGTCGCGAATTCCAGTGAATTATTACATCATGATGCCGAATTATCGGACGATCCTCCCTCAGTTCCATCTTTACATATAAGTCAAGTGTCCTCTCAAGTCTTGCGATTTCTTGATAATTCAGCGAATTCTCTTTCAACATTATCTAGTGATTTTGATACAGAATTTGAGCCTCAGATTGCCACATCACTTCATAATATGATAGGTGCTGGTCTGCCCATATCTAATCACCGTCATCAGTGTAATGTCTGTAGTAAATGTTTTACAAGAAACTCCGACTTACAGCGACATATTAAATCACACCATGAAAGCAAAAAAAAAAAAAAATGTGATGTATGCGGGAAAGATTATTCTCGTAAAGATGCGTTAATACGCCATAAGAAAACCCACGAAAAAATTTCAAATAAGCGCACCATTAACCCTGAAGAGACACCTTCTCAAAAAAAAGCTAACTTACCAACATACCTGGAAATTCAAGAGTTTCACAATCGGACGATTCAAATATGAATTTAATTAAAACACAAGAAACTTCAGTCGTCAAGTCTAGTGACTCGAATAGGAATTTATTTGAAACAGAAAAAGCTTCAGTTGTCCAAGCGGACGATTCAAATGTGAACGTCATTGAAACAGAGGAAGCTTTTGACGGCGTAATGAAAAATTTTCGACTTGAAAACACTGTAGGCTTTTTAGACATGAAATTGTTTTTAAATAATCAAAAACCTCAAGTAATAACAATAATTGATCGCTTCAGAAAAGTAAAAGAAATAAAAGTGAATTTTCGGTTGTTTTGCCTTTACGAAAGAGGCGTTGACGGGAATTTCGTACAAGAAATCAAATATTTCAAAACTAAAAACGAAGTTGTTTTGCTTACAAGCAATTTAGAACAAATGTACACCAAAGCAGCCGAAAAAACTTCAGACAGAAGCCTCAGATTTTGAACAAAAGGAATCGGGTTGGAAACTTATTGAAATACAATACTTAGAGATAAGACTAAACCACTATAATCCACTTCGAGCATCTTCTTTTATTGACCTGCCAACAGTCATAAAAAACAAACACGCGGTGGTAAATGTCAAAAATCAAGATAACATGTGCTTTAAATGGGCTGTTTTATCAGCACTGTATCCGGCAGACGATCATGTTGATCGAGTATCGAAATATAAGCCCTATGAAAACAACTTAAATTTTAAAGGAATACAATTTCCAGTTAAAGTCTCAGATATATCTAAATTTGAAAGTTTGAACAAAATCAGCATTAACCTTTATTATTTGAATTCAAAAAATCAAGTTTGTCCTCTCGATATCCATAAAATCAAATATCCACGAATAATAGATTTAATCTATTTAAAAAACAGTTCAGGAGAGCATTTTGCCTGGATTAAAGATTTTTCTAGACTGGTGGGTTCACAGATTTCTAAAAAGAAGTCCAAAAAATTCTTTTGTCGCCGATGTTTGACTGCTTTTGCCACAGAAGAACTGTTGGAAAAACATGACGAATTGTGCTCTGAGAATGATGCGGCACGAGTGAGCATGCCTTCAGAAGAGCATAAAATACTGGCTTTTAAAAGCATTAAACATCAACAATACATCCCATTCGTTATTGTCGCTGATTTCAAAGCTCTAACTTCCAAAATTGATACCTGTGAACCTAGCAGTATTTCATCTTTTAACATGCCTTATCAAAAGCATGAAGCAAGTTGTTTTGCCTACTATGTAATTTATCAACATGGATTTTATAAACCCCCAGTTATATACCGTGGTGAAAATGCCAGTCAAAAGTTTTTAGAAATGTTGGCTATAGAAGCCAAAGAAATAGAAACAATTTACACAAGCCCAAAACCTCTACAAATACTCAGTGAAAAGCAGAAAAACGACCATTTTGCTGCGACAACATGCTACCTCTGTTCACGAAGATTCACCGCAACAAATTGGAAAGTTTTTGAGCATTGTCATATTACAGGTGCATACAGAGGAGCAGCATGTAATAATTGCAATTTGCAATTCAAGTTGCCTCATTTTATCCCAGTTTTTTTTCATAATCTGTCAGGTTATGATGCTCACTTTATAGTTAAAGAATTGGGGTTCGATGAAAAAAATATATCTGTTATAGCGGAAAACGAAGAAAAATATATTTCTTTCAGCAAGACCATGGGTAAATTACAACTTAGGTTTCTCGATAGTTTTCGTTTTATGCCATCCAGTTTGGAATCGTTAGTTTCTAATTTAATGAAGGATCAATTTAAATGCATGAGTGCATTTTTTCCTCCGTCTAAGGTAGAACTTTTGTTAAGAAAAGGGGTCTATCCCTATGATTATATGGATGATCCATCAAAATTTAACGAAACATCTCTCCCTAATATAGAAGCTTTTTACAGCGTTTTAAATGAATGTCAAATATCCGAAGAGGACTACGCTCATGCACAGCGAGTTTGGAAAGAGTTTAATGTGAAAAACATGGGGGACTACACAGAGTTATACGTCAAAACGGATGTGCTTCTTTTAGCTGACGTTCTCCAAGCCTTTCGCAAAAATTGTTTTCAGACATATGGGTTAGAAATGACGTGGTATTTCACCGCACGTGGCCTTTCATGGGATGCCAATTTAAAGCATACAGGAGTACATATTGAATTACTGACAGATTATGAAAAGCTTCTGTTTGTTGAAAAAGGCATTCGTGGAGGCATATCACAATGCAGTCATCGGTATTCTGTAGCAAACAACAGGTTTATGAAAAACTTTAATCCAAATAAAATAGAGACTTATTTACTTTATTTGGACGCAAACAACCTGTATGGCTGGACAATGAGCCAACCACTTCCTCTGAAAGATTTTGAATGGTGCAACACCAAGATAGATGTCACAGAAGTAGCTGACGATGCCGAAGTTGGATATCTACTAGAAGTAGATTTAGAATACCACACAAATCTCCACAAAGAACATAATGAATATCCATTAGCTCCGATAAATGAAGTCCCTCCTCAGTGTAAGGAAAATATACTTTTATTAACTTTAGCAGACAAACAGCGTTATGTGCTTCACTATAGAACTTTAAAATTATATTTGAAGCACGGGTTAAAAATTCAAAAAATTCATAGAGTGTTGAAATTTACTCAAAAGTCATTTCTGAAAACTTACATTGACCACAACACTGCACTTAGAACATCATCTAACAACAACTTTGAGAAAAACTTTTACAAGCTGATGAACAACAGTGTGTTTGGAAAGTGCATGGAAGATGTTAGAAGAAGAAAAGATATACAACTCTGCTGTAGCAGCAAACAAGCAGAAAAACTAATTGCAAAACCAAATTTCAAAGAACGAACAATTTTTAATCCATCTCTCGCGGCAGTGCATTTGCGAAAAAATGAAATATGTTTCAAGAAACCAATCACAGTAGGCATGGCCATATTGGATATTTCGAAAATCTTAATGTACAAATTTTACTATGAATATATGAAACCAACCTACCATGACGAATTCAAACTTTTATATTCGGATACTGATTCATTTATTTTCAAAATAAATACTCAAAATGTGTACGATGATATAAAAAACGAAATTGACCGTTTCGACACCTCCGAATATCCGTGTGATAATAAATTCGAAATGCCTAGAGTAAATAAAAAGAAGTTAGGACTGATGAAAGACGAATGTAACGGAGCTATTAAGACCGAATTTGCCGGTTTACGAAGTAAAGTGTATAGCATTTTAGTTGAAGGAGAAACTCCTACTAAAAAATTAAAAGGAGTTAAAAAGCATGCACTTAGAAGAAGAATCACGTTTGAGGATTATAAACAGTGCATTATGCAAAAAACCCAAAAATTCACCACAATGCAAACAATTAGAAGTTGTAAGCATGATATTTTTAGCTCAAAGCTTAACAAATTGTCATTATCACCACATGATGAAAAACGATATATTTGTGAAGATGGAATATCAACTTTGGCTTGGGGGCATTGTGAAATACCATCACCTTCGCAAATGCAATCATAATACTATGTCTTGATTTCTTATTTTCCTCAAAGAAAAAAAAACTGTAAGTAGTTATTTTATATTTAATAAAGCGTTTGTGTCATATTTAAATGTTTCTCTTTATTTATGTGTGAGTGTATTCCTTTACAATATTTAAAAATAAAATGCTTTAAATTGTGTTATGAATTTTATACTTTTCAATTTCTAAATATAATATAACTAGTAAATTTTTTGAAATATCACTAAAATAATGGATATTATAAGTGAATTTTTATTGAAATTTATGTATACATTTGGGTATTTGCAAGAATTTAAAAAAAAAAATTAATTTAGTTATTTGATATATATATATTTTTTAAATTTTAGAAATTGAAATATTAATATTCATCCTTAACCTCATGTTCTTAGAGGGCGAAAAAGATTATTTATCGAACATTTACAACTAGTACTGTTTTTTTCTATCGTATTTATTAGATGGAAAAAATATAAATATACATATATATATATATATATATATATATATATATTCTCCTTTTTCATGTGAAAAGTTGTTATTTATTCTTAAGATCATATTTGAAAATAATGCTTTGCATATAAATAAACAAAAATGAAATAAATTAAAAATATTCAATTAAAAAAATGTAATAACAATTTCCAGAAATATATTTAAAACTTAAAAAAAAAAATACTTTTTTTAAAATATATATAAAAAAATAATAATAAATAGCTAGAATGTGAACTCATTTTTTCTTTCAAGTAAAAAAAAATAAAAGTAAGTGAAATATGAAACATGAAATATGTTGGTAAAATATATATATATATATATATATACAAGTGAAATATGTTGAAGAAAAAAAAGAAAAGCAAGTGAAATATGTGATGAAAAAAAATATACAAGTGAAATATGTTGACGCGAAAAAAGTGCAACACACATCTACATTAAAAATAGCTTTTATTACTGAGATTAGATTATTTTTTAATAATTTTTCACACTGGTGCATAAAACTTTATATATTTTAATATAAAGTGAAACATATATGGAAATCATTTTATTTTAAAACTCTCCCAACGTTGCACATTTGGGTTCATTTGTGATAACTTGATAGTTGGTCTCTTTTTTTGTTTTACAAAGTTTCTTCTAGGTGAGACAATTTTCTTCGTTTGAAATGACAAAAACCTATATTTTAGCATACTTTCGGGTACACCCACTTCTTGAAGAGCGTGTAAAAATTCCTTCGGTGGTACGGTAGGTGGTTTTTTATTCACGCAAAAAATTAAATGAAAAAGTTCAGCTAAATTCGAATGCTCCATTTTCTGTCCTTTGTAGCTCACCATACCTGTTTTATCCTATTCTAATGTATTAGAGTTTGACTTTAGGAGGTTCATTAATGCTTCGGCTTGTTTCTGCATGTGTTTGGGAACATTTGATATTACAAACGAATCATAGTCTTCTTGTTCGGTGGGCGCTTCTTGCTTAATAGACAGTTCCATTTTCTCAGGTTTCTCTTTCTCTGGTTTCACTTTATCGGATTTCTCTTTTTCATGTTTTTCTTTTTCCGATTTATCGTTCTCAGATTGCTTAGACATCCAAGGCAAGTTATATTCTTGTAAATTCATTTTTCGTTTCAAAAGTTCATAGTACTGTCGTACTTTATCATGATCAGGTAGAGAGCTGTTTAAAATTTTAGACATTTCCACATCAAATTCGGTCATTTGCTTTTTGGAGGGCACGTGTCTTGAGAATTCTTCTTCTGGAACAAGCGCATATTTAGTTGCGAATTCCATTGATTAAGCCGGTTAAAACTGCTAGTGCTGCTGGGATTAAAATATTTAAAAATCCACCGTGCTGAACAATCAATTTTTTCTTATTGAATAGACTTCCTTTTTTTGTAACAATTTTACGAAGGGCTGTTTTATATTTACTTAATGATCTTTTCTGATAGGCTGAGAGAGGTACGTTTCCTTTGAGCACGTTTAAGGTACACTCGTAAATGGCTTTCACTGAACAAGAAGATAATCTTTTTAAAAGTTGCTTGCGTAATGGTTTTGGGCAAGTCTTAATCAACTCTAAATCACTGAGTTGTTTCTTTGTCAACGTCATGTTAGCAACTAAATTATAAACAGCATTTTTTCCTTTTTAAGCCTTTTTTCGGTGTATAAACGTACTGTGTTTGACCGGGTAAGATCTGCGTTCTTAAGCGCATGCGTTCCACCGTTTCATTTCTTAAGTCTACTAATAAATAGGAAAAAGGCCTTTGAGTGACGTCTTCAAACACTTCTAGGAAAAATTTACTACGCGTCGGGTATAATTGCCGACCTAAATGAATAATTTGACTCATGTCACGTCGATTTTTAAATAGTATCAAATATTGACTGTTGAGGGAAACACCTCTTATTTCTTTGCCTTTATGGAAGAGGTTTTGTGTAATAAAGATTACACTGATGTTTAAGTGGTGACTTTCCTTAGTAAAGAGATCGGTGAGTCGTTTATCCTTACCGCATTCGACCATCAAATCATCTAAGATAATGAGTGAATGGGGTTCTAAATACTCGCGGTAATTGCATGGAAAACCTTCCACGAAGGAAATATTAGGCATTTGTTCATACATAGGTTGGAAAATACCGTAAAACCAAATTATTTTATCGGGAGGTGGGTTAAACATACTGTTTTTTACTTCTAGCAAATCCCGTAAGAACCAAGTTTTTCCGACTCTCGTGGGACCAGCCAGAAACATAGTACAAGGATGTTTAAAGCGTGGGAACTCCATCGTAAATAAACACATACACGTTGGGTAACACTTTAAATAATAACAAACACATAGGCTCATAGTTTCAAGAGAGATTTATTGATAAAAATTAGCATGGGTACCAAATCGTTTGGATACAAAATTATAGACTCGTTTGTCGTTCGATAAATTTTCAGCTATAAAATGTGACAGAAATTGTTTCAGAGTTTTACCTCTACATCGACAATAAATATAAAATACACAATACTGCCCGCAGACGGCAGTCACGTGAGTTTGTAAAACGAGTGGATTAAATTTAACTCGTGAAAAATGCGATACATAAATTGATAGAGGGCCTCGAAAAAAGGAGGGTTTGTTTCCATAGGAATCGAAAAATTCCACTTCATCAGACGAAGGTATAAAGAAGGCCACCCAGTGGCTTCCAGGTTCCGTAGACTTGTCCACATTGCAAATGAAACAGGCAGGGTACCGCTTCATTCTTCTTCTTCTGGGTAGTTGATCACTAGCGAAAACACCCAAAAATACTTTCGGGTCACTCGATGATGTGATAAAATGTTGTTGATTTGTAATGAATTCATTCAGTTGGGAAAGTCGCAGATCACGTGACGTGATTTGGTAATTTCGATAATGTTTTCAAATTCCGCATAAATCAAAACGGTCGTTGTTTTTTCTAACGCTTCAGCAAATTTTATTTCAATTCGTAAATTGCCTTGATGTTGCAAATTCAAATGCGGTCCGTCACAAAGATCGGGACTCAAGTCGAAAACATACAACGTATGTCCTTTAGCAAAATCTTCTCGTGTTAAATAAATGCCGGCATCATGATTAAAACCAGAGAACAGGCGATGGTAGGCTCTTATATAGTTGTTTCCGTTGAAATCCAATTCCAAAGGCTTGCTCGGTACAGGTTGTCCGTCCACATAAACACTTAAAAAGTTAACGTTGTGATGATAAAAGTAAAAGGGATTCAAATCGTATTGTCCAGTATAAGCACTGTTATCTAAAAGTCCAATAATAATACGTTTCGGCATCGCTCCTAAAAACACATTATCTTGCATAAACGACATACTACCAGTCGATAGGTCTTGCATAAGACTCGATCAATGGGATATTTCGCAGAGGTTCTTTCCAAGGCTTTTGCATGTCCCAGTATCACACCGGGACTGACTTTCACTTTCCGCATGAAAAGAGAGGCGTGTTCTAAAATGACTTTATAGTCAGGAAAGGGTTTAGTCGCATCTTTCTTTGCCATCAAACAAAACTCCGGTTTACTCCGTGTCATTTTGATTTTCAGATCGACCATATTCAGTAGCAGACGATTTTGTTGAAAAATGTCACAATGTAGGGGGCCGATCATATCCAAATTTTGATTATTTTTCGTCAGTTCATAGCGTTTCTTTAATCCGGGGTTTTCATTGGTGGTAGGATCCGATATGGCCAAATTATCGTCTTTGTAAAAACATTTGCAGCTGAACAATGTTTTTTTAGCATCTTCTCCGTAGTTCATCAGCGATTCGAGGTAACCACGAAAGGCATAGGTATTACTGGAAGAGGAGATGCATCGGTCGTTGGCACTGACATCCACTTGTGAAAAAATCCCATCTAAAGATGAATTGATAAGAGCGACAGGTTCGACTGCAGTGATGTTCGTTCCGTCGGACTTGACAATTTTCACTTTCACATGAAGGTAAGAAGCTGACAAGTCCGAGTAATCTTCACCATTTCCAGAAATGAGAAATTCCACAGGTCCCCCATCGCGAATATTAGCGAGGGGGTGATATTCAACGAAAAAACCTTTTTCAATAGCTGTTTGAGTGGGTGGGATTAAAAAGAGATCCAATTCCGATTTGGCGCACGCAGTAGAATCTTGATGGATGAATCCAGCCATTTTTTAAACTGAAAATATCGTGTACTTTCACGCTCTTGGCTTTGCGTCGAGTGACGACTTTGTTGGATCGCTTCCTCTTTTTATATTGGCGACCGGAACCAATCATTGATTTCACTTTAGTAGCAGCTCTGTTCGTTAAATTTTGTCCAGCTTCTTTTAACCGTCGCTTGGCAACTATTTTAATGTTCTCGCCACGAGATAGGTCGTTGAGTACATCCACGCCAGTATGAAACAATTGTTTTCCCACGGCTTTCGCCCCCGACTTGAAAAGTGGTAGTGCAGCACGAAAAAGAGATCGAAACAGTCCGCCGAATCCATAGCCTCTTTGTAAAGATGTGCCTTGGTAATAGCTTAAACCATTACCCGACTGATGCGTATAATAATCTTCGAAAGATTTCGCACAACACTGATACGGAACAAACATCACGACAGATATTTTTGTCGAAAATGAAGCTTCACGTACGAACGCCCACGCTCAAATGGCGTCAATTCGCCCATGTGTGTCCTTATAACGATTTCTAAAGAGTCGAACGATTTTCGACTGATCTGTAAGTAATGCGGTCGATCAAATTTCACACATATCACTTCTCCGTCTTTTCCAGTGACATTCACAATCCGTAACAGGGGTGCCAGCACATCGCCGACAATTTGCGGTTCCACAATATCCGAGTAAATCATCAACACTCTATAATGAGCACAGGGATCTGCCACATACGAACTAGTAACGGTTTGTTCTACATTTACGTCTAAGGATAGAATTTCACAAGGTTCGAACCCCAACATTTGTGCAAGGCCGGTTTCCAATATCACTTTAGACTTTTCTCGCACATTGATAGTCACTCTCTTCGTAACGTCATTGTAAGCGAACGAAATGTTTTTTTCAATGTCTTTAATAGAGATGGCTTTCAAAATATCCGGCACTGTCTCGTAAAATCCAGGGGGAATGCGTCTACCAATTATCTTTCCATCGTTCAAGTCAAACCCAATTAAGTTCGTGTTATGATTCACATTATACCATGTATGCGGATAAATGAATTCCACGAGACCTACTTCCCATTCTCCTTTCAGTTCAATAGGTGCGGATAATCGTGTAATAAAATGAGAAATTTTATTATCAGGAAAATAATTCCTGGAACTGTCTGAGGGTAACGTCAGGTAGAAGGATATTTTGTTAAATGATCATTCAACATTATTGCATTCCCTTATAAGGAAGATAAGTCAGTGAACGGAATCCATTGGTCGAATTTGCTGGGATAACCTTTAAATTTCACTTTATATTCAACGCGCCCTTTGCGCATTCGCTTATCTAAAACCTTTTCAATTTTATAATTATCTTTCAGCTGAACTTTTTGAAGTTCTTGTGCATAAAATATGCCTTGAATGGGCTCATCTAACAGGTCCTTTATTCGGTATACCGGAGGGTATCTCTGTACGCACTCCGTCACCACAAACAGACCTTCTGTCCAGTTAGTTTCATATCCGTTTTCAAATGTTAATTTATGTTTAGATATGCGGACGGTATCCCCCACTTGAAATGCACACGGTTTTCTTTTTGCGTTTTTCATGCTTCCATATAAGGTGAGCCAAACATCCCTTTCGTTTTCTGGAGTCACTTCGGCGGGAGCCCTCTTGATGCTTGAATGGTAAGTATGATTGTAACTTTGTAAAAATTGGTCTAGTACGTTCAGATAGTGATAAGTATGATTGTGCATAAAATATTTCCACATTTTTGTTTTTAAAGTTCGGTTAAACCTCTCCACTATAGAAGCTTTTGTATTGTTGAAAGTCGTGAAAAATCGAACACCCTGCTGTTTTAAAAATTTTTGAAGACGTACATTTTTAAATTCTTTTCCTTTGTCAGTCTGCAAAATCTTAGGCTTCCTCTTTAAAAAAATAGGACGAAAGGCTTCCACAATCTCTTCTCCTCGTTTCGTTTTTAAAGGAATTGCCCAAGCATATTTAGATAGAATGTCTATACACGTGAGTAGGTACCGAAACCCTTGATTATGCTTCTGCAAATTGCTTAAATCGGCTAAGTCGGCTTGCCATTGTTGATCGATTGAACGCACGATTACTCGATTCGTCGGGAATATTTTTTGACAGGTTTGTGCAGGGTGTATGCGTCTACTTCTGATAACCAGTTCTGAATCGTTCTCGTCGACACTTTGCCTTTGGCAACACGGTATAAAGAATTTACACCACCAAAATTTGCTGCGACCTTCGGATTCTGATACGTCTCCTTCATTGCAGCATAAAATTTGATTATTCGCCACACTTATACGAAGACGCATCATTTTCATAAAGAAACTTTGGTCTCTTTTAGTTTCATTTAATTTCCAAATGAAATCGACCGATAACTTATTTCCGTTAAAAGCAAAATATACTTAAAATAACACACAAAATTATGTATAAGAATGCAATTTAGATGACTTCCAGCTTCGAAGACCTTTTAACAAATGAGTGAATCATACTTTTTTTTCATTTTTATACTCCGAAATGAAAAAAATAAGACATAGCCTCATGGCTCAGTGGTTAAAAGCCTGCAAATAACTGAGCCATGAGAGTATTTTACTCAAGTTCGATCCCCAGCTAAATAAATAAAGTAATTTTTAAATTGTATACCAGAAAACTAATACAAACCTGTAGATGGCAGCATCAGCACATAAATTCATTTATATTAAAAATTGAAAACCTCCTAAAAATTCAGCTAAAATGTTAAAATTTCAAAGTTTCTCTTTTTAAAAAAATGGCGTTTTTGCTGTATATATAAACTTGAATTATAGTATTTTATTTTTATTTAATTGAATCACAAATAACGCTTTATTTAAACTTCAATAATCAATTCTAAAATGTCATAAATTAATCCCTTCACATAAAAGTTTTTTTTTTTTAACAGTATAAAAGAAAAAAATAGACATCGCAAGAAAAAGGAAACAGACAAAATATAATAAAATATTTTTTTTATTTAAAACATTCTCATAGGATTAGGATCTGAAGCTACATATAAATCAATGGCAGTTTTATGTATATTAGACATATTCAATGACTTAACAAAATATTCGTTAATATATTTACATATCTGGCAGTTTCGTTCCACATAATCACTGATGAAATTGCTCAGATCAATTCTGAGGAGTTCTCTATCACCATAAACTTGAGCGCGAATTTCATTGTTTTGCGTAACACATTCATGTCCAAGTTGATTTCCTAAGTTCATATCGCATCCGTTGCACATAAAAATATCTTGAATGTTTGATTTGAGGTAATCACTTAAAAGTTCAGACATCGAAGTCGCTAAAAGTATTTCGGTATCCTCACTGTTTTCCTGAACAACTGATGATGGGAATCGTCTTTGTACTTCTCACAACGAAAAATAGGTCCAAACATAACTCGGACAGCAAGCGAAGATACTTCTTTGCGTATTCTCTTTAATTCTTCCCATTCCATTTCACTGATTAAACCGATTGAAGGCACAAATTTACGACTAAGATCATTTCTTTGGAAAAAACGTTGAATAGAAATGTATCTCACTCCGTTAATCTGTTCTGTTGATAACAACAAGCTGTTTTCAATGATAATCATTTCTTTCAATTCTGAAGAAGGAATAGAGTCCATTGTTGAAGAAAGTGCTTGCCAAAGCGATGTCGTTAGCGTTATGCCACGTCTTGTAGGCTTCAAACAGCCTGAAAAGTCGAGTTTGTAAAATCTTATGTGAATTCGTATAACATCAGAAAAATCTGATACAACCACATAGTTACTTTCAACAAGATGAAACATATTTGAAGGAACATTTTCAGGATTGAAGGAGAAACTCTGCATCGTATTCTCGCTAGAGCACACTTTTTTACTGTAGTACGAGAGGTAGAATCAGCACTGCGTTTCATGGCCATTTTCTTACGGAAAAATCAATTACAAAAATACTGCACAGCAGGGGCGAGAAGAAACAAGCGACTGATAAAAATCTGCGTTGCCAACTAAAACTTCATTCGGCGTTGCCATTCAATAAAATAAAAACTTAGTGTTGCCATTCCAGAAAACAGCAACTTTGTGCTGCCATTCCTTAAAAACAAAGCGTTCAGCACACTACAACTCAACTTTCAGCAGTCGACAACTCAACCCAACTCAACATTCAGCAAAATACAACTCAACTCAAATCTAACCACGCCCCCTCAACCACGCCCCTTCCGGTCACGTGACCGCCACTGCGCCACCTAACCAGAAACCGCCAAACGCACTACTTATAGGATATTTAACGTACATTGGTTAGATGGTTCTATACTTTTTCTATATTGTAAATTTTTAAATTAATGGGTTTATGGAAGCATTAGTAAAAGGGATCATTTATGTATAGGATATTTAACGTTCATCAGATAGATGGTTCTATACTTTCTCTATATTGTAACTCTTTTAAATTAATGGGATTTATGAAAGCATTAGTAAAAGGGAGCGTTTATGTGTAGGATATTTAACGTACATCGGTTAGATGATTCTATACTTTTTCTATATCGTAAATTTTTAAATTAATGGGTTTATGAAAGCATTAGTAAAAGGGATCATTCATGCATAGGATGTTTAACGTTCTTCGGTTAGATGGTTCTATACATTTTCTATATTGTTACTTTTTTTGAATTAAGGGGAGGGCTATGTCATTAAAGTAATAACTTTTTTCTACATTATTTTGAACATTTTTGCCATTTATACTACCTGCGTGTCTCCAACAGTTAGAACATTAGAACACGATATATCTTTCTTGGGACAACCTGTATAAATATATTTTGGTGAGGTGTTTAAATCTCATTTTTTAATTTTACCTTATTAGCACCTTGACAAATATATCACCAAAAAGTAAATGCAAAGTGGCCTAAATGCCATCAAATGCTACTAATGCTACCATACCAGAAAAACTCTTTGAATGTGTTGCCCGACTCCACATTCTTGACAACAGGCTGTGAGTCCTATATCATGTAGATATTTCGGTCAAGTGGTCAAGCTGGCATGGTATTCCAGTGTTTAGTTTCCAAGCATGATTAGTGCACATTTATTCGATACACAATGGGTGCAAGGCTGTACTAAAATTATGCAATATGGTACAGTTGAAATTGATGCAACTCACCAAGTACATTTGCAACAAGGTTGTATTAACGCGTTAATGTGTTATCTCTCATTTAAAAAATGTGTACTTAAAGTATTATTATAGCATACGCTAAAGACTTTAACTGCATGCGTAAAACCAAACTTACACGTAAAATAAAATACGTACTGTACCTGCATGTCTAAGATACTGATAATGATTTTACACATTTATTCTACTATAAGAAATAAGAAACAATACCAAAATTGAACTTAAAAAATAGGTTTAAGTAACGTAAAATGAAGTAGTAATGTGTTATGTCTCACTTAAAAAATAGGTGCTTTATATATTATTATAGCAGATACTATGGCCTTTAATTGCAAGTGTAAAACTAAAATTGCACGTTAAATAAAGAAAAAAACTTAACCTTCATGCCTAACACATTGATAATGTTTTGCAGATTTGTTCTACTATTAAAAATAAGAAAAAATATCAAAACTGAACTTTTAAAAAAATAATTTTAAGTATATTAAATTTCATAATATATATAATATTTTACATATATAATTACATTAGTGCATACATAATACTTTAGTTTTATAATAAATTTTTTATACTTGACCGATCTAATGTTAAAGACGTGGCTTGATAACCAAATGTCTGTTCCTGGAAGATACATAAATGTTAATGCTTATTCATTGTTCGAATACTTTATGTATGATCTGTTTACTTTAAATTTCGTTTACTAAGAATTTATAAAAAAATATATACTTTATTTTATATATTTTTCCTTTTTATAAGTTTTGGATTAGAGATTATCGAAACAGATATTAAATATTCTAAATACACGAAAAAGGGGATTTTAATACAAAAATATCTTATTTTAAATAAACATGATCGTTTTTTAATTGTTTTTTTCTCACAATATAACACTCACTATACATGCCATCTTACGTTAAATAAATATCACCTTTTTATTTTTAACATTTCTTAAATTAAAATTTCCTTTTTTATATGCAGAATGTTATTAAATTACAGTGTTGATAAACAATACTTAAAGAAGTCTCTTATATAACATGAAGATTCGGATAGGGAAATGGTAGTTAAAAACAAGTGGGTAAGTGTGATCGAAGATCTCACAAAGGTTTTCGTTTAATATTAGTTTCAAAACACTTTATCCTTTCTTTAATAAATCCAAATAAATTTCATTTAAAAAAAAAAAAAAAAAAAAAAAAAAAAAAAAAAAAAAAAAAGGCATGTTTCTTATAAAGTAGAAATGTACCGGTCTATTTTTCTCGTTTTTCGAATATCTGAATAGGCCCCCGATTGCTGGCGAAGCCCGCTATTATACTCTGTCATAATAATATCTGTCATGTAGTCTAAATGCAATATTTAAAAAAAAAAAACAATTTCCTAATTAAACATGTTGTATAGAGACCTTCAAATTGTTAAAATATGCCAATATTTCCATAATCGGGTTTTTATCATGATTCAATACGCTCCTCAAACTCATATATTTACTATTCTCTATTACTTATATTGATACTCTATTTGTATTATTCTAAAACATTTGAAAAATCCGTTAACCTTCCAATATGACGTCAGATAATTTTTTTTTAATTCTCTAATTATATGGTATTAACATGATTTCTGTATTTACACATACTCATACTCCTTGTATTATTGAGAAAAGTTTGAAAATTTCCGTTTTATTACAAATATGAAGTCATATTAATCTTTTTTTCAGTTGGTGAAACTTTTTATTTCATTTTCATTTTTCAAGTGGAAATCTTTCAATAGAAAATTAATTACTATAGAAAGAATTTTATTGTGGATTTTCAATTGTTGGCAACTGCTATAAATATATATATATATATATATATGTATATTTAATAGGAAAAGGCTGTCAGATTTTTGGTTTTTTATCTCTCTACATTAAAATAGTACTTTTTTTTTTTTAAATTTTATGATTTTGAACTTCATAGTAGATATTAAGCTATAAGTACATAAAATTTCATGCTTGTAAGTTATATAGTTTCTGAAAACCTGCTCTGTGACGGACAGACAACGAAGCAGCAGTAATAGGGTTTCGTGACGTGAACGAAACCATAAAAAGCATTTATATCTTAACCATTGCTCTTAAACTTTTTATATAATATTCACTTTTTATAAAAAAAATTATGTTAGCTCACTGACGACGTGTAACATGTTCCAAAGTCTCCTTATAGTTTCTGTAAAAATTATCTTGGAATTTTATTGGTGTAGCATATTAAAATAATTGCAAAACAAATTAATAAACAGGTTCCACAATAATGTTGAATTCAAATTATGCTTCGAACACATTTTTAGTAACCTACACTGTAAAAAAATAACCAATGTTTCTTATTTTATGAAAATGTACTATAACCACGAACGAAAATATAATATAATCTTCTGAGTTATCCGAAATTCCGAATAGCGTGTTCCATTGTCTTTTGAATCTCCAGAAACCAATACATTTCCAAAATTTAAAGAATTATTTATAAAAACAAAGTATTTTTCGCTGCCCGTATTTTTCAGAAACGTTTCCGAAGGGTTTTTATAGTGCATTAATTAGTGTCCTCAGCCTGGAATACCTGTTTTGCGAATGTCATCCATTCTCAAGTAAACGTTTTCAGCCGCATAAGTCAATTTATACATGAAAGAGTAAAGACATAATCTTAATTTTAATGTTATTGTTCAATTCTCAAGTAAATAATGTCATGCTCAAAAAATACCTTTAACAGACAAACATGCAAAATTAACATCGTAACAATAACATTAAGATTAAGATTATTTCTTTAATCTTTCAAGTATAAAATTAATTTATGCGGGTGAAAACGCTTACGTGAGTACTGTACATCTTTTACAGTCGCCGCTGTTTAATTGGATACAGGATCGAAAATTATGGGTGTTTTCCCATTACTCTGACTCAGACACAAATATCCATATTGAAGCATGTTTGTTTATTCGTCAATCGAAATTTCACATAGGCAGAGCTTCCGTCATGAACGACGAATTCTTCATATTGATAGAAGCTTAAATGCGGCTTTATATCGTTGTATAATTTGATGTGACTAATCCATCCTAATCTACATGGTTGGATGTTGAATTAAAAAAGCTTCCCGTAATATTAAAGAGGAAAATATTTCATGTGTATGATCCCAGATTTTAAAAACAACACAAAACACACAAACTTCTAGCTGACAGACTCTTGCAATCAGAATCATACTGAGTGCGTAAGTATTTTTTACCGCAATGCTGGTCTAGCTTTTAGTCGGTTGAGAACAGAAAGAGACTACATACACCGGAGGTGTAGGAAAAATAGATGTGCATAGGTACTCCCGATAAAAAGTGCGAACTGTTTTAGAATATGCAAAAAAATGGGAATACAAAGACTTCAGTAGGAATAACTCATATCGGTGTTTCAAATTTAAATAAAAATGAAAAAACCTTGAAAATAAACAGACGTTCTTCGAAAAAAAAAAACATTAATAAGTGAATAATTATTTTTAAATGGGATTTATAATAGCATTTATAAAACAGCATTTATATAACATTTATTTTTTTATTGATTTTAATAATGAATTATTAATTATGTATTGATTTAAATAGCTCTTATTTTGATATTTCAGAAATAAAATATTTATGCACGCAATTAGATAGATTTCGAAGTTAGGTAAAATGAATGATCAAAATATTTTTAAGATAAGGAAGAATTAAATAAACTAAAGTTGTAAATTCTATTAGACGAGATACATGTTTAAAATATTTTAAGATAGAATGGAATTTTAAATTTCGTTATAAATATATATTATGTAAATGTGTTTAACATTTTATATAGAAAATTGTTATATTTTGCATATTAATTTCAAGCGTTATATTAATATGTTTTATTCTTCTATTATTATGGTCTGAATAAATTTATACATTTTCAACGTGAATTGGATCAAGATTAGAAATTTAAATTAAAAATTTTCGTTGTATTTTTCTGACATATTATTTTAATTAAATTTCACAGAGAAGCATTCCATTTTCTTTAATAAAATTCAAAATTAACAGAATGTGATTAAAATAATTCTGCTTTTTAAAAGATTATTATACTTTTTTTCTGAAACAATAACTATAAAAATCTAACATAACTAATGCATCTTTTATAATATGTGGATTTTAAGGTTCCGCACCTTAAAATTGGGAATACCGTAATAGTTATGCAGAAATCCACTAGACATATATAGTTCACATATGCAGTTTTACAAGTAATAAATTCTAAAAGAAAACAAAATATAATACCTAAATTTTAACTTTACGACTATGTGATGATTTGAAGTGAGATAGCGGGAATCATACATGATTTATGATTTAAGGGGTGATGATTTACAATGAAGTAATTGAACAGGTATGGAATCTACAGATATGCTACAATTGCTATATTAATGATATAGTTTTTTGAAACATTTATTTTTATCCTTTATTTTTATCTTGATCAACATTATTATAAACTTTTTATCATTATTTTATATTCGTAATCAATTACCTTTATAATATTTAATTTTTTATTTATACAATTCTCATGGAGTATTAAAATATAACCTGACAATCTCAAAGTAAATTTTACAAAGCTATATTCAAAAGCAGAATAGAAAACATTTCAATTCATAATTTTTTATTGACGTTTCTCTTTCATGTTTTCCCAGAAAACTTTTCTTCTGTATTGTTATTTTACTTACTGCTTTTCCCATTGGGTACATTCTGGACTCTGTATGAATAGAAAATATTCCCAATCCTTGGAAGACAGGAAGTTTTCCGGATATTTATTATTAAACTTCTTTGAAATTCCGGAGAAATTTCTTTGTGCATCACTGAATGTAATAGATTTTTGAAATACAATAGGTAAACCAAAGTTACTTTTACGCAAATAAATGTTTTATGTTCGGTGAAAATCAAATTTTGGGCATATGTACTTTTGATAAAAGATATATTTCATTTATTCACTTATTTTTATTATTCGGTATAGTCTTCAATAATGGAATAAAAGAAAATATCTTTATTTCGCAAACCTAAAAGAAATACTGTTTTGACTACCTTTTTTTACTTTCTGCATACGGACTAAAGAATAAATTTGTAAGAGTTTCTTAAAGGCCTTTTTACACTAACGCTATCTTCATATTATTTCACTTACTAATTTTATGCTATTTAAAACTATTACCTTCAAAATATAAATCGATATTTCTAATAATACAGCCTTTATTTACATCAAATGTCGAACACAAGCCAATTTTTTTTTTTTAACAACAATTTGTTCTATTACCAGATGCATATTGCTTTTTGTAATGCCGATACATTTCAATTACGAATATTTGCATTTACTTACATATACACTTCCAATAAATGGACATGAGACATCAGTTGAGAATAAAAACAATTGAAAGATTTTGGAATTTTTAAACGATTATAAGATAAAACATCATATACGCACCAATCATTCTTTATTTTTAAAATATTGTCAAATAGAGGTTACTCTATGAAATATTACGCACAATCTCATCCGTCCGGCGGTGCCCAGGCCTAAGGTGGTAATATAAATATACATAAAATCAATGTTGAAAACAGACAATTTTCGCTTAGATGGATTTAATATATAGGACCATACTGCTATCTAATATGGAGAACCTCGAATATGTATGATATTATATTTTTTAATTAAAATCTATTCAAATGAATCTGACATTTGTGGCTATATGCCTTCGGATGGGTACTAGGCATACCCCTATCTGTTTTTACAAACAATTCTATAATTTGTGATATTTTATAATTTTATCGGAAATCAGTCCAATCGAAACCAGATTTGGAAGCCTCATTGCCTTCGGAAGCGTACCTTTACAAACATAAAGAGACAGAAAAAACATTATTATTTTTTCTTGTATCTCTATAGAGGCCTAGGCGATTGCAATTTCAATATGAAAAAATGTTATGTTTAATACTCGTGTGTTTTTTAAATTACCAAACAAGCTCCAGATTTGTGAGGAATCCATCTTAACGTCGGCGAACAGCCGTAAACTAAATTCCGTTTAGAAGTTTTTTAAATAATATTTTGACAAATTATCAAAAAAGGGAAAATCTGACCATCAAACACATTTGAACCGGTCTTCGACTTCCCTATCTAAATTTACAGACATCTAAGTATTATAGAGCCGTCCACAACAGATATACAGAGACACAGACAAACAGCTTTCTTTTAAAAATAATGTGTAAGATAGAGTATAACATATGTTAATGTTACTCTATCCTGAAAGAAAGAAATATTTGGCCGAAATATTTATGATTAATGCGTATGCACAGTTCTAGAAAAAATAAAATTATCCCGAAATAACTCTGCCGGAAATCATCATATAAAAATGTGACTGGCAGCAGTGGATCAAAAGTAACTTGATAAAAAAAAATATAAATAAATATATTCAAAATACAATGTTTTTTCGAAATAAATTTTAAAATATAATATGAATTGTAAACCAAGAATACTAACACAAAAATTGATTTCCAGAAGCTTCTAATATGTAAATTTAAAATTAAAACTCATTTCGTCAATTTGTTATTATACAATGTTTAAAAAAAACACGCCTTTCAGTCTTTTTTCCAACGATTATGAATGATTTTAACAATAAAAGTTTGAGACTTTAAATCGGATTTATTCCAAAAGTAGTCAGTGGGATGATTTCAAGTTTGATACCTGAAGTAAAATTTAAACGAGTGAGTAAGTGTGATCGAAGATCTCACAAACGGTTTCGTTTAATATTCCTTTCAAAATACTTTATCCTTTCTTTAATAAATCCAAATAAATTTCCTAAAAAAATGAATGTTTTTTATAAAGTAAAAATTTATTGGTCAATTTTTCTCGTTTTTTCGAAAATCTGAACCGGTCCGATAGCGGGCGAAGCCCGCTTTTATACTCTGTGTTAATAATATCTGTCATGTGGGTTAAATGCGATATTAAAAAAATCAATTTCAAAATTAAACAGACTGTCATGCAACCAACATCCTTCCAACCTTTTTTTTTTTCTTTTTTAAAGTAAACAGAAGTGAAGAAAAGACAGAAGGAATGGTGGTTTGTTCGGAGGAGTAGGATGTGGAATGCATCCGAGTATATTTTGGTTGTTTTAAGATGTGGTTTGGTGGAATTTTTATGAATATTAGTGAAAATGTATATAGTGTAAATATTATTGTAAATACCAGCTCTCATATTTAATAAACTCTGTATTTAAATATTCAGTGCGTCATTCGGCTGTCATGATATTACAGCACTCTCTCTTACGAGAACAAGAGCTATTTCTACGATTTAAAATAATAAAATATGTGCTTTGGATCGCAGTGTTTGGATTACAAAATAGAGGTGAGCTATTTATTTATCTTTTGATTGTGTAGTAAGATACTGTTAACTTTATTCGAAAATGTTTAAAAGCGTAACTAAAGCAGATTTACTTATTGTTCTGCAAGAAATCGGCGAAGATGCTGATGCGAGTAAAAGAATACCCGAATTAAAAGATTTGTTATTGAAATCTAAAGAATACTTAAAGGATAAAGATTTCGTAACTGAATTTTTATCGACTACAGTTTCAGAAAGAAAAAATGGCGAGGAAGTTAATAGATTGCGTTTACAACAACAAATGAAAAGCGATAATTTATCGTATAACGAAGGGGAAAATAGTACGTCATTATCACTAGATAAATTATTTAAAGCAGTTTAAGTTTTGGTAATTCTAGTGTCCAGGAAAAATGAAACATGGAATCTTTTTTTTTTATTCTTTACAAAGAGCGTTTAAGCACAAAAATGTTCCTAAGGAATATAAGTCGGAAATTTTACTGAAATTAGTAGGTGAGAAAGCAGGAAATGTTCTTGTTTACATTGATGATGAAGAGTTAGCCGATTATGATAAAATTAAATCTTTAATTTTGAAAGAATATAAACCGTCCTCATTTACCTGTTTACAAAATTTTAGAAACGCTAAAAGATTACCTGGTGAAATCCAGCAACAGTTCGGTTCCCGATTAAGATCCTGTTGGTTAAATTATTGTAGAATTCGAAATGTTAAAGATTTCGACTCACGTATTAATTTAATAATATCAGATAAAATTTTTGAAACTTTGGATGGTGAGCTTGCAACTCACATTGCAGTCAAACAAGGAGAAAGTTGGCTTTTGCCCGATCAGTTATCGTAACACTGTGACATTTATTTTACTGCAAAAGGCAGGTCTTTCGAGGAAACAAAATTCGAGAAACGACCTATTTATCGTGAAGTGAATAAAGAAAATACTAAATATGTTCCGCCACAACTAAGAAAAAATCATGTTACGTATGAGAACAGACACTTCACAAAATCGCGTGATTGTTACAATTGTAATTCCCCATTACACATAGCAAAATTTTGCCCAAACTAATGAAATAAATATGATAAATCTTATACACAAAATGATGATCAGGGGCGGAGAAAACCTAAAACGCAAGAAGATACAAATAAATTGAATCAAAAAAAAAAAATAATGCGGTAGTTACTAATGTTGGTTCCATGCATTTACACATGAACGATCAATTAAACGAAGATACTATTTTTCCTTTAAAAAAATCATTATTTATGTAGAAGGAAAAGAAATAGAAGCGACCCTGGATTCAGGTACCCAAATTAGTATTTTAAATACGTCATTAATTCCCAATCTGAAAATCGAAGCTAAAGGTAGTATTTCGTTACAATCCGCTTTCAAAGAAAAAGTACAAGCAAATTTGGCTACTATACCCATCCATTATAAATTACCTAACAGTGAAATTTATGACTTTAAATACGCTTTTTGCTTTCACAGGGAACATTTAAGTTCTCACTTAAATGTTCCCTGTTTAATAACTCCAGACGTGTATAATGCTTTGATTGAACTTCAAAATGAGGAGTTATGCAATAGTCAATTGCAGGAGTTCGAAGGTCACGAAGCTAAAAATAGCTCAGACCCCGCGCTGGCGAAAGAGAAATTGAATGTTTGTTTCATTTCTTCAGTGAATGAACAAAATGATCGAAACGATGAATTTTCAGAGTTTAATAAGTTTTGTAAGCTCAAAAAGATTGCGCAACTTTAAAGAATTCATTTAATGACGCTAGATTAGGAAAAAATAATTTTTTGAGACCGGATAATTTATCGTATCATAAATAAACTATTTGCGGTGATAAAATATATCAGCTCGTTTTACCGGAAAGTTATAGACGTAAAGTGTTAGAATTAGCTCATGATTCAATTTTTGGGAATCATTTAGGGATGCGAAAAACTAAAGAAAGAATTAAATTATCTTTTTATTGGCCTAATATTTCAAGAGATGTAGAAAATTATTGTAGAACATGTAAGAACTGTCAGTTAAAAAGCCCTGAGAACAGATAAAATTCCGATAACACATGTTGTCCGCGCACCATATCCATTTCATACTGTAAATATTGATTGAAAAAGTGAAATTATTCCGCCGTCAGGAAGGAAGCATAAATATTGTCTCACCTTAATTGATCAAAATTCTAAATGGCCGGAAGTAGTACCATTACGGAGTCTCTCTGCGAAAACGGCGTGTGATGCTTTATTAGATATTTTTATGCGCACCGGAATTCCTGAAGTTATCTGTTCAGACCAGGCCACTAATTTTAAATCTGAACTGAAGAATTTGTGAACTGGTTAGGGGCATGTCCTCGCTTTTCAACTCCATCATAACCTGCTTCGAATGGATTAATTGAAAAATTTAATCGTGTGTTTAAACAAATGATACATCATGTAATTCGTACGGATCCTATTAATTGGGATAAACATATTCCTTTTTTGCTTTTTGCCTACCGTGAGGTGCCAAATTGCACAACTGGAGTATCACCGTTTAAGCTCATGTATGGTCGGGAAGCTAGAGGTCCCTTGGCAGTACTAAAGTCATCATGGTCAGGTGAAATCCCCTTACCATTGAATCTTATTAATTCAGCGGTAGACTATTTACAAGAATTAAAAATAAATTTGGAAAGAGCCGCTGACATTGCTTCTCTAACTGCTGCAGAAAAACAAGAAAATTACACTCGCTATTTCAATCGTCGAAGTAGAATGAAAGAATTTGAAAAGATGATTTAGTATATTTACTTATTCGTGATTCTACCAATACATTATATACTAGGTGGACAGGACCCAGATAAATACTTGAAAGAATAAAACCACTTTCGTATAAAGTGAAATTACCTAATGGGGGTGTCAGACATGTTCATGCGAATAAAATAAGGAAATGTAACGTAAGAGTACAGACTGTTGGGTTCATTTTTAAAGACGATGTAGAATTTGGTGAAATTCACCCAACATCAATTAAAGCTAATACTTTGAATGAAAGTAACATAGAAGTAGACGTTAGTCATCTGGAGGTTAATAAACAATTAGAGTTAAGTAAACTTCTAAAAAAACATGCACCATTATTCTCAGGCAAAATTCAAGTTGCCAACGTTGGAGCACACAAAATTCGTTTATTACCAGGTGCGGAAAGAAAGAAACCATATATTTATAAAATTCCGGAATCGCTAAAAAATGAAATGGATAAACAAATAGAAGAGTTAGAGCATCTAGGACTTATAGAAAAAAGTGAAGCTGAAATAGCTTATCCGGTCGTATGTATCGCAAAGAAGGGCGCAAGCATGCGCTTATGTATAGATATTCGTCAATTGAACACAGTCACAAAACCTTTTGATCACCCTATGGAAAATGCAACTGAATTAATTAATCAAATAGGAAGTGCTAACATAATTACATGTTTAGATGTATTAAAAGGGTATTGGGAAATTCCTCTAGAAGAGCAGAGTCGAGATCTTACTTCTTTTAAAACCCATCGTGCTCAACACCGATGGAAAGTCATGCCATTTGGATTGCGCAATGCGACTGCCACATTCCAGAAATCGATCAACAATGCTCTGGAGAACATCGTGGGTACAGTTGAGCATATTTGGATGATATTGCTATTTTTTCAAATGACTGGGAAAATAATCTGAAACATCTTGACGCTGTTTTATCCAAATTAACTGAACTGAAATTCACGGTGAATGTTAAAAAAATGTGTTTTTGCAAAGGCACAGATCAAGTATCTAGGTCATGTCATAGGAGGGGGTAGACATGAGCCCGATCCGGAGAAATTACGTGCCATTGAGACAATAGAATCGCCTAAAACCAAAACAGCTCTCAGAAGTGCATTGGGTTTATTTAATTATTATCGTGACTACATAAGAAATTATGCTGAAATCGCCAAGCCTGTAACCGACTTGACAAAAAAACAAAACAAAAAAAAACAATGGCACTACGGGAGTGCCGACAGAAGTGAAAACTTGAACAATTACGTGTGTATTTTTTGAATCGTCAGGAAACGTTTTATTGCGCAGGAAATACTTTTAAATGAATTGTTTTTTTAATTCATTATTATAAACTACTACTACAAAAATTATATTACAATTTTCATTTAATGCGCTATTGTACATGAAAAATAATGCATATTATTTTGCATACAAAAATTGCAATCTATTGCTTAAAACGTAAATTTACAAATAAATGAAATATAAAATTAAATTAATTGGTATTCTTTGAAATGAATAACAATGAAAGTTATGAATTTTCATCCACAATTTAAACAACTCTCAATACATTCATCATTTCTTCCATGAGATTTAGTTTCATATCTTTTGTAATAACATTTATCTGCAAAATAGGGTTCCCGCTTCCTATCACTCCAAAAATTGACTTCTTTGCTGCTTGTCTTGTTTACTTTATTCGTAAACATTATGCTTTTTTCTATCTTCATACTGCGCGTATTGTTTGCGGTATCTATAATTTCCATCAACAAACTTTTCTTTTCTATAAAATGATTTCACTTCATTTCCGTATCGGTAACCACGTTTCTTAAAACTTTTGTGAAATATTTCATTATTTTCATTTTTTTTAATATTACTTCCGTCTATTTTTCTCGTGCTCGTTAAATTATAATATTTTCCGTGTTTTGTTATTTCATTTTCATCTTTTGATTTGGTCTCGAGAGTTGAGTCACTTTTATCTGTTTTCACCGCGTGTGCTAAATTTATCTTGAAATTATTTTCTGAATTATTTTTATTCATAATACCAATCATTTCGCTTTCTGCACGTGAACTATTTCCTTTTGATACTTTCGCTCTTTCGCTTCATTGTATGAATTGGCAACATATACAGTGGTGTCGGTAACAGTGTCGCGAATTTAATGGTTTTTTCCCATCTCAAAAAATGCCCAAAGCGCCTAAAGAAGTTTTCACTTCAAAAATCCCAGAGATCATTCCGTGGTCTGAGGTTGAAGAAGAGGCTTTCCAAACTTTAAAACGTTTATTGTGTGAAGCTCCTAAGCTGTATACACCAGATCCTAAAAAGGCCTTACACTATTCAGAGTGATTCCAGTTCTTATGGAGTTGGTGCTTGTCTATCGCAAAGAGATGAGAAAGAAAATTTGTGTCCTATTAGTTTTGCTAGCCAAAAGCTCACTAAGGTGCAATAAAACTGGTCGACTATTGAGCGTGAAGCTTATGCGGTAGTGTGGGCATTAAAGAAATTTGAAGTTTATGTGTTTGGTGCGGAAATTGAACTAATAACTGATCACAATCCCTTACTATATCTTCAGAAATCTGCACTTCAATCTGCAAAATTACAAAGATGGGCCTTATCTCTACAAAGATATAATATAAATATTTCTCATTGCCCAGATGCAAAATTAAAAAATGCAGACAGTCTGTCACGACTAGTTACTGTATAAGGATTATTTAAGTGATACTTTCTTTTGTGTTTAATTTTGGTATGCAGTGTTATATCAAGTCGTCTTTCCATCTGTTTTGAATTGTTCGTGTTTTTGATATGTGTATTATATATTCATTATAACTATTATAACAAGACTTCTATACATCTGTTTTGAATTGTGTTTTTATATATATTTATTTTATGCTGTATAGTTGTATTGTTGCTATTTGTCAGATTTTGCTTCGCTTTGCGTAGCACAATCTTATCGGGGGGGGGGGGGGGTGTCATGCAACCAACATCCTTCCAACATTTTTTTAAAAGTAAACAGAAGTGAAGAGAAGACAGAAGGAATGGTGGTTTGTTCGGAGGAGTAGGATGTGGAATGCATCCGAATATATTTTGGTTGTTTTAAGAAGTAATGAGGTTTGGTGGAATTTTTATGAATATTAGTGAAAATGTATATAGTGTAAATTTTATTGTAAATACCAGCTCTCATATTTAATAAACTCTGTATTTAAATTTTAAAAAGAAGAATCAGTGCGTCATTCGGCTGTCATGATATTACAGAGACCTTCAAAATGTTAGACTTCAGATTAATTTTCTTTTTAATTCTCTAATGACTATACTCATCAAACACTTGCTTTCAACGTAAATTTGATTTAATAAATATGAGTTACTTTAACTACATATATAGAAAACAAACCTCGACGTTTCGGTTAATCTTTATAACCATCATCAGGAGAAAAAACCTTCATAAATATGAACAGCAAAAATTAAAGTGTGTTACATGATTGAGTCACAATATTTAATCTGCCAAGACGCTCAAATAACGGAAATTATAACAACATATTCAAAATACGCCTAGTGGCGCCCTGTATGAACCAGGAATGTAACTGGAAGTAATGTTCAACGGAATTAAAGTTCACTTTAAAATGCATTTCCATATGGCAGGAACCGAAAATGATGGGATATCGTTGCAAATTTCCTGTTTTCTTAGTGAAATTTCTATAGATTCACGGATGTGGGCTTTAAAGGGATTGTTTTGTCTGGAAATAACTTTGACGTTGTTAAAATCAATAAAACTAACCTGTCCGTTAGCAAAAGTCCTTGATAAAGCAGTGGAAAATTTATTGTATTTCAAATCATTCTTGTGTTCTTTAATTCTCTCAACGATGCGACGTTTTGTCATACCAATATATGCAGAATTTGTACCATCGGTCAATTCAAATGGAATTTCATATACCCCAGATAAACAAGTTGCTGATAATGGGTCAATGCTTCTATTCAATAAATTAAACAACGTTTTGGAATTGGATGCTACCAGTTGTATATTATATTTCTTGAAAACTCTCTTTAATCTTTCAAAAAGAATGGGGATATATGGAATTTTTCTGTAAATCTGACAAACTTTAGGAGAAGAAACTACTGTAACCCTGTATTTATCAATTAATTTGCGAACAATGTGCGGTTTATATCCATGTTTCATACCTACACTAATAATATAATTAAGTTCATCTGCTAAGAATTCTCCTGAACAAACCAAAAATGACCGACGTACAAACGATCGAAAGGCTGCAATTTTGAAATTCCAAGGAGAGGCTGCGGTGACCGGGATAACACAATCTAATTTCATGGATTTCCGAAAATTTTTTCGTTTTAAACTATTGTTTCTTTAAGGAGAAGAACATCAAGGAACGGAAGCGAATTATTATCCTCTAATTCCATCGTAAATTTAATATTACTGTCCATGTGGTTGATACTATCAAAAAATTCGATTAAAGGTTGTCTACCTTTATCCCAAACCATGTAACACACTTTAATTTTTGCTGTTCATATTTATGAAGGTTTTTTCTCCTGATGTTAGTTATAAAGATTAACCGAAACGTCGAGGTTTGTTTTCTATATATGTAGTTAAAATAACTCATATTTATTAAATCAAATTTACGTTGAAAGCAAGTGTTTGATGAGTATTTATATGTGCAACGTAAAGTCCTTATTAATTAATTATTCTCTAATGACGTCATATTAAGCTGCTTTCTGTATTCACACATACTCATACTCCTTGTATTATTGAGACTGGAGGGAAGCAACGGAACTGGTGATCACAAATCTCAAACTATCTAATTTTATTTAATTTTAGCATTATCATTATAAAAAGTATATAACTTAAGTTGAAACTATCACACATATTTGCAGAACATATATTGGTTTCTACGTTTCTATAATTCTTAAAAGTAATTTACGTTTTATAATTTAGAAATTGCAGTAATGTTATGACAAGTTGTTTGTCATGGGTTAGTTGTCACAGTCACAATGTGTAGGTGATTTGGTCAATTGGAATATATATATATCAAAATTTAGCAGAAAAATGCAAGCAATAATTGCTCGAGAGTGCCTTGTTTGACGCACTGCATGCACTTTTCAAAACAGTTCCCCAGTCTTTGCTTTTTAAACACTCTACTACTACTATTTCTGAATGTACATTTTTTGGGCTTAATCACTCGAATAACATTCTATGATTAAATAAGTGAAAAATATCGTTATTGGCTTGACCGGAAAATGTGTTCCGTTTGGAAAAATTAATTCGTACTGGAAAATTATATCGTTTAATTATTAGACATCAATTCCGATACCTTATTGTTATTATTATTATTATTATTGTCATACTCTATTAATTCTTTATTACTTTTAAAAATTTATTTATTTATATTTGTATTTACTTAATTTTTAACTCTTAAACTTCTCACGGCTCATTTTTTGCCTCGCAAGTCAAATTACCTCTAACCTGGAAGTTCAGTTGACTGCAACTAGGTATTCCATGATGCTCACTACATTGTTCCATTGTGCCATTGCATAATAATGTCGTATGTATCTCTTAGTCAAACATCTTTTCTCATCATCTTTTTGCTTATTCTTTTACGAAATTATTATTATTATTTATTGCTTTTCAACTCATTTTTCTATTTTATTCCCCTCCTTTTTTCATTCCTAAATTGAAAATTACTTCTGTTAGATTGCCTTACGCACGCTAATCTTGTGTGAGAGATTGATTATATCTCGCCCAGAACGCTGCTAGCTAAGCCTGATAACAAGGTACAAGAGATTCCTACGTGTTTGGGATTTCATCTGATATTTTTTCTAAGTTTCCAAAAACGTCGCTGAATTATAAAGGTTTCGCTAAATCATTATCAATATTGCTACTTTAAGTTTTGTAGACAGCGAAAAGAATAGGCCGGGCAAGAAAGGAAGTCTGTCATCAAGCCGCCCGCGCCATACCGTGGAAAAACATGGGCTGATACGAATCTTTTTAGAAACCTCCCGGAAAGAACTTCTCATCCTATCATGTGAGACTATATACTATGACGAAATCTAAAAGTTCTTTTAGTGGTCAGTAGAAAATGCATTGTTACGAAAAGTTTATCGAAGGTGGAAGGAAAAAAGGAGTTAGTTAGTCAGCTCGGAGCTGAAAGAATTGTCGAGTAATTAATTACTCGGGGGAATGGTTGCAGATTGCTCTCAACCTTGGGAGGACAGTTTTCACTCTGGTAACTTTGAATCCTTCAGATAGAGAAACCCTTTATCTAAAGTAAACTGTGAAGTCATTTTGAGAAAACTTTGAAAAGCAACCGGAACATTATATTGTTTGAATAACAAACAACCTGGAATCCTTTCTCGCATTTCGAAAGTGACTGATCATCTTTCTCAATCAGTTGCATTTTCCAGGAAAGTGGAAAATTCTTCCTGCACCTATCTTTGGAAGGGAAACTTAATCCCGTTCGATTGAAAACATAAACTATGTTTGACGCTGGACACATTTTGTTGACTGCAGATTAATTATAAGCTGAAAGAACTCTAAATATTTTGTTGTGAAACTCTACGGAAACCCAGAAAATTTGTAATTTTATTTTATTTGAGAATCGGATTATAATAAAATTAGCTTCTAAGTTTTATTGGAGTTGGTCCATCATAAAGGTTCTACGCTAAATCTTTACATATGTAACACCTTGGATCTATCACACTTGATTATTACACTATCACACTTACTTATTTCGTATTGGCTGAAGAATTTGACGGTTAACTCCTCTGCTTTTCCTTCATTTTACAGTGCATTTTTGCTATTTTTAAACTTTTTATTCAAGGCTCCTTTAAGGTGTGATACACAAATACTCATATACAGGGAGTGCAGTTCGTAACAACTGGGAATGCCCTCGAACAATCTATTGTTTCTGTTTCTGTATAATAATTAATGAGGCAGAATTTTCCGGTACGAATTAATTTTCCCAAACGTAACGAATTTGCGGACAACTCAATATATGGACCTAGTAAGAGTAAAGTGCTGATATAATTAAAGATCATGAAAGTAATATGCAGCATCAATCCGCTACGGACAATACCAAGGCACTACTGAAAATAAAGACTCAAATTTATATAAAAACCATGATAACGTAAATGTAATATTGTCGCATTAAACAAAGAAAATTGGCAGGAAGGCTTTCAAAAATATAAACAAGAACGAAAAATCCTACACCCGGCATATATTATGAAGCACTTTCTAACACCAACTGAATATTATTAAGAAATTTTATAATTTCATAGGATGAAATGTGATATCTAAATAAGCAATAATAATAAAAAAATATACGTAACACTGTAAAGATCCATTTTCAGCAGTTGGTGAAAAAATATGATTGAAATGTTTCGTGCAGCCTTGTATATCATCGCCTGAATTTGTAAACAACACATAATTCACAAAAAAATTACATATGATTGCTTGCATATCGGAACGGTGGAAAGAGAACTTCTAGCAATTACCGATCATAGTCAGTCCTTTAAAGGAATAGTCTTGTGCGTCTCTGTACACGACCGATGAACCCTACGCACCCCATAATCTACACTGTAAAAATGACCAATGTTTCTTATTTTATGAAAATATGATATAACCACGAACAAAAATATAATATATTCTTCTGAGTTATCCGAAATTTCAAATAGCATGTTACATCGTCTTTTGAATCACCAGAAACGAATACATTTTCAAAATTTAAAGAATAATTTGTAAAAACAAATTATTTTTAGTTGCCCGAATTTTTCAGAAACGTTTCCGAAGGGTTTTTATAGCGTATTAATGAGTGTCCTCAGGCTGGAATACCTGTTTTTCGAATGTTATCCATTCTGAAGTAAACGTTTTCAGCCGCATAAGTTAATTTATACATGAAAGAGCAAAGAAATAATCTTAATTTTAATGCTATTGTTAACGCTGTTAATTTTGCATGTTTGTCTGTTAAATATTTTTTTAGCATGAAAATGTTTACTTCAGAAAGGATAGCATTCGAAAAACAGGTATTCCAGATTGAGGACACTAATTAATACACTATAAAAACCCTTCGGAAACGTTTCTGAAAAATTCGGGCAGCTAAAAGTAATTTGTTTTTATAAATTATTCTTTAAATTTTGAAAATATATTCGTTTCTGGGGATTCAAAAGACAATGGAACATGCTATTTGAAATTTTGGATAACTCAGAAGATTATATTATATTTTCGTTCGTGGTTATAGCAAATTTTCATAAAATAAGAAACATTGGTCATTTTTTACAGTGTATAGAAAATAAGTTGTATTGAACTTTAGTGATCCTTTTAAATTTAATTAAATTTCAAGTAACGTAACATGGTCAATATTTACCGCAAACGCTTTTCCAACATAGATCATAATGCAAAGCAATTATTTTTTACGTCCCTGTAATTGAACCACAAATGCTACTAATGGCATACTCTCATAAAAACATACTGTAGTCCACCTCAGTAGCACATATTAATTTCATTTTCATAATTCATGTTTGAAATATCGTAACAGCAATAAAATTTGTCGCAAACGATCTTTCCCCATGGACCATAATGTTATGGAATTCTTTTGTGTTTCCCTGTAAATGAACTATTAATGTTACGTATTTCATTTTCAATACCGAATATTATATAATAAAATTCAGTAATGTATAATGATTTCATGACAATCCGAGTACATTTATAAGAGTTAGAGAACGGACAGACGGACAGACAGACAGACAGACTGACAGACAAACCGAATTCCTAAACACTTTTCAAGAATGTTGTAAAGTGTTAAAAAGAGCTAAAAAAACACTCAAATTAAATTAAACCAGAGGGCCCGTGCGAGGATTTCGCTCTGAAATCTAATATTTTTTAAGTACTTCTCTATTATCCTGTCGACCACTTTTCATAACAAAAAACTATCGCCAAATTGTGAGATTAAACGCCAAAAATTCAGTCCCATTGACTTGATGTCAGAAGCATTATACGTGTTTGTTACGTCATCAAGTGGTTTTTAATTCGACATTTGCGTGTATTTTTCATTATGTTTTACTGATTTATCAGTTTTTTCATTAATTAAAATAACAATTGTGTCCTTAAATTCTTATGTTTTATTTATTTATTTATTTTGATATTCCAATGGCAACGTTTTCCCGTTTATTTGGCGATAGTTTTTTGTTATGAAAAGTGGTCGACTGGATAATAGAGAAGTATCATTTTTTATCAATATGTAATATTTATTAGATGCTGGTTTAAACTTCTAAAGAAAAAGCAAGGATAAAAATATCTGTAAACAACATTTAGTTGTTAGTCAAGCCAGAATATCATCTAATTTATTCCATCAAAGTTAGACTAAAAACTGATCCAAGATTGCAAAATGCACGCGCGAGAAAAAAAAAATAACAATCGTATTTTAACTGCATTAGAGGATGACGTCATCCGCTTCGAGAAAAACATGGAACATAGAAATATAAATCTAAAAATTTCAATTTCAATTTCGCTTTTTAATCATAAGTATAAAATAAACCCGTGCGGTGTTTTTTATAATAATTGCTATGAGCATCATATAATGTGATATTTTATTTTTTTGGCAACAATAATTTCAGGAAAACTTTTCATTTCTTTCTTGAAAACAATGAGGATTAAATTTTTAATTTTCAGCAAATTTTAATCAAAAACATGTTTTAACGAATTGTTAAGTGGGCTATGTCAGAAGCCGGTTCTAAAACCTTTCATATGGTATCTCATTCGTTGTCCTGCGTTTCATATTTTCTTAGAAAAAGGGATGTTGACAGGAGAAATAATATATAAGGATCATTCATCTTCTGATAAATCACACTTTGTTGGATAGCCAGTTTGAGGCATGTTTAGTTTACTTATTTTTCCTACTTCATATTTGAAATTTATTAGACTCTTTGGTTTAAAAAGAAATGTATGATGTTTTTACTAAATAATTTATGAGCCGAGTTACTTCAACAGCTAAAAATACTTGTAAATTTTTGCATAACTTACGTGGTACTTCAACCTTTTACGTCTACCTTTACGTCCGCTTCTGCAATTTACTTCACATATCAAGCTAACGTGCGATAATTGATGTTGTAAATTTCGTGGGTACACACAAATTAAAACGTGCTCAATTTTTATTCTGATTACTGATATCAGCAAATCATCAGCAGGACTTCCTTCGCCAACCGTACTACTTCGACAACCGTACTAATTTTTTTCAAAGTCTTAAAGAAGGAGTGACTTTGCTTCCTGCAATGAGGTAGAATTTAACTGTGGTTTTCGCCAATTGGGGTTGGTTATGACACGAAACAATTTTCTCCGCTTATGCTGTGACGACCAACTCCGTTCAAATATTCTTCGATTTTAACTTTAGAGTATTAATCATTTTCTTTTCTATCATAATACGACATAGTTATGTAAGATAATAGTGAACTACTGATAATATGAGATAACAATTTAAAATAAATAATTTAAAATAAATACTCACTCAGCATGAAAACACCTGTAGAAAAATCAACACCTTTTGTTCTAAGACAGAAGCCAAACTAACCAAGTAATGATAATATAAAGGGCATTTTTCTAACCATATTGCCAAACACATGTAATGATGAATTTATGAGCTGGCATAGAATATACAAGGAATAAATGAGTACCAACAAAACCATGTGACAACAAACCCAGTTGCACATACCATATGGTATACGAAACATAAAGTAATAAATTAATTTGAAAATAAAATAACTTCAAATATTTAGGCATAGGTACCAACCTCTCATTAATATTCCGTAATATGCGGGTTAATTTGACCCAGTTTAACAACGCTTCAAACCAGAAAAATTATTGGATGAATCTTTATTTATTCAATTTCAGGTTTCTACGTGGAACTGATTTAATTTCATTTATTAAAACAATTTCTGGTGCGAAACGTGTTGAACCTGGGTCAAATTAACCCGCATATTACGGAATATTAATGAGAGGTTGGCACCTATAATTTAGGTCTTGATTCAAATTTTTCAAGTCTTGGTTACCACCATTTATGAATATTAAGCTCACGAATATTAACTAATCTTGTGAATATTAACTAATTAAGATACAGATGTCTAATTAAGATATAGATATGACACAACCTGGCGGTGGAAAATTAAACTGAAAGATTTTCAGCGCATGCGTATCATGCGCGTTAAAGCGCCGTAAACAGCAGGATTAGCATTACATTTAGCGCATGTAAAATGCCGTAAACAGCGGGGACACGAGCAGGAGTTTCGTTCGGAGAGAGGTTTGTTTAGAACAGAGTGCGGCCACTGGTGGTGGAAAGTGGAACTAAAGGATTTGGCATTTCATTTTTGTCAGATTCATACAAAATCTATTCTAACAATGTTCCCAAGTCTCACTGGTATTAAATAAACTTCTGTATAATTTTTTCAGCCCTTGGTTACTAACTATTTATGAATATTAATCATCAGGGGGCATTTATTTTCTCGAATTTATGGGTCCGATTTAGATAGAATCGGTTCATTCAACTTGACATGAACTAATTAAGATATAGCTACTTAATTAAGATATAGATTTGGTTCCCCTGGCGGTGGGAATTGGAAATAAAAAAAATTACATCGTGTGAGCTGTACGGTGCCGTAGACAGTGGTAATCCGTGCCAGAGTTTCGTTCGGGAAGATGCGTGTTTAGAACAGAATTCGTCCTCTGCCGTTCAAAAGCGTAACTAAAAGATTTTGCAGCTCGCGCGCAGCCCGTTTGTTATACGGTGCCGTAGACATGGGTGACACGTGTCTAAGGTTCATTTAAAATAGCATGCGGCCATTGGCGGATGGAAAGTGGAACTAAACGATTTTCTGTCGCGTGCGGGGAAAATGGCTATTTTAATCGAAACTGCAAAAGAAAATTTACGATTTGATAATCACAGACAAAGAAATATTCTCATTTTCACTCATTCTCGATTATTAAGAAAGATTCGAAACTCACAGTATATACGTAGGTTTATTTTTCTGATTCCTGAAATGATAATTTTGTCAAAATCGGGCAGTAACGTTTCTCAATTTTGCCACAAAACTGACCCGTGCTGAATCAAATGACCCAGGCATTTGAGAGAGTTGTATTGAATATACTTCGGCCTTGGGGTTCGTCTATCTTTTTACTTTTTGACAGACGAAAAGGTTACCAGTGGAGCGGTTTCGTACAGCAATTTTGATAATGTTTTCGCGTTTAGTACCAGTATTTGATGAGTACAGGCAACGCGTGGCAAATCATCTATTCATTGAAACAAAGAAATAGAATTAATTAGCTTAATCTGATGTTTTTAATCATCACTTTTTATGAATTAAATATATATATATATATATATATATATATATATATATATATATATATATATATATATATATATATATATATATATATATATATACAGGGTGATTCATAAAAGATGGGCAGAACTTTAAGGGGTTATAGTACACTTAAAGACAAATAATATTAAATAGGAGACTAAGGGTCCCAGACGTATTCCCAAGGAGATAGGGGGCATTAAAGTTTAGGGTCCGAAATTTCAAATGATTATAAAACATGGAAAAATTGGTCGATTCGTTTGCGGTTTTTGCAAAAAATTTTCTTTATGCCAGTATTTTCTTGAAATAAAATTTTAAAGTTCAATTTCAAAAAATGCCGATAGGGGGCGCTTTAGACTTTGGAGTAACAAACAACTATTTTTTAACGTTATTTTTTGTATTTCTTTAAATGATTTCGAAAGCTTAGACATAAACTTAAATTTTGATCTAAAAATCTGAGTCCTAACGAGTAGTTAAGTAGCGTAAACTGAAATTTGAAATTTGAAACCCTTCTCCCCCCAGAACAAAAATCAGTTATTCCCGATCTTTGTGTCGTAGATTAGGCTCTAACTACTGCCGCGTTTTGCTAAAATTATTCTTTATGTCAGTATTTTCTTAAAAATAAATTTTAAAGAAAATTTTCAAAAAATTCCGATAGAGGGCGCTTTAGACTTTGGAGTAACGAACAACTATTTTATACCGTTATTTTTTGTGTCTCATTAAATGCTTTCTAAAGCTTAGACTTAAATTTTCAGCCCAAAATCTGAATCGTTAGACGTGGTTAAGTTTCTGGGGAGAGGGGTTTGAAATTTCTACTCCTGAGCACAGTTCAGTTTACCATGTCCACACATTGTGTGCTGTGATACGAGGTAAAAAGACACAGATTAGGATTATGTTACCAAAGCATATTTATTAACATGTAATCACAATAAATGTTCAAAATTGTGACCACCAGAGGTTATGCACGCAGAACAACGGCGACGAATGGAACGGCGAACATTCGCGAAAACATCAGGCTTTTCGAGCACTTCCCCTACAGCGGCGGAAAGTCTGGCGACCAGTTCCTCGGGGGATTCAATGGGTGTCTCATACATAAGAGCCTTCAATCGTCCCCAAAAAAAGAAATCGAGGGGTGAAAGATCTGGCGAGCGAGCAGGCCAAGCAACAGGACCACCTCGACCAATCCATCTGTTCGGAAATGTGATGTCCAGATAGTTGCGGACGTCTCGTACGTAATGGGCTGGCGCTCCATCGTGCTGGAACCACATGACCCGCCGGATGCGTGGAGGAACAACGTTTAACAGGTCTGGCAGCACATGTTGCAGAAATGTGAGGTATGTTTTACCGTTGAGGCGTTCAGGAAGAAGGTACGGTCCGATTAGGTGGTCTCCGAGGATTCCTGCCCAAACATTGATGGAAAAGCGTCTCTGATGAGCATGTGGATACGTAGCATGTGGATTGACATCCGCCCATACATGTGCATTGTGTGTGTTAAATGTACCTTCACGTGTGAAGGTACATTCATCGGTGAAAAGCACAGTTCGTCCAAAATGTGGATTTAGCGCGTTCTGCTGCAGAAACCAGCGGGCGAATTCAATACGATTTGGATAATCCCCTGGAGACAGTTTCTGGACTCGTTGCACATGAAACGGGAGCAAATGTTCATCCTTCAGTACCCTCCAAGTCGTGGACTATGAGGTATCCACCTGGCTAGCCACTGTTCGTGTACTTGTACTTGGCTGCGCCGCTACTACATCCAGAATGGCTTCTGCAACAACTACTGATTCGTCCTTTTTTGCACGACCTGCATTCGACCGGGAAGCGAGAAATGATCCCGTCTCACACAACTGTCTGTGCAAGCGCTCGAAAGTTTTGCGGTTAGGCAACCGCCTGTTAGGAAATCGCTCTCCGTACATTCGTTGTGCCTCTGCACCATTTCCATCTGCCGCTCCGTAAATTAAATGCATCTCAGCCTTTTCCTTATTCGTGAAGGGCACCATCTTCCGATTCATTACTATAGCGACTTACACTTGACTCACCGTTCAGTGGTTTTTATGCCTGAATCGTGTCGAAATTTTGCATACGTGTTCTTCTTCTTCCCCATTTGACATTTGCATACTTTCTGTTTCCTTCTTCACCCGGTGACTAGCGTCAGGAATGGAGCTTTAACGTTTGCATGAGCGACGTTTCCAACTGTGCCAGTGCCTTTATGAGTGAATTCCGACTATGCAGTCCTTGACGAAAGTTGTATTTTTGCCTCGTATCACAGCACAGAATCGTTGGGCATGGTTAAGTAGTGCAAACTGAACTATGTTCAGAAGTTGAAATTTGAACCCCCTCCCCTCGCTACTGAACCACGCTCAGCGATTCAGATTTTGAGCTGAAAATTTAAGTTTAAGTCTAAGCTTTAGAAAGCATTTAATGAGACACAAAAAATAACGGTATAAAATAGTTGTTCGTTACTCCAAAGTCTAAAGCGCCCTCTATCGGAATTTTTTGAAATTTTTCTTTAAAATTTATTTTCAAGAAAATACTGACATAAAGAATAATTTTAGCAAAACGCGGCAGTAGTTAGAGCCTAATCTACGACACAAAGATCGGGAATAACTGATTTTTGTTCTGGGGGGAGAAGGGTTTCAAATTTCAAATTTCAGTTTACGCTACTTAACTACTCGTTAGGACTCAGATTTTTAGATCAAAATTTAAGTTTAAGTCTAAGCTTTCGAAATCATTTAAAGAAATACAAAAAATAACGTTAAAAAATAGTTGTTTGTTACTCCAAAGTCTAAAGCGCCCCCTATCGGCATTTTTTGAAATTGAACTTTAAAATTTTATTTCAAGAAAATACTGGCATAAAGAAAATTTTTTGCAAAAACCGCAAACGAATCGACCAATTTTTCCATGTTTTATAATCATTTGAAATTTCGGACCCTAAACTTTAATGCCCCCTATCTCCTTGGGAATACGTCTGGGACCCTTAGTCTCCTATTTAATATTATTTGTCTTTAAGTGTACTATAACCCCTTAAAGTTCTGCCCATCTTTTATGAATCACCCTGTATATATATATATACATAAAACAAAAACATGTACGTACTTTTAGATAAAGTTATAGATATCGGTGGAAAATAGTGATTGAAAGATAAGGGGAGATTTTTAAAAAGTATAATTAATCTTAGAAGAAAAGGAAATGATAAAAAATATATATATATTTATTTTCTTGGCAAGATATAGTGATAGATTATATGACTAATTCAGAAAGAAAAATCATAATAGTAATTATATTATTATTCAATAAATAATAAATCATAATAAAAATAATATTTAATTATAAATTATTATAATTTTGACTTAAGTTTCAAAAAATAGTTGGACAGCTATAATACATAATATTTTAGCTAAGAAAAATAAGTAAAGTAAAATACGATAACATTATATTATTTGTAGATTGTTAAAATCTTTCTGCTAGTTTCATCGTCTAATGTAACCCTGTATAACCAAATTTTGAGAAAATCTTCAATTGAGAGAAATGGATTTCCATTAAAAAATATAAATAAATACATTCACCAATGCGTAAATGTATCCTTATTTCAGAATTACTTCCTATAAATAGTAAATGAATTAGATTAGCTACAAAGTACCATTGATAGATTTTTGAATTATTATTATTATAGTTAATCAATATCATTCATGACTATATAGGTTATCCGAAGATAAATTAGCTTAAATTTCGGTATGGAAATAAATTGACTTTATTAAGAAGGATATTTCTGTGCTGAAGTAATATTAGCATCTCTCATCTTAATTGTAAATTCAGAAATACGGATTTACCTTTCCATGGTTGAAATATTTTTGAAGTAATCGTAAAATGTTGAAAAATATCTGATAGGTGTTATTTCTTTCTTAATGTAGAAAATAGAAAAAAAAAATAGGTAATTACTTAATAAATTAAAATATATAATAAAATATTTAAATGAGGCAAAATAATGGCGCAGTTATATAAAATTTATTTTAATAACTGTATTTATCATACACTTTTAAATAAACATGTCCATATAAAAATGTAATTAATTATTTTTATTTTTTAATATTTATATTTTTAATTAGGTATTCATTATTCAGTATGTTTATGTCACGTTATATCAATATGAACAAACACTTATTTAATACATCATATGAGCTGTAATTTTCCAACTGGAAGAAAAACGTCCGAGCAAGGATTTGAACCTGGGATCCCAGGTTCGAATCCTGGCACAGACATTTTTTGTCCAGTTGGAAAATTACAACACATATGATTTCTTTATCAATTTGAATAATTGTGTTCAACTTAATCTAGTGTAATACATCATGTCTCAGCTAGATGTAACCGAAAAATTGGGTTAGTAATTATATTTCTGGATCGTAGTCTGTCAGCACCCTAGCTGAAGATTTGTGGTAAAATTTAGTTTCGTGCTCCAATAAAGCGGAATTTGAGATTCACGGAATCTCAGTTTATTTAAGTTATCACTGAATTAAATTGTCCTTTAATGAAAGTGTTTTGTGATAATATTTTATGCAGCCACCTTTAGAACTATTTTCGCGTTTTTTAGACACAGTTTACGATTGAGTACAATTGTATCTGTAGGAATTCCCCCACCTCTCTTTGAGTTTTCGCTACATTGAGCTGGATTGAAGTGGCTATTGGAAACTTGTTGCTACGCATGGTTTCATGGTTTTATTTAAATATTTTCAGTTTTTGTTTAAACTGCGGTGATACATAACTTGCAAAACGACATTTCCATTAATGTTGACGCTACAAAATATTAAAGGCATATTAAATTATTTATTTATGAAGATAATTATAATTATTGAGAAAAAATATCAAATATAAAACATTCCATACAAGACCTGATAGAATTTTTATATCTATAACAAAATAACTGCCTTTCCCTAAATGAAACAACGTATAGATGGCGCTATTGCCACTTTCGGCAGATATTTTGCCAAGTCCGAACTGAACTGAAGAGATCGAATAACTTTTCGCGGGACTGTAACTCTGTAGAAGTAGTTGAGTGATGACATGCAGTTAGTTTTGAGAATGGATCTCGTCCCGAGACCAAATGTTGTTTTTTTTCTATTGTGTTTTGTGTGTACGCGCCTTCTGCGAAGTATATGTGTTTTGTTGTTTTGTGCTGACTATTAAAATTGTGATGTCTTAAAATGTGCGAGTCCTTGACAAAACCCACACCAGACCAGCACAAACATTACAATGGCGCCCAACGTAAAAGAAGAGAAAATCGTTTGGATTTTCAACGTATAAAGTGAAAGAACCACCACGGTTACATTTTTCTGTGAAAAAAGAAACCACCCCGGTTTCAAAATTTCAAAATATCGTCCTAAATCGTGAACCATCCTGGTTTCGAATCTTTTAAAGTGAAGGAATCGTATGCATTCTACATTTTACCCGCCCATCCTAGTTTTGTTTTGAAAGATGTTCTAAAACGATTTATCATCCCGATAATTTGTGAATCGTCTACGTAATAAAACGTGTATATTCAACAAATATTCCATATGTGTTGTGAAATTATTTAGAACAATCCTCTTTCTTATTTATGCTGTGAAATTTTGAGCTAATTTTGTGGAAATTCACGTGACTTCTTTTTCATTCACCAGAAGAAAAAAAAATCATTCTGATTTTGAAACTATACTCTGAAAAATGACCACAACCTGCCTTCTTTGTTTTTTCAGCATTAAAAGCTTAGTGTTTTCAAGTGTGATGTAGTTTGACCTCGAAAAGAAAAAGAAAAGATCTTGTGAAAATATACATCTATTCGCTGCTGTTTTAGTGATTGAAAGTTACGCGTTTCGTTTTTTTTAACTTCTCTGTTTATTTTATGAGATGATCATCTATTTCTAAATTATTTATTTTGTTTATTAAAAGTTTGGAAGAATTTTTTTTTGTTGGATCCAGAGATTAGCGGTTTTTTTAAATTTTATTTATTTCTTTAAACGGTGTATATATTTTTTTGTTTTGTTCATTAGTTTTGGTAAGTTACGAAAGATTAATGACATAAAAGATTTATATTATTCCTTTGGTACTATATACATTTTTTAATGAAATGTTCTGTAAGTAAAATACATTTTATCTTTATTTATTTCGCTGTATAAAATAGCGTATAAAATACACTGCTCAAAACAATTAAAGGATATTTGAAGTTTTATATAAAATAAAGATATAAACGAAATTTTTTTTGCCGAAAATAGAAGAAGAGAATCACAAATGCAAATTTTTCTGGTTTTCAAACTGTGGAGTATGCAAATTTTGAGTTCGACGTCAAAAACGTCGCTTCAGCGGCAGCGAATGAAATTTGACTTTCAACTGGATAAAAGAGAATGAAGACAAGGATGATCGGCATTCAGTGATTGCTTTGTTTCGATGAGTACGATGTCTCAGCGAAGTCATTTGACAGATTCAGAAGCTTGGAGAATTGTTGGTAGGTTAGAAGGGGGCCAAACTCAAGCCGAAGTAGCGCAAGCCTTTGGAGTGTCACAAAGTGTCATTTCCAGGATCTGGAACCGTTTTTTGGAGAGTGGATGTGCAGGCCGAAGACCAGGGCAAGGTCGTAGACGGGCAACAACGCTCAATGAAGATCGGTATTTAGCGTTAACAGCTCGGAGACACCGAAACATGAACGCTACTCTTCTCCAACAACACCTTCGCTCGGCTACAGGCACCACGATTTCAACTCAGACTGTCCGAAACCTACTCCATGCTGTAGGTCTGTATGCTGGCGCACTGACTGGCGCACTGACTTCTACATCATTCGAGATGGAGCTCTGACTGGTCTCCGATATAGGGATGAGATCCTCAGACCTATTGTAGTCCCTTACGCTGCAGCAATCGGAGATAACTTCATTTTAATGGACGATAACTGCAGGCCACATCGTGCAAACCTGGTGGAGGATTTCCTTTTCGAGGAAGGAATCGTTCGAATGGAATGGCCAGCGTGTTCTCCAGACATGAATCCAATCGAGCACGTTTGGGACGCTCTAGGAAGACGAGTTTCTGGCCGCCAACAACCCCCACAAACTCTCCAAGAACTGGAAAGAGCTCTTCTGGAAGAGTGGGGCAGAATACCCCAACTCGTCATTAATAGCCTCATTGAGTCCATGCCTCAAAGGTGTTCAAAGTTGCTGGCCGCCCGTGGAAACCATACCCCCTACTGAAAATGATTTTCTTTGAAGAAAACACCTTTTCTTATTCTTTTTTTCTCATATGCACAAATTGTGTTTTTTTCCTTTTGTACACAAATGCGTAATAAAATGCATTTTTTTTTGCCAAACATGTGTAATTTATTCTCATATAACCTACTATGTCTGTCGACCATGTATCAATCAGCTAAAAAGTTTCCCAGATACAAAATCCACCTAAAACTGCAATATCCTTTAATTGTTTTGAGCAGTGTACATCATTTCAATAACTTTCTATAACTATCTCTCATATTATTTTTTTAAGATGTAAAGTAAGTATTTTATTTATAAATTGTGTTGCTTTTATCTTTATTGGTGATAAATTCAGATTATCTATAATACTTGTGTTTGAATTGAAAGTTTTATATACGGTAAGTTAAATTGGTAAATGGCTGAATATTAATATTTCGTATAGAGATTTAAATGAGCTCATCGTTAATTGGTAGTAAATTTTAGTATGTTATTAAATTATTTCCTATGTGTTTTATCAAGTGGTTATAAAAGTTTGATATATTTATCTGTTTATATTTACCTGCTTATATTTACCTGTAAAAGAAAGGTAGTTGTTTTGTTGGTGATTTTAGGTCAAGAATTACATATAATTTTGTAATTTAAGTATTCTGGGTATACATAATTGAAATAACTGCTTTGAGAAAAATGACGTTTCTGGCAAAGGGAAAAAAAATTGATTTGTATAATTTAGCTATCGAATTAGACATTGCTCCGGATACAGGTGATACAACTACAGTCTTACGTGATAAAATTATAAAGTGCGCTCTATTTAAAGATGATGAGCAATTTGTGAAAGAGGCATTCCTTACTATAGTGGATGATAGAAAGAAACAGGAAAGCGCGGAAGAACGAAGGTTAGATGAGACGCCTGTCGCGGAAGAACGAAAGTTGGAGGAGAAGCGTGTCGCGGATGAGAGAGCGTATGAACTAGAAAAACTTAAACTACGAGCTCAAACCCATAACGCGACAGCTGTACCAGAATCAGCTGACAGAATCAACTGGATTCCAATCAAATGCGCATAGATATTAAAAATATCCTACCAATATTTATTCCCGAAAATGATGATATGCCGTTGTTTTTGACAATGTTTGAACGTCAGATGAAATTGCAAAGTGTCCCTAAAGACTTCTGGGTTTCACAATTGCTTGGCGTTCTTCCAAACGATATTGCTAAACTTATAGCAAGAGAGCCTGAAACAATGTTTAAAATTTATGAACATATTCGCGACATACTGTTAAATAGATTTAGGTTAACAGCAGAGAGGTTTAGGGTATTGTTCACCCGTAATCAGAAAAGAGAAAATTCTACATGGAAAGATTTTTACTTTGAAATTCGAAATTATTTTGAGGGTTGGTTATCGGAATTAGAAATTGATTCATTTGAAAAGTTAAAAGAACTTATAATTGCTGATCAGATTAAAAGAAAGTGCCCACCAGAATATAAAAATCATTATTTAGATGGTTGGGACAAACTAAATGATCCTGTCGTGTTGGCAGAAAAGCTTGACATATAGGAAAATATCAAACCACATTCTCAAAAATGAGCAAGAAATTCAAAAACGCGTGAAACACAGAAATATGTTTTCCCAAAAACTTCAAATGGTCAGGGATTCTCTAAAAATCAAATAGCCAAAACTTAAGCTAACGAACATTTTGGAAATTATAAAAATACTACCCCTTTCCCAAAATATATAAACTCGCGATATGTAAACAATGACAAACATGCAACTGTAACTTGTGATGGATGTGGGAATCCCGGGGTTATTCGTTCGAAATGTTCTAAGTGTAATCCCTCTCTTAAAACAAAATCTAAAGAGTTTAATAGCGTAGATCTGTATACCTGTGTAGCAGACTCTGCCCACCTTCCCATCTTGGATGTCCATATAAATGAATTTTACGGTACAGCGTGTAGCGATACAGGTGCAACTAATTCTATTGCTGGAGAAACTTTGTATAATTTATTAAAAGGCCAAGGAGTTTCTCTTAAATACAAAGTGATAACAATGACTCTAGCTAATGGAGGTAAATTTGATGGTGAAGTTCTATACACTGAAGTAACTATCCAAGTTAAATGAAAATCTTTTCAAACTGAATTAATTGTTTTGCCCAAAGCAAAAGGAAATCGCACTTTGTTGGGTATAGACTTTTTACAAAAAGCAGGAATTGTCCTTGATATAAAGAACCGGAAATGGTATTTTAATGATTTTCCTCATCAAGTATATGACTTTTCTTCTGATGATGACCCAGTGCTTCTGCAGAAAATACCAAACGAGTTTAATTCATGCGTGTTACGTGAAGAAGAGGGGAATCAGCTACCTGAAAACCAAAGAGAAGAATTAAGCGAATTGTTACGAGAATATGAAGATGTGTTCAAACCAGGGGGAGGGCCCACTCCTTTTATATAACACCATATTCCTACAGGGGACCATGCACCAGTAGCTGGTCCACCCTATCGAATGTCACCTATGAAGAAAGAATTATTAAAGAAAGAGTTGGAAGTTTTACAAGAAAAACGGTATTATTGAAGAATGTGAATCCCCATAAGGAGCTCCTGTTGTTCTTATACCAAAACCTAATGGTGAAATGCGTCTATGCATAGATTACCGAAAGCTGAATACAATTACGACTCCGAATACTTATCCACTCCCGAGGTTGGATGATTTATTACAGGATGCTACTCCTACAGCTTACATGTCAACCATTGACCTGAAATCTGGTTACCACCAAGTTAATGTGACTGCCGCTGATAGAGATAAAACAGCTTTCATTTGTCCATTTGGAACATTTCGCTTTGTTAGAATGCCTTTTGGATTATGCAATGCTCCTGCAACGTTTCAGAGACTAATGGATAAATTCCGGTATGGATTTAACAACGTTAAAATTTTGACATACTTGGATGATATCATTGTTCTGTCATCGACTTTTGAGCAACATCTTTCCGATTTAAGATTAGTATTTGAGAGACTATCCAATTTTTTACTTCATGCTAACCGTGACAAATGTTACTTTGCTCGTTCGCGAGTCAAGTATCTCGGACATTGGATTACAAGCAAAGGCATTAAAGTTGACCAAGAGAAAGTTGCAGCCATTATGAAAATACCCTCTCCAAAGACTGTAAAACAGGTACAATCATTCTTACAAACTTGTTCATGGTACCGTAGATTTATCGAACATTTTTCTGATATTTCACGTCCATTAAGTAATCTTACTAAAAAGAAAGTTCAGTGGAAATGGAGAACTGAAGACGAAAAAGCTTTTGCCACTCTAAAGCAATGCCTCATCACCACTCCTATATTGCATCAAGCTGATATGACAAAGCCATTCATTCTTCGAACAGATGCCAGTGCATATGCTCTTGGAGCAGTTCTACTCCAGGGCCAAGGATCTGAGGAACATCCTGTCGTTTATGCCAGCAGACTTCTTAATCCTGCTGAGCGAAACTATTCTACCACAGAGCGTGAAGCCTTAGCCGTTGTATGGGCTGTAAATAAATTTCGAGGCTATATTGAAAGTTCTGAAATCACCGTAGGGTCGGACCATCAACCTCTCCAATGGTTGATGAGCCTAAAATCTCCATCAGGTAGATTGGCCAGATGGACGTTGCAGATACAAGCCTACAATCTAAAAATAGAGTATATCCCAGGAAAAGCAAATGTAGTTGCGGGTATGCTATCCCGCCCAGATTGTACAGAAGATTCATGTGAAGTGAATACTGTCATAGTGGACTTTCCCATTAAAAGTTCTAAAGACATTCGAGAAGGACAGTTGAAAGATCCAGAACTGAAGAAAATTATAGATGGTTTTGAGACTAACCCCCCTACTACGGATTTAGTTAATTAGACTGAAAGAGGCTACCTAATGAATCAGGGTGTACTGTATCGATATGCCCTGACTCTGAAGTCAAAGAAGCTCAGTTGGTAGTTCCAACTCATGACCGTGAAAGAATCCTAAAAGAATACCATGATGCTCCGACCGCTGGACACTATGGCGCCGAAGGAACTTTCCGTCGAATTGTTAAAAGATATTACTGGACCGGCATGAGAAAATTCATATCAGATTACGTTAAAGCTTGTCCTGATTGAAACCGGTATAAAGCCTCAAATCAAAAACCAGCTGGACTGCTGCAAACTACAATTTATGCTCAAAAGCTAGAAACACTCTCTATAGATTTGTTTGGGCCTTTTCCAGAAAGTAAAACTGGAAAACGATGGATTTTTATTGTTGAGGATTGTGCAACACGGTGGGTGGAGCTGTTTGCATTATCACAGGCTACTGCTAGGGATTGTGCATTAACTCTCCTTAATGAAGTATTTTTACGTTATGGCTTACCCAGAAAAATAGTTAATGATAACGGACCCCAATTTGTGAGCGATGTCATGCAACATTTATGTCATCTGTTGGACATTAAACACAGTCTAACACCTGTTTACCACCCTCAAGCGAACCCTGTTGAGCGTAAAAATCGCGTTTTAAACCTCGACTTGCCATTTTAGTAGGAGACGACCATAGCTCCTGGGAAGAGCGCTTACCAGCTCTTAGGTTTGCAATGAATTCCGCAAAATGTGAAACTACCGGTCAAACTGCCGCATATTTGCAATTTGCGCGTGAGATGCGTACACTCGACGATGTTACGCATGATTTAAGAACTGTGATTAATAACGATAATTTCGTCCCTGAAATTACCCCATACCTTAAAAATTTCGCAAACTTTTCATCTAGAGTACATGATCTAGTTGAAGAAAAGCAAGATAAACGTAAATTCTATGCGGATAGGAAGCGTAGAGCAGGTCCAAATTACAATCCTGGAGATCAGGTGTGAGTGACTTTACATCCACTTAGTAACGCTAAACAAAAACGGAGTGCTAAATTCATGCCGCACCGTGATGGTCCGTATACCATCTTAACTCAAAAATCATTAACAACGTATGAAATTGCTCATCCAAATAATCCTAACATTTCGGTAGGCACTTACCACACATCCGCACTCAGTCCATATCGAGGTACTGATGAATTGCCCGTGCAACCGCTACGGAAGCGTGATCGACCGCCTAAAGTGTCTGATTCCTCGTCGGGACGACTTCGGAACCAGAGGGGGAGGCTATAACAAAATAACTGCTTTTCCCTAAATGAAACAACGTATAGATGGCGCTATTGCCACTTTTGGCAGATATTTGGCAAGTCCGAACTGAACTGAAGAGAGCGAATAACTTTTCGCGGGACTGTAACTCTGTAGAAGTAGTTGAGTGATGACATGTAGTTAGTTTTGCGAATGGATCTCGTCCCGAGATCAAATGTTGTTTTTTTTCTATTGTGTTTTGTGTTCTATTGTGTTTTGTGTTGCGCCTTCTTCGAAGTATATGTGTTTTGTTGTTTTGTGCTGACTATTAAAATTGTGATGTCTTAAAATTTGCGAGTCCTTGAAAAAAACCCACACCAGACCAGCACAAACATTACATATCTATATTATAAAGGAAAAACCTGTCCGTGCGTAACACTGGCGTCATTTTGTGAACGGCAACAATTGACGATGAAATTTCGGTTTTGTAATTTGTGCTACTGCAATTTATTAAATTTCTAAGCATCGCATATTTTAAATTTTTACACCGTTATGTAGGAAAAAGAATCTCCTTTGGAATACAATTTGTTTGAAAACTGTATCGCAATTTATTCATTTTTTATAGCATTTAAATTAAATTCCAAGCAAGATTAAAAAAAAAAATCTATCAATATCGCTTGTAGACGATTACAAAATATTAACCCGTTTTCACTTTTAACAACATAAAAATTTCTGCATTTGTTTCCAGATAATATTCAATAACGAAATTTAAACTTCATTAAGTATAACATAGTATAAAAAAACACAAATTTAGCAGACATGAAACTGACATAAACACTTAAAACCATTGAAATTATCAGAATAATAATAAAAAAACTGCTGTAGATGAAGAAATTTGTATCGATTTCTTCGGCTATTAACGTCTAGCAAGAGGGTAATACGGAATTACCGTTTTAAATAAACTTCAAAATTTTATTTGAATATATAATTGACATATTTCATATAAAAATGTTATTTGGTGTTGTTAGAAAAATCTAAAAAAAAAATGTAAAAAATCGATTAGAGTTTTTAATTAAAAAAAATAAATAGTTTTCACATATATTCTATATGCCGGGAAGCCCGGGTTTGATGCCCTAGTTCTTCTGAATCTAAAGCATCAAGATGAAAGAAGTGTTAAATGCAATCTTTGCTAAAAATGCGAATTTTATTTATCAAAAGCCATTGACTGCATTTTAAATACTGATAAAAAACATTTTGCAAATATTAAGTAATTTCTAAATGTAGATAAATAAAAAAAAATATATCGATATTTTGAAAATAAAATATAAAACATACCCTTTACGCCCTAAAACCCTCTTCCTATTCTTCTAAGTCATGAAGACGAAAGAAGTAGTAAAACGTAATCTTTGCTAAAAATGCGGATTCCGTTCATCAAAAGTACTTGAGTATTATTCGAAAATACCCCACATCATAAATTGTCCAACTCAACATTTTTCTACAAAGGTGTCCTAATCTTTTATTTTCTAACAAAAGAAAAGTGTAGAGAATTCGGGAGCTTGAAAATATTTTCACCTTTTATAGTGTGAAAAGACTTAAGGATTATAAAATCAATTTTAATGGAAAAAAACTTTCTCATTTTATATGACATATAATATTCTACTTGTATATAAAATAAAGCATTTTTTGAAGAAATATAAATAATACAAATAAATATAGCGATGAAAAAAAATATTTACTGGTACGTCTTTTTAATATTATTTCAAATTTATGATTATAAAATATTTTTAATAGTATGTTGTTAAACTGCAAAAGAAACAAATATTTATTATCATTTATAAAGAAAAATATCCATTTCTAATTAAAATCTTAACATAACTTTCATAAAACTTTACACCATTTTTTTTTAACAAAAAAATATATTATCTAATTAGTTAAGAACTTATACTTCTCATATTTCCAAATACAAAAAAAATTCATATTTAGAAGTGAATCAATAATATATAACTTCAAAATGGTAATATAAGAATGACACTTATTATTTGAAAACTAAGTGTAATTTTTTTTACATGCTTTCAAAAATTTAACTTTAAGAGTTATAATTTATTTTTCAAAGTCTATAAATAATATTCATCAGATAATTACGTGTTATTTGACATTCAGTTTATTCTAGTGCTATTTGAATGGAAAAAGCCTTATTCAGAAATACATATAATTCTAAAATAATTTTATTCAATATGTAATTTTATTGAAATAGCAAATTGACACTATAAATATCATATTATGACATTACAGTATATTATAAAATATACATTTAAACTTAATATGACAAAACTATATTGAACAAAAATTTCTAATTGGAGATAAACAGGATGTTCATTTCTGATTGGGCATATCATGTAATTTGTTCAAAAGTTCAAAAATAAATCGTTTATAATATGTATAACTGGAAGAAAAAGACTAGAATTTTCAAGAAAAAAAGCTTCTGCTGTAAAATATATGATGCAATATATTTTAATCTTTTCCACTGTAGAAATAAATTTAATTTCCTGATAAAACCCTTCAAATATCTTCGACTCATTCGTGTAAAACATTTATAAAAATTAAGCTGAACCATTTATATACCTTATGAGCAAAGTAGTAAGAAAATTGACAATGTGAGAAATGAAAAAGAATTAGGTAATAGAACATAAAACCTGAAATAATTCACTTCATAAATCTATTTAAGTTCTCCATACATGAAATAAAATGATAAGGCCATAGACGTAACATCTTCTGAGTACTGTAAAATATATAATGCAAAATTTTCTTTTTCTTCATCATTATTGTAAATATAGTTTCAGAACTGCTAGTGTCAAAGATAGTTAATTCTATGTGCAAAATATATATAGAAAAATTAATTTCAAATAATTCAGAATATATATGATTTATTTTATAAATGAACTGACAGTTTTTACTTATAAGTTTACAATTAATATAAATTCGAAAATATATTATAAAGATTGGAGTGTCATACAAATAAATCCGCTTAAACGTCTGTGCCAGAACAAACATATATAATATTCACAAAAATAACTTCTGCTGAAAGCAGAGAAATTATAATTGAATGTATTTTAATATTTTGACCTTGTAAGAATAACAAATATTACTGTAAAGGAAGAGGATAATTTTAAAAGCAAGAAATGTTAAATGCACCAGAAAAGACTGGATTTTGTTTTAGCTGATACACCGTTATATATATCTCTATAGTTTTCTATTTACCGAGAGCAGGAAATATTCAGTTTAAGTCAGGATTGAGTTATACACGAGTTCCTCTTGGACAGAATTACTACACTCAGAAAAATGATACTTTCAAATCTGAGTAAATCGATGTTTTCCTTTCCTGTATATGATACAAATGATATTATTCGCACTTGATGTAATGTATAATATATCTATCCTGTACACTGAGAAAAATGACACTTTCAAATCTGTGTAAATCGACGTTTTCATGCTGTTATGAAGTTTTTTTTTTTCAAATATGACGACCCAATGCTTTCAATTCTAAAATACCAAAAAAAAAAAAAACTCAGAATATTGAAACATGGACATACTCAAAACTGAGCACGTAGAGGTTAGTTCATACTTATTTTTGAAGCATGGACATCCTCAAAAGTGATTCGAATCAGCTCAAACTGATTTTTGAAACACGGGCATACTCAAAAGTGATTAGAATCAGTTCAAACTGATTTTTGAAACATGGAAATACTCAAAAATGAGCACATAGAAGTCCGTTTATACTCGTTTTTGAAACATGGACACTCAAATATGAGCACATAATGTTTTATTCTTGAGTGTGTGCACGTTTTCAGAAATAAGTATATACACGTTTCAAACATGAGTAATTTTGATTCGGTGCCACTTTGACTATGCGACATACTCAGATTTGAGTATTTTTTGCTCCGTTTTGAAAATGTCGCTTTTAGAGTGTATTTACTCAGAGCACTAAATATACAGTTTAAGGTGGGATTCAGTTATGCACGGATTCCTCTTGGACAGGATTACTACGTATTAATTGTAATTAATCTGAAAATTTTTTAGCAATTTTATCAATATCTAACATGCATTTAAGGTATCCGCACACCTTTGGAGGTGATGTTTTGAGATTGTTGAAATTTTCTCTTTATACCAATTTTTTCTAATGACATTTAATTTAAAACTGAAAAATATATAAAAATTTTAGAAATTACACAGAAATATTTTTTTAATTGAAAAGGATTCAAAATTATGTAAAAAATTAACATTTGTGCAAAACATGATAATCCAAGATTAAACCAATGCATTCACATTTTGTAAATTGCATAATAAAGAGAATAACTTTCTGTAGGGTAATAGACTTTCCGCATTATAATAGCATCTCTATCGCAAGAAAGTACGGCACTTAAAACTCTAATGTAAAGAAAAATTCGTAAAATGTCCTGCAACTTTTTAACTTATACCAGTGTAAATATGAAACTAATTAATATATCATCATGATGGTAGTCTATTATTTCAATAAACATTTGTAAAATAAATAAAAAAATTCACGTCATTTCATGCATAAATTTTTGCAATAGGATGTTTTCCGTACAGTAAATATATGAAATTTTTTATTTTGATAAAAGCTAAAAATAACTTTTAAATTCGGTTTTTGCTATAAAAATAATTATTATTCTTTAAAGGTTTAATTATATACCCCATGTATTTTCTTGCGCATATAATCCGATTTAAATGCTAAATCTCGAAAAAGAAGATTGTAATCAGCTTAATTCAGGTTTGCAGAATGATATTTCTGATTGTAAAATTCTTCCGCAAGCTCGAATATATGTAACTTTAAAAGGCTGTAACTCGGATTCTAATTCAGATACAGACACAATTAAAGCAGGATTTGACAGATAAAAGATCGGATTTTAATAATATTGCAAAAATGAAAAATCGATATTTTTATCGAAACTGTCGTTTCAAAGGTGAACTTCACTTTTTAGGCAGATACATTAATATAAATCCAGTAAGTAATAAACTAATATCGAGTTAATCGAATATTTTAATATCCAGTTATGTTTTTGTGATTTATCCAAATACTCGGTAAAAGACATGTACAGTGATTATTTTTGTAATTATCGCATTCTTTTTTAAAAATCTTTTTCGTCCTTTACGATATATAGCAACATACTAACATGAATATGTTTAATTGAGTACCATATTAACTGTATTTAATCCTATATTAAGAAATTTTAGAAAAGGTTCTGTCAGGCATGTTTTTTTTTCTTGCTTTTGTAAGAGCATTCGTTAGTGAATATTTCACCGTGTTGTTGTACTTATTTTTAATATTTCACCAAAATCGAGTAAAGAAAATCGAAACGTATGGACGGACGAGTCCACGAGTTTAACCTCTTTTGTTTTAGCTATACATCTTTTCAACTTCACAACCTGTCAAGAAAATCAGGTCCATTATGTTTTATCACCGGAGAAAAAAAAAGTAATTTGTTCTGCTGAAAACTGCTGTCTTTAGTACTTTTGTTGCAAGGCATTGAATGAAATGTGTACTTCAAACTTATTCAGCATCCATGATGAAAACAGTGAAGGTCATTATCACATGCGCTATGTCGATTTACTTAAGTATTACACATTCAATAAATTGAGTTGTTATATAAATCTCTACAATGAACAATTTAGTTGCATTTTCGGACATCGTAAATGACTTTTAAACAATATGAATAAGAACAAGGCAAACAAATACGGATTATATTGGAGAAAGAAAGACATTCTGTTTAAATACTGGCTTTACATTGGACGTGGCTGGCACCTTTACATACGTTTTACTATGGAAAACTTTCCAATGAAGTACTAATGTTAAAGAAATAATTTATTTAAATTTAAATTATTGGCATTAAATGATAATTTTTTTATTGTTAATAATGGTAAATGATATAAATATTATAAACATCCTGATATTATGAAAATATTTTATTAAATAACTAGGAGTTTTTTTAATCGGAAATTAAATGTACCAAATTGTAACCTTTGCTGAATCTGTTGTTTTCATTAAATTTTTTTTTTCCTCAGAATAAACTTATCAGAAGTTAGTTATATAATGTATACATCTGAATCCCAAAACATACATAAATAAAAATATTAACTTTTTAAATAAAAGTATAAGTAATGTGTTAATTTCTTTTAAATAATTTTTTTCAACCATTAAATAAAATTGCATTGAAAGTAAAAAGTTGTGTATGTAAAAAAAAAAAAAAATCAATTAATTAATATAAAATATGATTTACGATTGCCAATATCAAAATATTAAACAATAAAATAAGCAATAGATTTTTCTTTGGGATACTACCCTAATGTATTTAATTGCGTATATTTATTCAATTTATTTTAATTTTCTCAACGATCATTTAAAATTTTATGTAAGAATTGTAAGAATAATACAATATTATCATCATTATACATTTATCAATTACTAATTTGCAAAATATAGTTTTTCTTCTGTATTAAGAACAATATTAAATCCATTTAAAATAATATAAGTTTAGAAATGTTTCATACGCTTGAGAAATAATTTGCGTTTCTAATATATTTTAGGTGTTTCTAATGTTTTTCATACGCTAAGTTCTGATTTTTTATAACTATACCTGTAATAATAATGTATTTTAAAAAGTCACAAATAAGATTCAGGAAAAACACTAAAGACATAGCTAACTTACAAACTTTGATGCAAAAAATAAAATAAGTTCCAAAAGTAAAATATGTTACATTTGTTAAATAAATACAATATGTGTTAAGATTAAAATATTCGTCACAGTTGCAAAGTGCCACATGTTGAATTTTATGCCTGGTGTTTTGATGACAAAAATATTAGCGATAACTGCTGTAAAAAGCATCCGATTTTCTTGTAATTAGGTAGACATATTGGTGACGTACTGGGAATTAACTGTATAGTATTTGGTTGATTCGTTAAGGAAATATAGAACTTTGTCTTTTACGCCATTATCTTTCTCTGTGGGATTTTAAAATTTTGAGATTCATTACAATGGCGTATTTGAAATATCAAAGTGTGTATGCTAAAATTTCTCAATGGGGGATGGGTTAATGCATGACGATTAATTTAAATTTTTTTTAATACATTTGTCAGATTTTTTAAAAATTATATTTATCACATTTTATGGAATTATATATACATCTGTTTGGAAAATATAAAACTTTTTGTTTTATCACATTACATATGTGAAAAAATGCATAATATATTTTTTTTTTCTTTTTCCCTTATCAGTTCCCTATAGCAGCAGTATTTAGCGTGTATTTAGCGTATCATAGCGTGTAAAAATTTATTAAATTAATCTCGATTATAAAAGATTAAGCAGAAAATCTGGATGAGAGAAATAAAATGTTAGTTACCCTTAAGCATCGGGTCTACCACAGAATTTTGCGTCAAATATGAACAATGTTAGTAACATTACGGTTTTACTTAAATGTGGAAGCTATAAAAAAAGAAAATAAGAATAAAAATAAAACATTATAGCGATAAATAACGTTTGCTAAAATAGAATTGGCATTGAACACGATTATGAATGATTACCAATACTTTTTAAAATCTCCAGATAGGCCTATTTTTGAATGATTTTAGTATGCTGTTGCGATCGAAGTTATTAGAATGTATTTAGATAAGTTCGTACATCTAACTATTATTGCATGAACAACGATTTTTTTCGAAACGAAAATTTTAAAAAGACTAGCTTTCTAAATTATATATAAAAACAGTAAGAACAGTTTATAATTCCAAAAGTCCCATTTGTTCATAAAATTTTATTAAACTTCTCTATCAGGTGCAGATGGTTCGGGGTAGGCAGGTAAGTAAATATTGTTATTTGGATTTTGGATACCATAAATTTCCTGTCCATACGGATGCTTTGCTTAAAACAATTACAGTGCAAAATAAAATCCAACATAAAAAACAATCATGAAATACCACAGACAATAGGAAATTCCTAATGAACTACACTGTTAAAAATATTCCTGTAAAATTACGGGCGGAGGCCGCCAGCCGAGATTCCAGTCATACCCCGTAAAGAAAAAAAATCCATGCCCATCATTTTGTACAGCCCGTAATTTTACGGGGCAAAGTAATACATCATTATAATGCACAGGATATAATGCACTTCAAAACACAGTAACACTTTACTTAATGATCCATAGTATGTAGCACGTTAGATAATCATCACAGAATCGCTTTTTTGGCGGGTTAAAAAATATGTTACGGTCGCAGTTAAGTGACATTATTTTTCGAAACACGATTAAAATGTATAGGGTCATACCGTATTTTTGCTAACAGATGGGCTAGAACTGTAAAAATATGTAGATTGCCCTTAATTTTCTAAATATCTAAGGGATAAGGCCGCTTATATAGTGGAACAGACCGTTTTTCATCAAATAAGGCTGTTGCTCGTGAGAATTGAAGGGCAAACGCTCATAAATTTATAGTTTTTTCTGAGAGTGTACGACGGCGATAGAAGATAAAGCGCAATTTTCTTTCTGAAAAAAAATTACAAGAATAGATAGTGAATCTGAATATCATTGCATAAAACCGCGTTTAATTTGACTATTTCTGGAAGCTTGGGGGAGCCTTATATATATATATATATATATATATATATATATATATCTTTAAAAAACTAAATTCTGGATTGCAGGATATTGATGTGAGATTAAAAAACAATGACTTGTAGAATTGACGTTCAGTACCTTGCGGTGTAGATTTACTATAGTTTAATGAAAATAAATATAACATATGTGTCCCAAAGATATTTCGAATGAAAATTATAAATTAAATATATGGCACTAGTCGTGATTTATTTTGGTCTTTAGTAAGAATCAGTGATCGGATTATACTACGAGTTCTGACGCGCATGAATTGATAAATACGTTTCACACTATGCTTTATAAATACTTAACGAAGCATAGAATGTCCCTATTAATTACGGTTGAAGGTATAACTTGGAATTCAAGGATTGATCTTTAACTATAAAACTGGAATACTTCTCGAAACATGTATTTATTCAGTTAGTGATTTCTAATCATTAAATAAGATTTTCAATTCTTCTATTTGGTAAACTGTGTATATCTAGCATAATATATTTGTTTCATTCACAAAAATAATTTCCAAATATTTGCATCAATTAACAGATATAAATGTTAATGATAAACGGTATTAATTATTAATGATACATCATTGGTAATAAAAAATATATTATGTATATTAAAATAGTAACTAATAAAGTGGGCAATTTGTTTAGATACTTAAAAGGTGATACATATAGAGGTTATTTCATAAAAGTTGAATCAAACATTGCATTTTTACCAGTGGAAAATTAATTAAATAAACCTGTTTTCAGCTTTTAATATGTTATAAATTTTAAATTTTTATACGAATCTTCTGGACACAATTAGTCAATAAGTCATTTTTAATGCTGCAATTTGTAATACAAAATGGGCTCATTTGTATATTTGAAAATACAGGGTGTATCAAAAAACCTTGATACATTTTAAAAATTTATAAAACAATATATATTCAAGATAGAAACTAGAAATTCACGTATGTGTTACCTGCGTTATTAGAGTTTTTTAATGTAGTCAATCAATTTCAATATGTGCATCTTTCGTGGCACGGAGAAAACCTACTCGATGATCTATCTCGGCCCATGTGCGTTCCAACACCGATTGTATGACACATGAAATTGAAGCAATCATGCGTGTTGTCAGTTCTTCAACACTTTTCACTTTTGCTTCATCTGTGAAAATAATGTTTTTTTTTTTTTTTTTTTTTTTTTTTTTTTTTTTTTTTTTTTTTTTTAATATCGTTATTTTTTAAACAGATAATTGAGAATTTGCACAGCGAAGTCAAAACGACAAGGTCTGTCATTCATTTGTAAATTTTTGTAGTACCTGCGCTTTATACGCATTAAGGCGAAATTTCTTATGAAGCACGCGATGCACTATTGGAAATAGAAATGATAAATGCCTCGCGGCAGTGCGTACCGTTTTCTGCGGGCTACGAGAAAAAGCTTGGCGGAATCTGTAAATGTTGCTATCACGGAACAACTAGCGCCATCGGTTGATTTTGTTTTGACACAGAAAAACACTCCAACATCTAATGTAATTTATACGTGAATTTCTAGTTTCTATCTTGCATATATATTTTTATATACTATTCAAATGTGTCAAGGTTTTTAAATGTGTTATGCTTAGTTAAAAATTGACCACATGAATGGGAATGGCGACCATAGATCAAATTAAAAATGTAAATATTTGAGATATTGCAAAAACAAGAAATCGCAATGTATGTGCAATTGATATTTAACTAAAAATTATCGATGGTTAAAATAATATTAGCAGTAAATAACACAGAAAATATTTATAGAAGCATTAGAACAATTATGTATAAGATATGATAGAAAACAATCTGAGAATACTTTCTGCATTTCTTTTTCTATGAGTTTCTTCACACTTTTTAATACATTTTGGATTTAAAGAACGTCATCATCAATTTGTGAAAGGTCTGTAGTTTAACTGATGAAATAGCAGCCACTTACAAGAAACGATAAATGACATAAATATTTTTTTTATATTATTTATCACACATTCAGGATATTGAAAGGTGTATGTATGATTTTTTTTATCTTCGTTTTGAAAGAAAATGGACAAAAAAATTAAACATTATCGACTAAATGGTTGTATAAAAAGTTAAATTTTTTGAAAATTAATGGGATTGCAACGTTATTAAAATAATTGTTTATATTATTTCATTTTGAAAATTTTTGACATTGATACATCCTGCATATGTCCAACAGGTAAAATCTTAAAACAGGTTACAAACTTCTTGGGACAACGGCTATCAATATATTGATATTAGACATTTAAATTTAATTTTTGAAATTGCTAACTTAAAAATACCTTAAGAAGTGGTAAAAATGCAGCAAAATTGTCAAAATGCTAGGAAAATACTATTAATTAATGTCTCGTGACTATAAATATAGTCATATCAAAATCTTATTATAAATTTTGTATTACAAATGTATAAATTACTAAATTATGTATTTCATAGTCACAAAGGTGTGTCACCTAAGTGTCAGTATAAGACGGTATTTATCGGTGTCATGTCGGTGAATGAAAAACCGCCCTAAAAGTGAAAACCACGATATTGTACCTAGAACGAATGCGATGTAATTATAAATATTTTTTTTTTCTAAAATTCTCTTTAACTTCACAAAATTAATGTGTCATTAATTATGGAAAAATTATATTAAGCTTAGAAAAAACTTTTTAGTTAATTAATCCGAAAATACCTTATTTATACAATTTTGTAAAAAAAGATTTATATATTTTTTTTTTTGATCGATTTTAGATTTACATTAGATTTCACTTCTTCAGAAGTTCTAGAAACGCTACATTGCATTGTTTTCTTACTTTATTATAAAAACAGAAAATAATTTTTAATTCCATATATTTTTATTATAATTTTGCACAATATATGAAATATATTTTTAAATGGTTCTACCTTATCATCATGTAAAAGAAAATTATAATTATTAAAAAAATAGTTTATGCGGTATAATTTTTACTATCGATGTTTTGTCAATTACACTTTTTGAATACATAAATTGTATTACCATATTAAAGACATTCATGAAAATCTCAGAAATGATGTTTTCAAGTGTTTTCTTGGTAACAATCGATCACATTTAAAACTATTAACGGATCTTTATTATTTGTACAAGTTGTATTTTTAGACCTCAGAAATGAAAATTGAAACGTCCGACATTTGTTTTTCAAGGCATCAATCATTTCAGCTTCATAAGCTGTCACGAAAATACGGTCTATTATGTTGCATCATAGGACTACAAAAGTAATATATTATGAGGTGAAATGTTGCTCTTAGAAGTATTTTGAAAGAAAACGAAATGTTGTGCTATAAAAGCATTCAGTGTTCATATATTTATTCTCTTCGGTTCAGAAGTGTCACATGTGATACTCACGTATCTGGTAAATTAAAAAAACTCCTATTAGAAAAAGCCAGCTGTAAACGGTGTTATCACATATGGTATAATTCACAGTAATGTGTTTATTTTTTTCGTTCACTTGTAGATGTCATCACAAGTCCAATTAAAGATTTTATCATGGCATCTGCAGTAAACACGATTTTTTTACCGCCGTCAAAGAAAGTGTTTTATAACTTTTTATATTTAAATTACAGTTCCATTTAAGGATGTAGATTATATTTACAGATATATGAGCTCGTTGTATAGATTTAAAGATTCTTATGTGTGATAAATTCTAGATCCTATTGAAACGGTAAACATTTTAGTATCACATAGTTACTTTTGGTTTCAATGGTGTCTGATAATTTTTATTTTATTCGGACATCTTTTAACTATTTTTTCGCGTATATGTATGAAATTTATGTGAGTTAATCCATGTTGTACATATTTTAGGTTGAAACAATCCGAAAGACAAATTTCCTCTAGTAGATCATCTGACAAATCCATTGATGACCCGACCCCGAAGCTAAACGGAGGATACCTGCTCGTATGCTACATGATTCTCCAAGAAAAAAAAAATATGTAAGGCATATGCCAGAAATGATTGGCGGTAGAATCCATAGAGTAATTGTATAAGATTAAAATGTAATGATATAACTACAGCATTAGGTACATAACTAGTTGTTAGGTATTTTTGTGCTTCAGTGGTTGAAGAAACTGCTTTAAACACTTTCATGTAAAATACTGAAATCATTCATGTATAAAAATGGTGTAAATTTTAGATATAAAATGTAATTTAAACATAATCATTATACTTAAAATTTTTGATTTTATAGTACTTTGGGCATAAAGTATTACATTTGAGACTTGTCACCTTGGTAACATAGAAAAATAAAATTGATTATATTATTTATTGATCCAATTTAAAATGATGTGAATAGCAGGTTATAAACAATACTGAAGAAATTAAATTATTACTTTTATTTTGGGTCTGAAAGAAATTGAATATATATTGTGTCATATATGCTTATTATTAGCCTAGCTTTGTCGCCTGACATTTCATGCATCTTCCCTTCTAAATATCGCATAACCTTAATAATTAATCTATCGAATTTAACAAAATATGTTTCATTAAAATATTTTCTTCTTCCACAAAACATTTTCTTCTTCGAAAACTATAATTTCATTCATCTATTTTCAACGAGTTCTTTTATTATGTTTTAAGCATGTGATTTTTGTAATCAATCAACGCTTGGCGTATTAATAAATAATTTATCTCTACGTTAAATTAAAGTAACATTAATAAATTAATAAATATAGGTTTAAAAAATTTCAAAACTACACTGTAAAAATTACAAATATTTCTTTTAAATGCTTTTAAAATCTTAAAAGTGTGGTTATTGAAGTTTCTCAAGATAAAGAACGATTTCCAAATTCAGAGGTAACTCGGAAGAAGTTACTGTACATTCTCGTTCGTGGTTACATTAATCTTTCGTAGAGGAATAAACTTTTATCTTTTTCTACAGTTTAAGGGAATGTTTACCAAAACTGTTAATTTATAAACCAAATTTATCTAGAGTGAATGTTTCATTATATATGCTAATGAAAACAATGTTTTTATATATTGTACTTTATGTCAATGAACACTGCGTTTCTCCAAGTGTTGACTATCCTATATATTATTTCTGCTGTCAACATCCCTTTTTCTAAGCAAATACAAAACGCATAACTAAGAATGAGATTCCATATGAAAGGATTTTGAACAGGCTTCTGACATAGTACATTTAAATTCTTTTAAAACATGTTTTTCGATTAAAAATTGCTGTTAATTAAAAATTAAATCGACATTGTTTTCATACATGAAATGAAATGTTTTCTCCAATCAGTGTTGCCACAAAAATAAAATACTGCATTATCGGATGACGTCATCTTCTAATGCAATTAAAATAAGATTGTTAATTTATTTTTTGCGCGAACTTTAAAAAATATATATATCGAGCTTTTAATCGGGTTTTATTTTAATTTTTACGCGTGCGTCACCCATGTTTATTTGTTTTCTCTGTTTAATCATGGCTGTGTTTATGTGTACTGTACCGGAGCACCAGTAGATTACGTAATTTAAGGATTATCTTCCAATTAGATATACATTTCATTAGGATTTACAAAAATTGTAAGTATTTATTTTGTAATACTTCACTAAGCTGTTAATACGCCAGCGAAGTCTAACGTCACTTACATTTCTGCCGGACCATAAATCCTGGGCATCCCATGTTTAAGTTCCCATAGCCTTGGAAAAAAGTGGTGTACCAAATATTGATTTATGTATTTAAGACTTTTCTGGAGCAGTTTTGAAAAATATGGGGAAATGCTTTCATATGAATTCACTAAACGTCTGATTCAGTGTTTCAATTTTTTTATAATTCGTTTTTTTTTTTTTTTTTTCAGTATAGGAGTCTTGGCAACCTAAAGAAATGACCTTGACGAGAAAAGAAAATTTGGCAACAAATTTTCTGACAATCTATTCCCATTTTCTTATACACAAGCAATCCTCATATATATGATTTATGTTGTCAATTCCCCTTTTTCTATGCACACACAAACCCTACAATGATGAATGAGGAATCATTCGAAAAGTGTTTGAACAAGTTTCTGACATAGTACACTCACATTTCGTTAAAACGCGTTGTTTGTTTTAAAAAAAATCAGTTAATTAAAAGTTAGTGCTAAAAAGTGCCAGAAAATAAAGATGAACCAGGATAAAAGATTGTAAACCAGGTTGTTGTTGGTAAACCAGGATAAAAGATTGTAGTGCGAAAGCTTCGCACGGGTCCTTCTGGTCATATATATTATTTATACTGTTAACATCCCTTTTTCTCCGAAAATACGAAACGCAGAAGGACGAATGAGATACCATATGAAAGGATTTTGAACAGGATTCTGACATAGTACACTTAACAATTCGTTAAAACATGTTTTTGATTAAAAATTGCTGTTAATTAAAAATTAAATCGGCATTGTTTTCATAACTGAAATGAAAGGTTTTCCTAAAATTTGTGTTGCCACAATTATAAAAAGAAATAAACAGTACAAAAAAGATAAAGTATGATTTCTCCACGTGGTTAATTTAATATTTATTTTTAAAAAGCAAAATTTAAATAAAATAAAAGATATGCTTTATTATATTTGAAATGCATTCAATTTATTTCATGTTTTTCAAGAATAAGCGGATGACGTCATCTTCTAATGCAGTTAAAATACGATTGTTATTTTTTTTTTCTCGCGTGTGCTTTTTGAAAAAAATATCGAGCCTTTAATAGGGTTTTTATAATTTTTATACGTGTGCGTCATCTATTGTTTTATTTATCATGTTTGTGTATATGCGTACTGTAACAGAGTAATAGTACATTAACTTATTTAATGATTATCTTGGCAAAGTAAAAAAGAAATGACATTGGCGAGAGAAGAAAATTTGCCAACATATTTTTTGGCAACCCATTCACAAAAATTATTTATCATAAAACACACACAATGATCAATATATTATATAACATACAATGTTTAATTTAATGTAAAACACACGCAGTCTGCTTTACCGGGTTGCCATACGAAGCAAAATCGCGCCAAAATCGTCGGGTTGTCTAGGCATAAAATCGCCTTTTTGGCGCCAAAAAGATACCCCGGTGCATCTGCGACATCTGTACCTTATTCAAATGTACAAGCAGAAGTAAATTGTATATAAATAATATTGGTGCAGATACCGCAGACGCACCGGGATATATTTTCGGCGCTAAAAGGATAATTTTATGCCTAGGCAATACGACGATTTTTGCGAGATTTTGCTTCATATAGCAACCCGGTAGAGAATATTGCGTGTGTTTTATATTAAATTAAATATTGTATGTTTTATAATAAATTGATCATTGTTTGTGTTTTATGATAAAATAATCATTCAGTGTGTTTTATGATAATAATAATTTTTAAAAATGGGTACTTACGTATTATACGGGAAGCTCAAATACAATTGCGCCAAGCATGGCGCCAATTAACTAATTGTAGTAGCCCTTATTTTTCAATAAGTATGTGGTTTATTTATGGTACTTTTCGGTTAGCCGGGTGCCAGTGAAATAAATATATATATAGCTTTTTATGCTTTTATAATATCACACCGGTTTGTTCAATACTTTAATATATTTTATTTATTTATTTATTTATTTTATATTATTTACCATTTTTAACAAGGTTATGTATTTAACTAGTGGATCTGTGCGAGGATTTCTCACTGCAGTCGAACATTTTTTAGAAATATCTAATATTTTTTAGATGCAGGTTTAAACTTCTAAAGAAAAATTAAGGATAAAAATATCTTCAAAGAACATTAGTCAAGCAAGAATATCATCTCATTTATTCCCAACAATAAAATCCCATCGAAGATAGAAAAAGGCATGCGCGAGAGAAAAAAATAACAATTGTATTTTAACTGCATTAGAGGATGACGCATTTTCTTCGGGAAAAATACGGGACGAAGAAAAATAAATTGAATTAAACTTAAATTACAATTCAATCTAATATAACAAATCATACCTTTTATGCTACACGTGTAAAATACCACTGCTTTGATCAATCAATAATATTTAATTTCTTTTAAACGTTTTAATTTTAATTTTGGTTTTTAATCATAAATATAAAATAACCTGTGTGAAAAGTCACATTTTACCTGTTTTGTACTTTTTTTTTTCTTTTTTTTTTTTTTTTTTTTTTGTAATCACTGTTGAGCATCATATAATGCGGTATTTTATTTTTGTGTCAACAGTGATTTGAAAAAAGCTTTCATTTCATTTATGAAAAAACAATCCAGATCACATATCATATTTCTGTTGTCAACATACCTTTTTCTATGCACATACAAAACATACAACGATGAAAGAGGTATCATTCGAAAAGTTTTTGAACAGGCTTTTGACATAGTACACTCACATTTTGTTAAAACGCGTTGTTGAATAAAAAAAAAATAGTTAATTAAAAATTCATGCTAAAACGCACCAGGAAATAATCTCAAAGTTTGCAGTGCGAAAGCTTCGCACGTGTCCTTCTGGTTTTTTTTTAATTACAAAACTGTTTATGATTTTTTTAAATATAAGCGATAAGTATATTATTTGCAGTTATTAATATATAATTCTTGGTACCAGTTGAGAAATTAATTATTATGAGATGAATTTAACATAAAAATCCCTGACGGCTCATCCTACAGGCGTGGGGTGCCTGTTTGTCGGGAATTGCGGAAGAAATGACCTTTTTGCGATGATGCTTCAGTTGGAACAACCTACTTCGAAACGAAACTTGTTTGCAGGCGGAGCCAGCAAAGATTTTTTTTTTTTTTTTTGCTATAAGAGTTGGTCTTATAAAAAACCTGTCAATATAAAAGTTTTAGATAATATTAAGAGGATTTATAATAAATTTAAGCGGATTTGAAATCTTGGGAATTGACGAAGTTATGAATTTTTTTCTTCTAAAACCCCCCTTCCCCCCCCCCTCCTCTTAAGGCAATTTTTAATTATATCAAAAATTTGTCATACATAAATTTTCGGCCCTTCTCCTAGAAGTAATAATAACTTCAAACGGATTCGATACGTATCATAATTAAGAAATTATGGGTTTTTTTCTGTTTTCACAATAAGTCCCCCCCCCCCCTTGGTTCGATTTTGCCCATTAACGAACTTGACCGAGATTTTACGCCACTTGATTTTATGTATCAGTTTCGAAAAGATGCGGGAGTTGGAACCGCCTACTTCGAAAAATAACTTGTTTGCAGGCGGAGCCGGCAGGGATTTTTTTGTTTTTAATTTGTTTTTGCTATAACGGTTAGTCCTATAAAAAACTTGTCAATATAAAAGTTTTGGACAATATTAAGAAGATTTATAATAAATTTAAGCGGATTTGAAATCTTGGGAATTGACGAAGTTAGGAATTTTTTTCTTCTAAAACCCCCCTTCCCTCCCCCCCTTAAGGCAATTTTTAATTATATCAAAAATCTGTCATACATAAGTTTTTGGCCCTGTTCGTAGAAGTAATAATAACTTTAAACGAATTCGATACCTATCATAATTAAGAAATTATGGGTTTTCTTTTCCGTTTTCGCAAAAAGCCCCCCCCCCCTCTTGGTTTGATTTGCCCATTAACGAACTTGACCCAGATTTTATGTCCCTTGATTTTATGTATCAGTTTCGAAAAGATGCGGGAGTTGGAAATGCCTACTTCGAAAAATAACTTGTTTGCAGGCGGAGCCGGCAGGGATTTTTTTTGTTTTTAATTTTGTTTTGCTATAACGGTTGGTCCTATAAAAAACTTGTCAATATAAAAGTTTTAGATAATACTAAGAGGATTAATAATAAATTTACGAGGATTTGATATCTTGTGAATTGACGAAGCTATGATTTTTTTTCTTCTAACCCCCCCCCCTTTTTCCCCCCCTTAGGGCCATTTTTAATTATATCAAAAATATGTCATACATACATTTTCGGCCCTTTTCCTAGAAGTAATAATAACTTTAAACGGATTCGATACGTATAATAATAAAGAAATTATGAGGATTTTTCTGTTTTCACAAAAAGCCCCCCATTCCCCCCCCCCTTGGTTCGATTTTGCCCATTAACGAACTTGACCGAGATTTTATGACCCTTGATTTTATGTATGAGTTTGGAAGAGATTTATGCAGAATTTTTCCAGTTATCGTGGTCAGAAAAAAGTGACATAGATAGATAGATAGATAGATAGATAGATAGATAGATAGATAGATAAACTTTTGAACTGGGGGTGGTTTTGGGTTCTGGGAGTCATGATCGCCGTAGATCTGCAAAAATTTTTCAAAATTTCCAACTGAGGTGAGAATGTAATAGGTAGTATTTCTTACGAAATCTACCTAAAAAGAAACAGAAATGCAGAATGATTGTCAATAATTTCAGATTCCTTTAAGAAAGTTTTTAAAAAAATGTTAGACAATTGAAAATGCACTTTACAATTGCACCGCAATTGTAACGGTTATTGTTTTAATAATCACAGAAAAATACACGACTGACACATTTTAACAAATGCTAAGTGTCTACAAAAGAAAATTTATTACGAAATGGATTCTAAACCAATATAATAATTCAATTAAGAAAAATTTATAATGTAAATTAAATTATTGGAAATAAAACGCAACATGCCATGAACTTATAAAATGCAAAATAAAGATTTTAAAACGATATTTCTGAAAGTGATATTGCCTATACAATAAAAGAAGGATGTTTCACTGTCTGTACGTGTGTATACTTGCGTTGGGTAGGAAAATGTTCAGTACGTAGAGAAAATTTGAAAGAGTATTTTTCAAGGCAGGTCCGATTCCACCTCATATCCAGATTATATATTATTTGTTAAATATTCGAAATATTAATGAAAAAGCAACATCGCCAAATGGCACGGCTGTCTGGCCAATAACCCAATACCAAAACATTCGTCTGTTCGCTAGCTTAGAGGATAAGATGGGCGAAAGCTGCTTTTTTTATCGCGTTTTTCGTACCCGCACCAGCTTAACTATTAGAATTACAAAAGTTAAAAAATACCAATCTATATCTGTGTCACTTTTCCTTTAAAATGGTGCTTTACTATAAAAACAAATATATTAATATTTCCCTTTCACAAATACCGTTTCGAATTGTCTGATTCCTGTGTTTTTACATCATACTTAAGAGTTCGCACGGGCAGAACTTTTCGAAATACGAAAAAAAAACAATTATATCTACGTACATTTTCCTTTCGAAATTTACGATCCATCTTAATAAATATTAGTATTATATCTTTCAAAAAAATATTTTCCGAACGAAGTTTGGCATTCTTTCATTCTTTCTTCTGCATTTAAAAAAATCTGCATGTGCTTTAGAAATCCAAATACGAAAAACAAAAAAATACACCAAACGATTTTTACGTTTATTTTCCTGTCGAATGATGTAATCCGTCTTTAAAAATATTAATATTAACCGTTAAATTTTTTTTTTAAAAATCGTGATTTTAATTTTCTCGGCATAATTTTCAAATCGGCATTCATTTTCGTATCCGAAATGCACACACACACACACACAAACACACACAAATCCACTTAATTAGCGTAGGTTTTCTTTTATAACGACTGCCTTCAGTTTAAAAAAAAATAATATTAACCCTTTAAAAAACTTCCTTTGTGTAACGCACTTCGCGATTTCGCCATACATTTTCTTCTTTGGGGGGGGGGGGGTGTAAAAATTGTTTTCCGAGCTTGCGATTCATGTTTTCTGAAATTATAAGTAACAAGACATCCAGAGAATGTAGTTTTGGGAGTGAAAAAAGTGGGGGGGGGGGGTATTATTTAGGTTTTCTCAGGATGTATTGGTCAGAATTAAAAGTTTTATGCATCTTATTGTAACAAATTTAATCGGCAGTCATTATATCAGGGGTCCGTTAATTTGTTTGGAAGGATTAAAAATATTAAATTGTGCAAAATCGAATGTGTACGCCGCCGAACTGCAACATTAGGTTTGTTTGGAAAGATTTTCGTTTAAAATGATAAACTATACAATAGCGTGGTTGTACGCTGCCGGATTCAGTGGGGGCCGACATTAAGTATCTTTGGAGATTATTGTTTAAAAATATATATTCATTCAACATTGATTTTAGGTGTATTTAATTCTCATCACGGTCCCCGACCGCGCCATATTTTATTTACAAACTTTTTAATCAAAACGTATCAATGTGTAACTATCACTTCCGGTGTATACTTCCGAAGGCAGTGGGGAAGAACATCTCTATATATTTTTCTCTATATCTCTATATATAGCAGAACATCTCTATATCTGTTTCGATGGATTTTCATTTAAAAATATAAAATCATATAATTTCGAGAGTGTACTTTACCGATAGTATTGGGGTCTCTAACACCAACATTAGATTTGTTTGGATTATTTTTAGATTATAAATGAAAAATCAAAAGAGATAGACATGTGAATAGCCCGGTGTACAATGCCGAAGGCATGAGGACTCTAAATCTTTGTACGGTTGAAAAGATTTTTATTTCAAATGATAAATATATATATATATTATAAATTCGAGTGTGTACGCTGTCAAATGCAGTGACAGTGTTTCTTAAAATAAAATTATAAAATCTTCCAACACCAATTTTAGATATATTAAGGTTACTATCACGAGCTCGGATAATGCCGGACGGATCAGCTACTTACGAATAAAAATTAGGATGATAAATATATCTTTAATAATTGCATTTTATATTAGTGCATTTAGAATTAGAAATAAATTAACATGCATAAAATATTTTGTAAAGACTAGATTTTTAAAATAAAAACAAAAAGGAAATCGGACTTTTTAAATGTTTGTATGCTAGAGCGTATCGAAAAAATCCAAATTTCTTAGATCTTTTTGCGGTAGTGCGGAAAAGTTGTGAACTCCCTTTATTAAAAGTGTGCGGAATCTTAAAACTGTGGGTGGATATCTTCTGTCGCCTCAGTGGCCGAAAGTTCCAAAAATTGGACTAAAAATGATTAAAATACAAAAATTAACAAATAATCACAGATATTGCTCATTGGTTTGGAATAGTATTTACAAGTTACTATTTTGTAACAACAACAACCATAGACAATTGCAGAATTATAGATTAATATCTTCTATCGCCTCATCGGCATCTAATTTTGGAAATTTTGACGTATTTTGGTAGTTTTCTGCATAACTGTTTTTTGCTTGCACAATACACAATCGAGACAACCTGGGTTTGGTGGTCTGCCAAAATAGTGAAGACAAGGTGGGCACCAAACACGCGTCTTACACAGTGTCTCTTCGGCAGCCCACAAGGAGTGTTCAAATGCGTTTAAAACTGGACAACGCAGTTCTTGTCAGTGAAAGGTATGGTGTTTCCAACAGAGCCATGGCTGCTATTGCATCGCGTGCTATGCAAGATTTGGGTTTAATATCGGAATCAGATACAGGCCTCGTCACAGACAAAAATAAAATTTGGAGGGAAAAATTGAGAACTTACAAAAAATTGGTTTCAGAATCAAATAAAAATCGTTCCACTCTATCTGGCCTTTATTTTGATGGACGATAGAAACACTCGAGGACAAGCAGTTTCAAAGAACAAGTGTAGGATCACATTGCTGTATTATATCGGAGCCTGGTTGTGGAGCCTGGTACACGATTGGAGCCTGGTACATGAGACATGTTACACCTGAAAGCGGATCAAGTATTGATATATCTAATAGCATTTACGAATACGTAACAAGTGCTTTATTGGATTATTTTAGCAACCTTATTGTTCTAGGGTTTGACGGCACTGTAATGAACACAGGAGTGTCTAATGACGTAATTCGCAGGCTTGAATTGAAACTTCAGAGGCCAGTCCAATGGATTATCCGTTTACTTCATTTCAATGAGTTGCCATTACAACACCTGTTTGAGTCCATAAACGGCATGTCATCTGGCCCCACATCTTACACCGAAGGCATTGGACGAAACCTTAAATTATGCGAAAAGCTTTCAATTGGTGCTTTTAAAAGTATTGAAAGCAAGTTGCCAGACATTGATCCTACCACCCTCAGTTCAGATCAGAAATAATTATTATACATTTGTACTGCCATTAGTTCTGGCGTTTTTTATTCAGATCTAGCTATTCGGGAACCATAACGTTGAATTTATCCCGCTGACATCCAATCGAAACTTGAGGTTATATATATCTACATCAGACCCATCAAATGAAATGCTAACTTTGGTTGTATTCATTCTAAGAGTCTACGCACCCTCATGGTTCCGAATTAAGATTCGTCATTCGATAAAGGATAGTGCTAGACACCTGTGGCATTTCATCAGCTCATCTAGGTAATTGCCAAAAAAGTATTCTGACGTAATCGACCCAGTTATTCCTCGCAATGCTTACTTTGCGGCTCCAGAAAACTATTCAATAAATGCTTTTGGCCATGTTAACTGATAATAGGTGCCATATTAGGACCCTTGCAGCTCGGCGGATTATCAAGGCAATAGAAATTAGCTCAGACGGAAATTGTGATCGCAAATTTTTTATTCCTACTGTTAACTTTGGAGGACTTTATTAAATTTGCTTCACACACATAAGCGGTTGAGCGGATTGTCAAAATAGTTACTGCAGCCTCGGGAAAAACAGTAGGGCCGCATAACAGGGATAGAATTATTAGAACGACATTAGAATCAAGAAAACACCTGTCAAAATTTTACACCAAAAATGATTACAAGCAGTAATGCTTTTGTTATTTGTATCTTGGAAAGGTAAAATAAAGTTTGTTTCGCATTTAAATGAGGTAAGTGTGATGTGTATTTATTTAAATTTTTGCCTTCATTTTCCAAAATTTGGTGTCAATGAAGCAGCAGAAGATATTAACGTATAATTCTAAAAATATATATATGGCTGTTATTGTTGTTTCTCGGCGTAAAAATAGGGGTTTTCCACTATTTTGGCAGACCGCCAAACCCTGTCTTTCTCGATTGTGCATTGTGCAAGCAGTAAACAGTTATGCAGAAAACTACCAAAATGCATCAAAATTTCCAAGATTCGATGCCGATGACACGACAGAAGATATTAACCTATAATTCTACAATTTTCTATGGTTTTTGTTGTTTCTAAATAGTAACTTGTAAGCACCACCCCAAACCGATCAGCAAAATCTGTGATTATTAATAAATTTTTGTATTTTAATCATTTTTAGTCCAATTTTTGGAACTTTCTGCCCACTGAGGTGACAGAAGGTATAAACACACAGTTTTAAGATTCCGCACACTTTTTAATAAAAAGAGTTCACAACTTTTCCGCACTATCGCAAAAAGATCTAAGAAATTTGGATTTTTTCGATACGCCCAGTATGCCTTAGATAATGCAATTTAAAAATAAGAATAACTAAGAATTGATATCAAATGGATGTTTTACTTTTACTATAAAGTCAATTCATCTGGTCTGTATTAAATTAATTTCCGTGTGTTTGGTCAATTTCATCAATAAAATACGAAGTTCTCATTTCATGCTTCAATGCAAAGGAAAGCGCATGGACTTCTAAGTATATTTCAACTATATCGTAGAAAATCAATTGAATAACTGAAAACCAACCTTATTTGTATCAGGCGAAACAGACAGGATTTTAATAGTGATCTCCTAAAATATGTATGTTATTTCGTGAGGTTCAAATATGATTAAATATCAACGTATATTTATATATATATATACGCATGGTATATGCGCAAGTGACCAAAATCATTTCACAATAAATGTTCTGTACTTCTTTTGCAATCATAATTTGTAATATTCTCATTTAATATGATAATTTCTTTAAATATATATATATACTTAATAATAATTTTATACATTTATTTACTTATAAATCTATCTTTTTATCTGTCTATTTATATATCTACAGATTTAGATTGACACGTATTGATAGTTAGATAGATAGATAGATAGATAGATAGAGATTAATAGATATATAAAATTACGTACGGCTAAAATTAAGAAAAAATATATTGCATTTTACAACTTTTAGCTCTTTTTATGATTAATTCAACTTTAATTTATTTTATAATTCAAATTGTATTCGAAAAATGTTTTAAAAAAATTGTAAAAAATAAATTTTAAACAAAAAATTAATGCGGCTAGAATTGGTTGATTACAATTTCGCAAAATCAATCATGTTGTTAATAAACACATTTTTATTTATTTATTATGCAACAGCTGACATTTTTAAACGAGAGTAGTGCTTAATTTAGCTTAAGTATTTTTGAGTAGAGTGTCTTTATAAATAAGAGTGTACCAATATATGTATACATATTATGTATATAGAACATTTTCTTATTAGATGTCCAAACCCACATTCCAGAAGTCAGAGAAGAAAAGTTTTCTTGCTATGATCCCGACAATACTCGCTTTGATGTGTACAATTCGTCAAATGGGAAATACAACAAATAATTTCTAGGCGATAATGGCAGTCTCGTAAAGTTTGTGTTTAGAATCATCTTGATGATTAACATTTTTTGCCTACTATGTCACCACTCACTTTTGTTTTAAAAATACTCTAATTGTCTAATTCGCAGCATATCGCACGTTTAACACACATCACACATTTTTTTATTTAAAAATATTTGTGATGTCCTTACAAAAAATTATACAATAATATTATTACTAATTTGAGTTTTAATATTTCATTTGTGTACCATAATTCAAGTGCAAAATGTTAACATATAAATGCATTAAATAATGATTGCGAAAATTGTAGACATGAGTAAATACGTATTATATTTATTTATTTATTTATTTATTTTTAAAATACATTAAATATGAAATGATTTTAATATAAAATTATTTTTGAGCAGTTACTGTTGAATTGTTAAAATATTTCTTTTTTACTCATACTTTCATGCATATAACATATTTTGAAAGTAATATGAACTTATAAATTAGATCCTTATTCTTTGCTGCGGTCGCACAACGTCTGAATGAAATTTGCTAATGCTTGAAATGTGCTATAGTCGAAAAAGTTGTCTTTTGGGATTAGAATGAAGAATACGAAATTTTGTTGCTGTATTCAAATATTTCCAGGTGCCGCAAAGAGCTTCAAAAATGACTTTTCTATGAAAAAACAATAAAAATTGCCTTTTAAAAAAAAATTCTTTTCTTGATCATTAAAATAATATAAATATATTTTGTAAACAGTATATTCAAAATATGATACTTTTGCAGAAAACTTACACATTCTATGTATTACGAATTTTTAGATGCCATTAGAGAAAAAATTATTTTGTAGAATTTAGCGATTTTCACCATATTAATTTTTATTAATTTTGCTGTAACATATTCTTATAGTAAACCATTGAAAAGAAATAAATGCAAACTTTAATTATCGTATCTTAGTTAAACAAAGCACACTTATTTAGAATAACATTAAAAGAGTGAAACCTCCGATTAACGGACACCTATGTGACCAAAAAAAAAATGTCTGAAAAAGTGAGGTGACTGCAGGAGATTGTTAGTTATAATGAGAGTTTAATGCTCGCTGAGAAATTTTAATTCGGCCACAAGAGAGGGGTGACCGTATATAAGGGTGTCCGTTAAAAGAGGTTTCACTTTATGTTGTTTTTAAAGGCAAAACGTTATTTTTCAGAAACATTAAATTTTCTCTAATGTCCATAATAATCACACTGACACTTTGGATTTTTTTTTTTTTTTTGTTTATTTCAAATCTTGGCATGATCTTTTGAACATTTATTTTTGTATTTACCAATGCATCTGTGCTGCAGTGCTGTGCACCAGTGCTACAAACTGACAAGGATGACTCGGTAACTAACTTAACAATCCTTTTAACTGCTTGTGTGTGACATAGGGAAAAAATTAAGCTGACTTTCATGATCAGGTTCTTCTGCTTGCTTTATTCACTGCTTTAGTTTGTCGTCAGCAATATACATCATCATAGCAGGTTATATTACTTTAATATCATGCCATTGAATCATATCAATATAATCCGTGACATCAAAGTTTATACATACAGGAATTAATTTTTTTTTTATGCCAACTTCATTTCCAGGCCCTGCTTTTACAATTCGGAGTAATGCAAACTCCTTAATGACTTCTATCACCTGATGCCATACAATGGCACCACACATACATCGCAATATTTAACCACAATTTTTCTAGCGTTTTGTAAGGTAATTACTACGTGCAACGGGATGCAACAATTTATATGTAATTACGGACACATGGGAAGTTTTGAATATCACACCTTCCACAGAAACAAACCCCTTAACAACGGAAGAGTTCTAAATAATTCAATACAGATAGAAATTCTGTAAAAGTCTCAACGTACGTAAAGCGCCAGGCAACTTATATCCGCAAATAAGAAGTGCACATCCACCGATAAAACAACCACTTTAAAAAATACTGAGCTTGCTCGCATGTAATAGAATTATTTGAATTATTTTTAAAAATACCTTTCATTCCTCAGAAGTTCCACTGCACACAAATACACTATATTTAAAGCCAATTGTTTTAGAAATATTCACTATTGTTCATTATTTGCTGTAATGTTTTATGTATTATTAACACATGTCGTATGAAAAATAAATTATAATATAATTGTTGAATTTTTTTAACTAATAAATAAAATGTTTTATAATTCAAAATCATGCATTAAATATGATTTTTACGGAAATAAATAATTCTGTACTTTATTTGTGATTAAAATAAATCATTTTTCATGCTTTACATATAGTATGCTATATGTTATATATATTTGTTTATGAATTCATTTTACTTGATTCAGTTTTCTGCTGAGTTATAAACTTATTGTAAGCATTATGTAAAATTCTTGTTTAATATCTTGTTATATATTGAAGATATACATGCACAATACTCTATCTTTTATTAAATTATTTATACTTGAGCAATCTAATATTGAAGATGATGATACGTGACTTGATAACCAAATTTCTGTTGCAGGAGGAAGCATAAATGTTAATGCTTATTCTTTGTTCAAGTTTTTTTTTTATTCTGTAATCTATTTACCTACATTTCCTTATATTAAGCTATAAATGTTTTTCTTAGATATATATTTTCTAAATATTTTTATAGTTTCGAATTTTTAAATTATGAATTAAAAAAAAATATTTTAAATACAAGAAAATCTTAATTTTAATAAAAATATATTCAATATTTTAAATAAGCCTGGTAATTTTTTTTTACTTTTCTTTAGGTAATGCTTTAGGTTTGTTAGGTATGCACCATTAAATTAAAGGTGTCGGGGCAAGAGAGTGCTAAGGCACATTTTTGAACTTCTGAGATATTTCAATTTGAAAATTTGATCAAATACACAAATCAAGATATATAACGTAAAGTTTTTTCGCCAATGTCTTAGTAACATTTGAGATATTCTGAGTAACAATATGGCATTATTTTAATGATATTACTATTACGTTCTTTGTAAATTAGCTATCTTCATTGGAGTCATAAACATTAGAAGCAAAAACGAAATCTGAGACATGCTGCCACCAAGTGACGTTAGAAAAAAATTATGTGTAGAGTATTATAATTTACAATATTAAGCAACAGATTACAGTGTTAGATTTCTTTCACCAAAAATGTGGCTTGGCACTTTCTTGACCCGACCCCTTCAATGGTATTTTTTTGCAAGAGAATAACATGTTGTGTTAATAAATAATCGTACTTTTTATTTTCACCAATCCGTAAATGCTTTTTTTAAATGTTCGTTTGTTATTCGCAATATAGTATTAAATCAGGAAGTTATTTATTAGCTGATATATTATTTGTTATAATATCGAATTAAAGATATCCGGATATTTTCCATTTTAGAGGTTTTTCCAAAGTTCAAGAGGAATACTCGACGAATTATTCTTGAATTTCAGAAAGAATATGTTTGTCCTCATATTTTTCACAGTCATTTTAGCCAAACGAAAAACAAGGTGAAACGCAACAAATTGAAAAATGTGATCACCCTGTATCAAAAAATGCTTGAAATGATATGTAACTGTATCACATGACAATGTGTGTGCTTTAAAATATCCATCTATATAAGACTAGCAGTTATATTGATATAAATTTAAATGTTTCTTTAGAAATTTTAAGAAATTTCCCCAATTTAAATGTTTGTAGCATCCAGGATTTTTAACTAAACACCATTTTGAAAAATCGTGACAAAGTAAAGTAGAAACAATGCACTGTAACTGTAATATAAATGTATTTAATATATGATGAAATATGAGAATTTCTATGAAGTAATTTTTAACTGCGCTTTGAGAACGAAATTTTTATTTAATTTCATAATTTAGTTTTTAACTATATAAGTCCACTTGTATAAAAAGACAGTCGGTCATATGGTCAGCTGAATTTCAATTACTTTCTAAAAGTAGCTGTATTATAAGAGATTGTCATTTTTCATTAACTGAATTCCAACAAAGTGTTCATTTAGTGTTTATCCATGAGTAGATTGTACGTATGCCTCGATTTTGATAATTCATTTTTAGTTGGAGTGTTAGTTTATATATGACAGATAATCATTGTTAGTAATTACACCATATAGTATTAGGGCGGATCAAATTAAAATGGGACAGTTGTTATAATTTCGGTTAATTTTGCATGAGTATAGGGATACAAGTATGTCTAGAGATAGAGCGGGAAAGGAGCAAGACAGACCCTACTGCAGAAATGGATTTGCACGAGTAGTTTCTCTAGGGCATGCGATATGTACTGGGGGTCAATCAACACTCTCGTCATGTTAGGCAGTCGATTGTTATTCTTCCACGTCTTCAGAATAAAGAGCAAGTTGTGTTTGTTATTCGTTTATCACTGGCAGAAGGAGTGAGGATTTGTGAAGGAAGCCAGTGTACGGAGAACATTCTCTGACACTGACTAGTTGGAAGGACTGGCTCAAAGATGTCTGCAAGGGATGCAAATCTGTGAATGATGATACACGACCTGGTCAAGATCATCTTGCCGCATAGTCACATCTTCATCTTGTCATCACATCTTTGTTCCGTCGAAAAAGGAATTGATGGGTCGCCGTTTTTACTCGGATATCGAAGTCATGGATTACTTTCGAAACTTATTCCAATTTCAGCCAAAAGGCCTCTAGGTTCAGGGTATTTACCCTTTGGTGAAACCTTGAATCAAGTGCCTCTGTAACTATGGAGATTACGTTTAAAATAAACAATGTCAATTCATTCAGTGGCTTCTATTCTGTTTTCATTTTATACACCCTAATATTACCTCAGAAAATTGATTTTATTGTTAATATTGTCTCTTGATTTTATTAATATCTTAGAGAACATGTATGAAAAAAAATTTCTCCATTATATAATGACGATTTCAAATTACAAAATTGATGTGCTATATTAAATACTTTGATAATTTTTATTATTTTTTATGCATTTTTTAAATGTGCATATTAAATAAACTAAAAAAAACCTTTAAAAAAGACCATGTGAAATTTGCTTTTAAATACACTTCATGTAAATTAATATATATATACATATATATACCCTAAAAATACAATAGTCTATGATAAAATGTTCGATTTTGTTGAACAATGATCTGGAATATATATACAGAAGAATTATGCTGAAGCGACATTTACGTCTGTGTATAGAGGTAGAATGTTTTCTGTTTATGTTATTTTAATTATGCTGTATTTTAATACTGATGTCAGGTGAACATAAAATTAATCTTTCTGTATTTGTCATGTTCATATAAATATCACAATATATTCTTTCAATACGTTCTGGTAATTTCTCACAGATTTTGTAAAGTGTGCAAAATATATATTATTTTAGTTTAAAAAAACGTTTAATACATACATACACACACACACACACACACACACACACACATATATATATATATATATATGCATTAGTCGATTGCAAATTAATTATGTTTGTATTTCTAAATTTGTTAACTTATAAGGGGTTATAATATAACAAAACTAGGGTTAACACAATTACAAAATTACAGTGAACTCTGCATAAGGCAGAATCGACCAGGACTGAGAAATGTTTTTCTCGTAGATAGTATTCCGCCTTAGACTGCTTTAGCTCTACGTCTAAGCATGAGCCGAAACTTTAAAATATTACCGAATTAGATTTCCGTCTTACAAAGAGTCTGCCTTAGACAGAGTTTACAGTAATTATTTAAATTTTTTTTAATGCACTTCATATTGTATTTTGTATATATATATATATTGTATTTTCAACACTTTCCAGCATAGTTGAAAATTGTTCTAACTCGCGTAAATACACTTAGATTGACATGTAATTTATATATGGTGTTGAGGTTTCCTATGGCATGTGTGGTATTGCAAAATAAAGTGTGTAGCTCTTATAGTTCATTTACAGGGTCACTCAAAAGTATTACGCTACATTATGGTCTATGGAGGAAAATCATTTGCAGTGTATTTTAATGGTGTTACACTATTCGAAAAAATAATCAAATTTATGTGCATTATTGAGGTGCAGAACAAGAAGATTATTTTAGAATATATTATGTGTAGGAGTTACTTTAGTTACTGGGGCACTCAAAAGAATTCTATTATATTATGGTATATGAGGAAACAAATGCTTGAGGTATTTTTTAATGATGTTACCCTGTTACAAACATAATGGGATTGATATACATTTTTGAGGTGCACTAAAACATGCTTTCTGTAGTCTGGAGTGCAAAACATTTATCATTCATTTACAGGGTCGCACAAAATAATTCGGTTATTATGAAAATACTTTTTTTTCTCTTTTTTTCCCCCTTTGAAATTCAAGATTCTTATTCATATACTTTATACTTATGTTATCATAATCTTCATAACTTTAGATTTTTTCATTATGTATTTAATCATTGTTAGAGTCTAAAAATATTTCTTTTTGTTATAGTTGTCTTATATATTACATTAATTAGTTCTGATAAAAAGTTTTTCACGGAGAAGCTTTCTCATTTGCCTAAACATGTCACAAAATTTCAAAATTCTTTTTCATATAAAAAAAATCAAATTTATTTTCTTATGCGCATGCATAGCAAGACAAATACAAGCATAAGTAACGTGTATTGGGTAATTGTGTAGATTTTAAGGTTTTGCACGTCAAAATTCGAAGAACACTAATAGTCATGAAGCAATCAAAATAGAACGTTTTACAGGCAGTAAATCCTTAATAACAATTCCGAAAGATAATACCTAAAATTTCAACTTTACGAATCAATATTCAAAGTAAGCTATGTGATGTCATACAGGATTTATGTTATAATGTATGATCCATTACTGTGATGTCATTTAAACAAGCATCTAATAGTCAGATATTGTACAATCGCCGGAATAGTAATATATCTATATTACGAGTAATATAAAAACTTTTTTTTAAAGTCAATTCCAACTTAGGTCAAATAGAATTTTTTTTCCAGCGATCTACACGCTTCGCCACTGACGGTATTTATTCCTAAATTTATATCCTGCTAAATATCTTACATAAGAAAATTTTTTGAAATGTATTAAAAATTAAATAAAAAATAAATAGCTAAAATACCAAAAATTAATAGCTCGAAAAGTATTTCTCACAAAATTGTTAGACAAACTGCGTTAGAAAGGTAAAAAAATTGTATTTTTCTTGATATAAATTTAAAATCTAATGATTATGCCGTTTTTCAAATATTGAATTTCAAAAATTACCAAACTTCACAATAAAGTGCCATAGCGATGTTACAGTTAGCGATAATACAGTTTTTTCAAGTATTAATTAATTAATTAATTAAATTTTATTATTTAATTTTAGTTTGATACTTCATTTCTGTTCAAAAGTATAGACTCACTCCACATTTATAGTCTCCTTTGCCCGCGAGCCTCCTGATCTTCGTCCGTGAACAGCCCCATTAACTTATTACCTGTGCAGGTGAGACTATAAATATGGAGTAAGTCTATACTTATGAACAGAAATGAAATATAAAATTAAAATTAATTAATTAAATTTAATTAATGAATTAATATTTTAAAAAACTGTATTAACATCAATTGTCATCCAGTACAAGTTTTAAAAAATTATTTAAACTTGAATGGATGAATAGAAAATATTTTATTAACGATTGAAAATTCCAACAAGATATATATAGAGAGAGTGTGAGCTAATAGTAGGAATTTAATAAAAGACAAACGTGCCCGTAGCGTAACGCTTACGTCATTTTGCGAAGGGCAACACTTGACGACGAAATTTCGGTTTTGCGATTTTTGCTACTGGAATTTTTTTTAATTACTAAACATCGCATATTCTGTATTTTTATACCGTTATATAGGGAAAAAATTCTACTATCAAATACAATTTGTTTGGAAACTGTATCGCAATTTACTCATTTATTATAGTATTTAAATTAAATTTCAAACGTGACTTTAAAAAAAAATCTATCTCTATCGCTTGCAGACGATCACAAAATATTGATCCGTTTGCACTTTAAACAATATGAAAAGTTCAGCATTTGTTAGAATCTAAATTCAGCAACGAAATTAAAACATCATTAAGCCATCAATAAAATAGTATAAATAAAACACAAATTTAACAGATATGTAATTGATATAATCGCTTTAAACAGCTGAAATTATCAGAATAATAATAATAATAATAATAATAATAATAATAATAAAACTTCTGTAGATAAAGAAATTTGTATCGAATTCTTCGACTATTAACTTCTGGTACGAAGTCAATACAAAATTACCGCTTTTAATAAATTCCAAAATTTTATTTAAATATATAATTGACATATGTCATATAAAAATGCTCTTTGGTGTTTTAGCGGGCAATCTAAAAAAATATTAAATGTAAAAAAAAACATTAAAGTTTTAAACAAAAAAAATGGTTTTCACATATATTCTGTATCCCAGAAACTCCGGGTTGGATGCCATAGTTTACATAAAAAATGAATTTGTATTATTTTATTTTATTTTTCTCAGTGCCATTGTAATATTTTTATCATTACTTTATATCCATAATCATCAACTACTTACATAATATTTCATTTCCTATTTATTCAATTCTCATGGAGTATTAAATGATAACCTGAAATATCAAAATAAATTTGAGAAAGCATTATTCAAAAACAGAAAACATGACATTTCGATTCCTTTTTATTTATTAAGGTTTCCATTCCATGTTTACACAGAAAACTTTTTCGTTGCATTGTTAGCAGTTATTTTACTTATACTTTTACCATTATGTGCTTCCTGGACTCTGTATGAATAGAAAATATTTCCAAATTCTGGAAGTCTAGAAGTTTTCCGGATATTTATTATTAAACTTCTTTGAAATTCCAGCGCAGTTTCTTTGTGAATCACAGAAAGTAATAGATTTTCGAAATACAATAGGTAAACCGCAGTTTCTTTTACGCAAATAAATATTTTAGGTTCGGTGAAAATCAAATTTTATGCATTTATACCTATGGTAAAGAATATATTTCATTTATTTATCTTTTTATATTATTTGATATAGAGGGTGTCCCAAAAGTCTCCGTACAACTTCAAAAATTTATTACAAAAAAAATAATAATAGGCCTACAGCAAAAATAATTACAACAGTACATAGAGTAACTCAAAAAGTTTTTTTCTACTACCTTAGTATACTTGTACATGATATCATTTCGTTGCACGAAGAATATCAAGTCGATATTCCAATTCCATCCACGTGCGTTTCTGCATGCTAACATCAACAGTAGTTACAACTGTTTGGATCTTTTGTTTCAATTCCACGAGACTGTTCACTTAAAACAAAAGATCCAAACAGTTGTAACTTTATATTAAAATCATTAAAATTACAGTTGTAAAAATGTTGTAACGTCTGTTGATGTTAGCATGCTGAAACGCACGTGGATGGAATTGGAATATCGAATTGATATTCTTCGTGCAACGAAAGGATCTCATGCACAAGTATACTAAAGTAGTAGAAAAAACTTTTTAAGTTACTCTATGTACTGCTGTAATTATTTTTTCTGTAGGCTTATTATTTTTTGTGTAATAAATTTTTGAAGTTGTACGGAGACTTTTGGGACACCCTGTACTTTACCAGAATGGGACAACAGAAAATATCTTTACATCTTAATCATAAAAAATATATATTTCAACATTTTTTTAAAAATTAATGCACACAGACTAAATAATTCATTGAAATAAATTGATACATGACATCTGTTCAGATTACAGAAAATTGAGATTTTTTAATTAGTATGTGATTATAAGATATAACATCATGAACGAAGCAACTATTTTCTATATAATAAAAGTGCAAAGCATTCGACTGTCATCAACATTTCCTGTATGCCCGCTTCACTTTTTCATATGACAGTTGTTTGTACTTTTTTGTACCATTGTTGAGTGCATTGGAATTGCTAATTTTGTACCTTGTTGCACCTTAGAGACAAATATTGGTACATCATAATTATAAACAATGTTAACACTCCTGAAGATTTTCTGAGCACAAAAGATTCATTCATCGTGAAAGTTTAAAATATTAAACCATGGAGGTAATCGTTGACGACTTGTAGTAAAAAAATGCGAATAAATTTGGCAGGGAAGAGTGCTGTGCCTGACTTCAAAAGTTCCTGCCTTCTTCTCGATCGCGCGGGAAAGTTTCAGGTAGATGAAAATCTGTTTTTTTAATGTCACTTAAAATCATGCTTTGCAGCGCTGCTTGGTGATAACGAAGTATTAAGACAGTTTTTTACGAAGTTCGTATGAATTTGAAACTCCCATGTAATTACGGGCCCGCTAGTATATATTACTTCCGTTGTCATCACCCCTTTATCTAAGCAAATACAATCTGCAAAACGATGAATGCGATTCCATATGAAAGGATTTTGAACGTGTTTCTGACATAGTACACTCACATTGCGTTAAAACATGTTTTTTTAATTAAAACTTGCAGTTAACTAAAAATTAAATCGGCTTTGTTTTCATATATGAATCGAAAGGTTTTCTCAAATCAGTGTTGCCACAAAGATAACATACCGAATTATATCGTGCTGAACAATGATTATTAAAAACAAGTACAAAACAAGATAAATTGGGACGTCTCCGCACTGGTTTATTACTCACCCTCATACGTAGTATAGGGCACGTCTTGTAATCGTTTTGAAAATCGAAAAAAAAAATTGACGGATTTACACGTTTCACACAATAGAGATTCCGAAACACATATTTTTAGAAAAAGAAAAATTGCCGTCCGTCTGCGTGTGTGTGTGTGTGTCTGAAAACCCTGCATCTCTCGAACAAATTGAGATAGAGACTTGAAATTCGGTATGCACTTAGTATGTAATAATGAGAAAATGCTTATTGAATTTCAGTAACCTCGATTATCCGGAACTATTTTTTTCGGACTCTCGAAATATTCGTTCTGATAAAAAGTATATAAAATTTTTCGAAATTGTTTATTTTAAGGCATGATTATTAAAAAAAAAAAAAAAAAAAAAAAAAAAAAAAACATAAATTTTGCATGAAAAATGAAGTCGATCGGATAAGTAGTCGCCGAGATATTTGTAATTATATTTACCACACTCTTCGATTTTTCATGATCCCGTATTTCATTCAAATTTCAATTCAATGATATATTTTAATTGAAAAGGAGACGCAGTAAACTGTTAGTTAATATGATTATCAATTTTAGAGTTATAAGGATGTTTATTTTACGCAATTCAGTAATAGAGCAATTAAAGTTTACGACGTCATCAAGCCACGATTTTATTCGAATTGTAATGCATTTTATAAATAGTTTACACATATTTTATTTTTACATTTTATATTTTGCATATCCATGATGGGTAAGTCTTACGGTGGCCTCCACCGACTAGTTTTATATTTATGATATTTATTCGAATCATGGGATTTTCATGCGTAGCCTAAAATGTATGATTTATTATATTAAATTGTATTTACTGAGTATTCAATTTATTTTTCTCTGTTCCGTGTTTTTCACGAAGCGGATGACGGCACCGTATATTTCAGGTAAAATACAATTGATTTTTTCTTTTCTTGCGCGTACTTAAAAAACATATATATCGAGCTTTTAATCGCGTTTCTATATATTTTTTATGTGTGCGTCAGCTATTGTTCTATTTGTGTTTTTCGTTTCATCATGACTGTGTATACGTGCACTGTAACGGAATACCAATACATTACTTAATTTAATGATTATATTCTAATCGGACATACAGTTTATTAGGATTTACGAAAATTGCAAGTTGGACATCACTTAAATGGCTGCCGGAGACACAAAGTTTGGTATACCATGTTTAAGTTCCCATAGGCTTACAAAAAAGTCGTCTACCAATATTAATTAATGTATTTAAGACATTTCTGGAACAGTTTTGTAAAACAGGAGGAATTGCTTTCATATTAATTCACTAGATTTTCAGATTTGGGGCCTTGACAAGATAAAAAAATTGGCAACATATTTTCTGGCAACCAATTCACAGTTTCATATGCATAGGAACATTTTTTCAATATTTATACAATTTATGTAACATACATAATCTATTTATTTTTATACTCAAGCAGAAGTAAATTGTATATAAAAAAGCTAAGTGCTGATTATTCGTACGGGTCCACTGGTAAATATTTCTGTTGTCAGAATCCCTTTTTCTCAAATAATGTGTAGTATACAACGATGAATGAAGCATCGTTGGATATGATTTTTTTCCCACATTTGACATTGCAGACTGAATTTAACTAATTGTGTAGCGTACAATGACGAATGGGGTATCATTGTTTACCCTTATCTTTCCCACATAATAAATTTTGTTAAAATACATGGTGGAGGGTTTGAGTTCCCTGCTAGAAGGTTCCCTGCTTTGAGTTTCCTGGGGGGCGGTAGAGTCTGGGGAACGAGGTTTGGGATGGCGCCCCCTTTTCGGGGGGACCAAAATCCCTAGGGGAAAGTAGCGATACCTCCCCACCAACTCCCCGGGAGGTTCATGCGGAATGTTGCCACCGTGGAAAGAGGCAAGAGGGGTGTCCTGTGTCGTGCACTTTGGGAGAGGGTAGAGGTTGTCGGGTGGTTCAGGAGCGTTACTAAATCTAACAACATTTTGTATCAATTACTGAAAATGAAACGTCGCAAATACGCAACGATTGCATTCTAACATCCAACATTGCATACAAAGAAGTACTGTAGATCAGTGTTTCTTAAACACTGTGATCCCGTGGACCACTATTGATGTAATATGGATTTCGGGGAAACCCAACAAAATTTTTTCTTAATATAAGATAAGAAACTAATTTAAGGCATACAAATTATTTATTTTTTTCATTACACATAATTTATGCTTAGTTTACATTGTTGGAAAAAATCCGATGCAATAAGAAAAATAAGGTTAAAAAATACATAATAATATTTGTTATGATAAAGTTGCTGTTGCTTTTTTGCTACCTAGATATGCAAAATCTTGTTCAATGTTTGAAACATGCATCCACCGGTCTGCTTCGACATGCAATCGATTTCTACGCAAATTTTTTCGTGTGTACAAGGCTGGAGAAAGCATTTCACACAAATATATGGTGCATAAAAGAAGCAATTGCTTGATAGCTTATTTTGCTAGTTTTGCACACGCATACGTATATATTACGTATATATCTCTCACGCACAACCAAAAATTAAGAAGACAATTCTCTTGGAAAGAAATTTTCATGGAACCATCGCATGGTGATTCTGCATGCTGTTCCTGCTGTAATAATGTCAACATTTGGATTTCACTAATATCTTTGGAATGAAAGGAATTCCTCAACCACTCATTTTTTGTCAACGGGAGAGGAAAATAAAGTCTGAAAGTTTCTTTCAAGTGTAACAAAATTTTCAATAATGTTAGGGAAAGTTGCCTCCTTATGGGTTTGAATGAAACCGAATAACGTTGGGAATGATTCAAAAATATTATTTTTAAGTTGAGTTTCCAAGAAATCAATTCTGTTTGTTGTTTACTTTGTCATGGATTTTGAAAATGTGTACCGATCTACCTTGTAAACTTAAATTCAGCTCATTCAGGAAATTAAAAACAACAAATACGCCACCTGGACAAGCCAGGAAAAATCAATGAAAATCGATCTATGAAACGGAATTCGGGAAATCCTTTAAAACAACAATTACTTCACAAAGCTATGCAAAAATCTGATTTAAAAGTTTTCCGCGTGACAGCCCCATAATTTCTGTATGGAAAAGTAGATGCTTGTGTTGACTCCCAATTTGTTCGTTTTTTTTTAAATATAGAATTCATTGAACGAGCCATGATATAATTTACTACTAAAGCCAATTTGTTAAATGTAGTCTTCAAAATTTCAGACATTTTTCGGCAACCAGCGACCTACGTTTGAATACAGCAGTGTGTCCAAACTACATGTGGTGATTTAGTTTTAACCTAACTTTCAAACTATTAACAAGTCCACTCTTAGGTTGAACCCCATCTGTACCTATTCTTGATAAGTTTTTTTGTTTGTCAAGATTGCCATTATCTTTTTTACTCCTGAAAAAGCCAAATATTCTGTTAGATTAATTTGACGAGACATATAAATCTCGTAAAATTAATGTAACAGAATATTTAAATTTTTCGAGAGGAAAAATGATAATGACAATGATAATGATAACAATACTACTACTACTACTAATAGTAATAATAATAATAATAATAATAATAATAATTTTCATGATAAAAATAGTTCATAATAATTAATAAAAATGTTAAATTATAATGATTTCTATTTAAATTAAAAAGAAAGTAAAGCATCTGTAATCCGCACTATTTTATTTTACAAAAAGATAAATAAAGTGAAATCAGATAATATTGTATGTTTTATAATAATATGATATCCTTCTACTAGATTCTTTTCTATCGTAGAACTGCATAACTCAACTTTTGAGAAAATATTCAATTGGAAGAAATGGATTTCCATTTTGATTTAAGAATCAATACATTCACCAAAACGTAAATTATACTCTATTTCAGAATTATATTCTATATATAGAACACAAATTAGATTAGCTGCAAAGTTGTCGTGATAAACTTTTGAGGCAAGGTAATCAATATAATTCTTGACTATACAGGAAATCCGAAGTGATAGAATTAGCTTAAATTTGACTATAGAAATAAATTTATTTAATGAAGAAGGACATTTCCGCGAGCGCAGAAGTAATATCCTCATCTCCATTCTTTATTATACAGCATGATTAGCGTTTTGTCTTCCCATAGCTGAAATATTTTAGAACTAGCCTTAAAAGAAAGAAAAAAATCTTACAGTGAAATACATCTGATATTTTTTCTTTCTTTACATTGTTCGAAGAATGTTTAATATGCATTTACTTTTAAAAAAAAAAGTAGCATAATTTAACAAAATCGTGAGATGACGGAATCATTATCGCAACTGAACAAAATTAATGAATTGAGGCTATTATTTAGTATAAATTATAAAATATCTCAATATAGAAAATGGCTCTCATCAATGTCTCGACCGAGTTCGTAGGCCAGCTTGGTCCGACGTCTTGTTTCAAAATGGCGGCCACTGTAAGATTTAAAACTAAAATAAATATACAAAAACTAAAAAATTCAAATGTATTATTTGCTTACGTGTTAAGCCTTGATGCAAGGATTCTGGAGCATTTTTTTTATTTCCTCTATCTTACAAAATGGCTAAGATAGAGCAATTTGAAATTCTACGGTGGCTGACATTTTGAAACAAGACAGCACATTACAAAAAAACAACGATTAATTTATGAGTTTTAGCGAACACAATTTCTCGCAAATTATTATCTTTCATTTTTGTAATCATTTTCCCATTCATACGCATAAAACTATATATTCATAATCGTTAGCACCCCTTGTGATGGTAAAATATATTAACCATTTGGTGTAATATTTTGCGAATTTATTCCTTATTACCAATTGCAACTTTCCCGCACTATTATGTTTCGATTATATAAATTTCGGTTTTTTCGACTCACCCTATTATACAGTTCAAAATAGTTTTTCTGGAGGTTATAAACAATAAGGTTAAACAGTTACATAGAACCACATGTTCTATGTATCCATAAACCAAACTATTGGTTGTATTTCTGACAATATTATTTAGAATGTAATTTGTAGCCCCACCCTAATCTATAATCCGCAATATTTTATTTTACAATAAGATAAATAAAGTGAAGATAATATTGCATGTTTTATAATAATATGATATCCTTCTACTAGATGTTTTTTCTATCGTAGAACTGCATAACTCAACTTTTCAGAAAATATTCAATTGGAAGAAATGGATTTCCATTTTGATTTAAGAATCAATACATTCACCAAAAGGTAAATTATCCTCTATTTCAGAATTATATTATATATATATATAGAACACAAATTAGATTAGCTGAAAAGTTGTCGTGATAAACTTTTGAGGCAAGGTAATCAATATCATTCTTGACTATACAGGAAATCCGAAGTGATAGAATTAGCTTAAATTTGACTATAGAAATAAATTTATTTAATGAAGAAGGACATTTCCGCGAGCGCAGAAGTAATATCCGCATCTCCCTTCTATATTATACAGCATAATTAGCGTTTTGTCTTCCCATAGCTGAAATATTTTAGAACTAGCCTTAAAAGAAAGAACAAAATCTTACAGTGAAATACATCTGATAATTTTTCTTTCTTTACATTGTTCAAAGAATGTTTAATATGCATTTACTTTAAAAAAAAATAGCATAATTTAACAAAATCGTGAGATGACGGAATCATTGTCGCAATTAATCAAAATTAATACATTGCGGCTAGTATTTAGTATAAATTATAAAATGTCTCAATGTATACAATGTCTCTCACCAATGTCTCAACCGAGTTCGTTGGCCAGCTGGGTCCGACATCTTTTTGTCAAAATGGCGGCCACTGAAAGATTTAAAACTAAAATAAATATACAAAAAAACTTTAAAATTCGAATGTATTATTCGCTTACGTGTTAAGCCTTGATGCAAGAATTCTGGAGCATTTTTGTATTACCTCTATCTTAAAAAGGGCTGAGATAGAGCAGTTGAAAATTATAGGGCGGCTGACATTTTGAAACAAGACAGCACATTACAAAAAACCAAAGATTAATTTATGAGCTTTAGTGAACGCGATTTCTCGCAAATTATTATATTTCATTTTGTAATCATTTTCCCAATCATACGCATAAAACTATATATTCATAACCGTTAGCACGAAATTTTCGCCAAAAGGTTTTCATAAATGAAGCCAACTTGGCTATAGTTGACTAATTTGGCAAATTTCTGATTCAAATTCAATATTAACGAATCTTCTGTAATCTTGTTCTTTGCATTGTTCAACTTCTCTGTTTCGACTAGCATTAGCAAAAATTTTAAAACGAAGATATAAGAAAGCTACCTTTTCCTCCCGGTACAGGCCGGAGCATCTTTTTAGTTATAATGCCATTTACAATATGATATTCTTTATTTGCTACTTACATTTTACCCTATACTAATATGAACAAACGTCAGTTTAATATATTAATGATACAATACATATTTCGACAAATGTTATACAAATTTCCTTATCTTCGAATAAGAGCAAAAATCGGGTTGGTCAAGTTATTTTTCGATCGAAGTCTGTTATACTACTTACTAAAGATTTGCGGAATTGCTCGTGCTCCAATAAAGTATAATTTGAGTTTACGGAATCTCAGTTTAGTTAAAGTGTCATTTTGTGCTATTATTCTGTGATAGTATATTATACAGAATTCGTTACAAACATTTTGGAGTTATTTCAGACTCAGTTTCTGATTCAGTGAAAAATGGAAAAGACAGAAATCGCTCCACACTCCACCTATCACTTTGCGTTTTTGCCGTATTTATAAGAATTGAAGAGTAAACTAGTTAAAAACAGGTGTTCACTTGTTAATGTCTGTACATTTATTATTTTGTACATTTTACCAATTCTTTCAGACATTATTTAAAAAAAAACCTGGTTAAAAATCCTTACTAAAAACGTCCCTCATTTAAAAAATGTAAAAACAGTCTTCAATAAAAATCTCCACCATTCCACAAAAGCTCTTTCACACCCCCCCCCCCCCGCTAGGACAACTGATGATGCCCTAGCGGGTGGTTAAATTGCTAATACAGACTTGTTCTTAGGGCCCGATTCTGAATAAGGTTTTATTGGTGACTGAGACCCACTCCATGTATTTAACCCCCTTCCTTCACATCAATGCTGGGTGGTTGATGTTTCTGCCTTGATTGGAGGTATAGTGCTCGCAGCGCCATCTATTGCCGGTAATTTGAACTAAAATCAGGAATCGCAGTAAAAAAAATTCCTGACATCATACATTACTTTCCCGCAAGAATATTTTTAATATCTGTCACCGTTTGGAAGTTATTGAATTTTAAAATTAATCAGTTCTTTTTACGACACCCGGTATATTGCGATTTTAAACAATTTCAATATTTGACGCTATATTGATAAATAATCCAGCCCTATTGGTCATGTCAGAAAATATTTAAGGCCAATCAAATTATTAGTTACTCATCATCGATAAAATTATATATATACATAGAGAGAGAACATATATTTTATGCACTAATAAAATCTTCATGTTTTTCTAAATCACCTAGAGGAGAGAAGTATTAAAAATAATTTGATAATTTTGATCATCAAAAGTATTTTACAACATTTTTTAATAATGTTTAAATATATTTTAAACATATTATATCATTTCCAAATTTAGATAAATTAAAAATTATTGATGTTTTAGAATTAAAAAAAAACATACCCTTTACGTACTAATACCATCTTCCTATTCTTCAAAATCATGAAGACGAAATAAATAGTAAAACGTAATCTTTGCTAAAAATGCGGATTCTGTTCATCAAATGTACATGAGTACTATTCGAAAATATCCCACGTCATAAATTGTCGAACTCAACATTTTTCTACAAAAGTTTCGTAATCTTTCATTTTATAACAAAAGAAAAGTGCAGAGAATTCTGGAGCTTAAAAATATTTTGACGTTTTATAGCGTGAAAAGACTTAAGGATTAAAAAATCTACTTTAAGAAAAAAAAAAACTTTTAAATGACCTACAAAATTCTAATCGAATAATTTTTTTTTTTTAAATATCAGTAAATATAAATAATTCTACAAATTAAAAAAAAACATATCATTACTGATATTTCTTGCTGAACATGTTTTAAAATTTATTCAAATTAAATATGTTCAATAGTGTAATCAGGCAAAAAAAAAAATCTAATTATATTTGAAATTCTGACATCACGCTAATTAAACTTTTATAAAACGCTAATCATCATTTTTATAAAACATATATTCAATAACTGTCTATTAATTTTTGCTTTGGAAGTTGCAAAATACAAACACTCCTCATATTTAGAAGTGAATTGGTAATGGAACTACAAAACGGTAACATAAGAATGAAACTCATTGTATTGAATATACTTATAAAGTTTTAAAATTGTTTTTTAAAAGTATATACATAACTTTCATTAGATAATTACGTAACGATTTTAAATCAAGTTAATCTACTATTTAAAAATATAAAGCCTTTTTAGGAAATATATAATCCTAAAATAATTCTATTTTATGCAACTTTTTTATGAAACCAAAGATTGGCTATATAAATGTGAGATCAACTTTATAGTCAACCTTAAATGCATCATATAATATAAAATTAAACAGAATTTTATAAAAAATATATTTAATACAAAATTTAGAGTTAAAAAGAGAAAGTTCATTTCTTCTTGGGTGAATACATACTTTGTTCAAAAGTTAATAAATAAATTCTTTTTAATCTGTATAAATAGTAAGAACAGTAGGAAGTATTTTTCAGAAAATAAACGTCTGCTGGAAAATATATGATGCAATATAGTTTAATCTTTTGCACTATAGAGATAAATGTATTTTAAGGATAATAAGATTTAAAAAGTTTTTCGTTTCATTGTGTAAAAGAATGATAAAAATAAAGCTAAACTATATATATATACTTTATAACAAAAGTCATACGAAAACTGACACAGTAAAAAATAACAAAGAATTGTAAAATTGAACATAGACCTTATATAAATTTTGTTCATAAATCCGTTTAAACTCCATTTACATGAAGATAAATAATCAGGCTTTAACCATAGACGTAAATTTTTCTGAGTACTGGAGTGCAAAACATCTAACTGAATACTGGAATGTAATACCACAATGCAATAAATTTCATTTTTTTAACACTTTCGAGCAAAGTTGAAAAGTGTTTATGAATTCGGTTTGTCTGGCCATCTGTCCGTACTATAACTCACGTAAATATGCTCGGATTGCCATGCAATTGATATAGGTTATTCATATATGTAACAATATATTCTGTATATAAAATGAAGTATGTAGCAATTATACTTAGTTACATGCCCTCTCAAAAGAATGGCGTTATATCATGGTCCACGAGGAAAAATCCTTTGCAGTGTATTTTAATGATGTTACACTATTTCAAATATATTGAAATTGATATACGTTACAGAAGTGCTGAACTAGATGATGCTTACTATCGAATATGGTACGTGTAGCAATTAAAATTAGTTTACAGGGAAACTTAAAAGAATGCCGCTATATTGAGGTCTATGGGGAAAATTGTTTGCAGTACATTTTAATCATGTTACACTAGTACAAATATAATGAAATTGATATCAATTTATGAGGTACACTAAAACATGCTTTCCGTAGAATATAGCAGTCATTTACAGGCCCACACAAAAGTATTCGGTTACATAATGGTTTGCGGAGAAAAGCTGTTAGCATCCTATTTTAATTACGTTACACTATTTCAAATATAATGAAATTGATATACGCTACTGAGTTTTACTACAAGATGCAGGTTATATAATATGATATGTGTGTGATTTATCGTTTATTTACAGGGTCACACAAAAGATTTCGGCCTCGCATTATGGGTTTGCTTGGAACCTGTCTCCGAGGTCAAGGGGAAATTACAGTTATACGACCGAAACTTGAGTGTAGAATTCGCAATTGCATATAATGGTGTTATCGCTATTTCGAAACGCTGTACTGCAACGTCTGTACTAATACAATAATTGAAATTATTCTAAAGGATGGGTAAACATTTTAAAAATGCTACTAGTTGATAAAACAGTGTGATTTTCATTACGATTCCGAGAGAAGTAAATGTTAAATTTCATTAAAAAGTTTTTAAATTTCATTAAAAAGTTGTAATTATATATATATCGTACATATATATATATATATAAATCAACATTTGAAAGGAGGGTGGTTTGGGGGTCTGGAGGGTCATGATATATACCGAAATTTTCCGGAATTGCTTTCCTCCGAACTGCTGCAATAGGTAGCTTTATACATTTTTGCAGTGAAACCTACCTAAAAATATAATGCAGACTTTACGTAACAGTTTTTTTTTCGGACTATTTCAACATAAAAATAGTTTATAATTTCCTACAAAATTAACAAATATATTTTATAATTAAAGTGAAAAAGGGCTAATTTATATTTTAAGAATGTGTACTTCTATCTGTAAAACCGAATATTGGCTCATTACACAAATTGTAGTAATACACTGTTAAAAATTTGTAGCAAACTGTCCAGTCATTTGACCGTTTTTATAGAAAATGGTTACATAACCGTAATTTAACTCTATTCTGATCATAATATGGGCAATAATATGGTCATAAAGGAGTAAAATTACGGTTATGTAACCATTTTCTATAAAAACGGTAAATGACTGGACAGTTTGCTGCGAATTTTTAACAGTGTATGCTTAGAAAAGCACCAAATAAGTAAAAAGATTTCGATGTCACTTTTTACAAAACATTGATCAATAAATATACGGATTTTTAAAAATATAATCCCGTATCAAATGTATATATTTTGTACCATATATGTAAACAACCTAATATAATAAAACAGCCGATTCAATATAATGTAGTTTTTCGTAAGTTACTTTACTAACTTAGTACATTACATACATTTTCGTAATGTTATCCCAAAGAAATTTTGGAAGTTTTTAAGCACCTTGTATTTTTTCTAGAATTGATACATTTACGAATGCAGTAAGACATGGTAAGACAGAAACTCATAGAACCGAAAATAAAATCCGTTTTTGACAGTTGTGCCTTTTAGATGATACAGTGTCAGATGTGTTTCTATTGTATTTTCTTTATTGGATCAAAAACATTTTCCGTTTAAGGCCGTATTCCGATATACACCGTTTCGTTTTGGGAATTTTTAGTATATATTAATTTTACTTCTGCTCAACTTATTTTTTTATTTCTTTTATTTAACATAACTTGGTTTGTTTTTGTAAGAATGGTATTTTGTAATCGTTTATTTTATTGTGTGTTTTTGATAGGCAATATTTTTATATTTCTAGAATTTAGTTATAAATTATTAAATTTATTCTAAGGCATTTTTCCGTGAATTTGGCGCAGATTATAAATCACCAAAAACTCTTTAATATTACAACTTTATGCAAATTACAATAACATTAGAGTTACAAATTACAATAGAGTTAATTATGCACCACAGTCAGCTCGTAAAAATATGCACACTGGCAGTGAAATTGCAACTATGAAATATTTTAAAGACTAAGAAGTTGAAAACCAAAATATAAATAAATAAAACAAAGAGTGTAATATGAAGAAGAAAATAATACTATTTTACTATTTTCAGCAATGTAAAGTGTAACAGGCATAAAAAAATCCAGTAAGTGAATATTGTAATCGAGTTCATTTTTTATCGATTTCATTTTTTAAACAAGTGGTTTTACAGTCAAGATATTTCATTTTTATAATTATCATATTATATGTCAATTTTGTTTGTCAATTCTGATATATAGAGCTATTAGTAATATGATTAATTAATTACAAGGTTACACATATTTAAGCGCATATTAAGAAATCTTTGGAAAATTTTGCTTATACGTATTTTTTCTCATCACTGTAAGAACGCAATTTTTCGATATATTTGCCTTTTTTTAACTTTGTTCTAACATTTCCAGAAATCCGAGAAAAGGAAATCGAAACGCATAGACAAGTCCACGAGTTTAACCTCGGTTTTTTTAGCTATCAATCTCTTCAACTTCACAACCTGTCAAGAAAATCTGGTCCCTTATGTTTTATCACCGAATAGAACAAGCAATATGTTCCACTGTAAACCTCTGTCTTTATCTCTCTTGTTGCAAAGTACTGAATTAAGCGTGTACTTCAAAATTATTCCGCTTCTATGATAAAGACGGCAAAAGTCATTATCACATAAGTTATGTTGATATGATTATATTTGTTGCGTAATAAATAAATTGATTTTTTACAGAAATGTCTGCGACGAATAGTTTACATATATCTTTAGAAATCTGACATAAAGTGAAATTGAAGTACTGGTTAAATACAAGATTTACATTGACTATGTATTTCTCTGTATATTTGTAGTTTAATGTAAAAGTTCCCAGAAAGACCAAAGATTAAAAACTGTTATATAGAGAGGTATCCGTAGAATTTAAATTACTGATCTTTTAACATATGGACAATAATACCCTATGTTTCAGTTATAATTAACGTGAAGTAAGCATGTAGTCCAAACTATTTTAGAAATTATGTATTTAAATTATATTTTGATAGTTTAAGAAACATACACATAATCAATTATATAAAAAATACAATTTTACACTTTTTTATACTATGTATTTGATTTTTCATGAAACGTTTATGTGAATAAAACATTGTATGCTTCATTGTACGAATAAAAGTTGCACTAAAGAAACTGTTTGTATTTGAAATACAAATTTTCCAACTATAGTACATATAATTCCGATTTCAGAAATAAAATCCTATTTTTTACGAAATTACATTCGATTAGCTATTTATTTTTATTATTTCATGTTAGAAAAAGAAATATTCCATCTTATATGCATATTAAGTTAAATTTACATGCAACATTTTATTTCGAATCAAAATAAATAAACAATTAGAAATTATACGAAAAGATAATGAGAACAGTATGCTTAATACAAAAAAATTACTAAATATGAAACTGGCAAAACAATAGAAGACGTTTACTGTACAAATATTCCATTTTTTAAATCGAAAACAACTTATTTGATTCATCTTTTTTTTTTCATATTTTCCTTAACGTTCGTTATTTTCGTTACTTAATCAAACATTTTTTCGTGTTATGTCTTTATTTAAAAATATATACGATTATCTTTCTTCAACGTTCAAACTGTTTTTTTTTCAAGCAGCACACAAATACAGGGTGATTTTTTTTAAGTTGGGAAAGTAAAACTCTATAACAAAAGAACCACTGATCTAAGTGACCTGAAATTTCACCAGTCTGCTCCCGAAGAAATCGGAATTTTTTAGGCGTGGTAAAAAAAAAAAAAAAAAAAAAAAAAAAAAAAAAAAAAAAAAAAAACTTAAAATATGACTGACAGATGGCGTTGTAATTTAACAGAAACAAAGAATATCATCAGTGGGAGGAAAACAACTGATACGGTACTTTGAGACGGTACTCTTGACGGTACTTTGAGAAAAAGAAAACTTTATGACGCATATTAAAAACATACAAAATGCATAAATTGGGAAAAGGAACTGCAAACACCTTCGCAGAAACATAACCAAAAAAAAAAAAAAATATGGAGTAAAGCATTCGTACGGAACTGCGAAACTAACGCAAGTGATTTTCAATGTGCTGTCTACCGTTTTCAGCTACGAGTTGGAAACGTGAAACCGCATGTTCAACAACAGAGCAAAGAGTATCCGACTGGATGCTGTGGATCTGGGGCAGAATACGTGTCTTAAGGTCAGCTAAGTTCGTAACATCACCACAATACACAGTATTCTTTAGGTACCCCCAGAGCCAGAAATCGCAGGGTGCGCGTGTTTCACTTTTTTATTGCCACTGTGCGTGTGGGGTGCACAAATTCGTCTCCCGACTTTTCTGCATATACAGCGCCATCTGTCGGTGCGATTTTAAGTTTTTTTAACCACGCCTGAAAAATTCCCATTGCTTTGGTAGCATACTGGTGAAATTTCAGGTCATTTGATTCAGTGGTTCTTCTGTTATAGGATTTTACTTTCACAACTTTAATAAAAATCACCCTGTATATTTTTACTGAAATATAATGCATTTTTATAGCTACAACAGTATTATTTTATATTAAAAATGAAACTAAGATATCAAAAACGGAAATTAATTTAATACTAATAATAAATAGTAAAAAACAATAATGAAAAGGATGATAATAATATTAAAAATAAGTAGTCTTATTAGAAATGTAAATAATGTAATACATGGTTGAACATAATGTAATGCATTCCTATATATATATATATAATTTATAAAACTGGATAACCTGTACAAAATGTATACCCAATGTAAATGAATCTAATATATATATATATTTTTTAATAAGAGACACTTTTTGCAAATTGTGAAATGAAACTACAATAATGAGCGTTTCATGAAGTTAATGTCTGTATTCAACATTATGACTGTTGCGGTCCAGGCATTGCTGATAACGCGAAGCAATGGATCGCAAACACCAACCTAGGAACTTTTTTTCATTTACGGTATTAACCTGACAACCGCGGCCTTCCTGAACAATGTTTGTGAAACTGTTGACTAGTTCCTTCTGTCTCAAACTTGTAAGTCATGCAGATTGATGTGTTTGAAGCGATGTCCTACACTGTCTCTGCACTAGCTCGTGCAGGCTACATGCACCTAATAAAGAGGCGGTCAATGAAATAAAAAAGAAAAGAAAAAAAGAAAAAAATAATAGTTGGTGGGGGAAATTATAAATTAAACTAATAAATGAAAATGGGGGTGGAACTAAAAGAGAATGGGGTTCGACATTTTATTGCAATGTTTAATTTTTACTAGATATTAGTTGCTACTTCTAACTTTGTTAATTCTTAACATGTTGAATTTAACATTTCTTAATTCTGTTGAATTATTTCTTGAATCTTTGTTGAATTCAACATTTTCTTAACTTAGTTGGATTTAAAATTTAAAAATAACTACATCCCTATGAACTACACTGATTAATTATTTTTTAAGTTCTACTTGATACTTGTATAACTGTGTGTGTGTGGGGGGGGGGCTCTCTACATGCGCAATTTACTTAGTTGAGAGATAAGTGACCATTGTCATTTGATTTTAACTTAATTTAGCTACTGAAATTAATTAAATTAACGTTATTGGTTGAAGTAGTATTAGCTAACTAAGAGCTTGAATGCTTGTAAAGGTTTGAAAACTATTAGCCAAAATAAACTACTAAACTACACATGATATCTATATCCCCTAGCACTGCGGTTAAAAGAGCGATATTGGAAGGAACGGGTTAGTGTATGACCTTGACTCTTGGGGAAGCAGGTCGGAAGTCCCAAATAAAATGCTTAAGTTTCAACTGATAAGAATAAATGGCATGGATTTTTTCCACATAATCGAAAAGATACATTCAATAGAGTTAGGGATGGGTTTTGTAACAGAATGGATACAGGTTCTTTTAATATTGTAATTATGAAGACATTTGCATATTTTCATTTTCTCGAATAAATGTGTTTTTAGAAAAGCATATCGTTTTTAAATATTTTTCTACTTTTTTCAAACTATACAAATAATATTATATTCTTTGTTGTAAAAATATTTGTTTAACAATTTCGTCTGATAATATGCAAATGATGTTACAAAAAAGCATAGGTAAAGTAAAATCAAACGGACAACATGAAAGACAAAAAAGAGCATGCCAGTTATTCGAAAAACTTTTGTGTATACCATTTTTTTTAAACAACCTCCAGTTACAATTTTTACAAAGTACATCATTCTTACAGTTATTACAAATGCTTTACTGTATTCTACGTACAAAAATGCATGCTATACAGAGTAGAGAAACAAAATAAGAATGGTATTTAAGTGAAAGTAAATTACCAGTACCTCTATAAGATCATAACATATTGCAGAATTTAAAAAAAAGTTGATATTATTCACAATACTGATACAAAGTAACATAAAATATTTTAGAAACGATTATATTTTAAGTATGAAAAAAAAATAAAGTAAACATAAAACAATCAGCAAAACAAATGAATACCATAAAAAAAATGTATATATGTATATATATATATATTTGCTAGAAACAGTTTTATTTTGGAGTTAAATTCAGTATTTGATTTATGACTTGTGGTCTGTTTTTCCTTTTATGAGTTTTGTGGAAGTTCTTAAATTTTTCACAGGTGAGTAAAACCTCTAGTGTCAATAGGTTTTATTTTTGTATAATATCTATTGTTTGGTATACAGGGTAAAACTCTTTATAGTACCTGTTTATCTAATTTATGGTTAAAGTTTTAAAATAAGAAGTATGCAATTAAATAAATTCCATCCAATAAATCGGAAAATTACTTATCCAACTTACAATTCTATTATTATAAAGGTAAGCAATAGCAACATATGTTAAGGTATATCTCTAAAGGTATAATTATAAAGCAAATTCATTTGTTTTATACAGGGTGGTTGAGAATTATATGTCAAAAATGTAAAGGCAGTTAGAGGTAACCTAAATAAGCAGATTTCGCATAGGAATGCGGGTGCGGAAATGCAGTTTTGAGGCAGTGGAGGGCGCTGTTGAGTTCGGTAGATGAATGTGTTTTGCTGGCTTGAATCGCCATTCCCCGCAAGGATTTCGAGTAACATGCAGCGTTACACAAATGAGGAACATTGCCGAACATTTGGTCGTCTCCATATGGAGTTGTGCACAAGTAGATCGTTTTATGCTTCTCGGTTTGATACGGGTACTGGAAGATATGGCGGAATTCCTGCAATTAGAAGAACAAGTATTACGCACAGTAGAGGATAGTCCTTTATTAATCTCGAGAGCCGTTGAACGTGCGCATCCTTTGAGCAGCCTCATACAAAAAATACAAACGTCGCATGTTGCTCGAAATCCGTGCGGGGAATGGCGATTGAAGCCAGCGAAACTCTTTCAACCGATGAACTCAACACCGCCATCTACTGCCCCAACGTTGAATTTCCGCACCAACATTTCTATACGAAATCTACTTATTTAGGTCCCCTCTACCTGCCTTTACATTTTTGATATATAGTTCTGAATCACCATGTATATCCAATTAAAAATCATCTGTTGTTTCCAAACATGAATGTAAATATAAATTTAAATCTACTCGAAACATTTTTATTCTTTATTTAATTAAACATTTAACTACAAATTAACTGTTTCTAAAATATTACGAATGAAAAATATAAATTAAATACGCGTTATTTTGTCGTGATTTATTTTGGATTTAATACAAATCAGTGAGCGTTTTACACTATGAGTGCCGACGCGCATGAATTGATAAATACGTTTCACACTATGCTTTATAAATACTCAACGAAGCATAAAAGGTTCCCATTAATTACGGCTGAAAGTATGACTGGAAATTCAAGCATTGATCTTTAACTATAAAACTGGATTCCATCCCTTCTCAACAGTTGTAAATATTCAGTGAGTGATTTCTAATCATTAAATAGGATTTTCAAATGTTACATTTGGTAAACTGTGTATGTCTAGCATAATTTGTTTGTTTCATCTTTAAAATATTTTATGAATATTTATATCAGTTTAAAATTATAAATATATTTTGCAAAGAAAGTAATTGATTAATGGTGTATAAATGCTCATATATAAATATCTATTCTGGGTATAAAAGGGTGAAAAATAGTAATAGGATTTCATAAAATGTGCATTTTGTTTACATATTTAAGACGTCTTAAATACTGAGGTATTCCAAAAGATTGTGCATTATATTTTTATATTGCAGATTACTGAAATAAACTTATCAACGTGTTACATTTTATAAAATTTTTACGAACAAGATTGTTATAAATGGTGAATTAGATATATTCTTTCTTTTTGCTGCATTTTACAAACATAAACAAGAACGAAAAATCATGCGTCAGCGTCAAGCATATATTAGGAAACATTTTCCAACACATCCAGAAACCTGATAGAAACATCACAGTTAAATAAGGTGAAATATGATATGTAAGTAAACAATGTAGAAAATATATGACACATTTAAAAATAAAGTTTTACCAATTTCATTCTATAGTCAAAAAAAAAAAGTCGAATTAATTTCAAAATATAATCTTTAGATCAAAATATGATCTATAGATAAAATTTAGTTCATTTAAAAATTTTCTTTTCTTCAGTTTTCGCCAATAGATGGAAATGCACTCGAATTCTTTTGCATAGTTCTGTATATTATCTAAAGACTTTGTACACACCCCATATTAAGTTAAAAATTAATTCAGTTAAAACACGCATAAGGCAACTCAAAGCGGACTTCCGGCAATTACCAACTATAAACGTTAATGGATCTTGATCTTTGACTAGCCCTGCATATGAATTTATTTACACTCTATAAACTTCTATTAGTACACTAAACATAGTTTAGCAGGAAAATGCGTAAGACAATTAAAATTTACACTGTTAACCAATTCACTCCCATAATTAGTGATACTTACAAAATTTATAGACACCATGTATTATGCACCATGTATTATTTAGACCTTAAAAACGGAAACCAAAGTTAAAAACACACTTCAAGTAATTTCTCATAGGCGATGTAACCAAATATTTTTTTTGTGTCACTGTAAATGAACGATAAGCTCAGTGCACACCATACCTTTTAGAAAGCAATTTATATTCACCTCAGTAATATATAGAAATGATATTATGTTTTAAATACTGTATCACCATTAAAATATACTGCAAATGATTTTCCCCTGTGGACCATTTTGTAACAGAATTCTTTGTGTTACCCTATAAATGAATAATAATCAATTTATACCTAATATTCTACAAAAAACATGTTTTACTGCACTTCATAAATGCATATCAATTTTATTATGTTTGAAACGGTGTAGTATCATCAACATGAAAAAAAAATCCCATCGACTGCAAGGTAACGGAATAATTTTGACTGTCTCTGTAAACAAACTTTAAATGCTACACACTTAATTTTCAATAGCGATCGTGCCATGGTAAATTTCAACAACAGATAAATACTGCAGGGCAATCCGAGATATTTACAAGAGTTAGAACGTAAATGAACGGCTAGATGGTCAGACAATCCGAAGTCACAAGAACTTTTCAACTATTAGTTTTTAATGCTTACTTAAATATTTACCATGGTGAATGGGGACATTATAAAATATATATTATCAAAATAGAAATGTAAAAGTTTTATATATTGCAAGAACAAGAAAATACGGACAGTAATACATATGCAGTTGATATTAAATTAAAGATAATTGAAGATTGATCCAAAGTGTTATTGGTGTAGAAATAATCAGTTTTTAGAAGCTTTAAAAGTGCAGCTCCATTATGTATAAGATATGATAGAAAGCACTATAAGAATGCATTGTGCATTGCTTTTATAATTGTTTTTTCAAAATTTTTATTTATTTCTATATCTTAGCATTATCATCCATTTCTGAATCCGCTCTGTTTTTACTGACGATGGTTGTCTCTTTCACGAATCGAGAAAAGGCATACGTCGGCTTTTATCATTTATAATAATTCAGTTATTTGTATAAATACAAGTATGCTTCTTTTTTTCTTGTGATGGCCTTTTTGAAGAATAAAAAACAGTATTTGACCAATACCGGATTGTATAAAATTTTATAATTGCATTATTTTGATAATTCGTAACTGATAAGAGGAAAATTCCATGATAATAATATTTTCCCCTACCTCATATCGAACATTTTTGCAATTTATATTGCCTACGTATATCAAAAAATTAAAAAAAAAAAAATTAGAACCCGTCACAAATATTTAGCGAACACTCTATATAGATATATTCCTTTCTGACGTATAAACCTAATTTTTGTAATTACTTCCTTAATAGCACGTTGACAAATATATGACCAAAAGGTAAATGCAACGTGGCCATACCGCTTCTAATCGCTGTCTCGTGACGATAATTATAATCTTATCCAAGTCATATGTTTAATTTTGTGTTGGAAATGCACAAGTGACATAAGTATCTGTTGAAATAACGAAAATACCAAGCGAAATGAAAATTACTTGAGTGTCAATATAAGAAGACATTTTTTGGAATAATGCCGCTGAATGGAACAGTCCACTGAAAATAAAAACCACGATTTTTACCCAGAAGAGAAGCAATTTAGGTAATTGCACTTTTTTACTAAAAAACTCATATATGGTATAAAAGTTATGCAATTATGTGTCATTAATTTTGTTAAAATGTTATACTAAGCTTGCCAGTATCTCTTTAGTAACTTAATACTAAAACCCTATCACAATCACATTTTAAACCAAATATTTTTTTATTATTATTTTTTTTTATATTCACTATCTAAACATATACACCATCCAGAGTTCAACATACATTTCTCAAGGTATCAATCATTTCAGCTGTCAAGAAAATCAGGTCTATTATGTTTCATCACCAGACTTCAAAAAACTTTTTTATCAGAATTTAATAACAAAATCACTTACATCAATTTCAAATTAAATGATTTGTATGATATAAATGAAGGCAGAAAAAATATTTCCCTCATTGATTACAAAATGTATTTATAGCCGCTATATGTAAGATAACACAAATGACTAAACTATCTTTTGTAACTTCATAGTTACAAGCAATTGTAATTTGAGTAATACTACGAGACGGTATTTATCGGCGCCATGCAAGTAAATAAAAAAAAATCATAAAATAAACAAATAAATAAATAAAACATTTTTGTCCAAAATAAATATAATACATATAATTATACTTATTTACTAAAATATGCATGTCTGGAATAAGATTTCAAGAAATTACGTGCCATTAATTATGGAAAATGCTTATATTAAGCTTGCTAGTATCTATTTAATAAATTAATCGGAATATACTTTGGATACTTTTGTAAAGAAAATTATTTTAATTTTTTGATAAAAAATTAATTATTATATTTACATTAGAATTCGTTAATGTATTATAATTTTACAGAACAAATATATTACACTTTGTAAATAAATATATATATATTTCTCATTATATTCATCCTTTTAAACAATATTATAGTTATTTAAAATTGTTTATGTGATATTATAATTTAGATTCTTCATTTCTTTTGAATTGCTCATCTTTGAAAATGTTAAATTGTTTACCATATTAAAGATATTCATGTAAATTACACAAAATCTTTTATTGTTTTTGCAAAGATAGATGACATTTTAAACTAAAAAAATTTTTGATTATTTTTTATATCCACAGTTCTAAACGTATAGATTCTTCATTTCTTTTGAATTACAGATCTTTGAAAATGTTAAAATGTTTACCATATTAAAGATGTTCATGTAAATTACACAAAAAACTTTTTTTTTTTTTTTTTTAGAAAAGATAGATGACATTTTAAACTAAAAATTGTTTGATTATTTTTTATATATTTACAGTTCTAAACGTACAGATTCTTCATTTCTTTTGAATTGCAGATCTTTGAAAATGTTAAAATGTTTACCATATTAAAGATGTTCATGTAAATTACACAAAAAACTTTTATTTTTTAGCAAAGATAGATGACGTTTTAAACTAAAAATTGTTTGATTATTTTTTATATCCACAGTTCTAAACGTACAGATTCTTCATTTCTTTTGAATTGCAGATCTTTGAAAATGTTAAAATGTTTACCATATTAAAGATATTCATGTAAATTACACAAAAACATTTATTTTTTAGCAAAGATAGATGACGTTTTAAACTAAAAATTGTTTGATTATTTTTTATATACACAGTTCTAAACGTATACAACGTCCAGAGTTCAACATTTTTTTTCAAGTTATCAATCATTTTAGCTGCCCAGAAAATCGAGTCTATTATGTTTCATCACCAGACTTCAAAAGTTATATTTATGCTAAAAATGCTGTCACACGAAGTTTTTTTCACAGTATATGTTTACTTACTTAATCCCAATATGCTCTTGACATATTATTTTGTAAGAAAGGTTATTTGTTTTATAATTTTGGAATATTAATTATTATATTTAAATTAGAATTCGTTACTATAGAGGTATTGGGTTGTCCGGTTTTGCCGGTTGGGAAAATCAATTCGTACTGAAAATTTCTCCCGGTTAATTTTATTAGACATTAGATATCGGAATCAATGTCTAATAATTAAATGATACAATTTTCCGATGCGAATTGATTTTCCCAAATGGCACTAACATTTCGGACAACCCAATACTAGAAATTATATTATGCTTCCTTTAATTGTTAAAACAATAGAAAATATGTATAACTTCATATAATTTTATTATAATTTTGCAGAACAAATATATTGCGTTTTTTAAAATATTTATTTTTCTATACTATATTCAACATTTCAAGCAAAATTATAATTATTTAAAATTGTTTATGTTATATCATAATTCAAATTATTGCTTTCTTGTGAGCTACAGATCTTTCATAATATTAAGTAGGTTGTAATTTTAAAGATATTCATTAAAAATACACAGAAGCTAGTTTTTTTCTTTTATCTATTTCTTTCTTTCTTTCTTTATTTTCGAAACGATAGAGCACTTTTTAAACCAAAAACTAGTTTAATATTTTTCTTTTAATATTCATTGCTGTAAACGTATACAACGTTCAACAAATTGATTGTTGAAATCGTACACATCGTCGCTACCATGTCAAACTATCGAATGTGAAAAAAAATCATTTTTCATTACTTTTATAAATGAGCCAATTGTCACCACTAAATTTTAATAGGGTTTCGGGGATGCAACATCACCAGGGTTGCCAGTTTGGCCTGCTTTTCCATTCAGAAATTTCGAATCCATACCAGAAATTTAAAATGGAAATTTTTGCTTTATATAATGACAGCATATTTCGTGATTACTTAAAGTAAATTTTTTTCTCTCGAAATTTCCGGTATGAATTCGGCATCTCTGAATATAAAGGGAAGCCAAACTGCTAACCCTGTTCTTTTCAGAAATATTATTAGTATTTTTAATGTGCGAAAACTTCTAGTAAAATTTAGTGGGGACAATCGGCCCATTTTTAAAAATAATGAAAAATGCATTTTTTCATATTCGATAGTTTGACATGGTAGCGACGAATAATTCAACTTTTGTTTTCCATGTTATCAACCAATCTTTGCAGCTGTCAAGAAAATCGGGTCTATTATGTTTAATCACCAGAAACCCCACCCAGAATCACCCAATTTTCTACGCTGAAGAACGTTATCACAAGAAGTTTTTTTCACAGAATACGTTTACTTAATTAATCGAATATACTCTAGCCATCTACTTTTGTAAGGAAGGTTATTTGTTATTTTTCATATAATATTAATTATTATATTTAAAATATAATTCGTTACTATAGAAGAACGAGAAATTCTGTTATGCTTATTTTAATTGTTAACTATATAGGAAATAATGTATAATTTCAAATAATTTTATTATAATTTTACAGAACAAATATATTGCATTTTTTAAATATTTAAATTCCTTACCATTTTCAGAATTTCAAGCAAAATTATATTTATTTAAAACTACACTGTTAAAAATGTGCAGCAAACTGTCCAGTCATTTGACCATTTTTATAGGCCACAATGTAACTCTATTCTGACCATATTATTGCCCATATTATGGTCAGAAGAGAATTAAATTAAGGTTATGTAACAATTTTCTCTATAAACGGTCAAATGTCTGGACAGTTTGCTGCAAATTTTTAGCAGTGCGCTTATATTTTATCATAATTCAAATTATTTATTTCTTGTGATTTTTATAATTTTAAATGGATCGTCATACTAAAGATATTCATTTAAATTACACAAAAGTTTTTTTTTTTTTTTTTTTTTTTTTTTTTTTTGCAAGTGTATAGCACGTTTTAAACCAAAATTGATGGCTATATTTTTATAGTCATTATTGTAAACGTATATATCGCTCAACAAATTCATTGTTGTAAAAGTATACATAGTTCATCGTTTGTTTTTCACGGTATCAATCATTTTAGCTGCCAAGAAGATCGGATCTATTATGTTTCATCAATAGAATTCAAAAGTATTTTTGTATGCTGAAAATTGATGTCATCGGAAGTTTTTTTCACAATTTATTGACAAAATCGTGCACTAGGAAAGCATTCAGTGTTCATAGTCGGAACGTATTATATAATGTGTCATATATTTTTTTTTTCTTTTAGGTAACTTTCAATACAAAAAGTTACTTATTACAGCCGTTCGGAAGAATGCAATTCCAGAAAATTTTGGTATACTTTACCGATCATGACCTCCAGTCCCCAAAACCACCCTCCGTTCAAAGGTTGATATATATATATATATATATATATATATATATATGTGTGTGTGTGTGTGTGTGTGTGTGTATTGTATTACTTCGGTGTAGTGGGATGTTTGCCGTGATGTAAGTTGAGAACTTGATGGTGTAGTTTAGTTATAGTTTGTCGGTGTAGTGGGTTGTTAACTGTGGTATAAGTTGAGAAATTCTTGGTGTAGTCTGGCTTTAGTTTGCTTCCTTTCGTTATGTCTGTTTCATTCATTTTCAGTTTGTACTTGTCAAGTATGGGGAGTGTTCCATTCATAAAACTAGTTTAACGCAGCAGTACATGTCTCAAGCCATGCCACCTGACACAGGTTGTTTCAGCTTTTCTTTGTTGTTTATTGGCTTCTTTCATTTTTGCTGCAATTTGTTGTGTTCTTTTGTTATGCGTTAAAGTAGTTAGTTGCGTTTTCTGGTTCTGTGCAAATGTAGTTTGTTTTGTTTTGTTTTTCTAGTATTGAATTTATGTGGTTTATAGTTTTTGGTTGGCTTTTGTGATAATGGTTCTGCAAGTGATTTTTCATTGGAGTTTATTATATATATATATATATATATATATATATATATATATATATATATATATATATATATATATATATATATATATTATATATATATATATGTATATATATATCTGACATTTGTCATGCCGTAACTCTCTTACTTATGAACCGGTTTGGATATGACTGAGTATGTGTATAGGACATACCAAGGTATTGACCGAGTTCGCTGGTCAGCTTCATACGCCATCTTGTTTCAAAATGGCGGCCAGTTAAAAATTTTAAATATTTAAAAATTCAAAAAGATGAACAATATAGTTATAAATTGAAATAATGATTCCTTTAACTGTTAGATTGTAATACAAGGATTCTGAAACAGTTTTTGTTTTTGCTATATCTTAAAAAATGGCTGAGATATGGCTGTTTGAAATTCTAGGGTGACTGAGATTTTGAAACAATCTGATTCTTGTTATGCTGTAACTCTCATATTTATGAACCGTTATGAATGTGACTGACTGATCATGTGTACAGAACATACCAAGGTCTCGACCGAGTTCGTTGGCCAGCTTCATCCGCCATCTTGTTTCAAATTGGCGTGAGTTAATTTTGTAATTTTTTTTAAAAACTCAAAAAAATTTATAAAAAATAATAAATTGAAAAATTTGTTTTCGTTAAGTTTTAGATTGTGATACATGAATTCCGGAACATTTTTTTGTTTTGGATTTATCTTTAAAAATGGCAGAGATATGAGAATTTAAATTTATGGTTGGCTGACATTTTGAAACAATCTTATATCTATTAAGCTGTAACTCTCATGCTGAAATGCGTTTTAAAATTCAGTATTAAAAAAAACCGGGATTGAATCTTCTGTAATCGGGTTCCAAGCAATTTAGCTTCGACTGTTTGAGTAAAATTAGTTAAATTTTTAAAAACATGGAGTATGAAGGCTAACTTTTTCTCCCGGTACAGGCCGGAAGGACTTTTTACTATAGCTTTTCTCACTGATCTTGCGACATGTTCGCTTCAAAGTAACGCATAATTTAAATGGTTTTCCATCCAATAGAATAAATGTGTTGTTTAAAAGTATTTTACATCAAAAACTATATTTTAATTTACCAATCTCTAATAATAACTTCTCCAATTAATAATAATTCTCGAATTAATAGTTTCTAAGCATGCAAATTTGTAATTTACTACTATATTAATATAATACTTGGCGTAATAATAAATTCATTGCGACAGTAATGTAAAGTGGCATAAATAAATAGTAACTCAAACAGTAATATAAACATTAATAAAAATATAAACATGTTTTCGAACAAAATATGATAAAATAAGTAGAATGTAACCGCGACTGCCAATATTTAACCCAAAATTTACAATGATATTTTCTGATGATTTATACTAATGAGCACAATGTTATTTGTTCGAATTTATGTGAATGATCTCATGTTTCCCCTGCTGTTAAATTTTACAAAATTTGAAAATTGTTTAAGAATTTATACAATATAAAATTTCAACAAATTATTTGTATTTGCTAATTTTAAATTTATGGTAACAACAGATAAATTATTTATTATCTGATGAAATTTGAGTATAAATTAGGAATACAGAATTCACCTGTTTGAAATTAGCCTGCTTTCTAAAATTTGAAAAATATTGTGTATTTCAAAAATGTGCCTAAATAATAATTTTTACTTAAACTTGATTACAGAAATATATAAGACCAGCACATTTTAATGAAAGTTATGTAGCTGCCTACTGTCTACAAATTAACAAAAAAAAATTCGAAATTTAAAACGGTGAAATGAGAGAAAAGCGTTCTAAAAACATTCTAAATTACAGTTTCTACGGAATTTATGGAACTACAGAACCGATTTCAAAAGTGATGGTGACAAATTGTGACAGTTCAATTAGGTGAGTACGAAAATGAAAAAAATATTGGCTACGCGAGAATGTCATATTCGCTGCATTTTTGTCCAAAATTCTCTAGAACAAGCAATCGTTTATCTCTCGTGTGTCACCGCTCTCTTTTTTATAAAATGTACTCTAGTTTCCAAAACCGCACACGTTTGACACGCAATATAGAATTTTTTTCTATTAAACTTTCGATTAGCCTCCTAATATGTGCAATTGTAGATACATATGCATTCGTAGATAAATAACGGTAAAAAATATATATATTTTTTTCTTTTTTGAAGTCGCTTTAAAATCTCTTACTTTATACTCTTAATATAATTTTAATATAATTTATTTTTCACCACTTATGGTTCTGATTTCGAAACCCGGCTTTTCCATTTATGCATATTCACATATATTTTAATTATATCATGCTACTAATTTACATAGAATTTAAAGTAATACTTTCAATTAAAACCCTTATTTTAGATTGTGTTTGAACAACATTCTTAAAAAGAACAGGGAAAAATTAAACGGAATAGAATAAGAGTGCATAAAAATGAATTCTAAATTCTTTCTAAATTAAATATAATATGTTTCTCACTATGTTTTATTCACAATATGTTTAACGATATGTTAAATGTTTATTTATATTCAACAAGATGTTGCAATTGACTGATGTATCACTTTTACTTAAATAAAGTTCAATGTATAACAACATTTATTTCGTGTAAATTAGAGATTTTCTCCCCCATAAATACAATTGTATTCATACAATTGTACTTATACATATCCACATAACTATGACTCAATCCACTGACATAATTGAGAAATACACATACTCATGTATCTATACGGGAAAAGGAACCGGAGATTATTATCCGATTAAGGCTTGTGTGTAAATATTTTTAGGTGAATGTTTTATATCAACGTACAACCAAGGATCTTAAACACTAGAACTTGTAAACCTAGAACTACTGGGGTGGGTCATAGCTGACCAAAGGACATTAGTGATGTTATTCTTGTTTTGTTAGAAAGATACAGACACACAATAACGTTTGATGTTTAATACAACGATTTTTAATTAATGATTAATAAAATCTAGTTTATAGAATACCCAGAGTTGCCTAGCGCACAGCGTTGCCCGGGCCCGTCATCCATATATTTAAAGCTGTTTGGTAATTCTGTCAAATCAAATATTCCATCGAAATTCGATCGAATACGCATGCGTCAAAAAATCACCGGCCAATGAGGTGAGGGTCTATGACTGTCTCTACAAACGTGTTTGGGATCGTATCATCTGTTGTTTTTTTCTGTTGTCACGTTGCGTTAAACCTAGGAAGATATTTATCTAGAACTCACTGTGGAGTGTTTAGAAGGTATTTATTTTATTTATTTATTGTAATTTGTATGAATACTTAGGTGTCCATTTCGGATTTACTGTTTAAAAATGAATTTAGGCTCATACGTTGGCGAAATCCCGATGGAAATTTTTTTTTTAGATCTCTATCATTTTGTTTATATAGTACAGAAAATAATTATTCAAACGTGTAGAGCACGTAATACAAAATTGGACCACTTATGGTCTGTTTATTATCGGGAATGAATCTTATGGTGTTCCGATTGATAATGAAAACGATTATGTAAATATAATGTCAAAAGACAGTACGCACGGTAGTAATATTTTTATTATTATGTGTTCGAAAAAAGCAGAATCTGAGCATCTGAATATAAGTTATAAAATAAACAGAAATATATTATCTCTATTCGATTTAAAAGTTTTGTCATTACATAAGTGGGCTATTTTATTTGTAAAGAGTATGTATGCATTATATTGTTTGTATGTATACAAATCTTTATAATGTTTTGATTTGCAAACTCTTAATATTTGAATAATGTTTACATTATATTTGTTTGTATGTATACAAACAATATATGTATACAAAGATGTATATATACAAACAATGTATAATGTATCATGTAACAATATTAATATTTACATTGTATTGTTTGTATGTATACGTAAATCTTGAATGTTTTAAATGGGCAAATTTGTAATGTTTTTTCTGTTATTTTTTTTAAATGGATAAAAAAGATAAATTTTCAAACTTGGTATAAAAAACTTAGGTACTTTTCTCTATTATCCCATTGACCACTTTTCATAACAAAACAGAAATATATTATCTCTATTCGATTTAAAAGTTTTGTCATTACATAAGTGGGCTATTTTATTTGTAAAGAGTATGTATGCATTATATTGTTTGTATGTATACAAATCTTTATAATGTTTTGATTTGCAAACTCTTAATATTTGAATAATGTTTACATTATATTTGTTTGTATGTATACAAACAATATATGTATACAAAGAAGTATATATACAAACAATGTATAATGTATCATGTAACAATATTAATATTTACATTGTATTGTTTGTATGTATACGTAAATCTTGAATGATTTAAATGGGCAAATTTGTAATGTTTTTTCTGTTATTTTTTTTTAAATGTCAAAAAAAGATAAATTTTCAAACTTGGTATAAAAAACTTAGGTACTTTTCTCTATTATCCCATTGACCACTTTTCATAACAAAACAGAAATATATTATCTCTATTCGATTTAAAAGTTTTGTCATTACATAAGTGGGCTATTTTATTTGTAAAGAGTATGTATGCATTATATTGTTTGTATGTATACAAATCTTTAGAATGTTTTGATTTGCAAACTCTTAATATTTGAATAATGTTTACATTATATTTGTTTGTATGTATACAAACAATATATGTATACAAAGAAGTATATATGCAAACAATGTATATAATGTATCATGTAACAATATTAATATTTACATTGTATTGTTTGTATATATACAAATCTTGAATGTTTTAAATGGGCAAATTTGTAATGTTTTTTATGTTATTTTTTTTAAATGTCAAAAAAAGATAAATTTTCAAACTTGGTATAAAAAACTTGAGTACTTCTCTATTATCCCATCGACCACTTTTCATAACAAAATACTATCGCCAAACTGTATGATTAAATGCCAAAAATGCAGTCCCATTTACTTGATGTCGAAAACATTATACGTGTTTTTTATGTCATCAAGTGGTTTTTAATTCAACATTTGCGTGTATTTTTCATTATGTTTATTTGATTTATTAGTTATTTCATTAATTAAAATAACAATTGTATCCTTAAATTCTTATATTTTATTTATTTATTTTGATATTCCAATGACAACGTTCTCCCATTTATTTGGCGATAGTTTTTTTTTTATGAAAAGTGGTCGATGAGATAATAGAGAAGTACCAAAACTTAATTACGTATATGAGTATATTCTTTGACAGTATTAATCATTACTCGATATTTTAAAACTGCATCATATTTGTAGAATTATATTAATTTAAACAATGTTTCTATTGAAGTGTGAAGAACCATATACCTCTATGAAGAACCATATATTTACATAATTGTCTTCATTAGCAATCGGAACACCATAAGATTCATCCCCGATAATAAACGGACTATAAGTGGTCCAATTTTGTATTACGTGTTCTACGATATTTTTACATACATTTGAATAATCATTTTCTGTACTATATAAACAAAATGATAGAGATCTAAAAAGACAATTTCCATCGGGATTGATTTCGCGAACGTTAAAAGAGCCTAAATTCATTTTTAAACAGTAAATCCGAAATGGACACCTAAGTATTCATACAAATTATAATAAATGAAATAAATAAATACCTTCTAAACACTCCACAGTGAGTTCTATATAAATACCTTCTAGGTTTAACGCAAAGTGCAAGAAAAAAACAACAGGAGATGATCCCAAACACGTTTCTAGAGACCGTAATAGACCTTCACCTCATTGGCCGGTCCTACCGGAAGATTTTTTTTATGCATGCGTATTGGGTCGAATATTGTTGAAACATTTGACAAAATAAGCAAACTGCTTCCACCTAGGTATTTATACACAATACAACAAATAAAATAACTGCCTTCAAAACCCTTTTGATCATCACATCAGCGTGCAAGACAAATTTTTTTACCGGAAACCGTTTGATGAATTTCATTATTTTTCCGTTATCGATTGACAAATTTTACGATTTTACCGCTAACGATTGCTGAATTTCACAATTTATCGACTATTGATTAACGAATTTCATGATTTTTTCCATGAACATTTGTCGAATTGCACAAAAAAAAATTAAGAATATCGTCAAATTGTCTCGGGTAAAAAAATTTTGAATATTGTCAAATGCCATCGAGCAAAAAGTCTCTTTGTCAAATGATTTTGAAGAAAAAATCGGGAAATTCACAAAATGGTTTCGGAAAAAACTTCACCAAATGGTTTCAAAATTCTTTGAGTGACAGCGGGAAAAAAAATTTCATTTTACATTCAATCATCGCAATTGGCGAGTGTGACTAAGTTTAGCCAGTGGTGGCAATAACATCAATCACCAATTTCCAGTATTACTCGCCGATTGGTGAATGTTAATTTTGTCTTATATCACAAACTGTATTTACATATACTACTAGATATAATGATTATGAACCATGATTTTTCTGTTATTGGGCGAGATTCATGTTTTTTCAGCAATTCTTTGACGAAATTAGTGTTTTTTCAGCGATCCTTTGAAGAATTTCGCATTTTTCTCACGATCCTTAACGAAATTCGCATTTTCCAGCAATTCTTTGATAAAATACATTTTATTCCGCAATTTTTAGACGAAATTTAGTAAAAAAGCGTGATCTTTTGGTGAAATTTCCTTTTTTGCGATTCTTTGACAAAATTTGCTTATCTTTCGCGATCCTTTTGCATAATTACGTTTTTTCTGTGGTCTTTTAACAAAAGTAATGTTTTCCCATGATCCTTTGATAAAGTAGTGTTTTTTCCTCAATCATTTGACAAAATCTGTTATTTTCCCCCCGCGAAGATTGGTTAGATGTTTTTAGTCTGCAGGTGCCCTAAAAAGTCAGTGACGCCCGTTGCTGCATCGCACACATTCTTCCATGGGGCATCGAACGAAGTAAATTCAACCTAAAGAATCATTGTTTCATTCCTGACATTTCTCGAAAGAAACAACGTTCAACTCATTGACTGAATTGTAAAGGGCGAAATGTGTCAATTAGCAGAAAGTGTGCAATTTGTTCGTTCACGGAAAAAATCGTGAAATTCGTTAACCGATAGTCGATAAAATTCGAAATTCGTCAATCGATAGCGGAAGAAGTGCAAAATTCATTAATCGACACAGTGGAAAAATCGCAAAATTCATCAACTGGTTTCGGGAGAAAAATTTTTCGAATATCGTCGAATGGCTTCGAGAAAAAAATTCACAATCTGCCAATTTCGGGGATGAAATTTGCCAAATGGTTTCAAAATTTGTCGCACGACAGCAGAGAAAAAAATCTTTTTCCATTCAATCATCGCAATTGGTGAGTGTGACTATTATGTTTGACCAGTGGTGGCAATACAGTCCATTGCCAAATTTTCAGTATTACTCGCTGTTTGGCAAGTGCTAATTTTGTCCTATACTTCAAAACCCTTTTGATCATCACATCAGTGTGCAGAACAATTTTTTTTTACGGGAGACCATTTGATGAATTTCGTGATTTTTCCGTTATCGATTGACCAATTTTACTGCTATCGATTGTTGAATTTTATAATTTATCAACTATTGATTAGCGAATTTCATGATTTTTTCCATGAACGTTTGACGAATTACGCAAAAAAAATAAGAATATCGTTAAATTGTCTTGGGTAAAAAAAAAATTTAATATTGTCAAATGCCTTCGAGAAAAAAGTTGCCAGTTGAAACGGCTCTGACCTCTTTTTCATGTTATGCATCTCCGGTGTCCATCCCCCCACTCCCCCTTCCAAGTGGGATACTTTTCTAAATTTTGCACACACCCCTCATGTGATATATCGGTGGAAAAGTCTTTGACCACTTATTCATGTTATGCATCTCCGGTGTCAATCTCCTCACTTTGCCCACCCCCCAAAGCGTACTTTCTAAATTTTGCACATTACCCTCATGTTATATATCATTGGAAAGGTCTGTGACCACTTAATCATTTTATGCATCTCCAACGTCCATCTCCCCACTTTGCCCCCCCACCCCCCCAAGGGTACTTCTCTAAATTTTGCACACAACCCTCATGTTATATATTATTGGAAAGGTCTGTGACCACTTAATCATATTATGCATCTCCGATGTCCATCTCCCCACTTCCCCCCCCCCCCGAAGGGGTACTTTCTAAATTTTGCACATTACCCTCATGTTATATATCATTGGAAAGGTCTGTGACCACTTAATCATTTTATGCATCTCCAACGTCCATCTCCCCACTTTGCCCCCCCACCCCCCCAAGGGTACTTCTCTAAATTTTGCACACAACCCTCATGTTATATATCATTGGAAAGGTCTGTGACCACTTAATCATATTATGCATCTCCGATGTCCATTTCCCCACTTCCCCCCCCCCCCCGAAGGGGTACTTTCTAAATTTTGCACATTACCCTCATGTTATATATCATTGGAAAGGTCTGTGACCACTTAATCATATTATGCATCTCCAACGTCCATCTCCCCACTTTGCCCCCCCACCCCCCCAAGGGTACTTCTCTAAATTTTGCACACAACCCTCATGTTATATATCATTGGAAAGGTCTGTGACCACTTAATCATATTATGCATCTCCAATGTCCATCTCCCCACTTTGCCCCCCACCCCCCCTAAGGGATATTTTTCTAAATTTTGTTGACACTCCTCATGTCATATATCATTGGAAAGGTCTGTGACCACTTAATCATATTATGCATCTCCGATGCCCATCTCCCCACTTTCCCCCCCCCCCCCCCGAAGGGGTACTTTCTAAATTTTGCACATTACCCTCATGTTATATATCATTGGAAAGGTCTGTGACCACTTAATCATATTATGCATCTCCGATGTCCATCTCCCCACTTTGCCCCCCTTCCCCCCCTCAAAGGGTACTTTCTAAATTTTGCACACAACTCTCATGTTATATATCATTGGAAAGGTCTGTGACCACTTAATCATATTATGCATCTCCAATGTCCATCTCCCCACTTTGCCCCCCAACCCCCCTAAGGAATACTTTTCTAAATTTTGTTGACACCCCTCATGTCATATATCATTGGAAAGATCTGTGACCACTTAATCATATTATGCATCTCCGATGCCCATCTCCCCACTTTCCCCCCCAAGGGGTACTTTCTAAATTTTGCACACAACCCTCATGTTATATATCATTGGAAAGGTCTGTGATTTTTAATCATATTATGCATCTCCGATGTCCATCTCCCCACTTTGCCCCCCTTCCCCCCCCTCAAAGGGTACTTTCTAAATTTTGCACACAACTCTCATGTTATATATCATTGGAAAGGTCTGTGACCACTTAATCATATTATGCATCTCCAATGTCCATCTCCCCACTTTGCCCCCCCACCCCCTAAGGGATACTTTTCTAAATTTTTTTGACACCCTTCATGTCATATATCATTGGAAAGGTCTGTGACCACTTAATCATATTATGCATCTCCGATGCCCATCTCCCCACTTTCCCCCCCCGAAGGAGTACTTTCTAAATTTTGCACATTACCCTCATGTTATATATCATTGGAAAGGTCTGTGACCACTTAATCATATTATGCATCTCCAATGTCCATCTCCCCACTTTGCCCCCCCACCCCCCTAAGGAATACTTTTCTAAATTTTGTTGACACCCCTCATGTCATATATCATTGGAAAGGTCTGTGACCACTTAATCATATTATGCATCTCCGATGCCCATCTCCCCACTTTCCCTCCCAAGGGGTACTTTCTAAATTTTGCACACAACCCTCATGTTATATATCATTGAAAAGGTCTGTGACCACTTAATCATATTATGCATATCCGGTGTCCATCTCCTCACTTTGCCCTCCCCCCCCAGGGGTACTTTCTAAATTTTGCACACAACCTCATGTTATATATCATTGGAAAGGTCTGTCACCACTTAATCATATTATGCATCTCCCATGTCCATCCCCAACTTTGACCCCCCAAGGGTGTATTTTTCTAAATTTTGCACACACCCCTCATGTGATATATCGATGGAAAAGTCTGTGCCCACTTAATCATATTATGCTCCCCACTATGAAATTAGTCAAGTTAAAGCAACTATAAATTTTACTTTTATGGTATTATCAAGTTGTTTGCCGTCAAATTTTGACGGGTTCCATATAGTAATAAATTAAAACAAAACATAATCTTTTTATTATTTTATATCTTTAAACCAATTTTGTATGAAATTCAATTTAAAAAATGAAAAAATGGCTACAGGTTGCTCTGAATAGAGATAAAAATAATACACCCTGTACTATACATCATTTCATTTGATGAATATCATAATTTCTTAATTGTATTGATCTTAAGAATAAAAGTATTCAACTTACTTAGCCGTTAGTGTTGATCTATATTCATCTTCAGGAAGACAATTTGTGAAGCCATTAACCGATTTACAATGATAAATTATATTATATATTTATATGATGTCAAAAATTATGAACTATGACTATAGATTCAGTTATAAGTAATACAAAAAAATACCAGCATCTTAATTTGCACAAATTAAACTTTTGAAAGTACACTGTTAAAAATTTGCAGCAAATTGTCCAGTCATTTGACCGTTTTTATAGAAAACGTCTGCATAACCGTAATTTAACTGTATTCTGACCATATTATTGCTTATAGTATGGTCAGAATTAGCGTTAAATTACGTTTAAGTAACCGTTTTCTATAAAAACGGTCAAATGACTGGACAGTTTGCTGCAAATTTTTAACAGTGTAGAATATCAAGGCAATATTTTTATTGAAGGTATTTTATTTCTGTTCCTCGTTCCAATATATTATGTAAGAATAAAAATGTACATCAAGTTCGAATAATATAATTTGTATGATATACAGGGTGTCCGAAATGTCTTTCCCTCCTTCGTTACAAAATTTCTTTATATCCGCTATATGTATGATAGACATGTTAAATTGGTGCAAAAATGTTGAAAAATTACCAGGTTTTTATGCGGCAGAATTTCGCAACGTATCTGTAGTGTAACAGTGTCAGCGTCCAAGACACCGACTATGTACCTAGAATTATAAATGCCAACATAGTAGTGTGATACCTGAGGACACACTAAGCTTTTTCCTGATTTGTTAACATTTCCTGTTTTCTGAACAATGACACTGCTACACTACAGTCACATAATGGAAACTTCAAATAATAAAGTTGGTTATTTTTCCAACATTTTAGCAACAGTTTCAAATGTCTATTTTATATATAACGGATATTAATAGTTTTTTTTAATCAGGGAAATAATATTCAGGCACCCTGTATATTATTGAAAAAATGACACAATTAATGCCGAAGAGAAATAATTTTCGTTAATTAGACACAACTTTAACAATAATTTATGCATATAATTAATTTTGTTTTATGTGATATTCGATATATATGTTTTAAACATAGAAAAATATGCTTTAAATAAAAAAAAACAAATATAGATTTTTGAATAGATGAATAGAAATATATGAATTACAATTACGGACCATTTAAATGCTGTAACAAAAATTTTTGTTTCACATTACTGTTGCATTTCCTAAATACTTATACTTAATACTAAAGATCTAATCTCTTCTTCAAGTTCAATTTAAATTTACGTATTTTACTTGGAACCGATTTCTGAGCTAACGATCTAATGTAATTTTATTTTAGGATTAAGCGTTTCCCCTCATTCCGTCTTTTTCGGTCGCTTTGTATTACTTCTAAATTGAAGCTAGGCAGAAAAAACGGTTCGGAGAAGTGAACATGAATTTTTTATGAAGTTCCTACAATTGATACCAAGAAAAAAATCATTTCCTTATATATTTTTATTTCATTCTTAGAGTAGCAAGAATTCGTAATTGTATCGATTCGAAGAATAAAATGAATACCCGTGCTTAGTCATTTGTATTCATTTATATTCATGTTATGGGAGAAGTTTTGTGAAAGCAATATATAATTTACAAAGATCTATCTTTTAAATTGATACGATATCACATACTTTTAAGTATAAGCAGTAAATTTCGACAGAATATTATATAATCTCACAGAAGTATAATTTTAAAATAATTGAATCTCTGTCTATTTCATATTTTAAATTAAAACGCTATCACATAAGTTTAAATACAAGCAGTAATATTCTATATTTTAATATCGAATCTTGCATATACGAATGTTTTTATGTATAAAATTTAAACTTATTATGTTTTTGAAAAATAATATATATATATATATATATATATATATATTATATAAACTTTCACAGAGTCATACTCTATATGTTTTGAATATTAAAATTTTAAACTTTAAAATTTTAGTTTTACTATAAACTTTCATTTTATCAAACTCATATAAATTCTAAATATGCTATATTTCAATACAACTGACGAAGTTTATTGTAAAATTTTATTTTTGTAAAAAAAAATTATTATTTTAAATATAATTATATTTATCAACAATATCTTCATACATGAAACATAAAAAAACGACCCTTTCAATTAATGTACATAAACTAATTAAACAATCAATAAATAAATGTGATTAATTAAAATGAATTTTTCTTAGGAACATACTGCTTAAAAAAAAAGAAAAACTAAATAACACATTGGATATAAAAGTATACAATTAAATTTATAAACAAAAATATGCTTGAATAAAGACAATAGTTCATGAAAGAGAAAAAAATATTTTAACAAAACTTTAAATGTAAAAAAATAAAATAAAAAATAAATAAAAAATAAAAAAATTATTATTAATTATTCTATATGATTTTTCTCATTAGCTCATAAAGATGAACTTGTATTTCTATGTCAAGCTTAAATTTACAAGTATGTCTATTGTAGCATGAAGTACAGGAATTATTAAAAAAATAATTCTCAAGTGTTTATCAAGCTAAATAATTATCAGGCTAATAATTATCAGGCTAACAATTATCAAGCTAAATTATCAAGCTATATTTCCTTTTTTAGAAATAGTGTTTATAATTCGATGAAATTGGCAAAGCACAAATTAAAGAGATCTTAAAGTCTTATCCTGTGTCACATATTATGTAAATAATAGCCAAAATGTTCGTGCAGATAAGATTGTGTCATATGTTATTGATTAATAGTAACTAACGGCCATACTGTTATTAGCTTCTACTAGTGGATCAATAAGAAATTCCGGTTAATGCTACAATATTCTGTACACTATTTTGTGTTCGTTTTTTCTGTAAAGTGCATATATTGATATCTATTGACGATAATGCAAGACGACAAATTGATAGAATGTACTTAAATATACCTCTACATACATACAGATATTATAACACAAATACATGCAATATGCTGTATCTAAATCTGCAATAGCATGTGAGCGACATTTTTTAATGTAATTTTTTTATCTTATGCTCTTCAAGAGCTTCGACAAGCGCTTTTTCGAGAAGTGATCAAAGCCATACAACTGAATGATCAGCACTGTTATTGAAGGCATTGAGTACTATTTTAGATCATACATTTCAACTTGTGTTTTTCATAATTGCTTAAATTACACTTTGATATTATTGGACATTCTTAAAACCAATTATATATGTAACTATATGATAGACATAATTTAAGCATTTTTTCATAATCATTATAATTATTATTTTATAGAATGAAATATATTCCATCATTCAAGAAGTGACATTTCTTTAGCATACGTAAAAAAATACTGCTTTATTCATACACTGTAAAAAAAAATCCTGAGGTTACTAAAATTGTTTTAGTATATTTGTATTCCACAGTATTTTTTAGTAACCATTATTATAAACCGGAATCGTTGCTAGCTGTTTTATAGTAATATTGGTAGCTGTTTTCTAGTAATTCTTACATATTTTCTTGGAACTAACTGCTTAAGAATACAAAAAAATGTTTAGTAATTGCAAAGATCAATGAGAAAAATTAACATTTTTTTAGTAGATCGACCCATTTTTTTTACAGTGTATTTTTCGAGCAAATTTATATGCGTTTTGAACAAAAATTAAAAAGTAAAAAAAATTGCTGTTGAAAGTTGTGTAATTTTGTGTATCTTAAATTTAAGAAAAATTATTTTAAGATTGTTCAGTATACATTGCACTTAACCACATTTTTTTTTCTGAAGTATAAAGGTCAATCTGTATAATTCCTCGTAATATACTTTATTTCCTTATCATCATTTATTAATTTTCTCAAAAGATAAAGATGAATAGTTTTTTAAAAAAAAAATTCTTTTAAGGCTTAAAAATGTTCCCCTCTGTACCCAGTGTCTGTGGTACAGTGGATTACCACATGAAGAAAACTGAACCATGCCCTGTGAAAAGTAAATTACAATATTAATGCATTCTACGCATTATTGCATTCTATGAGCAACATGATATCGTACTTGTAATGGTTTTAAAAATAAAATATTCAACTTCCTTAGCCAATAAAATTAATTTATATTCATTATTGGGAAAACAATGTGTGAAACCATTAGCCAATGCACAGTGATAAATATATTATATATTTATATGATATCAAATAATACGAACGATGACTATAACTTCAGTTATAATTAATACAAGAAAAAAAAACAGTGTCTAAATTTGTTCAAAGTAAACTTTTGAAATTAGAATATCAAGTCCATACTTTCATTGAAGATATTTTATTTTATTTTGTACCAAGTTACAATATATATGAGAATAAAAATTTACATCAAGTTCGAATCTTATTCTTTGTATGATGTACAGGGCATCCGCAAAGTCCCCCCCCCTTTTGAATACAAAATTTATTCATATCTGATATACCGGGTGAACCAAAAATTCGTTAAAGTTTAAACATTCATAAAAAAGGAAGAAATTATGATAAAGAAGTGAGGTTTGCAAGAAAGGGCTAACAAGGTAGTCGGATATTTTTTAGCAGCCAAAATAAAAATAAAAAATAGTTAAAAAAGTCACCTGTACATGACGCTAACATAGGAGAGATTCAGCAGAATTATGCAAATTAATCCTGCAATAAAAACCGGGATACAAGAGAATTTCTTATTTTATTTCAGAACGTTACATTACCCGATCAAGCGTTCTATCGATATTCTATCTGTCGTGAGGTTGCTGCAATTGATTCTGACATGTTGCATTCAGCTGTAACGGGCGTTGTGAGTCGCTTTAGTTGTGTCGTATAATGTTCTGGAGGTCATGTTGAACAATTGTTATTGCAAAAATAAATGGAAACTGTTGTCCTGTTCATTGTGTTTCGGGTCGTCAGCGCCAGTGACTAACTCTACTAGTGAGACTCTACCAGTGACCTTTTTAACTAAAACTTTTTTTGCTGCTAAAACAAATCCGACTACCTTGGAAGCCCTTTCTTGCAAACCGCACTTCTTTATCACAATTTCCTCCTTCTTTATGAATTTTTAAAGTTTTAACGAACTTTTGGTTCACCCGGTATATGTGATGGACATGTGAAGCCGGTGCCAAAATGTTGAAAAACTAACAACTTTGCAACGTGGCTGAAGTGTAGCGGTGTCAATAGCTAGGATACTGGACCATGTACCAAGCATTGCAACTGCCAAACAGGTCTCGTGATACCAGAGGTTACGTTAAGCTCTTTCCTGATTTTTGAATATTTCCAGTTTCAAGGACAATGACGCTGCTACACTCACATTACGGAAACCTGCAGCAAAAATGTGGTTGTTTTTTCACCATTTTGCTCTAGTTTCACATGTCGATCTTCTATATAGCTGATATGAAAACATTTTTTAGTCAGGGAAAGATTTTTCGGACACCCTGTATATTATTGAAAAATGACGCAATCAATGACGAAGAGAAATATTCTTTAATAAGACGCAACTTGAACAATGATTTATGGGGACTATCACCTCTAAAATGGTCAATATTTCAATTTCATGGTTTTGATGTCAGTAAATAGTACATTTTATTCTGAGTAAAAATTTACCAGTGTTTTCAGAGGCGATAATTATTGATGAAAATATAAAGCAAAATGCAATCGTAATTCATTGTTTTTGAATGGGGAGTGAAAACTTTAAATTCATTTAATTCACAACAATGAGTTACAAACTTGCGCGCACGATTTCTCCAAAAATAATTTAGCTTAAAAAAATTTCCAACTTATTAATGTTGTAACAATGAACAAAATGAGCTAGAATCTTTTAATTTGATCAATAATAAAAAAATAATTAGCTGTAATTCATCAAAAAGCGCATTAAAAATGCATTTTTTAATTAATTACAGTTAATTATTTTTTAATTTATTGATAAAATTAAAATATTCTAGTTCATTTTCTTCATTGTTACAACATTAATAAGTTGGAAAATGTTTGAGACTCTATCTAAATTATTTTTGGGGAAATCGTGCGCGCACGTTTGTAAATCATTGTTGTGAATTAAATGAATTTATAGTTTTCACTCCCCATTCAAAAACAGAGAATGACGATTACATTTTGCTTTATATACTTCATCAATGATTATCGTCTCTGAAATCATTGGTAACTATTTACTCAGAATAAAATGCACTATTTACTGACATCAAAACCTTGAAATTGAATTTTTGACCATTTTAAAGGTGATATGTCCCCTTAAGTATATAATGAATTGTTTCTTTTCGGTGATATTCTATAAATATAATTTAAATATAAAAAATAGGTTTTAAGTATATAAACAATTAAATTCGATTATTAAAACTACGAATAGAGACATATGAATTAGAATTACTGCTGTGAAACATTTAAATGTTTTGTAAGAACATTTGTTTCGCATCACTGTTCATTTTCTAGATACTTAGCACTAAAGACCTAATATCTTCAAAGTTCAATTTAAATTTACGTATTTTACTTGGAACCGATTTCTGAGATAACGATCTAATATAATTTTATTTTAGGATTAAGCGTTTCCCCCCATTCCGTCTCTTTCGGTCTCTTTGTATCGCTGCTAAATTCAAGTTAGGCGGAAGAAACTGTTCGGAGAAGTGAACATGAATTTTTTATGAAGTTCCTACAATTGATACCAAGAAAAAAAATCATTTTCTTATATATTTTTATTTCATCCTTAGAGTAGAAAGAATTCGTAATTGTATCGATTCGAAGAATAAAATGAATACCCGTGCTTAGTCATTTGCATTCATTTATATTCATTTTATGGGAGAAGTTTTGTGAAAGCAATATATAAGATCTATTTTTTAAATTAATACGATATCACATACGTTTATGCATAAGCAGTAATTTTCTAAAAAATATTATATAATCCCACAAAAGTATAATTTGAAAAAAAAAAAATTCTATTTTATATCTAATTTAAAACGCTATCATATAAACTTATATATAAGAATTAAGTTTCTTTATTTTACGAATCTTCTCAAACGGATGTTTTTATTTATAAAATTTCTACTTTTTATCAATTAGGTTTCTTAAATACAGGAAAAACCTCCATAACGGACATTCCCGAATAGCGGACACCTTTATTTAACGGACAGTTTTGCAATCCCCACTCCCATAACCTAAATTATTTTATGTTTAACCTTTGAATAGCGGACATTCCGAACAGCGGACAGTAATTTTGGCGATAAAGGATGAAAAATGACTTTTTATAGACAGAAAATGGGAGAAAAACAAAGTAAAAATTGTCTAAATTTATCAGCGGAATTTGAAACAAGTTTTGTGACCACAGATAAATCTAGGGGGTGGCCTGGAGAAAATTACCTCCCTCCTTCGAAAAATAAAAGCGTCCCACCTTGGAAGATTTTGTATTTTCTTCTGATTGTCTAGAAGTACCAATTTCTCCGTCCCCAGAATTCCATAACACACCATACATCATTTTCTCTTTCTTGTTAAATGTAACCTCTTGTAAAATAACCTCGTTTACAAATTTCAGGATAGATAATATGCTGACTATCTATGTTTCATTGTACACAAACTCAAACAATTTTTCGGATAATCTTATAAAGTTTTTAAAAAAAAACAAAGAAAAATAAAAAAATGCAATATATTTTCATTTTAATAGGGCTCGTTCGTAAGATCCAAAAAGTAATTAATTGGATTGCATCATTGCATAACATAGAAGAGAGAAATCAGACGTCACATGGCATCATATAATCCGAGCAAAAGAAAAATAATCACTGAAAACCTAACATACGATTTTATTTATTTATTTTTGCTTAAAAAAAAAAAAAAAGTTAAGAATTATTCTATTTATTTACTTATTTTATTGGGAAATTGCGTACTGATTTTTTGGGAGTGATAATTAAAGGTGCTAAGAAAGCGACGAGTGCAAGAAAAAAAACTATTTCACAATGTCGATTACTGTTTCATTCTTGAGGCTTAACTAACACTCAAAATACATTATTCAAAGTGTCAAAATATGTTAACACCATTTTTATTATCGTTTTTTGAAAATAAGCAGTTGTACGTACTCTGAATTTAGAGTCTTGTTTGTGATTAATGTTTCGACAATGACCTCAAAACGAAAACGATTAAATTTAAAAGTAAAAATTGAAATTGTAAGTATATCAGAAGAAGATAAATTGAGTTTACGGATACTTGCTGAACATTTTAAAATAGGTAAAACACAAGTGGGAGAGATTTTACAAAATAACGAAGAAATATGAAATTTGTGGATCACTAACTCAAACAAGAAGACAAAAATACAAAAATGTGAAATAGAGGAAGACTAATTCCATTGAAATTAATTCTATAATTCTAAACTGGTTTACTTCGCTTCGTTTAAACCCTTTCAGGCACAAAGCACTTCTGTTACTGAAATGTTGAAAAGATTGAATGACTCCAGGATTTAAGAAAAAAAATATTTGAAAATTATAAAAGCTTTTCTTCATGTAAATTATAAAAAGCCAAAATGTATTTCAAAATTGTGGTACTGATGTGGCATTTTGTGATTAACATTAAGTGGGACAGAATTTAACCCACCATGCCGGAAAGGGTTAAAATCATTCCTCTCAGTGGGCCTTTGATTCAGGAAAAGGCTTTCAATGTCGCTAAAAAAACTCTTGGATTACACGATTTTAAGGCTTCCAGTGGATAACTGAAAAAATTCCGGTCTCCGCACAACATCTCTTTCAAAACAATATGTGGAGAGGCAAAATCTGTTGATCTTAAAGAAGTTGAAGATTAGTATGAACGACTGCAATCAATTTGTGAAGGTTATGAGGGTTGGGTTGGGTTGGGTTGATTATTGACGGCCAACTATCTACACTTGGGATATAGGCCCGGGATATACCCCCTTCGTGGAGGTCTTTCTAAGGGAACCTAACCCGTATTTACGCATGGATAAATCCGCGGCTCGAAGAAAACCACGAAAACTCCGAACGATTAGGCTGACGGGCGCGATTGGGTTCGAACCCAGCACCTCCCGTCTACCAGCTTCGAGTGCAGAACCTCTCAGCCACTGGTGGGGCGAAGGTTATGAGGAGTGAAACGTTTTTAATGCCGGTAAAACCGGAATCTTTATCAGAATTTTTCCGAATAAGATTTTGTGTTTTAGAAAGTATGACTTTGTAGGCGAAAAAAATGTCAAGAGGGCGACTCACTATTTTATTATGTTGTAATGCAGTAGGTGAATTTGAAATCCCTCTTATAATTGGAAAATCTCTGATACCTAGGTGTCTACCAAAGAACGTTCAATTTAATAAATTTGTTATTACGTGGAGAATGAATAAAAAAGCGTGGATGACCAGTCCTTTAATGACCAAATGGTTAACTTCCTTTGATAATAGGATGAAAAAACAACAAAGAAAAATTATCTAGTGTCTGGAAAATGCAACTTCTGATCCAAAACTTTTGAAAATCGACAATGTTGAAATTGTGTGTATCCCCCAAACACAACTTCGGTATGCCAGCCACTTGATCAAAGCGTAATACACAAGTTTTTAAAATCATGGTACAAAAAACTTTTAATACGCCACATTCTTTCAATGAATTATTCTATGAATAAACGTGAGAACTGCCTATAACTAGTTAATGTTCTCGATGCTATAATTTGGATTTTCTCATCTGTAAAAAACATAAAACTGGACGGAGTAAGAAAATGTTTCAAAAGTGCAGGCTATATATTAAAAGAAAATGAAACACATATTTCCGACACAAATGAAGAATTAAATCAAAAAAGTGAATTAATTAAATGTATAAGGAGTGAAGAAACTAACGAAATTTTCATTAATATTGATGATGAGTTACCTACTGAAGAAGAATCAGTTGATGTATGCGAATATATTCCATCAGAATTTTCGACAAAAGCTAATTCTATTAGTGGCGATCAAACAAATAATGAAACTGGAGATGCTTCCTGCAATATCGAGAATTTCCAAGAAGCGGCAAAATACAGTGAACTGTTACGCAATATTTTTGTGAAAAAAAGAATGATTCAGTAGGATTAAAACTACTGACAGAGTTAAGAGTTTACATAAAAAACAAATTACATGTAATCCGAAGCAAAAGCAAACTTTTGTAATTTTTTTTTCGTAAGAATGCATTAAAAAATGGATAAAGGAATGCACAATTTCATTTTAGTTTTATTGCTTAAAAAACAAATTTTAATTTATGATTAATCATATAATAGAGGTTTTAGGACGTATCAAATAATGAACAAATCAATTAATGAAACATTATTTCTTAGCAATTTTGAGCATCTCTGAGGTTTTCCCAATAACGGACACCTCCGAATAGCGGGCAGTTTCCGCGCTCCCGAGGTGCCCGTTATTTAGAGGTTTTACTGTATTAGATAAACTCTGACGTCATACTCCAAATTTTGAATATTAAAATTTTAAACTTTAAAAAATTGGCTTTTGCTGACAGTTATAGACTTTCATTTTATCAAATTATAAAATTCTAAATCTGCTGAATTTCGATAAAATTGACAAAGTTTATTCCAAAATTTGTTTATTGTCAAAATTTGGAAATAATTTTTCATATAGAAAAATTGAATATTATGTGATTATTAATTGAATATTACATGATATTTGAAATTATTTTATATAGAATTATTTTATATATAGAATTATTTTTACCAGCAATTTAATCATTTAAAAAATTGAAAAACAAACGAACCTTACATTTAATATACAGTAAACAAATTAAACAATTAATTAATTAACAAATTAATATTAAAGTAATTTAATTAGATTAAACAAATTAATAAATAAAAGTGATTAATTAAAATGAATTTTTCTGAGGAACCTACTGCTTATAAAAACAAACAAAATATCATATTGAATATAAATGTACACAATTAAATTTGTAAACAAAATAAGTTTGAATAAAAACATTAATTCATGAAAAGAAAAACATAATTTTAATATTGTTTTAAATGTAAAAATATATATATATATGTTTTATTTTTTCTATATGCCTACTTTTTTCCATTCGCTCATAAATATGAACATGTATTTTTATTTCAAGCTGCTTAAGAATGTCTATAGTTGGATGAAGTACAGGAATTCTTTAAAAAAAAGAGTTAAAATAAATTGAAAAACAATGCAGCTAATAATCTATATTTTCTTTTTTTAGAAATAAACTTTATAATTTGATTAAATCGGAAAAATATAAATTAAAGACATTTGCACGCTGTCTTATCCTGTGTGACATATTATGTATATGATAACCAACATGTACGTGTAAATGAGATTGTGTGATACTATATTAATTAATAGTAACTAATGGCCATTCTGTTATTAGCTTCTCCTGGTGGATCAATGAGAAATTGTGGTTAATGCTGCATATTCTATACTCTATTTTGAGATCCTTTTTTCGGAAGTGTATATACTGTTATCTCTTGGCGATCATGCAAGACGAGAAATTGATAGCATTCGCTTAAATATATCTATACAGAGATACAGTTATTACAGCACAAGTACATGCAATATGCTGTATCTATATCTCAATCAATCAATATCATGTAAGTGAAAATTTTTAAGGTTATTTTTCATCTTGTGCTCTTCAAGTGATTTGACAAACCCTATTTCGAATAGTGATACAAAAGAATGATCTGTTATTGAAAGCATTAAGTACTATGTTACAGTATGCATTTCAACTTGGGTATTTCATATATTGCGTTAATTACAAGTTGGCAGTATTGGACTTTCGTAAAAACAATTATATCTGTAAATGTGTGGTTTACATAATATAAGCATTTTCTCATAATCATTATACTTTCTATTTTATAGTATGAGATGTAGTCTTTCATTCAAGCAGTAACACTTCTTTCGCATTCGTAAGAAATACTGCTTTATTCATACTTATTTTCGCTTCTGTGTATTTTTCAAGCAAAATTATATGCGCTTTGATCAACAATTTAAAATTTGAAAAAATCAGTGTTGAAATTTTGCGTTTCTTGAATAAACAAAGTATTTTAAGATTGGTAAGTTAAATATTGCACTTAACCACATTTAAAGTTTTTTTTTTCTTTTCAGAAGTATAAAGATCAATCTGTATGATATAATTCCTCGTAATATAATTTGTTTCTTATCGTCACTTAATCATTTTCTGAAAATATAAATCTGAATAGTTTTTTATAGAAAATAACATTTAAGGCTCAAAATTGGGTCCTCTGTACCCCGTGTCCGTCGTACAGTGGGTCACTACATCAAGCATATTGAACCATGCCCAGTGAAAATTAAATTGCAATATTAATACATATTTAAAAAAAAATATTTTATTAGAAATATTTAGCCATATTTTCCAAAGCACTGGTCAAACCAATTTATTGACTTATATATAAAAAGCATTTAAAAAAATTGTACTCAATGGATTGAAATTACATTTATGAATATATCTATCACTGTTTTACTGCGATATTTAATTTTAAAAGAAAATTATGCGGCATGTGGTAAGCAATATGTAAATAAGATAACTTTAGGAATAACTTTCTTAGAAACATTTTGATGAATTCTGTTGTAGCAAATTAAAACAACATGCACAGTTCGACTCAGATATTAATGGTTTAGGTGTTATTAGTTGTTATGCGTAAAAAAATAAAATATTAAAATAATCTTCTAAATAAATTATTCTCGGTCTGATATGAATTAGTAGAGACCTACCTCAAGATATTGAAATTTCGCAAATCACAAAAGTATTTTACAATGAAATATACTTGAACATTTTATGCAGTCTTCTTCTGATTTCTAAAACTGGAAATATTCTTAGAACTATTTAAAATTTTCTATTAAAAAATTCAGAATTTAATTAGTAAAAATGGGTTGTTCATTTTCACTAATTTGATGTGCCTGAGTGTTCTCCTATGTTATCATGGATTACGAAAAAGTTCGAAAATATCTCCTTCGATATGAAACTGCAAATTTTACGAAGATTTACCAATAAATTAATGCCCCTTTTCAACTTCAATTTTTTTCTTTTAATTTTCTAATATTTATTAGCCAAAAATTTAAAAAAAAAAAAAAGTTCTACAAAAGGTTCTAAAATGATTAAATTCACCGTTAAATATGATTCAAGGCTAAAAATATTTATTACGATACTGTCATTTATGAGTACTAATATGGAAGTTAAAATAATGTAAAATAAAGAAAATTTGAAGGGGTGGTTTATTGTAATCCCATGTCTGCTGTTCTCCATTTTCATCCATTGATAATAAAAGTTGAATATTTCTAGAAATTCCTGTGATTTGCGAAGGAGTTTCATGCTGTTTACAGAAACTATTAATAGAACGTGAAGAAAAATAAAACGTGTGTTTTAATGGCGGCAAATTTCTTTAAAACAAATGTTTAAAACTCTGAATATTTAAGTAAAAAATCAAAACAATATATTTTCAGTATATTTATAATTTAATATCATTACCCCCTCCCCAAAAATATATATATATAATAAATAAATCAAATAAATCAAAGAACACAGTTGAAACAAAGGCGCTCTTTAGAAATGCAAATAAAAAATGAACCCAAACAATTTCTTGCTGAACTTACGCAAAATGCCTTAAGAAAGTAGTATAAACTTATTTTTTGTGCAGGCAACTATTTTTTTCAGGTCATGTTTTAAATGACTTCAACAAAAGACAGTTTGTCATGTCTCGAAGTCTTGATATAAGTATTTCGTAAAAAGCTACGTTGATGGACTGTTCGAGTGCTGCGGAGGATATCATTTTGAGGAACTTGATTATTAGTGATGAAACGATTATCAAACACAAAGTCGTCCACACCTTTTTAGATACTGTGAGTACTGTAGGTTCCCACGTTTTTTAAAATATAATAACGACCATTTCTTTGCTCAATTGGCGATAGATTAATGCAGAGAAAATTATAATTTTTTTGCAGCTCATGCTTCAGTGGATTTCTTTGTTAGAAATGAGACCACGTTGCCTCTGAATTACTAAGATTCTTTAAAAGATACGATGAAGTTATTTTTTTGTGTGATTGCAGTGAGCAAGTGAACATAGTCATTGAATAAATGAATAATGCAAATGGCTTTTCTGGTCATACGAAACCTGATTTCTCTTATATTAAATCTATGCCATATTTAAAATGCCTCTTCTTGCCGGGAAAATTGTGCTGTACTGATGTACGATGAGTAAAAATCAGACATGTGACGGCTCAAATATGTGCATGGACACGACTAAGTAACAACCCTTTGAAAGTGACTATCGTAGGCAGCACTGTAAAAACTGTGGACAAAGTAATATCAATGAGGGTTCATTAGTTTCTGTCGTCTATTTTCGCAAAGGGCGGTGAAGTATCCTAGCACGATAAAAGGCTCCATCCAAAAGATTCAGTATAGGTTCGATTCACGGGAAATCATTCTTCATATATATCATATATATCAAAGCAATCTTTAATTTATAAATTGTACCTGTAGTTATCAGAGCACGGTTTAAAAATAGCTGTATACTCAATGTTTTATTAAATAAAAAATAATTCATTTAAAACGTTTATTAAACAGCCCTTTATTTGAATTGCACACAAGATCCATTTATGCAAAATATTACATTATTTCGCTAGTAACTTTTCATGCAAAACCTAACTTTGCAAAAGTCTTAAGTATGTTGTTAAGGTAATTCAATAAAAACAATAGAAATATTTTCGTAACCAGAAACAACTTCCATTCAAAAAGTAAATTCTTTACAAAACTCATGATTCACTTAGTAAAATAAATCAAGTGTTCGAAAGTAGTTTTGATCAAACCTGGAAAACTTTTATCTAACTATATTATTTTCTCGAAGAAACTAAAATATGTCAGAAACATTAATTTTAACTAGTTGTTTCTTTATTAGTATTTAATGCAAATCCTTTATTAAACCTATTTTTATTTTATTTCTCTGAGTGCATAATATATTTTTTATTTTTTATTCATACAAATGTCATACCTAAGCATTGATTTTTGTAAATATTCAAATTAATATTTGAAATATCTTCTCACCTTTATGAAATGTACTGAATAGAATAATAACTACTTTTTATTTTATTTTTTTTTACAATATGAATCCTAAGTATTTTTTATAGGAATTTTATAATTAATGAAAATTAAATACGTTAATTTATAAATATTCACACTCTCTGCACGTATAAGCTTTAATAGTTTAATCTTTAAGACGGCAAAAGAAAATGCAACCAGAAATTTTTTTGGATTATTGAATATCGGTATAAAAAAAACATAATGAGATTATAACAATATTAAAACTCTAACAAATAAATTAGCAAATTATTTAAGGCTTATTTATAATTCTGTTTTAAACTTTTCTAGAAAATAATTCCTTCTTTGCAATAACTTCTTCAAAGAAAAACTATCATGAAAATATTTTTTGAAACGGTTTTGAGAATGTTTTCGGATAATACCTTTGTAAATTGAAGAAAAGTTCAGTAAAACATAAGCCTATATGTACGCATGCTCAAATAAGGGACTGACTAACACGAAAATACTCGCAGTAATAAATTCTTAAAGATTATATATTAGGCAAGAATTCCATAGCAAATTTCATAAGAAAGCTTCCCGTTGTTAAACAAATTACACATTTATTTCCTACAGTGACTGGTGAAATACATTTTCCTTCAAATAACAGTAAGGACATTTGGAATGTGTGATGTCTTGGACTGCACAACAATGTGAATGTTGTTTCAGGAAAACACCATACACGACAGCTAACTTAGATGTTTTCTTCTGCCACAGGAAACCCCATATTTCACAGAAATACTATTATTTGACTTCATAAGAGTAGATACTTTTAAGACAATTTTATGTTGCTCTTTGATAATTTATAATTCCACGATCTTATTTCAGAGTCCTGTTGAACTACACTAAAGAACATCTGGCATTGACCCAAATCTACTAGAATAAAATACATTCTACAAATCTCTTTGTACGCCGGTTAATTTACCAAACTCTTTGATATAGAGAGAGCATTTACGACTTACTAAAGAAAGGAAAAATAAACTTTATTAGCGACCTTTATATCCAATTCGGCATGGTGGTGTCATAAGGGATAGCAACGAATAGCCATCCTCAAGCAATTTACGTTCTATAACATCTGCTTGATAATGCGACGAAATAATATACATTTTACTATGGCTTTAAAATGTATTTTTTACTTTATATAATCATGTAAGTAATGAAATAAAGCAAAAATTATAATTCGGAATTTCAGATCTGAATTCAGAATTTCTGAGAGAAAAAAGAGGCCAAGCTGACAATGCAGTAGACGTGATATTTATAGATTAAATGTACGACTGAAAAGTAATTGGAAATTACAGGCAGTTATAACAGTTTTTCGCAAGTTAAAGTGTTTTCACATATTTTTAATTATTCTGCCAATATTTTTCCAAGTTGTGAGCAAAATCCTTTGCATCCACGCATTTCCGGTATTCTTACCCTTATTTTGTCAGTCACTTCGCATTTTGCGCAAGCTTCTGCGTACGGTTGCATGCGGAGAGTTTTATTCTGACTTTTTTTTGCATCTTCTTTGTATGAATTATTCGGCAAATGTGTGGCGTGACATAATAAATGAACTGAATATATATATTGTGTTTAAATGGCATGTATCACGGCGGCATTTTCCACGCAGTTTTGTTTTTATATTTTAGAAACCCTATATTTTTTCATGAGCTAATGTATCTTGTGGCTGTTAATCAAGATTGAGAATATGTTTATTATATATATATTTTTTAATATTCAACTTTTTTAAGTTTCAACATCAAAGACCTGATGTGATTTTAAATAAAATTAAGAAAAGCTAACGCTGTCTTGAACTGTTTAATCGGCTGGTACAATGACACATCCCACTGTGTATTACTCTGCTCTGATCCGAGATTAACTCTTTAAATCCCAAGCTTTAAACAACTGAATGGCCTTAGAATCCCAACACAATAGCCAAAAATGATGTTTTTTCGTCCCCCTATTTTTCACTAAGTAAGTAGTGGAAAGGACCTACTCTCTTCTCTCTTTATTCAAATTTTGACAGGTGTTACAACCCTCTGTTTATAATTGCTCCAGTTACTGAAAAAATCTTCTTTTTCTTTCTGTACTGTCCAGAAATGTCAACGCATTAACCCCATCCATCACTGAGAGAGAGTTCCACCTTGACAGCTCCCCAATCCATTTAAGGGAAAGGAAAATCTTTTAAGTTTTCCTTGGCTATTGCGAGTTTCACAGCATTAGGATAATTTCGGCTATTGCGTGATTCAAAAGTTTAAGTCAGAAAGTTTGTGAAATGCATGGAGAAATATGTTATGTTCTCTAATCAATGCCCTGGACGAGCAGTACACGTGAATTCGACAAAACACATGCGGAGCCTGTTCAAAGTTACAGGTCACAGTGCACCTTACATTCATTCTACAAGTTCTCGACCTGTGCTACTACAAAACAAGGCAGCCACAAAAAAAAATATCCCCATTGTTATTGAATAATGACAATCAACAAACTATAGATTTTTCCTCTAATGGCTACCTTGTATAATGGTCCGGTATAACATCAGATGGACAATTTTATGGACAATCTATTGGACAATCTTAATGCCTAATTTGCCAGAAAAAACGTGATAGTCCAGATATAAATATATTTATTTCAAACATTTTTTTATGTTTCACTTTATAATGTTGTCTACCCATTGAAGTCTGTTTTGTAAATGTAATTCCTAGCAATTCTACCTAAAGTAGTATGGCAATATCATTTTTTTGGAAAAATTATTTGTATGACAATATTTAGATAAAAATAGAATTTAAACGTTTAGATGATTAAAATATTTTTTATAATCAGAACTATTGTTTTTTTCCCTTATTGTTTGAGCATCAGTATTGCATGTTGATGCCGAATGTTTTAAATACTAGGATACACTTCCTAGTATAGTGTGCTTTTACGAACTATTTCAAAAACTCATAATTTCATGTTTATGACTTTCGTTAAATTAAATTCAAGCTTTAATATTTCTTAGTCAGAATTATATTAGAAATACCTATTTGTTTGTAAGTCTTTCAATGTAACACGATTTTATGTATTGTACTGTCAGGAACTTTACAAGTAATTTTATCAGAACTATAATGCATTTGGTAATAATAGAAATGGTTTTCAAAAATAGACGATTAAATAAATGAAAATTACAGATCACTGAAAAAATAATTCATTATAATTCGAATTTATATTTCTCTGTTTTCTAACAAATAATATAAATAATGGAAACGTATATTTTGCAATGAAATGAAAAGAATAAATTCATGAGAATTTCAACCATATGAAATGACAGTGCTTAAATGTATAAGCATAAAAAAGTTAAATATGTCATGGATAGTTTAAATCCAATTTTCCAGAAATATCAATTCTTTTAAAAGACCATATAACAATGCTACGCTATTGATTTCAAACTATTACAGCTAGAAAATAGGAGTTATATCATGTAAAGAGACGTGCATACATTTCTAAGCATGCTTTCACTGCTAATGTCAGATGATTGAAAAAATAATTCAATACAAATATAATTTGTATTTAGCTGTTTTCTAACAAATTATATGAACAATCAAAACACATACTTTACATTGAAATGAAAATAATAAATTCATGAGAATTTCAACCATATGAAATGACAGTTCTTAAATGTATAAGCATAAAAAAGTTAAATATGTCATGGATTAGTTTAAACGTAATTTTCCAGAAATATCAATTCTTTTAAAAGATCATATAACAATGCTACGCTATTGATTTCAAACTATTTCAGCTAGAAAATAGGAATTATATCATGTAAACAGACGTGCATATATTTCTAAGCATGCTTTCACGGCTAAAGTCAGATCATTGAAAAAATAATTCAATCTAATTATAATTAATATTTTGCTGTTTTTTAACAAATTATATGAACAATGAAAACAAATATTTTACAATGAAATGAAAAGAATAAATTCATTAGAATGTCAAACATATAAAATGACAGTGCTTAAAAGTATACGCATACAAAAAATTAAATATGTCATGGATAGTTTAAATCCAATTTTCCAGAAATAGCAATTCTTTTAAAAGATCATATAACAATGCTACGCTATTGATTTCAAACTATTTCAGCTAGAAAATAGGAGTTATATCATGTAAAGTGACGTGCATACATTTCTAAGCATGCTTTCACTGCTTTATTGAAATTCCCTACACGTAGAGAGGACTATCATTAATTATATCCGGAGGGATAGAGAAAAGTTCTATATTGATCCTTTAACGTATGCAAGATATTTACTTTAGTGATATTTAAATTACACGATTATTTAAATTCTCATAGTGCGTTATCAAAATTGTTCTGTGCCATATGATTTTAAGTTTTATTCAGAAGCACATGTTTATATACAATATTTTATAATTATCGTTCAAAGATGCTTAAAAAAATAACTTTAACCTCTTCAGTTCCGAAGCTAAAATAATAATACAAATACTTATTCATTGGTTTTTCCCAAACGAAATGACATCGTAAATGACAGAAAAAATATCTTTTCTGAAATTGATCCTTTAGGTACCTAGTAATTTAGGTTAAAAAATATGGTTCGAAAACTTCAAACTCCATTAAAACATTAATTTAATAATCATTAACCTAAATTAACTCAATCACAAATTTAAGAGCTTTAAACAAGTAAATAATCTACAAATCCTCAATTTTTTTTTTATTGAAAAAGATTTAAGTTAAATACTTATAAAAATTTCTCACTTTCTTGGTCACACTGTCTTGAAGGCATTTTGCGAACTCAGATGAAAATAGCATTTATTTTATGAGAAAATAAGCTTCGATTCTGCCATTTATTCGTTTGCTTTGAACGCAAAAAACATTCAGCTATTAAAAAGGTGATGTGAAAATGTAAAAGAAAAAAAAATGACATTTTAATTTTTATAAGGAAAATAACAGAGGCCTTTATATTTACTCACTTATCTTACAGAGGCCTTTATATTAATGAAAAATATACCTCATTTTTTTTTGAAAAAGATTTAAGTTAAATGCTTATAAAAGTTCCTCACTTTCTTGGTCATACTGTCTTGAAGGCATTTTGCAAACTCAGATGAAAATAGCATTTATTTTATGAGGAAATAATCTTCTATTCTGCCATTTATTCGTTTGCTTGGAACGCAAAAAAACATTCAGCTATTAAAAAGTGATTTAAAAATGAAAAAAAAAAACGGACATTTTAATTTTTATAATGAAAAGAACAGAGGTCTCCTTATGGGTACCCAGGGTCCGAAGAAGATATTAAAGTTTTAAAACTTTTATGAAAGCTGACATAGTGAGAATTATAGTAAAAGCGTATAGTCAGATGGAATAACATATATTAGTTTTGACACAATTTCAGCTAGTATTGTTTGAAATACTTAACTCTAGGAAAAAAGAAAAACCTGCTTTTACTGTTTTTTTAGATAAGGTAAAGCAAGGACAGTCTGCGCACAATTCAAAAGAATAGCAATAAAAAATCTAAATATCAATTTTTTGCTAAACTATCCATGAATAATTTTTACTTCATTTGTTTTTTATGCATTTCCATTGCTATTTTGTTGTTATGTTGCAATTTAATAGAACAGTTGTAATAAAACCAAGAAAGTTATTTAGCGCAATCTGTCCTTACAGGGTTAGTGGGATTGCGCACATGGGTAGGAGAGATTGTTACTAATAATAACTACAATTAAATTGTTAACAATAATAATTACACTTAAATAACATTGCTGTCAGGTTTTTGTGAACAAATTTTATTGTATTGGGAGTGAATATTTCAACCTAATGCTTAAAAAATCAGAAAAAGGAAATAATTTTAAAAACGATTAACAAAATTTAATTAAAGGAAAAAAAATAAAGAATCAGAAAAAGCAAGTCCAGATAAGATTACAAAATAAAATTATGTAACTTAATAACACATTTTAACTTAAAATTAGTCCATTTTCATTTTTCATTTTTTTATACAAATTTATCAATAAGCTGCGTAATCTCTCCTAGCATGGAAACTAATGGGAACACTGCGCCATCTCTCCTAAGTAGCAAATGCGCAAACTCTCCAATTTCGGTAGGAGAGATTGCGCGGTCTTTTATTTAAACATGGCCGCTACTAAAACGAACCGTTGATGTTCATATTATTAGTCTAGATTAGTAACTGATGAGAAATCGTTTAAGTTAAAAATATTTTGCACTATTGACATTGTATAGAAATTCTGATGAATAGCTATGAAATTTCAAGCACTTACTTTGGGAAAACAAAACAAATAGCAATACTTTATCTTAAAAGCTCAAAGCAATCAACGTGCACTTTCAAGTAGACACTCCACTACTGTTGTTGTACAACTACCTGGAGTCACTGCGCCCTCACTCTACTCCTTCCCCCCGAACCTTTATGTGCGCAATCTCTCCGACCGCGTCATCTCTCCTGGCTTTACCTTTCTGGCATTTTGTAATCTCTTTGTAGGAAATATATTTTATTATTATTATTATTATTAATATTCACTAGTAGTCAAAATTCGTACATATAGACATTTTAATGTGGACATCTTATATATGGACAGTTAATGAAAAAAAAATATATTTAATTTATTACGTGTAGGAGATTTAATAAGAATGTTTCCCTCGGATTGGAACAGTTGCTAGTATTTAAGGGACAATTGTTTTCCGATCCTCTTTGTCGTGGGGTGAGACCGAATATCTTATTCGGGATAAATTGCGTTTCCGGGAAAAATACTTGAAGGGACGTTAAAAGAAGACTTGACGAAAATACTGTCAAACCAACACGGAGGACAGTTATTATGAATTTTCAACAGCTGATAAATATGTGACCTACATTTCTACAATTTTTCAAACTATAATAAAAATAATTATCGTTTTTTATTTAAATGTGAATTCTTAAATGTAGTTTTTTTATTTCATGTAGTCTGAGTAGTCAAAAATATATTTACTTAAGGGGACCGTGGACCTACAGTTGGGTTAAAATCGACTAAAAATCGTTTTTCTTATTTTGGTTTATTACTATACTTCAATCTTAACTGCAACATTTGTAAAAAGCCGCATGCAATTACAAAGATTCCTATCAAAGATACGAACATTTCAAATTTGACAATGTAATTGAGTTACACTAAAAAATAAAACTTTAAATCGCGTTTTCTGTAAATGAGAATTTTCGCCAAGTTAAAATATTTAAAATGTTCCAGGCGTCTTATATTTTATCCAATTTTCATAATATTAAGTATTATTGTTAGCAGTGTGCTATATTTCGAAACTTGGTATTAATATACATGCATTAATGGAAAATTTCGTAGTTATATAACATTTTTCCGTGAAAATTTAAAAAAAAAATTAAATATTGGAAGTTTTTTATTAATTTTTCTCAATATATTGGTACAATTTTAAAACGCATACCAACTTTTGTTGCAATAATATAAAGCTACCATTTAACAAAACACCAAGTTCCTGAAGCCAAATTTAATGCGCATGCATCATTTTTAATTAGAGTGATTAATTAATATATTTTAATAAAGTAATTAATTAATTATACACATTTTTTAATAAAATTGCTTAATTTACTTATAAAATGTATGAATTACTATGTGTGCAAAATTTCAGTACCATTGAGTGAAAAATGAAAAAATTGGTTTTGAACGTCCACTGTCCCCTTAAATTATTTAGCAATATTCGTAAAATAAAATATTTCACTTCTTTTCTAAAGAAAGTCTAAATTTTTCATTTTCGATAAGATTAATATATTCAAACGACCTTACCCTACTCGTCAGACTGGATGATGTGACTTTTTCAGAAAAACATGCATTATGGAATGTAATAAAAAATTAAATATTTATAACGTTGATATTTTTGTAGCAGGTTAAATGTAAGGTAATTACAGAAAGTTTAATTAAATTCTGGTTGAAAGTCTGGGTTCATGAAGCAACTAATAAAAAGCTATGCTTTTATACTCTGCTTTATCCAATTACACCCAGGAAAAGGAATTGATTAAAACTACAAAACATGTTTTGTTGAGTGCATTTTGTTTGTTTTAAGCAAAATTTTTAGTTGAAATAAAAAAATCGGTTTTACTGCTTGGACAAAAAAATTAACACTCTTACAAAATTTTGACAAAATTTCATCATTTTTACTTGAATTAACAAAATCTGTTTTTTTTTTAATTTTACAATAATTTCGTAAGTTTAATTTGTAATTCCAGCAAAATTTTGTTGTTTTTGCAAAATTTAAATTGTTGTGTAGTAGCCATAACTCTCTCAGGTAATTTGATTTATTTGACTTATATAGCTATATAATTAAAGGACTAACATAATTTTTGGATATTTAAATTTTTTTTTCATTAGAACGGACCAAGGTAGTTTTAAAAATCCCCCTGTCCCATTTATTACTTTCTTCTGTCTTTACAAGATCAAAGTATTCGATTCATGAAAATTTTCGACTACCGGTTTCCGATGGATTTTGGAAGGTGCTGAACACGATTTGGCAGTTTTTAGAAAATGGCTGTCTGTCGTTAGACAAAAATTTTGTGGGCGCTCTATCTCAAGAATTAATAAAATAATTTAATAAAACTTTATATTCAATTACTTCCTGATATAAATTGTTGTTGATTAGTTTCTGGTGTAAATCGTGCAACAGGTGAAATTGCTATGTTGCATTTTTCGCGATTTCTGCAATAGATCTATCTCATTTTCAGCAGTGAATTACGCCTGTAATCTTTGAATAATAACCAGCGAATTTTTATCCTGCTTTTTACAGGCGTAATTCACTGTTGAAAATGAATTAAAAATTGCCGTATGCTGGACTGTGTATTGTCGTCTCATGTTTCCAACAGAAATTTGGATGCTATTGATGAAATTTCCATCTTGTGCTGCGGTTGCAGCCGGTCCGACATATATAAGAGTGAGAAATGCCAAGTTGGGATGTCGTTCCTTGTAGCTCAGTGGAAGAGCCTCCGAGCGCTGTTATGAGGACATGGGTTCGAGTCCCGGCTTGGGGCATTTTTCACTCGGGCATTTTTCACTGGGTCGTTTTACACTTGAAAAAAGCAGGATAAAAATTATCTTGTTATTATTCAAGCATTGCATGCGTAATTCACTGTTGAAAATAAATTTAAATATATATATATATTGGTCCAATTTACAAAAGGTTTTGTAGTATACACAAAACAAGTTTGTAATATAACATATTTTATTATTTAAACAAACAAAATATATCTTGTTGAAAAATGAAAATAGGTTGTTAAAATAACACGTAGCATATATCTATGTAACAAAAAGAATTTTGTTAATTCAAGTAAAATTTAACCATTTTACTTGAATTAACAAAACTTTTTTGCTGACAATACATAATTTTTTTGTTGGAATTGCAAAAAAATCAACAATATTTTTTTGTTGATTCAAACAAAATTTCCATTGACCCATATTTAAACGAAAAGTTTTGTTGGGTCAACGAAAATCCTCTCATATGGTATCTCATTCGTCGTTCTGCGTTTCGTATTTTCTTAGAAAAAGGGATGTTGACAGGAGAAATAATATATATGATTATTCATATGCAATAAAAGTTGGAAAGCATATCAGATCGGTATTAATTTTTTTTTTTTTTTACAATAGCTGAAATACAAACATTTAATACTTCTTCGATACAATTTTAAACTATATGCTGTTTTTGTCAAAAGTATTACCATTTAATAAATGTTTTAGTAAAGTCGATGTAACGCACATGAAACAGCACAAACGTAGCATTCAATATTTATCTGTACATAATAATACTAATAATACATTTTACACTGATTTTTGAAGTGTTTGAAAGTAATTTTGAAAGAATAGAGGATTTAAGTACCTAATTGTTATATTTTGTATATAACAATATTTCGAGTGTACGTATATAAGATAAGTCAATAACAAGTATGTACATAAAATAGGTCAAACTATTAAAAAAATAAAATTTCTACAAATCAGATATTTTTACAAGTATGATTTTAATGTCATTTTTATGCGATTTAAGACATTATTTACAAATATATTTTATAAGTTTATGAAATTCTACAAACATTTATCTTATATGCCTATATAAGCCTTCAATTAGTATTTTAATCCATTTGATAACCAATTATCTGACAAAGTACACATTGAAGATGACATTTTATCATAAGTTATAAGATTAATGATCCGATACATTTTAAAAGCCGAACCTTAGTACATGTTAATGTAAATCTTAGTGAAATAAATTTTAAAAGCGTGCATCTGGATTAATTTATCGCGTCAAAGCTCACTCTTAGTTTAATCACGCAACATCGAAACACTGCCTGTTATTCTTAATAAATGCTTTAATTAGAATCTGTGTTTATTCATTTGCCATCATTTCTGGTGAGGATTATATTTGCACTTTGTTATAGTTTTTATTTAGATGTATTTTGTGAGTATTAAAAGAACAATAAAATCTTTGAAACACGTATTTCATATTTATATACTTTTTGTAAGAGTGTTGGATATATTGTTTAATTTCATTAGAATATTTCGTTACACACTTTTCGTTATGTATCTTTTTAACATTTTATATATTATTTACATTAATACGAAACTAAACTTCTGTAATATGCTATAGCGATTTCCCTTTATTGCTAATTAAAATATATCAGAATTTATTAATATTTTCTTTAAAAAATTAAAAAATATATATTAATCTGAATGAATTAACTTATAGCATTAGATTATTTCTTTTGGAAAGCATTGCAGTGCTGTATAGTATATTTAGTAAAAACTCCACTTTTAGTCTGTAAATTATTATGCCAAGTGATTTCAAATTTTTTTTAACATACTTCCATTCATGTTAAATAAAAGAAACTAAGAAAAAAACCTTACTAAAAGTTCAAAATACATTAGTCCCTTTTTGGGTGTATCTGATGTTGGTTTTAAACATGATTTATTTGGCAATTTGTTTTATCGTCTCTTTTTATATAGGGAAAAAATGAAATTTCCAATAAAAAGTTAAAATTTCAGTGCAAATTCACCTTGTTTAATAACTAAAATTCATAAAGATACAACTAAATAATATATATATATATATTGCTTGAAGGTGCGTAAAAACATACATAAAACATTTAAAAGCACATTAAAGTTCTTTTAAAAATTCAAAACGTTTTCAACCGAAAAACTCGGTCATCATCAGTGAAAAACTAATTGTCGAGTTGAGTTGTTGTCTCTTCGCGTTTTCTTGCTTGCCCGGAATAAACTATTTTACTTCAAGGGTTTGGAATATAAGGTGGGGTGGGAAAGGTAATCAATGATGTATTAATTCATTCCAGACTGTCCATGGAATTTTCAGTTTCAAAAAGACTAAATAGAGATATACAAAGACGTGTGTCATTTATTTTAATGGTAAGTGATCTGTATAATATGGAAGTTCGTAGAATTTATAATAATAAGGATTTTGTATTTTTAATATTATTATTTATAATAAGGATTTTGAAAACAGATATACATAAACATTTCCAACTTTGAATAGGTATTTTTTTAATTATTCTATTCTTGGTTTACTTTTCTTTACATGTGAAATATATAATAAACAGGGATCACAGCGTCCTATTTTTTTTTCTATCTTTACAATAACTATTTCAAAATAATAATCATTACGGTATTTTTTTATCGTGGATGTTAAAGGAATCCACCAGAAATATTAATGTTTTTACAATAGTGGTAAAAGAGGGAGAACACAATTAATACTCCGCGAACGTTAAATTTTTTTTAAATACAAATATCACTTACAGAATGTTTCCCTCTCACTGACAAGCTCGTATTAATACATTCACTAAGCTCCATTTTTCACTGCAGTATAAGCATTTTCTAAATTAATATAATTCTACAAATGTAATACAGTTTTAATACATTGAGTAATGATTGATACCCTCAAGATTTACATTCATACAGGGTGCCCAGTAATTAACCAAAATTTTTAAATGTTTAGTAAATAAGTTTGAGAATAGATTAAAATATATATATATATTTACATCACAAATAAGTACATTTATTCAATTTAATGCACAAGATTTTCGAAGGGCTTCCAATTACTTGCAACAATATGGCGAAGACTAAGATCAAAGTTGTCCAAATCTGAACGAATAGTTGGTAGTGTGATGCCCAACATTTCAGCAGAAACGGCTTGTCGGAGCACATCTAATGATTGTGGAGGAGTTTTGAACAGATTGCCCTTCAAGTAGCCCCACAGAAAATAGTCCATTGTGTTCATATCAGGAGAATAGGCAGGCCAATCAATCCCCTGTCCTGTTGCGTCAGCACAATTCAAACCCAAAACTTTGTCAGGGAAATGTTCTGCTAAAAGTTCAAAAGTTCGTAGCGTTGCGTCACCAAATGTTACGTCCCAATTATGTCCCAATAAACAGTTATTAAAGTTTCAAATTTTCGGTTAATTACTGGGCACCCTTTATATATAATTAAGTTTTTTCATATAATTTTGGAATAATCACGCTTTTTTAGCATTTAAATTAAAATACAGGGAAAACAACATTACAATTTAGCCATTTTCTGGACAGTCAAAGGGTAAAGTTGTTTTACTGCATGGATAAGTAATTAGAAACAAAAACATTAACAAACATTTAAAAAATACATATTTTACATTCTTAACCTGCAGAACGACTAAGATATGCTGCAATTGTGACTATATCTTCTTACAAATATTTTAATAAAATCACTTGTTAACTTTAAAATAAAGTTTAATTACTGCTTAAAGTGACAAAAACATAACACAAAGTGTTTAAAAATAACTTTTAATCTGTATATGACATATGTTTCCTGCGCTTTAATGGTGACTTCTTCAAGATGAAAATGATAAATAAACTATTTTCGCAAAGTTTTTACAAATGATAAACATAAATCCTCATATCACATGTCTAATGTAAGGAGGTGCTTCAACTGGTCAAACTGAAAAACGTGAAAAATATTATTTTATTGTTTTTTTTTTCATTTTTAAATCATCGCATGCCAAATTTTACGTAATTCAAAAGAAACTGATTCGTTGCACATGCTCTCGTTTTGTGAATATATTTCTATTGATTCACGGATAATGGATGGGAAATATGCTCTTGATGGAAAAAGTATTTTACTATTCTCGAAATCAATCTTCAAAGGCTCTATTCTATGTAGTCTAGCCAAGGCTGTAGTTCTTCTGTCACGTTTGATATCTGCCATATGTTCTTTCATTCTCGTTTTAAGTTTTCTGTTTGTCATTCCTATATAGTATTGTAATGTTCCATCTGTCTGGTGAATGAGATTTCATAAACACCGGAGAGTTGATCATTATGTAGAAAAATAAATCAAATAGAACCTGATCAACTCACCGGTGTGTATGAAATCACATTCAGCAGGGCAGATGGTACATTACAATACTGCGTTAAGGAACTTTTTTTAGCACGTATGATATAATATAACTACACCTATAATGTAACAATAAGCAAATATTAGATAAAATAATATAAAGTAACTTTTTAGTAACATTAATAAATAAGGGGCATTTTTCAAAACCAAATAGAATCTGGCATGTTTTAGTTCACGTAACTTACCTGGTAAGAAAATTTCAAAAAAGTTTAGGTTTTGAGTAGATGGAATTGGAAGTGAAAATGTAATATATTTATTTCCCATGAGTGTAGAACACTACATTCTAAACACTTTAATACTAACACTTTAGTCGAAAACTAAACAAATGCAGACACACATTCGGATTAACCCTTTAAGCAATGAAAGTTCGTAAGCATTGTGCTTAATAACATGATAAATGGGAATTAATGTATACTTTATTCAATTAACATTTGGAAATGTTTCTTTTATATAAAATATGTTAAAGCAAAAACGTTTATATAACAATTAATGTTTTTATTCCATAGGAATTTAATTATTAAGAATCTGTGTGATGCAAATTATCAGCGAAATTTAACGTAATTTATATTTAACTCAAATTCCATTAATAAAAAATATCCTTCATGGGTATCAACACAACTAATATTATAAAGTAAACTTCAATCTATAGGGGAATTTCTAATTTTAAAATGTATTCCTGAAATATCTGTTATATTATGTGTATTAAATAATAATTTCTCTGCAAGACTATTGTTTAAATTGATAGATATATATTAGTTATTTGTTAGGTATTTTACTTAATACATAATTATGTAACACACTATTTTACATATCTCGAAGAACATTTGTAATGTCTAAAAAAATATTAAATGCATTTTATAATCTCGCTTTGGTAACTTTTTTATAATTTTCAATTTTTGCATTACGTATTTAAAACAGATAAAAAACACGTTACTCAACTGCGGTGATAAAATAAAATTTGAAATTCGACGTAAAATCCATTTATTGATTTAAATCTCATTATTGTAGAAAGCTACTTTTGGCACTAAAAGAATAGAGAGAGGGTTTACACGATTTTTCCATTTCTAAATTTTACACCAAATTTAAAACCTTTTATCTTTAGGGATCTAGAATGAGATTTTATGCTTTTCAATATTTTTTATTTAAAAAAAAAATAAGAATGGAACTAATTGAAGCTAGCGACGAATTTTTAATGTACTGAAAAGATTTTTTTAATTAACCTTTAGACGCGTGTAACTAAGTAACCCGCACAACACTTTTTATTACACGGAAAGGCGCGCTGGAACTCCCAGGCTCACATTTGCTTCACGAAATATACAGGATATAACCCATTTTTACCAAAACATTCTGTGTTGGAGTTTTTATATTCAATATTGACACTTTTTTACTATGTTTACAGACTTGCCAAGTCTCCGGATTTTTTAACACCGGTATTATTTTAGAGAAAATGTTGTTCTTTTAAATCGAAGAATGTCCCGATTATATAAAACAACATTTTCTGTACTAAAATATTGGTATCCAAAAAGCCGGAGACTTGGCAGATCTGTGTTTAATACATCCATCACTGTTAAAATTAGGAAAAGGATATTATCGAATATCAAACTTGTCTTTTGAATCTAATCCCTTTTGAGAATTTTTAATCGCCATTTTCTTAATATTTTTTATAGGAATTGCTTATCTCATTTCAATTAATATGGAAATATTTCAGTTTATTTTTCTGCTCATAATTCTTAAATAAAAAATAAAATTCATACAGATTACATTTAAAATACCATGTTTCTTAATAATATTTTAAAATTTATCTTACGAAACGTAAATATTGTATTTTCCTTGCTTATGAATAGGAAAAAAATTGTTTTCAGTAAGATATTTCTGAGCTCGATTATCATTGTTTGTTTTTAAGATCTATCTATCTATATATATTTCGCTTACGTTCCGCGAAAATAAGGCTGAATTTGTAGACCACCGTGTGGCAAAAATCGTAGAAACATAAAATTAATTTATTTTATTACATTCTCCCAATCAGAAGCGTTATTCCACCAATAAAACTTGCGTCATATTTAAAAGTAAAAATCCAATAGTTTTAATAAAATGTAAAAATATTAAAATTATTCCATTTAATCGCGAAAGAGCAGAACACAGAATATTTATTGAGAAATAATATTAAGTAATCCATGTAAATAGAAAGGCATCATGACAAGTAATCTGTAAAGTGAAATGTTTCCGATGAAGAAAATCACGTCATTTGGAAAAACAAAAGATGCATTTTCATTCATGAATTAAAAATTTTATTATAACTGTGTCAGTGATGCGTCATATTTATTGACGCATATTCCAGCAGCTAAATAGACTGAACCCTTACTATTTAAAGATCCTTGGTGTGTACAAAATAAAATATTTCTCATAATTATATAATTTCTAATTAATTATAATAAATATTTAATGAAACTCTAACTTTTTAAATGGCGCTTTAATCTCGGCAGGGTTGAATGGATCTGATGGTGAAAATGATGTCAGATTTGAAAGAAAGGGTACATTCTCATAAAGATTTCAGAGTGTGACGGTACGCGATAGAGTTGTTTCAAACAAACAACCGCTTTTTGAGTAGGTTTTCCATTGTTTGAAAGAGTTACATGCAGGACAAGCATAGCAATATCCAAGACATGCATAGCAACGGTTTGTTAATCGTCAATGACGTCATTATATTTGGAGTGAGAGTCTATATAAAACTAAAAAATATAGTATACGATTTTGTCAGCATGACATCATATTCTCTGGCTTTTAGATTTAATTCAGCAAGTCCAAATTCAGAGCTTAAATACAACACGAACTTTCGGCCAATCTATAAATAAAGAGCAATGATCATTAGATAGTTTTACGGTCACATGATGCATTCAGCAAAACAGCTTTTTAAACAAAAGTTTATTTTAAACGCAGCTGAAGACGTGTTTACGTTTTTTTTTTAATTTGTCAGCTGTCTGAGAGATATTCTATTCTTCAAGTCGAACGAACTTTAGATGATTATAGTTTATTTATATTGAACTATCTTTCTATCATGTAATGTTTTTCTAAGAGTTTTTCAAAATGAATTTAATCCATGCTGTAACATATTATAGGCTCAATGAACGAAGTTTTAAAATAATTGCGTTTGCAAGTTAATTTTTTATTTAATTATTTTAAATTAAAAATATTGTAAATTTCAAAATGTTTTAATGATTTATGCCCATTGGTCGCACCAACTGAATGCATTTATAATTGTCTTTTCAACAAAGATTTCAAAAGCTTTTTTTTACATTCAATTAATTTGTAAATTTCATATGTTAAAATGATTTATGATAGTACACATTCTGGTTAGATATGCTGCAAAAGTGGCAAGCGAGCGAAGCGAGAGGGTACCGCAGAGCGTTCTCAATGTGAATTGGCTCGCAATTTATAGGGGTTGGCGAGCGTCAGCGAGCAGAGGGTGCAACCTCCTAGTATTTCTGAATTCATTAATCTCTATATACAGATTTGAGAAAACAAAATCCTAACTTAACATGCTGTGTTATGAACACTTATTTTTATCGTGTTTAACCCAGAGTTTAATACGTGCTTAATATATGTTTAACACGTGCGATAGGCCTTTCCAGTCCGAATGCTATAAAAGCATTCTTCATGAAATCGCTATTTTGCGTGCGACCACGGCATTTTGAATACTAACTAGCCTATGTATGACACATATTCTCTTCTCTAAATTTCGCAATACACGTATGGTTTCACAATCTGATTTTCACGGTTATTACTTCAATATTATGCTGTATAAGTAACTGTGTTTGTTTAGTAGTTATATATAATTAGTGTGCTGGAAGGTGGAATAGATGGAATTGAAACACATCTCGCTCTTCGGGTTTGTCAGTTCAAGCGTGAAAATGCTGATTTTTCGCGGAGTTTTCGATTAGTAGTTTGTACAGAGTTTTGGTGTGAGAGTTTTCACTAATTTGGCAAGAAAGCGAGTTTAATACTTCAATAGCCATCGAAATTCATAGGATTCTATTTATAGTTATATTATCTACTTAAATGAATATATTTAGGTTCTTGTAGAACAAACGGTGATGTCATTTGGAGCCGAGATAAATGAGTTAAATTTAATAAGTTTTGGAAGTGGATCACATCATTATTTTGTAATGTTGAGCTTAGTTCATTGATCGTTTGCATTTAAATGCACTCGCTCCAATACTATTCGCCTTTTTATTGTTTAATTAATAGTTCTGTTCGGATAAATTTGTGTCAGGTCCTTCTTTCCAATTAACAGCCCCAAATGTTATGCCACAATTGAAGTTGTAGCTTATTTTTTTAAAGCGTGATTTCTTAGATTAAGAATTTACGCATAAAAAAAAAATAAAGTTTCCATAGTTAGCACATTTATTAAATTTTTAGTATAACTTTCCTTTTTATTAATATACGCACTCAAGTCTTATAAGAAGGGTAATTCCTTAAAACTATCCCTCTAGAAATAACTGGTGAGCATAGTTAGTTACAACCAAGAATATGGCGTCTAAGTATTGCAAAAAGGTGTATCGAGGGGTTAGAATGGCAGTGGAGTAAGTGAACATGTAATAATTTTAGAAATGAAGGGTTTTGTAAAACTTGTCGTATTGCAGTTGCATTAAATGGTCGAAATTGTTTTTCCCTCTGGCGACTCCCTAAGTGAACTATGCCTCATTTGACTGTCACACTGAATAGAAATTAGTATACGTTCAGAGAAAATATAGTTATCTAGATTTTTCAAATTTTCGACTTACTCCACAGTCATTCTGACCCCTCATATGTGTCCACGATAGGGTTTCTCTCAACGCCCATTAGTCGACATGGTATTTCGCGAACTATCGGAAATAAGACCAATGATCAATTTGGAAGACAATGATCATCGATTGAATGACAGCATCATTCAGTTAGTATCAAAAGAAACTATGCGCATACACTGTTAAACATTTGCAGTAAACTGTCCAGTAATTAGACCGTTTTTTTAGAAAAGGCTAACATAACCGTAATTTAACTCTATTATGACCATAATATGGGCAATAATATGGTCAGAATAGAGTTACATTGCGGCATTGTAAACATCTTCTATAAAAACGGGCAAATGCCTGGACAGCTTGCTGCAAATTTTTAACAGTGTATATATTCGATGAGAAGTTTCATGCACAAACTAAATAATCTGGTACTGTCTAGAGATGTTTTGTTTATGAGAAAAAGAAATCCAACAGAAAATGAGATGGGATTTTTATATAATATGTAATTTTAGGAAAGGATAATGCAAACGTATGGACATATAAAGCAAAATATGCGCGTAGTATACGGAATGAAAAATAGGAACGCCGGTTACAGTTGTTTTAAAAATATTTCATTAAAAAGTACTTTTTTAAACTACGAGCTTCTTATCTACAAACGAAAGTTTTAAAAATAATATATGAATTTATTGTCTGACATTACATATTTTTCTCAAGCAAAAAATATTGCATTGTTTTCGAAAATTTTCGCCTGTACTCGTGATGATATATCGAATCTGCTATCACTTAAACTTTGAGTCGTACCTCATGTAGTTTTCGATAAAAGGTTAACGATTTCGAAATTTAACTGCAGAGCGATGCTATCAAAGACTATACGCATAGTCGTTATAATGTACTTTAACACCTTATCCATGGCCGTAGAAATTTCTGTTTCCAGCTATTTGAGGAATCACTCTGCATAAACATTGTACCTATGCTATAAATACTATAAATCTCTCTTTCTCTCTCTCTCTCGATATATATATATATATCGGTTAAAATTAGTGAACGTTCTATGGAGTCTGATTGGTTGTGTCATCTATCTTGGCACCTACTATGAATTTCTGAAAAATCCCTTCAGATTCTAAAGGCCAATTCTTTCGCCAAATGTCGCGAAATTTGGGGAAAAGTCACAAACTTGGCAACATTATTTCATTTGTCGCCAAGTACTTTTCTTGGCATTGGTAATCTTGAAAGTCAATTATCCCGCAAAACCTCGCCAATGTCGTCATCAACTCGCCAATTATCACCGAATTGGGCGAAATGCTTCCAACTTTGCGACTTCGTTTACTGTCATCTGTTCAACAACTTAATAACTGTTTCAATCTTCATTCACATTGAAATGCATTGACATGTAGTGACCTCAAAATGACAGACCAATCGAATTTTCTGGAACATGTGACCTAGCCCAATGGTCTTCTGGTACCCCGAAACGTTAGGATACAAAATTAGGTCAAAATCGTTAGAACCGTGTTTCAGATAAAATTTGCATATATACGTAAACACACACAAACACACACACACAACACACACACACACACACAACACACACACACACACACACACACAAGATTTGCTCGTATCATAATATGTAATATAAATGTGTGTGTACAGAACTAGTGAAATATGCGTGACGATTTCTTTTATTGTAATATTCTACAGCAAAAAAGAATGATACAGAAAAATTAATTTCTCGTTAAAAGTTAACTCTAGCAGCAAATATATCTAAATTCAACTTGTGAAAAAGATGTTTATCTATTTTTAACATAATTAAAACATAACATTTCTTTTTAAAAAGTAATTTACGGAGCACGCATCACTTTATTTCAAGCATGCGAGTTGTTAAATATTCCCATTTGTCTTTTTACATCAGAATAATTTTAATTTCTTTGTCTTTTTGTAAACAAAACGTATTTAGTAAACCATGTTAATTTTCTATTAAAATTATAATGTTCATTTTCACTTAATGCACAACATAAGAATTTTAATATAGTGAGAACAAAATTCTTGTGTTACAATAATAAATTACGTAATTATATATATTTTTAAATAAATTATACGCAAATAAAATTAATGTTTTAAGATTTAAAATATTAAAAAAAAAATTTTCAGAAGAATTTTATGTCTTTATTTAAAAAGAAATTCCGTATAATTAATTTAAAATTACGCAGATATGAAAAAATATCTATATTGATTTTTGGCAGCTTTTAAAAAAATGAGTTATTACTTTTATGATTTCAAACACGGTTCATCATTTCAGATTTATGCTAATACTATAATCGTATGTGGAATCATTATCTGAAAGATATTTGCATGTTTCTAAACATGCTTACTAATATCATTTAGTCATACAACTAAATTTTTTCCTTAAATAATATGAATCTTATATTTATAGATAAAAATTTATTATAATCAGTGAACACTCAATAAACACTCATACATATAACATTATGTGAAGGCTTAAAAAACTACATTGCCAATTTACAGTAATATCTAAAACATACTATGTCAGTAAGCCATACAAAACTGGCCCAAATCACATTGAGAGATAAAAATATTTAATTGACAATAATAGTCATTTAATTATTGATAAAAGCTTTTGAAAACATATTTTCTTTGCCACAAAAACGGAGTAAAGTGAAAAATATCATGCATTACTGAAAAATTAATTTAATCTATCAATCGTACACACACACGTGCAGTCTAGATAGATTTTATCTTTAGTAGGAAATTTATTATATATAATTTTTATTTGGTATTTATTATATTCATATTTATTATTAGATATTTATTTTAAATTATTTATAATTCTTCCCAATGTGACATTTTAAATTCCCCCTTTGAAACTCAAAATTAGTTCCTATTTTTCAATTGAATGAATGGCATTTAACACTGAAACGACTAAACCGGTCAATTTGATGACGGGCGTATAAATAATATTTTAAACATTTCTTTTCGAAATTAAACATATACTATATATTACACATAAACTTTAATAAATAATTAAGCGAAATAATACTAAATAAAAGTTATGGGTTAAAATATGTTTACATGATTTGAGTTACATTGCCCGGTTCCACGTTTTGTTATTAATCCATAACGAAGAGTAGGAATTTTTAAAAGGTGTTGTTTTAATTTAAGCATTGCAGGCGTTTCGATAAACAAACGTTTGTAACGTGTTATATATAATTTATTTTACTTCCAAAAAGAAAGTTAAACATCAGACGTAAGATATATAAAGTTATAATTCGGTACTCTCTATGGTTGTATGGATCCTATATTTTAACCTTTTGAATCCCGAAATAGCCGAAGTTTTCCCATTGCTGTGAAACCCACAATAGCAAAGGATAGCTGAAATGATTTTCATTCCCCTTAAATGGAACGGGGTTCTGTCAAGGGGGTGGTCTCTCTCAGTGATGGATGGGATAATGTGTTGACATTTCTGGACAGTGCAGAAAGAAAAACAAGATTTTTTTTCTCTAACTCGAGCAGTGATAAACAGAAGGGTGTAACACCTGTAGAAATTTGAAAAAAGGGAGAAGGCAGTAGGGTCATTTCCACTACTTACCTAGTGTAAAAAGGTTGAAAGAAAAAACCAGCATTTTGGGCTATTTTGTTGGAATTCTAAAGTCATTCAGTTTTTTAAAGTTTGGGATTTAAAGAGTTAATATGCTGCTCCAACCGTATAATTTCATTCCGTATAATTTCATCTGTTCTTAAAGATTTCAAAGAGTGATAACTCTTTAAGAAAATTCAATTCTGGTACAAAGACTTGATTCTGTCATCTAAATTACTAACTTATGACATATTTCTACAATTCATTTTGCTTATTAAAAATAAATATACCGTCAAAATGAGTCTAATACATCGCATTCCCTTCTGTTTTACACTGCACATTTACTTTAAAAAATTGGCATGTTTTCGACTAAAAATACTGTTACATTATTTTTATTATTTTAAAGTAGAAATGTGTTGGCCGGACCGAAAAATACGAATTTTGAATTATAGAATTCTAATAGTGCGGGAAAGTTACATTACCCTGTCAATAGTAAGTGAAAAAATATCATTTTAATTGGTTAATATCTTTTGCCTCCTCAAAACGGCCAAACTTTCCAAAAACGGCCATTTTGTTCACTAAAATTAGTAAAAATTAGGAAAAAGAACGATATTTTTTTAATAGCGGGAAAATGGTCTACCAATCCATCATAATTAACTGTAAAACGTTTGACCAGATCGGTTAATAACTTTTCCTACTAAAAAAGAAAAAATAATAAAGAAAGAGGACAATCACTTTCTAATAGCTGACAATTGGTCTGTCATTCCACCATAATTATCTGTAAAAAAAAAATTAGCCATATCGGTTCATAACTTTTCCTTACACAAAACGGCCAAAATTTCGAAAAACTGCCTATAAACAGCGATTTTTTACTAAAATTAATAAAAATTAGGAAAAAGGACAAATATTTTCTACAAACGTCTACCATTACATCATAATTAACTGTAAAAAATAACCACATCGGTTAATAACTTTTCCTTTTTCAAGACGACCAAATTTTCGAAACTAAAATTAATAAAAATTACATTACTAACTGATCCGTCGATATTTTTTACAGTTAATTCTATTGGAATAGTAGACCATCTGACTGTTTCTAGAAAAAAATTGTCATTTTCCCCAATTTTTATTAATTTTAGTAAAATATGGCCGTTTTTGGCAGTTTTTTCAAAAATTTGGCCGTTTTGCGTAAAGAAAAGTAATGAACCAATATGGCTAATTTTTTTACAGCTAATTATGATGGAATGACAGACCAATTGTCAGCTATTAGAAAACGATTGTTCTCTTTCTTTATTTTTTTTTCTATGATGGAATGACAGACCAACTGTCAGCTATTAGAAAACGATTGTCCTCTTTCTTTATTTTTTTCTATGATGGAATGACAGACCAATTGTCAGCTGTTAGAAAACAATTGTCCTCTTTCTTTATTTTTTTTCTATGATGGAATGACAGACCAATTGTCAGCTATTAGAAAACGATTGTCCTCTTTCCTTATTATTATTTTTTCTTTTTTAGCAAAAAATGGCCATTTTTCGAAACTTTGGCTGTTTTGAGGAGGCCAAAAAGATATTAACCAATGAAAATGAAATTTTGCTCAGTTACTATTGACGAGATAATGCAACATTCACGCACTATTAGGATTCCATAATCCAAAATTCTATTTTTTCTGCAAAGGCCTAGTTGTAATCTACATTAAAAAAATTTAGATTCTGCATTGAGAAATTTGCGAACTGTTGACAACAAAAACAAATTCTGCAATATTTTTCAATTCCCGTGTTTTACTTCAATTTCTTTTTCTACGATTTATTTTCGTTATATTACATATGCATTTATTCCGCTGCAGTTGCCTAGAATCTTTATATATTTACTTCTGAGAAACTCGTAGCAAATTCTGTGGATTTTTCCTGTACTATTGCTAAGTACATGTTTAGGAAAACCTTTACTGATGGAATACATCTACAACTTTAATTTCAGGTTGTTTTTATGACGTCGATAGTCTTATGAAAATTAAATTAATAATTTTGTAAACAAAGTTTAAAATCAAATTTTACATTTATGAGAATAGGTCTTATTTTAAAAGTGATCTTACAAGTTTGTGTGTATTGAATATTTATATTTTATTCAATTTCTTACGAGAAATCAGTAATCCTAAAATTGTTTCAATCAATAAAACAAACATAATTATGTTAGAAATGTGTAAAATGATTTCGAATTTAAAAATATTAAAGTGCTACTCAGTTCCCCGAGAAAATCTATAACGGTAACGTGCATGAATTGATAAATGTGATTCTCAATTTGGTTGGAAAATCCCAACGAATTATAAAAGGCTCGCCTTAACCTAATTCATCTTAACCGAAGTGATAAGATGAATTTCAGCACTGATTATGAAAAATCATTTTCAATGTATATGCATATATTAAGAGTAGTGTTTGTTGACTGAAACTGTCAAGCAATCGTTTTCCTTTATAAGATTTTTATTTCACAGAAATTAAAGAAAATGTAGAGAAGTTGCATGAACATTATTGATTTTTATTACCTAATGTTATTCGAATTTAGAAATAGTTTCTTAAAATAGTTTTAAACAAAATCCACACACACATATATATACTATATATTTATATATAGAAAAACATATAAAATACATCAAAAGAGCTCTCAGTCATTGAAGTTATAAATATGTTTAATTGATAATTATGTGGAGAAGGAAGTGCAAAGTGTAAGTGAGAAGTGAAGTGTTATCGTCATGCTGTAAAATGCCCGACTTGTTAAGTATGTGTATTCAAATTGGACTGCTGTCATCCTTGAAGATTCAGGAACTAACAGGTTAAATGAAAAAAAAAAGTGTTTCGACTAACAAATGAATATCTGGCAATTATCTTAGGAAATTCAGTCATTCATTCTTGAGGTGAGGCTGAAATATATATATATATATATATATATATATGTATCACACGTCTTATTTTTATTTATACTGTTTATATGATGCCTGTGTAAAAAGTAATTAAATTTCTGAAAAAAAAGGAAATTTCTGATATCTCTGAATCTCTAAAAATATCTGAATGTAAAAAAAATCTGTGCTAATAAATTTAATTAGGATTCGTCTCATGAATGCCACTGAAAATGTTCGCTCACGGTTGACTTTCCATCTTTTAGTGCAAAGTCGCAACCATGCAATATATAAGAGTGAGAAAATGCTAGATTGGATATCGTCCGGATAGCTCCAAATTGTAGAACGTGAGGAATAGTAGAGTCAAATGGTGCGTAGTACCAAATGTTCCGGGTACAAACCGCGATCTGAATTTTTTTGCATACTGTTGGTTATACGCTGATTAGTAATTCATAATTCATATCCTTTGTTATATAAGTAATCTCCAGCGAAATTTCAATAATGCTGGATAATTTAATTAGCATATGTAATTAAATTATGTTAAACTTATATACTGTGCATCCCTAAAAATAATACAGAATTAGAGCTGACATTATACGTTCGGTAAAATATGGAATTCCGTATTTAGTGGGAAATATCCAAATATAACAATATCATCTTCGTTGACCACATATGTTTGAAGCAAATGATTTTGGATAAAAAATATTTATGTCCTTGACCATTTATATATTTTCCTAATGTGGTAAAAAATACCTTTATTTAAGAACATTTTTATCGTTTATACATATAAAAATTCTTAGCCTCGCATTCAAAGTTTTCATTGGAAGTTTTATTGGAAGATCAATTATATCACAATATAAATTAATCTTTTTTTCTAACATATATATATATATATATATATTTCAATTAAAACTATCTTTAAAATTTAGAACATATTACGCAATTGAATAGGTAATTTGAAACAGTGCATAATTTAAGCTCATCTCTTGAAACATTCATAGCAAAGTACGTAAATAACACATTTTAAATAAAAATGTTCGATTTTATCAATTCTTTAAAAAGCAGCTCTCCCTCAATATTTTTGACGACCTGTTTACATACAGATCTATAATTTTTATACTTATTGTTTTATTTTGATAATATAAATCAAATTTTCAGAACATCGGATATATGTTATGCAATTATAAATATTTATGGGCAAAAATTCAGAAGGCAAAAATTGTTTATTATTCATGAATTAATATAAAGATTTCTTTTTTTTCTTTTTTTTTTTTTTGTAAAATAAAGTTTAGGCAAAAGTCCTAACTTAATATAGTTGCATTATTTTTATATCATTCGCACTCAGAATGAAATTTTATTGCATGAAAGTGTCTTTTATGTAATTGAAAAATAGTGAATCAAGAAATTGTATTATTTTTGTGTAAATTTAAGGTATAATTACATAATGAAATTTAATGTGTAGTATGTGCAATAAATATGTGTTATATGAATTACCATTTAATGCAAATAAAAAATAATAAAATATTCAACGGACACAAATTTCCTTCTCCTTATTTAGAAATACTTTTTCTTGAATTAAACTGTTTTACTATGATTCGTTCATTTCATTCATACAAGTAAGACATTGCATTCTGACCTACAATTGCATTTGTATGAGTTTCTAGGTATATTTCCACTGCATCATAGAAAGTCACTACAGTAACTGAAGACCAATATTAATTATATCCGGTTGACAAGTAGGATTTGAGTATCGATCACTAAACATATGTAGGATATTTCGAGTGTCTCAAATACGATTTTACATTTATCTGTGGTATGCGTGCTTGTGGTTAAAATCGTATTAGAATAAATGTTCTTCAATGTTTTATTGTGAACACGATATAAAATATACCTTAAATAATCAAAACTACGAATGTTTAGAAAATAGAAGTTGCATAACACTTTACCTTGTAAAGAGGAATAGGAATTTTAAAAGTTTTAATTTATTGTAAGAGCAATATTTTAAACTGAAAAATTTAGAATATTTATAGGTAATGAACTATTTTTTAATGAATATTAATTTTAGCAACACGTAGATTTTTCTTGTTGAAATGCTTTTTTTTTCTTCTGAAAAACTGTCTTTTATAGAACACAATGAAATAGATAGATGAAACAATTATTACATATTGAAGATTATTGCAAGACAATATGCATTTGTAATAATTGATATATATATTTTTTTTCAAAACTGATATTACAATCATAATTTTACCTTATCAACACACCCTACATAAAATATTGTAAAAGATATTTTAAATATAAATTCTGAAATAGGTAAAAGTGACAAATGTGTAGTTACCATAATGTGGCTTTTCCAGGTTTCGGGAAACATATATAATAAATACACCATTTTGTGACGTATTTCTTATGATTTATAATTACCATTTTTATAAATCATAGTATATCGTTTGGAAAGATGTCTGCTGTATGTTTTACTAGTTAATAAAATAAAAAGAAAATACAGTAATGTGATATACTTTGTGATATACCTGTCCCAATAATTGTTCAGTAATCTCGTTTCCATGGCACCACAGTATATTGTTTTCATAACTAACGTAAAAATGTCCTTGTAACCTTTTTGACTATGACCTTGCTTGGATTTAATTTTAACTTTTGGATTAACAGGTGTAAAATCGTGGCTTGATGACGTCATAAACATTAAAGGTTCGATTACTCAATTGCTTAAAAGAAACATCCTTATAACGCCAAAAACAATCATCCTATTAACTAGCGGTTTATTGCATCCGATTAAGCGTCTCATTTCCAATTAAAATATAACTTTGAATTGAAATTTGGGTGAAATACAGGGTCATGAAAAATCGAAGAGTGTGGAAAATAGGATTACAAATATCTCGGCAACTCATTATCCGATCGACTTCATTCTTTATGCACATTATAATGTATACTTAAAGAGGCTCAAAATCACATAAAAAGGTGAAATGATTATTTGATTATAATGTATATAACACGTCTTTTCTTATTTTGAAATATCTAATCTGGTTATAGCTATGTATTTCTTTACAAAATACCATTTAAGCTATATATATAATACGAATTTAAAAAATCCGCCCTATCTTAAAAATATTCTGTGAATGATTATCGTCTAATGTAATTTTCTAACCATAGTTCATGAAATTCTCCCCTGTCTTTAAAAGTATTCCAGCAAGGTTTTTTACCAGTTCGTTTAAATGAGTGCGATAGCATTTATTCTTCCTTTTAAAAAACCATGAAAATAATCCACGTAACATTATATTTTTTATACAATCTGCCTAAATTTAAAGTCTTCCATTTCAATTCCAACCTCAAACAGAATTTCATTTAAAATTGTATTTCAATGTACCTAGTAGATTTTCTGCTGATTTGATTCTACTCACATTTGTTTTTCTTTCCATATCCTAAACAAATCGTGCATTTCCTCGATAGTGCATTCCCACGCCTATTTTTACTACATAGCTGAACAATATAAACCATCTTTTGTGCTTTCCACATTTTCCAAGATCCGTATCAGCATTGCATAAAAAATCATACACCTGTACTATTTATTGAACGGCAGGAGCTTCAGAGAGAGGATTTTTTGTTTTTTGACTTGCCAATATCATTCGTACGGCACGAGGACTGAGAACTTTTCAAATGGTCTCGAATAGTTTTAAATTCAAGGTCTTTCAATTTCTATTCAATCTTAAACGCCGATAGATTTTTATTTCCCTACTAAATAATTTGTTCTGTAAATCTCATTTTTGCATGCCATTTGTTTATTATTATTCTGAACGCTTCGCGCTCCTTATATCGGAAGAGACGTATTACAACTATTTTCATAATGGTTCCTCATTCGTCAAGAGCGCATGTCACATTCCGGCTGTGTCTACATGCACTGATGCTATTTAACATGACACACGAGTTTTGGAGATAGGATTTTGTGTTTTCTGATTTGTTAACATTTTCCTTCGGCATCAGGAAGAAGAATGACTCATTTAGTAATATGAATTACTGGTTTATTGTCGTTTAATTATTATGTATAATCTGATGGAATGATGGCGCAATTCTAAATCGGAGAAAGGTCTTCGCTACACTTAGAAAAATAACACTTTCAAATCTGAGTAAATAATTTTTTCTTTTTTTTTTTAAATTTTTTATGAAACGCGTTGTTTCAAATATGACACCCAATTGTTTTCAATTCTGAAATACCTGAAATACGCAGAATATTGAAACATGTACATACTCAAAACTGAGCACATAAAGGTCAGTTTCTACTCATTTTTTAAACATGGACATACTCAAAAATGATTCGATTCAGTTCAAATTCTTTTTTGAAACTTAGAAATACTCAAAAATGAGCACATAGAAGTCAATTCATACTCATTTTTGAAACATGGACATACTCAAATGGGCGCATATGATATTTTATTCTTGAGTGTGTGCATGTTTTCAGAAATGTATATATACATTTTTCAAACTTGAGTAATTTTGATTCGGAGGCATTTTGACATTGCGACATGCTCAGATTTGAGTATTTTTTGCTCATTTTTTAACATGTAGTTTTTAGAGTTTTATAATACTGCAATATAAAATACTCTCAGTTGTGGAATTGCTCTGTATTTGTGAACTGTTAAGGAGATAATAAAATAAATAGAATAAATTTCTTGAATGGTCACTGCAGAGTGAAATATGCATGTTTATGAATATGTGTGGGTACATTATCACCATTCTCCTAAACATGGATTAGTAGTCTTTATTGTCAAAAATTTAATATTCTGTTGGTGCTAGAATGCATATAAAATAAACGAAATGTAAATAATTATAAATATAAATGAATAAATAATAAAATAGTTTATTTAATGTATAACGACAATAGTTCTATCAAATAACGTTTTTTATAAGTATGTTTACTCGGCTTGTCGAAATGTAATTTAAAAATTATCATCGTTTCGTCTTATTCTTTAAAGTTTATCTTTGTTTGAAAATATATATTTAATGTAATTTAACTTTTTATAAAATATTATAATGTAAAAAAGGTTGTTTATGGAAAACAAACGTTAATGCTAGGCAATTCTTTAATAGAAATAACATAATCTAAATTTTATTATTAAAAGAGTATTGCACATTTTCCAAATTCAAAAGATGTTAATTAAAATTTATTGACTAAAAATTCTGAACATAAAAAAAATATATATTTCACACTACTGTTTATTTTTTAATTCGCGCAACATTGAAATCCTAATCTATTTGTCAATTTCAATTTGAATTTAAACTATTTTACTTGAAACGGTTTCTTGAGATAAAAGATCTAATGTAAATTTATTTTAAGGAATAGTATCTTCTTAATGTGATTTAGGACAAAAAACATTAATCACAGGGAATTCTTTAATAAAATAAAAATAAGATAATCTAAAAATTATTATTAAAAGAGTACAGCACATTTTCAAAATGAAAAAGAAGGTAATTAAAATTTACTAACTGAAAATTCTGAATGTTAAAAATAATTATTTCCTACTACAGTTTATTTTTTAAATCGCTCAACATTGATATCCTAATCTATTTGTCATTTGAATCTAAACTATTTTACTTGGAAACGGTTTCGTGCGATAAAAGATGTAATGTAATTTTCTTTTAAGGAATAATATCTTTTGAATGTGATTAAGGACAACAGACATTAATCCCAGGCAATTCTTTAATACAAATAAAATAATCTAAAATTTTTATTAAAAGAGTACTGCACATTTTCAAAATGCAAAAGAAGGTCATAAAAATTTACTAACTGAAAATTCTGAATGTAAAAAATAATTATTTATTACTACTGTTTATTTTTTAAATCGCTCAACATTGATATCCGAATCTATTTGTCATTTGAATCTAAACTATTTTACTTGGAAACGGTTTCGTGAGATAAAATATGTAATGTAATTTTATTTTAAGGAATATTATCTTCTGAATGTGATTAAGGACAACAAACATTAATCCCAGGCAATTCTTTAATACAAATAAAATAATCTAAAATTTTTATTAAAAGAGTACTGCACATTTTCAAAATGCAAAAGAAGGTCATCAAAATTTACTGACTGAGAATTCTGAGTGCAAAAAATTATTTTTCATATTACTGATGATTTTTTAAATCACTCAACATTGAAATCATAATCTATTTCTCGATTTCAATTTAAATTTACTGATTTTACTTGGAAACGATTTCTCCAGATAACGATATAATGTAATTTTATTTTAAGGATTACTATTTTCCTTTTCTTAAGGAGTTCCCACTTTTTCTTTCTGTATCATAGCTAAATTTAAGCAATACAGTAGGAGCGGTTCGGAGAAGTGAACGTGATTTTGTATGAAGTTTTTATAATTGTTTCCAAGAAGAAAAAAAAACACTTATTATTTCAATATATATATCCTTTTATTTTATTCTAAGAACAACAGGAATTCTTAATTGCACTCATCCACGATGTAAAAAGATTTTCTTTGATTAGCCTTTTTTGTAATCTTATGTTGAATTTTGTAAAGACTGTGCGAACACAGCAGATAATGATCAAATAAATATATTTTAAATTAACGTCAGGTCAAGTAGCACATAATAAATAGTATGTGTTTTATAATAATATAAATAATTTCGTATTTTATTTTATTTTTCTGAAATTTTAAAAGAATATATATGCTGTTATTGCACTTTAATCCAAGTTGCGAAATTTACAAATTTTATTAATACTGGCACATTATTTTCATAAAACAAAATTATCCACTTTTTTTTTAGGATGGAATTTTTGTATTATTTGAAAAAGAATTGAAAATCTTTGAAAAAAAGCGCTGTTTTGCTATAATTAATATAGATAAACAAAATAATGCATTTTAATAAACAAATTGAATAATTTTAATTCATAAAAATGTTTTTTTAAATCATTGTTAATTAAAAAACACCAAATAACATGTAGAATGTAATAGCATAAAATTAACGTTATAGACACAAAACAAGGATGAATCATCCCACTAAATCACGAAGAATTAAACAAAAAGTTCATAATTTTATTATATTATATTACTTATTTTTTAGAAAATAAATATATGGAATATTTTATGATTTTCAATAAATAAAAAGGCGTAAAATGACTTTTATAGGAAAAGGTATTTAATCAGTCAATTACAAAAATGTACAATTTTAAACAAATAAAGAAATTGCTGAATAATTATTATTTTATTTATTGTAATTATTCTAAAATTTTTGCAATTAAGAAACTATGGAAAGCAGTGTTTTCGATATTGCGATACATTTTATATATAATGACAGTTTCAGCGGAAAAAAGAAATATAAGCGAAAAATGGAGAAAGGAAAACTATGATATTAGTAGATGAATTATATTAAAAATTATATGAATATCTTTTCTTAAAAGCGAAATCAATATAATTTGCCATGAATACTTTTATGGTTCTTTTAACTTTAAAATAATCTACAGTTAACTAAATTTTGTGTATAATAAAGAAAATATGTAAATGCTCAATTGAAGTAATATTATCAATTAAACAAAAATACGTGAAAGTGATTAATAAGCGCATTATACATTATTTACCACAAGTTATTTATCATATATATTTTTTAAATATTTTATTAATTAAAAAATCATTTAATATTTTACTTAAAATTGCGCTATTTAATTTTTTTATTAAAATTTTTATTTAAAGTAATTAAAGTTAACGCACCGAAATTAAAAGTTAATTAAAAACAAATTTATTTATAAAATATATTATATTTATTAATGATCACTATTTATCATACCTCATATGGAACTAAGTTATCCCCATTAAAATTTGGAGATTACATTCCATAGTAGATATCTTAACATTTTTGTACTCTATTATAAAATGCTAAATATAGCCACAAGAAATTTCGTTGACGATTAATAAATATAAGAGAAATATTGAAATATGTTCCAAAAGTCAGATTTTCTTTATATATGGTCTACATTAGAATAGAAGTATATTTATTTAAAAAAAATAATAGATAAAATGTCATTAAAACATCATTTTTTAGTTATTTGTATTTTATAGAATACTTTATGAAGCGCAAAATTACTGTTAGTGTTGTAAGTTCCACCAATAAAAACATATTCATAAAACAAGGCATAAATCAACCGAATGAAAAGTATACGTCATTAGTCTGTCTTCAGGCCTGTACGTCCATACAAATTGAAATTCCTAAACATAATTTTATATTCAAGATTTTTAAATTGGTTTTGGGGTATATTACGACGTGTTTCCATCAATGGGTGAATTAAGAACAAGTTTGCAACGCGCCAGCCTGCTGAATCTTTAGGAGTTTGCGCTCAAAGGGTACAGAGAACAGATCCCCATAGTACAGCACATAAAAAAAATGCGCATTAGAATATTTTGGCATTTGTACATTTATGATGGGATATAATGGGATGGGATACTTTTGAAAAATTATATTTATATAAACGCATTTTCTTATATTGTCACATGAATGTGTGGTATAAGTTAAAAAACTGATTGAAATTTAATTTTAATATATTCAATATTGTTAATTTGATTAATGAGATTGCTGATCTAAACTGTTTACATTATTTTATTCTTATTATTGCATTTCAAATATTTCACAAAATTAAACAAAAGTTGAAAACTAAAGGTAGACATTCCTTTGCATTCCTTACACTCGTGAAATGTAACCTCAATATTTCAAGATTTTACTGTCGTTATCAGAATATTATAGAAAGGAAATTATTACTTTTACATTCGATTGGTTTTATGTAGAGTTTCTTCAGTGATGGAGCAGATACACAACAGCGAGCAAATTTCCGCCACAAAATTTAAATAATAATCTTCGATTTATTTAATAACATAATTTCTGCGATTAAATAGGTGAATAATACTCTTTAAAATTTAGTGGTGATCATCAATTACACTGCGCGGCTATTCCATCACTGTATCTGCAACTATTCCATCAATAACTGCAGATAATTAAATTTATTTCAAACTTATTAAAATTAAAATCCCATTTATGTTTGCAATATAAAGTTTACAGTGAAAAATGTACTCCGTAAAATTGATAAATATCATATTTTTTAACTCAAAACGTAATTTTAATAAGAAAAATATCTTCTAACGATTATGATTATTATTCACTCCTAAAATATGACTAATTGTAATATGAAGAGGAGTTTTGATTTTATATAGATTCTTAACGGTTAAAGAAAACAACAGAGAAAAGTATTTTTGAATGAGATGTTGAAACATTCAGCTACACCAGTTACAGTTGAGATACTGCTACACCAGTTACAGTTGAGATACTGCTACACCAGTTACAGTCACCAGTTACAGTTACAGTTAAAATGGAAAAAGTTTTAGTTTTCAAAAAAATTATAGATAATTGCATAAAGCATGTTTCTAAAATAAATATATTAGTGACAAAAAACCAATAATTCATAGATTAAAGATTTGTATTAATTTGCTTATAAAAAGCCTGTATTCTACAAATTGACTCTATATTCAAGAAACCACGCTTTCAAAGTATTTATATTACGATAAAAAAAAATTTAGAAAATGAAACAGATTTCATTATATTAATTTATAAAGTCTCTTTTTCAAAACAGCAAACAAAATTCATTTATGTAAAAGAATATTTTAATCTCTCTACTAAAGATTCAATTAAAACCAAACTCTGTAGAATTCTTTATTAATTATCTAAAGTAAATAATGGATAACGAAACATATACTTTCATGATCTGAAACTACTCTTATTCAAATTTAAAACTCTTTTCAAAAGTCATGATTTACCTCAGAAAATAAATCAAGCTAATAAGAATATAGATTAAGGGAAATATAATCAAATCTGATAACTGTTAACTAACGAAGTTGAATTCTGGAAGAATGGAATATGTCTGGAAAAATCGTAATTTTATGGAAAATTTTGTAAATTATTATTAAAAGGAATTTTAATTATTTTTAAATGTATCTTAAAATAAAAGTATGTGTAATAACAAAAATATACAGACGAATATAATAGCGTATACTGACTAACATACTAAAAATTAATTTGAGTGAATCAGTCTTAATTTTGAAATCATTCCTAACTTTTTACTTCTTATTCTGCAAGACGAAAACATTATCTGTCTAATAATTGTTTCATGATATTTATAGTGCTGATATTAAAAAATAAATTAAAATAATAAATATTTCATTTTATATTCCAAAATTTCAAATAGCTATTCAATTACAGCTTATTTATAATTTTATGTAAAAAAAAAAAAAAAAAAAAAAAAAAAAAATCAAGAACGATGTTTTTTGTATTTTTTCTATATTAAAAGTCTCAAGTAAAAGTTTTTGTTAAAAAATATTTATCTTAAAAATAATAAAAATAAAAATAAAATAAAATAAATAATTGACGAATTTTTACTATGGCAATATAATTTGCCTGAAAATCAATCCCATAGTCAAAACTGGATTATTTAAAAGAAAAAAAAAAACGTAGACGATTATTTCTCGTACAGCAGAATAGTTTTTCCAAATTTATTTTTATGTCCTTAATATATCCAATTTCGCAATGATGTACAGAAAATAGAAATATCTGGCAGACACAGAGTGTGAAGTATTTGACACAAAATCCTGGCCAAAATTAATTTTCATGTGCCTTAAAATTAAAACCATTGTTCTTGACTTACTATTAATAAATACACTTAATTAATGTTATATTTGCATAAATGCGTGTATGTATTTAAATAAATAAATATATAATACAATGTTTACTTCATTGTTTATTGTTTATAAGACGAAATTATTTGTTCATAGGTTCGTTTTATTTACAAGTAATATTTAATTAAATGTGTTTAATTTTACAGCACATAAATGTTAAATTATTTATAAAAACCTATGTACATTATAATATGTATATTACTTGCATTTAGCATTTACGAAAGTTGAGTCTATATAGTATAGAGAGGCTGGTTTTTGAGTGTTTTTTAATAGGTTTGCATTCCTCCCCAAAAAAAAATTGATATAAAAAATGGCAACAATTTGCGGAACTTTTTTTTAAACAAATTGCCTTCAAAACAAAAACAATACGATTATAAATTTAAAAAAAAGTAAAACAAACCCCGACACAGCTTTTAAAGTCTTTGAATATAATAGATAATATATTTTAGTAAATGTATTTCAATAAATTAGATCTAAAAAGTTTTATTATATTAACCCATTTTCAATTCAATGTATTTTTATTTTATGAAAAGTAAATTGATAAATTACCATAGTCAATAATAGCAGCTTGATTATGCAAAGATAATCTATATAATTGTGTTTATTTTTTTGTGTGTGTGTTTAAACTGCATATTCCGATATTTAACGACAATAAAGCGAAACTACAAGATTGTCGAGTGTATTTAGACACACCTCGATAGACATGCGTATCTAACTACTGAAAGACTTGTAATATGAATTGACCTAGATATGTAAAAGCATGTGTGGGATATTTTTGACGAATTGCAGTTTGCAGTTTTCCATCAAAAGCTTCTCGCAACTCTTCAAGCGCTTTTAAAAACGCTCTTTCAACAACTGATCTAACCTCTAAAAACAGTGATTACTATAGTTAATGCATTAAGTACTATTTTATAGTATGGATTTCAGATTTAGGTATCATTTCCTGTCTCAAATGTGTCACATATTCACATATAGTGAACATTCCTAAAACGAGATATATCTGTCATTATGTAACACTCATAAGTAATATTTTTCCCATTATCATTATGACTATTTTTTTACAGAAACAGGTATAGTCGAACATTAAAAATATGAAATCGTATTCACATATGAAAAAAATATATACATTTTTTCATACTTATTTGTTGCTTTATAATCATTAAACAATAATATATATGCCGTTTTTATCAAAAAATAAATCTGTTAGAAATATTATATTTTAATGAACTGTTACAAGTTCGTAATTTGGAATATCTTGCATAAAAAATAATGTAATGATAACTAAAACTATTTGTAATTCAAGTGAATTTTTTTCAGGTTCATGTTCTTTTCAGAAGTTATTAATGAATCTTTATCTCATATGAAACTTAATTTTTAATGGTGACAAAAATTTCTAAAAACACATGAGTGAAACTATGAATACTTGCGATAAAATTCCAAAATTGAGTATATGTATAATTTATAATCATTTTTTTCCCTCAAAAATATTATTTAAGTAACACAAGAATAAAAATGGTTTGAAATAAGGATGAATTTTTTTAGAATTTAAAAAAAAAAATAAAATAGATATGCTTACATTTAAAGAATGAAAATATGATTCGATATGCTGCGGATCCTTTAAATCAAACTTTCTGAAAATGAAAATTTTTGCACAAAATCACAAATATGTTACCGATCTGTAAATATTTCTGATAGAAAATTAATTATATCCAGTAAAGAGACGTGTATGAATTTTTAAATATGCTTTTATTGTATTATTGAAATTCTGTATAAGTAAACTGCAAAAAATGACCAATGTTTCTTATTTTATGAAAATGTGCTATAACCACGAACGAAAATATAATATAATCTTCTGAGTTATCCGAAATTTCAAATAGCATGTTGCATTGTCTTTTAAATCCCCTGAAACGAATGCATTTTCCAAATTTAAAGAATAATTTATAAAAACAAATTATTTTTAGCTGCCCGAATTTTTCTGAAACGTTTCCGAAGGGTTTTTATAGTGTATTAATGAGTGTCCTCAGGTTGGAATACCTGTTTTTCGAATGTTATCCATTCTCAAGTGCACGTTTTCATCCGCATAAGTTAATTTATATATGAAAGAGTAAAGAAATAATCTTAATTTTAAAGTTATTGTTAACGCTGTTTATTTTGCATGTTTGTCTGTTAAACATTTTATTTGAGCATGAAAATGTTTACTTCAGAATTGATAGCATTCGAAAAACAGGTATTCCAGGCTGAGGACACTAATTAATACACTATAAAATCCCTTCGGAAACGTTTCTGAAAAATTCGGGCAGCTAAAAATAATTTGTTTTTATAAATTATTCTTTAAATTTTGAAAATGTATTCGTTTCTGGGGATTCAAAAAACAATGTAACATGCTATTTGAAATTTCGGATAACTCAGAAGATTATATTATATTTTCGTTCGTGGTTATAGCATATTTTCATAAAATAAGAAACATTGGTCATTTTTTACAGTGTACAGAAGACTAAATTAATTATATCCAGAGGGATAGAGAGAGCTTCAGAATTGATCCCGTACCGTTTGCAATACATTTACTTCTGCGTCAACATGATTATTTGTATTATCGTAGTATGTGAACAAAATTGTTTGTGCGGCATGTTCTTAAATTGTACACAGTCATTCATAATTTCTTTTATTTCATAGTATAAATAACCATGTCATATCAGATTATACTTTATTTTATATTATAAATGTCCGTTTTTACTTACCCATCATACCCATCATAAGGTAAGTCTTGTAATCGTTTTGAAAATTGAAAACAATAAATAAAATTGACGGATTCACACATTTCAGACACTGGAGTTTCCGAAAAACATATTTTTATTAAAAAAAATTGTCGTCCGTCTGTGTGTATATCTGTCTGTGTGTTTGTCTGTAAACGCTCTATCTCCTGAACAAATTGAGATAGGGATTTGAAAATTGGTATGTACTTAGTATGTAATAATGGGAAGACACTTATTGAATTTCAGTAACCTCGACAATCTGGAACAATTTTTTTGTGGATTTTCGAAATATTCGTTCTGATAAAAGGTATATAAAAATTTTCGAACATGTTTATTTTAAGGAGTGAATATGAATTAAAATAAAATAACATAAATTTTGCTTAAAGAATGAAGTCTATCGGATAATGAGTTGCCGAGATATTTGTATATAAATTTGCCACACTCTTCGATTTTTAATGACCCTGTATTTCATTCAAATTTCAATTCAAAGAAATATCTTAATTGGAAATGAGACGCTTAATCCGAAGCAGCAAACTGTTAGGTAATATGATTATCGTGTTTGGAGTTATAAGGATGTTTCTCTTACGCAATTCAGTAATAGAGTATTTAAAGTTTATGACGTCATCAACCCAGGACTTTATTCGAATTGCAATGCATTTTATAAATAGTTTACAAATGTTTTACTTTCATATTTAAATATTATGCATATCTATGATGGAAAAGTATTACGTTGGCCCGCAACGACTAGTTTAGATTTGTTTGAATTTTACACTTAAATAAATGTAACAGTTATTTGTAAGTGATTAAATTATTTTTCGGTAATTCTTGAATTTATGAAAAAATTCTACAGGGCCTCTATTTTATTTTCATTAATTTATATAAGTAATCTTTTTTCTTCCACTTTACTTAAAAATTTTGTTAAAGCCACCATCAAAAATTTCATTTTCAGACAAATAACAATATGCTTATGTTAATATACCATATATTTTTTACATTCTTAAAGCAATAATTATTTGCTGGTTCAAATACAATTTAGTCAAAACACAGGGAAACAAATCTGGATTGATTCAATGCATGTACTATATTATTGTTTTTACAAATGCAATAATGTAAAAATGTAAAATGATTTTTTTTGAAATTTGGCTCAAAATTGTGTACAATTAGCATTTTATTAGAATGGTTTTAATACACATAACATAGATAAATTTTAGATATGTACAATCATATTTTTAATTCAATCTTAATAATATGTTTTGTTTCTAGAACGTTTTTTTTTGTTTGTTTTTTAATATAATTATAAATTATATAAGATGTTACTACTGGTTCTCTTTTAAAAAGATTTTTGTAATGTATTTTAATAAATTAAACTTTTCCTTTTCATGTCAAATTATAAAAAAGTGCATGAAATGATTTGTAAACAGAGATTTTCAAAATACTTAATATTTTAATTATCGTGTTCATGAACTTAGTAATAAAACGAAGGCTTAATGTATATACAAAGTTTTATAAATTTAGCATAGTTTGAATGAACAACAGTTATAAATGCAGATACTGTGTGAAAAGATTTGATTCAAGTATATGCCAAGTATATATGATAAGTAAAAAATTATAAGTATATGTATTAGTATATACATATATTAACACATATAAATATATATACATATATTATAATTTTAAATTCTATGTAAATTTCAACAGGCAAGCAATTGTATTTCTCTTTATATATATAATTAAGATTATGTGTCGGGATAAATTTCTTTAACAATTCATATTCTAAGCATGAACAGCAATTATGAATATACGCAAAATATTAATTTTAATAGTTATTCTAAAAATTCGCAATATATTATATTTATATATCACACCATTTGACTATTTACTTTAAAAAAATACATGTATGATAATATTTTTGGATTAAATATTAAATTAATTAAAGGAAATCGTCACTCCTATATACACAAAATTTAATGATTAAAGAAAGATTCAGTGATTGGATTACATTATGAGTTACGATGAACGTAAACTGATAAATATGTTTCTCACATTGTTTAAGAAATTCTAAATGAAGCATCAACGCTTCTTATTAATATTCGCTGAAGGAATAAATGGAAATTTAACATTGATTTTAAATTACCAAATACTAATATTTGCTCTTTTCTCTTCAATATTCCCGAAGCATGTTTGAAAAACTTGTGTAGTAATATGTTATTATTGATACAATACGTATCAATTCAATGAAAAAAAGTATTGCACTCATACCCCATTTATTCATTTTTATGTATTGTATACCTATTAATTGTATATTTTTACAGCTTACATTATTGTATATTGTTTATATTATACATATTTTTAGATTTAATATTTATTTAATTGAAACAAATCTTTGTCCCTGCGTACACAAAATTTAATACTTAAAGGAGAATTCAATGATCGTAATACATCATGAGTTACGAAGGATTATGAATTGCTAAATATGTTTCTCACTTTGCTTTAGAAATTCCAAACGAAGCGTCAACGTTTCTTATTAATAACCGCTAAATGAATAAACTGACACTCAACACTGATTTCAAATTATCAACTATTAATTTATCCTATGTTCACTTGGATATTCCCGAAGTCTTTTAGACAGCGTTAGATAAGTTTGTTTATATATATCGTGTCATGGGTTAATCTAGCAAGATTTAATTGAAAACACCACGTAGAGACGTTGCAGTGCAGATAATAAATAAATTATTTGTCGTGATCATGTTTGATGAATGTGCCGCTATGATATTGCTTTACACGATCTTATGATTTTATCGATGCTGTCATGTTACTCTAGGTATGATATTAGAAAAGACAGTCGAGTAGTGGTATGAGTGGTTACTAAAAAAACATGAAGACAACAAACCAATAGATTATCTCTTCCGGAAAACAGTGAAATTTAATCTTCACCAAATTCATTAAGCGAAAACGAATGTCATAACTATAGATATGAGATTTCTTCTTACTCATTAATACTTATTGATTTTAGCATAAAATTCCAAGGAAGGAAAGCTAGCAAAACAGACAAGCAGAAAGTAATAGTCAAGCTCTGAACATTACGGCATAAACATTTCACGTGTTACTGAAGACGCGTGTTCTGTGGGAATAAAAAAAGACGACATGTGTGGTCTCCTGACCCATTAAAACTGGTTTTATTGGCAACGCGCTAGGATATAAAAAGCGGAATGCGACAGACATTTGTCGCCAATGAAAGGGCTATATTTGAAAAAAATCGTCGAAAGTTTCAAAATGGCGTAAATGGGTTCAAGAATCGTTCAAAATATTCATATTTTCTCACAAAAGCAAAAATAAATTAATTATTATGACTGAAGTGATGATCCTTCTTTAACAAATAAAACATTTTTCGATTTCCTTTTAATATACATTTACATTATTTATATATTAAAGGTACTCGCTTTTGTGATTTAATTCCGCCTGTGTTCACTGTACCACGCAAATGAATAAAAATATTCTGAAGCTGCCAGTGCATACCTTCACAAACAAAAGAACCCATTATAATCGTGTAATTAATGCTTACAAATGGCTCTTGTTATAGAAATATAACTAAATCATTTTTCGTTTGTAGATTATGAGGTGTCACCAACAGCAAACTGTATCAAGAAAGAAAAATATTGCACGAAAATGTCAATATTTTCTGGTGAAAAATAAAAAAGTGAGTTAACATGCACTAGAATTCAAGCTATCAAAGATACATTTTTTCTTCTATTTCGTAAGCATATTATAATATTCAAGTTTTATCATACGGACTTGTACCCGTGTTTTGAAGTCTTTGAAGCTCCTGATTAGATTCGTAGTGTTATATTTGCTAAGATAAAATGACTTTACCAGTACACCTCACTTAAGCAAACATAGGTGACCAGGACGACAATTCATTGGCCGTACGAATTTATTCACTTGAACCGATCAAATTGGGTTTACGAACAATTAATGTAACAGTTGCAACATATGTATAACTGAAAATGTTTAATTTTTTTTAAATTGTAATTAGTGTAATTATTGGACAGCTTCTGCCTCAGAAGTATGGAAATTACCTCTATCAAGTATTCACAACGGAAGTTCTGAAAAAACAATTTTTACTTAAGGAAAACTCTAAATGTTTATCCTTAAATAAAGAAAAACTTACTATTCACAATTACTGGTACGGATTAGGAATTTCTGTTTAAAAAGAAAGGCAAAATGCAAACCTGTTTTGAAAAAGCTAAATTTAAATTTGAAATTCATAGACTACATATCTTTAAAAATATTTAATATTTCAATAAATATATGTCTGTGTTCGAAATATTTTTAATAATACAAATTTGCATTATACAACAAGGCATTAAACACAACTTTGCATTATAAATTGTCTAATATTTAAATGATAATTTCTATAAAAAATATTTTTTAAGCAGAAGTTTTATCTATATATTGTTTACTTTTTTCAAAGGGAAATTTTCGAAAAGTTTATTTAATTAACATTTACACAAAACATTTATTTATACACAAAGTTCATTTATTTTATTAATTTTTAAATATTTTTTGTAATAATGTGAAAAAGTACATTCACTTTCACATGTTCCTTATTGAAACTTCGTGTATTTTATTTCATTTCCTTAAATATGTTAATAAAAAAAAACTTAATATTGAACTGTGGTGACGGACGAAAAATTGAAATTCCACACTACATCAGTTTATTGATTTAAATCTTATTATCGTAGAAAACTGTTTTCAGCAATAAAAACAAATTGAGAAGGCTTACATGATTTTTCCATTTTTAAGCATTGCACCATTGAAAACCTTTTATCTTTTAGGATCTAAAAAGAGATTTTATGCTTATAATTTCTTTTTCTTTTATAACGATATAAGGAACAATTGTGATTTAAAATCACAGTACATTTTTAATACATTTAATAGATTTATATATATATATAAAAGGAAAGAAGATAAAGGTTGATTACATGTTGCATAAGGATTTTGAATTCACGAAATCATATATATCAAAAGGAAATTCTTATTATTTCTTATATATGCATAATTAAAAAAAACTGTCTTCGCACTAATAAAAAAAAATAAAAAATAAATTAAGCTTTTGTTCAAACACTTAAAACAATTGTCTAAGAAACATCCCATTTAAAGTGTTACTGAAATTAAGAATTTTACGGGATGTCCCATCAAAACCGCTCAAACTCTGTACAAACAGATTTCTTGCTTGGAGTACATAAAAATTGCCCAAAGAACTGTATCTATACGACTCAGTGGTTTTGAGAAAGTGCGTAAGAAATATATGGCGTCATATCTTGTGGCAGAGAAACAACTTTAATGGAAAACTGAACATTGGTATTTGCAAATGTTTGCAGATGAAAATACACAAAATATCCACGGCGCATATCAATACATGCATGCGCACGCCGTGGAATGGCGTAAAAACGACTTTCGATTCATATTTAAAATGCTGCATCTAGCAGCTGTGGGTAATATTCACATGGTGATAAAGTATTTATTTCGTGAATATTTCGAATGTGATGGATATTTTGAATATCTTCCTACATAAACATATATAAATACGAATTTTCATGTTTCCAATTTTTTTTCTTGCATTGGATATGACGTCATTATCTTCTTTCGCATTTTCTTGAAAATTATGGGTCGTAGAGGTATAGTTCTTTGGGTAATTTGTATGTACTCCAAGCGTGGAGTCTTGCTGGGAAGTGTCTTGTTGGGACATCCTGTATATTTAACTTTAAAATTTTCGTTTGTCAACAAATACATAATTTTTTGGTTTTTAATACATAATTTTTTAGATCTCTTTCTAAAAATACATTAATGCGTGTGATCGCAGCTTACAGCAAAATTACTGGAACATTTATATAAATTGTTGAAGACTCCTTAAAAGCTATTTGTAAGAAATCATATATCTTATAAACTGTAATGATTTATTATTTATAATTTGAAATGAAAGTCAAAGAAGCATAAGCATACAAAGACATGAAACTGTGAAAATTACGACGTGTGGTACTTCTTAGGAAGTTTGTTTTATGTGATTATTATTAATAATATTTTTTATTGTTATTGTTTTGCATTAAAATATATAATATATAAACATATTCGATGAATAAATCTTAATATAATGAAAACATAAAATGTGGACTATAACTTATCAAAGAATAAAAATTAAATATACTCATTCTGAAATTCTTTGTGCAGAGTGTGTGAATGACATAAAAATAAACACACGTTATTAAACTTTCAAAGTGTTCAATCACGCATAATATCGTATGTTCTCAAGTATATGCTTTTGCTCTAGCTTGATTGGAACTGCACTCTTAAGGATTGTTTTCAAGACTGATCGTAATCTGTAAATATTTGAAGCATACAGAGCTTTTGACAAGTAATAGCTGCAAATTTTTCATCAAAATTAGTGTAAAATGCAAAAATTAAAAACAACAATTTTTAGACCTCTCTGATCAGTTGAATTAGAACTTATATTTGTCAAGGAGATAATAACATTAATAAATTCGTCATTACAAAAAAAAAAAAAAAAAAAAAAAAAAAAAAAAAAAAAAAAAGGTAAACTACTACATGGTTCAAAAGTTTTTTTTTCTTCAAAAACCTGTTTATGAGGAAAGTTTATACATTTCCTATGATCGGATAATGCGCGTGATCGCAGCCTACAACAAAAGTATCTGGAAGATTTATATAAATTGTTTTTCAGAAAATCATGTAAATAAAATTACTTGTTTTCTACTGGTGTATATTTCTTAAATTATGATAAATATAAATGTACATAATCTAGATACCAATGAAAATATTCTTTACCAAGAAATTTTTTTAAAAATGTGGTGCAATAGACGAATGCTAATTTTATTTTTCCTAGTTCAGATCATTAAAAATATATCATTAATCTCATCATAAATAAATCATTGTAAATGGTCTATACAAGATATTAACTTAAAACGTCAGCCATAAAAAAACAACTATCTCATGCGAGATAGTGGGAAAATCGTGTGACTATTCATAATTGTTTGAAATGCCTCATAGAGTGGTACAGTATATAAAAACTGATTGGCGACTTGCAAACATGTCTAATACGTGCCCATAAAATTGCATGTTCAGTCGGTTATCCCTTTGAAATCCTGCTCTATTTTACTGCACTTTAATCTTAAACATGAATATTACGAATGTTGCTTTTTTATGTATTCAAAGTCCTGAAACAATTTTATTGTTCTTCCACATCATCAAGTAACTACAAATCATCAAGTAACTGGCTTCATCTCAGTGTCAGTTACATAATATATATTTTCTATTCGAAAAATAGCAAAGCAAGATGTTTTGCAAATTTAAGATTAAATAATAATAATAAAGTGATTCAATTTCAATAAATAGCAAATCACACTCTTTGGTACGGTTTGCAATAAAAATCCTTTGAACGGTCATGGTTGAAATAAATGGCGCATCAGCATACATTTTGGTATGATGTTGGTATAACGCAAAAGTACCTCAATCAGTCATAACCATTGCAAAGACAGATCCTATAGTTAGGAAGACAGACACGAACGGGTTACAATATAAAATCAGTAACTATATAGCACTTTATCATATTAATATTTCTAAATCATTATCTAAAACTTTCACATCTTTCACATGCTTTCTGTTTGCTATACAACTAATTTTCATACACGTGGCACACTGTTAAGCATTTGAAAAATTATGAAAAGGTGATAGATATTCGCACGATACTCATATGGCTATGCGGGGCTATTTAGAACGAATGAAAGTTCATTACAAGTTATGTAAAGATTTTGAATTCCCGAAATCGCATATTACAAAAAGAAATATATATATATATATATTATTTTCCATATATGTTTCATCCAAAACAAACCGTTCCTCGCATTAATAATACTAAAAAATAATTTCTTTTAATTTTTTGTGTCAAACACATAAAAACATTGTCTATGGAACATCACATTTAAAGTGCAAAACTCTGCACAGACAGATTCTTTGCTTAAAGTACATAAAAATTGCCCAAAGAACTATACCTCTATGACACATAGGTTTTGAGAAAGTGCGAAAGATATGTCGTCATATCCGGTGAAAGAAAAAAAAACATTAATAGAAACTTAAATATCGGTATTTGCATACAAAAATGTACAAAATATCAACCGCGCATATCGAGGAATTAATGTACGCGCCGTGGACTGAACTAATAATACTCTATATTATATACTCATAGTAAGCTTTATTACCCCACATGTTAGTTCAAAAATCATCCATAGGGCTATTTCACTATGCTTATCCCGCTAGATCCTTTCATAAAAATAAAATCATACAAAAGTAATGTTGGCAGGCACTGGAGCTATCTAGAGATAAGGCGCAAATTTTTAAGAACAATGATTTACATATAGAAAATTAAAATGCATAAAACTACCATAGAAAATATATGTATCTTGTAATCTCCAAATTGTATTTGTTTTAACCACACACACAAACACGCATATGGACACATAAATTGTTTAAAAAATGAGAAAGAAAAATTATTTTTAACTATTATATTTAAAAAATGGATAATGAAAGAGCAAAACTCTATTTCTCGCAAAAAATTAAGTCTAGCATAAAAAAAAACTTAATTAATTTGATTCAAAAACGTTTAACAATTAACTCTGTTGTCATCATTAAAAGATAACTTTTCTTTTCAAATTCAATTTACGGAACAGACGTCTCTGCCTTTAGAGCATTCCACTTGTTAAATACTCCCATTTGTCTTTTTCTATCAGAATAATTTGCGTTTTTCGCTTCTTTTGTAAAAAAAAAAAATGCATTTAAACAAAGCTTTTTTAATTTCTCTTTTAAATTATTACTTTAATTGTCGCTCAGTGCACAACAAAAGAATATCAATGTTCAGTTAAAAAAATACACACTTTTTCTATTAAAAGACAATATACATTCTTTCTTTTTTTTTTTGTTACATGTACGTTTAATATTCTCAGAATTCAAATAAATAAAAGAAATTAACTTATATAAACGTTTTTAGTCTTTTTCAAAATATATTTTCTATTTAAAAAAAAATGCAATCATGCAGGGTATCAATTATATTTGTTCAAAATTATGGAAAATGCTTATGATAATTTTATAATTTACTAGCCGGTCTTCGCCCGTCTAGCCGGTCGTTTCCGAGTGGGGCCCAGATACATAGTGCAGCGTACCGCCCTGATTTCGCTTGGGGTCCAGAAATATTATTTGTATTTAATAATAGTGCATTTTATATGCAACCAGAAAAATATAAATAAAATACTTTAAATTAAAAGTATACGAAAATAACCAATACGAATATAAAAAAGCACTTAAATAAAGATTTAGCGACATAAATTTTCCTTCATGAGCCTTCTGACAAAATACTATTGGGCCCTAACCGTGATTGTCAAGGGGTGGGGCTCAAGTAGTACTTTTTATCTGCGCCCACTCGGAAGCAACCGGCTTGTATATAATAAAAAATCCGCAATAGTTTTGTCAAGGGGTGGGGCTCAAGTAGTACTTTGTATCTGCGCCCCACTCGGAAGCGACCGGCTTGTATATAATAAAAAATCAGTAATAGTTCTGTTTTTCGTCTAATCTTCCACAATCGGGTTCATAGCCGATGTTGCTCACAAACTCGCAAGCTCTAAAATCGCTGAAATACATGATTATCTACTTTTTTGTAGACTTGTAAAGCGGAGTTTCACATTCTTACTTAAAACTGCTGCTAAGATATGGCACAATTACCTAAAATTTTCGACACACAGGGTGACACCCTTGATGGATTATTATCTAAAATTGATGAAATACATAGTTACCTATTTTCTAGTACATTTGTTATCCTAAATTTCACGTATCTACCTATTACTGAGATATCGCAAAATAACATAAGAAATCCGACCCCCATTTAACCCTCTTTAGTGGCTGAATTTCTAAAATCGCGGAAATACATGTTTAACTATTTTTGAGTAGATTTGTTATCCTGAATATGTGATTTCAAGCTCATAACTAAATATGGTGCGAACATTCGAAATAACATAAAATTTTCGACCCCCCCCATTTAGCCCCCCTCCTCCCTTAATGGGTGAATTTCTAAAATAACTGAAATATGTGTTTAATTATTCTTATAGCAGATTTGTTAACCTTAAATTCACGCTCTTATCCAAAACTACTGATGAGATATGGTGAAAAGGTGAAATCATCGAAAATTATCGACCACCCCTTTTTAACCCCCTTACTATTTGAATTTCTAAAATCACCTAAAATGCATGTTTAACTATTCTTTAGTAGATTTGTTATCCCGAAATTCACGCTCCAAACTATAACTTCTACTGAGATAGGGCAAAATGACGTAAAACATTCGACCCCCATTTAACCCACCTTGGTGTCGGAATTTCTAAAATCGCTGAAATACGTGCTTAACTATTTTTTCAGTAGATTTGTAATCCTGAGTTTCACGATTCTACCTATAATTTCTATTGAGATATGGCAAAATGACCTAAAAGATTTGACCTACTATTTAACCCCCCTTAGTTGCTGAATTTCTGAAATTGCTGAAATATATGTTTATCTATATTTTTTGTAGATTTGTTATCTCGAAATCCGAGCTCCTAACTAAAAATACTGCTGAGGTATAGCAAACAGCGCAAATGACCTAAAACGTTCGACACGCCATTTAACCCCCTTAATTGATGAATTTCTAAAATCGCTGAAATATGTGTTTAATTCTTTTTTTAGTAGATTTGTTATCCTGAATTTCACTTTCATATCTGAAACTGCTGCTGAGATATGGCGAAAACGCGAAATGACTAAAAATTGTCGACTTCGATTTAACCCCCTTAGTGGTGAAATTTCTAAAATCGCTGAAATATGTGTTTAATTATTTTTTTAGTAGATTTGTTATCTTGAAGTTTACGCTCTTACCTATAACTGCTGATGAGATATGTTGAAAATGTGAAATCACCAAAATTTTCGATCCCCCCATTTAACCCTCTTAGTGGTTGAATTTCTAAAACCACCTGAAATACATGTTTAACTATTCTTTAGTAGAATTGTTATCCCAAAATTCTCCTACTTAAAACTCCTGCTGAGATATGATGGAAAGACGAAATTATCTAAAACATTCGACCCCCCCCCCCCATTTGACCCCCTTATGCTGTGAATTTTCAAAAATCCTTTCTTAGCACGCGCTTACATTGTGTAAAGAAAATGTCTTTCAAATTTCATTGTTCTAGGACAAACGGTTGAGGCTCGGCGTTGATTATGAGAAAATCACGCTACACCTTTATAAGTATATACATCAGATAGATTATGAGAGCTTGATCATAAACTTAAATAAAGTTGTTACAGTTTGAATTACACTATAATCATAGATAATTTAATAGACAGTACAAAAGATCATTATTTTCTTTGACAATTTCATTTTGATCAATGTTAGACAGTACCATATATTTTTACATTTAAATAATGTACATTTTATAAACTAATAATTTTATTAAAAGAAAAAAAAATGGTAAATGTTCTGTTTTAAAAATTGTATCCGACTCTAGTACACGAACGGAAAATGTTGCTGGGATCAGTGACGCGAAACCTCATAAAGAGAGAAATCTTCCTTTTCTACACTTTCCTACCTAGTTGAAAAGTGTTTATGACTTCGGTTTGTCTACCGTCTGGCCGTGCTCTAACTTGCGTAAATATTCTCGGATTGTTCTGAAATTTTTGTGTGTTATTATCGTTTACTATAGCATGTCGTTTACTATAGCATGTCATTTACTATAGCCTAGTTCGTTTGAAGTGTGTAGCACTTATAGTTTTTTTTTTACAGGGACAGTCAAAAGTATTCCGTTACATTACAGTCAATAGGAAATAATCGTTTCAAGTGGATTTTGATGAGGCGCGTTAAAAAACATTTTTGAAGAATAATGAGTGTTTAATAAGTATAATAATAAGTTTAATAAGTTTAATAAGTTTAATAATAAGTATTTATTATTCATTTACAGGGTCAAACAATATAATTCTGTTACACATTGTTCTACAGGGAAAAATCGTTTGCAGCATAATTTAATGATGTTTCACGATTTTAAACATGTGCGAAGTATTTATTATTCATTTACAGAGTCAAACAAAATAATTCTGTTACACATTGTTCTACGGGTAAAAATCATTTGCAGTGTAATTTAATGTTTCACTATTTGAAACATAATGAAAGTTATATGCATTACTATAAATTTCTACTTAAAAATATGGCATGCATTGCGTTTATCGTTAATTTACAGGGACACACAAAATATTTCAGTTACAGTATACGTGCGATATTACAATCTAGGTGTGATAAGTGCGTTTTCAACTTTGATTTGCGTTTTTAAGTTTAACTAAATTTTCGCATAGTAAGTGGTGTGTATAAATTAGGTTTATTATATACAGGGCTACACAAGGGAATTAGTAAGTATTACAGACTATGGAAGTAAATTTCTCAAGGGTACTTTTAAATTGTACTACGCGTTTTTCTGTTGAACTATATTTAATAGATTAATAGAACTTTGTTTAATATAAATAAATTCATACACAGGGCTTCGCAAAGAACAAGATACATTGTCGTTTACGGTTGGTAATTGCTGAAAGTGAGTTTTAAGTCGCCTTATGCGTTTTGTACCTTTTAATTAATATGTGGTGTGTACAAAAAGTCTTTAGATAATATACAGGGCTATACAAAAGATTTCAAATTGGGATTGGCAACAATTGTGAATTTGAATTTCCTAATTGAACTAAAATTTGTCATGCTATGTAGTGTATATCCAAATCTATAGAACATATACAGGGCTTCACAAAATATTTCGACTACGTTTTTGACAATGGAAGGTAATTTCGAAAACTGGACTTTTAAATGTGTTATTTGTAATCTATACTGTATACTTACATAGCTTCTTTCACCTTATTTAACTGTGAAGTTTCGTTACAATTTTCTGGATGTGTTGGACAGTGTTTCATGATCTATGATTAACTCATGATTTTTCGTTCTTGTTTTAAAGATCCAGTGGAACATTGAAGCAATCATCCTCTTAGTCTCAAGTGAGTGGCTTACTTACATACCTTATATCACCTTATTTAATTGTGAAGTTTCGTTACAGTTTTCTGGGTGTGTTGGAAAGTGTTTCCTAATGTATGCTTTCGCATGATTTTTCATTATTGTTTTAACGATACAATGGAACATTGGAGCACTCTGTCTCTTAGTCTCAAGTAAGTGGCTTACTTACATACCTTATATCACCTTATTTAACTGTGAAGTTTCGTTACAGTTTTCTGGATGTGTTGGAAAGTGTTTCCTAATGTATGCTTTACGCATGATTATTCATTATTGTTTTAATGATCCAATGGAGTATTGAAGCAGTCTGCCTCTTACTCTCAAGTGAGTGGCTTACTTACATATCTTATTTCACCTTATTTAACTGTGAAGTTTCGTTACAGTTTTCTGGATGTGTTGGAAAGTGTTTCATAATCTATGCTTTACGCATGATTTTTCGTTCTTGTTTTACCGACCCAAGGGAGTACTGAAGCACTCTGCTTCTTACTCTCAAGTGAGTGGCTCCATCTATACGCTCAGATCTCAAAAGGATTAGGAGAAAAAAAGTGTGCTTCTGTAAGATACATTAATAGTCAGAGGATTTTTGAACAGAAGCAGATGTATAATCGAATCTTTCTGTTAGAGAAACAAAACGAAACAATTTTTTTTTTTTTACTAAGAAATAATGGCTACCAACCCAAGTGAACTTCTTGATTCGACGACTTACAAATGATTTCCACACAGGGAGAATTTCAAAGTTAACACTAGGTTCAATGTTCCGTCGCTGTTGTTTCTTATACACCAGATTACCAGAGGATTTTTGAACAGAAGCAGATTTAGAATCGAATCTTTCTGTTATAGAAACAAAACGAAACAAAAAATTTGTTTACTGGGAAATGATAGCTACGAACCTAATTGAACTTCTTCAGCAAATTATTGATTCGACGACTTACAAATAATTTCCACACAGGGAGAATTTCCAAGTTAACACAAGCTTCAAAGATCCGTCGCTATTGTTTCTTATACTCCTGGGCTTAGAATGGCTAATTTAGCTGAGCTTTTACAAATGATTACGATCCTGGAAATGATGGTAAGGTTAAACAAGTTGGAAATTGTACGTTAAACGTGACAAAATAGGTGGTGCGTTCGATTCGTGCTATAACTAGTTTTACAATGTAAAAAATTATTGTTATTATTCCAGTGAAATAAATTATATCGTGTGCTATGAACGATATGAGGATGCCTTTTTTAGAGTTTCGTTCATCTCACGAAACCCTATTACTCCCGCTCCGTTGTCTGTCCGTCACAGAGCCGTTCTCAGAAACTATATAACTTACAGGCATGAAAATTTGTTTACTTATAGCTAAATATCTACTATGAAGCTCAAAATATTAAAATTTGAAAAAATCGTACTCATTTAATATAGAGAGATAAAAAACCAAAAATCTAACAGCCTTTTCCTATTAAATTAAAACTTTTTTCGTTATAGCAGTTGCCAACAATTAAAAATCCACAATAAACTTCTTTCTACAATAGATTATATAATTTTCTATTGAAAGATTTCCACGTGAAAAATGAAAATGAAATAAAAAGTTTCACCAATTGAAAACAAAAAAAAAGATTAATATGACGTCATATTGGTAATAAAACGGAAATTTTCAAACATTTCTTAATAATACAAAGAGTATGAGTAGATTAAAAAGAAAATTAATCTGACGTCATAACGGATTTTTCAAATGTTTGAGAATAATACAAAGAGAGTATCAGTATGAGTAATAGAGAATAGTAAATATATAAGTTTGAGGAACGTATTGAATCATGATAAAAACCCGATTATGGAAATATTAGTATATTTTAACATTTTGAAGGTCTCTATACAACATGTTTAATTTTGAAATTGTTTTTTTTTAAATATCGCATTTAGTCTACATGACATATATTATTATGACAGCTTCGCCAGCAATCGGGCCTGTTCAGATATTCGAAAAGCGGGAAAAATAGACCGGTACATTTTTACTTTATAAAAAACATGCATTTTTTTCTCAAAAATGAAATTTATTTGAATTTATTAAAGAAAGGATAAACTGTTTTGAAAGGAATATTAAACGAAACCCTTTGTGCGATCTTCAATCACACTTACCCACTTGTTTTTATTATTATTTATGCCACGTTTACAGATGCGAATTTTTTTTTTCCTCAGACACTGCTGAAAAATTCACCATGGAGATCTTGCTTTGTGAATGATTACCTCCATGGTTAATATTTCTATGACTCACGGTGAATGAATCTTTTGTTTATTTACTTTATTGGATTGAGATATTCGGCTATTAACCTAATTTTCACTGAAGTTATATCAGAATCTATAATTTTTTTAATGTAACTCATTTCTCAAGCAAACAATTTTTTTGAACGATCTTTCAAAAAATGTAACTTTTATGCAATTTTCTTGGAAAAAATAATTTTGAATAACAAAGGCCGATTGGCATATGGAAAAAGATGTGGTTATCCCGTATTTGTTTTCCTCAGTCACATGACTTGCACTTTTATTATATAGATTACGTATGATAGGATGTAATAGAATAAAGAAAACTTTTATTAATATCTTTTCAAATTAAGAATCGATATTCATAGAATTTGAAATGACTCGACAAAATTCTGCAACAATTATATATATTAAATTTCAAACCATTTGGTTGGGTATAGTTTTTGCGCTGTTATATGCGGACAGACGGACAGACAGATAGACAGATGGACGGACCCGACAACGACTATTGGTGCTACGTATTTATATAATTACGAACGCACCTAAAAATTACAGTCTAGCAAAGGATTATTGTAATGTCAACTATACCAGGAGTTCTTTCACACGGTTGTGATGTGTCATTTGAGAAAGAAATGTGTTTAACGTTCTGGTGAGCACATATCTGACTTTCCACAGATCCACCATGACCTACCTGTTGGTTGTTTGTGGATCTACCTGTGAAACGTATGTACAAAAAAGTCAAGCTTTCCAAAACGTCTTATTGGGTATAATTTGCAAAGCATAAACGTCTGAAATGACGTCATTCATCGGATCTCAATATTAGGTCACACGCAAGAGATAAACAAGTTGGAAATTGTACGTCAAACGTGACAAATGAGGTGTGTTTGTACTACAGCTAGTTATATAAATATTCAGATCTTGGCGATTTTTAATTCTGTGAGATGAATTATATCGTCTGCAGATTAATTTCTGTAATAAAATAAGTATATCGGTCGTTTGACGATTAAACCTCGGAAGCTCCTATAACAAGAAATCACAGATTAAAAAAAAATTCAAATTTCTTAATAAATGTTTTTATTAATATTTTCTAAAGTTCTGATTCGATTTTTATAAAATTTGAAATGTCTCGACAAAATTCTGTAAAGATAATATATCTTAAATTTCAAACCATTCGGTTGGGTAGTTTTTGCGTTGTTATATGCGGATGGACGGACAGACAGACGGACGGACGGAGAGACAGACAGACAGACAGACGGACAGACCAGACGACGACAATATGTGCTACGTATTTATATAATTACGAACGCACCTATAAATGAATAAATATTTCTTAGAGATCGAATATAGACCCACTGAACAGTTGTGGTCTAAAAAATTTGTAAGTCACAAAATAGCACCTTTGAATTGTGGGAAACAAATCCTTATTACATATGCAATACATAATAATAGAAAAAAATTGAATCTTTAAACATGTTTACATTTAAAATCTTTAAAAACTATAAAACATTAAAACCAAAAATAAACATATAAATATTCCAAAACTGAAACTACTCAAATGCCAAAATGGAGAGTGACTAACGGCTGCTTCTTCTTCTTCTTGCTTAGAGCTTCATTAACAATTACATGGTTGATAAAATTGAGTCAAACGGAGGTAACCATTTTTTAGCCGACTTTTTTGTTTAACCCTATTGTTCCCTATATTTAATTGCATAGTTTAAAAATGGCTTTTTATATTTTATTATAACCTTATTCTCTAAAGATTATTATGTAAGTGACTCTGATTTTTAAAAATGTTTCTAAACACTAATATAATAGCTGAAAGTATGTTACCAAATCAGAAAGGCTTTTTTTTTTAATATTGCAATTCTTCAAAAGATTCTGTAAAGTAAAATAAAATAATAACGTGGCTGAAGAAAAACTTGTTTTTTTGAACGAGTAAATTTTTTTCATACCCTTTCTTATTCTGCATCTTAAAATGCTCCTGTTTTTCTTAGTACATTATTTTTTATGTATCAAAATAAATAAATAAATTATATGTCTGAAAAAAAAATACTTCTATTTTTTTCTTCTCAGTTGTACATTTAACTTTCACTCAATTCAAATAAATATATCATTAAAAAGAAGACAAAATTAGTTAATTTAAATAAAGCAAAAATCTAGGCTTTTAAAACAGCATTTTTGCTATTTTTTTAATTGAACTGAGAGTTGTAATCTATTGAAATAAGCAACTGAATTTCTTTGTTATAAAATTTGTCTTTTCATCTTAGTGTTTTTTTTATTTGCGGAAATTATTCAGAATAATATTTATTTACACGTGGGTATAGACATTTGAATACACACAAAAGAGAGTTAATAAAAAATATTCTCACTTTAAAATATTATTAGATTCTTGGATATTACCGTTGATAAAGGGTTATACTAAAAATAAACTTCTACAGTAAAAAAAAAAAAAAAAAAAATTACTAACAATATATCTCCACAGTTTCAACTTGTTTTTTGCTTCAATTTATTTTTTACATATCTTTTACTTTTTTGCATTCCGAGTAAATTGGAATGCACTTTTTGTATATTTGTTTTCCATAATGAATTAAATTTTCGTAAATCTACCATTACTATTTCTGTTTTTAATTTGTGAAAATTACGCTTCCGTTAAAAATACTTTTATTGTAAGAAGAATAAAGATACTACAACTGAATAATTTATTCTTATTTTATATAAATGATAAAACAATATTTTTTCAATATTTAAAATTAAAGATAACATCTGACACATACGAATTTCTTGTACACTAACAAACATAAATATTTTTAAAATTTGGAGACGTCTTCTATAAATTATGTGCTTAGAAAATAATTGACTTAGTGTTTTCAAATTGAACACAATCTTTTATACTTGAAAGCAATTTAAGATTCCTTTATTGATACCATAAAACACTCTCTAAGATATTAAAGAGTCGATTAGATTCCAAGCTTTGAAATTACATGTAGCTGTATCAAGCCTCCAAATCTATTTGTTACACGCAGGCTGAAACCAATAACACTTAATCGTCAATTAGATGGTATAAAAGCAGCATTTAAAAGCTTAATTTTACACAAGATATGAAGATGGGATATTAGAGTAATGCTTATGTATGAAGTGTTTCTTGATATTTAAAGTTTTTCTAATTCATTTCTCTTAATATTTCTTTACTGCATATTCTTAATATATTTAATAAATATTGAAGTCTCTTAAGGTTTTAAAGAAACTATTATAATCGGTAATAAAAAAAATGTATATCGTTTAGAACATGTATTTTTTTTAGTTTATTAACAAAAAATTGCTGTAAAATATTTATTTATAATTGAAGTATCATATGCTCTAAAACTGAATATTTTTTGGAATAAGATTGTTTAAATAAATACATATAGACAAATACAGCTTGAAATTTTTTTATAAAGTATCACAAATTTGAAAATTTGTAAAGTAACTGTTGTCACGAGAAAAATCCTATAACAAAGCAATCTACTGCACGAAAAATGAAATGCTTATTTACACAATTTTTAATGGGATATAAATAATATTTTTTGCATATTTTTCGCATTTTTAACATATTTTATGACTTAAATTGTTCTGGCTGCCATTGCAAACCTGATAAATATATTCTTATTGTAATGTATTTGATATATGCTGTTGAGGTTTACTATAGCATAATTTCTTCCATTACCTTATGTTCCACAGGAAATATTTTTTTTGCCGGTGATTTTAATGATGTTACACTATTTCATACGTAAATGTATTTAAATCATTACTGATTAGCCCTACAATATATTTGCTATAGATTATTGTGTAGGGTGGTGTGAAATAAAATCAAAATTTTGATTTCGGATTCGCTATAGCGGGGAATAGTTGTCTATGACATTGATAATAAAGATTACAAAATATTTAAAAAATCGGATAATATCTTCCGATCGCGCATGCAGCCAAAAATTTCGGAAAATTGACGAATTTAAATGTTTTTTTTTAGTACTAAAAAGAAAAATAAATCCTGTAATATTTTCAGATACTATAGTGTGGACAATTTGCTTATGATATTGATAAAAAAGAAGAAGAAATATTAATAAAATCGCATAAGATCTTCCAATCACGCTGACCACTCAAAATTTCCCAAAATTTGCAAATTTCACGGTTATTTCATATTAAAAAGACAAATAAATTCAGTCACATATTTACACGCTATAACGTTGAAACGTTACCTGTGACACATTGATGAAATTTTTTTTAAAAACCCATTGATATCGGATATTACCTTCCGATTGCGCTTTAAATTAAAGTTTACATGAAAGCCAATTTTTTTATTTTTTTATTTTTTTTATATAGTACTTACATTATTACTTATTGACGAAAATTTAAAATAATCGTAAAAATATCACATTTCCAGTCACCATTTTTGCTATTTTAAGCTGTCCTTTTAACGGAAACAACTTTATACTTTGTTTTTTGTGAAAACTCAGGTATGATTGATCTTGATTGTAGCGTTGTTCTAATGTAACCATCTCTTGATTCCGTTCCACACATGTTTTGTGATGCTTCTGAAACTAGTTTTACGCATCTTTCCACAGAGTGAGTGCGGCAGGGGGAACAGTGTTACATCTTTAACTTAAAGTTTACATGAAAGCCAATTTTTTTATTATTTTTATTTTTTTACATAGTACTTACATTATTACTTCTTGACGAAAATTTAAAATAATCGTAAAAATATCACATTTCCAGTCACCATTTTTGCTATTTTAAGCTGTCCTTTTAAAGGAAACAACTTTATACTTTGTTTTTTGTGAAAACTCAGGTATGATTGATCTTGATTGTAGCGTTGTTCTAATGTAACCATCTCTTGATTCCGTTCCACACACTTTTTGTGATGCTTCTGAAACTAGTTTTACGCATCTTTCCCCAGAGTGAGTGGTGCAGGGGGAACAGTGTTACATCTCAATTTTGTACTTATCTAAATTGTATGAAAGATTTGATATCTTTAGTTCCGTTTCGAAATAGAGGTGGAGGAGGTACTTTCACTGAGTTCCAATCAGTAAGTTCAGTATAATCGGAGGTGTTGAAATCGAGTGTTGGAGTAACAAAATGTCTGATTGTATTCCTTTTCAAAACATATTCTCCGGCTTTTAAAATTCTTCTCAGACTAAGTTATTTTCTATGTATCCTCTGTTCCAATATCATAGCCACCAATAGATTTTCATGTTGGGCAAAAAACGCATTCTTTTAATTACGGGGTTTTAACTTGTTTTAGAGTATCAGGCAAATAACGAGATGTTTCAATGGCTTTGTAAACATGAATAACACCATGTGTAAATTTATTTCTTATTTTAATTTCGAACCACATTGGCATGTAAGATTTAGTGATGAAATTAACTGTGACTTTTAGCTCATCTGAGGGACATGCTATGCTAACATAAAGTTTAAGGTGTCTATTAGCTTTTGAAAGTCATCTGGAATGTGAAATTTTACAGGGGTTACAATGAGACAATTCTATTGGACATGTTTCTGTTTTGATTTCAAGTTATTGATTATTTAGTATTATTATAAATATAGTAAATATTTCTAATCTGTGCTTAATATTTCTCGATCCACTTCAGGAGTTGTGCAATCAATTGGTTCAAAGGCTACTACTGGCAGTGTTTCACACCCCATAAGGTTTTGTCCGATTGGTCCACAAAGTGACATAGTTCCCATTATTGTTAAATCTACTTGCCGAAACAGGCGGCGAAATGGAAACTCGATGAAATGAAGCAAACGGATGACCCACTGCAGTGGACGTCCAACGTAGACTTCAATTTGACGAATCACACCCTTTTTCTAGCCAGTATTGGCGTCAGTACCATCGCATTCAACAACGTCCATGCTTTCTATTAAAAACTCAATTTTATTTAAGAGGGACAGCGTTCTTCATGAGATGAAATTTGCTGAGCCGAAGTATGGTGACACATACCCAACATAAATAGAACCAGGTTCTTTACTTAATAATATTCCTCCTTTATCGTTCTTCTAAACTGTTTTGATTCCATTGTTTTTATAACGAAGGTCTCATATTTTCTGCCATTGAAATAAATACCACGAAGTTGTTGTGAAGACTTTTCACTTTGGTATCGTATTTCGGATCTCTTTCGACATTTTCCCCCTTCGAATTTTAAATCTGCCAATAACTTGAGAAGTATCTTTTTCGATTATTAATCGAACGTACTCAAACCCGCTTGATGTAATAGCAGCAGTTGCCCGTTCCGAAACACCGTAACGATCGCTATATAATGCTGTTGCTGCTAACTTTATTCTCATCTGCCACGCAGTTGACTTCTTCACAGAGTTAGGTGGCTTATATTCACCATCATTTACTTCCTCACCTTTGAATATTCAGTAACTATACAGACGGTATGAGTTGAAACTGGTTTTAAAATATCACATTTAGGAGATAGACTATTTTTTTTTTGGTTTCTTATTGGTCTATGGTACCGAATTTTCCTAATCCGTGCATCCTTTGGCGATAGATAGATCGTTGCACAATAACAGGAATCTTTATTGGTTTCTCACATGGACGGTTTATTAAAATAATACACTCACACTTAGCTGCGTTTTTTTTACAGTTGCATTCATTACACATTTACAAGCTGAAATATCAAACAGCTTATTTACTTCGCTTTGTAAACCATCAAGACTTTTTTTTTTTAAATATGCTTATCAAGAGTGTATGACTTCCGCATATTGTATTATTTGTCTTGGTATGCATTAATAAGTTGAAAAATTCTGTATTCAGAAACTGCAAGGATTGATGCCTTGTCAAATAGGGTAATTTTTTTTTTCCACCAAACCACTTATTCTGGAAAAGTTTACCTTTTTGTTGTTACACTATGCTGCTAACTTCATTCTCTCCTCGAAGCAACAACGAATCACATCATTGTGTTTATTTTCTGGTAAATATGTATGATCTTCGAAAAAAGGACACTCAAACGTCTTTCTAGTAATCTTCTTGGACGATGACGAATCCATTTTTACAACTCATCTAAATCACTAAAATATTCTAAAAGAAAAAACCCAGGAGTTAGACAAATATAGAACGTATTACACAGGGACGCCTGTTTTATTTGCTATTGAATATATATTCTTATCACTACGTTGGGAGTTTATGTTACGGCCCGACACTAGTGACGAATTGCCACGTGTTCAGTGGCGTTTAAGTGAACTATGAACTACCACTCCACGTAATTCGTTAAAAGCTGCAAATAAGTAATTATTAAATCATTACGGAAATTTCTGCATTCTATACTATTTTTAAGGACTTTCTAATATTTTAAAAACCATAACAGGGCTTTAAATAAGTAATAGATTTTAGATTTTTGTTTCAAAAAATAGTAATACATTAAAAAAAAAATAAGAACATGTTCTTAAATTTAATGTATATTCTCGATCGCAGTATGTTATCCGATTTTAAAAATTATTTTTTATATATTTTTTCAATATTATTCACAACTTTTCCACGCTATAACGTGTGAAAATATTACAAGGATGATTTTCTTTTTAATGCGAGAAAATCTCTAAATTCATTATTTTTCGGTGGTATGTGCGATCAGAAGATATTATGAAATTCTAATATTATTTTGGTTCAATTTTTTTTATCAATGTCATAAGCATTTCCACACTATAGCGTGTGAAAATATTACAGGATTATTTTTATTACGAACAATCCTTGAAATTCGTCAATTTTCATAAATTATCGGCTGTTTTCGCGATCGGAAGATATTATCCAATTTTCAAAATATTTTGTAATCTTTATTATCAATGTCATCGAAATTTTGATTTTTTCACACTACCCTATTATTGAGTGCGTACAATTTCTTTTTCTTTCTTTTCTTTTTTTTTTTTTTTTTACTTCAAAAGACACTTCTAAGCATTCGTTTTCAAAGCTTATTTTACGATATAACTGCAGGAAATGCATTTGCAGATGTGGCATGCATTTGAAAGAATTAGTTTATATTATCGGCTTTTTTAAGAAATTACTGAAAATGGATTTTTATTGCATTATTGTTTATTTAGAAATTTCATACAATTGCATGCAAAAATGATTTTTTCTAACATTTTTCAACGGATCAAACATTTAACATACGAACGTGTGCATCAGGCCCTGAATCAGAAAGAATCAGCATTAATAAATTGCAAGGGTTTGCTTTTATATAACGACAATGTCAGAATGCATGACCAGGAACTCGTGCATGACCAGGAATATCATACAACTACTTGGCTGAGACACACTGAGCTATTCACTATACTCCTCTGAGTTAGAGTGAACGTATTACATGTTTTATTTCCATAGGCAACCACCTTCGTAAGTAATCCTTCACAAATGAGGCAGCCACTGTATTATTTGCGTTCAATACGACTGATTTTTTCCAGCAGGACTTTGCGAAACTCGCCGAATGTCTGCGGAAGTTGCTGCCAGCTAATGGGAGATATACTGAGGAATAACAGCGTTTATACACTATCTGGCCATTAATGACCGGCAACTTTCAATTTTACCCATTTTGTGGAACAGTTAAAAATGTACTTAGAATTAAATAGAACAGGTTTGACTTCATATTTATCAACGTCGATTTGATAAGGAGTATAATTAGGGGGCCAAAAAAAAGTAAAGAAAAAATAATAATACTTGGGATCACCCTGTATAATAAAATGCACGAAATGATCTATCGCTACAGAATATACATAGGCAGACATTGTACAATATATGTATTCATTTGTGTAAGAATAGCATGTATATTCATAGAGATATAGCGATTTTTTAAAAAAGTTAAAACAATTCTTGCATGTTTTTTGCTTATAACATACAGGGTTTTTAACCAAATTTAACGCCAGTTTCAGAAAACCTGACAAAATATAGTAGAAACAATATAATGCAATTGAAATGTAACTATATTAAATATTTAAGGAAATATGGGCAGTTGTATAAAATATTTTTTATCTGCGCATGCGCGAACGATAAAAAGGAACTTTTTGCATAATTTAATAGTCAACTCTATGGAGCAACTTATTAAAAAAAATCAGTCAAATATCGTAAAAATTCAGAGAGATATTGGCGTTAGAGTAAGCTATTTTTTAGTTTCTCATTAAAACTCGCTAAATGGTAAGAGATTGTCCACAAATTGTCATATTTAATTTTTATACTATATTTCATTTTTTTTATACTTTAGTTCGCCTTGGAAAACTTTATTGCACCAGGTTATAATACTTTTGGAATGGACCCTTTGATTTTGATGATTCTTTCTTTGTTCGAATAAGCTCGTTAGGGTAGTTTTTCAAACAGAACTAAAGTATCATTAAAAATTGGAAAATACTATAAAATAAAAAATGACAATTTGTGGAAAATCCCTTATCATTCAGCGAATTTTAGTGAGAAACTAAAAAACAGCTCACTGTAACGCCGATATCTCTTTGAATTTTTACGATATTTGACTGATATTTTTAATAAGTTGCTCCATAGAGTTGATTGTTAATGTATGGAAAAAGTTCCTTGTTTTCGTTCGCGCATGCGCAGATCAAAATTATTTTATACGAATGCCCATATTTCCTTAAATATTTAATATATTTATATTTTAATATTGTTTCTACTACAATTTGTCAATTTTTCTGAAACTGACTTAAATACTACTGGTTTAATACCCTGTATGTTATAAGGAAAAAACATGCAAGAATTTTTTTTAATTTTTTTAAAAAATCGCTATATTTCTATTATTATACGAGGGTCACTCTGAAATTTTTGAGATACAACTAGGTTTTTAAAGTTATACTTACAAAATTTTAGGTGTGTTCAAAGTAGTCTCCTCCAGCATCAATGCATTTTTGTAGACGAATTTTCTACAGATTAAATGCCTCAAGCCATTCATTTCTGGGAATAGATGAAAAAATGCATTTATAGCCACATCAAGCTCTTCTTCTGAATGAAAAAGACGTCCACGTAAGTTCTTTTTTAGATTAAAGAATAACCAAAAGTCACACATAGCTAGATCCGGTGAATACGGCGGATGTTCTATCACTTTAATTCGTTTTTGTTTAAGAAACTCAACTGTTAATCCGTCTGTATGTGAAGATGCATTGTCATGGTGAAGCATTAGTCCCCTAACATTCACTTCTTGTAGAATTTCTGGAAGACATTTAGTGGTATACCAGTTTGCTTTTACTGTCTTCTGTCCTTCCAACTTGATGGCTTTGATCAATCCCGTACTTCTGAAGAAAACGGCATACATCACTTTTTTCAGTGCGCGTTGTCTTTTCATCATTGTCGGCGTGGGATCATCTTCAAAGACCCATACATTGCTTTCTTGACGTGTTGGAACGTCAAAAAACGGTATGTACGTTTCATAACCCGTTACAATTTTAGAAATGATGCGGTGGCCACCATCATTTAGCAATTTAAGAGTTTATTTACTGATTCTGACACGCTCCTCTTTTTGGGGCTCAGTTAGATTATGGGAAACCCAACGGCAAAATACTTTTTTCATATGCAATTCTTCATGAATAATTTTGTGTATGGCTGCGGATCCAATGTTAAGTTCCTTCTGTATCATTTGGTAGGTACAGCGATTATCATCCATTAACATTTTTCGTATGGCAGACACATTATCCGGGATTACTGCCGACGGCGGCCTTCCTGTGTGTTCTGCATCCTGAAGAAAATTGCGACCTCTGCGAATTCTTTAAACCATCTGAATACAGTAGCACAAGCTGGAGATTCATCACCAAATGGTAATTTCAACCGTTGAACGCATTCCTCTTGATTTAATCCTGCTTGAAAATCGTAGAAAATCATAGCGCGAAAATGTTCTCGCGTCAACTCCATTTTCTCTTCTGTTTAAAATTTATTCTACGCTAAACAAGTTGAAGTAAGTCAGTATCGTCTGCTGTGTTAAAATACTTTGTATTTTAAAGTTAAACCGTTATTTTTATTTTGTAAATTCTGGTCTGCGCGTATCTCAATAATTTCAGAGTAACCCTCGTACATGCTATTCTTACACAAATGAATACACATATTGTACAATGTCTGCCTATGTATATTCTGTAGCGATAGATCATTTGGTGCATTATATTTTACAGAGTGATCCCAAGTATTATTTTTTTCTTTAATTTTTTTTGTCCCCTATTTGTCCTCCTTATCAAATCAACAATGATAAATATGAAGTCAAACCTGTTTTTTTGTATCCTAAAATTCCAGAAGAATATGACAAGTATATTTTTAAATATTCGGCAAAATGTCTAAAATTGAAAGTTGCCGGTCATTAATGGCCATATAGTGTATTTCCTGTATACTGTTTTGTTTTTGTAGATAAAAAACGACAAGTTTTTTTTTTATTATCTTATAGTTCACAGTATAAGAGATATAAGGTATTGGTCAATACAATGTGTTTAAACTTTATTTTATAATTATCGTGTAAAAACAATACATGTTAATTATCTTTAATTTAAAAAAATGGATTATTTTGCATCGATTAATGAAAATACCTTCCGAACTCATTATAAAAATTTTAAATGAATATATTTAGATTTTCTATATTCAGATAAATATATATATAGGCTTAATTTTATTTTCTTCCCATTATAGTGAATTCCATTACGTGAAATTAATTTGTTGTTAACAGATTACACGCGGCGCATACGCCGTGCATACTGCTCACCTCTACAATTTTAACATACATAATTCGAATTACCAAAGAGAACACAGACACTATGTTCGGGTATTTCGCATATACTCAGGAAAATTAATTGATGTAACTGAGACCGAGTAAAAGTAATTTAACCCATAAATACCTGATTTTTTCTTTTAGAATTGTATTTTTTATACTTATATTAATTATTAGACACAAGAAATTTTAAAATATATTTTTAAGTTTATTTAGTAGCATATTTTTGTGAGTTATGTAATTTTTACCGGATTAATATTTTTATATAAATATATTGGTTGCAAAAAAATTGATTTATTTACCAAAAGTTAAATAAAACGTGTTGCAAATTTGATACACTAGGCATTTAACTGTTAAATTATGTTTAATTCCAAGATTTATATGTATTCATACTCACTATTTGAATAATTAAAGAACTTGTAAATGAAGAAAGAATTTTCTAATAAAACCTAAGACATTACAATTAGAAATTTTTATTTCCTTTATAAAAATAGTTATTTAAATGAACAGTTACGCTAGCAAAATAGTTTTCTAAAAGAAAGTCTATTTTCAAATTTTAAGGATGTTATTAAATATTTTTTAAGTTTTGGAACACATCTTTTAATATCTATATATTTAAATTATATTTTACCTTTAATGCATATTTTAAAATCTTAAGTTATATTACATGCGCTATTCTATATATTATCTATGAAGACAGTGACAAAAATATAAAACAAAGAATTCCATCGAAGACGCGGTGAAGTTTATACTTCCTAAAAGGTTTGGAGAAACAACAGATGGTTCAGACATTCAAAACAACTGTATAAGTTTTATATAAATATCCTAAGACGTACTCTACCGCCAGCAAAATATTTTACTCTTCACAACCGCTGTTGCTTAATATTTTATTCATACAACAAACAATCGTCTAAAAATTAAAAATATATATATAAATAAATGCATTTTTTGGTAGCATTTATGTGTATTCTTAAAGTATTGTCTAAAAATCGCAATTAAATACAGTTCCGTATTTAGCATTTCTTTTTATGGCATATATGTATTTGAAATCTGGGAATATTTTCAAATTTATAACAAATAGCGTGAACACCATTTTTAGAGGTTACTTTATTATTACGTATATTTTCATTGCTTCGTCATTTTATGTTTCTTTATGAATAATTTATTAAGCTCTAACTATAATAAATGTGGAAAGAAATATTTAATTGAAATAGTAAAACACATCTTCCATGTTTCTCGGTTACAGCAACGCGTAAAATCTATGTCACTATTTATATTTGTATCCCTACCTATCAAAATGACCCATACTTTCATATTTTGTTTTTAAACTTTCTAAAATATTCTTTAAAATGTAATCATTACACATGAATATTTTTACAATGTTGCTTTCTTTGTTCAAGAAATATCTTTTTAATATTACTTTTTTTTTAATATTTCTTTATCATCAAATTAAAAATATCTATGCTAAAATTGATAACATTAAACACAAAGGCTAAAAATATCTTTTAAAAATACAAGGGTCAGTCTAAAACTTTGCAGTACCAAAGCTCTGCAGCATATAATTATTTTGTCAAAATAATTAACTTGACACTCAATACTTTAATTTATTCTTTGAAACCACATTTCAATATTTTTTATATGGCCCCTTTTGAAAAAAAAAAAAAAAAAAAAAAAATGTGCCCATCATTTTTTGCCGATGCTCTTCGGCCGATTGACATTTGTTGGCGGTTTATTAATTTTTAAACACCCAAACTGAAGATTGTCTTTTTGTTTCTGGATAAAATTTGTAAATACATGTTTCATTTCCTGTAACAACTTCATAAAAATGTTTGCAGGTGCTAGAAACAAAATTGTTTTGCCCCATGACACTCTTGTCGTTTTTTGCCTCCCGGTCATCACATGAGGTCCCCACCTGGTACAAAGCTTCCATACTTTTAAATCGTCATGTAGAAGCTTAAATATTGCTGTCGAATCAATATTAAAAGTCTGCAAGATATATTAATACGTAATACGTATGTTATCTTTAAAAATTTTCTTTAGCTTTTCAGCATTTTCATTTCAGGATGCTGTAAAGGGCCTTCCACTTCTCTTGTAACATTTGGAATCAGATTTTCTATGCTTAAATTGCTTAAACCACCTACCTATTATTGTACATTAAGACTGAGATGCTAGGAAAGCCTTTGATATTCTTTTACAACAGGTTTTTTCATTTAAATCTACTTTAAAATAAAATAAAAAATCATTACGCGAAAATGCTCTCGCGAGATTGACATTCTTAGTGAGACTGAATCAGTATAAGAACTGTTTCCTCAACCACGTGATAAGAAGGTGGCGGGAGGAATGTGGTCCGCCACCTAAGTGAGGGTTCATATTTGATTAAGCGTCCGCCGTTAATGTCATCCCGCTTGCCGATTTTTCTTATCGCAAAACTTTCAGAGTGACCCTCGTAAACCTAACAGATTCCTACGCACAATTTATAACATTCTCAAAATCTACCGAAAACATTATTTAAAAGATCCTTGTTTAGCTAAAATGTTCTTTACAGAAATTATTTGAATTTACTTTAAATTACTGATAAAACAGTTATTACCTCATTACACGTCTAACTAATTTTAATAATGTAAATTCCCTTCTCCAATCTGTTGTAATATAAGGTAGACTGAGTGAAGATGCCATAGTTTTTGTTTTATTTTTTTTGTAAAATCGCCTGTTGTTTTTATTTGTTATTTATTAATTTCCTGTTAACGTTGTCACATTTATGTATGATTTAAAAAATGTATTTCATTTAAAAAATGTTATAGAAAGCATAAAAAATGTTGCTTTTTTAAATGCTTGCATTTCGGCACCTAACCCCAATGTTGGGGTAGAATGACCAACTGCATAGGATGTTTCTGGTGTTTCAATGTAAACAATATTTTTTGTGAAACATTGCAACACATATTGGAAGGAAAAAAGTTATTTTATTATTTTAGACATACTAAAGTTGTTACTAACTTAGTATTCGACAATTACAAAAATATGAATGTAACAAACATTGGTAATTTAATAGAAAACAAACTAATATTTCAAAAAAAGAATATGTGCTATGTAACATTTAAGAGTATTATGGCACTGAAGTATGCCAATTTTTAAAATTTTATAACGAGCTGAAATATTGCAAATTTATTGAGATAAATTGCTTTAGAGTCCAGGCTTTTTGCTAATGTTTTTCATACGTTCCTCTTTTCGTTTCCACAATATCTCAGTGCTGCCACAAACTGCGCATTTGTTTAAGAACTTTGAGCAACTTTCATGTGACCAACAGTTGCACTGAATGCACTTGATCCAGTCACATTTTTCCGAGGATTTATTGTACTCTTTTAAGCACTCTGAACACTCATTCTCATTCATTTAAAAAAAATCCTCATTTTTCTGAATCATTGTGGGGAATTTCATCAGTATCTATACTACTGTCTGTTGCAGATTCTCGCTTTCTAGCTTTAGACTTATTCTGAAACACTTCCTTTTTAGAAAGGCTTGAGACATCTGGCAATTTACAGCTGCTATTTTCTCGCTGCTTCGGTTTTGCTTTTCATACAATTTAGTTTTTTGTTTTTTTTTTTAACTTTAACAACTTTTTACCTTGCTTTTCCCTTTTCCCCGTCATGAGCTTCTTTTTTCTGCCATTTTGCTTTATTTTCATCCATAACTTCTGATGATGTAAGTACTTGAGCTTCTTGCCTTCTTTTACTATGATTTCTCTTTTCAGAAACTGGAACATGTGAAATTTCTTGCAGAAATTTTGTTGGAGAAGATTTTGTAATATTTTCGTCTGTTTGCAATAGGTCTTCTTTATAACTTAATGACAAATCTATTGTTAGGCCAGTCGGATTTTTGTGTAATTTTAAAGATATGCATGGTTGGGGGGGATCCTGAATCAGCTGCTAGCGGATGATCTTGAGAGTCTGTTCGACCGTTTTGAAGTGGATTTCTTAGTGAAAACTGGGGTTGTTACTCATGTTGCCCGTTGTACCCACCGATCGCTCAACTTGGAGTAGCTTTTGGATTAAATGAAAATATTCCCCTTGCTTCAAAGGGCACAATCACATTTTGTGCAGTAGGACTTTCTTTTCACGCTGAACTGAGAGGATCTCCCACCTGTATTCGTCATAATTTTTGCGATTGCAAGGAAAACGATGCGAGTTTATCCATTGTTGGCATGCTGCGTACCAAAAATGATTAAGTGTTTTGAATACTAAAATCAATCTAATGGTTGATGAAAGGGAGTGAAATGACTTGGAAAACATAACAAAACGATGTCATTTTGAGCTGTTAAATCAAGGAGTTTATCAGTGCTCGTATGACTTGTATGTCCATGCGAGGAATAAAACGATCTTTTAGCCAGTCAGAAAAAATGTCTGTGCTTACGTATGATGGCATTTTAGACATCGCTATAAAGGACACAGGGGTATTTTGTCTTCCCATTCAGCCTTTTTGTTAACTGCCTTGAAGATACACACGAGAGGGTTGAAATTTCCTTCAGCGTTGTAGCAAACAATAGCTGTAATATTTTGTTCTTTCTCTCCAGATGTGAGCTCATGGAAATATTTTCTTTATTTTCAGAAAGACCATAACCGGAATTATTTTTAAGGGAAGACTTATCTCATCCACATTATAAATGTTGGCTGATTTATTCATTAAATTGTTGTTCTCAAGAAATGATTTTAATAGATTAAAATAGGCATCTGCGTCTTCTCAGGTGAATCATGTACACTTGACAGAGAAAGATCTTCAGCTTTTCTTACGTAAATGTCGGGATTTCTTCATAGAAACTTGTAGAACCAGTCATACCCGATCATAATTTTGTCACTGTTAAAATTGAGCTTTAATTTGTAACATAATTTTAATTATTATAGAGAGGGCGGCGGCAACAAAAATGGTACATAATCGAGCTACGGGATGAAATCAAGATGTAGGACAAGATCATTAGGAGTAGATTAAGGAATAACTGATCTGCCTTGTCATATCTTGGTACGATATGTGCAGCAGAGAGCGGCAACTCGTCGTTTTGTTGGTACTATCACGTCATCGATTTACGAGTTGAAATTAGTGCCAAAATAAAGGTTATATATAGTAATTTTAAAATATTTTGGTCTACCTGGGTAAATAGTTTTATCCTGTACTAAATACATCATAACGTGTTTCTGAAAATTAATTTTTTTTCAAATTATGCAAAATGGGCTTGGCGGCTATTTTTCCATATTTTATGAAAACGTCTAAACACCCAAGTTTCTAAAGTAAAAACGTAATATGTTTGCAGTGTTTGCAATGTAATACGTTTATAACAATGTCGAACTTCGGATTTTAACTGCGAACATATAAATTGAGAAAGACCACCATTATCTTAAGACACAAATTTCCAAGCATACAAGTCCGCAAACGAAATGCTTCGAATGTTTGCTTAAGTTACTATTTCGAACTGCGGATTTTAACTACGGATTTGGGTGCTTATAAATTTGTCTAAAATATGGAAAGATGGCCACTAAGCCCATCATGCATTATTTAAAAAAAATATTTTTCACAAACACGTTATTATGTATTTAGTACAGGAGAAAACGATTTCAATCAACATACACGTAGGCAGTCGACTTATATATATAATAACTCATTTAATGAAAAAAAAATAATTACCATAATAAAAGTTTGGAAATTTGATATTACACTTTTTTTAGCCACAACTTTCGTTCACGTTTTTTTTTCTTTTTTTTCTTTTTTTTTTTTTTTCTTTTTTTTTTACAAGCTTGGCTTTTATTTTTTTTTAATTTAGAAATATTGTTTTTCCTAGATAAAATATAGGGCACTGTAATGTAAAATATTATGTTTATTGAGTGTCAATTGTACAACATGATTTTTTTCCTGTCATAAATTTCAGTCTGATGTGGGTGGGGGGGAGGGGGGCGGTGGATATGCCCAGGCAGACAGAAATATTTTTAAAATACGATATTTAATATATTAATTTGGCGCCAATTTCATCTCGTAACCCGATGACTTGATAGAACCGCCAAAATAATGAGTTGGAGCCCTCTGCTGCTCATATCGTACCAAGATATGACGAGGCAGACCAGTCCTTACTTAATCTACTCCTAATAATCTTGTCCTGCATCATGTTTTCATCCCGTAATTCGATGAAGTAGCCTTTTAGTCGCCGCCGCCCTATCTAATATTTTACAGCAGGAAATTAAAATAATATATTTTCTTAAAGTAGAAGAAATATATGTTTTTTTTAAATAGAAATTATATATGATTTTCTTAAAATAGAAAGTATATATAATTTTTTTAAAGTAGAAAAAATATATGATTTTCTTAAAATAGAAAATACACATGATTTTCTGAGAATAGAAATTATATATTATTTTTCTAATATCTAAAAAGTTTTGAATATAAAAAAAAATAATTGTATATAACAGTATTCAATTTGTTTCGAATATATATATACATCTCTTTAGTATATGAACATGAGAAATAATCAACTTAGATCTTTGAATTTCTAAATTTAATGCAGTCCTCAATCTTGAAAGCTGTTTCAGATTCCTTAATTGGAACCATAAAACATCAATTGAGACATTAAATGCGTAGATTAGGGACCGAACATCAAATTTACGCATTTCAATGTCAAACTTCAAAATGTATTTGTTACATTTATGTTGTAAATGAGAAACACTTTAGAACTAATTAGACTGTTTATAAACAGTATATAAAAGGCTATTTTATACATCAAGGACACAATTAGGAATTTCAAGTACCGTTTGTGAAATATATTTTGCCAGATAATCAAAGTTCTCATTTCACGTTGCTTCCGATTATATTTAATCTAATTCTTTGTACAAACATCCAATATATATCAGAGATGTTAAGAATGTGTTGGTATCTATAAACAACTCTAAAACTTACTGTGCACATTGTAAGACAGCAATATAATTTTATTGTCCCATTAAATGATAAAAAAAATTGTTTGCAATGAAGAATAATTTAAAATATTTTCTTATTCAATTGTATTGTTTGAGAATTGAAGTATGAAATGTTAAAGGGCTAAACGTTAATTCATTCTAAACGCTTGACCTGAGGACTTGTTGTTTACAGTTAGAAACATTCGACATATACAGGGTGTTTCTAAATGAATATCGGGGTTTTAACGCTTGGTAGTATTTATTACATCCAACTTAAAATTATATTTAATACATAAAATGAAAGAGCAACTCAAACAGTTTTACCTACAATCTTACAAGTGTTCAATGTGAACACTTTTCGTAACACCGCAGACATGAAGTCGATAGCTCAGTTCTTCCCGAACGTTAATTAGTGTTTGTGGGGGTAATTATTACAACAGCTGCCTCAATCCAGTTTCTTAGGTTGGGTAGGTCAGCTGGTAGTGGAGGCACTTACACTCGATCCTTTATGAAACCCAACAGGTAGAAATCACATGGCATCAGATCAACACATGGATGTGTGGGTCAGATCGGGTGAGCGTAGAGTGGCGTTTGGAAAGAATTGAGCTGTCGACTTTATGTGTGCCGTGTGACGAAAGGTGTTCACATTGAACACTTGTAAGCTTGTAGGTAAAACTGTTTGAGTTGCTCTTTCATTTTATGTATTAAGTATAATTTTAAGTTTTTTATAATAGATACTACAATTTTTAAAACCCCGATATTCATTTAGAAACACCCTGTATGTATAATTACGTGATATAAATAATACACAAGTATATATATATATATATATATATATATATATATATATATATATATATATATATATGAATGGTGCCGATGCAAAAGTCACATTATCCACTTTTTTAAGGTGTTCAGTTATTCATATCACCATGTTCGTCTTTTTAAGGCGAATCAGATTGTAATAGTTATTTGGACCATAAACAATATAGTAGGGTTGAAAAAAAAATGCTGAAAATCTCGTTTTGATGCGTAACTCACATTATCCAACAACTGTTTTGCAGCAAAACTCACAATCTCCAACTCAACCAATCAGGGAGGTGCAGAAGTAAGAATTAGCGTAAAATGTTTCACTAGTTTAATGACAGTGAAGACGTTGAGCCATGTTTAATAGTAAAACTTTTGCACAAAATATTTTTAATTAATGTTTTTCGATCTTTTAGTTTATTACCCTCCAAAATATTATAATAAAAACTAGGTATTATTATTATTATTATTATTATTATGTTATTCTTGTTTTAAATTCATAACTATTTTCGTTTATAACTAAAATTACCCATAAAAGTTTGCTGCAAAACACACATTTTCCATATTTAAATTTAGATTCTGGCTTTACTATAATTATTACAGGTTTAGGGGTATGTGCAACCAGTTTTTATGGCAACAAATATATCACACAAAAACAATTGTGACAATATATCATGTTTATTAATAATAATCAGCTTTTTGCATTTTTCTAGAAACTAGGTGATGTGAAGAGTGTGAATTTTGCATCTACATATATATTATGTAAAAATTTACCATATGTATATTCAGGATTATATAATTTATCCTCATATTAGAATACCCTTTAAATCAATTCAGTACACGATGCATGCAATATAAATTTACACAATTCCTTCGCATGAAAAATAATTTTGGTGCTTGTTATATTAAATATACACTTTAAGTTTTTTCTTTCGAATTTGCATCAATGATAAGATAGACTAAAAATCAGTCTCAATGCGATTGATGTAACTTGACTGAACGTGGCAACATTGAACATGCTGACTGAATAGATAAGTTTTGCTTAATATTCATAAAATGCATGAAAACTATTAAGCCAAATCATATTCTTAAGCATAAATAATAATATTTATTATTATGAATAATATTAGTATTACTAGTAATACTTATAATAATTGTTATTATGTATTATAAATAACTTTATTATTATAAGTTGCATTTTAAATTTATGCGTATTATTGTAATATGATAAATAAGCAAATACAGAAAATTAATCTTATATATTAAAATGTAAAGTGATTTTCGTCAAATTCTTTTTTCACACGGATTTGCCCCTTTTGCGCTTGCGTAAACTTAAATCTAGAACCTTACCAGTTGTAGAGCACGCTCCAATAAGAAGAGTGTGGCCCAGTGGTATAAGGCGTGGTTATTCTCTGTTCCGATTATTTTGTCGGTTCGATCCCCGCTATGGACAGAATGATTTTTCTTATTTTATTGGCAATAATTCATTTTAATAATGCCATATTTCATTGAGAAATAAAACTTATATATATATTAATTTTTTCAAATGCTTTATAATTAAGTAAACTTTTACACCTAAGAATATTTTGTTTAATTTACTAAATTTATATTAAAAGTATTTAAATTAAAAGATCGTGCATGTAGATATCGAATATATAAATTGAACTGGTCTACAATTTTTATTATATTCGGTATGATCATTATCGAGATGTCATTTATAAAATAAGATAAGTATGTCATTATTTTTTGTAAAAAAAGGAAAAATAAAAGGGGAGAAAACAAAAAGAAGGGAAATATTCATACAGGAACTCTGCATTATCTTGATGAAAAAGAAGAGAAGAGAAAAAAGAAAGAAGCAAAAATTTCCATATAAGAATTATAAAAGGTATCAAGCTGGATACACTTATACAGAGTTTAATATGTTTCAAATTGTTCTTTTAAGTAATAGCATTTTCATTTTTTCAGCATATTCTCTTTTTAACTCTACAATTGTAATTGATTAATATTCAATTAAAAGCTCCAATGTTTTAAAATAGCTCTCTAAAATATGTGGAACGAAGTATTTACAAATTCCTTTAACTTTTACAAACGATACATGAGAATAAGACTTTGATTTTAAAATTTGAAAAGTAAGCTGAATTTTCTAGATTTCCTTACAGTTTGGCATTCGTTTTATATCTAATTATTGCAGAATAGGGTCATATGATTCATATGTTTGATTCTCTTACCTTAAAACAGACGGCGCCATTAGAGCTCTCGGCAGTAATAACATCCTAAGCATCTATATATTTAAAACGAAAAGCGCATTTAGTCAAATCCACATGAAAATCGCCTTTTTGCGCATGCGTCAGCCTTTTTTTTTTTAAGGCTTCTATCCTGAGAAACGGGAAACCTGATTGATTAACCCAACCCTCACCTGTTTAGCCTAGGGCGACTGAAAAGAGTTGATTGAAAACGGATGAAGCCGTACCATTGCATTAAAAGCATAGACCTTCTAATTTATGTTTGCTCTGAGGTTGAAAGCTAAACCTTTTTTGTTAAGAACTCTTTTTTTCACTACTAAATATGCATATTTTGTTTCAAAATATTAAAGAGAGTTTGGATGCAGTTATATTTATAACCGATTGAAATGTCAGAGAGTTCGGAAGATGACAACTATTTTTTTATTGCTATGTTAAAGGAGCCGACGAGAAAACAAACAAACAAACAAAAAGAGAGAAGAAACTTTTACAACTAAACAATATTTTTTAACGAAATTTTCACACAAGCTGTATAACCGTTTTATTTATCACCAATAAAGATTTCAAAGAGTTCGGACAAAAAGAACTTTTTATTTTAACCCGTAACAGGGGACGTGCGATCTCACAGACCGCATACCATCTTACTCCCATCACCCCTATTTCATGCTTCCTCCAATTGAATGGATTCTTCCCCTAGCTTCATGTTTTGTGCACTTCTCCTTGATGCTTTATTATCTGAATGCTCTGGCAGCTGCATCTAGGTGAAATTATATCACATTCTTCTAAAGCGGTCTGTGAGACCTCACCTCCCTCTCAGTGTTACAATTTTCGGCAGTAGGTAGTACCGATAGCTTTGAAGTTAGGTCCATGGAGATGCATTTATCCTTCTGATCCGCATTATGTGGAAGAATTGCAAAACATTTTAAATGATATTGGTAGTGATTTTAGTGAAGAAGATGACTGCGAAGAAGATTTCTGTGACGAAGACTAACTTTTTTGCATAAATAAAATCAATGAGATACTGATACTTCAGATACTGTCAAAAATTTTCTGTATTGTGCTACATAAAATTTTCATACATTAAAATTTGATTTATATATTAAACAAAATAAAATTAATATTTGATTCATAATACATACGTTTTTAGTTTTAATTTTAGAGAATTTACTGTAACATATGATATTTAGTGAGAAATTTTAGACTGTGGGAAAATTTTCTGGGGAAAGTTTTATTTCACTTTAAAGTGTAAAATTACTTTAGTTCTTTTGAAAGTTAAATTTCAAGCAACATCTAAGTGAAATTTCAGGATGATATTTTAATTAGACGATTTTAAAAAAATTATAATAGTTCGCGGTCTCTGAGACCGCACGTCCACTGTTATGTCCTACTTTTTCACCTCCCCTGTTACGGGTTAAAACTATGAAACGACCCTAGGTAAAAAAAAAAGAAAGAAAAAGAACGCTTTTATCACTAAATATCAATATTTTTTCGCCATTTTTTCATTTAAAAATTTAATTTCATACAAAATCGGGATAAAGATATAAATTAATAAAAACTTGATGTTTTTTTTAAATTTATTATCACGGGCCCGGGTAACGACAGGCGGGTGTCAGCTAGTATTATAATTAAAACTAACGTATAAAGTTTTGTTATATATTCTAAATATGAAATAGTATACGTATAATTTTTTATATTGGTATTATTTCAAGGATTTCATTATGGACTCTAAAAGCATTTCTTAAACAAAAAGTCTCTTTTGCTGCCTCTGATATTCGGAAACAATCACGCGTAATTTTTAATATAGATCAATCAGTTGTCTTGAAAAGGAATACGATATTTAGTTTGTTCTCAATTCTCAAGTCAACATTTTACGCTATGTAATTGGATTTATACATGCAAGAGTAACAAAACAACATTGAATTTTATTTTATTATTAATGTCTTAATTTTGTCATTTTTTTTCTGTAATATAGGTTTTTTGATTATGAAATGTTTTCTTGAGCATTATAAACATCAGATATACCAATTTTCTGGTTGAAGAAAACTTATTAATACACAATAAAAACTATTCGAAAACGTTTCCGAAAATGAGCGAGAAGAAAAGAAATATTGATTTATGAATGTGTCTTTAAATCTAGAAAATATGTTGGTTACTGAAGTTTCTAAAAAAACGGAATCGTGTGTAATTTGGAAGAAGTTGCTGTATATTTTCGTTCGTGGTTATAATATATTTTACTAGATTATAAAATATTTGTCTTTTCTCACACTCTAGATTTATACTTAGAAATCTAATCAAAACACGTACCATGAAAAAAGTAATACTATTTTTAACATTTGATTTAATGTATGGGGTTAATATTTTTGCAACGCGCTTTATTTCAAGTGCTTATGTGTTAAAGACCAATGCATAACAATATTATTTGTGAAAATAACATTTCTGCAATTGTTAAATGTTTCGTAATTTTTATAAATATCGAAGTGATACAATTACTACCAGAGATTTCCTTTAAGTATTCCTTATGAATAGTTTTTTGATATAATGCTACTTAAATAAACTATATATATATATATATTTATTTAAACAAGTTGTATTCCATTTTAAATATAATTTATCAGCATTTAGAATTTTACTTCAAAAGTTTTTATACTTCTGATTATTATTGAATTGTACTAACTTTAGAGAATTTTTTTTCTTTCTTTGTTTTTTAATTGGCTAATAGCAATATTTAAAAATAATATATTAAAATAATTTATTTTAAACTTTTTTAATTGGTTATTTACAATATTTTAAAATAATATATTTTAAAATAATATTAATAATTACAAAATAAATATATTTTCTTGACAAAATAATCGTAAAGTTTTTTATCTATAAAGTACATTACTGATCCAAAAATATAATATATGTTTTAAAATAGAAACAGTCCGTTACATACTAAGAAAAATTATTTAACGATAATTTTTTTCAGGTACCTCCATTGCTATTTTTCATTTAAATGATTCAATATATATATTATTTTTCCAAGAAAGTACTACGTTATAAGGAATAACATAATTAATGGTTCTGCTTATTATTTAAAAATATTCCTTTTACCGTAATTTACAATAGAAATAGATTATTTAATCATTATTAATTTTTATCATGTACATATTCATAGAATTCTTCTTTTAAAATGTAAAAAATAAAATAAAAATAAGTATGAATTCATTTTTATTCAATGGTTGGAGTACCATAGTTGAGATTTTTCCAACAGAGCATATTTTCGCTCTGTTGGAAAAGTCTCAACTATGATACTCCAACCATTGAATGTAATTTACCTAGTTGAATATACTTTTCTCTGTTCATTATGATAAGTATGAATTTTTAAAAATCTTGAGTGCATACATTTAAACTGTTTCTATACTTAAGTATATGAAATCTTGGGAATAAAGTAATAAAAAAAAAATGGGTTTAAAATCAAATTATATTTTACCACTACCGAATAAATTGCATTATTAAAGTAAATAATTTTTCTTTTGTTAAGTATTTCAAATTAAAAAATAATTTTAAATGTTATCTACAAATAAGTATTTAGTGTATGACCGGGTTCATTATGTTAATATACCTGTTTTCATAGTATTACACACAATTGTCATTTCAAATTTGTCACACAATTGTCATAACTTTGATTACGTACCACTAGTATCTCCAAAACATTAAATGTGACATTTTTAGAGCACAATATAAGAAACTGCAGAGATTAAACTCATGATGCAACACGTAAAAATGATTCATGCTGGCATGTATAAACACATTAGAAAACACATTTATCCGTAAGGTTTTAAAAATATGCATATTTCATTCAGAGGAGCCATCCCCATATATTTTATTCATAACTTAGGAATAAATTATGTAATATTTCTAAAAGACATTTCATATAGTATTTTCTGTTTTAGAAGTTCATACTTTTCAGAACAATATGCATTTCTGTTACTTATAGAAGTTTTCAGAGTGAATTATACTTTTCATTAACAAACCTGTAAATTTTTTATATGCATTTACGTTTAAAAATTTTGTTAATAAACTGTAAAATAATATTTTTAAAAAAATGTTACATTCAGGAACAATGTGCATTTCTATTACTTATAAGACAAATTTTCAGAATAAATTGTACGTTTCCTTAAAAATTCTATGTAATACAATTAAAAACATATAATCTTACAAAAGAAGAAAATTTAATTTCAAAAAGTGAATTTAAACGAAGAATATATTTTATCCTTTCTGTATAAATTAAATTATTAAAAATTTCATCTGCACTTATATATAAATTTAATATACTTTTTAAATGCTATCTGCAAAATAGGAATTGAATGTATCATTGGATTCATGACATTACTAAACTATTTTTCTTAGTATAACACTACATTATCATTTCATGTAACTTTTGTTATGCAACTCTAATGTTCCCAGTTCATTAAATGCGACATTTTAGAGCAAAGTATAAGAAACTGGAGTTGGAGAACGACAGACCTTAAACTGATGATGTAACATGTAAAAATAGTAGATTCTGGCATGTGTAAAACACATCCAAAAACGCATTTATCCGGATGGTGTGAAAAGTAAAACATTTGACTCGCCGGAGTCGCCGTTGACATATATTTTATTCATAACGTAGGAATAAATTATGTATATATCTCTAAAAGCCATTTCATATACTATTTTCTGTTTTAAAAGTTCTTTCGTTTTCAGAAAAATGTGCATTTCCATTATATGAAAACTTTTCAGTATGAATTATACTTTTCTTTAAAAACACTGTACGTTATTTAAATAAATTTACTTTTATTTTTTTAAACATACATTGACATAGTATTTTTAAAAAACGGCACATTTAAGAACAGCGTGCATTTCTATTACTTATTTGAAATCTTTTAAGAATGAATTATAATTTTCATTACCACACCCTATAAATACATTTACTTTTAGATATTCCATTAATCTATAGTAATTTATTTGTAGTAAAATAGAATTTTTACTAAATACTGGATTTACAAAGATTTGTATTTTTTTTTTTTTTTTTAACTCATATGAAAAATTTTCTGAGTAAATTATACTTTCAATAACTCTGTATTTTTTGTAAATAGATTTACTTTAATATGTTTTATTAATATGTAGTAAAGAGGCATGTTTACATAATTTAGAAAGCGCTTTAATTTTGAGAGTCGCTGTTCCTTTGTGCGTTTTCGCTTGTGAATAAATTGAAAATCTCTCTAACACTATTGCATGCTGTTTTGTGTTTTCGAATCGTATGTTTTTCCAGAACATAAACAAGATTCAATATTATATATAGGAAAATTTATCAGAATAAAATGTCATGTGATAAACAACTCTGTAAGTTATTGAAATAGCTTCTTATTTAAATTTTTTTTATTAAAATGTAGTAAAAGACAATTAAAAAAAATATATATTTATGGAACGCTTTAATCAAATGTCGCTGTTGTATTGTGTTCTCGGTTGACATCATTACATATATCGCAAACATATACCGGGTGAACCAAAAGTTCGTTAAAGCTTAAAAAATCATAAAAAAGGAAGAAATTATGATAAAGGAGTGCGGTTTGCAAGAAACGGCTCACAAGTTAGTCGGATATTTTTTTAGCAACAAAAAAAGTTTTAGTTAAAAAAGTCACCAGTAGATGGCGCTAACATGCGAGATATTGAGAAGAATTATGCAAATTAATTTTGCAATAAAAGACTGGGATACACGAAGATTTCTCATTCGCTTTCAGAATGTTATCATTACCCGATCAAGCGTTGTTGGGGAAGTTGTTCTGTTTGAACGAAGAGTTTCTGCATTTCATTCCGACATGTTGCATTCGTCTGTAACGGGCGTTGTAAGTCGCCTTAGTTGTGTCGTACAATGTTCTGGAGGTCATATTGAACAATTTTTATTGCAAAAATAAATGAATGGAGCGTACTGTTGTCCTGTTCATTGTGTTTCGGGTCTTCAGCGCCCTCTACCAGTGACATTTTTAACTAAAAATATTTCTCCTGCTAAAAAAAATCCAACTATCTTGCGAGCCCTTTCTTGCAAACCGCACTTATTTATCCTTATTTTTTTCCTTTTTTATGAATTTTTAACTTTTTAACAAACTTTTCGTTCACCCAGTATATTACAGTCTTCCCTGCATTACAATCATGCGAATTTCCAGAAAATAAGCATGATTTTGTATTGCTTATAACTTTTTATAGTAAATTGATCTTTTAAATCAGGCATGTCAAACTCGTTTACCACCGCGTGCCAAATTAAGCATTATATACTAAGCCGCGGGCCACATAACAAAAAAAAATTGCAGATAATATTATTACCATTGCACTGGATAAAATTTGTACGTACAAAACACAGCCTTGTTAATGAATCGTTCATGCAAAGTTCTAAATTTATTATTATTATACGTAGGTTTTCTTATCTTATTTTTCGAAAACCTACTCAAAATTACTTTTCATCAACCAAATCTATAAAATTTAATTTAGTTTTCTAAATTGTATTTATTTTAAAAAATGATTGTACACGCTTCTCTGTTAATCTTAATCTAATAAAGATGTAGCTCTCAATCTTCCGTGTTTTCTTCAAGTAAAAAAAAAATAAACATATTTTGAAACAGAAAAGTTATTTAATAAAATGTATTTTGCATTTATGCGCTACATGTTTTATTATATTTATTTGACTTGAAAAATAATAAAAGGTTGACAGCTAAGCAAAAATGTCATATAAAAATGCGCTACAGAACGTAGCTAAAATACGCCTAAATGCACACATACTTTAAAAAATCGGTCGATTTATGAATAATTACAGAAATTTGGAAACCCCATATCTATATTTTTTTGCTCTAATTTGCAATCGCACTGAATTTTGATTAACTGCAGTAATAAATTTGGAAGAATAATTTCAACATCTATCATTAGAGTTGAAGTAAATAAATTTTATCGATTTTCATATTTCTAGAAATTCCAAAATCTTCTTTTGAACTCATTTTTTAATATAATTTTGGTACATTCTAAAAAATCCCACTTCGATTACTTTTATAATAAGCCATAGCTGCATTTTAAAGGAAATACACTTTTTTTTTGTTTTATCAAAGTAATAATAAATTCTATTTTAAAACGCTAATACTACCAAATAACAAGATAGCATTAAAAAATTTGCCTTGAAGTTGAAGTTTATTCAGATTCTATTTAATTTTAAAGGAAAATTCCAAGTTATTTGTATATTGGTGATCTTTTAATAATCCACAATCATAATTTAGCTATTTAAAATGAAAATTGTAACCGTTTTTAGCAATTTGAAATTAACAGCTAAAACTTTATGATGGAAAGCCATCAAATATCTTGTATAAGATGATAGACCTGATTATACCTTCATTGCCTATGACCATATTTCCAAGATATTTTCTAGATTGACGATCATTAAGTATATACATACGAATATAATATAAGTTTATAAGCACTGTAAGTTTTAAACACATATAAGGCTTTCATAAATCTATCCATTATACATAAATCTTTTTAGCAATGGTACCTATGTTTATAGTATTTTCAAATTTCTCTATCTTCTCTAGACATTAATTTCGTAGTGAATGATTTCGACTCGCGGGAAGTTCAATGTAATAAGGACAATAATTAGTTTTTTAAAGCAAATGTATTTTATTCAATATGCTTGGTGAAGATAAATCGATTCACTTGTAGAAGTATCAGTTTCAATTCTGAAAGTTTATCTTTCCGATGTTTATCCAGATTTCTTGCGAGTTTTCTTTATACCCTGTGCTGTTGCACCTCTAAATGTTACATTCGTTCCAAAATCCAACACTGTCTAAATATCAAACATAAAATTTCAGATTTTCTTTGAGTATAATTGTGTCGTAAACACATTTAGAAAAATCCAGGATGTTCATCTTAAGTTTTTAATAAAGAATATGTTTGGTAAACAGTTTTAACATATTTTTTATATATAAAACCTGGGATATATGAGAGTATGTCAATAAACTGTGTGTACATCAATAAAAAATGAAAGAAAGTTCATGCAGCATTCCAGAAATTTCACATATAAATACAAAATTATGTAATGAAAATAGTTAAAGAGGTTAAATCAAAAATCCATACTTTCAACTAAAGCCCAAGTGAAGAACCTGAATGGCATATTCGGGATTCTGTGTTCAACACATAACTTGTGTCATTTTCAAAGCGACTCATTTAAAACTATTTAATTTTATATTATGCTTTTCTTAAAATTTTTAACAGTTCATAATTTGCGCCGAATTTTATTAATTTTACAGTACATTTCTTAGTATTTAATAAATACAGTAGATTATTTTGTAAAGTGGTGTAAAATCGAAAAAAAGTAGTACAATAAAGTATTAGTTTAAACATAAAACAAATAAAATTATATAAGTAAAATACTTTAAAAAGTTCACGAAACTTTAAATTTTTCAGACTCGAGATCCCGCTCTTTGCTATGTTCCGATTGGTTATATTTGTATTCATAATTTTTTTGTGCGAAAATGTAAAATGGAGTTATATCTGCAGGGGGGATTGTGTTCAGGTTATATACCTGATTTCATGTTGTTGTTTTTTCCTTTTCAGTACCAAATTCCGTTTTTTCTGATAGTTAAATTAAAAAAATAAGACAAAACTATCAATTTCATATGATTGCTAAACATAATAAAAATTCTTATTTTTCATAATTGGACCTAACTGCAATAAATCATATGTTGTCTCCTCCCCCCCCCCCTCTCTAACTGTGGAAACGTTTTCACGCTAAAATTTCAGGTATTTTTTCATGAACCCACAATCACACCCCTCTACCTGTCTATATAGTCACTGTTGCCAGATGAGTAGAAATTTTTAATTCAGGAAGCAACCATATTCTGAAGAGAAATATTCCCCTTATTTAATGACAGAATAAATATTACAAATATTTCTATTCAAAAATTGTGGTAGCATTCTGAATAATACAAGAAAAAAAGCCCGTCAAACTAGTAACACTGATATACACATCTTTCTGAAAACCACGGTTGGGACAACTGTGTTCTTACAAAGTGTAATTTCAGCATGCATATTCTAACAACTAAATTAAACTCAGGTAGAATGCCAAAAGGCTTCGCGGGCCACAGATAAGTTGTCGGCGGGCCAGTTGTGGCCCGCGGGTCGCGTGTTTGACATGCCTGTTTTAAATAATAACGTGGAAAGATATTTAATAACATTTAATACACTGGTGAACAAAAATATACTTTTTGTCAGCTATCTTTTTAAGAGTTTATTATCAAGATATCATGGAATCAATTTCAGACATATTAAATATACTAATTAGATACCAATCTCTTAATTGGTAGATATAAATGCTAATTCATACAATACATTGTCAAGTTATGATGCAGATATTATCTATGTTCAGTATTAGAGAGGGTTGATTGAAGCGGATCAGATTATATAGTAAATACTGGCTGACTGTTGCAATGTTTACTGACATTTCACTGGGAAAATGTGTTTAGCGTGAAAGTAAGTTACGCTACAACTTTTAAAATGAAAAATGGACAAAATAGTTAAGAAATAAATTTATAAAATCAAAGCAAATTTATAAGTGAGTTTATTTAATTTTCAGTTTGCAGACAATAGTGTAATTTTTAAGAATAATTGATCTTTCGTGATAATATGTTTTAAAAATTTAAATAATTACCTTCATATCAATACATTATTAAATTAAATATAAAATTAAATACAGTAGAAAAATTATTTTATTTTATTATTTTTTGACACTCATATTGTCAACTATAATATTAAATTTCAAATTGTGTATTGCATAGAAATAGGATATACTCACAATTCAAATATACGTATGTACGTATATATTTGAGTGTAATATATATATATGGATGTATACATATTCGGAAATAATATATATATATTTGAGTACAAATATTTTCCATATTCCATTTAATATATCAAATAAAGCAATTATCGTGACCTTAAATACAAATTTTATAAAATAATGATTATTTTATCTCAATCTATTCACCATTATATTTGGAGCATTAGCGCTTAAATGTTAAACATAATTAAGTTGACATTTTCAAGAAATACTCATTTCTTCAACAAAATATTTCTTTAGAAATGCATTTTAGGCCAGAGAAATTAGAGGATAAATGCTTTGTCTACTTTTATCACCTTCCTATGTTAATTTATTGATGTTCTAATGTGTAACACATCAAAAACGATATCGTTTACCCAAATGATGGTCTTTAGAATTAGGTATGTCATTAATATCCTTTCTTGAATAAAGTAATAAATTAACGGCTTTGCGTCAAAATATAATGATTTTTTCTTTCCTTGAACGGTATAAATTTTCAAAATAAATCCTTTTCTTTTGTACTAATAATTGTAAGTAAATATTCTTAATAAAATCATTTAAAAATAAAATGATTAACAAAACATATAAAAAATGAACAAAAATACATTAAAGGAGATCTTTTGATATTTAAATTATACATTTATTTTATATAGTTAAAATAAAATTCAAAATATAATAAATCAAAACTTTTTAAAATTTAATGACAAATTTATAATGTAATAAATAATTAAAATTATACATATAACATCCTAAAAAAATAGCTTTGTTTTACTCACTGTTTTTTTTTTTCAGGAAATTCATATACACAGAGAAACAAGCACAATTTATCGCATCATATACAATTTTTTTATAATATATTAATATCATTATAAGTCAAGACATGACTGCAAAAAAGGATTTAGTAATAGTTACTTCCGTGCTAAAAGGAATAATTACCTTTATCTGGAACAAAATCGTTTTCGAAAGAAAGCAACGATCTAATATATAAATGATTTGGTAGTTTTTTTTTATGTTTAATCTAAAAATTAAACGGTTTAGTTCGTATTGAAAGATTATGTTCAAGATTTGGCGATGCAGTTGGCGAATTCATAAAGTGGATTAACATGGCAGTGATGCGGGGTTACCCTGTGAACTTTGTACGGAGAAACATGATTAAATTTATAGGTAGAAGTAGGTATATTTATAGGTATAGGTATATTCATTTTTGAATGCTAAGGGTGGTCTAGATCAGTTGTTTGATGAGTTCAGATAGAGTTGGTTACTGCTGTGTGTAGCTTCGTGTTTTGGTTGATAGTTTGAATTAATTTGGTCTCGGCAGGAGAAAGGGAACGTTGCTAGCGTAGAAACCAGTTTTAACCCTGCAGTGCATGTTGTTACCCATGCCCTCCTGCCTTCAGGTTTAATTTTCCTGGCATTGACTTTTCGTTAGTATTTTGAGTTTAATTATATTCGTATTATAGTTTTAATTTGTTATATTTTAGTGTTCAGTTGATATATTGTTATTTGTTTTTGGCTATATAGTGTAGTTAGTGTAAATGTATAATTGTGTTTTAGTATATATATATATAATAACATCGCTAGTATACGCATTATTTCATCGTTTCTTGAGTACACGTAAATACACATCTACGATGACATGATTATACACTTTCGATCTGAGACCGATCTGAGATTATCGAACTGAGATTATCAATCTGGAATTTCAATCTGGATTACTGATCTGGATTTCAGAACTGCATTATCAATCTAGATTACCCATCTGGCCAGATCTGAGTCTTGTGTGAGACACCGAGGGCGAAGGTTGACCAGAGACCCCGATATTTATTCAGAGATGAGGACTGCAAGTGATTTAAATAAGAGTGTATGTAATCTTATTGACTACGGTCAGGTGGTAAGCGAAAACCACGTAGTTTCCAGAGGCGACTGCACCTATGAAATATTACCACGTTCAGGATATGTGGACGTTAGCGTACTAGAGACTAGCGCCCTGAAGTTGTTACTGGCAAAAAGCAATGCAGATTCGGACAGTGCATTTGAAAGCGTTTTAAGCTTCGGCAGAAATATGCAAAGGAGTCTACCAAAAAACATGAAGATGAGATGCAAAAAAATCAGGAATGTATATGGATATTCTCCTTTAGATCATGGAGACTACTACCTAGAAGGTTAGTAGCATTTGTATCTTTCCTACCTACCAGCGTTTACCTTAATGTAAGTTAAAAACACCTCAGTTTTCGAAAAACTCCCCGTAAGTTGATCAGACGCTCAACTCAAACTTAGAGAGGGACGTCGCGCCATCTACATGTGACCAAATTCCCTTGAAAATCAAGAGAAGAGTGGATGATGACGCTGACCCTTGAAATTCAAACCTTCAAACAGGGGATTAATTTACTAATTCTCTGACAGGAAGATTGTCAACTGCCAATCTTATTTGGGAGCTGAACGCGGAGATAAATCAGCAATCTCCTTTCTCTTTCAATTCCGCAAAATACAAACATTGTAATTTTTCGTTAAACAATGATTAACATTAAAAATGAATTTAACATCAGACGATCGGAACTTTAACCTGCTCAATTCTTAAAATACTCGACCAACGAACTTCCTGTTTGGTATCAGAAAATAATATTTAACGAAGAATCTATTTATGATATCAAAAGTATGTGTTATTATTGAAATGTTTGAAGTGTGGTACAATTTCTGTAGACAATACTCTAAGCTAATTTTAAGTACAGCATCAATTAGTAGAAATAAATACTAATCGAATGGCACCATCCATATTTTTTTATAAGATTAATTTCGGCAGAGCTAGTATGAGGCGTCGTTTTTCCCTATTCAACTGTTTAATTTACTTTATATTTATGAAAATTCAGCATCATTAAAAATTATTTCATAGAAATTAGTTTCAATACTCTTCTTATATGACTAACAATAAATTTAATTTTACTGCTTTAAAAGACCTGTAATTAATAAAAACATTTCGATTGTAAATTAAGTTATTAAACATTCGTTCATTAAATCATTGAAACACTGAAGAATTTCCAAAATACTTTATATACAACCGAAATATGTAAAGTAAATAAGATTTAAAAACAACGTCAAAATAGAACATTTATTGTCGGAGACACTTCTTTTTAAAGAATAATCTGAATACCTATCTGTATCTCTTGTGTATTGAATAATCTTTTGAATGTTGCAAATAAGACGAGTAATTAGCTTTTAAGCTGCATGTTTTCAGCTTGTGTTTAACAAGTAGATATAGAAGCTTGACATTGCTATGTGTAATTTCAAAATTCGATGATTTATATAGGAATCTTAAATTCTTTCAAGGATTACAAGCCAAATTAAATTTACAAACAATTCTTTTATTTTTATTGTTCAGAGATATTCATTTTAGATGTATATGAATATAAGTTAGTTATAAAGTGAAAAAAAAGCCGTGTTTTTGGCCCATGAAATAAGACTAAAATTCAAATTTGTTATACTGACTTAATTATTTCACTTTTTAATATTAGAAGGTTTATTCTGTACGATTTCAACAATATTTCTGCATTTTGTTCGGATTTATATAGCTTACACAAACTCAAAGTTCGTATTATTCCTAGTTTTTGATGAAAAATACACAAGAGGAACGCTGAAATTTGTCTAGTTTTCAAGTGCTGATCATTCATGTTTTAAAATTCTAAATTATCTATTAAAGATCAATTAAAATGATGTAATGATTTATAGTCAAGCTCGAGGGCTATAGGAACATCTCGTCATGTGCATGGGAGTTGTTTTAAGATGTAGGAGGTTTTTTTTTTTTTCATTTTTTCTTTGCTTAAATAAACACCTTATTGGAAAAACGGGATTGTTCTTTATGGAGCAATTACTAAATTGGTACATTCATTGCCTACTACTTGTCGCCATGATTATCAAGATCTATTGACTGCAATTTAACATCACCATTAACTAGCTGCCAGTTTCACACGAATTTTTAATTCATCCAAATAAACCATTTCATATATATATATATATATATATATATGTCAAAAGTCGCCAAACATTTTTTATTTTTGACATTTTATTAAATATCTACATAAATACTTGACACAGTCTTGTGGAACTTAAGGCATATATAAAGAACATATTTTACATCATATTTCAAACCCAAGGTTTGATCAGTAAGTCTATTAAGGGACCAACAACAAATTTAATGATAAATAATATTTTCGACTACCCTGAAAAATAAAACGCTCAAAATTATCTGTTCTTCTATCAGATTACTGACTGCATACACTGAAAAAAATGACACATTCAAATCTGAGTAAATCGATGTTTTCATTTTCTTATATATATTTTTTTATGTTTCAAATATGACGACCCATTGCTTTCAATTCTGAAATACCAGAAATACTCAGAATATTGAAACATAGACATACTCAAAACAGAGCACATAGAAGTCAGTTCATACTCAATTTTTGAAACATGGACATAGTGAAAAATGATTAGAATCAGTTCAAACTCATTTTTTAAACATGGAAATACTCAAAAATGAGAACATAGAAGACATTTCATACTCATTTCTGAAACATGGACATACTCAAATATGAGCATATGATGTTTTATTTTTGTGCATGTTTTCGTTGTGTGTGCATGTTTTCGAAATGATTCTACACGTGTTTCAAACTAGAGTAATTTTAATTCGGAGCCATTTTGACTATGCGACATACTCAGATTTGAGTATTTTTTGCTCAGTTTTTAAAAATGTCATTTTTAGAGAGTATTGTGCAGCATTTGTGTTCACTTGCGTAAGAATAGAATGTATATTCATAGAGATATAAAGGTTTCTTTAAAAAAAGCAAGAAATTTCCGCATATTTTTTTCTTATAGCATGTTTTCAATCATATTTTACGCTTCTCTCACGGAACTTGATACTGTACAGTAGATGAGTTTACCACAAAAAAATGTAAGTATATTAAATATTCAATAAATCATGCGCATTTGTATGAAATAATATTTAACTGCACATGCGCTAAAGATAAAAAAATATGTTTTTGCATAATTATAAAGGCAAATATATACGCCATTTCATATAAAAAATCCAGTCAAATATTATAGAATTTCAGAAAGGTGTCGTCGATATAGTGATCTGATCGTCAGTTTGCTTTTTAAAAGTAGCTGCATAATAAAAGAAATTCCACAAATGGTCTATTTCTGTCATTTTTCATTGTTTACTTATTTATTCTTGGACAACGAGCCCCACCCTAAAAGAACATAAAAAAACCGACGCACCTATCGTTGGCATTCGTTAAATACCAACTCTTTTGTCGGAGGTCAGTTAATAACGAATGATAATTTTTGGAAAATCACTTTTTCTTCCGGCTACTTTTCAAAGGCAACTGAAATTCATGTAACTATGTCACCAATATCTTTCGAAAATTTTCGATTGTTGACTAGCCATTTTTTGTCAGTTGCACTGTATGGACGACTACTAATTATGAAGAATAAGATTCGTTACCTATATCCCTAGCGCCATACGTTGATTTTTTTAAATATAAAAAAATCTCATATTTAATTTTTAATACATTTATTTTATAAATGTAGTATGTTGTTTTAACTGAACATTGTTAAATTTCATGTAAGTGACGGTAAACGTTGTTATAACCCAGCATTCTACTAGCATGAAATATGCGTAAATTTATGTAATTTTTTAAAAGAACCTTTATATTTCTATGCCTTTTTTGTGATGTTCTTACACAATTGATCACAAGTGTTGTACATAAATCATAGAGTCATGTGCTACAGTTACAGATTATTTTTAACGATTTATCTTACAATTGGGTCGAAACTGTTATATATATTTTTGGATATGTGTTGTCGACTCTAATTGGCCTAGTTATCAAGAAACATAACAGATTAAAAATGTTCTATTTTTGGCAGTCCCTGCATTCTATTAGCTGAAAATATGCAAAAAAATTATGTAATTTTTTAAGAGAATCTTTATATATCTATGCCTTTTTTGTGATTTTCTTACACAATTGATCACAAGTGTTGTACATAAACCATAGAGTCATGATCTACAGTTACAGAATATTTTAAACATTTCATCGTACAATTCGATCTAAACTGTTATATATATTTGTTTGGATATGTGGTGTCTGCTTTAATTGTCCTAGTTATGAAGAAATTAATTGAATATTGAAGAATATTGTAATAAATTGAAGATTAAAAATGTTCTATTTTTCGCAGACTCTGCATTCTATTAGCAGAAAGTCTGCGAAAATTTGTAATTTTTTTTAAAGAACCTTTATATGTTTATGCCGTTTTGTGTGTTTCTTACACAATTGAACACAAGTATTGCACATAATCTATAGAGTCATGTGCTACAGTTACAAAATATTTTAAACATTTTGTTTTACCTGATCGAAACTGTTATATAACAAATCGGCTGATAAGTTCCCGGTCTGGCATACAGATGGCGTTGCAATCGCCGAATCGATGCTTTTTTAGTAAATACTAACCTTTAAAAGGTGGCAGAAAAAATGTCATGACGATTCGCCTTGTGGATAAAACGTTAGAATGGTGTTATTGAACGACTTCGTTGATAAACAAAAAAATGGATAAACAAGAATTTCAAGAATTGTTATTTGATGGGAAAAAACACCGTTCAAACAAAAGCTCGGCTTGATAAGCGTTATCCAGACACTGCACCAGGTAAATCAACCATTATTTACTGGTTTGCTGAATTTAAACGTGGGCGTACGGACACCAGTGATGCACCACGTAAAAGGGGTGGTTACTCCGGAAAACATATAAAAAGTCCGCAAAATCGTTTTGGGGAACCATAAAGTGAAGTTGCAGGAGATAGCTCAGACTCTGAAGATATCCAAGGAACGTGTAGATTCTATTTTGAATGAACATTTGTCTATAAAAAGTCTGTTGTCAAAGTGGGCGCCACGCGTGTTGACTTTTGACGAAAAACAACAACGAGTCGATGATATTGAGCACTGTTTGGAGCTTTTTCGTTAGAAAATTATATTATTTATTATAAAATTATTATTATTTTTTATTTATTAAATCATTATTATTAAATTATTATTATTATTAAATTATTATTATTATTATTATTGTTATTAAATTATTATTATTTATTATTAAAGTTATGTTATTTTTTAAAGCTTTAAAGTTCTAAAATTATGTTAATAAGTTGTGTTTTCTTTATTAGACCAGGAACTTATCAGCCCATGTGTTATTTGTTTGGATGTGCGGTGTCTGTTCTAATTGTCTTAGTTATGAAGAAACATAACAGATTGAAAATGTTTTATTTTTCGCGGAATCGGCATTCTATCAGCAGAAAATATGCGAAAATTTCTAGAATTCTTTTAAAGAACTCTTATATCTCTATGCCGGATTGTGTGTTTCTTACGCAATTGATCACAAGTATTTTACATAAACCATAGAGTCATGTGCTATAGTTACAGAATATGTTAAACATTTTATTTTACAATTTAATCGAAACTGTTATAAATTTGTTTGTATGTGTAGTGTCTGCTCTAATTGTCCTAGTTATGAAGAAACATAACAGAATAAATGTTAAGAAAAATGTTCTATTTTCCCCAGAGTTCCAGAAAACTTTCGCTAGATATTCGAGGAAATACCATATCATCCAATTTGATTTCCCCCCAATATGTGAATTAACTTACTGTATTGCCGATATATTCTAATTTTTCATGATATTTGATTGGTCTTTTTATATGAGTTGCTCTATAGAACTGAGAAAAAATCATGCAAAAAGTCTGTGGTATAGTTCGCGAATGCACAGTTAAAAATTATTTCATACAAATGCCCATATTTCATCAAATATTCAATAAATTAATCTTTTAAAAGCAGTATTCCTTTTCTACTGTTCTTGAAGTCAAACATGTGCTTTACATTCTCAAAGGTCAAGGATAATTTGTAATGAATTTCTATAGATATTCGACAAAACGTGTAAAAAACGAAAGCATCCGGTCACTACCCCTTAATTTTTGGGCAGCAATGTAAGTTCTATTATGAAGTTCTACCAAGTATGGCCTTGACTTCGTTGCATCATGTTATTACTGTTAGTATAAGAAATATTGTAAGTCATACACAAAATAGTGCATGTTACTCGGTATACGTTTATTTCCAGAAAATGCGGAAATTATAAAAACAGACAATAATTGTGGAAAACCCAGCTTTTTTTAGGAAGTTATATGTGTACATTTTAATCGTTATGATTAAAGCAAAAAGGATTGAGAAATTAAAAATTTCGTTCGAATTAAAAATTGTTTTTTTTCTAATATTTACAATATTATTTGAAAAGTCATGTGATTGTTACACATATTAATGATATTTAGTGATGTTATTATAATATTTTTATTAAATTTTCAAAAAAATCTTGATTTGATATATTTTTTATTTTTTTTAAAATATATAACAAACAATTTAAATATAAAAATATATCCTTTAATACGCACATAAAATGTATTACAAATTTTATAAATAATTTTTATTTTTAAATGATTTTAATAAGAATATTTACTTAGCATTAATAGTACAAAAGAAAATGATTTTTTTTTAAGTTTATAGCATTCAAGGAAGATAAAAATCATTGCATTTTGACGCAGAACCATTGATTTATTACTTTATTCCTGAAAGAATATTAATGACATACCTAATTCTAAAGACCATCATTTGGGTAAACGAGTTTTGGGTTTTTGAGATATTACACAATAGCATAGCAATAAATTAGCATAGCAAGGTGATAAAAGTAACAAAGCATTTAGCCTGTAAAATGTTCTCTAGTCTAAAATACATTTATAAAGATATTTTTTGCTAAAGAAAAAATATTACTTTAAAATTTTAGCTTAATTGTGTTTGACTTTTAAGTTGAAATGCTCCAACAAAAATTTAAAAAATATAATGTAGAATAGAATTAAATACACAGAATGCAGCTTTAATAAATGTGTATTAAGTACCACGAAATGTTTTTTAACCGGTACTTGTTCATTTACTTTATTAAAAACAAAAATGAAAATAATCTTTGATTTTTTAAATATTCAATTAATCTACATTTTAATTAAATTACATATATTTTATGGATTACAAATATATCCTATAGTAATACACAATTTACAATTTAACAATATAGTAGACAGTATTATTTTCCTGGAATATTAATTAAAATTAATTTTCTGTTAAATTTAATTTTATATTATAAGTAATATTTTAATGATAAGTAGATATCTTTTTAAGTTTTAAAAATATATTATCACGAAACATGAATTATTCATTAAAATCAATTATTGATTGCAATAAAAAATAAAATAAAATTGCAAAACATTTACTTTGATTTTTTATAAATTTATTTCTTAATTATTTTGTCTATTTTTAATTTTAAAATGTGTATTAAATTATGTATATTTAAATTACTACGATCGAACTGCACCCCATAAAAATTTAACAAATGACATTTAACATTACAAAATATGGGTAACTTTTGAAAAGAAAACAAATTAGCACGATTTTTTTTGACACCGCACTTTATTTTATTTCCTTTTCAGAAATTAGCTAGAGCACTGGTTCCTAACATGTTGTTGGTCACGCCCCACCGAAGCATCTGTAAAACCACGATGCTCCCATCACTCTGTACTTTAAATATATTATTTTAGATTATTTATCATCATTCATTTATCAGATTTTTTATCAGGTTAATTTATCATATTTATTTATTATCATTTTGAAACTGAAACAAATTAGCACGATTTTTTTTTCTTGGTTTGACATCGCACTTTATTTTATTTTATTTTCTGAAAGTAGCTAGAGCAGTGGTTCCCAACCTGTTATTTGCTGCGCTGTAACGAAGCATCTGTAAAACCACAATGCCCCTTTTTATCTGTAATCTAAATATCTTATTCTTAAAAAACAGTGAAATATATACACATGGCGGGAGCATAGTAGAACATTAATAATAGTTATACTTTTCACATTTTTTCACATATCAAAAAGGTGATTTTTGTTTTATCGAAAATGTTTTTAATATAATTCTATAAATGTAATGTGGCTATACATCTTTGCAAATAGAGTTTTGTTTTTCCTATCCAACTTTCCTTAGTGTTAAACAACAGTGTTAGATGATCTGCATTTTTATCTTCAAAAAATGCCTTTTACAGACTCTCACATTTAGCATTAAAATTGATAACATTGGCACATTTTATAATCATTTTAGTAACTTATTAAGGGTTGGACAATATTTCTTTTTCAATGGCCATCACAACAAAATAGAAGCATTTTAAGATTAACACCTTTATGTATTTTGAGAAGCCATTATTCTCATTTCAAAACACATTTCCAAGTTTTCTCTTTCCTATTAAAGCTAATTGACTGCCGAGTATTATCTGTTTATAAAATTTAAAATGTATATGTCATGATATATGTATTTACTGTTTAGGAGGATGTCAGGTTACCCTTGCAGCTGCAGGCTTAAAAATCTATTGTTATGGGATTATCTTATTGTGTGTGTATCTGCTGTGTATTGTAAAGCTTTTCTTAACTGAAATCTTAATCCGAGTAGGTGGGTGACCTGATCTGTGTTGAAATGATGTTTAGTGTAGTGGAAGAAATGTTTCTATTGTGATTGTAAGTGCATAGATAAGACAGATTTCACCCATTCAATAAGAAGACGGATCCATCATAGGGGATTACGTGCTGTCAAGGAAACGGAACACCTGGTGAAGAGTGCCCCATTTACAAAGAGTGCTCTGGAGGGGACCAGAGGGTGAGTTTAGTTTTACGTGGGAGTGAAGCGTGTTGGTTGGAGAGAGTGAGCTCTCATATACGTGTGTTGGAAAGAGATCTCTTGGAGTGAAGAGAAAAAGTGTTGGTGAAATTAAGAGTAATCTCGGGTAGCTGAGTTAGTTTAGCAGTACACAGAAAGTATTTTCTGTATTTTTATTTAATGTTGAACCGTATAAGCTATATCCGAGTTTTTAAGTGTAAATATTGTAAATAAAGTGTTAGTTTAAGTTTAATTGATTTGAAGGAGTTAGTCTTTTTCCCAACATACCTCTCATAACGTGACCGATATCACGTAGTCATATCGGTGGTGGCAGCATACTAAAAATACCGGATTTTTCTTCGAAGTTGGGTGGATTTAGAGGGAATCCGACAGAGGACTGCACTAGAGCCAAGGATATTTACTATTTACCCATCTCTTTTAGAATACTTTTAAAAATTTGTAAATTTCATGAAGTTGGTAGAAAATCGTTTAGATATGTTAAATATATCTTTAAGTTAAAAATTCGCAAGACTGTCAGATTTAGAAGTACTTTTATGTAATTTCACATGTAAAATTTTATTTATGTGATACATAGCAGAGTGGATATAAATACAAGGCTCATTCAATAAATAATCGAAACAGTTACAAAAAAATGCGAAATATCTTAATAATCAGATACATTATAGAAATGTTTAGAAAAGAGAAAAAAAAAAGAAAAAGAGTGTCTTAATGATTTTATACATTGTTCATACAATTATTCTAATTTTAATTCTAATTTAGTTTTATGTAATTTCACATGTAAAAGTTTATTTATGTAACATATAGCAGAGGGTATATAAATACAAGGCTCATTCAATAAATAATCGATAGAGTAGCGAAAAATTATAAAATAGATTAATAACTAGAATATTATAGAATTTTTTAGAAAACAAAAACAAAAAAAGGGTGTCTTAATCGTTTTTATAGGTTGTTCATATAATTATTCTAATTTTAATACTATTTTGCACTTTTGATAGTAAACGGTTTTAAAATTCAAAAACAAAATTATTTTTTTTGTTTCAAATTTTAAATTTTGCATATATTATTTTAATTTTAAGTGTAGAATATCACTTTTCCAAAATAAGTAAAAAAAAAAAAAGAAAGAAAACCACGTGTAAATAACAAATTTGGAATTGCCCCCCGGTGGGGTGTACGGCAGGCGTACCGGTGGGGCGAAAACTTATGATGCAAATGGTATATATATATATATATGTATGTATAATAATAAATGTGTTGTATCCATTACTTCTTATCTAAAGCTCATTTAACATTTACAAAAGCTCAAACATTGTCTAGAACTACATCTTTGGGATATTTCGTCTATAATAATATATTACAATGTTTACAAAGAATCTGACGATATAAAAACATTATTGTTTTTATATGAAAAAATAACAATAGATAACTTAACATATTTTTAGAAAATATCATTTTAATTTAAAATGCATTGTGCGTTATTAATTAAAATATCAATTTACTGTAAAGAACTTTTATTTATTTTATATTCCGAAATTCGCACGATTCTATAAAATAAGATTATACTATATATCATTGAGATATGTGTAATATTTTCCGCTGAGAATAAATTATAAGGCAGCAACAACATTTAGCAATAAATCATTTCATAAGTATAGTTTTTTTTTTAAATTACATTGTATTGCATTTTAATAAAACAATTTTAATGTTAGGCTATTTCAATAACTTACAGAGTTGTTTATCACATGACATTTTATTCTGAAAAGTTTATTTATTTATAACATAGACGCTTGCTTACTTCCTAGAAACACTCCTAAAAGAGTGAAACCATATAATAATGTTTTGCAGATTTATAATTTATTCACATAGAATAAAATGTAGTACAGCGTAAAAATGCAATTTTACTGTATGTTAACAAAACATTAAAAGTAAGCATGTTTAAGTAATTTACAGGAATTTTAAAGAAACGATTAATTCATCCTGAAAACCTTTCTTACATAACAGAAATTCAGATTGTTCTTAAATGCAATATTTATGTAAAAATACTATTTTATTGTACATTAACTAAACATATAAAAGTAATTGTATTTAAAACATCTACAGGATTGTTAATGAAAAGTGTATTTCACTCTGTAAAATGTTCCTGTATGTAAGAGAAATGCACATTGTTTTGAAACGATTGAACTTCTGAAACAGAAAATAATACCATATGAAAAGGCTTTTAAAGGTATTACATAATGTGTTATAAAATATATGGCAACGGTGTCTCTGGTGAATCAAATACGTGAAATATTTCTAAAACTTTACAGATAAATGCGTCTTTGAATGTGTTTAACACATTCCAACATCTATCATTTTTACGTGTTATGCCTCCAGTTTAATGTTTGCAGTTCGATATTGTGCTCTAAAAATGCCACATGTTATGTATTGGAGACACTAGTAGTAGGTAATCAAAGTTATGTGAAATGTTAATGGGGTGTAATGTGTAAGAAAAGAAGTATACTAACGTATTGTACATCCATACATTCAAATATGGATTATTGTTTTTAAATGCAATATTTATGTAAAAATACGATTTTATTGCACATTAATTAAACATTTAAAAGTAAATATATTTAAAAAAATACAGGGTTGTTAAAGTGTAATTCACTCTGAAAAGTAATAGAAAAGTAATGGATATTGTTCTGAAATTGATTGAACTTCTGAAACAGAAAATGCTATATGAAATGGCTTTTAGAGATATTACATAATGTATTCCTAAGATATGAATAAAATATACGTCAACGGCATCTCTGGTGAATCTAATATGTGTACTTTTAAAACTTTACAGATAAATTTGTTTTTGAATGTCTTTAACACATGCCAGCATCTATCATTTTTACGTATTATGTCGCCAATTTAATGTGTGTAGTTTTGGTATTGTGCTCTAAAAATGTCGCATGTAATGTATTGGAGACACTTGTTATAGGTAATCAAAGTTATATGAAATATTAATGGGGTTCAATAGTAAGAAAATAAGTATACTAACGTATTGTACATTCATACATTCAAATATTGATTAATGTTCTGAAATGCAATATTTATGTAAAAATACATTTTATTGTACAATTATTAAACATTTAAAAGTAAATTTATTTAAAAAATTTACAGGGTTGTTAAAGTGTAATTCACTATGTTTTCTATAAGTAATAGAAATGCACATTGTTCTGAAAACGATTGAACTTCTGAAACAGAAACTACTATATGAAATGTATTTTAGAGATATTACATAATGTATTCCTAAGATATGAATAAAATATATGGCAACGGCATCTCTGGTGAATCTAATATGTACATTTTTAAAACCTCACAGATAAATGCGTTTTTGAATGTGTTTAACACAAGCCAGCATCTATCATTTTTACGTGTTATGCCGCCAGTTTAATGTCTGAAGTTTTGATATTGTTCCTACAAATGTCACATATAATGCATTGGAGACAATAGGGTAGGTAATCAAAGTTATATGAAATTTGAATGATGTGTAATAAAATGAACAGATGTATGCTAACATATTGTACATACTTACATTCAAATATTGGTTTGCGGATAACATTTTAAAATATTTTTTTTTAAATTTTAAATATCTAACAAAAGATAAATTATTTTCTTTAATAATACAGTTTCTTCGGTGGTGTTAAAATATATTTTACTTTTAAAGAGATTTTTTTAATTGTTTTTTCTTTTCCAAGATTACATATACGTAAGTATAGAGACAATTTAAATGTATTTACAAAAGGTTTATAATTAATTATACTTTTTGACATTTTAAGGAGAATTATATTTCAATAAGCTATTTCATCATAAAAATTAACAATAATTAAATGATCTATTTCTGTTGTAAGCTATGGTAAAAGAGCTTTTATAAATGAGAAATAATGAAAAATAATAAAGTTTTTTTTTTTTTTAAACATAGATGATATTCTGAAACAAATGAATATTCTTTTGTCGTGCATTAGGGGGAAGTAATCAGCAGGAAAATACTAATTATGCAATTTTTAAGAACTTGGTATTTTCTTTTTTAAATTAAGGTAAATGAACATTAAAACATTTAAATGAAAAATAACAAAAATAATACCTTGAAAAGTTCGACATATATATATATATATATATATATTAATATTTAATTGAATATTCTGTTTATAAAAAGAAATAGTACATTTCTAGAATATTAATGTAATTTATTTATAAAAATGCTTACGATAATTGAAGGAAGGAAATATATTTATTTATGTAATTATTAATTTAAAAAGTGAATTTAAAATATTCCAAATAGCCAAGTAAAAAACAATAACGAATTCTGTAACGTAAGTAAAATTCGAAAATGTTCACAAGTATAAAAACTTTTGCAGTAAAATACTAAATGCTAAATTATATTTAAAATGGAATATAACTAATATATATATTTTTAGTATATTTAAGTAGCATCATATAAAATTGTTTTAAAAAGGAGTACTTAACTGAAAATCTTTGATAGTAATTATATATCTTATTTTTTATAAAAGTTGCGAAACAAGTAACAATTTCAGAAATATTATATTTACTATTCAAAATCGTATTGTTATATGTAGTCTTTAACACATAAACTCTACAATGTAAAACAAGACAAATATTTTATAATCTATGCAAATATATTATAACTACGAATGAAAATATATAATAACCTAGATGAAAATATATAATAACCTATATAAGAAAATTCAAAAACAAATATAGTTAGAGATTCAAAGAAGCATTTATAAAAACATAGTTACTTTTGCGGCAACTTATTTTCGGAAATGTTTCCGGGTAGTTTTTTGCAATATGTATATAATTCAGTTTTGTTAACCAGGAATATTGGTTTTTCGGATGTTAATAATTCTTGATATAATTTATAGATTTTGAAGATTTAAAAATAATAATAAAAATAAAAATAAGGTAAATAAAATCACACGCAATATCAAAAGATAACTTACATTATCTGGCAATATTATTTCCTACAACTGTTCTCGTAATTCTCAAGTGTGTCTCGGATGTATAAAATTGCCTTTTAACATACTGTTTATAAACAGACTAATAGATTTAAAGTGTTCTCCTTTGCAACATAAATGTAACACAAACGTTTTGAAGCTTGACATTGCAATGCGTAATTTTCATGTTTGGCCCCTAATCTACGCTTTAATGTCTCAATAAGTGTTTTATCGTTTCAATTAATGAATCTGAAACAACTCTCAAGATTAATGACTGCATAAATTTAGCACATCTAAGTTCATTACTTCTCTTGTAAATATAGTAAAAGATTTGGTCGTTTACAGAGTGATATACTGTTGCATAAAAATATTTTCTTAAATATTGAATGCGTTTGTTAATTATTTGGAGAACCGTATATATTTTTGGTACTTTTCGGTTAGCTGGGCGCCAGTGATTTATATACATGTATATATATACACACACATATATCTACACATATCTACATATACATATACATACATACACCTATATATGCATATATATATATGTATATATATACAAATTTATGTATATACATATGTATTTATATGTATATCTGTACATATATCACTGGCGCCCGGCTAACCGAAAAGTACCATATTTTTAATTTAAAGAACATATATAATTTATCATTTACCAAAATTTATGATAATGCAGAATACTGTGCCTTAAATTGAAGAGTTTTAGTTGATAATATCGGACAAAATGCGACTAATTATCGTTCGTGAATTCCTAGTCTAGTCTACAATTTACGTTAACGTACAGGCAGCTACACTGTTAAAAATAATCTGAAATTCACAGGTATTTTTTTTCCTAAATTTCACAGAAAAAGTCCCTTTTCACGACAAAAGTGCGTTTTTCGTTAAAAACAGAAAATTTCTTCATATTTCCTGAAAACAACGGAACAGATGGAGAAGAAAGTGGCCAACGGAGATATTCCATTATCTGCTGCATATTTATTTTCAATGTTTAAAAGACTGACATGTTGCAGCACAGAAAAACTAAAAATTCAGTAAATTAAAATTTCGTGTTTATTTAAAAGAACAAAATAGTTCTTTCGAATTTAAAAAAAGCAACAATCAATTTTCCCATGCTTTTAAAATTATTACCAATTTATTTTTTAAAGTTATAAAAAAATATTCACACTTAAAATATATTATAAGCAAATAGCTTAATATATATATTAGGGTGGGCCGAAAAAACTTTTTTTAAATTTTTTTATTCGCTATACCGCGGAAAACTTGCCTCTAGGGTAGCTTAGTATAATGCAAAAATAAAATTAATAAATTTTTACGTTTGGCGGTAGTGCATCGGCCCTAAAATTTGTGAAAATATAAGATTTTTATCATTTTTATGGGGGAGTGCGAGAATGTTTTTGTTTTGTTTTTTGATTCGCTATATTGCGGAAAACATGCGTCTAGGGTAGCTTAGTATAATGCACAAATAAAATAAATAAATTGTTTCGTTTGGCGGTAGCGCATCGGCCCTAAAATTTCAGAAAATATAAGATTTTTATTATTTTCAAGGGGGAGTGCGAGAATTTTTTTCTTTTGTTTTTTGATTCGCTATACCGCGAAAAACTTGCCTATAGGTTAGCTTAGTATAATGCAAAAATAAAATAAATAAATTGTTACGTTTTGCGGTAGCGCATCGGCCCTAAAATCTGATTCTTAGCAGCAAATGTGGTGATGATAGTGCAGTAGTGTTCCAGTGAATCATTTCAATGTTGTCTGTAGTTAGGAAACTGATTTTCGGTGGTTGAAAACTCCTGATTAACCTTTTTAAAAAGCTATGTTTCTAGCCATTATAATTTTTCTTAAACCTAACTCTATTATACGATTCCTTTTATGTACTATCATACTCAAAAGCAAGTTTACCGGACGGGCAAAAAATACAATTCTCTGAGTTACTGGGTCAATGACTTTCAACAAATTTTCGGGGAGGAATATTGAAGATTTTATAACTTCAAATACATGTTCTGGTCTGTTTGTGAAGTATTTACTTTTTTATATAAAACCATAGAGGTATATATGACTTTAAGAGAAAAGAAACTAAGATCTTGCTCTCGTCTGTTGTGTTTTCCATACCTAAATACAATTAGAGAAATCTGTTCGCCACCGTTGTTAACCACCTGCAGTGGGAAAGTGTGCCAGGCTCACGAACAGATAAATCTTGAAAACAGCTACCTGATTTTATAGCAGAACTTATGTCCAGCATGTACAGCTGATTCAGAAAATTGTTAAACAAACTGCGTTTGAAAGGTAAAAAATTGTATATTTCTTTATATAAATTTCAAATCTAATGATTAAGCCATTTTACAAATATTGATTTTCAACAATTACCAAATTTCACAATGGAGTACCATAGCGAAACCTTCTCGCGTAAAAAGATAATGATAAGGGCGAAGTGTCCTGATGTGTATATTGGCTATAGCACGAGTCACAAATTATAGTAGCCTTATTATTCTGTTAAAATATAAAAGTGAATTATGAAATGTCAATATTTTGTTGGATTAAAGGTTCGTTAAGAAAAATTGACCAGCGTAGCGGGCGTAGCTTGCCAGTATAAGATAAAATAAATCATGTTTACAGATGTTCATTTTTATCAAAGCACCTGTTTTTATGATAATGTCTCGTAATGTGTTTTTTTTTTTTTTACAACTTTTTTATTTATTGATTTATTTTCTTTTTTGTGAAAATATTTTATTTTAATTTTTGTTGCTGATTTTGAGAATGTTACCGGTTGTGTAAATGAATATATTTGGTCTATTTTTTAAAAGACTTTTTAAGCCTTTACTGTTATTACTTTTAGCATATATACATTTTTATTTAATTATAAAGAAATATTCAATAATTTTGTAATATTAAAACAATCTTCATTGAACAAAATAAGGATTGTAAACAATATTTTTTAAAGTTTACAATTATGTGAAACTATGGGGCATTTTGATATCTAGCGATAAAAATAAAAATAAATAAATAAAATGACAGTGCTTCACTAACTTATAAATTTAGTTGAGGTGTTTTAATATTTTAATTATATATATATATATATATATATATATATATATATATTCCTATTTATTGTAGTTAGTAGTTCAAAAAATAATTATAAAGAAGTATGAAATGAGGAAACATTGGAAATATACTTAACAATACAGTAACATATAAAAGTGCTCACTCTTTGTGTTTTATTAATTTTGGAATGTTCTAATATTTAAATTAAATATATGCCATCAAGTAAAATACCAAATACGTAACTGTTTTCTAATTTCTTTTTTAAAACAATACAATAAGAAAAGACCAAAATAATACACCTGTGTATTTATTTTGAATTTTTATACGATTGCTTATGGTATGAATAAAATATTAAGCAGTAGCGGTTGTGAAGATTAAAATATTTCGCTGACGGTAGAGTGCCATGTTATGTTTTATATAAAACTTATACAGTTGTTTTCAATGTCTGAACCATCTGTTGTTTCTCCAAACATATTAGGAAGTATAAACTACGTCGCGTTTTCGAAGGAACTTTTTGTTTTTTTTACGCTACAGTCTTCATATATAATATATTAAAAAAAATATATGTAATATAATTCAACACTTTAAAATATACATAAAAAATAAATTGTCTTATAAAATAATATATACACATATATATATATAAAGATGTGTTACATAAAGATGATCTTACATTAAATATAGCTTATATAGCTTTTTCTCTAGGTCCCATTTCAATAAACTAATTTTTCTGAGTATATGTATAAAAACCCGATCATGGTGTATGAGCGCGTCTCTTCGATAATTCTCGTTAGTTATTTAAAATGTATAGTGATAAGCAATCAACTCCGTATGCACGGTGTATGAAGCGCGTGTAACGTGTTAGCGAAAAATTAATTTTACGTAATGGAATTGAAGGGGTCGGGCAAGAGAGTGCTAAGCCACATTTTTAAACTTCTAAGATATTTCAATTTGAAAATCTGATCAAATACTCAAATCAAGAGTTGTAACAAAAAGTCTTTTCGCCAATGTCTTTGTAACATTTGAGATATTCTGAGTTACAATATGGCATTACTTTACTGATATCTCCATTACGGTTTTTGTAAATTAGCTATGTTCATTGGGGGCATACACGTCTTTGGAAACACGAATCCTGGAACATATACTATCACCAAGTGACATTAGAAACAAATTATATGTAGAATATTATAATTTACAATATTAAGCAACAGATGTTAAGTAACTTGTAAGTAACAATGTAACAATGTAAGCAACAGTGTTAGATTTGTTTCACCAAAAATGTGGCTTGGCAGTTTCTTGCCCCGACCCCCTCAATTGTGCTAGGGATATAAAATTAAGTATTTTGTTTTCAGTCTAGAAAAATTAAATGTATTCACTATAAATTTTTATAATGTGTTCGAAAAGGCATTTTTCAGAAAAACGATACCAAATATTCTGATTTACTCAATTAAAGCTAATTAACATGTATAGCTGTTACACGATAACAATAAATTAAAATTTAAATACATTGTATTAATCAATATCTTATACATCTTATACTGTAAACTACTAGATAATCAAGAAAGCTTTTGATTATCAAAAACAAAACAGCATGTAGCAAATACCAGACATTGTTATTCCCCATTATATCTTTCAACGCCATACAAAAACGTCGGCATACGTTCGTCCAGCTTCATTACGTCCTTCTAGAAAAATATCCATCGTTTTGAACACAAAAAATACTGTGATTGCCTGACGTAATCCTGATTCATTTATGAAGGTTTGACTATGAATGTGGTTGTCTAGGGAAATTGAAGATGTGGTATTATTTTCACTTTAGGTCTGGGGATTTTAGTAGAAATCGTAGCGTGTCCCACCAAATAAGCTGTATCACATTCCTTGTCACTCACGTCACATGTGTCCTGTCATTGTCGTTAAGGAGAAGCACACCCTTGCATTTAATTAGTGCGTTTGTTTCAGTGCCTGATGCACACGACTGCTGAATGTTTTATACATTGAAGAATGTTCCTTTTTTCGTAGAGTGGAATGGAATATCTCAATAAATAAAATTAAAAACACATAACGCAGTAGATGTCCGTTTTCAGCAATTTCTAATCATAGCCGGTAATATGTGCTAGCTATTTCGTGCAGCCATGTACCTGGTCTACACACCTAAAATTATTTAATACATACAGTCGTTCGCACTTTATGGAAACGATTTTCGCAATTAATTTCTGAACATATATATATATGCCATATTATTTGCAACAATTTTACTTTACTGTATAGCTCTAACTGTTGATTATAACTCTGGATCAAAATTTCTATCATAGTCGATTTTTCTCGTAGTACAATCATATCGATTTCTTCCACACATCTTGGAAAACTTTCCAAACTCTTCCAATGTGTTGTCGACACAACGTTCGATTTAACAAACACATAGATGATGATACAGAAATGTTTATCGTAACACTGGATGAAACATGGCTTTATTTAAGTGAGTGTATAAAAAAATGCAATTTTTACCAATTAATTAAAAAACAAAAGAGGTCGTAAATGTTAAGAAATGTTTCAAAAAATATTCATGACAGCTGCTGGATGCTGTTATAAAAGTAAATTAAATGTAAAAAATGTAATAAAGCATTTCGAAGTAAAAGCAGTAAAGATTGATTAACGGTAACACATTAAAGAACCCATTTTTGAAGAAGAAAATTCGAGCTTTGTATGAAAAAGACAGAGCTTCATATGAACAAAGTCCTCCCACCTACTTTTTCATAATTCAACTCACGCATATTTAACAAAGAAATAATCCCAAACGGAAATAAATTGTTTCTCAATTGAAGAAATACACGTAAAACTACCTGACGAACACCCATTCTCCTCCTCAATGGTCTTTTTCTGCATTTGGCTTGTTTAAATGAAATCATGAACGTTAAAAAAACTTTGGAAAGCTTTCCAAGAGGTGTGGGATAAAAACGATAGGATTGTACTAAGAGAAAATCGACTATCATGGAAATTTCGATCCAGAGTTATAATCTAAAGTAGGGCTATACAGTAGAATAATATTGTCGCAAGGAATATGACATATATGTTCATAAATTAATTGTGAAAACCGTTTCCATAAAGTGCGAACGACCTTCTGTACTCTAAAAAATAGTTATGTTTTAAAATTCATACCACAGCTGCAAATACACTTCGAGCAGTTATCTCCCAAATTCCGTCTTGAAAGGAAATGCTTAAGAGTGTCTTTGTGAATAAAAAATAAATTATACGCACTCAATAATCTATAGAAAATGTATTGTAGTACACCTCTGTTTTGAATCATTAAAATGTATGGGAACGATTTTTTCCTTATTGAACATAATGTAATGGACGAAATCTTGCTCTAGTAAACCTCAATTACATAGATCAATTACTACCTTAAAATAAGTGTAAATTTCCCGAAGATTGACTGACAGTCCAAAATATCGATGTCATAAAAACTTGTAAATTATGTAGAAAATGAGAAAAATATGAAAACGTTTTCTGGAATTTAGTAAATACACATTAATTTTTACTGCAGGAATTTTCTTTCGTATAGGACAAAAGTTGCTCTTTTTTTTTTTTTTTTTTTTTTTTTTTTTTGTCGGGTAACGTTGTTTTGTGATATACATTTTTTAGATGCTCTTCTGGTCTAGATGTGTTTACAACAATCTTATTACAAGTAATATTTAGTTTTACCGCACATTATGTTTCGGGTATATATATGTACATTTTATTAAATAAATATTTTATAGTATTTTTAGTTTTTCAATTACCTAAAGTAATATTTCGATCTTCTAAAAGAAAAAAAAATAAGGTTATGATTATCGATTTTAATATATTCTTCAAAACATTAAGAAATACCTGAATATTTATTAAACATACTAGGAATGTGCAGTAAAGAAATTTTAAAGATAAACGGCTTACAAAAACTGTAATTATCAGAAAACACCTCACTCACAATCCTTACTCTAAAATCCTATCTGCGTTTCTTGTGTATAAATTAAGCTTTTAAATGCTGCTTATAAACCGTCTAATTAGAGATTAAGTGTTCCTGGTTGCAACCTGCATGTAACAAATAGATTTGGAAGCTTGATACTGCTCCATGTAATTTAAAAGCTTGGAAACTAATTGACGCTTTAATATCTTAGTGAGTGTTTTATGGTATCAATAAAGGAGTCTTAAATTGCTCTCAAGTATAAAAGACCGTGTTCCATTTGGAAACACTAAGTCAGTTATTTTCATTGTTCATATAAGTCTACATTTAACAGATTAGCTCATAATGTTGTTATGCATACATTTTATTTTAAGAAATTCAAATATTTTTTTCGATACAGATTTCTAATTTGAACGCAATTTGAGATATTATCGTGTTATTTGTAAACTGCTAATGTAAGATAACTCTGTTCTTTTGCTGATATTTTCATATTAATTACCAAATATTTACGCATAAAAATAAGTTTAATGAATGCTACACGTTAATGATTTTCATTTGATTCTGCATTTTTTAAACAAAGATGGTGTAGAAATGGTATATTACAATTACTTTTTTATATACTTATAGCATATTTTAACTATTAAACCAGCTTAAATTTCTTCTAAAATTTCCTCATTTAATGTTACTTTATTTCGTCTTAAATGCTATTATTGTTTTTCTGGTTTCAAAAATCTGTGATTTTAACACTTTGTTTCATATTTCAAAAATGAAGATTTGGTCGGGTCTCTTCGATATCAGAGGATCTTTTTTTTAGGAATGCTTTGCGGCTTGCTATTAGTAGTTGGCCTACCACCAAGGATGTAAATTGAAGATATTTGAAAGTGTGAGAAATTTATAAATATTATTTTGTATCTCTTTTTTAAAGTTTTTGTTTAACTTTTTGATTCATACACCAACGTTCGGAAACCTGGGTGGAACATTCAAGATATTTTTATGTGCCTTCCTTCAAATAAAGAAAGCTGTCACTTAATCATAAATTAAAAATTGTGGTTTGTCTGCTATTGTTAATTCCGTTGGAATGATTTTTTTTCACAGTGTTTACAAATGGAGTATGTAATATTTGTGAAAATATATTATTGTTTTTTTTTTCAATCTTTTATGTAAAGTGCATATATTTAATTGATAAATACATTCAAAATGGCAATAAATCCACCTAAGTATTTATGATAAGTGTACTCAATCAATATTTAATTATATTATTATTGTAATCAATACATATTAAGGGGTTATGGTATTTTCAAAATGTCAAAAAGTGAAAATAAATGACCACTTTTTTCCTTTTTAATTTTTAAAATTTTTAATTACAAAAACACAGTTTTTGAATGTGGATAGATACCCTTTTCTTTTTTTTTCAGTTGATATTTTCTTTTCAAACCATAAGGTGAAAAATTATTTGTTACAGTGGTTTATAAATTTGTCGGGGAAAAAATTGGAATCACAGGTTGTGAACATGTTTACAAAAGAATTTCTGCATGTAAAATTAAATTTTTGGTACATAGTTATAACTTGAAGACTTGTGCTTACACTGAACCTAAAAAAAGTGTTTTTTATAGTTTTTTTACATTTTCTAAAACATTATCCTGCTTATATAAACGTTTTAAAAGTTTAGCAATATAACATGAATAAAAAATAGGTTTTATAAAAGAACAAAACTAGTCGTTGGAGGCCACCGTAATACTTACCCATCATGGATATGCATAAGATAAAATATGAAAATAAAATAAGTGTAAACTATTTTTAAAATGCATTGCAATTCTAATAAAATCCTGGCATGATGACCTCATAAACTTTAAATACTCTATTACTGAATTGCGTAAGAGAAACATACTTATAACACTAAAAATGATAATCCTCTTAACTAACAGTTTACTGCGTCGGAATAATTGTATCTTTACTAATTAAAATATATATTTGAATTGAAATTTGAATAAAATACAGGGTCATGAAAAATAGAAGAGTTTGGAAAATGTTATTGAAATATCTTGGTAACTAATTCTCCGATCGACTTCATTCTTTATGAAAAATGTATGTTTTATTATTATCTTTTATATTCACTCCTTAAAAAAACAATTTCGAAAATTTTTATATTCTTTTTATCAGAACAAATATTTCGAGAGTCTGAAAAAATTAGTTCCGGATAATCGAGGTTACTGAAATTAAGTAAGCTTCTTCCCATTATTACATACTAAGAGCATACCAAATTTCAAATCTCTATCTCAATTTGTTTGGGATTTAGAGCGTTTACAGACACACACACAACACACAAACTCATAGACAGACGGACGACATTTTTTTTCTTTCTAAAAATATGTTTATTTCGGAATCTCCAGTGTCTAAAACGTGTAAATCCGTCAAAAATGTTTTTCAATTTTCAAAACGATTACAATACTTACCCTATACTACGTATGATGGGTAAGTAAAAAGATAAAAATAGGTCTACTTTATAGAGTCTACCATACTCTATATATCCCGAAAATTTCCTGATAAAATATCGAAAAGTTTCTTAACTACTATTCAAGCAATACCCTAAAACCACATTTTGAGAAAAAAAATATTAAGGTCCTCACTACTTAATACATACTTAACTATTATTAAGAGTGTCATTCATTTTGGTTTAAACTGTTCATAAATGAGCACTCTTTAATATATATAGAGAGTAATTCTGGGTTAAATGTCGCATATTTTTTTTTATTTGTGTATAAAATTCCATGGTGCACATAAACTAAAAAAAAAAAATCACGCTGTGCTATTTAATGTTCAATATGCAACATGTGTACTGAGACAAAAAAAAATAAAAAAATATGATTAATATATTTAAAAAAAAAAAAAAATCTAATCAAATTTTCTGCGGCGCATCACCTGTACATTCAGGGTGAGAATCCGCACTTGTGCGAGGGTTATGCCGCGTTTGTCATAAGAATAGAATGAAATTATATATAAAAATATTCACACAATTATTCATATCTGGACAATAATTAACTATAAGAGCCAAAAGAAACTAAAAGTGTACAATGAAACGTACTAGTGGTTTCAAATCAATATTAGTCTGCCTACTTTGTTCACTACTAAAATTATCTACTTATATGTCAAAGATTGGATTTTAATTGTTATTTTAGCATTAACGTAACATTCGTGTATTAGAGAGGGAAAAGAAAAAAGTAAAATAGTGTTTACATTGTTTTATTTGTTAATAGATATGTTTTATCGACCGCAATCTACACACAAAGTGTTAAAAACAGTACATTCCTCATGTAACCACATTTGACACATTATGCAACGAAACCAATTACACTTCCTCTTAGTTTTGGAGTAGTTTTCTGCACATTCCTTGCAAAAACCGTCTATGTCACATGTGTGATCCAACTTTTAATTATCATCATCTTAATTTGCATCTTTCTTTGTCTTCTTACTTTTTATTTTTTCCTTTTTCTTCTTAGGTGTAGTAAACATCGTACTGTTTGAACAATCATCAATATTTGATGAACTGAAGTTTATTATTTTGCGGATGCCAGTACAAAAGAAACTGCGGCAGACCAACATTTACACATCACGTAGCAGCCAACATTTGCCTGTCCTCGCAAAGAAAAATACGTAACGATACACACAGAACTCTATACAGACGCTACACTTAGTTTTGAATTCAAAATCATGCATGCATTTAGTAATTAGCGTATAAATAGTATTTAAGCATAACGTGTTTAAAAGTTTGGAAAATGAAATCATGCGCTTACCTCAAAATAAGGATTGTACAGCTACAAGTAAACTTGGAAATGGAATTCACGCTAAACACTGGTTAAAATAATCTCATTGCGCACATATACTGTGCGTTTGACAGTCATCTATCGATAATCACAAGAAATACAAGGGATACAGTATCTATTCCGGATGCGGCGACTCTCTCGGAGTTACTCTATGTATGTTTTATTTTCCAGTATTGAATATTTGAAGGTTTAAAAGTCATGTAACCTCTTAAAATAAATGAATATTACTTGATTTTATTCCTATTTAATCAAGGTATGAAAATGTTACATACATTGGTTATGTAGGCATTGTATACTTTAGTTATATAGAAATACATATTGAATACATTTACACAAACATGTATTACTTAAATAAAGCTATAATTATTTTACTTTTTATAAATTATGGTATAGTCTAATAAAGAGTACCACTCATTTCATACTGGACATGAATTCTTTGATTCAAAGTTGAATTTAAATTATTAAATCAAGTTATTTTTATTAATATGTGAGGCAGATACATTATATGAGATACTTCCACATATTCAAAATATTTATGTCTGTTTGCATATAAAAAAGTGCGTATGGGTAAGATATTATCATTAATTAATTTTAACAATTCAAATAATAATCGCTTGTTTTATCACCTGTATAAAATAAGAATAAAATTTTTATTTGCATTATTTTTATTATTTTTACAATTAAAGTATTTTTAAGGAAATGTAATATTCACCATTGCAGAATAGAACTACAAAGTAAATTTAACTCATTTACGGAAATTTAATTCATTATGGAAAACAAATATACAAAAACTGCATTTCTATTCACGTGGAATAGAGAAAAAAATAAAAGACATGTAAAAAAATAAATTGAAGAAAAAAGCATATGTGGTGATATATTTTTGGCAAATAAAAAATTAGCCTTTTTTTACTTCCTATCATTGTTTTAGTTTAATCATTTATAAAGCGAAATATCAAGGAATTCAATAGCATTTTAAATCAAGATCAATTTTTTTTATCTCTTTTTTGTGTTCATTCAAATATTTGTACCCATGTGTAATTAAATATTATTCTGAGTCATTTCAGCTTCTAAAAAAAAACTAAACGCAAAAAACATATTTTTGATAACAAAGAAATTCACATGCTTATTTAGACACATTAAAACTCTCAGTCCAATAAAAAATGTTTATAAATACAGGGTCATTCATAATTCCCTCCGGGGTTTCGAAACGTTATAGTAAAAAAACGAAAACGAATATGAAAAAAAGAAACATATGAAATTATTCCGAAACTATTCAAGTTTTACTTACATACATTACAGGTGTTCTATGTGTGAACCCTTGGTCACACGGCATACATCCATGCGATATTCCAGTTCCTGCCATTCTCCGTTTCTTTAAATCTGAATCAGTGGTGTCAATTCAACGGGCCTTTCGTAATAAATATCGAAAACAGGGACCAACTGACAAAACAATTCATGTGTGGTACCGGAAATTTAAAGAAACGGAGTATGGCAGGAACTGGACTATCGCATGGATGTATGCCGTGTGACCAAGGGTTCACACATAGAACACCTGTAATGTATGTAAGTAAAACTTGAATAGTTTCGGAATAATTTCATATGTTTCTTTTTTTTTCATATTCGTCTTCGTTTTTTTACTATAACGTTTCGAAACCCCGGAGGGAATTATGAATGACCCTGTATAATATTTTAAAATTCTCGATTTTCTCTTAATTTAAACTTACATAATTTTCTCTTCCATTAAATGATAAATTTATTTCAATCGAGTGAAAGTTAAAAGAATAATTCAGAAGACAATTTGAAAGCATTTTATTTAGACATTATTCAGACATATTTATATATTAATTTACTTTTTTATATACATAAAAAGTAATGTACTTAAAAAAAAAATAGAAGCTTTGTAAGATGTAGAAAGTAAAAAAAAATCTTATAAGGAATATGAATTACACATAAAAGGTACTACGTCAAAAGAATGCTTTTCTAGAGTCACGTTAATTTTTTTTTTTTTTTTTTAATGACTATTTTAAAGTTTGGAAAATATGACAAATATTTTCCAAAAAAAAAAAAATAGTTTTTGTAATATACTTTGAGCTATTATATTGTAGTTTTTATAATAAAAAAATATATTTTTCAAACGGAGTCAAGGATAATAATCTTTAGAGGATATGATTAATAAATGAAAAATATATATTAAAAGGCAGGAGTCATTACAGTGGAAGAATTTCGTATATTGTGCCGGTTGGCGCGATTGGCGTAAATATCCAAAAATGTCGCCAAAAGACTGTTTTAGCATCTTACAAAATTTTTCAAAGGGGCAGAAAAACATGTTTTTCAGATATTTATAAACATGCGTCATACGTTTATTAAACCATGTTATTGCGCCACCTTAAAAAAATAAGAACGATGCTAAAACCAAATTTTATCGACATTTTCTATATTTTAACAAATAATCAAAATACATAAAAAACATATATAACAAAACTACGAGTATTTTTTGTTATAAATATTTTTTATTGTCAGGGGTGTGGGGAAATGTAACAATTAATAAATGAACGAAAAAACTTACCGAAAATAATTTGTGGCATTCTCAGAAAAGGTAGCATTCATATAAATAGCACTTAAAATTATAAAATGAAGAAGTGATCCGTATAAAAATACAAAACGTATAAGCTTTATATAAGTCTTTTAAAGTTTTTTGAAGGCGCAGATGAACAGGTAAAAATCTCGTTCACAACAGCCATTACAATTTAAATACACACAAATATATAAATATATATACAAAATAGAAAAATATTTATTAAAATGCATAAAAAATACATTAACATAATATTACTTCTAGAGAAAAATACCATAAAAAAAATCATCCCAAAAGCTGAAGATCGCAATAACCACATCTCAATACTTATCACAAAAAAAAAAACAAAAAAAATGTTTGAAAGTCGAAAAAATTCTTAAATATAAACATATTTAAAGTTATTGGAATGTTTTTATATTATTATGCATAGCATATGTTTTAAAGATACATTTCCAGCAGTGAAACTGTTTCTATCATTCAAAGGTGCAATTTTTTTACTTGCTCTGCCACTATCATTCTGTTAGACTGAAACGTACGATATCCTATGTAGGTTAATATATATATATGGAAACAATAATTGTAGAGCTTGTAAACAATGTTTGAGAGAAAAAAAGGAGTTCAGAACTACATGAACGAGTGTTCTTATGATTTATATAATGCTGATAAAGATGCAATTTAGTCAAAATGTCATGCAGAATCTTTTGTCTGTAAATATTAAATCATTAGGGTGTCAATTGAAATATTATTAATTCAGCAGCTGAGCAAAAATTAGCGTATTCTTTGTATTTCTTCTATAATTCTAGCGTATTTCTTGTAGTTCGAGCCTGTTTGTGACCAATGTTTACACATCCGTGAAGATTTCCCACAAAACGGGAAAATAAAAATTGGGAACTTGAAAATCTGCTTTTACAATAGCAGTAATTGCATAATTGTGTCAAGAGTAGGTTTAAAAGTTCACTTTAACATGAGTAATTTGCAATGTTCCATTTTCAAATTAAGTATAAACTTTTTAAATTTCTGTTATATTAACATATCCATTGGGTTTTATCACACACTTGGATAAAACCGGATGACTGGATTTTTCACAAGTAATCCTTTAGTAATAAAATTGTCATAATCTAAATAATATACTTAAAATTATATTATGGTATATAAGCGCAGAATATGTACGCAAATAATGCATTAAATTTTGTTAGAAATTAGGTCTTCAAGAAGCAATGTATTTTTTATTATGGTATGCGGTTTTATACATTTTCACTAACAATACAGCTAAAATAGTGGTTCATTAGTGAAAACATTTAACCCTCCATGAAACTAATGATAGTTTTTTTGCTATGTAAATTCTTTTTAGAACGATAATCAAAAATCTAAAAGATTTAAAACTTTCCTGGAGATTTAACAACAAATTAGAATTGTAAACTGCAGAAATAAACAAATATTCGGGCTTGTGCAATCTAGCTATTTTAAATGTCTTTTGAAAAACTGAAAATGTGGAAATAAATAATAGTTGATATTAATTACCTTTATTAAAAATAGTGTTTTTAGAACGAATACAGATGGGGCTGAGGGATTGTGAGGAAAACAATAACTTTTGTATAACATAGTTAATTGAGTATCGTTTTTCATAATGTTTGCACAATCAATCTAACATGTATCAAGTCAATAAACCGATTATTTGTAAATAAAAAAAGAGAATCTATATTAAAAAGGTATAATGACACAGAAAATTTTCAAAAATATCAATGCTGTTAAGCGTGTACTACTGGATCATCTCCGAATGCTTCTTCAGATATCCATCACCATGTGAAAATCTGTGGTTTTGACTAAATTCAAAGGATCTTAGACATCTTTTCAAAGATGTTTTAAAAACAGCTAGTAAGACATTCTTGTAGTTCGAGCCTGTTTGTGACCAATGTTTACACATCCGTGAAGATTTCCCACAAAACAGGAAAATAAATATTGGGAACTTGAAAATCTACTTTTACAATAGCAGTAATTGCATAATTGTGTCAAGAGTAGGTTTAAAAGTTCACTTTAACATGAGTAATTTGCAATTCTGTCGAAACCAACCCTATTTTTGGAATTCCCTGTGTATCTAAATCAAAGCTAGAACATGTCAAAAACGAGATCTGTGCTGCTATGACAGAAATTGGGGAAGTGACTCGAACTTTTCTGTTATTCCTCTTCTAGACTTGTTGAACATGATATATCTTAATTCATACACAATGATATTGTAATCTTTATTTACGTACCGCGCAAAAATATCAAAATATTTTTAATGCATTTTTGGGCATTAGTCATGTTGAAACTTGTAGTACTTTCCCTTAAACCACTTTCAATTTCAGGTAATCTGAGGAATTGTTTTTTTTTTTCTGTTTCCGTTGATGGTACTAGTAGTGTCACAGTCACTAGGGACGTTAAGTGAATGAAACTTTGTATGTCAAATTGCTGGTGTTTGAGATCAACGGCAGAGAAAATAATTTTTCTTCTTGTTTGTCGAAATTTAGGTTTAAGCAAATATACTATTTCTCTGTTTCAAAAAGTCACAGCAATCATTATGACAAGGATGGCTGTGTCTTCAAAGAATATAGCTGGAAAAAAAGCTTTAGACATGCCAAAGACTGTTTAATTTGTAAGAGAGTCAACGTCTTTTCAATACTATGTAACCTCAAATTGGGTGGTACACACTAGTTTTTATAACTGTTTTTATTAACTGTTCGGAACAGATGTGTTTCACTTATGCACTGATGTTTGGCGTATTTTTTATTGGAGCGTCTTTAAGCTCTAACCAAACTACTGTTTCATGGTGCGCCAATAACTTAATACAAGCATAATAGCCAGGTAATCATTAAAATGTCCCCAAAGTTTGGCGACTTTTTTTCTTTTTTAACATATATATATAAATGTGTAAGTGAGTGTAAAGCAACATAGCCAACTTTTATACATTTCTCACATTTCCTACAATGTATTCTACATTTCCTTAGACAAGAATAGTAGCAATATTGTGCAATATTGGCATGAGTAGTTTGTACCTGCGTTGTTGTTTGCTATTCTTCATACTCTCTGGATAATTGTAAAATCATCTTGTTTATAATTATCTTGTTAAAGACTATAGAATGGACTAAAATGCTTTTCAGCTTTAAAACTTTGTTGTATAGTACATGTAGGTAGTTTATGACCATAATCAAAACATAGATTAAGTGGCTTTATCAATGGCTTTATCAATGTCAAGTGGCTTTATCAATGTCAATTTATCTACGTTTTCAAATGGCTTAGGATATTTCCTGCAGCACTCTCAAATTAAACATAAACAGAAAATTTAGCATTCTTCAGAATTTCAATGTTACTAAACAATAACAATGTTTAGGAAATAATTCTATTTCAGAAAACAATATGGCAATTTTTCATCATAAGAGTCATTCAATTGCAAAACATCATTCGGCCGACATTAATAATGTACTGGTGAACAATAAATGAGGAGTTAACATCTGGTAGCGGGAGTGCATCATCACTTCTCATTAGTTTAAGATTGTTGAATTTCAATCCACTGATTCCATGATAACAATAATATACTGTAACATGTAGAAACATAATATGGCAGATATATTAGATGCATTGACATAACTTACAGAAGACGTAGGCAGGAGGAAATAAGCAACTCCCAAGCAACTCCACCTATTTCAAAAACAGATCGTTACAGGGAAAAAGAAGCGACAGTGGTGCATAATATGGATAATTTAATTCATTTAGAGAAAATAGTACACTGTTAAAAATTTGCAGCAAACTGTCCGGTCATTTGACCGTTTTTGCAGAAAACGGTTACACAACCGTAATTTAACTCTCTTTTGAACATATTATTGCCAATATTATGGTCAGAATAGAGTTAAATTACGGTTATGTTACTATTTTCCATAAAAACGGTCCTATGACTGGACAGTTTGCTGCAAATTTTTAACAGTGTAGCCCATATTTTAGAGCCTAATTCTTAAAATAAAAAAATCTTGATTTTATGCTAAAATAAGAATTTTCCCTTCACAGCTGTATAGAGGTCTTTTGGTACTTTAACAACTTTCCATCATTTTTCTCAAAAATGACATGTCCATGTTAAATATGTTGGGAAACTAAATTAGTAAAATACAGTATGTTTCAATGCACAAAATGTATTTACGTAATTTAAAGAGTGACATAACATACCTATTAAATCACAAAGTACTACACAATGTATACTTGTAAAGCAAGCGGGGGAGCTCTATAAGGAGCTAAATGTTGAAAGAAAACTATTTACTACCCAAAATCCAGTAAATTATTGTTGATTTCATTTATGAATCATATTCTATCTAAGAAAAAAGTCTTATAGGGATTTGTAATTACAACAAAAAATCTTGAAAGTGCTAAAAAAGGTAATTTTATTTGACAACTGCACGCAAAAGGAAGGTTAAAATTTTAAAAATGAACCTAACATCCTTAAGAAAAAATTCCCTAAAATTATGTCTAACATTCAAGAAAGACTTTTCAAAAAGTCAACTTTTTATAGTTACAAATTCTCAATTATGTGTAGGATTTTAAAAAAATGGCAGCATTAAACCTTATCCTTGTCTTTTAAGTAATCAAATCTAATGTTTTTTTATCATTAATGCTTAGCGCTTTCTTTTAATAAATTTTTCTTTTCTTACATCATTATACAAAGAAAATTTTTAAAATTACTTTTTAGAAATTATTGCGTAAACACGTTTTTTGTCACAAACATAATGTGTACTCTAGCGTTTTACCACCTGAGTTACGTTGATACATTAAAGAATAATGTGTGCTTGTTTAGGGGTGTTCTGTCCCTCTGGAAAATTGTACCATATTACAACGTTTTAAACACAATGTGTTAAAAATTTTAGTTTAAAAATAATCACGTCTACTAAAATTATCATTCAATTAATTTCTAACATTACAAACTGGTTATCTCTTAGTTAAAAAAATCTATTTCATCCTTTTTTTAAATATAATAATTAATTATTATGTAAATTTTATTAAAAATTGATCTGTATTTTTTATTTTGAATATTATTGTTTACATTTATAAAGAAACATTTTTTTTTCGATTGACGAAAAAGAGTTTTTTTTTAAATTCAAAACTGTCAGCTGAATATATTTACAAAATACATCCATCCCATCTTTACTATGTAGGTTATTTTTATTTACATAGGAAATACAATTAATCGATTTTTTTACAGTGTGTATTTTTTAGACCTTTTCTTTCTCTTCCAGAACTGGTTTTTGAACAATACGGATTTTAACAACAATGCATTTTTGGTTTATTGTATTTCTCATTTCACTGTTTCAGTTGATTGATATACAATTACTTCATTTACTTAATATATATATTTTTTTAAATTAAGTTTATTTCTCTCAAGTGATATTAGTATAAATAAATTCATTATGAAACAAAATGTAGAAAATTACACTGAACTTTACTAATTTCAAAAACCCGATTTTAAAAGATTTTTATCACCCCTGTTCACCTAAATGAACCGTTTTATTAAATGTAATTTTTATCAACTAGTATTTGTTTCATGATTTCAGCATTCGAAAATTAAAAACAAGTAATATAAAAACTTTTTTTTAAAATCAATTCCTACTTAGGTCAATAGAATTTTTTTTTCAGCGATCTACACGCTTTGCCACTGACGGTATTTATTCCTAAATTTATATCCTTGCTAAATATCTTACATAAGAGACATTTTTGAAATGTATTAAAAATTAAATAAAAAATAAGTAGCTAAAATACCGAAAATTAATAGCTCGAAAAGTATTTCTCACAAAATTGTTAGACAAACTGTAGAAAGGTAAAAAAAATTGCATTTTTCTTGATATAAATTTAAAATCTAATGATTATGTCGTTTTTCAAATATTGAATTAAAAAAATTAACAAACTTCCCAATAAAGTGCCATAGCGATGTTACAGTTAGCGATAATACAGTTTTTTCAAATATTAATTAATTAATTAAATTTTATTATTTAATTTTAGTTTTATACTTCATTTCTGTTCAAAAGTATAGACTCACTCCACATTTATAGTCTCCTTCACCCGCGAGCCGCCTGATCTTCGTCCGTGAACAGCCCCAGTATCTTTTTACGTGTGAAGGTGAGACTATAAATATGGAGTGAGCCTATACTTTTGAACAAAAATTAAATATAAAATTAAAATTAATTAATTAAATTTAATTGATTAATTAATATTTGAAAAAGAACTGTATTAACATCAATTGTCATTCAGTACAAGTTTTAAAAAAATTATTTGAACTTGAATGGATGAATAGAAAATATTTTATTAATGATTGAAAATTCGAACAAGATATATATATAGACAGACAGTGTGAGCTAATAGTAGGAATTTAATAATGATATCCCTAATGACTATGTCGTACTATTATCCCGATTATTTCCCCATTATCTCGCGGTATGGCAACCTGAAATGTACACTTTCCATTTTTATGGGTTATTTAAATTATTGATTCTGGTGCTGAAAAGCATTTATAAACATAATTGCATGGAGTATTTCTTATTTTAAAGCACTAATTTGGAACTGTTATACCTCTATTATAACTATTAAGTTACATTTGTGCTTGATTACTTATAAATTAAATTTGCTGTTATGTACTTTTTGTAATTTGTGAGAATTTTAATAAAGAACTTTTAATAAGAAATTAGAGTCGAAATTATGGTATTTTCAAAAAATGCAAAAAAGCAGAAAAAGCAACAGTAATTACAGACTATTTTCCTTTCTTACTTAAACAACATTTCTTAGCAATATTCTATACTGCTAATTCGTCACATAGAAGTACAGTAAAACATTTACACCTTGCAGCGTTCTTGCTATATTTTTTACCCAAGAAAGGCCGTGAATTATACTTCTTACGATACAAGTATATTGTATATTTACGCTGCTACATATGCAAGATATTTTACAATAGTGATAAAAGGTGTAAATTAGAAAAGGACTAATATACATATCAATAGAAAAACTAAATTTTAATAACATTTGCTAGGAGAAAACAAATTCAATAAATATACATTTGACGAAAGTAAATATTATTTATTACAAATGATATAATAACATTGTTTCATAAAATATATATCAAACAGGATGTATTGCAAAAATACAAAGATATGAATATCGATTATTTTCAAATAAGATCAATCATTTTCAAAAAGTGATCCAGTCTCATGTACTATACTACTATATATCTACGATACTAATATATATATATATATACTATACTACTACTTTCACTATAGACCGCTGTTTTCGAGCTTCTGTCCAATTAAATTTTACGCCATTTTTCAGTTCTAGCCGTGCCAAATAAAATAAAATATATATCTTGATCTGATGTTTCTAATTGTTCAATATACCAAAAATATCTTGTTATTTTTATTGCTTTAGTTCTTAATGTTAAAAACTCTATTAGATATTTTTCATTTCACTATTTAAAAGGAAATAATTACTTGAGATAGCACATATAAATTGCATTATTTAAGAAAAACATTTTTATAATGTGAATTAATTTTTATACTTGCAACAGTACGAAAATTTTGATAAAAACACAGAATCGTGCGTTTGTTAAGGAAAAAAAAACAGTAAGGAAAAGTTTCGTAAGGAAAGTAAAGAATTGAGCAATTTATATAACCTTACGAAAGTCTCGATGCTATATTTGAGAACTGTTTATGACATATCACGTTTGTCGTAAAATTTGCGCACGTGTTCCCTTTAAAAATATAAAATACAATTTATTTCTTCGAATGAATTTTCTTAGAAAACGAGAATAAAAAAATACAATAAATCAGAAATTTAAATAAAAAAAATAAACTTACATACTTAGAATTATCGAAATACATACTCCGAACATATCAAATTAACATCGGATTAAACATTGGTTTAAGTGTGATCTGCTAAGAATTGACAATCCTTTGGAATACATTATTACAGATTACATTTCGTATATACAGGGGGATTATAGAAGGAATTTGTCAATATATGCGTCCCTAGTGACCCTGTCGTTTAAGGAAATAGGAATTTACTTGTCATATGGTTATTTTATGGCATGGCTCGTGAATGAGCTAAATAACAATATTCGGGAGCTCACATTTACAAAATTTTGAAAATTTAAAATACCCATACCCAATTTTTTACATCGCAAAATAAATCTTCACGGTAAAAATATATAAATGACATTAAAAACTATATTGAGCAGTGGAAATGACGACATGAAACAAAGAGAAATAAAAACAGTGATAAGAACAAATGCGCACACACAGGTGAGAAAAGAAATACTTTTTCTCAGATTATAAAATTTTTAAGTGTTTACGTTCACACGTTACGTTCACGATCACGTCAATGAACGTCACACGTTCATTACGTTCATCACATCAAATGGGGTATCCCATCCAGATGTCGTCAGAGAAGTGTAGAAGAAGAAAAAAAAATCCTAAAAAGTAGAGTAAAAAGTTAAAGTATTACAAAAAAAAATTATAATAATTTAAAAAAGTGCAGTCTGGATGGTGTTCCCAACCAGATGTCGTCAGAGAAGTGTAGAAGAATAAAAAAAATTAAATCCTAAAAACAGTAGAGTAAAAAGTAAAAGTTTTACAAAATAAATAATAACATAAAAATAACTTTAAAAAGTGCAGTCTGCCATCCAGATGTCACAAAAGTGTGTCATTAAACCAATGAAAGCAATAAAAAATATATTTCAAAATAAAAACCTGCATGTTTTAAAAAAAGTAAAGAGGTGTTTCCCCAATGAGGATCGTCAAGTTAGGTTTATTCGGGAGACCTTGTGGACCACGGAATTGACAATGCTGGTAGATGACACTGTCACTAATTTGTTCTTGTAGCACACGTGCAGCACAAAATTGACTTCTTTGCGTTTGTTTCATGTCGTAATTTCTATATATAAAATTAGTTTTTAAACGCTGTTTATGGTTTTTCACCATGAATGACATTTTGCGTTGAAAAATGTTGAGTGATGCTATTTAAAGGTTTTGAAATTTATCACTGTAATGGTAACTGTGAGAGATAGATTGTGGTTCTTTACCGCAATCTCGAACCCTTTTTATAAAATAAACACATCCCAAATGTTTTCCTTGAATGGTATGGACGCTAGGATCTCATGTATTGCCAGATTTGTTTTAATAACCTTTTACAATAATGCAATTTGCAGTTTACCGATATCGTTCCGTATATTTACCTATCACAATTACTCGAGTTTCGGTGAAAATAGATTTACTGTATTTAGATACATTTAATTATCGTTTATTGAAAGTGTTTCCTCAAAATTAATTCAAATTCTTCAAAGATGCAACATTAAGCATTTAGAATGTTATTCTTCTTAAAAAGCAAATAGAGACAACTCAATGAGTATACCTTATTCTGTTTTGAGATGATCTTGTGTTTAATAATTTATGGACATTAAACACCCAGTATTTTATTTACTGTTACTTTTACTTTATGTAATCTTTATTTTTTGTGATTAAATAACATGAGGATTTAGATTAAAACAACTAATGGTATTTAATACCTGTAAATTATTCAACCTATAGTCGTGTAAAAAGAAAATTCGATGTATTGATATTGACGCCGAGAAGTTTTATCACTACAAAATTTCATCTTATCATTTCGCCTGAAATTAATGTGAGCCGTTTATGGTTTTTTTTATGATTTTGTAAAGCTGGCAAGGAGTTTATTTAAGAAAATAATTGATGCACATCTCCTCTCCTGATATAATCTAATCACAGAGTATCACTTTAAGTCTGGAACAATCAAAATATAATGCCATGTGTATGTTGTAAATATATTCATTTCATGGATTGAGTTATATCCTAGAGTTTCATGATTTATTAACAAGACTGACACAATAAAATATTTAATAGGTCCTCTGCATTCATAGGTATTCTGTTTAAAGTATTTTTATTACAAACATACTATAAATTACCATAAAATACAAAGAAAAAAGCTTAAAAATAGATAAAAATAATTAATTACGATTATAACGTGGGAGATATTTCAAATTAATTAAACTTATACTTCATTTAAATTGATTAAATATAAATACCTGTATTTCCTAAAACAGCAAGGCAAATCTCCATATACAAAATGCCCATGCTGACAAAAGATTATATGGTATAATGAACAAACAAAATATCTGTTAATATATGCACATTTATAGAGAAAGCATTTTGAATTCGGTACAAAGTTTTATCTTTTTCCTGCGGCTAAGATTAATGTGAGCCTTTTATATTTCGTTGGGAATTTCTAAACCAATGTGAGAAACATATTTATAAATTCATGAACATTTCCATTCGAGATATAATCCAGTCCCTGTGTAGCACTTTAAGCTTGGGATATTTAAAGTTCTGTGATACATTTCTAATGTAATTATATTTTTTTCATTGGTCGAAACATTTTCAGTGTTTTGGATTTCTCCTAGTAAATGACATGAAATATAAATACTTAGCACATACAATGTCTTCAGTGAAACTAACTATTTATATTGGATATATATTTTAAGAAAAAAAATTGTTTTTGTTAAATATAAGTTGTCTTTTTACCAGCTAACTATTGCTCTACAAATAATAAAAATAGAAGCAGAAATTGGTCAGATAAGACTTTGCAAAATCAAATTAATCTGATTATTATTTGTTTAATGTATTAAATTCTGACAAAATATTATTCTTAACAAAATAAAAATATATACAATTATTATAAAGTTATGTTTCATAAGTATTGATAAAATTACAAGTCAAATTGGTTTTTTCAGTTGAATTTTCTACATATTCACATAATATTGTATAATATCATGAACAGCAATAAAAATTAAATCAAATTGATTAATTGTAACTTGTTTCAATACTTGCAATATCAATTGACAAAAGTTTGGATTTGTGAGTTTGGAGTGTTAATTTAACACGTGTTTCAATAATTAATGATTTTTTCAATATTTTACTTTAGAAAGTGCATTTTTTCACTTTTAAAAATCTGCAGCAAAGTGACAAGTCATTAAAACTGGCTTAATAGACAGTTACTTGTTCATATAATGAACCGTTCTCTTTGGTCTAAGAAATGATAAATTACGAGTTTTTAACTATTTTCTATAAAAACGTTTCAAACACTGGATAATTTGCTGACAAATGTTTAAGAGTATTAAGAGTAACAATAAAATAACAGCGTAGTGATTACATAGCTAATTGTTGCGTATTTCAATTGAAAGCATTTGATCTAATTTAACCACAATAATAAACCCTGGCATAAAAATGCTTTTTTCAAAGAGATCAGCAGAACTTCCATTCTCATTGTTCCCTACATGTAATCTTCAAACTCAAGACAGTTGATTTCATGAGTTTAAATCCTTATCGCTCTGCCACGTTTACCTCGAGTATGCCTGGGAAGGTGAGTGCTGAAATTGTAAAATGCTGGTTTGTTATAAAAAGTTCATCTGACTACTTGGCAAGACAGACAGCAGTGGATCATTTACGTCGACGCAGGTGAAGTGGTAGGTGTGCAAGCAATCCAGGTAGTTTTATTGTCATACGTAAGTCAGATGATACATCAATGCAGCAAGAACATACAACAGAAACAGAACATACATTTGTTCCTTTTTCCTAAATAAAGTACAATACAAACAAGAAAAGCATCAAAACTAAATTTGTTAGAAGAATAATTGAATGTAATAATAAATAAATAAGCACTGGACAAACTTGAGTCGATTGTTTGGAGCTGAATCCTAACTGCCCAGGTGTAATAATCACATTGAAAGTCACATATTTTTTCAACTGGTTCGCAATTATGCATTCAGAGAGGCAAAATAGAAGCAAAATAGGTCTGAAGCTAGAAAGGGTGTTCCGATCAGAACCCGGTTTGCAGATAGGAGCAATCAGCGCCCTTTTCCTGAAATAAGTTAACATATGAGAAATAGTTTAGTGGAAGATGTAGGAAATATTATTAAAAATGCTACCGGGGCCAGGATAATTATTATTTTTAAGATTCCCAATACGAGAAGTAATCTTACTGGGCGGTTGTGGGATTTAGAATATTATACCGGTTTGTGTTGAGAAATTGTTCAAACTTAGTGCTCACAATGTTGACAATCTTGGTATTGTCAACATCCCGATTAATTGTAAAACTGATTAAGAGTAAGTTTTCGAAGATTGAGCTAAGTTTTGTCAGTGTTAGATTATGTCACACCAATAGGTCGTATTAAGGCCGAGATGTGTTTATCTGTTCTAAGATCTCGGACCACTGACGACCAAATTGGATTGTAAGAAGTCGATAAGTGTTAGCTTGTAATAAGAAACTACAGCATGTAATAATAAACACTTTGATTCCATTACTAACCTGGTGGTTTTTCTTTTAAGTTTAGTTTTTATGAGGGTGCACTGTAAAAAAAAATGGATCGATCTACTAAAAAAAATTAGTTTTTCTCATTGATTTTTGCAATTACTAAAAATTTTTTTGTATTCTTACTCAGTTACAAGAAAATCTGTAAGAATTACTAGAAAACACCTAGCAACATTACTAGAAAACAGCTAGCAACGATTCCGGTTTTTAGTACCGGTTACTAAAAAAATCTGTGGAATAGAAATATACTAAAAAATTTTTAGTAACTTCAGGATTATTTTTTTTTACAGTGTGGCCCTAAACGTCTGCCAGTATCGTCTTAAAGGTTTTCTTATTAAATGTAAAGATTTGATCTGCTCGAGCAGTTGAAATGAATTAATCATCCTCTACCGTAGTTTACTAACTTCTTTGAATTATTTTGCAGGCAGCCTCTAAATTCTTTAATTGAAGATATTATGTCACCAGCTTAATTAATTTCCATGAGCAGCGTGTCCAGGACTTCGAAAAGGTATGTAAAATACTATCAACTGACCAAGAAGGCAGTGGGGTTATCGAGCAGTTAATTATGCATGCCGATATATACGACACAACAGCGAGATGATCAGAAAAGAGGTAATTCATTGCTTAAAATGGGTGAGAGAAAGGCAAATTTCAGGTGATTGAATATTTATGCATGTGATTGCAGTGGTGCTACAATTTGCGACTAAATTTGATCTATTTATTTGCGTTTTCTGTAACCAGATTGGTTGGAACTGTGACTGCCTCAGTAGAGTTGTTGCGCACTAAAGTTATCCGCATTGAAAACGGTACTATTCTTTATTACGTTGGTCCTTAGAAAGAAGATTATACGCAGCTGTAGTCATTAGCTAGAGGATAGATGGGTGGAAATTTCAACACAATGGGAGTGGGCTGAAATCAATGCAACTGGGGAGAGGAGTTGCCAAGCGATACACTGAGTCCATTTTTAGCATAACACCAGTGCCTTCTAGTAGCCATCTAATAAATGGTCCGTCTACATTCAAAAGCACAAATTTGATGACTTTAACAGAGATATCCAGCGAAAAATAGGTCTCTGAAACCAACATGATATCTCAGTTTTTAATAGTAATGAAGGATATTACATTATTCGTCATCATAGTGTAATGTAAAATGCAACGGCGTTGTCTAAGTTTATGATAAAGATATCCCAATAAAGTATAATTGTATCATAAGTATCCTCCGTGATTTTAGACGTATGTAAATTAAAGCACAAATGTAATTGTTTCCCTTCATAATTACCTTTTTAAAATTAAATAGAAAAATATTAAAGACTAAAAACACTTGAGTAAGTTAAGTTTTTAAAATTCTTTGATGTTTGGGAATATTAAACACACTTGTAAAATAAAAAAAGAAAAAAAAATGTATTATCTTTTAATTTAAACGCCATGCATTTTTTTAACTCGACATTAATATTCTTTTGTAGTGCACTGAGTGAAAATTAAAGTAATAATTTAAAAGAGAAAATTAAAAAGCTTTGTATAAATGCATTTTTATTTACAATAGAAACGAAAAACGCAAATTATTCTGATGGAAAAAGACAAATGGGAATATTTAACGAGTGGAATGCTCTGAAGGCACAGATGTGTGTTCCGTAAATTGAATTTGAAAAGAAAGGTTATCTTTTAATGATGACAACAGACTTAATTGTTAAATAGTTTTTGAATAAAATAAATTTTGCTTTGTTTCTTGCTAGGTTTAATTTTTTTACGAGAAATACAGTTCTGCTCTGTCATTATCCCATTTTTAGTATAATAATTAAAAGCATTTTTTTAATTATATTTTAATCAATTTATGTTTTGGATGTGTGTTTGTGTGTATTAAAAACAAAATAAATTTTAAGATTATATTATAAATAAATTTTGTGTGGTAGTTTTAGACATTTTATTTCTGTAAAAGCTAATAATTATTCTTAAAAAATCGCGCAGTATTTCTAAATAGCTTCAGTATCTGCCATCAATACTTTTGTATGAAAAAAAAATGTTTGTTTCATGACATTTTAAGAGCAGGTAAAATTCGTTTATTTCGCTATGATTTAAAACACTTATTATTCTGCAAATATGTATATATATTGTTAAATTAAAATTAAATGTGAAATAATTTCTATAAAAGTACAGAAATATTATTCAAATTCGTAGAAAATAAAGTGTGTATTATATGGCAATCACATTACATTTTCCATATAAGTGTAATAATAAAACATAATTTTCAGATCTTCATTTATCATTTTCTTTTCCGCAGTATACAAGGTTACATCTGCACGATTCATCTTTTTGGGTAACGTAAACACTGAAACATTTTAACAGTTTATAATAAAACTGTGTATTTAAACAAGCAAAGTAATTTTCAGTAAAAGGATGATTCTTTCAGATCAAATTAAATCAGTTTCACAATTCAATCAACTAACCTTCGGGGGTAGAGAAACAATAATTTTAAACAACTATGACCAATACGCAATCTCCTACAAAAAAACTGCTTTTGAGTAGTACCATCAAACCATTTGAGTATCTTGTGAAAATCTGTCACGTTTTCAGAATTGTTTCAAATGCCTCAGAATAAGTTACAGTACATGAAAATACTTGTCGATCTGCAGGCGTGTGTTTGATGTGAAAATTTTAGATAATGATTTAGAAATATATATTGGCATGATGAAATGTTATAAAGTTACTGATTTCATACTATTTTGCTTTATTGTGTGCGGTTCTAAGTGTGGGATATGTCTTTACATTCATTATCATTGATAGACTTTATGGTTATTGCACTGATTATGATTATTATTACTATTACGTGACTTATTATTTTGTCTTAACAACTATTTTTGTTGTTATCTGTATGTAAAAATGATAATATATGTCTAAGAACTTCTTTTTAACACTTTTGAACACAGTTGAAAAGTGTTTTTGAATTCTGTTTGTCTGTCTGCCTGTCCGTGCTCTAACTCGCGTAAATATATTCGGATAGTCATGCAATTGATATAAGTTATTGAGGCTTACTATTGCATCTCCAGTATAGAAAATGAACTACATTTACAAAAAAACTCAAAATAATTCTTTTACACCGCGGCCTAGAAGAAAAAAAAATGTTTGTGATGTATTTCAATGATGTTACTCTATTTCAAATATATTGAGTTTGATATATATATCACTGAGGTACATTACACGATGCATTACTATTAATTTTGAGTGCATAGCATTCATCGTTAATTTAGAGGGACACCAAAAATAATCCAGTTACCGTACTGACTACGAACGACAATTGAGAGCAGTGCGTTTTACGTTGTTGGGCGGGTTTTTTAATTTAACTATTTTTTTGTATATTGTTTGGTGTGTATAAATTCTATATAAAATATACAGGGGTGCACAAAAGATTTCGAGTTCATTGCCTCTCATTGCTGGAAATTGGCGAATGGGAATTTTCAACTGTGTTATGCGTTTCCAAACCAAACTAAATATTAAAATACTATGTAGTATATATACAAATCTATTGATAATATACAGGGCTGAACAAAAATATACGCATATATTTTTTTTATTATTGCCGAAATTGTGTTTTCAAATATGTTAAGCGTTTTCCAATATTTCACATATATACTAAATGAAAAGCATTTCTATTAAAATTCTGCTGCCAATGTTGAGTTTCGTAATTAAAGTTTTGTGGTTTCGTGGGGAAACCAATGAACGTTAAATGGTTAAACCTTAAGTTTTGTGACTGGGATAGCGGCTTTAAAGTTTTTAAACGTAAATTAATATTTTCCGAAAATTCAATTCATATTATATATGTAGGATTTGAATTTAAACATACTTCATTTCCTTTATGACGTGCGTGATCATCAAATTAACTGACGGTCTGGTATTTTTATTATCCATGATTTAAAAGCACGAGTCATAAATATGTTGGATCAAGAGATCAAGGTTTGAATATCTTCAAAATTGAAAAATGAGCCAGTCTTCTAATTTTTATCATCGAGGAAATCTAATGGATCTAATAATGGATCTATCTAATTGGACTGTGCGACAATAAATGAATTGTATGTTTTGGATGAGAATTGTAATATATTTTGAAGAAATAATCAACGAAGCGTTGTGGAATTATTTTTCTAGAATGGTATTAAAGTTCACGTTTTTGTTGTTTTGAAAGTCTCTCTCTCTCTCTCTCTCTATATATATATATATGGGACACGGAATGGTTAAAATTAATTATAAGAGGAAAATCAGTTAATAAAGCATCTAACACTTTAAATTGACACACGAAATCAGATGTAACTGTGGGAAATACTCATTGTGTTAATACAAAATGCATTTATCATTACTACCAAATATAATATTCAAAAATATATTTACTGCTTTATTACTAGTTCATTCGACATAGAGTAAATTTCCACTGTATGGCGAATCGACATTAATTTACATGAAATCGATTATTCTTTTGTTTTCATTTTTACAAGCGCAGAACGGTTAGCGAAGTATTCTTTCGAATCCTTTCCTATACGACAATCTTTGGATCCAACAGAAAATTGAGAAATTTCAAGCAGATTAGAAGGTGTTAAAATGGGCAACCGGCGACTTTCGGAATATTAATGTAAAATATTAAAATAGAGCAGGATTTCAAAAGGATGACCGACAAAACATGCAGTCCTATAGGTTTGTACACACTAGACTTCCTAGCAAGTTTCTTAGCACTTTTCAGATACTGTACCACTCCATGAGGCATTTCAAACAATTAAGAATAGTGTCATATTTTTACACGGCACTCAGCATATGATAGAAATATTTTTATAGCTGGTCTTTTAAGTTAATGTGTTAGCTGGGCCATTTACAATGAATTATTTTTTGATAAGATTAATAGTATATCTTCAATGATCTAAACTAACGTAAATTGAATTAGCATTTGACCATTGCATCACTAAAAAAATCATAGTAATTATTTTAATGGTATCTCGATTATATACATTAATATGTATCTTAATTATATAAAATATATTGCAGTAAAAATCACGTAGTTGTACTTATCTGATTTTTTTATAAATATATATATATAAGTTTGCGATATGTGTTTGTTTCAAGTTTCCATCACATGCACTATCCTATCACAGGCAATATCAAATATTTCCTCATGAACATATTTTTGGAGAAAAATACGGTTGAAACCCCATCTTGTGGTACTTCATGACTTTAGTTTCTTCAATGACGAACTAATCTTTGTTATTATCGCCTACGACAGCTATCAGATCGAATTCCAACAACCAGGACTCTCTAAAAAAATTTTTTAGATTTATTTTTTGCACTAATTTTGAAAACAATGAGCAGCGATTACTTCCCAAACGTTTTGCATATTCCTTACTTTAACAGATTCCGTCCATCTTTTAAAATAACCCTTCTTGCATCGCAAAAGAGTAGCTCTAACCTTGCTAGAGGCAAAAGCATACACTTCAGATCGTAGGATAGTACGTGTGATTTAAACCTTAGAAAGTGAAATTTAACTTTGTTTATATTTATGGCACTCTTTCGCCACTCGCTGTGAAACAAGAATTCCGGAATCAGTATTTTTTATTCTCATTCTCTGGCATGTTGTATTCCACAATTTATGTTTGCGTTCTATTAACATTATTTCAGTGAATTATTTTTCATCTTACATTTATTAATTCAAAAGAACAACAGTAATAATAATAATAATTAATAATAATAATAATAATAATAACAAAAACATTTTCATTATCTTAAATATTTTCATTCTCTAACAAGTTATATTCTACATTTTATAATTGCGTTGTACAATTTTATTGCAAAACAATAATAGTAAAATTAATAAGAATAAAATTCACAAAAACAAATTCGTAACGAGTACATTATGCTGTACTTTGAAGCTTCTAATGTGATTGTATGTTTATACTATCAAAGTTCAGTCAAAGTTCAGTCAGTTTTCAACTATAAATAGTAATTGTTCACTCTTTCGTAAAACATCTGTGTCCTTAGAAATATCATTGAAGAAATATATATATTTAGAAAGGAGTATAATTAAATGTGTGTACCTAGAAATTAAAAAAAAAAAAATAATGGTTGACTAATCGGAATTTTTAAGTTAAATGTATAATTCATTATTTCAATAACACTTTAAATCCACATATGTTTCATAGAGATTTTTTTTAGTGTTTGACACGAAGATCAAAAATTTTTTTTAGTATGAGTAGGGACATAAATTATTTGTTTTGGACGATAAATATATCAGAAATAAAAAGGATTTCATATTGAAAATATTATTTCCTATATTCCAAATCTTTACGCAATTTGCAATGTACTTTTATTTTCCTTAACTGCATAAAAAACCTATTAAATGCATTATAAATTTTCATTCATTTTTAATCACAATTGTTCCTTATATCGTTTAAAAGCAAAATAAAAATTTACAAAAAAAAATTATTATTGTAGATCCTTATAGATAAAAGGTTTTGAATTTGATGCAATGTTTAAAAATGGAAAAATCGTGTAAGCTTTCACTATATTATTTTTTTTTCTTTATTCTTTTACTTTTTGTGCTTTAAAAGCTTTCTACAATAAGGATATTTAAATCAATAAACTGATGTAGTATAATTTTTTTAATCACGATAGTTCAATATTAAATCTTAGTGAAAATATTTAAGAGTAATAAGTAATACATATAAATTTTCAACAGAGAACTAACTATTGGGAACAGAGAAAATGCATGTGCTTTTTATCATTATTACAAAAATATTATAAATCAATCTGATGTTAAATGACTTTTTAGAAAATTTTTAATTATAAATATAAACACTGTAAGGTACTATTTACTTTAAAAATATTTTTAAAGGAAATTATCATTTAAAAATTATAAAATTTATAATCCGAAGTTGCATGCACAGTATAATCATTAAAATATTTCTTTAATTAATTTCTCATTAATAATATTGCTTTTAAAACACAGGTAAAATTCTATTTACACATTATACGATTTTAAAGAAATGTAGTCCAAGGCATTAAAATTAAAGTTTATCCATTTTGAAACAAGTTATCAGTTTTACCTCCCTTTTTATTCAGAAGATCCAAATTCACACCAAAAAATCTGAATAGCAATTTTTACTTTATTCTATTTCGACAAGCTTTTCGTGATTAACAACAGTAAAAATTGTTCTTTTGAAATTTCCGAATAAAAAGTAGGTCTAACTGTCAAACCTGTATCGAAAGTATTTTGTATCACACTTTATTCGGATCATTTAAATCCAACTTCAAATAAAATAATTATAACTGTTTTGGATATTTTTATCTGATTCGGTACAAAAGACGTATTTATAAATTTAAATCGAATGTAAAAGTGAAAATAATGAAAAATTATTATAATGTACACACTAGGAAAAAATGGTCAAATCTGGATGCACCATATCTTCAATATAGGCAGGATAATTTGGTGAATGTACTCATCATACGTTACGTAAAATTAGTGCAATGAACCCTCATATTGTTAATGCGATTGCTGGTGACACCTTGTTGAAAGAAAAACCTGTCGCGTAAATATGCGGAATTTAAGTACTAATGGAAGTATCGGCGGATGTATTTAAAGTAGATTGACGACTCCTCCTAGATTTACATCGTGATTTAAAACTTTTTATTTCTTTTACAACTTGCTTAAGCTTTTCATATATAAAGTTAGTTCTTTTTATCATAAATCCACCTCAAGGACAAAACCACGAAATAAAAAAGAAAACTGCCCAGTTAAACTGAGGGCATTGAGCTCACAGGCTATTCACACTAATTGTATATTATACTCTTATTTCAAAGAATTTGAAATAAGCCCCTCGAAAATATATTAAGGGGGTTCATCCCCCCATTCCCACCTCCTTATAGTTAACCATTGAACCCCCGAAACTAGTCAGGGAAGCTCCTTATTACAATGAACATATATACAAAATTTAAAACAAATCGGCTAATTCTGCATAAAAAACCCATTTATCAAAATTAAGGGGGATTAGCCCCCCACATCCCCCTTTATACTTAACCAATGAATCCCCAAAACTAACCAGGGAAGCTCCATACCACAATGAGCCTATATACAAAATTTGAAGAAAATCGGATAATTGTCCATGAAAAACACATTTATCTAAATTAAGGGGGCGGATAACCCCCCCCTCCTATAACCTCTTTATACTTAACCAAAGAACCCCTAAAACTATTCAGGAAAGCGCCCTGTCACAGTGAACCTATATACAAAATTTGAAGAAAATCGGATAATACTGCATGAAAAACCCTTTTATCTAAATTAAGAGGAGATTAGCCCCCAGTTCCCCCCTTTATACTTCACCAATGAATTCCCAAAACTAATCAGGGAAGTGCCTTACCAAAATGAGCCTATATACAAAATTTGAAGAAAATCGGTTAATTCTGCATGAAAAACTCATTTATCTAAATTGAGGGGGGATTAGACCCCCGTTACCCCCTTTATATTTAAACAATGAATCCCCAAAACCAATCAGGTAAGCGCCTTATCACAATTAAACTATATACCAAATTTGAAGAAAATCGGATAACTCTGCATGAAAAATACATTTATCTAAATTAAGGGGCCCTTTATACTTAACCAATGAACCCCCAAAACTAATCAGGGAAGCGCTTTATCACAATGAACCTATATTCAAAATTTGAAGCAAAACGCTTATTTCTATCAAGAGTTATCGCGTTACGTACATACATACGTACATACAGAACGGGCGGGCACATTAGCTCTCAGGCTTTGATAGCCTGTGAGCTAAAAAACTATTCAGGAAAGCGCCCTGTCACAGTGAACCTATATACAAAATTTGAAGAAAATCGGATAATACTGCATGAAAAACCCTTTTATCTAAATTAAGAGGAGATTAGCCCCCAGTTCCCCCCTTTATACTTCACCAATGAATTCCCAAAACTAATCAGGGAAGTGCCTTACCAAAATGAGCCTATATACAAAATTTGAAGAAAATCGGTTAATTCTGCATGAAAAACTCATTTATCTAAATTGAGGGGGGGATTCGACCCCCGTTACCCCCCTTTATATTTAAACAATGAATTCCCAAAACCAATCAGGTAAGCGCCTTATCACAATTAAACTATATACCAAATTTGAAGAAAATCGGATAATTCTGCATGAAAAACCCATTTATCAAAATTAAGGGGCCCCTTTATACTTAACCAATGAACCCCCAAAACTAATCAGGGAAGCGCTTTATCACAATGAACCTATATTCAAAATTTGAAGCAAAACGCTTATTTCTATCAAGAGTTATCGCGTTACGTACATACATACGTACATACATACCTACATACAGAACGGGCGGGCACATTAGCTCTCAGGCTTTGATAGCCTGTGAGCTAAAAAGCGTTAATTTTATTAGTCAGTAATATTTTTAAAACATCTGCACAGTTTGAAGTTTTTTATTTAGAAACTATACACGGGATACGTAATTTAATCGCCAAAGACACCAAAGTGAGGTAAGAAATTTTAAAATCATTTTAATGTAAAACTAATATTTATCTATTTAAAATGGGTTGTTTTTGAACCTGTAAGGAACTTTCCCCTTCCTTTCCTCCGTAAGTTCCTTACACACTTGAAAGGCACTCTTATTACAAGTTCGGAACCGCTGTTCTAGAGTATCAAACACATTCTCAATGTGATTAAAATTCGAAGGCACTGAGGCTCTAAGCCATATGACGAATCCATGAAAACAGTCTTCGACATGTTATGCTCGCTTTTGCTTCGATTCTGACGTTTTCTATGAACAAAACAACCCAAAATTCCGTCCAAATTCCATCCGCAGCCTCACCTACGTCCTGTCCCATATACTAGAGTCTCTTACGTGGAGCGCTGCCGCTGCCAAGCGGCCAAGAGCACCGTCAAACGTCCTTACGTGCGACCCGTATGCCTTAGACTCTAAATAGAAAAGAAAAAACAAATGGAATCTATAATCATGGAAAAATTCTCATGACTTTCAAAAAATACATATTTGTACCGGCCTATCAAAAACTACTGAATAATGTTAACATGTACTGAAGTTTGAAATTTTTGAAAGTTTTTCTGTTGAATCAACAGTTTTCGATATTGACATACAATAATTTATAATTTTACTTTTTAATTGATGTTTATTTATATATTAAAGTCTAGTCGAAACTGAACATAATGCGTACTTTTCATTTATTTTCTTAAAACGTCTTTAAAAATTAATTGTAATTATTTACATTCTAATATATTAATAAAATAATTTAATACGTATTCATAAAACAATCATTGATGATTTATTTTCATTTTACAAATTTTTGCCTTTTAAAGCAAAATAATCTAGATATTAAATATTAATGAAATTTAACATGCATATTTGAATTTAGCTTTTTATATACAATTTTTTGTATATTTTATGTCAAATTTTAAGGTCACAAACACGTTGTTGACAGTAATTCAAAATAGCTACAACTAAATTTGATAAAATTTATTTCACATAAATTTAAGGAACGAGTAACATGATATTAGCATCCAGTTTGGATTAAATTGTGTTTAGCGTGAGTTGTGTAAAGGAACTTGAAATATGACCGTTTAAGCATCTGAGATTTATGCCTTTAGTGTTATGATTATTGCATTAAAACAGCCAAGATTCGCTGATTTCAGTGCATATGTGTTCTGATGATTATATAGACGTTTCACTGATATGGAAATCTATTGGTCGTCTTGAACTAGATAATCTCAACCGGATCTTCATGGTTACATGTGGCACCAAAAGTAGCATTCAGTTTGTGTAATCAATTCCAAACTTGTGGTAATATCACCAGGAAGCCCGCGCAAGTCCGCCCTAGAACTATGATACCTACACGCACAGGATCTGTTCTTGACAGTATACGATAGCATAACAGACAAATCATTCTATTAACGTTGCTGCTTCGTCTGGAAAAAGAAAAATTTTAACTTTTATTTATATATCAAGTAAACTAATATAAACATCGAAAATTTGTCGTAAGTAACACAAAATTATGGTACAGTTACTGGCAGCAATGTCACTGTAATTCAGATAAATAGTACATGTACGGTAAATTATGTTTACGTATATAAAACATAAAAAGTTTTTTTAATACCGTATATACCCTACTGCCATATTAAATTAGGGTATACATATATATATATATATATATATATATATATACATTGCAAAACCATTTGAAATATATAAACTGTATATTAAAAACGTGGCACATGCCAATTTGAAATCGGTATATACACTGTTAAAAATTTGCAGCAAACTGTCCAGTCATTTGACCGTTTTTGTAGAAAACGGTTACATATCTGTAATTTAACTATATTCTGACCGTATTATTGCTCATTTTATGGTCAGAATATAGTTGAATTACGGTTATGTAACCGTTTTCGACAAAAACGGTCAAATGACTGGACAGTTTGCTGCAAATTTTTTAACAGTGTATGTTGTATACCAAATGCCACTGCATAATAAATATGGAAATATAGGTACAATGCTAACGCATCCAAAAAATGTAATCATGAGTTGAAAAAGTGGTCTCTGATCTGAGTAGCCTTTTTATGCATAATGGCGTACTCCAGTGTCAAATAAGCAGGAGTACAAACGGTTAAACAGCTTAGGCATTTTATGTTTTTCCTAGTTGACCTAGTTGTTTCCTAGTTGTTTTTCCTCCCTGTCTAGGAGTAGATATACGTATTTCTAAAACTTAGGAAGTCATTATAGAGAAAACAATCTAAATTTAGTCAGAACTACATAAAAACCTGTATAATTATAAATAAAGACACAAAAGCGGTGATGAGAAATTAAAAATGAGAAATATAATTAAGTTAAAAAATATACACTTAACTTTTGAAAAAACCTTTATAGAAAATGATAAAATGTTCTATTGTATAAAGCAGTCCAGATTAAAAAGGAAAACCCCAAAAATTCAAAACATTTTTCAGTGTTTAAGAATAAAAAAGTGCCATGAGAAAAAAAAGTAAAAGAATAAGTTCCATGAGAAAAAAAAAGTAAAATAATAAGTGCCATAAGAAAAATAAATAAATAAATAAATAAATAAATTTTAAAACATAGCTGTAAGTTCTGGTGGGAACATAATTTTACATTAGTAATTTAGATATTAATTCGGGAAAAAAATGTAATATATATACTAGCAAATAGTTATTTTACGGTGTAAACTACTTTTAGATTTAAAATGGTGCATATACGGTATTTTTAAGTTTATGGAATGTAGTAATGCTGTACTCATGCAGTAAGGAATGGAAATGGTACAAATGCAGTTCACATTTTCGAACACATACTGAAAAAATTAACGGAGGAAAATATTATCCACTAGGTAAATTATATTCAATGGTTAGAGTATCATAGTTAAGATTTATGATTTAGTCAAAGTACCAAAGTTCGAGTCCTGGTCCCGGCATTTTTCGCTCTGTTAGAATAAATCTCAACTATGATACTCCAAACACTGAATACATACTAATATTTTTCGAATTTTTTTTACAGTGTTTGGCAATAAATTGTGGGTACGTAGGCCAGAAACTATATTGTGAAGTAGGAGAAAATAAATTACATTGAGTTTGTATTAATACTTTTGGTTTCGAATTAAAATAATGAAGATAGAAGCATATTTAGACATTTTATAATGTTTATTTGAATATACATCATATTTTAGAAAATGTAACAAAAATGTATTTATATAAAATTTATAGTGCAGTGCAAATAGGATATATTCTTGAGAAATTTTGTTAAACGAATAGACACAACTATCCTTCGAAGGAGAGAAAATCAGGTAAGCGTTTGATGGTGATTCTTTCATCTATGAATTTGGCATGCCAAATTAATTTGAGTGTATGCATATAAAATTTATTTCACATAGATTTAAAATCATAGGTACTTAGTTTGTGCATTTAAAATGAATCAAAGCATTAATCTTTAAACTTTTGATAAAGTGTCATCCTCAGTGCATGTGTTACCAAAATTTTCGGGTTCAAATACTGATTATTCAAAGTTTGTATAACACGTGTATAACAAAACGGTTTATAGAGTATCGTTAATTAATTAAATATAATTGTAAAAAATAATGCTGAGCAGAATGAAAGCGCTATAAAAATATGTAAAAATATTGTACTTGGAAAAATATTCAGTTAAATAATAAGAAAAATACATTTTGGACAGGAAATACTATTACTTGCATAACATATTACTTAAATACATAAAATGTCTAATAAGTCTTAATTACTTTCAGTAATTTTAATAAGATCGTTACATTTTATAATTTACAGATATTTTTTTTTTGCTTGGTTTGTGTGTGTGTGTGTGTTTTTTTTTTATTGCGTAACAATTACATTTTTTTAAAGAGTTAGCGTGTGTGTTTGAAAATTATTTTAGTTGAGCATCATACGAACATTAGACTGTAAGACTGTATTCAAATTACATAACTTACTGCAATTTACATACCTTATATTTCGTGTTTTTCCCAAGTTATTATATACATTTGTAAGTATATAGCATATATCTAATCCTTGAAATCGTTGAATCTAAAGGTGTTTATAACGAATTATTGTAAATTAAATACATTACGACAGTTGAGTAGCATTTTGAAAGTATTAAAATACATGTGAAATTATCCATATAATTCGATTACAGTTAGAAATTCCATTGTATTTATTTATTTATTTATTTAAAAAAATTTAAATAATAAACTTTCAGTAATATTAATAAAATAAAAAAAAATCCCTGACGGCTCGGCCTACAGGCACAGGTAGATTTCGAAGACGCAGACCGTGGGGCGCCTGTTTGTCGGGAATTGCGGAAGAAATGACCTTTTTGCGATGATGTGGCAGTTGGAACCGCCTATTTCGAAACCTAACTTGTTTGCAGGCGGAGCCGGCAGGGATTTTTTTTTGCTATAAGGGTTAGTCCTATAAAAACATTGTCAATATAAAAGTTTTAGATAATATTAAGGGGATTTATAATAAATTTAAACGGATTTGATATCTTCGGAATTGACGAAGTTATGATTTTTTTCTTCTAAAACCCCCCTTCCCCACCCCTCTTGGGGCCATTTTTAATGATATCAAAAATCTGTCATACATCAATTTTCGGCCCTTTCCCTAGAAGTAATAATAACTTCAAACGGATTCGATACGTATCATAATTAAGAAATTATGGGATTTTTCTGTTTTCACAAAAAGCCCCCCCCCACCCCCTTGGTTCGATTTTGCTCATTAACGAACTTGACCGAGATGTTATGCCCCTTGATTTTATGTATCAGTTTCGAAAAGATGTGGGAGTTGGAACCGCCTACTTCGAAAAATAACTTGTTTGCAAGCGGAGCCGGCAGGGATTTTTTTGTTTTTAATTTTTTTTTGCTATAACGGTTGGTCCTATAAAAAACTTGTCAATATAAAAGTTTTGGATAATATTAAGAGGATTAATTATAAATTTACGCGGATTTGATATCTTGTGAATTGACGAAGCTATGATTTTTTTCTTCTAAAACCGCCCTTTTTTCACCCCTTTAGGACCATTTTTAATTATATCAAAAATCTGTCATACATAAATTTTCGGCCCTTTTCCTAGAAGTAATAATAACTTTAAACGGATTCGATACGTACAATAATTAAGAAATTATGGGTTTTTTTCTGTTTTCACAAAAAGCCCCCCCATCCCCCCCCCCTTGGTTCGATTTTGCCCATTAACGAACTTGACCGAGATTTTATGCCCCTTGATTTTATGTATCAGTTTGGAAGAGATTTTTGCAGAATTTTTCCAGCTATCGTGTCCATAAAAAAGTGACATAGACAGATAGATATATAGATAGATAGATAGATAGATACAGTTTTGAACTGGGGATGGTTTTGGGTTCTAGGATTGATGATCGGCGTAGATCTGCAAAATTTTTTCAAAATTTCCAACTTAGGTGAGAATGTAATAGGTAGTATTTCTTACGAAATCTACCTAAAAACGTCTTGTACACTTAATATGACATTGCCTACGTAACTGTATGGAATTTTAAAATAAAAAAAAATATATACTTTAAATTAGATTTTGGGGGTGGGGGGGCAGTGGTGTGAAATTTACCGTAAAAGCACATAATATCAAAAGTTACAGATAGAGGACATTTCTGCAATTCTACGTCAAAAATTGTTGTATATTTACATCCATTACAATAAAAATGCATTATGCAGCAGTTTTATTTATGCATACATGGCAACTGTTGTACAAATTGTGCATAAAGCGAATTAGATCCAGTCAACTGAAGAATTAATTCGTATGGCGAATGGGGGAGGGATATCGCCTAGAGCAATGCTTGCTTTTACAGTCTTTACTTGTAAAGTAATTTTGCCTTGGAGAATATAACACTACACTGTAAAAAAATGTAAAAGTTAATTAGTATAGGAAAATGTAATAAAACAACGACCAGAAAAGTACAAAAATTTTTCTGTGGAATACACGATTCCGAAACATGTGCATCATCTTTATAAACCTCAGAAATCAATCTATTTTCAAGATTAAAAGATCCATTTATAAAAAAATATATGTTTCATTTTTTGCCGTTGATTTTCGTATGCAGATGAAAATGTTTACGTGATAATTGATAGTATCTGAAAAACCGATATTCCGGTTTGAAAGAACTGATTACTTCACTATAAAAATTACTCAAAAACGTTTTCGAATATCGCTGGCAGCAAAATAAACTTTGACTTTATAATTACTTCTTTAAAACTCGAAAATATATTGTTTTCTGGAGTTTATAAAGCTAAAGAAATCTTTTCGAAATCGTGGGTAGTTAAGAAGCGTTTGTTGTACATTTCCATCGGTGTATGTAATGCACTTTCTTAGGTTAGAAAACATCTGTCTTCTTTTTAAATTTATGTAGTTATTAAACATTTTCAAAGACTTCAAAACATGCCTACAAGTTTGCTTGCTAAAAGATGAATATTACAATATGCTTATGAAATAGAACAAATATGCATCTTTGGCAGCTTTAATTGCATTGTAGGATGACTTTTTCAATTTCGGATCAGCAAAGATCCAGGTGTTCGGGCAATAATTTTCCTTCACAATACAAATAATGAAGTTTAATTACATATCCTGCGTTTACTGGTGTTCCATTATCAGTGATTTATTCTGTTGAGCTGTTTTAGATACCAGTCCAGATTTGAATATCAAAAGTGTGTCTGGGTGAATTGTGACAGTCAGATTTCTCAATGATAACTCAGTTGACAGAACAATGGCAGCTGTGTCATACCAAAGACTTTTGATTTAAATCCTGGCCAGGACACTTTTCAAATCAGTTGAAAAAATTAAACGTATATGATTTATTTAACACTTACAATAATTGTGTAATAATTGATCAAGTGTAACTACGTATCAAATGTTTACTGAAGTTCCATTGACTGCGATTTATTCTGTTCAACAGACCGTATGACTTTATCAAAAGATTAATTAAAGTAGAAAGTTAATTTTGCCAGAAAGATTTGAGCACAATGGACAATTACTCAGTTGGTAAAGCATTGGCAGCTTAGAACAGCGGTTCCCAACCTTTTTTTCTTTCATGTACCCCTTGATTAGGGTTTTTATTTAGTACTACCCCCTTTTCTGAGAAAGTCCTCACTCACCCTGATAATGCAAAAATGCTTGTTTTTTATTAGTAATCGTCTTAACATAGCTAAATGATAAATCGATTAAAAATGTATTGAAATTTCTAACCTTTTATTTTTTTTTTTATCTTACATTTTAAAATAAATTTTACTTTTATAATATTAGCTTAACATCAAAAGAAACCAATACAGCATTAAAAGACATTTTAACAAACTTACGATAAAATTTTATAAATACATGTTGTCAAACTTGACTATCCTTAAGCTAGCTTCATGGAACTGAGTTTTAAAAATCTGTATCATCAGACATGTCATTAATCCTTCGACAAAATGCATTGTTTGTGAAAGAAACATTCTTAATTTAATTTTTTTTTATATAGCCTTCATCAAACATACATTGAACAGCATCTTTGAAGCAAAAATATAAAAAAAAATTAGCGATTGCAGGATTTTTACCGCATTTAGCAACATGATAACTCATTCTGTATAATTTTGCTAGTGCGTTATTGTTTTTGTTTGTAGAAAACACATAAGATGCTTCATTAAGGCCGATTGATTGTCTCTAAAAGAAACGGATATAATTTCATTCATAAATTGAATGTTTTGTTTTTGTCTCTAAATAGTGCATAGATAAAGATGGTTTCATACTACCATTAGACAATATCTATCCTACACATAGTGGTTTTGGAAAGTTTTTATTTCCGTGAATCAAAATCCATGTTTTATGTATTCATTCTTATATTTCCTTTTCTTTAATGTATCCCTCATGTTTTGAGTTTTACATAAAGTGTAAAATTTATCACAATCCAGAATAGGCATAATAAAAATTGCACCTAGGTCCTTTTGCATTTCTAAATAATTGGATTGTTTCGAAGTCCTCGTAGTTCCCGAATCATCAGGTTAAATTTCAATTCTAGTTGCAGTTCGCTTAAGAGTTCCTGATTTCAACCAGTTATCCACTTTAAACACAAAAAATCACTCAAATAATAAGTAAATAGTTCGAATTAAATGTTCATCAAAATAAACGAAGCTTTATTATGAATTAGAATTATAACTCCACATAATCAAAATCAAAATAAGGGCCTTCTTTTCAACATGTTTAAAAAACATTGAAACAAAGAAACTCTCATATAACTTTGGAGTTCTGCAATTATTACTAAAAACGGAACAATAAGAATAAAGTTGGAAAAAAGAATATTGCATCCCATTTGGTCTCCAACTGTGTCCATTGGGTCTTATGTGAAATCGCATATATACTTGTCCCATATGCGAGTATTATCACAACTCGCAACTTAATGTAACAAGTATTATCACATATATACTTGTCCATCCTAACTGGGTCCCCAACATTATCCCAACTGGTTTGCTTTTTGAATACCGGTATTTTTTTAGATTTTTTTTATTTTTCTTGCAAATTACTTGCAAATTTTGCAGCAACCGCCTTCGGAGGTAGGTTTTTGCGGAAATGTAGAAACTTTCCATAAAATTTTCTCTTAAAAATTATTGGTATTCAGTTGGCGGATCATTTGGGAGCCGTGCATAACGATCAATGACAGTTTTCGCGAAAATGGGAGAAAAACAAGTAAACATGCAATATGATTAAGGGTGGATGGAGCTAGAGTCATTAAATTATCAATGAATCACTAGGTCTAGGGTGTCTTTTACCTCATTTTGAGAGCTACATATTGTAGTTACAGATGAGAGTAACTTTGTAATCTAAAAGTATGAACTTTGTTTATGTGTTTTCTGTTGAATAATTTGGTGATTGCCGCCATTACCGATATTATTTTCACGTACCCCCAGCAGGCCTGCCACGTACCCCTAGGGGTAAGCGTACCCCAGATTGGGAACCGCTGGCTAAGAACGTAGTTCATGTGTTCAAATTCCAGCATGGACACGTTTTAAACAATTGTAAAAATACAATCCATATGATGTATTTAACAATTAGAATAATAGTGTTAAAATTAAGCAAATATACGAAATGTGTCTTTTATAACACACACACATATATATATATATATATATATATATAAAATAATTTAATATTCCTAAATTGTTAATATTAAATTAATATTTTTCCTTTTAAAATACTTTTTCTTTCATTTCCGTTTGTAAAATTCCCCCTTTACCTCTGACACCCATATTGGCTTCTTTTTTCAGTTCATTTGATTTTATGAAAATTCAATTTCAACATAGGCCTATTTTATTTATCGGTCCGAATATATTACTTTCGTTTTTCAGAACCCATTTACGACATTTTGACGGTGTTTTTCAATCTCGGTTTTTCATTGGCGTAGAGCTTCTGTCACATTGCGTTTTTCCTATCCTAGCACGTTACGAATAAAGCCGGTTTTACTGGCTAGGTTGCCCGCCTTTGTCATCTTTTTCTATTTCCTCAGAACATGCGGCTTTAATAATAAGCAAAATGTTTATTGCCGTAACGTACAGAACTTAGCTCTTTGTAGATTGTTTTGCTAGCTTGTCTTCCTTGGTTTTTTATGCTAAAAATCATTAAGTAGTCATGTGTAAGAGAAAATCTCAAATCTCCTGTTCTGACAATAAAATGCGGTTAAGACCAATTTTGACTGTTTTTTTTGTGGTGGAATTCCATTGGTTTGTTTTCGTGTTTGTTTCGTAAATACTGATATTGATCTCTGCACTGATTTCATTCCCAGAGTGACACAATGACATTGAAAAAAATCCTAAGATATTGAATGAAATGTCATAACCTCTCATCAAACATTATCACGACAAATAATTTATTTATTATCTGTACTGCATCGTCTCTACTTGGTATTTGGAATTCAATTTCTCTCGATTAACCCATGACACGACATATATACTCACATTTATCTAACCTTGTCTAAAATACTTTGGTAATATTCAAGTGTACAGAAGATAAATTAATATTTGATAATTTTAAATCTATGCTGAATTTCCGTTTATTTATTCAGCGGTTATTAATAAGAAACGTTCACTATTCGTAAGGAATTTCTAAAGCAATGTGAGAAACGTAATTATGAATTCATAGTCATTGCAACTCAGGATATTATCCGATTTCGAGACTCATCCTTTAAGCTTTAAATTTTGTGTTGGCAGGACCAAATAATTATATAAATTAATAATGAATCTAAATATATATATATATATATATATATATATATATATATATATATATATATATATATATATATATAAACAATACATAATACTATAATCTATAAAAAATCTATAATTATTAGTTATGCAATTTAAAAAAGGAATAAATGGAATATGAGTGTAAGATTTCGTTTTATTGCATATGCACGAAATGTGTCAATAGTAACATATTTTTCACAAAATTTAGTCTAACTTTGTCAAACATACTTCGGTAATATCCAAGAAAACATAGCATATATTAGTATTTGATAATTTGAAATCAATGTTAAATTTCATTTTATTCCTTCAGCGGTTATTAATAAGGATCGTGGACGCTTCGTTAGGAACTTGTAAAGCAATGTGAGAAACATATTTATCAATTTACGTTTATCGTAAATCAGAATGTAATCCAATTACTGAATTATTCTTTAATCATTAAATTTCGTGTATGTAGAAACGCAGATTTGCTTAAATTAAATTATTATTAAATCTGGAAATATTTTTAAGCTCATGTTTTAAAGGTAAAAGGTCAAATGATGTGGTATAAAAAATAATATATCGACAATACTTAAACTATCCATTAACATGAGTATTCTGTGTATATTAATAATTGCTACCCATGCTTAGAATATGGATTAATAAAGAAATTTAACTTGAAACATATTCTTATTTATTTATATATATAAAGCGAAATATAATTATTTTTCTAATTCAGTTTACATAGTATATGTAATTACAATATATGTATATATAGCGTATGCATTAGTATATGTATAATGTATATACTAATGCATATAATCTTTTAAATGTTGTCCATAAGGACTACGCTAAATTTATAAAACTTTGTTTATACGTTAATTATGCGTTTTTATTAAAAAGTTAATAACGACAAATTTTAGAAAATATGTGTTTGAAATAGATCTGTATAAAAACCAATATAAATGTAAAGAAATATAAGAAATACAATTATTTTTCTATTTCATTTTACATAGTATATGTAATTATAACATGTATATATGTATTTATATAATATAGTATATGAATATATTAATGCATATACTGATCATTTAGTACTTATCATATATACTTGTCATATATTTGCATCCAATCTATCCTACATAATATGTGTAGTTATAACAGCTGTTGAATAAATTATCAACAGCTGTTAATTTTGTACACTAAATTTTGTACACTACGCCAAAATTTTAAAACTTTGTTTACACATTAAACCTAATTTTTATTACTAAGCTAATGAAATAAAAATTAAAAACGAAGCATATTATTTCATGCAGTATTTACGATTTGACAGGAAAAGGAATAATTAATTCTTTAAAATACATTACGAAAATCTTTTGGAAAGGCCAAAAACATTAACGTGTTTTATAATTCGTAATTATATTTTTGAAAAACAGTTTTTAAAATAAAACATATAAATAAACTTGAATTAAAAAATGTATTGTACATCTAATCTAAAACTTGTCTGTATTAAACTTTTGTGTATTAAAAACATTCTAAGAAAAGTATTATTATGCACAATTTTGAGCTAAATTTTATTTTAATATTACATTTGTAAAAATAAGAGAGCAATATATACAATGAATCAATCGCAATTTCCAAACACCCGTATATATTGAAAGAAAATATATGAACCTGTAAATAATTATTATTTTAGGAATGTAAAATACCTAGAACATTAACTGAAACATATTGTTAAATATCTATTACAAAAGTAAATTTTGAGGTGAATTTAAGAAAATTTTAAAATAAAGTTAGAGAAAAAAAAATATTACGATTATAAATTTATGAAAATAAAAATAGAGGTCATGTAGAACGTTTTTCTTAATTTCAAGAATGGAACTAACAAAAACTATTTTAATTACTCGTACTGTCGAATAATTGAGAGGGTCGGGGCAAAAGAGTGCCAAGCCACATTTTTGAACTTCTGAGATATTTCAATTTGAAAATTTGATCAAATACTCCAATCAAAATATATAACCTAAAGTTTCTTCGTCAATGTCTTACTAACATTTGAGATCTTCTGAGTTACAATATGGCATTACTTTAATGATATTTCTATTACATCTTTTGTAAATTAGCTATCTTCATTGGGGTCATAAACATCTGGCGCAAAAACGAAAGCTGTCACATATGCTGCCACCAAATAACATTTAAAACAAATTATATGTAGGATATTATAATTTACAATATTAAGAAACAGATTACAGTGTTAAATTTATTTAACCAAAAATGTGGCTTGGCACTTTCTTGCCTCGACCCCATGAATTGTTACTTTCATTTAGCTGCGAACTACCAACACATCTAAAATAATTGACATTCGTACTATAAAATAAATTATATTTTACTACGCTCTACTTATTTTTACTATTATATAATGAAAAATATTAATGCCGTATAAAATTTAAAAACACGCAGCACAAAACCTTTTTATTTCACATACCATGATAAATTAAATAATCATGTAGAGACTGAACTAAATATCTTTCATAAGGTAAGGGATCAATATTGAAGCTCTCTCTATCCCTCCGGATATAATTAAGGTTGGGTTTCTGTAGTTATAGAAATTTCAATAATGCAGTCAAAAGCAATTTTAAAAATCCGTACACGTCTCTTTTTTGGATATAAGCCCTATTTTCCAACTTAAATATTTCCAGATCAGTAGCGTAGCATTGGTATATGATTTTATGCAAGGATTTTCATTTTTAGAAAATTTGATTTAAATGATCCACAACATGTTGAATCATATTTTCATGCTATATTTATTTTATATGATTTAAGGCTATTTATTTTACATGATTGAATTTCTAAAGAATCTCATCCTATTTTTCATCTTGTTTTCTTTAACTATATTCTTTTTAAAACGAAAAATGATTATGAATTATACATTTTCTGAATATCTAACGTTTGTCGTAATTATTCAGAATTATAATCATTTGTTTTGAAGAAATTTGCACCTTTAAAATAGTTTCAGATCTGAAAATGTTGCATTTATAGGTTCTGAAAAGAACATTAACCTGAAAGAAATGAACCTCTATTACTAATATATATACATTTTTTATCATTACATTATGTTTAAATGCATGATATTCCAAAATACAAAATTTTCACAATTTATTAAAATATGCTAGTAGTAAAAACAATTTATTTTTTGTTCAGAACGCCATATCATTGTTATAAAAATGAACAGCAACAAATAAGTAATTAAAAAACCGTATATTTTTACATATGCGAATGAGATTTCACAGTTTTAATGATGGACTAGATTTAAGAAAATAATCATAATTATCGTAGAAAGGTTATTAGATTATGACTGTCACATTTTAGAAATATATTTTGTTTTAAGATTGTTTAATTAAAACGTATATTTGAGACATTTGAGAAAGTAAGTGATACTCTTAAGCTGAAATCCATGCTCTAAAACAGTACTTAATGTATTCAATTATGTGGATTACTGTTTTATAGCGGTGAGATCAGTACTTGTTGGAGCGCGTTGCGAAGGAAAACGACGAGCGTTACGAATAAAAGTGAAAAACTGCAAACTGCAAATCGCCTGAAATACCACACACAAGCATTTACTGATCTAGGCCCATTCATATTGCAAGTCTTTGAGTAGTTAGATGCGTGTTTCTCGCAAGGTTGGCGAAGATGCTTTCGATAAACATGTAACCTCACATTATTGTCAATAGATATCGCAATATGCACTCTACACACAAAAAAATAAAATTAAAAAAGATTAATAGATTAACTATGTATTACCAAGAATCTCTTGCAACTAACCGCATGGCCGCCAGTTACCATTAATTCTCCCACTACAAGGGAACAATATTTTCTTGGATGTTTCTCACCCGCTTACGCTCTTCCCATCCAAACATTTTAAGAATCCCACTGAGGGATATATCCAAACATTTTTATGCTTAAAACTTCATTTTATTTCCTTGTAACAAACTCGTGTACTCATTACCCTTACACAAACGTTTTCTGACAAAAATTCGAGACACATTTAAGCAACAAAACAGCTTGTCATGGAAACATTTCAAACATATGAAGCCACCCTGAAGTAGTTTATAGAGGTATAGTGTTTCCTGTAATATCATAAAGGTGTTGAGCTACTTCTCATCGTGTTAGTGATCTTCGCAAGCTGTCACTTTTTTAGAAAAAGTTACAACCTGGCGCTGAAATAATACTAAGTTAGAAAGATCTGCGTTTTCTACACTTTCATAATTAGTACAAAGACAGTTAATGCAGCCATAAGAGGGCCTTCTACATTCCAATAGCACTACAGTGCCTTACGTCTGTCAAATACATTGTTTTCTGCACATGATTGCGAATTTGTCTATATCAAGGACATAGATGGATATTTGAATAAAAGTAATGTGTTGTACCAGAAATAAGTGCTTTATATTTTTCCTTTAAATAATAGTGATTTTATTATGGGATTGATTTCTATGCAAATTATGTTTGCCTAGTGGAACTCAATCACGAAATCCCCATATAATAAACAAATATTATGTTACTTTAAATGAGTACATGTGATATTAACAATTCTATTTGTAATTGTTAAATTAGAAAATTATTTGCATTTTTTTTTAATAAATATATTTTCTTTTTCTTTTTTTTTTATAAATATATTTTCTTTTTTTTTTCTTATAAATATATTTTGACAATAACTTTTACTTGATACTTTTAACTTTTACTTGATAAAGAAAAATACAAAATATTCTGTTACAGATTTTTTTTACATGACTTGGTATTTAAATTTTTTTTTAAGTAAAAGCTTTATTATTTTACATATATATATATATTTTAATGTCAATAATATAAATATTACGAAACAATTTATAATGTTTTTATTTTCATCTTGCAGAAAAAGAGGTACAAATGTATGCATGGAAAACACACACACACACACACACACATACACACACACACACACACACAATTTTCACGCAAATCACATATGCGTATATTATTCACTATACAATTTAATATTCATTCTTTTTAAATAATAAAAAAGCTTAAACAATGCTGTTTCTAAAAAACATCAATCTGATATTTTCTGTAGTAATACAATATTTAACTAAAAATTCCCTTTAAATAATAATTTAGAGAACTCTCCATAAAATTACGTCTTTTCCAGATATCTTCCATTCTTCCAGAAAATAACTTTGTTAGATAAAAGTTTTTCAGGTTTGATTATACTCCCCTTAATCTTTCTTCTTATTCGCTTGATTTATTTTGTTAGGTTAATCACGACTTTTGAAAAGGGTTTTATTTTTGAATAGGAGTTGTTTTAGGTCATGAAAATATTTCTTTTGTTTTCCTTGATTTACTTTAGCTAATTAATAAAGAATTCTACAGATTTTGGCTTTATTTGAAACTTTAGCAGTGAGATTAAAGTATTCTTTTACATAAATGAATTTTGTTTGCTCTTCTGAAGAATAAACTTATAATAAATTAATATAATGAAATCTGTTTCATTTTCTAAAGTGTTTTTTTTTATCAGAATATAAATATTTTTGTAAGCGTGCTTTGTAAATTTATAGACAAGTTGTAGAATAAAGACGTTTTATTTGCAAATAAAAGCAAATCTGTAATCTATGAAATATTGTTTTCTGTCACTAAAATATTTGCTTCGGAAACGTGTTTTATATAATTACCTTTAATTTTTGGAATAATTTAAAACTTGTCGTTTTCTATGTAAAAGTACGTGATTTTCAGAATTTCATTAAAAAATAATTTTCAGCGTCGATTTGTTTAACCGTTAAGGATCTATATACATTAACAAGAGTATTACAAATTACAACTAGTCAAATATTTTGCAGTTAATAATATTCATAATCGTTAGAAGACATAATTGACTATAATACTACAACTGAGCTTTGAGCTAAAATTATAATATTTGTGAATTTTAAGGATAACATTCTTTTTTATATACATAATTGCAATATATATATATGATTTTACTTTTCATATGTTTGTATTAAATTCATCTGATATTAATAAAAATGGCAGATACAGCGATCAGACAGCTGCACATTAGTGGGATGATGATCACCAATAAATTTTAAGAGCATTATTTGCCTTATTTAATCGTAGAAATTATGTAATTAAATAAGGTGACGAAAATTATTTAAACATATTTGTGGCAGTTTGCTTTCTGGTGTGCAGCTGAATATAATCCAAATATCACCAATGGAATGTAAAAGAATGAATTTTCTTTATGTAATATTCAGATAACAATAATAAAAACTTGAAATATATATGCATATTAATTTTCATGAATGATCTAACTTTTGTTTTCTACTCTTGTTTAATTGTGTGAAATATTTGAATTGAATAATAATAATAAAATAATATTAATAGTATCAACAGGCATCTTATCAACAATTCAAAATTACTATATTGAATATATTTAAATAAAAATCCAATCTGTTTTAGAACGTTTGATACGTATTCATATGGCAATATAAGAAAATATGTTTATTTAAACACAATATTTCAAAAGTTTTCACCATAAATGTACGATTGCCAAATATTCTGATGCTCTGTTTTATTATTATTATTTTTTTTTACTCGGTCTATCTGGACACTTTGCCCTTTATACGGAAAACCCTGGACTTTCACAGCAGTTTTGTGCGTTGCAAATTGGATCCTAATTCATCCATTGATAAAAACACGTTGTAATCTATCCCAATAACGTATTTAAAATTCTTCAATTAAAATAATTTTGAGAAATATAAATTTTTTTATGATCGTACAGGCCAAAAGACAGACTAATTGCATATGTTTTGCGTTTGGCTGTTCTATGTGACAACTTAGTTGATTGTTTAGTATCAATAATGAATTCCTAGTTGTAATTATTTCTCTATTCATAATTAAATATTTTGTGTGAATTAGAAATGATACAGTGCTAGATAATAAAAAATCTATTTTATATAAATTTGGTTAACCAATTTCTGCTTATCGACGAAAACGTAAGTTGAGTTTAAATTACCGCGTCAAATTTCAACTTGGAGATTGGTTGCCGTTTGAGATAACTTAAAAAAAAATCTCTTTTAAAATTAAGCTCATTCTGAAGATTTGAGAATTCGGTGTAGGAGGTGAGCTTCAAATGCGTTTGAAAAGTCAGATGAAGACATAGTTATACATGGAGACACATGAAGGATCATAAGTTAAATGCAATTCATAGATCGCTCTTTCAATAATATGTGTAGAGAAAGTGCAATGCATTTAAATTCTTTTGTGTTGTCATATACAAGAACTGTAAATGTTATTTGCCTTAAGGGGTCAGATACTTTTTAAAGTGTCAAAATATCGAATTTTCTTTTATTAGCTTAAAATTAAATTTGATTCCTTAGGAACACTTTAAAATAAACCCCATGCAATGATTCACTTTAGAAGAGGAGTTATGTCCGAAACAGTCTGTGCTCTTTTTATGTGATCAAGGGGGAGTTTGATCTTTAAAGTCAATTTTCTCAAATCGGCGATAGTGATCATTGCGCACGATTTCTGAAAAATGATTGGATAGAACTTTGTAAAATTTTGATTGAATGTATTAATAATACAGATGCACAAAATAACCTATAATTACGTTTCTCAAGTAACAAGTTTAGAATTTATGACTACTTTTGTATTAAAAAAAACTCGATATTTCGATCTTCTCTAAAAAAAAAATTTTTTTCTCAGGATCTACACATTTTCTTTATCGTAAGTCATTTTGAGAACACATTATATCCACACTCATTTAAAGCGTTTTGGCTGGTTTTAGCAATTCAAATGTGACAAAATCATGCGCGCAGTGCTTGCAAGAATAATTCTTTCGTAAAAATACTATTATATTTTAAAATAAATCTAAAAGCTTCATAGGAATGTATACATTTTTGGAAAATTTTTATTTATAAAATAAACCTTTTTTAATATGCGTTTTAAATTTTATAATTGAAAGTCAAGTAGTTACGGAGTTACTGCAATCCTTATAGTGATCCCTTTTTCATGCATTTTGACCAGAAAATACGGTGGTTGCGGAAAAAAATTCGACTTGAGCGTTTCCAAATATTATTTACGACTTTTGTGAAAAATCGCCTTTCAACGTCTCTCGCTTTTTGTTCATTCATTTTCCTCAATTTTCCATTCCCTAAATGTTCTTGCTTTTAAATCATTCCTATGGATTTCAGTTGTACGAAAAAGGCTTGTTGACTCACTTTGAAAGATCCTCTTGCGTCTTACCCGTATATTCACGCAGGATTGCCTCTAAATTTTTGCTATCAATTTTGTTTGGGCTGTCCATAGCGAGGCTTGTCCTCAACGCTTAAATCACTATTTTTTAAACGTCGAAACCATTTCCTACATGATATATCATTTGGAGCAGCGTCAGAATAAACTTCCACAATTATTCGATGGGCTTCAGCTAAACTTTTCTTCAAATTAAAGCAGAAAGATAAAACCTCCAGCAAATGCTGCTTAATTAAAAGAAAAAATGACATATTCAACAAAGTAAAAAAACAAGGTTTTGTGTGAAACTCAAAGTAATATAGACTAAAATGAATATTATTGACAGATGATGATTAATCTTTAAGAAACCACCGAAATCAGCTGTTACTGTAAAACATTAAGAACAGCCGGCGTCATCATTTGAAAAAGTACCGAAGTAATATGTAAACCCAATATTTTAAGTAAATACTGACCGTAGACGGCAGTGTTACCAAATTTGTTGTGAAATCCTGTAAAATAACTATAAATGTTATATACAGTCTCTTGAAGAAAAAACGATCTATATTTCACTGAAACAACATACTGAAATTATATTAAGGTCAGCGCCCCATTTAAGCGTTTCAAAAACCTTTTAATAAGACCGTTTCATGAAATCGTTACGTAATTTCTTTTTAGAAATATGTTACATAATCATTGGATAAATAAAAAAAAAAAATGTCATTTACTGATAATGATTATTACTCTAAACAGTAATTTTGCGCTTTTTGAATATGTCATAAAATACAAATAATATCAAAAATGAGTTCTTGATATAATTTTACTATATGTGATTTTACTAATGTAAAAAAATATTGGAAATCCAATATTGGAAGTATATTTTTTTAAATAATATAATTCTATTCTTATGTAGACCCTATATGAAGAAAATCTGACTTTTGAAATCAAATTTAAATTTTATATTTATATTTATTAATTCTGTAAAAATTCTTCAAACTATATTTAGCACTTTACAAAAAATAAAATACCGTAAAGACATTTACTATAACTTTTGAATGTAAAATCTAATTTTTGATGAAAATAACTAAGTTTGATGTTTTGTATCATACATAATAAACGTAATATTTTTCATAAATATATTTGCTTTAAAAATTATTGAATATATTTTATATCTTAGACTGGGTAATAGGGCAATCTAAATTAAAAAATTAAATGTTCCTTTAATTAATAAAAGACAATGAAAAGATTTCTAAACCTGCTTTTACTAATAACTTTCAAATTGTTACTTTCTTCTACCTTTAGAAGAAGAAAGTATATTGGATTCATGAAAATTTTCGACTTCCGGTTTTCGACGGTTTTATACGTTTTAGAAGGTCCGGAACACGATTTGACTTTTTTTAGAAAATGTCTGTCCGTGAGTCTGTTACTCTACCTGTATGTGACAAAACTTTTGTGGGCGCTCTATCTCAAAAACTAATGCACGGAATTTAATAAAACTTTATATTCAGTTAGTCACTGATATAAATTGTTGCTGATAAGTTTTTGGTGACAGTCGCCCAACAGGTACTATGCTGCATTTTTCGCGATTTCTGCAATAGCTCTATCTCAAGAACTAATGAACTTATTTATATCAAACTTCAGATTCCGTTAGACCTTGACATAAATAAACTCTGATTACGTTTTGGTGTAGATATCCCAACAGGTGGCGCTGCTATACCATTTTTTTCATTATTTTACGATAGCTATATCTCATGAACTAAGTAATGAACGGAATTTAATGAAACTTTAGATTCAGTTAAACCTTGATATAAATTGGTGCAGATTATTTTTAGTGTATGCGAAATCTGTGTGAGATAGAAGAAGGTTTTGGGATTGACACATCCGAATAGTTGTATATAAAGTATAAAGAGCTTATTAGTTATCTTCACGTACTTTAATAAGTATATTCTTCAATTATTAATACTACTTAAAGTGAGAATTTATATATTTTATTTATTGAACAGTATGTAATTTAATAACTTTAAATTATTTTACAGATATAAAGGAAATAAAGAACGACGATACAGCACGTCACAACTGATATTGATTTCGCTTTTTTAAAACATATTTAATTTTTTTATCTAATGCATCTACTAATTTTATGATATTCCCTCTCTCATATGTGACTTTTTTTTTCTACGCTGTAACTGACACAAATTATAAATTTTATCCCAATTTTCGAACTCTGTGCTTAGAATAATTGCATAATTGCAAAAGTCTTCCATTCAATAAAATATTCATTATAAAATATAACTTATCTTGTTATTTATTTATTAACATATGTACAGTTTTATATTTGGCCGATTAAAACATTTCTCCTATAAAATTCATTTTATGCTTTTTTATACATCACAAATAATACAAGAAACCCTGGATTTGTTCTCTACAAATTAATTACTATTATAGAAATGTGCATTTTGCGTTTGACAAAAAAAAATCAATATAAATATACATTTAATTTTAGAAAAAATATAACATAAATATACATATTTTTAAATGGAATAATAAATGTCATTTCTTCTGAAAAAAAAAACTACATTATGGCGGTATTTTTTATGTATAGTATATAGAAAATACACCAGAAAATACACCCTTATAGGTAACGAAAAAATGAAAATCATTTAAAAATAAAATTTAACTAATTTTACCGATATATAATTTAAGTTTCACATTCAGAAATAATTGTTATCTGATTTATACTACTTATGCACACTACAAAATTTCGCTAAATCACGATAAGGGAATTGTTATTTATTAAAAGTCCAAAAAACTATTTTTTAAAAACGTTGATATTTTATTTTTTACGCTAGGATAGGGTGATATTTGAAAATAAATTAAACAAAATATTTCTAGCTTCTTCAATAAACAAAATTGTATTAATTTTTGTTTTATTTTTCTTAAAGAAGTAGCTTGATACATCCTTTTTTTTTTGTCTATAAATTAATATTACGATATTATATTCAATATAATATTTGGTATTTTTTATTACATCATATCTTTTTTAATAAAATACATTCCTAGGAATTAAAATAATTACATTTATTAAAAGATAAAATTTTCTTCACCTATATTAATTGTAGGTTTTCAATTCTATGTTACTTATAATAAAATCCGAAGGCAAGAAAGTGTCTGTAACGGATCCGGGCTCGACCACTCTGATCTGCGAATCGACCATAGTTAAACGCCATGTTAGGCTTAATGAAAAAGCTATGCTTCATCCGATTTTGCTGTTAAAATATTTGTAAAAGCATATTAGAGCTTTTAAATATTTAACGAAATTAGAAATTTTTTTGCAGTGCTTTGAAGAAATTTGCGTTTTTTTTTCGCGATCCTTTGGAGAAATTCATGTTTTTCCGTGATTATTTGACGAAATTCGCGTTTTTTTCCCGATCTTTTAATCAAATTTGTAATTTTCTTTTTTTTTTTTTTTGATACCTTAAAGAAATTTTACATTTTTCGGAGTCCTTGGAAGAAATTTGCGTTTTCTTCGCAAGCCTTTGTCGGAAATCGCGTATTTTCTGCGATTTGTTAACAAAGTTAGCGTTTTTTGGCAATTCTGCGATGAAATTTTTTTACAATTTTTTGACAAAATTCAAATTGTTTCCGCAATCCTTTGAAGAAATTGTCTACTTTTTCTTCGAACGATAGACATAATTGTTCTTTCGGCGACGATCGCTCAAAATTCGAGATTTTGTTATGTTCGAATCTTTGGACTGAAGACTAAAATTTTCGAAACCGAATGCCTTAAATTTTTAGGAAAATTCGGAACAGAATCACCCTTGATGAAATAAATATATAACTATTTTTTGTTTCAAACGAATTGTAATATAAATTAATTTTAAACTAAATTTTGAGAGAAAAATTATTTGTTTCTAATTTCGGGAAGAAGGGGGGGGGGGCGGGTGCGTGTTCAATATAGCTACCGAAGTAACAATATTTTAATGATTACACACTGAAACAGAATGGACTGAAAAAAAAATAGAAATCGGTAAAATTTTCGAAAATTTTCAAAAATTCTAAAATTTTTGTAAAAATATACAAATTTAGAAAATTTTCGAATTTTTTTGCTGACTTCGGGTTTTTCCGGATTTTGGAATTCCGGATAAGGGGTCATATACTGTAAAATGATTCTTTCTTATCAAACGTAATTAAAATATAAGGAATACATAGTACAACGTAATTTGCATTTAATTTTGCTTATGTAATCAAACAATGAGTTATGTGGTGAGTCAACCGACTTAGAAACTCATTGATAACACTTTTTACAAAAATTTTCGCACATGGGTTATTTGTTAATATTTAATTTGAATGTTTTGTCCAATCGTTGAACTACTTCCGAAATTGAATACTGAGTAAAATGTATATATATATATCCTCATCATTTTTATTTGTAGAAACCATTTTTCATTTTTAAAATGTACTTTTTTACAGTACAAACCTTTCAATAATAAAGTCTTCATGCTGTTTGTTTGTATGAAGTCTTATGAAAAAGAAACGCAGATCAACAATCTGTCATTTTTGACGGGATTATATACTAGTTTCAAATAAAATTGTATTAATTTTATTTTATGAAAGTCATACTACTGTAAAAGTAATGTGTCAGTAATAATAAAATTTAGTAAATTACGTAACTTACATTAAGGTGTAATAATTACCTTTAAATATTCTCAACTCTTCAGTTTAAATTATCGCTCTGACAAAAATAAATCTTATATCCTTAGAAAGAAAGTTGTTATAGAACTCTATTTACTAAGTATTCGTAATTTTGTTTATTAAGATATATATTTATATCATAATCACAATAAAATATTGGAGAACATTTATTATAATACGATTTTATCTTCAAGCCTGCATACCACAGGTAAATATAAAATCATATTTGATGCACACTAAATATTATGCTTATGTCTAGAGATTGATACTCAAATCCTACTTGACCCTCGAGATGTAATTAATATTGGTCTTCAGTTACTCAAGTGCCTTTCTATAATGCACTGGAAGTAGGTTTAGAAATTCATATGAATCAAATTGTAGGTCAGAATGCAATGCCTTATTTGTATTGATGGAATAAATCAAGCATAACAAAACAATTTAATAAATAAAAAGTATCTGTGAAGAATCTATTTGGTCTGTTGGTAAATATTTCAGCTAAAGTTATTGTTTATTTACATTAAATGGTAATTCATATACGACACATTTATTACACAGACAACACAATACATTTCAGTATGTAATGCGATTACACATTAAATAACACAAAAATATTACAATTTCTTATTTCACTATTTGTTAATTACATAAAAGTTACTTTGATGCAATAAAGAAAAGGACGAATATGTAGTCATGATATACAAGAATAAAAGCGCGCTAGCAGGAACGAGAGTTCCATAGATTTGAGCCAGTTGAAGTTGACTGAAGAAGAAGTTGATTGAATTTTTCACGCAAGTCTTAGTAAAGCTTACGAAATATTTTTTTTATAGAAAGACTGGAAGTTGTCATTGTTTTTTAGTAATAATCAGAATATAGTATGTTAAACCTTCAGTTATATATTTTGTTGTTTATTAAACTTTATTGCATATACTTGTATTTGAATCTCAATTCCACATATGTGGGGATTTTTTAAAAACAACTTTAAGAAAACATGTATAATTTCCAATTACAAGAGGTAATATAAATGTAGAATTTTCATATAACTTCTGAACGTTTTTTTTTTTTTTAATTTCTATACAAAAATGAAAAAATATGACTTGTCAGTTTCAGTCAACAAACAATTTTCTTAATATAAACATATACACAGGAAATGGCTTTTCGGAATCTTTCACGAAATTCATCTTATCACTCCGTCTGAGATCTATGCGAGCCTTTTACGTTTGGTTGAGATTTTCCAAACCAAATTGAAAATCATATTTATCAATTTCTGCAAATTACCATTTTAAGTTTAATCAGAGAACTGAGCAGTATTTTAAGATTAGAATATTCGAAGTAATTTTATATATTTCTAACGTAATTATTTTTGTTTCATTGATGGAAATAATTTTAGGATTACTGATTTCTCGTATGAAATTGAATAAAATATTAATATTCAATAAATGCAACTCGTTTTCAGTGATGAACACTTTTAAGATATGATCTATACTTATAAACGGAACGTTTGATGATAAAATTTATTTAAAAGGTGAATTATCGGGTGCATATATAAAGATGAACAGCCCGAAATTAAAAATGTACATGTTGTGCATTATAAAAGGTTTTTAAAAATTAGACTTAACAATATGATTGTTGAGTCCAGAATATTTCACGAATTTCACAGAGAAGAAAGATACGAGGCAATTGCAAATGAAAAAATGTATATGTAATATAATGGGAATAAATGAACATAACAAATTGAAGTCCAACACAGGAATGAAAATCAACCGTTCAGCCAACGGTGTTTTTGGTGTCAACTGTTCGCAAATTTCGCAAAGAAGAATCTCAAATTTTTATTGTAATTGTAAACAACAGTCTTTTACTTAAAAATAACAAAATGATTGTTACCAAATTGTTAGTAAAAAAAATACCATTTGTCTATATTGACTTAAAAAAATAAACTTTCATTGTAAAATTAAAACGAATACGACTTTTTAAGATTATATTCATAATATATTTAATTTTAATTGGCACAATGAATTGTTGAAATATGTTATAAAATTGAAATTGAGATTAGAAATTCAAGTCTTTTTGCCAGAATTGAATTTTGTTACAGTGTTATTACTTCTTGAAATATCTAAGAAGATGAGAATTTATACGAAAGGATGTGGCAGCATAATAAAATATGGAACCCGTACAACCATAGCTAATAACGAATTTTGAAAATCATACTTTACGTCAGTTATTAAATTGCTTTTTAGAAAAAAAAATACTTTAAATGGAACCCGTTACAAACGTTTTTTATCGAAACACCTGCAATGCTTAAAATAAAACAGCTCCTTTTAAAACATCTACTGTTTGTTATAAAATAACACAAGAACGTATCCGCTTTGTCAAATTTAACTCCATTCATATAAACATAATTTAACCCAGAATTTGTATTTAATATTATTTCTCTTAATTATTTAACGTATGATTGGGGGATATATATTTCTTTTTTATTAATTAAGGAATTCTATGTTCAAAATATGTTTATGCGGTATTAACCGGTATAAACGTTTCAGTATTAAATGTCATTCATTCAGTGCACAAAAGATTAATAAGTTTCTTCGAGTGCATTTAAAATGTCAGATTGAAGAAAGATAACAATATATAATTAGTATATATTAACTAATATCGATACAGTATATATATAATAATAATAATTATGTTTAATAATTATCCTACGAGAAAAAATTGTATTGCATATTTTCGTATTTAAATCAGGAACAATCTCCAAGTAGCTTATAAGGATAGCAAGAAAACATGTGTACTAATAGTAAATAATCTATTAAATAAATTTTTTAGAAATGAATATTTTTCACGTTAGTGCATATATGCGGGAAATAAAATATGTTCGCAAAAGATTTTATAAAAAAAAAAAGAAAAAAAAAGAGGGTATCTTTGTCTACATAATCGTATTTCACATTGTCATTATGACTGTTTTTTATGACTTATTGACATATTATTGTTTGAATTTTGCTGCAAACGCCATATGTTTTTTTTCTTGCCTTCACATAATTGTACATGTGTGAATTTTCATTGAGTTGTTACTGTATATCTCTGTATGTATAGATGTAAGATTCATATTAATGTTTAAATTTTTTGACTTGTATCGTAAATAACTAAATGATATTAGTAAGCATGTTTAGAAGCATGCAAAAACCTTTTAGACAACGCTTATACATATGACTATAATATCAACATAGATCCGAAATGATGAACAGTGTTCAAAATAACAAAAATAATTATTTTTTTTTTAAAGCTGACACAAACCAAAATGTTTTTTTTTTCATATATGCGTATTTAAAAAAAAAAAAATAGACATACATATTTTTTTTTCTGATGACGTAAATTATTTTAGAAATTTAATTAAAAAAATGTTTTAAATATTAGAACATAAAATTTATTGGTCGTTTAATTTATTAAAAAATGAAATAAAATTACATTACTTATCATTGTAACACACAAATTATTTCCGTCACATTAAAATTCTTTTCTTGTGCATTAAGTGAAAATTAACATTATAATTTTAAATAGACAATTAATATAGCTTACTAAATACATTTTATATAACAGAAGGACAAAGGAATGCAAATTATTCTGATGGAAAAGGCATAGTTAAAAATTTACATGCTTAAAGAAAGTGTTGCGTGTTCCGTAAATAACATTTTCAAAAGAAATATTATGTTTTAATTATGTTTAAATACTTCATTTTTAAACATTTTTTAGAAGATGAATTCAGATATATTTCTTGCTTGAGTTTACTCTTCACCCCTTGAGGGGCACCGGTATATAATATATACCACTTTTTAATATATAACTTTGCCATCAGTATTATTAAATAGAAATATTTAGTATTGTTGTTTGCAGATTGAGAAGGTAAAAATGCATTATTAAAATTTACTGGTGTCGAAACATCGCAAAATTAGGCATTTTTAGACCACGTGCTTGCCCTCCAAGGGGTTAACGAGAATTTAAGTTTTCTGTTTTATTATTCTTTTGTTGAAGAATGTTAAAATAAAATAAATCCTCATGCATATTTTTGCAAGTTCTGTGCCCACACGCACACACACATAGAAGGATGCAAGCCATGATTATTATTCTTTCGTTATATACAGGGTGTCCGAAAAGTCTGGAAACGGCCGAATAACTCGAGAAATATACTTCGGATTGAAAAATGCATGTTCAATATATATGAAAAATCTATTTAGGGATATCACAGTTGCCCCCTAACTCTGCCCCTCTCAGGAGAAGGGGAGCAACTTAAAAATCTTAAATGGTAACACTCCCTTTTTTACTGATGATACGGATTCTACGGGAAAAAATACGTAACTTTTGTATTGAACATTTTCTTCGGAAAATCATAGATGGCGCTGTAACCGAGAAAAATGCAGCAAAAAGCGTTTCCATTGAAAAGTCTGGAAACGATCAAATAACTCGAGAAATTTACATCGGCTGTAAAAATGAAAAACTTGCATGTCCAATAATTTTGAAATATTTATTTAGAGATATGAAAGTTACTCCCCCTACTCTGCCCCCTTGGTGGGAAAGGGGACAAATTTTAAATTTTAAATGATAACCCACTTTTTTTTATCGGAGATTCGGATTGTACCGGAAAAAATACGCAACTTTTGAACTGAACATTTTCTTCGAAAAATCGTAGATGGCGCTGTAATCGAGTAAAATGAGTGAGAATCGTTTCCATTGAAATGTCTGGAAGCGGTCGAATAACTCGAAAAATACACATCGTATTCAAAAACGAAAAAATATGTTGTCAATATTTTAGAAAAATGGCAACTTTTATATACCTAAATAGATTTTTCTAAAATATTGAACACGTATTTTTCCGTTTTTCAATCCGTTGTATTTTTCTGGAGTTATTTGATCGTTTCTGGAATTTTCAATGAAAACGATTCTCACTGCATTTTACTCGATTACAGCGCCATCTACGATTTTTTGAAGAAAATGTTCAATATAAAAGTTACGTATTTTTCCCCTTAGAATCGGAACCTGCCATAAAAAAAGGGGGGGTATCATTTAAGATTTTAAAGATGTCCCCCTTTCCACGCAGGAGTGCAAAGTTGGTGAGCAACTTTGATATCTGTAAATAGATTTTTCAGAACTATTGAACATGCATTTTTCCGTTTTCCACTCCGATGTATATACTTTCCACTATGTGTTCGAAAAGTAGAAAAAATTCTTCCAGACGAGTTAATACAAGTTAAAATGGTAGTAAAATAATTAAATATTAATTTATCACGATATTAAATGTTTTTAAGATTAAAACTGTTGTAATTAAATAAGCGTATACGAAAATATATTTTGCGTAAATTTTATCAAATATATCATTAATAATATCAATTCCATAAAAAAAAAAAAAAAAAAAAAAAAAAAAAAAAAAAGTTAAATTATGCTCTTTATGCTTGTCATGACATTATGAAGTAATAATTCGTCAGTTATATGTCTCTCCCATAAAAATGTGTAGAATTTTTCTTTTTTTTTTTCAGATAGCAATCATATGTATATACTGAATAAAAACTAATGTTTTAAAATGTAATACTCGTTTTATATGCCTTATACATTTTCCTCCATATAGACTGTATATAGTCTGTATTGAAACAGTATGTTTTATCTATTATTAGAAGCATTATTATATATTTTATTATAAATATTTTTTCCATACGAACATGTAATACGTACAAACGTAAAGTCCATACGAACATGTACGTATTCCTTTAAGTAAATAAAGTATTTGAGTACAATAATAAATAAATATTTGAATATTCAGAAAGATAAACAAAACGATTATTTGCTTTAATAGAATATACTTAAAAGTACTTTATGTTGAAATTTTTTTATAGAAAATCGATTATTTAATACAAATGGAAATATTTTGTAGAATGTAAGCTTCAATATGATAACTGTGATAGGCAAAACATGTATAAATTATTTTTATAAATAAATTATAAGTATATATTTTAAATCATAATACGCGTCATATAATGTATTTTTTATTTTCTAAATTACTTTAAATATATTACTTAAACAAGTAATAAAATATATTGAATCAAAATGCATTTTTAAAATATTAAAGTGTAGATACTAGTGAAAACTTACTAAGCATGAAAACTTTACAATTTGCTTATACAATTTTAGTCTTATAATGTACATATTTTATTTTTTTAACTATTCTAAATATATTCTTCAAACACGTAATAAAATTTATTTAATTCAAATACATTTTTAAAACATTAAAGTGTAGATACTAGTGAAAACTTACTAAGCATGAAAACGTTACAATTTGCTTACACAATTATAGTCTTATAATGTACATATTTTATTTTCTAAATTATTCTAAATTTATTCGTCAAACAAGTAATACAATTTATTTACTCAAAATGAATTTTTAAAACATTAAAGTGTAGATACTTAGTGAAAACATACTAAGCATGGAAACGTTACAATTTGCTTAGAAAATTTTAGTCTTATAATGTACATATTTTATTTACTAAATTATTCTAAATATATTCTTCAAACGAGTAATAAAATGTGTTTAATCAAAATACACTTTTAAAACATTAAAGTGTAGATACTAGTAAAAATTTACTAAGCATGAAAACGTTAATTGTAAATAATTTTGTTTTTGATAATTTTAACAATAAAGACGCTTTTTAATATTTTTTTTATTTTTTCTAAATTATTGACTAGAATGACATAAAACTGAATAGATATGATTGTCTTAACGAAATAGATATTTTTAAATGCGTAAGCAACGTATTATGTTCAATATAAGATGAGCTTTATAAAATAACTATGGTAAAACTTCAAAAACCAAAAATTTCCCGTCTTTAAAGATAAATTATTACGTTAAATGTGAACAACTCAACACTCATTGCTTCAGATATTTCATTAATAAATTAAAATTTCAGTTATATATATATTTTTTAAATGAAATAAATACACAAAAGAAATGCATAATAAATGTTCCACTCTTGTTAGTTTTGACTAATTAAAAAGAAAATTTCACAACGTACGCAGTCTTTGATGTTTCAATTAAAGCTAATGGTACCCTAATAAATTATTTCTTCCAATTACAAGTGCTCTTTTTAACATAATTAAAAAATATTGGATCATTAAAAAATTCTTAATTACTACGATTAAGGAAGTAATTCAAAACAAATATTTCTAATACATGAAGAAGTATACATATTTTAAAAAAAATATGCTTTATATGCCCATCTTTGTAATTAATCTACATAAATTAACAGAAAAAATAAAAGTTGTATGAAAATCATATTAAATTTATGTATACATTTGAAATCTCAAAGCATAAAATATATTACTAAAGTAAATGTATTCAGAGATATTCGAACTGGTGTTACATACCATTTGATACTCAAAGAAGTGTTGTATCCTTAAAATCATTTTATTGAATTACATAGCTAACCATTTAGACTGAAAAAATAAAAGAAGATAAAAAATAAAATCTGTGTAAGAAAATAAAAAAAATCAGTTTTAGGAAATGTGATTTATATATAATTATAGAGTGAAAAGCTATAAATAGAAATAAAATACAGTTTTGAATGAGTAAAAAAAAAAAAAAAAACAGATAAATTTATTTAAAATTTTAATAGATATATAAAACATATTTCATAAAATAAATGTATTAATAAAATAAAAATAATTTTTAACAAAAATAAATACTTCAATACGCTCAATATACGATTTAATCGGTTAGAGATACAGGTGTTTAAAAAAACATAACTATTGAGCTTTTAATCCGTTTTCATCGATTAAAGTATCGGTTAGAAAGAGGGAAATCTCGAGTTTCACGCCATTTCCGACAGGTAAGTGACCTGACGATTAAGTTAAACATCATTGGTTTTCAGTATCGCCTGAACTATAATGTGCGATTTCTTCTTGTGGGTGTTTATAAAAGACTACGTTCATGTGTCTTCCATTCCAACTACAATAGCCGAATTGGAGATATGCAAAACAACAGTCGTGGAAGTATTGGGTGCAGAAATGCTCGCAAAAATTTGGGTGCGATTTTGACTAGAGTATAAACTTATGCCGTGCATCCAAAAGTGGACATAATGAGCATCTTTATTTTGGTTTGTAAAGAAAACTTTATTATTATACATTTAATATAAAATTAATCTTAAGTGTTTATGTTCAATATTTTTCATAATACATTGGAACTCCAGATATACGTTACCTGAGTTCTACGTTTCCCTCAGTTATTCGTTTCAACTCAGCGGTCCCGACCGCTTTAAACCCAAACCCTTTAAACGTCGCAGCCGGGTTTTTCCGTCTTTAGAAAAAAAAAAAAAAAAAAAAAAACATGAAAATCGTCGAAGCCGGGGTCTTTCTGATACAACTGTTTGCTTTCAAAAAAGTCCCGGGCGGGTTTTGTCGCACTCCAAATATCTCTCATAAAGCGTACAAGCCGGGTTTTTTCTCCATATCTTTCCCCCCAAACACAAGACATGTTGACAATGGTGGCGGGTAAAGGCGTAGCGTACTTGTCACTTTGCTTGTAGACTAAAGGGTTAAAAATTAGCTGAGTTATACGTATTGCGTTATACATTTCCATCAGTTATACGTTACGTATCTGCATCCCCGGACATTTTTTTTCTCATTTATACATTTTGAAACCGGAAACACTGACAACACGTCGGATGAGTCTGATTTGGAAGATCCCAACCAAACTTTGAAAGTGCTCTGATGGCTTTTGATGTAGCAAAGCAATTCGTCAGTAGCAAAAGCAATAACTATAAAGCGGCCCCATTATTAACATGAATGCAAAGTTTGCTGTTCAGTGTCCTCTCTTCCGAAAAGAAACATCCGAAGATTAATGATTATTTATGCATGATTCAGTAAACTACAGAAATGTATTTTGATAAAAGATTTATATGCCAAGACTATTCCAATGATTTCTTTTAAGTACTCTATGTGTATTAAACATATTTTTAATAAAGTTTTTATGATAAAATAACTTTATGTGTACTTTTCTTTTGTACCCTTTTTCTACTCTGCCCCGTTTCCGGAAATGTATGTTGTAGATCAAGTAATACTTGGACAACTTCTGTTTTCGATTTAAAAGGTAACAAACACTTCAGCGGAACAAAGTTTTTATGATATATTTAAAAAATGGTTCCGGTTGACATTAATTGCGTTGTACGTTTTACCGAGATATACGTTCTGTTGTCCGGTCCTGGGCAAACCATATAACTAAAGCTCTACTATATACGCATTTAAAATCGGATGATTCTTTTTGAAACACCTTGTAATATGACGCATATATTTTAGACTAATAGCCTAGCCAAACGGTAAATCTATCTGAAAGGTTTTGCATTTTTTTAAAGTTAGCTGAACACAAATTTCACCTTTGATACGCCGGAACAATGCTTGAAAAGTTATAGGTTAAAAGTGATCAAAAATAATTTTCTCCTACGTTATTTTGTAAATAATTAAATTGTTTTGAAATTTTTTTACACTAAATTAATATAGAGAAAAATTCCTCTATGTTACATATAAACAATATTTTTCCTGTAATGCATAGTCCTGGAAAACGACTTAAACGAATACCTGCGACGTATATTAATTCCGGCATCGAAGGGAGGGAAAACAATCCAATAACTATGTATTTATTTAAATAACCAAAATGAAGGCACATGGATCCATTTTTAGTTACATGTAGTTGCCTTTCGACTACGATACATTTTTTATTACTAATTTTTGTACTTTTGTTGATTTTTTTTAATGAGGTGGCTTTAAAAAATACGAAAAACAAACACTCCAAAGTCGATCAGGACACGAATTTCAATTTTCCTATAATACGTTGAACGAACTAATGTGTGAGTTATCAATTACAAAAAATAAAAAATAAAAATAAAAATAAATAAAAATAAATAAATAAGTTTTAGCTCTACCTAATTGTACTTTACTCACTTTGATGGTTATGGCTGTTGAAAATCCTCCTCATCGGAAAGTTAATAGTCAGTAAATTGTCCTTTATCACTAACAGTAATGGAATAATGGCGCATCGTTTGGGCGATTGTTACCACTAAATTTATCTAGTATTATTCCCTTTAAATAATCTAAAAAATTCTGTCATTAAATAAGACGATTCTATTTAAATTTAACGGTGTCAATTGGTTCTTTGATGCGCCGTTCCATCACTAACTTAAAATTCACTGGTTGAAGAACTTTTCCAGTAAATATGCCTTGGAAGATAAAATCATCGACCTCATATTTATAATTGTCAACGTCGATGAAGACAATAATGTTCTTGCAACGGCCATCGCCGTTTAGGAAGAGAAGCAAACAATACATAATACTTTATTTTGTTCAGGCACAGTTTCGACGACAAATTATATTTCATTTGAAAGAGATCTGTCTGAGTTCAGTTTCTTGTTATGGTGGATGCAAAGTTGTAATTGGCATGATGCCATACTTAGTTTTCTCCATACCACATATTCCTCTATATTCTCATACCTCAGCCATTGCTGTATTTGGTAGTATATCTTAACAATCTATCTGTGATTTATATGGTAAATAAAGTGATACGATATGAGCAACATCTCCGCCCAAGGTTTCTCAAGAAAGGTTGTGTTTTCTTATTGAACTCCATGCATGGATGCAAGAAATAACAGCCCATTAGTAAAAGCCTATGCATCAGTGTCAGAAAATAACTTCATTATTTTTCGAAATTTTAAGGAATTTCGTTTTGATTATAATTTTAAATAATTTTGCTGCTTTTATTAAGTCGAATTTCACAGCGTTAGCAATTTCAGATGGATACCTAGCATACGTGGCCAAAGTGAACACTTAATCTGCTGAATGTACAAGATAATCTTTCAAATTTTTTTATTGAATAAGGTTGTTTTTAGGGAGATTATAGATGACAAGTATTTAGTGTATATAGAATACATTTAAATTAACTGACAAATTCAAACAAAAATTACCGAAACTCCAATTTACAGATGGAATATAGTAATAAATACTATATAAAAATAAAAAAAATATGAATAAGTTTTTAAATGATAAAAGATGCGAGATAAATAAAATAATATAATTTAATCACGTATTTGAATAAAAAATTTAATATATATATAATAGTTGAGTACGTGTAACATAGTTTAAGCATTCATTACTTGCCACGCGCCGTACATTAAGCTCTTACGTATAAGAAACTCGGATTGAGAAATTTCAGTTGAAAACTTCCAAAAAGATATGGAAAAATAACAGATGTTACAGTGTACGAAGCACATATCAAACCTCTTCATTCCTATAACATTAAATCACAGACTTACTCATGCATTTATAAAACATTTTAATCTTAGTGCCGACGTTGCCTTATATTTTATTTATAACTTAGAAATGAATTACATATCTGTAACGTATATATATCTCAGTCTATTCTGTTTTAGAAGTATATTCGTTGTCAGAATATAAATGTTCGTTTCTATTATTTACATGAAAAAGTTTCAGAATGAACTGCCTTTTTCATTAACAACGATGGACTGTATTTAAATACATTTTCATTTAAAATTTTCTTATTACATAGAAATAAAAATGTAAATAAAATAAAATAAAATGAAATAAAAATTTAATTTTTTTTTGCATATGAATTGTTAGTAGTGTTTATTTAATAGTTTATAAACATTTTGCTATAATGTGGTAGTTTTCTTTTTATTATTATTATTTTCTTTTAAAATTTTTCTTATTACATAGCAAAAATAAATAAATAAATAAATAAATAAAAATGTAAATATTTTTTTTTTGCATATGAGTTGTTAGTAGTGTTTATTTAATAGTTTATAAACATTTTGCTATTATGTGGTAGTTTTTTATTATTATTAATATTTTCTTTTACATTTTATTCCTCCATGTATGAATATATGTATATCCAGTCACAAAATATTTTGACGTAGTTTATTTCTTCTCGTTTAAATTTAAATGTTTGAAATATTTTTCTTGTTTATGAATGTGTAGTGTTTAGTTAAGTAAGAAGATTTAATTACGTTTCAAGTTATAAGTTATGCTATAGATCATGTAAGAGATATTTAAATATAGCTCATCGTCCGCAAACACAGCAAGAAATAAATATTCTGATTGAAGCCTAGATTATGAAAACTTTTACAGCTCTTTGAAAATAATGGAACGGAAATTCACAGTTTAACAATGTGAAAGAAAATATATTAAACAGGCAAAGTCAAAGTCAAACCTGAAGGAGAAGCCTACGTTTCGGCTTAAGCTCAACTAACCCAGAGGTTTGTTTAATATGCTGCAAAGTCTTACAAGATAACTATTAAAGTTGAGAGAAGACAATAAATACAAAACAATATTAATACTTCACTTATTGAACGATAAACAATTAATAGATACGATAATGACAAATGAAATAATTATAGAATAAAGACAAATCAAATACCACCATGAGATTAGATAAGTAGTAGTGAAACACAAATTCAGCAATACTAAATAATACTTTGTGATAATAAGCAATAATTATACCATGTAATACTTCAGTATTACATGGTATAATACGAATTCATATATCATACGAATTCTGAAATTACAAAATTCCGAAAATAAAATTCTGAAAATACAATGTACCAATTATACTGAGCAGTACTAAATAATACTAAATACTATGTCATACAGCAAGCTGAAGTAGATAATAATATTGGATAGAAGTAAGTACTAAATGAACAATAACTAATGAATATTAATACTACAGTAAACAAACATAAAATATAAGCAAATTAAAATGTACAAGAATTTTCAATTCAGCTGGGACCAGACTTAATACTTAAAAGACATTTAATATTGATACGTGAACAAAGTTAAAACAAATGGAAGATGTTAACTTAATATAAGAATTAAACAAAATTACCTATGCTGTTGAAGGCCGTTAAATAAACATTTTCTAAAACGCATGACAAGTTTGGAAACGTACTTTCTGCAATTATCGTGCATAGTCAGAAAGGTATTCAAATTATTTCGCTCAGCCCTGTATATAATCTACAGATATATATACATACTAAATTTAGTTTAAATTTCTTATGATAATTTAGTTCAGTTAGAAAAGACATAAAATTGTTGAAAATTCACCTTCAGAAATTTCTGCCAATGTTCTACACAATTAAAACCAGCTTTAACAATCCACGCCCATTGACAGTAACGCTTTCGAATTTTCTTGTGTTGCCCGGTATATGATCTATAGAATTTATACACACAAAATAGTACGCTAAAATTTAGGTTAACTTGAAAAATCAAACCAATACGCAGTCTTTATTCTCCGGTAAGCATCTTTTAATTCTCCTTTGCAACGTGTATAAGTTTCATTATGTTTGTATGTTCTATCAATCACTAAAATAACCTGCAAACAATTTTCCCTGTAGGACATTCTTTAATTGTATTATTATGTTGCTTGACCCTGTAAATGAATGTTAAATATATTTCAATCTGTATTCTACAGAATGCATGTTTTAGATAACATCATAAAACCATATCAATTTTCACTAAAAACCAACGTTTAACACACAATACCGAACTGTAGCACAATGAACAGACGTACGTTTCGTCAGTAACTTGGACTCACATCATCAGTGTCAGCAAAAACAAAAAAAAAATATCAATTGAAATACATATCAATATCATTATGTTTTAAATTGGATAAAGTCTATAAAATAAACTGTTATCGATTTTTCCCATAGATCATAATGTAACGGAATTATTTAAGTGTCTCTGTAAACGAACTATAAAAGCTTTATCATTTTGTTCCAATCGGGAACATGTCATGGTAAATACCAATAATATATATCAATTATGTAGAAATCGAAGTTTATTTAAGAGAGTTAGGGAGCGGTTAGAAAGAAAGCCGAATGTATAATTTTTTACACTTTCAACTTCGTTGGAAAGTGTAAAAATATTTTATTAGTACACAAGTCATTGTTATCATTTATTTTTGTTATTGTCTACGTACCATTTATTTTCATTTACATACAGGGTGATTATAATTAAAGTTCCACTTTCACAATGCGGCAAGAAAGGAACCACTGGTCAGAATGATTTCAAATGTGAACTGAATATACTGAAAGAAGGGGAACGGTATGGCATGAGAAAAAAAGTTCCAAAGTGTATCCGAATCATTATGTGCTTTTATGCGTGTCATGCCTGGCGACGCCAGAGTTTAGAGCAGCCTTTTTCCCCCTCTTCTACTCCTGAGCAAGAGGGAGACGGAGAGAGTGTTTGGCTGGAGGCCAAAGTGGTAGGACGTGTGCGTGCGGTGGGCACGGAGTTATAAAAATAAGTGTAATTACGTTAGTGGAAAGAGTAATATTGGTAACTGCTGCGGCTACTATTCTTAATCTGTATATGTGTGCTTCATGTTTTTGTTGTGACGTGCTGTTCGTAATAAACTTGTTTATTGTGAAAAAATAGCTGCACCCCTGTGTGATAATAAAAATATAGAATATAATGGAATCGGCGAAATATCGACTTTAACATTAAAAAAAGGTACGAGCGAGGAGAAACCCGAAGGAGGGTTTAGGGATATGACAATGCGGTTTTTGGCTCAATGACAATTAAAACCGATTTTTCCCATCCAATGTGGTACCACCTAGCCGTAGTGAATGGACTTTCCACTAACAGTACCACAACTGATTTTTAAGTCATTTTTTCCGTCAAACAACCGAAACACTCATGCACATTGAACAGTACGGTTTATTTATTGTGCAACACATGCCAAAGGAGTCGTATTTCGATTAAAAATGTCAGTTGTAGCCAAATCCACTTTCGTTATGCCCCTTACAGCGGCATCTATTGATACACTTTGGAACTTTTTTTCTTATGTGCACTTTATGGAACTTTTTTTTCTTATGCCGTTTCCCCTTCTTCCAATATATTCAGTTCAAATTTGAAGTCATTCTGACCAGTGGTTTCTTTTTTATAGCATTTTGAAAGTGGGACTTTAATTATATTCACCCTGTACTTTAAAAGCATGCGTATAAAGCATATGTATAAGCAACTTCCAATTAAAAGTCAAAACGTGAACAACGAAAAAGTGTGGAAGAAAAAGGTGTGAAATCAGAGACTTGCTAACATTTTTAATCTCAAGAGCCGGGTTATCTTATGTTTTGTTTATATCTTAAATAGGAATGAATAGCATGCGTCTTTTCTGGTTTACTATAGACCGGGAGGCGGCAGCACAGATAATCACTTCATCGAGTTCACGGCTGAATTTCCAGAATTAGTTAAAACTCGAATCGCATATTAAAACGCAATCGGTCTGCCAAGTCATATCTTGGTGGAAAACACGTGAAAACCCGATTTTAGCAGTTGACTCGTAGGTTTACCATTGTGTTTTCCTGCACCCAAAAGTATGGAAACATGGAGAACTGGGTGCAGGAAAACACAATGGTAAACATACGAGTCAACTGCTAAAATCGGGTTTTCACGTGTTTTCCACCAAGATATGACTTGGCAGACCGATTGCGTTTTAATATGCGAATCGAGTTTTAACTAATTCTGGAATTTCATCCGTGAACTCGATCAGGTGATTGTCTGTGCTGCCGCCTCCCGGTCTACTATTAAGGGAAGTTATGTCTATTCATTGTTTGAACATTAAATGTGCATTTTTATTTTGTACATGAAAACTTTTAAGAATGAATTGCCCTTTTCATTAAAAACGCTTTACGTTTTTTAAATACCGAGTGCGTCAAAAGTTCGTTAAAACTTAAAAAATTCATTAACCCCTTGGGGACGAGCGACACGTATACGTGACGCATAAGATGCTCAGAATCCTCGATTATTCCCACCAGTTATTTTTTATTGTAAGCTTTGCCTTATGTAATGCTAGCATTTCTGCGATTCGATTAGACGAAATTTTCTGTTTAGAAAAACCGGTGGTAAAAGATTAAAACTTCTGTAAAGGACGCTCGTCGCGAAGGGGTTAAAAGAAACAAAATAAAAAAATTGGGATTTGCAGGAATAGGATTTGAGGCAGATCGGATTTTTTTTTAATAACAAAAAAAGTTGTGGTTATAAAAATTACTGATAGATGGCGCTTGCATGCATAATATGAAGCAGATGTAGGCAAATTACGCTTATAGTAAAAGACCCATTTCTGTGAAGCATATCACATTCTTCAGTGTCCCAGCCCATGAAACAGGACCTTTTTTCGTATTTAGTGCGTTAGCGTGTTATTCTCTTGACGTGCAGAATTTTCGCAATGCGCCAGTTGATGATTCACGGTTCTTGTAAAATAGTTTAAACAACAGCGTTTGATCTGGTAACGATATTATACTACTGGCATCGAATAAAGAATCTGCGTGCATTTAGGTGTATTATTGGCAGCCTGTTTTGCATAAATCTGCTTCATATTATGCATGCAGCGCCATCTATCGGTAATTTTTGAACCAATATTTTCAAAAATTACTGATAAGCTGACTATGAAATAGTCAACATATAAAGACAACATATAAAGAGATAGTATACATAGAGTAAAAATTCAAATGATTACAATGTTAAACTATATTTAAAACTATATTTAAACGCACTTTTAAACTTACATTATGATTAATTACAAATGTTGTATATATATGTAAAAGAAAATTTGGATTGTTCAAAATAGAAATAGCTAAAATAGCACGTAGGTTTAGTTTCTTACGCAATGCTAAATACCACAGTTTATTTATTTTATCTTTGAAAATTAAAATTACACTTAATTTCATAGTCAGCTTACCGATCTGATTTTTATTTTCTTGTTATTAGAAATATTCCGATTTCCCAATAATTCCATTTATGCAAACCGCAATTTTTAGCGATGTTTGTTTCTTTTTAATGAAATTGTAAAGTTTTAGTGAACTTCTGGCGCAACCACTAAATTTAGTTTGAAACATTTTCTTTATATGTGTTTACCATTTTCAAAAAAAAAAAATTGTGAAATAGTTTGTTCATCTTATGAATGGCTAGTATGTAATTCAGAGTTTTATAAACATTTTATTAATATGTAGTAATATATCATTTTCTATTTATTTCTACGTTGTATTGTTCCATTTTTTATATATACATTAAATATATATATATATATATAAAGTAGATTTAATCTCATATATAACTTTGAAAATTTGGACCTTGCTTTTAGCGATCACAAATGCCCAGTGTTTAAATAATAATGTAATTTTAATTATTTTCTAGTTTACAAAATTCTGAATTATACATATAGACGATATTGAGCAACCTCTTGCATAGATAAAAATCATATATTAATTTCATAGTCAGCTTACCGATCTGATTTTTATCTCTCTATTTCATAAAACTTCCATTGAAGAAACACAGACGTGAATCTCATAAAAACATCAAGGGAAAATAACCGATGTTTGAGAGTTCCAAACACATTTCAAACAGCTCTGTATGTATGGTATGACATCTCAGATTTACTCACGCATTTACAAAATGCTTTAATCTCTAGAGCCGCTGTTCCCTTATATTTTATTCATAGTTTAGGAATAAATTACGTATTACTAAAACATATATATGGCATTCTTTTGTGTTTTAGAACTCTATTTCTTCTCATAAAATAAATGCCTATTTCTATTACTTTTAATTAATTTTTTTTTTTCGAAAGAAGCTATATTATCTTTTAATATATCACGCACAAGTAAAAATAAAATTATTTTTACACGAAGAAAAAAAACTGGGACATAATCTCTTGATTAAGGTATATATATATACATTATAAACGCCCTATATTTCCCACCACTAAATGCTGGTGTACTTTGATGTTTCACATTACAGAGACCTAATTGAAAATATTAAATATCCACTTGCTTGTAACAACATTTATTAGTACTTCAGTGGCAACATTTATGTGTTAATGTTTTATTTAATGTTTTTTAAAATAAATTTTAAATGGCTTTTACAAAGAGTTCTGTTCATTGATGATTTAGACATCATAGAAGCTGTTTCAACACAATGAACATATGAAATGGCTTTTCCGTATCGTATGAAATCTAAGATTTGGTACACAATTACAAAAAAAAAATGTCAGAACAGCAGCTGTTGTCAGAAAATAAATGTACAATTGATTACTTTTGTGAGAAGATTGCAGACTGAATTGTTATTTTCATTAACAACACTGAAAAATATTTAAATACATTTTAGTGTAGGATATATATCTTATACATTCCATGTATCATCGCATATATATTTACATCGGTATAGCTCCTGCATTTAGTTAAAGATATTTCTAAAATGTAACGACGTTTATTGAAATCTGCCTCGATCAATTTGGAAATATATTTTATTCTAAAATAGTTTCCAGTAAAGGTAACAAATAGATATCTCTTAGAATCTTTCAAACAAAAGTCATTTAGAAGTCACTAAAAATAAGTCACTAAATAAAACATCAGAATTAAAGAACTGCTACAGAAACAAAGGAAATTTTAATATTATATGAGACCGCTGTGTGCCAACGCAAATTGGTCACCAGGAAAAGTGTGTATAAACTTCAAACATACTGTTTATATTCTTCTTTCAGATATTTTTTTACACAGATTTGAATTTTACAAAACGACAAACGTTCCAGAGATTTAGTTCGACTTTTACTAATGTTATATTATTTTCAAGTTTGAATCGGATTGTTTTTTCTAAGCTGTCGTATAGGATACATAATGCTATATTTCAGAACCGCAAAATTCAAATGATTACAATGTTAAACTATATTTAAAACTATATTTAAACACACTTTTAAACTTACATTATGATTAATTACAAATGTTGTATATATATGTACAAGAAAATTTGGATTGTTCAAAATAGAAATAGCTAAAATAGCACGTAGGTTTAGTTTCTTACGCAATGCTAAATACCACAGTTTATTTATTTTATCTTTGAAAATTAAAATTACACTCTTTCTTATGAAGCCAAATTAGGTATATATATATATATAACGGGTGGTTATAATATAAGTATTTCTATTTGGAGCTGTCTGTAGCTTGAAGGAATAACCGGAATGAAACCAAAATCGGTACACCTAGTATCCGAGAAAGGGGAAGAAGAATAGAACAAAAACAATAGTTGCAATAATCGCCGACAGCTGGCGCTTTTCAGTATGAAAAGTAATGTGTAATATTGTGTACCGTGGAGGTGACCCAAACCTCAGTGACTTTACCGAGTATCACAACATGTGCGAAACATCACTTCTGATGCGCTATATTCCGCAGTTGAGTACGTCGTGCACCGCCTGGATTGTGTACTTCAGCACAATGGCCATGTGGAACCTGAACATGATTGGCACCGCCATACGAAAATGTAACCACATTCACTGTGACATTTTCCAATAAATTAGGTGTCTCATCCAGTTTGACGCCTTAATTCTTTGTTCTTGTTTTACACATTACATTTCACACTCAGTAGCGCCATATGTTGGTGATAATTGCAATGTTTTTTTATTGTTCCATTCTTCTTCTCCCTTCTCGAATAGAAAGTGGTTTGGTTTCATTCGAGTTATTCCTTCGAGCTACAGACAGCTCCAAATGGAGATACTTATATTATAACCACCCTGTATTTTTTTAAATAACTACATTAATAATGCATATGTCTTTTAAATTCTATTATATCCTCTGTATTTACCGGTAAATAAATTTATTTTTTTAAATAGGTAAAAATATATCTGGAAGCTATTTACTGCACAAACTAATACAATACGGATTATTAAATTTTAAATTTAATGATGAAAACAATATTAGGAATATATCCCAGTTTAAAGAAATAAAAATATTAATTATGTTTCTTTGAAATTGGGCTATTACAGGAATTGTGTTCCATAACATAAATAATAAATAAAAAAAATCTGACATTTTCATTATAGAGGGCTCCCAAATGGTCCGCTTTTTTAATACCGGTATTTTTTTAGAAAAAAAGTTATTTTAGATTTTTCTTGCAAATTCTGCAGAAACCACCTTCGGAGGTAAATTTTTGAGGAGATGTTGTAAATGTTGTCTGAAAAAACTTTTCAGAACCATGAAATTTTCTGTTGAAAATTATTGATATTCAGTTGGAGGACCATTTGGGAGCAATGATAATATCATTTTAGTCATTTTAGAATTAAATACTAAATATTTAGTCTAAAATTTAATGTTAAAATATCAAAGCATGAACTAAATCAATTTAAAGAAACAAAAATGTATTATGTTTTCTTTAAATTAAGCTATTACTTGAATTATGTTCCATATTATAATTAATAAATACATATTTTTAAATTTTTCAGAATACCTCTTTCGTCATTTTAGAATTAAGTACTCAATATTCAGTTCTAAATTTAATGATAAATAACCAAAAAAGAAAAAAAATAGAAAATATTTTTTTTTTTACTTTAATGGTACTATGTTCAATATTATAAATAATGAATAACATATTAAAAATTGCAGGGTAACAAAGAATAAAGTTATACTAAAATTTTAAGAGTAACTGAACATTCTGATTTTTTTTCACATAAATTTGGTGATTTATTCTCTATGTTTCTTTCATCTAATCGAAACTAAATATTAATAGCTTTTCATTTGAAAGTGAATCTTTGCAGCTACGAATATGTAAAACGATCTTGAGATACACATCCCTTTGAGTAATTTGCGGTGCTATAAAAAACTAGTCGTTGAGGGCCACCGTAATACTTACCCATCATGGATATGCATAATGTAGAATATTAAAATAAAAATGTATAAACTACTTGTAAAATGCATTGCAATTCGAATACATTCCTGGCTTGATGACGTCATAAACTTTAAAGGCTAGATGACTGAATTGCTTGAAAGAAACATCCATATACCTACAAAAATAATAATCCTATTAACTAGCGGTTTATTGCATCTGATTAAGCGTCAAATTTCCAATTGGAACAGATCTTTGAAGTGAAATTTGGACGAAATACAGTGTCATGAAAAATCGAAGAGTGTGGAAAATAGGATGACAAATATCTCGGCAACTAATTATCCGATCGACTTCATGCTTTATACAATTTTTTTTTATTGTCTTTTATATTCAATTCTTAAAATAAACCATTTCGAAAATATTTATATAATTTTTATCAGAACGATTATTTCGAGAGTCCGAAACAAATAGTTCCGGTTAATCGAGGTTATTGAAATGAAATAGGCTTGTTCCCATTATTACATACTAAGTACATACTAAATTGCAAGTCTCTATCTCAATTTTTTCGGGAGATAGAGCCTTTACATACACACAGACAGACACACACACAGACACACACACAGACACACAGACACACACACAGACGGACGGCAATTTTTTTTTCTAAAAATATGTTTTTCGGAATCTCCAGTGTCAGAAACGTGTAAATCCGTCAAATTTTTTTTTCAATTTTCAAAACTGTTACAAGACTTACCCTACTACGTATGATGGGTAAATAATAGAATTAATGGTGGGAAAAATATGCACCTGCAAAAATAGAAATAATATATATTTGAAATGCAGTAAAATTGCTGAATTTAATCGACATATGTTAAAAAAAATGCAATATATTTCAGAATAGTTTAAAAACCTCAGACGTAAATTTTATTATTGGTTGAAAATACATTTTTTATATCATTAGTAAATTTTAAGGTATAAATCTTTGAACTATGAAAAAAGAATGAAAAAGTTGTGTAGCGATCCCACTTTTTGTATTTGATATATAATTTATGACTTTCTTTTTAAATAAATAAAAAAAAACTATTTGAGAACAAGCTACTAACAGGACAAAATATATGCAGTGATAAATTTTTCCAAAAGTTTTATAGTGGGAGAAATGAAAAAAAAATATATTAAATGTACTTTTTAAATTTGTATCTCAAATTATGTTTGCAATTAATATTTGAAGATGAATATATTCTCTTTTCTGAATCTATATTTCAAGAATACAAATATTTGTCTTTAAGAAAGACCAGCTGAACATACCTTTTTTTTCGGCTACATAGAGTTCTCCAGAATTTAATTTCCTTTTCAGATCCGATTTTTAAATTGGAATAGATCATACTTTCGTCTATAAAAATGAACAGAATATAATATATAATACACAATATTTGCATAATAAGAATAAAAAACTCGATCTTGAATTATTTGAAAAGAAGAAATCAAGTTTTAAAAATTTTACAACTACTGTATACGACTTTATTATTATTTATATTTCCTAATATAACACAATTATATTTTATAAAATAGCTATGCTAAAATTTAAAAGCTATTTTTTTTATCAAAAACAATTCAATACGATCTTTAAAATTAAAAAACTGCGTAATTATGCATTCGTAAAAAAATTAATAAATCAACTTTTGCATTTTGATTAACAAATAAAAGTTTAATGTAAACATTATCACTTCTACTGAAATACTAATAGCATTTATTAACATAAATAAAAATTCCTTGTAATGCTAATTGAATACAACATTTGTTGCCATTGCATTTTTTTAAACAACGATTATAAATGAATAGCGAGAGTATTTTTTGTGTACCTTTTACTGGATGCGTGATGTAGTTTTTGCAGAAACTCGTTATTGTATTAAAAAATATATTCAAACAAAGTATAATATAACATGAAATATCCAAGTGAGATCACTCCTACTGAAATATTAATAGCATTTATTAACATAAATTAAAATCCCTTGTAATACTAATTGAATACAACATTTGCTGCCATTGTATTTTTTTAAACAACGATTATAAATTAACTAGGGGGCTCAGACCCTTACTCGCTAACGCTCGCCAACCCCCGGTGAATTGCAATGCAATTCACATTGAGACCGCTACGCGGTCACAGCTCGCTTTGCTCGCTCGCCTCATTTTATTTTTCTAGTAATTCTAGCCGGAATAAGTACTACAATAAATCATTTGAACATATGAAATTGACAATTTTTTTAATGTAAAAAAGTAATTGAAAACTCCGTTGAAAACACAACTAAAAATGCATTTAGTTGATGCTACTAATGGACATATAAATAATTTAAATACTATGAAAAGAGGATCTTGGAAACATAATTAGCACCTATAATATTGTACAGCACGGCTTAAATTCATTAAAAAAAAACTCTACGTGGTAGGAAGATAGTTTATCATCAATGATTGTTTAAATTTCGTTCAACATTTTATTATTCTAATTGATTATAAATTTCTGTAAAAGAAATTATTTTTACTTCAATAAAACGGCAACAGATGGCAGCAGGCCATTCTAGAAAGTTTATATTTTATTATCTCCGATTTTTTGTGTGAGTGAAATTCGTAAATAAATTCTAAATGAATTCATTTGAAAAAAATGAATTCATTTGAAATTAACACTATTTCTCATAATTAAAATGAGGAATCATCTCAGGCGCTTTGGATTACGTTCAAATTATTTTATTTTTAATAATTGCTAGCTTCAGTTTCACTGCTCTGACACTTTCCGCCATATTGGAGGCGGAGCTAACACAATCTTGTCTGTTCATTGGTCTGAGCTCTGGAAACTACGATTGTTGCCAACGATAAGGTAGAAATTCAGCCCTATTTCCGCGCCACGTAAGACAAATATACATATAGATAGCGAGAGTATTTTTTTTGTGTTTGTACCTTTTACTAGATGCGTGATGCAGTTTTTGCAGGAACTCGTTATTGTATTAAAAATATATATTCACACAAAGTATAATATAACATGAAATATCCAAGTGAGATCAGTCCTACTGAAATATTAATAGCATTTATTAACCTAAATTAAAATTCCTTGTAATACTAATTGAATACAACATTTGTTGCCATTGTATTTTTTTAAACAACGATTATAAATGAATAGCGAGAGTATTTTTTTTTTGTGTTCCTTTTACTGGATGCGTGATGTAGTTTTTGCAGAAACTCGTTATTGTATTAAAAATATATATTCACACAAAGTATAATATAACATGAAATATCCAAGTGAGATCACTCCTACTGAAATATTAATAGCATTTATTAACATAAATTAAAATCCCTTGTAATACTAATTGAATACAAATTTTGCTCCCATTGTATTTTTTTAAACAACGATTATAAATTAATAGTGAGAGTATTTTTTTTGTGTACCTTTTACTGGATGCGTGATGTAGTTTTTGCAGGAACTCGTTATTGTATTAAAAATATATATTCACACAAAGTATAATATAACATGAAATATCCAAGTGAGATCACTCCTACTGAAATATTAATAGCATTTATTAACATAAATTAAAATCCCTTGTAATACTAATTGAATACAACATTTGTTGCCATTGTATTTTTTTAAACAACGATTATAAATGAATAGCGAGAGTATTTTTTGTGTACCTTTTACTGGATGCGTGATGTAGTTTTTGCAGGAACTCGTTATTGTATTAAAAATATATATTCACACAAAGTATAATATAACATGAAATATCCAAGTGAGATCACTCCTACTGAAATATTAATAGCATTTATTAACATAATTTAAAATCCCTTGTAATACTAATAGAATAAAACATTTGCTGCCATTGTATTTTTTTAAACAACGATTATAAATGAATAGCGAGAGTATTTTTTTTGTGTGTACCTTTTACTGGATGCGTGATGTAGTTTTTGCAGGAACTCGTTATTGTATCAAAAATATATATTCACACAAAGTATAATATAACATGAAATATCCAAGTGAGATCACTCCTACTGAAATATTAATAGCATTTATTAACATAATTTAAAATCCCTTGTAATACTAATTGAATACAACATTTGCTGCCATTGTATTTTTTTAAACAACGATTATAAATTAATAGCGAGAGAATTTTTTGTGTACCTTTTACTGGATGCGTGTTGTAGTTTTTGCAGGAACTCGTTATTGTATTAAAAATATATATTCACACAAAGTATAATATAACATGAAATATCCAAGTGAGATCACTCCTACTGAAATATTAATAGCATTTATTAACATAAATTAAAATCCCTTGTAATACTAATTGAATACAACATTTGTTGCCATGGTATTTTTTAAAACAACGATTATAAATGACTAGCGAGTGTTTTTGTACTGGATGCGTATTGTAGTTTTTGCAGGAACTCGTTACTGTATTAAAAATATATATTCACACAAAGTATAATATAACATGAAATATCCAAGTGAGATCACTCCTACTGAAATATAAATAGCATTTTTTAACATAAATTAAAATCCCTTGTAATACTAATTGAATACAGCATTTGCTGTCATTGTATTTTTTTAAACAACGATTATAAATTAATAGCGAGAGTATTTTTTGTGTACCTTTTACTGGATGCGTGATGTAGTTTTTGCAGGAACTCGTTCTTGTATTAAAATATATATTCACACAAAGTATAATATAACATGAAATATCCAAGTGAGATCACTCCTACTGAAATATTAATAGCATTTATTAACATAAATTAAAATCCCTTGTAATACTAATTGAATACAACATTTGTTGCCATTGTATTTTTTAAACAACGATTATAAATGTATAGCAATAGTATTTTTTTTGTGTACATTTCACTGGATGCGTGATGTAGTTTTTGCAGGAACTCGTTATTGTATTAAAAGATATATTCACACAAAGTATAATATAACATGAAATATCCAAGTAAGATAGATCACAATGGAAAGAACAGACGTGTTAGAAGATGAATTATACATATCTCTCACAAAAAATGTATTTTTAATTTTGGCGCCATTTGTGAGAACAAAATTTTGGAAAAATCACGTTTGTCTTAATATTTGAGACCGTGCGCCTGTTGAAAATTTAAGTGGTAGTTTTCCTAACTATTCTTTGAAAAATATTATTTTAGTATTATTTTTAATATAAATGAATAAACGTACAATGTAGAAAAAAATTGGTTTTAACTTATTGTATGGCTTAAAGCTAATACTTAAATTATTCAGCGATAAATATGTATACATTGAGGTAAATCTATCTTGAAGCCTGAATCAGCGTGAGTAGTTATGTGTTTTTTTAAACACATCGACATACTGTCCGAGAACGTCATATGGGAATTTAACTGACAAGTTCTGATCCAGACATCCTTTAATTATAGAATTATGCAAGACCACACAGGAAATTTGTGAATTATTTTCTTCAGTGGGAGCCTATTCGCTGTATGGATTGGGCCGGAAATTAACGGAAACATAATTCCATTGAGTTTATTTGGGAAGCTGCACCCGGTAAAAGGAATTGATTAAAACTACAAAACATGTTTTGTTGAGTACATTTTGGTTGTTTTATCAAAATTCAAGTAAAATTGAACCATTTTACTTGAATTAACAAAACATGTTTTGCTGAAGATAGAAATTTTTTTTTTTGGACAAAAAAATAATTGTTGATTCAAACAAAATTTCCATTGACCTATATTTAAACAAAAAGTTTTGTTGGGTCAACCAAATTTTTGTTGATTCAACAAAACTTTTTTCTGGGTGTGTAGAAAGAGCCATGACACGATGATAATCTCTTCCGAGAATCCTTCAGGACAAACATGCGCTTTTCGGAGAATGGGATTTGTTGCCACAAAATGTCATCAACATACTCATCAATATTATGAGGGATACTTGAATCATCTATATAACAGTGCGGTCACACACTATATGATTTTGTATTTTATGAGGATATGATGAATTATGTTTAAATCACACCTGTTCTTCTGGTCAAGTTACAAAAAATTCCTTTTATTTTCTTCTTATCATGCTGCTAAATTGAGGGGGTCAGGGCAAGAGAGTACCAAGCCACATTTTTGAACTTCTGAGATATTTCAATTTACAAATTTGATCAAATACACAAATCAAGATACATAACCTAAAGTTTTTTCGCCATTGTCTTAGTAACATTTGAGATATTCTGAGTAACAATATGACATTAATTTAATAATATTACTATTATGTTTTCTGTAAATTAGCTATATTCATAACATCTGAGACAAAAATGAACACCATTACACACCACAACGACAAAATTACACACCAAGTGACAATAAGAAACAAATTATATGTTGGATATTATAATTTACAATGTTAAGCAACATAACACAGTGCTAGATTTATTTCACCAAAAATGTGGGTTGGCACTTTCTTGTCCCGACACTCTCAATTCATTTGAAATATTTTCAAGCATATTACAGACAAGATTATCTATTTAAAAATATTTATTACATTTAAAAATATAAATATATAATATTATGACCCCCTTAATTAAATATCATATTATGATATACATATGTGTGGAATTTCATATTTTAGATTATTTGTTTTATGTTAGCGAAAGAATCCCTGTTTCTACAGTACCATTAGAAAGGCAGTGCATTTCGACATAGGAAGTGCACTATTTTTTTTTAAATAAAATATAGAGCTTATTAAGCTTATTAACCATAAATTCTATTTTTAATCAGCTGGTTAAACTACAATTCCTTATGGTTTTTCGCGAACATTTGTAGTTTACAAATGAATGATATTTTATTAAAACATCCGTGTTTCAATTTGAGTGTCTAATGTCTTTGCAGATATAAATTAAATTCATATTCTAGGTAAAACGCAATTTTGGGTAAAATGACAACTTTGTTCAGTCGTTATTCAAAATTATTCATGAGTTACGATGATTGTATTTTTGTATTTTTACTGATATCTTACATTTTACGATATCTTTAAAATATTTTAACTTTTACATATAAAATACATTTATTAAATCGTATTATTCCTGTTTATTATCACCTTATCCATCACAACGTTAGCGATAAAATCATAAAAACGTTTTTTAAAAAGATTTTGTTTAATTTTATTCATCAGATTAAGGATCTTTAGATAGAAATGTGGTTCGGGGAACAGTCTACTAATAGTATTTTAGTACAGAAAATGGCTTATTTAATGACAGAAGCTTACTTTGATGGCAAAGACATCGTTTCGGCATTTCTGGTCAAAAACGTGTTTCACATGTTTGTGTCCAAAAATATTCCATTTTCACATACGAAATAGTCCATTTTCCACAAATAGTCCATTTTCCACAAATAGTTCATTTTCACAAACGGAAAATGGTTTAAGGCTCTTACATTAGATGATAACAATTTTTAGTAATATTTATGTAGAAACAACAGTTAGTTCAAGCTGATATATTCATTTTGTTTAATTTCTATTTATATATTTCTAAAAAGGAACATGTTCTGCCTGCTTGACTCATGTGTAAAGGTTGAGTCTCAACCGTTACTCCTGGGACAGTGAAATTTGGAAGACATGTTCATTATACAATGTAGGCACCCACTAAGAAAGGATTTCTGAGAATTTACCGCCTGAGTGGGCTAAATGGGGAATCGAATATTTACTGCAGACATATTCAAACTTTTTTTCTCGCGGGCCGCAAACATATATTTCGAACGTTAGGCGGGCCGCAACACAATTATATTATAATGTAAAAAAGGTGTAATTTAAATAGTAAGATTTAAAAAAAAAGTAGTATAACAAACCTATATAATAAAGTTAATAAAATCAGTAGGATTGAACGTTTGTCGCAAAAGAAATATTACCAAAAATTTTAACACCACTATTTTCAAACAATAAACTTTGTCGTGGATTTCAATTGAAAATTATGTAGAAATACTGGCATAAAGCATTTTACTGCCAATTTCTTTCATCGGTAACCCCCCCTAATAAACATTATTAGTTAAACGTAATAATATCACAATGTTGCATTTTCCAGTTCTAAAGAAAAAAATCAGGTGTATCGTTTTAATAAATCAATCTTTTCTCAATGCAAATGATTTTTTAAGTGTAAAATGTATAGTGCAAATATAATAAATGTGGAAATTATTGGTTTAGTGTTGAAGATTAAGAAATGTATACACCATTACAGCACAATTAGAACTACATGTAAAAAGAACTTTTGACTAAGGAAACGGTATTTGAGAGAATTTTAAATTAAATAACACGACAGATTTTGTCTTCCCATGAAAATATATAAAAGAACAGTGAAGGTCTTAAAAACTTTCTCAATAAATGTAATAAATAGAGGTAATTGATTATGTATCTCGGGCCGCAAGTTGAGTATGGCTGTGTTAGGGGATTTCGCGATATATCAGGAGAAGTTGTAGTTAGAAGTGTGGATTTTAGCGTAATAAATCTACTAATAAATAATTAAACACGTATTTCAGGTATTTTAGAAATTTGACTTTCATTAATACAATTTAATACACAGAAATGAAAAAAACAATCAGAGACATTCTCCTTTTTTGAAATTTTGTATGAAATTCGTGATTTTTATGGTAAATAAACTTTTAAAGTTATCCTACAAAAATAAACATTTTATACAGTAATATGCTTCTCAAAGAAATTTATCATGAGAAAAAATTATAAATTTAAAAGTTTTATTTTTTAAGTTTGTGTCTCGTATTATGTTTGCAGTTAGCATTTAAAGATGAATACATTCTTTTCCCTAAATCTATATTAAAGGTATACAAATATTTGACTTTCCGAAAGGCCAGATGTACATACTTTTGTTTTGTTTTTTTCCGGCAACATAGTTCTGTACATTTTAATTTCTTTTTCAGATAGTTTTTCTAAATTTGAATAAATATTCATTTGTTTTAAATAATAACACAATATAATATAAAACAACATCTTCACATAATTAGAAAGAACGATTTGATATTGAATTATATGAAATAAGTATTAATCATATTTTAAAAGTTTTAAAAACCCCTACATGGCATAAAACATGTTAATCTTTGCTAATACAATAAAACACTGATTTCAAAATTACATAAAACGTTTTAAATGTGTAATCTATCTTTAAAAAAAATCGGGACATTTTAATTTGTGAATAAAATATATATATAAAATAAGGGCTATTATGTTATTTTTTCCTAGACATAAATGTTCTAAAATAGATTTTTAAAATATTTATTCGAATGTTTAGAATTAAATAATTCTTTATATTTCTTTCAAGAATAATGTAATAAATAGACGCCTGTATGTCAAAAAATATTTGATAAATATTTGTAATATACTGGAAACTTAAAAAAGGTACTCACTCATTTTTCTTGATGCTTGCTTAATAATCTACTGTTTTATTTCTAGCCAGTAAGAGACAGAAGTTCATGCACCACAAATCTCAAAAATGATATAAAATAAACGAAATATTTTATTAACTGAAATATGGAGATGTTTAGAAGAAACGGGTTAAATAAACATAAAATGAAAAAGTATTAAAATGAATTTTATAATGTGGCTTGCTTTCAAATGAAGCCATTCCTCGAGAAGTCAAAGTTGATCTGATGTAATCCTCCCTCTGTTCTGGTCCACAAACTTTAGAGAATGCTTCGATGACTAGATTTACACATCTTTCTACTGATTCAGTGTCACAAAGAAATTTATAACAGATTATATCATTAATAGAACGTAATAGAATTATAAAACGATTAATAGAATATAAAACATTAATAGAATTATAAAACGTAAGAGGTGGTTCCGTTAGTTCACAATTTTGCCAATCGTTTCAATCGATAAAAATTTTCTACTTCAAAGTCTATGTCTAAAATGACGAACTTGTTACAAAGTTTAAGCTATTTAAATTCGATCATCTAGCTGTTGGTATTGATAAAGACGATTTGTCAACTGACCAGAAGTATATGTTTGAAATATTGCAAGCTATTTCAACAGGCGAATCGTCAATTGACATATCTCGCAAAAGCCTGCACTATTCGAGGCTTCAGAACTTTTTGCTTTGGAAATTCTCTTCTTGGCTAGGGTCCTTATGTTCTGTTTTTCATCTGTTAGTATTCCAATGAGTATATTGCAATGATCTGCGAAATAGGCATTTCGTGAAATTACAATATCTATAATCTTTCATAGATGGTCTGGCAAGTAACGGGAGTTCTTAACCACAGAATCTGGGCATCATTGAAGCATGCTGGATTTATTTTAATAGTGAATCAACTGATGCAGTACACTTGTGCTCAGCTAGTATTACAAGTTCAGAAGAAGTTTTCTCTGTTGAAACATAGAGTCTCAAAATTCAATTAGTGGTAGTGATCCCCTTTCGGTGACATATTGATCCAGGGCTTTGGCGAGATAGGCCAATTGAACACTCGCCTGTTGAAATAGCTTGCAATATTTCAAACATATACTTCTGGTCTGTTGACAAATCGGTTTTACCAATACCAACAGCTAAAACGTCATATTTAATTGTTTAAAACTATGCAACTGGTAATAAATTGCAAATCGCAACAGATTTACCAATTGGCCACAATATGACCGAGGATCCTTTCTTCGTCCATCAAGATGTACTAAAAGACGAAAAGGTGTCTGAGCAAAAGCTTATTGAAGTGCAAAAGTTAAAGAAGCCACTGAAGTGGTCTTTTAAACTTGTTCTCAAGCAAATGTATAACACGGGATATGCAGCACGGGATATACTGTTTTGTAACTCCTCATACAGCTATGAAAGTAAATGTGTTTGGGGTTTATCCTTAAATTTCTAAAAGTTATGTCTAAACACTCAATTAGAATCTATAGATGTAAAATAAACTGACTTTATAAGAAAAGACAATACTAGAAACGTTTCTCTGGAAATTCTTTTGTAGATCCTCTGATAACCGTAGACGGCTTCTTTAGACCGTCTTAAAATGTAAATTATATCTCTAAAACTAATGATTGAAATGAACAATAAACTTATAGATCAATGTTTTTTACACTTTTGGATCGTTACATGTAAAATTAAATGTATATCAAGATTGAAAAGTTTCAAATAAGAAATTAATATATTTTAACACTCAGTTACTTAGTAATGTTCTCTAACGACGAAAGTCTCACGCTCGGCAATAATTCTTTCTTTAGGGATACTGACAAAAGCGTTGCAGTATTTTTACGGAATAAAATGAAGTTTTCAGTGAAACCATTTACACTTTTATAGTCTACTTATTTAAGTATTTAAAAAATAATAATCATCCAAAGGTGATCTGGAAAACAATGTAGGTATCACTGAATAATCTCGCTGCCATTCATGCTATCCTGACTTTAACAATCCTTACGGAAAATAGTGTCGTTTTTCCAGATGTCTGTTTTGTTAAACAAGTTTGTCATCCAATTAATTAGAATAATCTAATTGTGCTTTTGTTTCGTTGAGTGAAAATTCAACATTTTTGTTCTATATAATGTAAGATCAGTGTACATGGTGACAGTGAGTGACAATGCACTTGTGTTTAAACAAATATTTCTTCAATTGTGTACACATGTGATATCAAGAAGAAGTAATATAATTATTTGTGTCACTATCAAACAAATAATAATTCGCAGTGAAAGTAAAAAAAAGCATCAGGTGCAATTAATTGAGATAAGATATCTCAAAAACTATTGACTGTTTTTATATGATAACTGGAACAGTCATGGTTGCCATCTTTCTTTTATCAGTGAAATAAGTGTCTCCAAATAACGATATATACAGGTGTAACAGTTTGATTATGTGCATTTTACCTCAAATCACATTTATGTGTTATATATGCATTATAATTTGTTTTTATATAACGTACTTTTGCATTCTTGGTTAAAACCTAGAATAATTAAAATTATTTTGAAATACTTTCCTTTCTCAATACTTATTTTTTTTTTACGAATGTGGATAGTATAATTAATTATTTACTAAGACCATAAACTTTTATTTGATTGTGCATAAATTTGAAATATTATTTTATAAATTATAATGAAAATGAGAAAACATGACAAATATGATTTATCGAAATTATCTCGAAGTAAACATTTACTTCAAATAACTGTCATTGAAATAGGAAGCTTTCACAATTGTATGTACTAAGAATTACCATATGTTCGTTTGTCAAATGATAGAAAATTAATGTCAAGATATAATTCAAAAGGGATTGATAATGCATATCATTTTGTGTTGACAATGCGAAATAAATTCGACATAACGTATGTTTAAAGTAATTGATTTTACCAAAACACATTACGTTATTTGTGACGGAACTATGAATATCTTATGAGGATGTTTTATGCTTAAAGTTTGCAGTAAGTAAAGAATTATGCTTATTGAATTTGTCCTAAAAAATAAAAAATGCTTCTTGGTATCTACTAACTAGAATATGTAGTTGGATGAACATATTAAATTTATTATCATGCTTAAAATTTTAAAACTAGACATATTATCATGTTAATGAAAACAAGCTGGAAATTGTACGTCAAACGTGACAAATGATGTGCGTTCGTACTGTAGTCTATATAAATATTTAGATCTTGATGATTTTTAATTCTGTGAAATGAATGATATCGTCTGCAGATTAATTTCTGTAATAGAATAAGTATCTCGGTCGCTTGACTATTAAACTTCGGAAGCTCCTATAACAAGAAAGCACCGATTTAAAAAAAAAATTCAAATTTCTTAATACATATTTTTATTAATATCTCCTAAAGTTTTGATTCGATTTTAATAAAATTTGAAATGTCTCAACAAAATTCTGCAAAGATAATATATCTTAAATTTCAAACCATTCGGTTGGGTAGTTTTTGCGTTGTTATATGCGGACGGACGGACAGACAGACGGACAGACGGACAGACAGACGGACGGACCAAGCGACGACAATAGGTGCTACGTATGTATATAATTACGAACGCACCTAAAAAGCGCATTAAATTTACACATGAAAGAAATATTCGGTTTGTAATCATATTTTAAATTTGAATATTGCAGGATTTTTTTTTATTTATAAGAATATTTTTGTGAGGATAAATGGCAAAATTTTGCGAACACTACCTTTTAAGTGGTCCTCCTATCAAAGGGGATTTATTACAAGTTACTGCTAATATACCTGAAATTATTCGACAATGTATACAGTGATATTTTTGAACACTGCGACTATTTAAAATATTAACACTATTCCTTAATCATTGTTTAATTCTGCCAGTTGTTCTCCTATTATTTTATTTCAACAAAATACTTTATATTACTTTCTGTATTCGTCGCTGTTTTATTCATAGGGTAGAGTTTTTTTTTTTTTTTCACAATTTTCAATCAACCTCTAGGAATATTGCTATATGATTTTTAACATACCTTAAAATACGTATGTGGCGTCTGTAAATACCCTGTGTAAGGTACTAATACTTGAAACAGTGTTTGTCAATATGGTGAATAGACAAACGATCATTTCATGTATACTATTGACACAATAGCTTAACTTTACAAATGATGAATGTTCGATCGGCTGATCAATGTAAACATAATAAATGAACAATATCTTCTTCAGGAATCAAATTCTTTATAATGTTTTATAACCGCAGCTTATTCAAGACATAAAATATCAAGACAAAGACATACGTGGAAATTGACCAAGCTGAACAGATCTATACAATTAATAATAGCCTTTTAAAAATCAGTGTTAGGCTTAAACTCTTTGTGATATTTATGCTCTCTTCTTCTGATAAATTAAAAAAAATATTTTTAAGTCGATAAAAATTTCGTTAAATAAGAAACTGTTTATTTTAAGTTTTAAAAATGTATGAATTGTTAGTAACTCAAAACAATGTATGTAAATTATTTGTATTCATCTGCTCAATTGAAGCATGGTAATTGAACATTACCAACTTGCGTTATAAAATTTTTAGTCAAGACAAAGAAAATCTTTGCCAATTATTCAAGACTTACTAAGAAATTGACTAAGCTTTTCAAATCTATGCAATAATTAATACTATTTTAAAAATGAGTGTTTGGCTTGAAGTTTCTTTTGAAATTTATGCTCTCTTCAACTGATAAATTTAAAAATGTTTTTAAATCGATATATGTTTCGTAAACTAAGAAATTGTTTATTCTAAAGTTTAAAAATATATGTTGTTGTTGCTGTTGTGGCTTATCCTCCAACTGTCTGACGAAGTCAGACAAGATCCAATATTCCGTTAATCCTTAGAAAGTCCAGAACCAGAAGGGGGAAGCATATAAGTCTTCTCTGGAAAGACCTAAGCAGTCCAGGATGTGTTCAGCAGAGGCCTGTTGAGCTTGACATTTAGTGCAGATTTTAAATATCTTTCTGCCCTCAAAGAACGAGAGACTTTTTGTGTGTCCACTTGCCAATCTTGAAATCGCCGTTCGAGAGGCTCTGTGACAGTTGATAGCGAACGAAGAGCCCGGCTCTTTGCCCGCGTACCAGTGGTGACTGGGAGGGACCTTCCACTCCTTTGAAATGTCAGATTTAACTTTAGATTGATGCTCTGAGTAGGTAAGGGCTGAAGAGGAGGATATAGATTGACAACAACCCTCCTTGGCCAAGCGATCAGCTTGCTCATTGCCATGAATGTCTCCGTGGGATGGAATCCAGTGAAAATGAACATCATGGAGCTTTGAAATAATTTTAAGTTTAAGAAAGATGGAAATACTAGTTTTTTCTCCAACAGTAATCCAATTGTGAAGGTGTTGAAGGGAGCTGCGACTGTCTGAAAGAATCCAGAGGTCTCCGAAGTCCCGCTTGCTGAGAATAGCCTCTAGGCCTTGTTCAATTGCAATAAGCTCGCTTTTAAATACCGAAGAGAAATCAGGGTTACGGAGACTGATGGACAAAATTTGCTCTCGTTTCTCAATGTAGATCATTGTCGAAGGTCAGGTCGTCCAATTTACTGCCATCCGTATATAATTTTATGGCGTTATCAGGGATCTCATTAATAACTTCTAATTCCAACTGCCTGAGATGAGCTGGTATAAGGTCCTTCTTAGTGACCGGAGCGGAAAAGCCGAAGTGGAAATGGACTCTGGGAAGTCCCTCTGAAAGACTCAGAAAAGATTTTAAGGAGTGGGGCTCAACCCCACTATAAGATAAGTGCAGGAGTTCAACATGACTGAATGGGCTGTTTTTCTTCAGTCGCTGATTATTACGCCAGTTGTTTAGGTATAGAGACGTTTTGTTATGTTGACCATAGCTAGAAAGTTTGTTGAAATATTTGGTGAGGTTAGCCTTTCTTCTAGTTTGGAGAGGTTGTAAGTCAACTTCATAGAGAACTATCTCTTTAGGACAGCTACGATAAAGGAACAAATATATGTATTACCAGTAAATCAAATCAATGTAAATAAAACATGTTTATTCAGAAAATCCATTAAAATGTTTAGATATTGTTTTGTGGATTCATTTTGGATGTGCGATAGACCACTGCTTTATATTACTAAAAATAACAATGCAAAACAAAATGGGCAAAAAATACAGAGTGTTTTTACAAATTTTTAAAATGATTTTGGGAATGCTTTATTTAATGCTTAAAATGAAAAGAAAACTTTTTTAGATGTTTTTTTCTGATAACCTGGTTTTTGATGATAACAAAAACTTATCTCAGCATAGTAAAGGAACAACAGTTCGTATGAATGTTGTGCGTATGAATATGTTGAAACTTTATATATGCAAAACCCTTGTGAGTTTTCATTTTTTCGAGGCATACAAAGGTAGATTTCGCTTGAAAGTGTAACTGATGTATTTGTATATGTGCAGTTACACTGTTTGAAATCACTGGGATAATAAAAAAATTGAATTCCACCTATAACTGTGGGACGTAAAACATTCTCCTGGTAGTATGATGAGTTGATTTTAATGTTTTTACCACGGTTTTAAGTTTTTATTTCCCATTGTAAAAGAAACCTGCGACAATCATAAAGCCTTTACATAAACTATCTTTTCAAAACCAGGTTTGGATATTTTTTTCTTTTTCACAATTTCAATAGTCAATATACTTTTTAGCTCACAGGCTATCAAAGCCTGAGAGCTAATGTGCCCGCCGATTCTGTATGTACGTATGTATGTATGTACGTATGTATGCACGTAACGCAATAACTCTTGATAGAAATAACCGTTTTGCTTCAAATTTTGTTTATTGGTTCATTGTGATAACGCGCTTCCCTGATTAGTTTTGGTGGTGCATTGGTTAAGTATAAAGGGGGGGAATGTGGGACTAACTCCCCCTTAAAATAGATAAATGAGTTTTTCATGCAAAATTATTCCATTTTCTTCAAATTTAGTATATATGTTCATTGTAATAAGGCTCTTCTCTGATTAGATTTGATGGTTCATTTGTTATATATAAAGGGGAGAATGGGGGATGTCCCCCCTTAATATATTGTCGATTTCTTTATTTTTCGAGGAGGAAGAGTATAATATACAATTAGTGTGAAAAGCCTGTGAGCTCAATGCCCTCAGTTTAACTGGGCAGTTTACTTTTTTATTTGTTACAGCCTTTTAGGAAACTTATGTTTCATCAAGGACAGCAAAGTATTTCCTTTTACAGGGCTGACACTGGCGGTTATTTTTATATTCTATCCGAAACACTCTTTTAAAAAAATAAATTTTGTAGTATATTTCTCTTGCACATGTTGTCAAAATGAATGTGAAAAAAATTTTGTTTTGAGAAAGTGGTGCGAGATAGAATTAAAAAATAGTCGCCAATGGCAGACCTCCATTTATCTCCTACTAAATGTTTTTCATACAGCTCTCTACAATGTGTCTTGCATTGAAAGAAATGTGTCGGTAAAACCCTTTTAGCTTTATATCTTTTAATTTTTTAGGTGTTAATCATTGTTTCTTACTTTATTTATTAATGATACGCACGCATTGGTATTGCAGTCATGAAGTGTTTGTAGACTTTGCAATTTCCTGCATTAGCCAATTTTCTCTGGTTACCAGCCCTTTTATTTCAGAAACATTTGAAATAGTACGAATATTTTTGGGGGTACTGATTTAGAGTCGTCCTTCTATGCAGAAAGATTGACAGACAGGATTTACCTTTACGATTAATAATGTTGATTATTTTGCATTTATAATTTTTTATACTATGTGTTACACAATGTTGTCTAATTACAGTTTGAAATAAGTAATAAAGTAAATAATATACGTAACATAACTGAAATAAATAATAAAATAAAGCATTTCCGTCATTACTTTTTCGAATGTTTTCAAATTTAAAATAATAAACATAAAAACATTTATTTCGTGTAAATACAATAAACTGAGAAAATTAGATTTTTCCTCTGATATGAAGATTTGATTTCTTTTACTGTAATATAAACACATGTGAATAAGAATAATACATTTAATATTTATTCTTTAATTTCCAACAACATTTTATGAATATAATATATATATATACAATATTATACGTACTTAATATTCAATTATATCTAACACAACATCAAATAATCTCTACTTAAAACTCTACCTCGAATTTTATTTTTATTACGATTACACAGGAATTAATATAATGCCATATACATTTTTAATTATTTTTCTATATATGTCAATTTTCGTAAATCAGTTTATCAATAAAAATATTTCAATTTAATTGTTTTTTTTTCAAACATTCATTCTACCAGTCATCTTACCATTTTTCAAAATATAATAGAAATCAGTTTAATCACTTACGCCTTACAACTAATCTTAACTGAATAACAAAAGTAATCAAATCAGTGTTCCTGAACTTAATGTTGTCATCAATTTTCAAATACTTTAATTGAAACCATAAAGTAGTCATTCAGATATTAAATTGCAGATTAGGAACCGAACGTCAGAATCACACATAACAATGTCTAGCATCAAAACGTATTTGTATCGCTCATGTTAGAAATTAGGACACTTTAATACTAATTAGACGGTTTATAAACAGACTTTAGAAAGCTGATTTATCGATTAGAGACACAATTAGGAGAATTCCAAGTATTGTTGTAGAAAGAGATGTAGCCTTGTTACATAGGTATAAAATAAAGCGGTATAGTTTATTTTACGTTTTTAATAAATCTGGAAAATATCCATTTATGACGTTATGAAAATAATATTATTTAAAACGAATTTTAGATTAATTGTACATGTTGTAGTATAGATTCTTATAAATTGTGAATTTATGAATAATATGCAGAATGTTCTGTGTGTATACATCATAAATAATTCTTAAGTATATACATCTTTAAACATTAGTGAGTTATGCATAGAGTTGCAAAGGCTAGAATAACCCCGGTTTAAACCTGGGAATAAACCGGGCTTTTTGAGAATAAACCGGGTGTTTTGGGAATAAACTAGGTCTTTGGGGAATAAACCTAGGGAAAAACCCGGGAAAAACCGTGTCTATTGGAAATAAACCTGGGAATAAACTAGTTTTTTTGCAACTCTAGTTATACATGCTATGTGTTAGTACATTTGTTAGAAATTTGCTACGACATAGTTTTTCAGAGATTTTGATGACTACTCTGATGACTACATATCAATGTACTCAAATATTCGCGTGTTTATTCAGGAAATGACAAGTTAAGATTTCATCGATAGTCGATCTCGATATATGAACAATAGTAAGTTGTGTTTGAAAATATCCAAGTCAGTATTAATTTTTAATTGATATACAAAGTGTTTTATGTGTTGTTTTTGAGTGTCGTGAATATGGTGTATTAAAAGTTAGTTTATATAATACATATGAAGTTTAAATTTATCGTCTCTAAAATTGTACTTATTTTCAAAAAAAGAATGTCACAGATAAAGATCAAGTTAGTAGATAATATTGGTTTGTTCTGTTTTAAAATAAATCTAAGGGGACAAATAATTTTTTTAGTTGAGTAAAATTGAGAAAACTTAGTAAATCATGTTTGTAGAATCATGTTTTTAATTGTAGAGAAATAATTTTACAAATCTTTTATTAGTTAGCCTAAGTTCATTTCTAAAGTCTGATAAGTATGTTTTACTTATAATTAAAATATTGACAGTTGAGTTTTCTAATTTTAACTACTTCCCATCAAGCTGTGAATCCATATTTCTAGTGCAAGAAACAGTGCTATTTCGTAAATTCAAGTTTTTCATTGTATCGTCATTGTTCTTACCATCCCTTGCCCACCGTTTATCTACAGTTCACCACTTCGTCCTATTTCGCGATTACAGGCTTGCTCAGCTTCTACTGAATTTGTTATTTTATTTTGATACCTCAATAAAAAGGACCAAGAGGGACATTTATACTCTACAGACTTTCCTAGTCTCATCATCCCTTCTCGGGCAGTTCGTTGAATGATGTCCAATAATCATGTTTATGTCAGAGACTTTAACAAGCTCAATTAAAGATGTAAAGTTATATTAAAAATTTAATATTCATGCATTTTCATTGTATAAGGCTTTTCTTTCAGTTATGTTTATGATATTTGTAGTTTATAGAGAATTGTATTTAATAAATAACAATAAATATCAATATTATGTTGAAATTTACAAAAAGTGATAACGCACGTTATTTATTCCTTCTCGATTTCTCCTGTCACAGCAAAAACTAAATGAGCACGGTGCATACACCTTTAGTTAGCATTTTCTAAAAATTAAGTTAATTTATTTTTTGCTGTATTAAAATTCGTCTATATTTTCGATTATTGAGCTTGAAAATAAAATAAAATATATGTTTATTTTCATTCTTGAATCTATGAACGTTTAAAAAATCTTTACCGGAATCATTGTAAACTTTAAAACAAATCTACGAAGGTAAATTCAATTAAAATTATAAGGTAACATTTAAATTTTAAATATAATAAATAAATAATGTATCCGAAAATTAAAGTAATTTAGGTTTTGTTTAAACAGTCATTATGGAATCAATATTTGTCATTACGAGAATTTAGGTAAAATTATGTTATTACAAATACTACGTACATTCATTTCGCAAAATGTCGGGTAAAGCACATGCGAATCCCTTTTAGTAAAAAAAATATATATAAATGAAAATACAGATATAAAATTCTTGGAGCTATTTGCCAGATAATAGAATGTAGTTATGAATTAATTTTTATTTCTGTGAATAAACCTAATTTAATTGACACATTATTCAACAACGCCGCCAAATAAATTTTGCATTTTAAAAAAAGCATTTTGAAGTAATATGTATTCTTTTTGTTAATTCTATGTTGTTGAAAAAAATTTATATTTTTAGAATTTTATCCGTTTTTTTTACTAATTCACTATTTTTACTACATGAAAACTGTACAAACCTAAGCAATGTATGGGGGCTCATAAGGCATGTTTTTTGTCCCAAATGAGTTGAATCTTTAAGTACGTGGGGGGATTGTTTTAATATAAAGACCCGGGTGACGCAATCTATGAGCCATCGTTTTTCAAATTATAAAAAATTAACTTTTAATGAGATTCTTTTGTTAATGCAATCAGCAGCAGTGGAATAAACGTATTAAACACGACATTATTAAAAAAACTAATTTAATTTGAATTAATATAACACGCGTGATTTGTAGTAACATAAAGACATGGGAGACGTACTCCATGTGCCAACGCCTTTTACAGCCTGAATACCAAATTTCGATGCTAAATAATAATATTTTTTATGTCTAATTTTAGTATAAAAATAACAGACATCGTATTTATACAGAAAGAAAAAAAGTAGAACAAAAAACATAAAAGTACTCGAGGCGTATTCCTCACACCAATAAAAATAACTAAAAAGCGAAGAAAAAATTCTGAAAGTCTACTGGAGGAAAACTGTACCGTAGATGTTAATCACGTAATTTTTCTAGAATTCGCAACTGTTTTTTTTTCCTCTGTGGCGCACTTAGTACGGCGCCGATGTTTTTAAGTTTTAATATCTTTAAACAGTGGATGTGTGAAATGATATCATAAGATATAAAGAAACAAATAAATTTGTTCAAAACCATTTAATTAAAATCTACCCTCTTAAAATCCGTGCGCGTATCTATCTATGTAACCTCAAAAACTCGGTTATAGTTGGAAGCAATTTAACAACTATTTCCTGAGGATGACCATAGAAGTTGGTCTAAACGTTGATGTTTTTAATTTGATTTGAATGTATGCATAAGTTTTAAACTTGACATTTGTATACACAATTTAGTAAATTTGTGATATTTTATTCTCACGTCTTTAATGTAGTGAAATATTGAGTTCAATATTTTTTAAATCAAATAAATGCTAACGATTTAAAGAGAAGTAAACTACCTTTTATTATTATTATTATTATCTACCCTCTTAAAATCCGTGCGCGTATCTATCTATGTAACCTCAAAAACTCGGTTATAGTTGGAAGCAATTTAACAACTATTTCCTGAGGATGACCATAGAAGTTGGTCTAAACGTTGATGTTTTTAATTTGATTTGAATGTATGCATAAGTTTTAAACTTGACATTTGTATACACCATTTAGTAAATTTGTGATATTTTATTCTCACGTCTTTAATGTAGTGAAATATTGAGTTCAATATTTTTTAAATCAAATAAATGCTAACGATTTAAAGAGAAGTAAACTACCTTTTATTATTATTATTATTATCTACCCTCTTAAAATCCGTGCGCGTATCTATCTATGTAACCTCAAAAACTCGGTTATAGTTGGAAGCAATTTAACAACTATTTCCTGAGGATGACCATAGAAGTTGGTCTAAACGTTGATGTTTTTAATTTGATTTGAATGTATGCATAAGTTTTAAACTTGACATTTGTATACACCATTTAGTAAATTTGTGATATTTTATTCTCACGTCTTTAATGTAGTGAAATATTGAGTTCAATATTTTTTAAATCAAATAAATGCTAACGATTTAAAGAGAAGTAAACTATCTTTTATTATTATTATTATTATCTACCCTCTTAAAATCCGTGCGCGTATCTATCTATGTAACCTCAAAAACTCGGTTATAGTTGGAAGCAATTTAACAACTATTTCCTGAGGATGACCATAGAAGTTGGTCTAAACGTTGATGTTTTTAATTTGATTTGAATGTATGCATAAGTTTTAAACTTGACATTTGTATACACCATTTAGTAAATTTGTGATATTTTATTCTCACTTCTTTAATGTAGTGAAATATTGAGTTCAATATTTATTTAAATCAAATAAATGCTAACGATTTAAAGAGAAGTAAACTACCTTTTATTATTATTATTATTATCTACCCTCTTAAAATCCGTGCGCGTATCTATCTATGTAACCTCAAAAACTCGGTTATAGTTGGAAGCAATTTAACAACTATTTCCTGAGGATGACCATAGAAGTTGGTCTAAACGTTGATGTTTTTAATTTGATTTGAATGTATGCATAAGTTTTAAACTTGACATTTGTATACACCATTTAGTAAATTTGTGATATTTTATTCTCACGTCTTTAATGTAGTGAAATATTGAGTTCAATATTTTTTAAATCAAATAAATGCTAACGATTTAAAGAGCAGTAAACTACCTTTTATTATTATTATTATTATCTACCCTCTTAAAATCCGTGCGCGTATCTATCTATGTAACCTCAAAAACTCGGTTATAGTTGGAAGCAATTTAACAACTATTTCCTGAGGATGACCATAGAAGTTGGTCTAAACGTTGATGTTTTTAATTTGATTTGAATGTATGCATAAGTTTTAAACTTGACATTTGTATACACCATTTAGTAAATTTGTGATATTTTATTCTCACTTCTTTAATGTAGTGAAATATTGAGTTCAATATTTTTTAAATCAAATAAATGCTAACGATTTAAAGAGAAGTAAACTATCTTTTATTATTATTATTATTATCTACCCTCTTAAAATCCGTGCGCGTATCTATCTATGTAACCTCAAAAACTCGGTTATAGTTGGAAGCAATTTAACAACTATTTCCTGAGGATGACCATAGAAGTTGGTATAAACGTTGATGTTTTTAATTTGATTTGAATGTATGCATAAGTTTTAAACTTGACATTTGTATACACCATTTAGTAAATTTGTGATATTTTATTCTCACGTCTTTAATGTAGTGAAATATTGAGTTCAATATTTTTTAAATCAAATAAATGCTAACGATTTAAAGAGAAGTAAACTATCTTTTATTATTATTATTATTATCTACCCTCTTAAAATCCGTGCGCGTATCTATCTATGTAACCTCAAAAACTCGGTTATAGTTGGAAGCAATTTAACAACTATTTCCTGAGGATGACCATAGAAGTTGGTCTAAACGTTGATGTTTTTAATTTGATTTGAATGTATGCATAAGTTTTAAACTTAACATTTGTATACACAATTTAGTAAATTTGTGATATTTTATTCTCACGTCTTTAATGTAGTGAAATATTGAGTTCAATATTTTTTAAATCAAATAAATGCTAACGATTTAAAGAGAAGTAAACTACCTTTTATTATTATTATTATTATCTACCCTCTTAAAATCCGTGCGCGTATCTATCTATGTAACCTCAAAAACTCGGTTATAGTTGGAAGCAATTTAACAACTATTTCCTGAGGATGACCATAGAAGTTGGTCTAAACGTTGATGTTTTTAATTTGATTTGAATGTATGCATAAGTTTTAAACTTGACATTTGTATACACCATTTAGTAAATTTGTGATATTTTATTCTCACGTCTTTAATGTAGTGAAATATTGAGTTCAATATTTTTTAAATCAAATAAATGCTAACGATTTAAAGAGAAGTAAACTACCTTTTATTATTATTATTATTATCTACCCTCTTAAAATCCGTGCGCGTATCTATCTATGTAACCTCAAAAACTCGGTTATAGTTGGAAGCAATTTAACAACTATTTCCTGAGGATGACCATAGAAGTTGGTCTAAACGTTGATGTTTTTAATTTGATTTGAATGTATGCATAAGTTTTAAACTTGACATTTGTATACACAATTTAGTAAATTTGTGATATTTTATTCTCACGTCTTTAATGTAGTGAAATATTGAGTTCAATATTTTTTAAATCAAATAAATGCTAACGATTTAAAGAGAAGTAAACTATCTTTTATTATTATTATTATTATCTACCCTCTTAAAATCCGTGCGCGTATCTATCTATGTAACCTCAAAAACTCGATTATAGTTGGAAGCAATTTAACAACTATTTCCTGAGGATGACCATAGAAGTTGGTCTAAACGTTGATGTTTTTAATTTGATTTGAATGTATGCATAAGTTTTAAACTTGACATTTGTATACACAATTTAGTAAATTTGTGATATTTTATTCTCACGTCTTTAATGTAGTGAAATATTGAGTTCAATATTTTTTAAATCAAATAAATGCTAACGATTTAAAGAGAAGTAAACTACCTTTTATTATTATTATTATTATCTACCCTCTTAAAATCCGTGCGCGTATCTATCTATGTAACCTCAAAAACTCGGTTATAGTTGGAAGCAATTTAACAACTATTTCCTGAGGATGACCATAGAAGTTGGTCTAAACGTTGATGTTTTTAATTTGATTTGAATGTATGCATAAGTTTTAAACTTGACATTTGTATACACCATTTAGTAAATTTGTGATATTTTATTCTCACGTCTTTAATGTAGTGAAATATTGAGTTCAATATTTTTTAAATCAAATAAATGCTAACGATTTAAAGAGAAGTAAACTACCTTTTATTATTATTATTATTATCTACCCTCTTAAAATCCGTGCGCGTATCTATCTATGTAACCTCAAAAACTCGGTTATAGTTGGAAGCAATTTAACAACTATTTCCTGAGGATGACCATAGAAGTTGGTCTAAACGTTGATGTTTTTAATTTGATTTGAATGTATGCATAAGTTTTAAACTTGACATTTGTATACACAATTTAGTAAATTTGTGATATTTTATTCTCACGTCTTTAATGTAGTGAAATATTGAGTTCAATATTTTTTAAATCAAATAAATGCTAACGATTTAAAGAGAAGTAAACTATCTTTTATTATTATTATTATTATCTACCCTCTTAAAATCCGTGCGCGTATCTATCTATGTAACCTCAAAAACTCGGTTATAGTTGGAAGCAATTTAACAACTATTTCCTGAGGATGACCATAGAAGTTGGTCTAAACGTTGATGTTTTTAATTTGATTTGAATGTATGCATAAGTTTTAAACTTGACATTTGTATACACCATTTAGTAAATTTGTGATATTTTATTCTCACGTCTTTAATGTAGTGAAATATTGAGTTCAATATTTTTTAAATCAAATAAATGCTAACGATTTAAAGAGAAGTAAACTATCTTTTATTATTATTATTATTATCTACCCTCTTAAAATCCGTGCGCGTATCTATCTATGTAACCTCAAAAACTCGGTTATAGTTGGAAGCAATTTAACAACTATTTCCTGAGGATGACCATAGAAGTTGGTCTAAACGTTGATGTTTTTAATTTGATTTGAATGTATGCATAAGTTTTAAACTTGACATTTGTATACACAATTTAGTAAATTTGTGATATTTTATTCTCACGTCTTTAATGTAGTGAAATATTGAGTTCAATATTTTTAAATCAAATAAATGCTAACGATTTAAAGAGAAGTAAACTACCTTTTATTATTATTATTATTATCTACCCTCTTAAAATCCGTGCGCGTATCTATCTATGTAACCTCAAAAACTCGGTTATAGTTGGAAGCAATTTAACAACTATTTCCTGAGGATGACCATAGAAGTTGGTCTAAACGTTGATGTTTTTAATTTGATTTGAATGTATGCATAAGTTTTAAACTTGACATTTGTATACACCATTTAGTAAATTTGTGATATTTTATTCTCACGTCTTTAATGTAGTGAAATATTGAGTTCAATATTTTTTAAATCAAATAAATGCTAACGATTTAAAGAGAAGTAAACTACCTTTTATTATTATTATTATTATCTACCCTCTTAAAATCCGTGCGCGTATCTATCTATGTAACCTCAAAAACTCGGTTATAGTTGGAAGCAATTTAACAACTATTTCCTGAGGATGACCATAGAAGTTGGTCTAAACGTTGATGTTTTTAATTTGATTTGAATGTATGCATAAGTTTTAAACTTGACATTTGTATACACAATTTAGTAAATTTGTGATATTTTATTCTCACGTCTTTAATGTAGTGAAATATTGAGTTCAATATTTTTTAAATCAAATAAATGCTAACGATTTAAAGAGAAGTAAACTACCTTTTATTATTATTATTATTATCTACCCTCTTAAAATCCGTGCGCGTATCTATCTATGTAACCTCAAAAACTCGGTTATAGTTGGAAGCAATTTAACAACTATTTCCTGAGGATGGCCATAGAAGTTGGTCTAAACGTTGATGTTTTTAATTTGATTTGAATGTATGCATACGTTTTAAACTTGACATTTGTATACACCATTTAGTAAATTTGTGATATTTTATTCTCACGTCTTTAATGTAGTGAAATATTGAGTTCAATATTTTTGAAATCAAATAAATGCTAACGATTTAAAGAGAAGCAAACTACCTTTTATTATTATTATTATTATCTACCCTCTTAAAATCCGTGCGCGTATCTATCTATGTAACCTCAAAAACTCGGTTATAGTTGGAAGCAATTTAACAACTATTTCCTGAGGATGACCATAGAAGTTGGTCTAAACGTTGATGTTTTTAATTTGATTTGAATGTATGCATAAGTTTTAAACTTGACATTTGTATACACCATTTAGTAAATTTGTGATATTTTATTCTCACGTCTTTAATGTAGTGAAATATTGAGTTCAATATTTTTTAAATCAAATAAATGCTAACGATTTAAAGAGAAGTAAACTACCTTTTATTATTATTATTATTATCTACCCTCTTAAAATCCGTGCGCGTATCTATCTATGTAACCTCAAAAACTCGGTTATAGTTGGAAGCAATTTAACAACTATTTCCTGAGGATGACCATAGAAGTTGGTCTAAACGTTGATGTTTTTAATTTGATTTGAATGTATGCATAAGTTTTAAACTTGACATTTGTATACACCATTTAGTAAATTTGTGATATTTTATTCTCACGTCTTTAATGTAGTGAAATATTGAGTTCAATATTTTTTAAATCAAATAAATGCTAACGATTTAAAGAGAAGTAAACTATCTTTTATTATTATTATTATTATCTACCCTCTTAAAATCCGTGCGCGTATCTATCTATGTAACCTCAAAAACTCGGTTATAGTTGGAAGCAATTTAACAACTATTTCCTGAGGATGACCATAGAAGTTGGTCTAAACGTTGATGTTTTTAATTTGATTTGAATGTATGCATAAGTTTTAAACTTGACATTTGTATACACAATTTAGTAAATTTGTGATATTTTATTCTCACGTCTTTAATGTAGTGAAATATTGAGTTCAATATTTTTTAAATCAAATAAATGCTAACGATTTAAAGAGAAGTAAACTACCTTTTATTATTATTATTATTATCTACCCTCTTAAAATCCGTGCGCGTATCTATCTATGTAACCTCAAAAACTCGGTTATAGTTGGAAGCAATTTAACAACTATTTCCTGAGGATGGCCATAGAAGTTGGTCTAAACGTTGATGTTTTTAATTTGATTTGAATGTATGCATAAGTTTTAAACTTGACATTTGTATACACCATTTAGTAAATTTGTGATATTTTATTCTCACGTCTTTAATGTAGTGAAATATTGAGTTCAATATTTTTGAAATCAAATAAATGCTAACGATTTAAAGAGAAGCAAACTACCTTTTATTATTATTATTATTATCTACCCTCTTAAAATCCGTGCGCGTATCTATCTATGTAACCTCAAAAACTCGGTTATAGTTGGAAGCAATTTAACAACTATTTCCTGAGGATGACCATAGAAGTTGGTCTAAACGTTGATGTTTTTAATTTGATTTGAATGTATGCATAAGTTTTAAACTTGGCATTTGTATACACCATTTAGTAAATTTGTGATATTTTATTCTCACATCTTTAATGTAGTGAAATATTGAGTTCAATATTTTTTAAATCAAATAAATGCTAACGATTTAAAGAGAAGTAAACTACCTTTTATTATTATTATTATTATCTACCCTCTTAAAATCCGTGCGCGTATCTATCTATGTAACCTCAAAAACTCGGTTATAGTTGGAAGCAATTTAACAACTATTTCCTGAGGATGACCATAGAAGTTGGTCTAAACGTTGATGTTTTTAATTTGATTTGAATGTATGCATAAGTTTTAAACTTGACATTTGTATACACCATTTAGTAAATTTGTGATATTTTATTCTCACGTCTTTAATGTAGTGAAATATTGAGTTCAATATTTTTTAAATCAAATAAATGCTAACGATTTAAAGAGAAGTAAACTATCTTTTATTATTATTATTATTATCTACCCTCTTAAAATCCGTGCGCGTATCTATCTATGTAACCTCAAAAACTCGGTTATAGTTGGAAGCAATTTAACAACTATTTCCTGAGGATGACCATAGAAGTTGGTCTAAACGTTGATGTTTTTAATTTGATTTGAATGTATGCATAAGTTTTAAACTTGACATTTGTATACACCATTTAGTAAATTTGTGATATTTTATTCTCACTTCTTTAATGTAGTGAAATATTGAGTTCAATATTTTTTTTAATCAAATAAATGCTAACGATTTAAAGAGAAGTAAACTACCTTTTATTATTATTATTATTATCTACCCTCTTAAAATCCGTGCGCGTATCTATCTATGTAACCTCAAAAACTCGGTTATAGTTGGAAGCAATTTAACAACTATTTCCTGGGGATGACCATAGAAGTTGGTCTAAACGTTGATGTTTTTAATTTGATTTGAATGTATGCATAAGTTTTAAACTTGACATTTGTATACACCATTTAGTAAATTTGTGATATTTTATTCTCACGTCTTTAATGTAGTGAAATATTGAGTTCAATATTTTTTAAATCAAATAAATGCTAACGATTTAAAGAGCAGTAAACTACCTTTTATTATTATTATTATTATCTACCCTCTTAAAATCCGTGCGCGTATCTATCTATGTAACCTCAAAAACTCGGTTATAGTTGGAAGCAATTTAACAACTATTTCCTGAGGATGACCATAGAAGTTGGTCTAAACGTTGATGTTTTTAATTTGATTTGAATGTATGCATAAGTTTTAAACTTGACATTTGTATACACCATTTAGTAAATTTGTGATATTTTATTCTCACTTCTTTAATGTAGTGAAATATTGAGTTCAATATTTTTTAAATCAAATAAATGCTAACGATTTAAAGAGAAGTAAACTATCTTTTATTATTATTATTATTATCTACCCTCTTAAAATCCGTGCGCGTATCTATCTATGTAACCTCAAAAACTCGGTTATAGTTGGAAGCAATTTAACAAATATTTCCTGAGGATGACCATAGAAGTTGGTCTAAACGTTGATGTTTTTAATTTGATTTGAATGTATGCATAAGTTTTAAACTTGACATTTGTATACACCATTTAGTAAATTTGTGATATTTTATTCTCACGTCTTTAATGTAGTGAAATATTGAGTTCAATATTTTTTAAATCAAATAAATGATAACGATTTAAAGAGAAGTAAACTATCTTTTATTATTATTATTATTATCTACCCTCTTAAAATCCGTGCGCGTATCTATCTATGTAACCTCAAAAACTCGGTTATAGTTGGAAGCAATTTAACAACTATTTCCTGAGGATGACCATAGAAGTTGGTCTAAACGTTGATGTTTTTAATTTGATTTGAATGTATGCATAAGTTTTAAACTTGACATTTGTATACACAATTTAGTAAATTTGTGATATTTTATTCTCACGTCTTTAATGTAGTGAAATATTGAGTTCAATATTTTTTAAATCAAATAAATGCTAACGATTTAAAGAGAAGTAAACTACCTTTTATTATTATTATTATTATCTACCCTCTTAAAATCCGTGCACGTATCTATCTATGTAACCTCAAAAACTCGGTTATAGTTGGAAGCAATTTAACAACTATTTCCTGAGGATGACCATAGAAGTTGGTCTAAACGTTGATGTTTTTAATTTGATTTGAATGTATGCATAAGTTTTAAACTTGACATTTGTATACACCATTTAGTAAATTTGTGATATTTTATTCTCACGTCTTTAATGTAGTGAAATATTGAGTTCAATATTTTTTTAAATCAAATAAATGCTAACGATTTAAAGAGAAGTAAACTACCTTTTATTATTATTATTATTATCTACCCTCTTAAAATCCGTGCGCGTATCTATCTATGTAACCTCAAAAACTCGGTTATAGTTGGAAGCAATTTAACAACTATTTCCTGAGGATGACCATAGAAGTTGGTCTAAACGTTGATGTTTTTAATTTGATTTTAATGTATGCATAAGTTTTAAACTTGACATTTGTATACACCATTTAGTAAATTTGTGATATTTTATTCTCACTTCTTTAATGTAGTGAAATATTGAGTTCAATATTTTTTAAATCAAATAAATGCTAACGATTTAAAGAGAAGTAAACTACCTTTTATTATTATTATTATTATCTACCCTCTTAAAATCCGTGCGCGTATCTATCTATGTAACCTCAAAAACTCGGTTATAGTTGGAAGCAATTTAACAACTATTTCCTGAGGATGACCATAGAAGTTGGTCTAAACGTTGATGTTTTTAATTTGATTTGAATGTATGCATAAGTTTTAAACTTGACATTTGTATACACAATTTAGTAAATTTGTGATATTTTATTCTCACGTCTTTAATGTAGTGAAATATTGAGTTCAATATTTTTAAATCAAATAAATGCTAACGATTTAAAGAGAAGTAAACTACCTTTTATTATTATTATTATTATCTACCCTCTTAAAATCCGTGCGCGTATCTATCTATGTAACCTCAAAAACTCGGTTATAGTTGGAAGCAATTTAACAACTATTTCCTGAGGATGACCATAGAAGTTGGTCTAAACGTTGATGTTTTTAATTTGATTTGAATGTATGCATAAGTTTTAAACTTGACATTTGTATACACCATTTAGTAAATTTGTGATATTTTATTCTCACGTCTTTAATGTAGTGAAATATTGAGTTCAATATTTTTTAAATCAAATAAATGCTAACGATTTAAAGAGAAGTAAACTACCTTTTATTATTATTATTATTATCTACCCTCTTAAAATCCGTGCGCGTATCTATCTATGTAACCTCAAAAACTCGGTTATAGTTGGAAGCAATTTAACAACTATTTCCTGAGGATGACCATAGAAGTTGGTCTAAACGTTGATGTTTTTAATTTGATTTGAATGTATGCATAAGTTTTAAACTTGACATTTGTATACACAATTTAGTAAATTTGTGATATTTTATTCTCACGTCTTTAATGTAGTGAAATATTGAGTTCAATATTTTTTAAATCAAATAAATGCTAACGATTTAAAGAGAAGTAAACTACCTTTTATTATTATTATTATTATCTACCCTCTTAAAATCCGTGCGCGTATCTATCTATGTAACCTCAAAAACTCGGTTATAGTTGGAAGCAATTTAACAACTATTTCCTGAGGATGGCCATAGAAGTTGGTCTAAACGTTGATGTTTTTAATTTGATTTGAATGTATGCATACGTTTTAAACTTGACATTTGTATACACCATTTAGTAAATTTGTGATATTTTATTCTCACGTCTTTAATGTAGTGAAATATTGAGTTCAATATTTTTGAAATCAAATAAATGCTAACGATTTAAAGAGAAGCAAACTACCTTTTATTATTATTATTATTATCTACCCTCTTAAAATCCGTGCGCGTATCTATCTATGTAACCTCAAAAACTCGGTTATAGTTGGAAGCAATTTAACAACTATTTCCTGAGGATGACCATAGAAGTTGGTCTAAACGTTGATGTTTTTAATTTGATTTGAATGTATGCATAAGTTTTAAACTTGACATTTGTATACACCATTTAGTAAATTTGTGATATTTTATTCTCACGTCTTTAATGTAGTGAAATATTGAGTTCAATATTTTTAAATCAAATAAATGCTAACGATTTAAAGAGAAGTAAACTACCTTTTATTATTATTATTATTATCTACCCTCTTAAAATCCGTGCGCGTATCTATCTATGTAACCTCAAAAACTCGGTTATAGTTGGAAGCAATTTAACAACTATTTCCTGAGGATGACCATAGAAGTTGGTCTAAACGTTGATGTTTTTAATTTGATTTGAATGTATGCATAAGTTTTAAACTTGACATTTGTATACACCATTTAGTAAATTTGTGATATTTTATTCTCACTTCTTTAATGTAGTGAAATATTGAGTTCAATATTTTTTAAATCAAATAAATGCTAACGATTTAAAGAGAAGTAAACTATCTTTTATTATTATTATTATTATCTACCCTCTTAAAATCCGTGCGCGTATCTATCTATGTAACCTCAAAAACTCGGTTATAGTTGGAAGCAATTTAACAAATATTTCCTGAGGATGACCATAGAAGTTGGTCTAAACGTTGATGTTTTTAATTTGATTTGAATGTATGCATAAGTTTTAAACTTGACATTTGTATACACCATTTAGTAAATTTGTGATATTTTATTCTCACGTCTTTAATGTAGTGAAATATTGAGTTCAATATTTTTTAAATCAAATAAATGATAACGATTTAAAGAGAAGCAAACTACCTTTTATTATTATTATTATTATCTACCCTCTTAAAATCCGTGCGCGTATCTATCTATGTAACCTCAAAAACTCGGTTATAGTTGGAAGCAATTTAACAACTATTTCCTGAGGATGACCATAGAAGTTGGTCTAAACGTTGATGTTTTTAATTTGATTTGAATGTATGCATAAGTTTTAAACTTGACATTTGTATACACCATTTAGTAAATTTGTGATATTTTATTCTCACGTCTTTAATGTAGTGAAATATTGAGTTCAATATTTTTTAAATCAAATAAATGCTAACGATTTAAAGAGAAGTAAACTACCTTTTATTATTATTATTATTATCTACCCTCTTAAAATCCGTGCGCGTATCTATCTATGTAACCTCAAAAACTCGGTTATAGTTGGAAGCAATTTAACAACTATTTCCTGAGGATGACCATAGAAGTTGGTCTAAACGTTGATGTTTTTAATTTGATTTGAATGTATGCATAAGTTTTAAACTTGACATTTGTATACACCATTTAGTAAATTTGTGATATTTTATTCTCACTTCTTTAATGTAGTGAAATATTGAGTTCAATATTTTTTTAAATCAAATAAATGCTAACGATTTAAAGAGAAGTAAACTACCTTTTATTATTATTATTATTATCTACCCTCTTAAAATCCGTGCGCGTATCTATCTATGTAACCTCAAAAACTCGGTTATAGTTGGAAGCAATTTAAGAACTATTTCCTGAGGATGACCATAGAAGTTGGTCTAAACGTTGATGTTTTTAATTTGATTTTAATGTATGCATAAGTTTTAAACTTGACATTTGTATACACCATTTAGTAAATTTGTGATATTTTATTCTCACGTCTTTAATGTAGTGAAATATTGAGTTCAATATTTTTTAAATCAAATAAATGCTAACGATTTAAAGAGAAGTAAACTATCTTTTATTATTATTATTATTATCTACCCTCTTAAAATCCGTGCGCGTATCTATCTATGTAACCTCAAAAACTCGGTTATAGTTGGAAGCAATTTAACAACTATTTCCTGAGGATGACCATAGAAGTTGGTCTAAACGTTGATGCTTTTAATTTGATTTGAATGTATGCATAAGTTTTAAACTTGACATTTGTATACACCATTTAGTAAATTTGTGATATTTTATTCTCACTTCTTTAATGTAGTGAAATATTGAGTTCAATATTTTTTAAATCAAATAAATGCTAACGATTTAAAGAGAAGTAAACTATCTTTTATTATTATTATTATTATCTACCCTCTTAAAATCCGTGCGCGTATCTATCTATGTAACCTCAAAAACTCGGTTATAGTTGGAAGCAATTTAACAACTATTTCCTGAGGATGACCATAGAAGTTGGTCTAAACGTTGATGTTTTTAATTTGATTTGAATGTATGCATAAGTTTTAAACTTGACATTTGTATACACAATTTAGTAAATTTGTGATATTTTATTCTCACGTCTTTAATGTAGTGAAATATTGAGTTCAATATTTTTTAAATCAAATAAATGCTAACGATTTAAAGAGAAGTAAACTACCTTTTATTATTATTATTATTATCTACCCTCTTAAAATCCGTGCGCGTATCTATCTATGTAACCTCAAAAACTCGGTTATAGTTGGAAGCAATTTAACTACTATTTCCTGAGGATGACCATAGAAGTTCGTCTAAACGTTGATGTTTTTAATTTGATTTGAATGTATGCATAAGTTTTAAACTTGACATTTGTATACACCATTTAGTAAATTTGTGATATTTTATTCTCACGTCTTTAATGTAGTGAAATATTGAGTTCAATATTTTTTAAATCAAATAAATGCTAACGATTTAAAGAGAAGTAAACTACCTTTTATTATTATTATTATTATCTACCCTCTTAAAATCCGTGCGCGTATCTATCTATGTAACCTCAAAAACTCGGTTATAGTTGGAAGCAATTTAACAACTATTTCCTGAGGATGACCATAGAAGTTGGTCTAAACGTTGATGTTTTTACTTTGATTTGAATGTATGCATAAGTTTTAAACTTGACATTTGTATACACCATTTAGTAAATTTGTGATATTTTATTCTCACTTCTTTAATGTAGTGAAATATTGAGTTCAATATTTTTTTAAATCAAATAAATGCTAACGATTTAAAGAGAAGTAAACTACCTTTTATTATTATTATTATTATCTACCCTCTTAAAATCCGTGCGCGTATCTATCTATGTAACCTCAAAAACTCGGTTATAGTTGGAAGCAATTTAACAACTATTTCCTGAGGATGACCATAGAAGTTGGTCTAAACGTTGATGTTTTTAATTTGATTTGAATGTATGCATAAGTTTTAAACTTGACATTTGTATACACCATTTAGTAAATTTGTGATATTTTATTCTCACGTCTTTAATGTAGTGAAATATTGAGTTCAATATTTTTTAAATCAAATAAATGCTAACGATTTAAAGAGCAGTAAACTACCTTTTATTATTATTATTATTATCTACCCTCTTAAAATCCGTGCGCGTATCTATCTATGTAACCTCAAAAACTCGGTTATAGTTGGAAGCAATTTAACAACTATTTCCTGAGGATGACCATAGAAGTTGGTCTAAACGTTGATGTTTTTAATTTGATTTGAATGTATGCATAAGTTTTAAACTTGACATTTGTATACACCATTTAGTAAATTTGTGATATTTTATTCTCACGTCTTTAATGTAGTGAAATATTGAGTTCAATATTTTTGAAATCAAATAAATGCTAACGATTTAAAGAGAAGTAAACTACCTTTTATTATTATTATTATTATCTACCCTCTTAAAATCCGTGCGCGTATCTATCTATGTAACCTCAAAAACTCGGTTATAGTTGGAAGCAATTTAACAACTATTTCCTGAGGATGACCATAGAAGTTGGTCTAAACGTTGATGTTTTTAATTTGATTTGAATGTATGCATAAGTTTTAAACTTGACATTTGTATACACCATTTAGTAAATTTGTGATATTTTATTCTCACGTCTTTAATGTAGTGAAATATTGAGTTCAATATTTTTTAAATCAAATAAATGCTAACGATTTAAAGAGAAGTAAACTATCTTTTATTATTATTATTATTATCTACCCTCTTAAAATCCGTGCGCGTATCTATCTATGTAACCTCAAAAACTCGGTTATAGTTGGAAGCAATTTAACAACTATTTCCTGAGGATGACCATAGAAGTTGGTCTAAACGTTGATGTTTTTAATTTGATTTGAATGTATGCATAAGTTTTAAACTTGACATTTGTATACACCATTTAGTAAATTTGTGATATTTTATTCTCACTTCTTTAATGTAGTGAAATATTGAGTTCAATATTTTTTTTAATCAAATAAATGCTAACGATTTAATGAGAAGTAAACTACCTTTTATTATTATTATTATTATCTACCCTCTTAAAATCCGTGCGCGTATCTATCTATGTAACCTCAAAAACTCGGTTATAGTTGGAAGCAATTTAACAACTATTTCCTGAGGATGACCATAGAAGTTGGTCTAAACGTTGATGTTTTTAATTTGATTTGAATGTATGCATAAGTTTTAAACTTGACATTTGTATACACCATTTAGTAAATTTGTGATATTTTATTCTCACGTCTTTAATGTAGTGAAATATTGAGTTCAATATTTTTTAAATCAAATAAATGCTAACGATTTAAAGAGCAGTAAACTACCTTTTATTATTATTATTATTATCTACCCTCTTAAAATCCGTGCGCGTATCTATCTATGTAACCTCAAAAACTCGGTTATAGTTGGAAGCAATTTAACAACTATTTCCTGAGGATGACCATAGAAGTTGGTCTAAACGTTGATGTTTTTAATTTGATTTGAATGTATGCATAAGTTTTAAACTTGACATTTGTATACACAATTTAGTAAATTTGTGATATTTTATTCTCACGTCTTTAATGTAGTGAAATATTGAGTTCAATATTTTTTAAATCAAATAAATGCTAACGATTTAAAGAGAAGTAAACTACCTTTTATTATTATTATTATTATCTACCCTCTTAAAATCCGTGCGCGTATCTATCTATGTAACCTCAAAAACTCGGTTATAGTTGGAAGCAATTTAACAACTATTTCCTGAGGATGACCATAGAAGTTGGTCTAAACGTTGATGTTTTTAATTTGATTTGAATGTATGCATAAGTTTTAAACTTGACATTTGTATACACCATTTAGTAAATTTGTGATATTTTATTCTCACTTCTTTAATGTAGTGAAATATTGAGTTCAATATTTTTTAAATCAAATAAATGCTAACGATTTAAAGAGAAGTAAACTATCTTTTATTATTATTATTATTATCTACCCTCTTAAAATCCGTGCGCGTATCTATCTATGTAACCTCAAAAACTCGGTTATAGTTGGAAGCAATTTAACAAATATTTCCTGAGGATGACCATAGAAGTTGGTCTAAACGTTGATGTTTTTAATTTGATTTGAATGTATGCATAAGTTTTAAACTTGACATTTGTATACACCATTTAGTAAATTTGTGATATTTTATTCTCACGTCTTTAATGTAGTGAAATATTGAGTTCAATATTTTTTAAATCAAATAAATGCTAACGATTTAAAGAGAAGTAAACTATCTTTTATTATTATTATTATTATCTACCCTCTTAAAATCCGTGCGCGTATCTATCTATGTAACCTCAAAAACTCGGTTATAGTTGGAAGCAATTTAACAACTATTTCCTGAGGATGACCATAGAAGTTGGTCTAAACGTTGATGTTTTTAATTTGATTTGAATGTATGCATAAGTTTTAAACTTGACATTTGTATACACAATTTAGTAAATTTGTGATATTTTATTCTGACGTCTTTAATGTAGTGAAATATTGAGTTCAATATTTTTTAAATCAAATAAATGCTAACGATTTAAAGAGAAGTAAACTACCTTTTATTATTATTATTATTATCTACCCTCTTAAAATCCGTGCGCGTATCTATCTATGTAACCTCAAAAACTCGGTTATAGTTGGAAGCAATTTAACAACTATTTCCTGAGGATGACCATAGAAGTTGGTCTAAACGTTGATGTTTTTAATTTGATTTGAATGTATGCATAAGTTTTAAACTTGACATTTGTATACACCATTTAGTAAATTTGTGATATTTTATTCTCACGTCTTTAATGTAGTGAAATATTGAGTTCAATATTTTTTAAATCAAATAAATGCTAACGATTTAAAGAGAAGTAAACTACCTTTTATTATTATTATTATTATCTACCCTCTTAAAATCCGTGCGCGTATCTATCTATGTAACCTCAAAAACTCGGTTATAGTTGGAAGCAATTTAACAACTATTTCCTGAGGATGACCATAGAAGTTGGTCTAAACGTTGATGTTTTTAATTTGATTTGAATGTATGCATAAGTTTTAAACTTGACATTTGTATACACCATTTAGTAAATTTGTGATATTTTATTCTCACTTCTTTAATGTAGTGAAATATTGAGTTCAATATTTTTTTAAATCAAATAAATGCTAACGATTTAAAGAGAAGTAAACTACCTTTTATTATTATTATTATTATCTACCCTCTTAAAATCCGTGCGCGTATCTATCTATGTAACCTCAAAAACTCGGTTATAGTTGGAAGCAATTTAACAACTATTTCCTGAGGATGACCATAGAAGTTGGTCTAAACGTTGATGTTTTTAATTTGATTTGAATGTATGCATAAGTTTTAAACTTGACATTTGTATACACCATTTAGTAAATTTGTGATATTTTATTCTCACTTCTTTAATGTAGTGAAATATTGAGTTCAATATTTTTTTAAATCAAATAAATGCTAACGATTTAAAGAGAAGTAAACTACCTTTTATTATTATTATTATTATCTACCCTCTTAAAATCCGTGCGCGTATCTATCTATGTAACCTCAAAAACTCGGTTATAGTTGGAAGCAATTTAAGAACTATTTCCTGAGGATGACCATAGAAGTTGGTCTAAACGTTGATGTTTTTAATTTGATTTTAATGTATGCATAAGTTTTAAACTTGACATTTGTATACACCATTTAGTAAATTTGTGATATTTTATTCTCACGTCTTTAATGTAGTGAAATATTGAGTTCAATATTTTTTAAATCAAATAAATGCTAACGATTTAAAGAGAAGTAAACTATCTTTTATTATTATTATTATTATCTACCCTCTTAAAATCCGTGCGCGTATCTATCTATGTAACCTCAAAAACTCGGTTATAGTTGGAAGCAATTTAACAACTATTTCCTGAGGATGACCATAGAAGTTGGTCTAAACGTTGATGCTTTTAATTTGATTTGAATGTATGCATAAGTTTTAAACTTGACATTTGTATACACCATTTAGTAAATTTGTGATATTTTATTCTCACTTCTTTAATGTAGTGAAATATTGAGTTCAATATTTTTTAAATCAAATAAATGCTAACGATTTAAAGAGAAGTAAACTATCTTTTATTATTATTATTATTATCTACCCTCTTAAAATCCGTGCGCGTATCTATCTATGTAACCTCAAAAACTCGGTTATAGTTGGAAGCAATTTAACAACTATTTCCTGAGGATGACCATAGAAGTTGGTCTAAACGTTGATGTTTTTAATTTGATTTGAATGTATGCATAAGTTTTAAACTTGACATTTGTATACACAATTTAGTAAATTTGTGATATTTTATTCTCACGTCTTTAATGTAGTGAAATATTGAGTTCAATATTTTTTAAATCAAATAAATGCTAACGATTTAAAGAGAAGTAAACTACCTTTTATTATTATTATTATTATCTACCCTCTTAAAATCCGTGCGCGTATCTATCTATGTAACCTCAAAAACTCGGTTATAGTTGGAAGCAATTTAACTACTATTTCCTGAGGATGACCATAGAAGTTCGTCTAAACGTTGATGTTTTTAATTTGATTTGAATGTATGCATAAGTTTTAAACTTGACATTTGTATACACCATTTAGTAAATTTGTGATATTTTATTCTCACGTCTTTAATGTAGTGAAATATTGAGTTCAATATTTTTTAAATCAAATAAATGCTAACGATTTAAAGAGAAGTAAACTACCTTTTATTATTATTATTATTATCTACCCTCTTAAAATCCGTGCGCGTATCTATCTATGTAACCTCAAAAACTCGGTTATAGTTGGAAGCAATTTAACAACTATTTCCTGAGGATGACCATAGAAGTTGGTCTAAACGTTGATGTTTTTACTTTGATTTGAATGTATGCATAAGTTTTAAACTTGACATTTGTATACACCATTTAGTAAATTTGTGATATTTTATTCTCACTTCTTTAATGTAGTGAAATATTGAGTTCAATATTTTTTTAAATCAAATAAATGCTAACGATTTAAAGAGAAGTAAACTACCTTTTATTATTATTATTATTATCTACCCTCTTAAAATCCGTGCGCGTATCTATCTATGTAACCTCAAAAACTCGGTTATAGTTGGAAGCAATTTAACAACTATTTCCTGAGGATGACCATAGAAGTTGGTCTAAACGTTGATGTTTTTAATTTGATTTGAATGTATGCATAAGTTTTAAACTTGACATTTGTATACACCATTTAGTAAATTTGTGATATTTTATTCTCACGTCTTTAATGTAGTGAAATATTGAGTTCAATATTTTTTAAATCAAATAAATGCTAACGATTTAAAGAGCAGTAAACTACCTTTTATTATTATTATTATTATCTACCCTCTTAAAATCCGTGCGCGTATCTATCTATGTAACCTCAAAAACTCGGTTATAGTTGGAAGCAATTTAACAACTATTTCCTGAGGATGACCATAGAAGTTGGTCTAAACGTTGATGTTTTTAATTTGATTTGAATGTATGCATAAGTTTTAAACTTGACATTTGTATACACCATTTAGTAAATTTGTGATATTTTATTCTCACGTCTTTAATGTAGTGAAATATTGAGTTCAATATTTTTGAAATCAAATAAATGCTAACGATTTAAAGAGAAGTAAACTACCTTTTATTATTATTATTATTATCTACCCTCTTAAAATCCGTGCGCGTATCTATCTATGTAACCTCAAAAACTCGGTTATAGTTGGAAGCAATTTAACAACTATTTCCTGAGGATGACCATAGAAGTTGGTCTAAACGTTGATGTTTTTAATTTGATTTGAATGTATGCATAAGTTTTAAACTTGACATTTGTATACACCATTTAGTAAATTTGTGATATTTTATTCTCACGTCTTTAATGTAGTGAAATATTGAGTTCAATATTTTTTAAATCAAATAAATGCTAACGATTTAAAGAGAAGTAAACTATCTTTTATTATTATTATTATTATCTACCCTCTTAAAATCCGTGCGCGTATCTATCTATGTAACCTCAAAAACTCGGTTATAGTTGGAAGCAATTTAACAACTATTTCCTGAGGATGACCATAGAAGTTGGTCTAAACGTTGATGTTTTTAATTTGATTTGAATGTATGCATAAGTTTTAAACTTGACATTTGTATACACCATTTAGTAAATTTGTGATATTTTATTCTCACTTCTTTAATGTAGTGAAATATTGAGTTCAATATTTTTTTTAATCAAATAAATGCTAACGATTTAATGAGAAGTAAACTACCTTTTATTATTATTATTATTATCTACCCTCTTAAAATCCGTGCGCGTATCTATCTATGTAACCTCAAAAACTCGGTTATAGTTGGAAGCAATTTAACAACTATTTCCTGAGGATGACCATAGAAGTTGGTCTAAACGTTGATGTTTTTAATTTGATTTGAATGTATGCATAAGTTTTAAACTTGACATTTGTATACACCATTTAGTAAATTTGTGATATTTTATTCTCACGTCTTTAATGTAGTGAAATATTGAGTTCAATATTTTTTAAATCAAATAAATGCTAACGATTTAAAGAGCAGTAAACTACCTTTTATTATTATTATTATTATCTACCCTCTTAAAATCCGTGCGCGTATCTATCTATGTAACCTCAAAAACTCGGTTATAGTTGGAAGCAATTTAACAACTATTTCCTGAGGATGACCATAGAAGTTGGTCTAAACGTTGATGTTTTTAATTTGATTTGAATGTATGCATAAGTTTTAAACTTGACATTTGTATACACAATTTAGTAAATTTGTGATATTTTATTCTCACGTCTTTAATGTAGTGAAATATTGAGTTCAATATTTTTTAAATCAAATAAATGCTAACGATTTAAAGAGAAGTAAACTACCTTTTATTATTATTATTATTATCTACCCTCTTAAAATCCGTGCGCGTATCTATCTATGTAACCTCAAAAACTCGGTTATAGTTGGAAGCAATTTAACAACTATTTCCTGAGGATGACCATAGAAGTTGGTCTAAACGTTGATGTTTTTAATTTGATTTGAATGTATGCATAAGTTTTAAACTTGACATTTGTATACACCATTTAGTAAATTTGTGATATTTTATTCTCACTTCTTTAATGTAGTGAAATATTGAGTTCAATATTTTTTAAATCAAATAAATGCTAACGATTTAAAGAGAAGTAAACTATCTTTTATTATTATTATTATTATCTACCCTCTTAAAATCCGTGCGCGTATCTATCTATGTAACCTCAAAAACTCGGTTATAGTTGGAAGCAATTTAACAAATATTTCCTGAGGATGACCATAGAAGTTGGTCTAAACGTTGATGTTTTTAATTTGATTTGAATGTATGCATAAGTTTTAAACTTGACATTTGTATACACCATTTAGTAAATTTGTGATATTTTATTCTCACGTCTTTAATGTAGTGAAATATTGAGTTCAATATTTTTTAAATCAAATAAATGCTAACGATTTAAAGAGAAGTAAACTATCTTTTATTATTATTATTATTATCTACCCTCTTAAAATCCGTGCGCGTATCTATCTATGTAACCTCAAAAACTCGGTTATAGTTGGAAGCAATTTAACAACTATTTCCTGAGGATGACCATAGAAGTTGGTCTAAACGTTGATGTTTTTAATTTGATTTGAATGTATGCATAAGTTTTAAACTTGACATTTGTATACACAATTTAGTAAATTTGTGATATTTTATTCTGACGTCTTTAATGTAGTGAAATATTGAGTTCAATATTTTTTAAATCAAATAAATGCTAACGATTTAAAGAGAAGTAAACTACCTTTTATTATTATTATTATTATCTACCCTCTTAAAATCCGTGCGCGTATCTATCTATGTAACCTCAAAAACTCGGTTATAGTTGGAAGCAATTTAACAACTATTTCCTGAGGATGACCATAGAAGTTGGTCTAAACGTTGATGTTTTTAATTTGATTTGAATGTATGCATAAGTTTTAAACTTGACATTTGTATACACCATTTAGTAAATTTGTGATATTTTATTCTCACGTCTTTAATGTAGTGAAATATTGAGTTCAATATTTTTTAAATCAAATAAATGCTAACGATTTAAAGAGAAGTAAACTACCTTTTATTATTATTATTATTATCTACCCTCTTAAAATCCGTGCGCGTATCTATCTATGTAACCTCAAAAACTCGGTTATAGTTGGAAGCAATTTAACAACTATTTCCTGAGGATGACCATAGAAGTTGGTCTAAACGTTGATGTTTTTAATTTGATTTGAATGTATGCATAAGTTTTAAACTTGACATTTGTATACACCATTTAGTAAATTTGTGATATTTTATTCTCACTTCTTTAATGTAGTGAAATATTGAGTTCAATATTTTTTTAAATCAAATAAATGCTAACGATTTAAAGAGAAGTAAACTACCTTTTATTATTATTATTATTATCTACCCTCTTAAAATCCGTGCGCGTATCTATCTATGTAACCTCAAAAACTCGGTTATAGTTGGAAGCAATTTAACAACTATTTCCTGAGGATGACCATAGAAGTTGGTCTAAACGTTGATGTTTTTAATTTGATTTGAATGTATGCATAAGTTTTAAACTTGACATTTGTATACACCATTTAGTAAATTTGTGATATTTTATTCTCACGTCTTTAATGTAGTGAAATATTGAGTTCAATATTTTTTAAATCAAATAAATGCTAACGATTTAAAGAGCAGTAAACTACCTTTTATTATTATTATTATTATCTACCCTCTTAAAATCCGTGCGCGTATCTATCTATGTAACCTCAAAAACTCGGTTATAGTTGGAAGCAATTTAACAACTATTTCCTGAGGATGACCATAGAAGTTGGTCTAAACGTTGATGTTTTTAATTTGATTTGAATGTATGCATAAGTTTTAAACTTGACATTTGTATACACCATTTAGTAAATTTGTGATATTTTATTCTCACGTCTTTAATGTAGTGAAATATTGAGTTCAATATTTTTGAAATCAAATAAATGCTAACGATTTAAAGAGAAGTAAACTACCTTTTATTATTATTATTATTATCTACCCTCTTAAAATCCGTGGGCGTATCTATCTATGTAACCTCAAAAACTCGGTTATAGTTGGAAGCAATTTAACAACTATTTCCTGAGGATGACCATAGAAGTTGGTCTAAACGTTGATGTTTTTAATTTGATTTGAATGTATGTATAAGTTTTAAACTTGACATTTGTATACACCATTTAGTAAATTTGTGATATTTTATTCTCACGTCTTTAATGTAGTGAAATATTGAGTTCAATATTTTTTAAATCAAATAAATGCTAACGATTTAAAGAGAAGTAAACTACCTTTTATTATTATTATTATTATATACCCTCTTAAAATCCGTGCGCGTATCTACCTATGTAACCTCAAAAACTCGGTTATAGTTGGAAGCAATTTAACAACTATTTCCTGAGGATGACCATAGAAGTTGGTCTAAACGTTGATGTTTTTAATTTGATTTGAATGTATGCATAAGTTTTAAACTTGACATTTGTATACACCATTTAGTAAATTTGTGATATTTTATTCTCACGTCTTTAATGTAGTGAAATATTGAGTTCAATATTTTTTAAATCAAATAAATGCTAACGATTTAAAGAGAAGTAAACTACCTTTTATTATTATTATTATTATCTACCCTCTTAAAATCCGTGCGCGTATCTATCTATGTAACCTCAAAAACTCGGAAACCACAGGGCGCGGGGCTACAAAATTTGGCACACGGGTTGCAGGTAGGGGGCCATGAACGATTGGGGCAAAAAATTCGCAAATTTTAAATATATATATATATATTTTTAATTTTATGTTTTTGAAGAATTTTTGCCTTTTCTTCAGTTCAACCAGTAATCACGAGAGTTCTAACCAGTTCTAAATGTTTACTGCAGTGTGAGATATACATATTAAGTACGCCACGCTGCAATACTAAGAAGCTGTAGTGGGTATTACGATAATTATTTTACCTCGCATGCAAATAATTAGAGATTATTTAATTGCGCTTAATTATTACCTTTTTAAGAAAATAAAGAAAAACATTTTATCACAAACAACAACAAATTTGTTTATTCTATTTATTACCTTATTTCAAAGATATCGTTTTATTGTCTGTTTCCATAGCAACATGATAAATTAAATTTCATTTAAAAGATGCACAGTAGTAGAAACATATTTTTTTAAAAACGAATAGTTATTGAACAACTGAACACTTTAACAGGATAATTCTTATTTCTTTTTTATATATTTTTAGTTTGTTGTTGTCATTGCGTTTTTATGCTAATTTTCATTTCATATTCTATTATTAGTATGTCTATTTGATGTGAATTGTTTACGTTCTACTATTTTTTACTACGGTTGTTTGGTTGTGTAAATACTGATTTTTAACCCTCTAAGCGTGTAGAACGTAATATTCCGTTCACTAAGCTCCAGGTTTCACTGCAATGTATGCAATGTTTAAGATAATATAATTCTATAGATTTAATAAATTTTCAAAACATTGAAGAATGATTAATACTCCCACGGGTTATATTCATATTTGTAATTAAGTTTTATTTATAATGCTGGAAGAATCATATTTTTTTAGCATTTAAAACAAAATGCAGCGAAAACAACATTACCATTTTACCCATTTCCAAAACGCTCAGAGGGTTTTAAGAGACATAACAAATTTTTATATTCACAAACTTTACTTTGGTTGTACTGATTTTTATTTTAAATTTTGGTTTTAGAATTAAATTCATGAACCCCCGTGCGTAGAACGGGTTAAACAGCTAGTAACAATTATAACGCGAGATTTAAAAAAGTACGCACGTAAGCAATTTTTTTTTTTTTTTTTACGTTTATTTAATTTTATACATACTATGTTTTGAAATAAAAGTCAAAACAACATAAAAGATATCTTTATTAGAAACTTCATTGTGTTTTTTGGTTTTTTTTTTTTAGCTTACTGATCTGTTGGAGGCAATAGCATCTATGATAAAATCGCCGAATATAGCATTATTAAACAGCACCTTATTGCATGAGTTTTTACTTTGCATTGATAATAAAAAGAAGAAATCAGCGGAGAACAATTGATGTTATACTTCATCAAAAATTATATATTTTGAGTTTGTATGTTGATATTTTAGCTCCAAACAACTGTTGAAACTGTATGTCGATTATCAGTTATTTTATTAATCTGATACTCAACAACGTAAGGGATTTTTATACGTTTAGCATTTACCGAATTAAATCTCTTGAAATAACAATCGCAATTTTTTTAAATTTATATTTATATATTAATTATGCATATCAATGTCGTAAATATTATTTAAATAACACTATCATATATACTTATAACTTTTTTAGACACTTCAATACAATATTTTATCAAAAGCCAGTTTCGGCAAACATACAACTATTCAATTTGAACAAACAGCGATACGAAAATTGATTTTTCGAAAGAACAAGTTTCGCGTCTTTTTTGTTTGTATTATCTACGAGGGAAAGTCATTAAGTAAGTCACAATAGATAATTAAATAATAACTTACAATGATATTCACTTCAAAACTATTTTTATTTTTAAACCGTTTTTTCCACCAATATTTATGAACTTATATCACCGTTTTATCAGTGCCACAACACCAGCTGCATAAGATTCTTTGGGTTGCTATCTCAGCCACATTAGGACTTCAAGTTGAACCTTTTCATCATCTGTGAACATCATCTTGCAACTTCTTCAACATCCACCATACAGCTTTGACTTAGCCCTAAGTGATTTTCATCTGTTTAGTCCACTAAAAAAACATCTTGGAAGCAAGATGATGTTCATAGATGATGTAAAGATTCAACTTGAAGTCTTATTGTGGCTGAGACAGCAACCCATAGAATGTTGCTAGTGTTGGGCCACTGATAAAACGGTGATATAAATGCATAAATATTGGTGGAGATTATCTTGAAAATAAAAATAGTTTTGAAGTGAATATCATTGTAAGTTATTATTTAGTTATGTTTTGTGACTTACTTAATGACTTTCCCTCGTATAACAGCGCTAAACTTGCAAAATCTTTTATTTTTCAATAACATTGTAACTCGAGAACTTATTTAATAACATATTTAAAGGGAAATTGCTGGCAGCATTGCGCGCACATAAAATTTGTAAAAATTTTTAAAATGCAGTATATTTCTTTAAAGAGTAACAAACATACTTTAGTTTCCTCGACTCAATGATGTAGAAACCCCGGTAATTATATAAAAATATTGCTTAAACTTCAAATTCCAATCATTCAGATTAAAAATAATACATTTATTACACAAGTGGAACATAATGTTTTTTGAAGCCGAAAACCTGACTTATTGACTCTCATTCTTTTTAAAGTAATAATACCTACAATTTACATAAACTTTGTTTAATGTCATTTCATTTTATATTTGTATTTTTCTTTCTTATTTTCTTTTTACTTCGTTTTTTTAATTTCGAACTAACGATTTTCTATATTTGTTTACTATATTGCATTTATGTCTGAACTTATCTAGAAACATATTAAATTATGCGTTTACTGCTTTTCTTTACATTATCAAACAACACTACAGGGGTTAGAAGAAGTGATAATTGTTTCAGAGGAAAAATTTATTTTTTAAGTATCTTTAAATATATAGAAAAATAACAGATGTTTAAAATTGCGATACCAAATTTCCACATCGTTATCTGTTTTATACGAAGATAAAATCTGACATAAACGATAGATTTATATTTTCAAAAGCTTTTACAAAATATTATTTTATGGATATCGAAAGAATGAATCTAAAAACTGGCAAAAATGTATCGTAGAAAAAGCTATTTACATTTGTAGTATATTCATCTGTTCATAAATACAAAGTACATAAATACAATTAACATTTAATCTTTTAAGAATTTCGTTAATGGAAACATTTTCAATTTTCATTTTAGAACTGCTTGAAATTAATTAAAACTGTAGACCCGTCTTGCATAAATAGCTTCGTAATTAATTATTATTTAATTCATTTGTTATTTAAATCTCAAATACCATTTTCTTCTACCAGGGTGCTCCTTTAATTCATTTCGGTTTCAAACAATTTTTAAAAGAAATTAGCTACAATTGTGAATGTGAGGTCTATGTATATTATAAAGAGTCTTACTTTGATCTATAAAGGTACCCTTCAGCGCCCCTCTACTGCAAACTGTGAAGTTATCGTAACACTTTTCACCGCGATAAGAGATAATAAGAAAATGTCAATTACAAAGTTGTAGAGCGTTCACTATTTCGTATAAAATAATGTAATGTATGTTAAAGTAACTGTATTAGAAGGTTTCAGATGTTATTTTTCTTATAATCAATCACCAACATAAATACGCCCGTAATCGCATGCAGCACATTATAAGCCATATTCAAATATATTAATAAAACTAAGACATGTAAACAATGTATAATTAATTTTAATCAGAAAATCAAATTATGTATTTTCAAGTGTTCACCATTGGGGCACATACAGAATGTTTGATGCATTACAGCCTTATTCATCAAAGTTTCTTAACTTTATTTTGTTATTAAAACAAACTGTGCATTTTATTAGTAAAGATGCTTCTGCCGTATACATCCCCACTTCAGCATGTAATTAGCGGCGTATTTAAGATGGTGATTCAATAAAAATATCACATTTGAGGGTTTCTTATAAAGTTATTTTATTATATAAAACATCGTTCCATACTAAATCGAGGAAGCTGTGTAGTTTTACACGTTTCAGATCCGAAAAAAAAAATCACTTCAAAAATAAAATTAAATAGACTTTTGTACGAAAAGGCTGTATTTAATACACTTACCGGTTCAAATCTTGCAAAATTTCGAACGCTCATCAAAATTTTAATGTTGGTACTAAAATCGTAAATAGATGAACATATATTCATGTGTAAATCTCTAGGGACACTACCCATTTTTTGGTTGTAAAAAGAACTCAGAACTGACGACAGGTATATAAATTTGGAAACTGAGTTGATATAATAGTAAAAATAATACAATTATTTCTACTTTCTGCTTTCTCCTTTTCTCCACAATTTTTTCCTCACAACTGTATGTTTAATTTTCCCTTTCCCATATGATTTCATATTTATTTTACGTGCTGCGTTTGCCTTCAACAATGTGTTTGATTTTACACCTGAAGAAGAATCAATGTTATATGATCCGAAACGGCACTGTAGTGTTTGTTACATTATTATTTTGGTGACATCAAAAAAGTTTTCATCTTTACTCACAAATATGTTCAATATTACTTACCTCATATACATATTGTATAATTAAAATACTTATATATATATATATATATATATATATATATATATATATATATATATATATATATATATATATAGCTATAAATATCAGAAATTAAAGTACTATATTCGAAAATTTAAAAATATTTATAAACGGTTAATTTAAATAAAAACATTAAATGTTATGGAGTGATTTTTTTTCTACATTAATGCTAAAGTGATGATATTAAAAATATATCAGTTTTGTCTCTTTTCCCTCTCGTTATCGCTATTATTTCGTAAAATGCATTAAATACCAGACTTTAATTTAAATACCTTCTGCAATGCAAGAAGGAATTTATTATATTAAAATATGTCTGCTTGTTTGTATTTCATATCTACTCCTTCTACAATGTAGAATGCTGAGATATGAAAATAACACTTATTTTATTCGTCGATTCGATGATGCCAGATAAGCTTTCCGAATTTTTAAATTTGTACTTGTTTCAATATATATATATATATATATATATATTAGCTTGCAACGAAGTTTGTATAAAGATAACAACTAAATTATGCCAATTTAGGGGGAAAAGGTAAAGAAAAAGGTAAAAAATGAGTTATTTACTGGCTATCCGTATTATTTAATTAAAATACTTATATATATAACTATAAATATCGAAATTTAAACTATATTCGTCATTTTAAAAATATTTATAATTTTTCTATGCCTTGGTATTTATAAATCGGATAGTTAATTTGAAGAAACCCATTAATAGTTATCGAGTGATTTTTGCCACACTAATGCTGTAGTGATGATATTAAAAAAACATCTGTTTTGTCTATTTTCTCCCTCGCTATTATTTCAAAGATATTCAATAATACATTTTTAAAACCTGTTATAAATTAATGAAAACCATTCGCATAATCCTATTCTCACGAGAAAATGTAAAACATATGAGTTACTTGCATATAAATTTCTTATACCATTTCACTTTTATAAGTTTACTTTTCAGATTACCATACATTTAAACGTAGTTTTTTTTTTTTTTTTTACTAACATTAATTTAAAAACATCTTTACGCATTTTCAATTATTTTTAGCATAATATAGATAATATATTTTAATATTTTAAACCATACTTACAAAATTTACATGTTCCCTTGCCTCACAAAAAAACTCGTTTTATGATATACAAGCGAAATATTTTCAATTAAGTATGCAAACACTTCAGAAAATAGAAATTCCCTTTTTAAAAGAACAAAACAGTGGAATTATAAATGTAAGTGTTTGAGCATTTAATTTTTTAATTTTTGTAGAAAAATAATTTGTCATTCTTCACTAAAATAATTTTCATTCTTTAAATTTCTAATTGAAAATAATTCATCTGAAATAATTTAAAATTTCTCACAATGTAGAACAAAAGAGTCATAATTTGGAAGAAAAATTCATTTATGTTTTAATAACAGCGAAAGTTATTTTCTTAAATTATTTATTTCAACTGAGAGTGTTCTTAACTTTATTTTAATAAAAGTGGAGAATTTAAGCATTCTTAATTATTTTGATGAAATGCGATTTTTAAGGTATTTCACTTTACATATATGTGAAGTAGTATAATTAAAAGGAAATCTTGAGTGGTTGCTTTTAAATTTTCTCTCCAAGCAGATTAAATCATTGCAAAAAACAATGAATAAGAATTGCATTTCATAAAATAAGCATAATTTTTACAATGCTAAAGTAAAATTATTATTTCGTAAGATGCATTAAATACCAGACTATAATTTAAATACCTCCTGCAAGGTAACAGTGAATTTATTATATTAAAATATGTCTGTTTGTTTGTATTTCACAACTACTCCTTCTGGTGTATAGAATGCAGCGCTATGAAAATAACACAACTTATATTCGTCAATTCGATGATGCCAGATAAGCTGTACGAATTTTTAAATCTGCCATTGTTTCAATATATATATATATATATATATTAACTTGCAACCGAGTTTGTACAAATATGACAACTTAATTAAGCCACTTTGGGGAAAAAAGGAAAAGGAAAAGGAAAAAAATGAATTATTTACTGGATATCCGTATTATGTAATTAACGTTCTTATATATATATATATATATATATATATATATATAGCAATAACTATCAAAATTTAAACTATATTCTACATTTTAAAAATATTTATGAATTTTATATACCTTGATATTTATAAATCGTATTGTTAATTTGAAGAAAAACATCAAAAGTTAGCGAGTGATTTTTGCCACCTAATGCTGTTGTGATTAAAAAAAAAAAAAAAAAAAAAACTAGTTTTGTCTATTTTCTCCCTCGCTATTATACAAAGATATTGAACAATTTTTAAAACCTGTTATAAATTAAAGAAAATCATTCGCATAATTCTATTCTAAAGCGAAAATGTAAAACATATAAATTGCTTGCATATAAATATCTTATACCATTTCACTTTTATAAGTTTGCTTTTCAGATTGTTATATTTTAACGTAGTTTGTTTATTTACTAACATTAACTTAAAAACAATTTGTGCGCATTTGCAATTATTTCTAACATAATATTTAGTATATATTTTAATAATTTATTAATAGTGCTGTTTTTACATCCGATATATTCTTTAAATGTCTCATATTTTATTTATTTTATTGGTTAACTGAACAGGGGTTCAGACTGTGAAGGTACTTCTGATAAAATGTCTAAATTCGAAAACTTTATATGAAGAAGTTGCTTGAGCATTATTTGAAATAGTGGTTTGATTGGCTATCGGTTTTCTGTAGATAGTGCGTTCTATGGTTGGTTTTGATTAACAGCACATCCGAATAAGGGTGTATGAAACATGTAATCTTTATATTAAAAGATATTTTAAGACTTTTTGTGTAATGGTTTTATTACATAACGCATTAAATACATCTTTAGTTTAATTTATTTTCAGTTCAAAAATTTCCACGTTAAAACTGAAATTTAAATTAACAAAAATAAAAATTTAAAAAAAAAGATGAAATAACATTATTAGAAATAAAACGTAATTTTTTCAGCATTTGATAATAATACAAGATGCATTAAAATGAGTAAGTACGGAAAACAGGCGAATATGACGTCATAAATATTGAAAATATAACGGATATACTTTTTTGTTGATATAAAATGATCTATTATTTCTTATTATTTTCTTTCTTTTTTACTTTTCTTTGTTCTCTTTTTTCTTTTGTATTTGACTGGAAAAGGGTTTATTTCAAATGTATGTATTATATGTAATTTAAATGTGTGTAATAAATATATGTTAAATGTATGTGTTTTAATTTAAAGCTATGTATTTTAAATGAAATAATTACAATACGAATGATGCAAGGTTTATTGTCTGCGAGCAGCTAACATAAATGTACCGTATTTTTAATTTAAATTTTTAAAAAGTTGAAAAAAAGATTGAAAAGAAAATGGCTAGAAAATGTCAATAATATGCACTGCAAACTTATCAATGTCGAAAATGACGTTATGATTGGCGGGAAGACGGTATTTTTACTCATAGAAACTAAAAAAAAAAACTCGATTACCTGAAAAAAACAATATTTGACGTACGTTAATTCTTAAAGGAGTCCATCTCAAGAAATCTTAATAAAATGACTCTATTTTTAAAAGAAAGTTGCATTTTAGTTTAAAAAGCTTAAATATTTAATCAGATTGCCTGAAAGTAACACCATTTTTCCTCTACAGTATTAAAAATAATGCCTGAAGGCATTAAGTACATCGGTACAATAGAGACACGTTTCTAGATCGTGGTTTTGCAACCGGATTTTAATTCCACATTTCATTCAACTTTAAAGGAGTAGAAAGTTTGTTGTATTTTTTTTTAAATGTCTTTTCTATGTTTTTTTTTTTTTTTTTTTTTTTTTTTTTTTAATACATATTTGTAAAAAAAATTATAGGATGAGGAAAATGACCTATATTTCATTACAATATTTTTAAAATTTTAATAAAAAATTTATGTTATCAAAATAAAAATAAAATTTATGGCAAAATTCGCTTAATGCAAAAACAAATCAGAAATCAAAAAATGTGATGAAAACTTTCCTCAGGCCAAATTGCGTAGACTTGAACAAACTGATCGTGTCAGCTCCTAAAAAAAAGCAAATTCCTAATATTATAAACGTGAAAGCGCGTTGTATATAGTACAATGTTTTTCATATATAGATATAAAATAGCCAAGAATATGATGGTTAGTCTCTGTAATCGGATCCGTAGCCAATTTGCTTTTTTTAGTGAACAAAATTTGGCCCAAAAGTTAATACATTTTTGTAACCAAGTCTTTTTTTTTTTTGTCGTGGAAACAGTTAATGGTATTCTAGATGATCATTTCTTCGCTCACCTTCGACACCTTTTTCAATTGATTGCTGTTTTATTTTCATGATTGTTTATATTATTTGGCAACTTTTTTAAGACGGAGTTATATTAATTCCCCTATAATATATAAATGTGGTGTTCTCTCCTACAAAAAAGTGATAAAGCACTGGTTCATTATATATGTTTTTAATTAATAGGAGTGAAATATTTTGCTATTATATATATCTAATTAGTATTATTATAGTTAGTATATTAATTAGTATATTAATTATATCTAATCAGTTTTCTCCGAACTGAAATCCATTATTACCAAACGATACTTATATTTCATCAAAAGAAACTTTCATTTTCTGTAACGTTAAAGCATCTTGAAAATGCAGTTTTAATTTATGAGCGTTATGTAATTGATTAATTATAAAGTATATTTGAATAATGTATCTTTAAAAAATATTTCATGAAAAGTTACACTAAAGCATATATAAGCTTCAACTTCACTACATGCAACGTTTTTTCCACTAACTGCACACATATTATGTGATTAAAGTTAGTAAAACTACAGATGTAAATCTCTCAAATAATTCTGTAAAAATAACACGCTTCGACCATGCCAAAACACATTTTACAGAGCTTCATCCTTATGGTATGAAATCTCATACAAACTCACGCATCTTCAAAATATATTAGTCTTCCGAGCCGCTGCTGCCTTATATTTTATTCATGGCTTAAGAATAAATTACAAACCTCGCAATGATATATCGTAAAGTCTATTCTATTTTAGGAGTCGATTCTTTTTCGGAATGGAAATGTGCACTTGTGTTAACGTCTCCCTTTTTCATTAACTGCACGTGAAGTTGTTTCTACTTGTCTACTTTCAAATATTTTGTTAATATGCTTGAAAATATCATTTTCTGAAAAAAATGTTTTTTGCCTAATTTTTTGCAGAATAAAGACATAGATATTTATTTACTTCAGACCTTTAGTTGTAAAGTATGAGCAAATATAAATACTGCAATGTTAAGGGAGAATAATTAAGATTAAATTTAAGTTAAACATTTCCTTTTGATGTCGAAAAGGACAAAGATTATTTCCAATAAAAACACACTATTGTAAAATGTATGCCATTTAAATTTTATTTTTATTATAAGATATGAATTAAAGTATTTTTAAATGTAAAATAAAATTAATATTTCTAATAATTTTTTAGCTCACAGACCATCAAAACCTCAGAGCTAATGTTCTCTTCGGTTCTGTATGTACGTATGTATGTATGTGATGTATGTAAGTAACGCGATAACTCTTGATAGAAATAACCGATTTGCTTCAAATTTTGTTTATAGGTTCATTGTGATAAAGCGCTTCCCTGATTAGTTTTGGGGGTTTATTGGTTAAGTATAAAACGGAGAACGGTGGGCCAACCTCCAGTAATTTGGATAAATGAGTTTTTTCATGCAGAATTATCAGATTTCCTCCAAATTTTGCATATAGATTCATTGTGGTAAGGCGCTTCCCTGATTAGTTTTGGGGTCTCATTGTTTAAGTATAAAGAGGGTAACGGGTGGCTAATCCTACCCCCTTAACTTAGATAAATGGATTTTTCATGCAGAGTTATCCGTTTTTTTTTTCAAATTTTGTATATAGATTCATTGTGGTTAGACGCTTCCCTGATTAGTTTTCGGGGTTCAGTGGTTAAATATATAAAGGGGGTAACGGGGGATAAGCCCCCTTTAATTTAGATAAATGGGTTTTTCAAGCCGAATTATCCGATTTTCTTCAAATTTTGTATATAGGTTCATCGTGATAAGGCACTTCCCTGATTAGTTTTGGCGTCTCATTGGTAAATTATAAGAGGGTAAATTATAATATATCATTGGTAAATTATAATATTTCAAATTCTTTGAAGTAAGAGTATAATATACAATTAGTGTGAATAGCCTGTGAGCTCAATGCCCTCATTTTAACTAGGCAGGTTTCTTTTTATTATAAAAGCTGACCATAAATAGGTTAACGATTTAAAAGCAAGGTCCCAATATCGATTGAGGCAGAAAGAACAGCAATTCGCGAACATAAAGAAGACCAGCCAAGATCGATGTGGTCTTGGATGGTCTTCACTTTTATAGTCTTCACTGTTAGGAAATTATCAGCTCTATTATACGGTACAAATATATGACTTAAACGTCTTGCGTATGATTTCCAACGCAGACGCACATCCATTTTCCCGGAAGAATATCTAGGAGTACCAATTCCTACTTTTTTTTTCATTATCATTATAAAATATACTTTTTCAGAATTATTTAAAAATTTAAATATTTATTCTGAATTATGAATAATTTACAGTTATGAAGAATGGAAACAATGTATGATCTTAATACTATACATCATCAAAAACTGTTACATAAAGTTATTTTGTGAAATGTGAACGTTTACATAATTAAACAATTTACAATATACGTATATTTTATGAAACTTTAACGAAATACATGTAAAATAATATGTATTTTCGAATTATTTAATATGCAGTTAGAACGTAATGAGTTTCATTTTGCTAAGTATTATATTTTCTTAAACCTAAGAACGCACTTTGATATTTCTAAAGTGTAATCATAAAATATTTAAATAAATGCTAGTTTGCCGATTACATGATTTGTTTCCTAATTACACAAAGCAAACTAAACCACTTTTATCCCACGCAAAATACAATTAAGTATACTATTATAATAATTAGTTGCATTATAAAGACCCTTCAGAAGTTTATTCATTTAAAAAGAGGCATAAATATGCATTATCGTAAGTAGTACTGTTGAGAGATTTTTATTAACATCTCTTTTCATTCTTGTTGGTTTATAGTTATAGTTATAATTGTGATTATAGCATTTGATTTAATTGGTATTTTATCGAATAACTGTACAAGTAAATTAAGTGTTGTAATTTCATAATTTTAAAACGAATATTTTAGAAATATTTTTAATTTAAAAATTTTGCATGAATAATAAATTAGTTTTTTATTGCTTGTAAATAGATATTGATAAAAATATAAGATATTGATAAAAATATTGATAAAGATATTGATAAAAATATTGGATTGATAAAGATATTGATAAAAATATTGATAAAGATATTGATAAAAATATTTATTTAGAAATTTGATTTAAAAAAAAAAAATCGGTGTTTTCTTGTTATAGGAGCTTCCGAGGTTTAATCGTCAAGCGATCGAGATACTTATTTTATTACAGAAATTAATCTGCAGACGAAATAATTCATTTCACAAAATTAAAAATCCTCAAGATCTGAATATTCATACAACTAGCTATAGTAAGAACACACCTCATTTGTCCCGATTGACGTACAATTTCCAACTTGTTAAAATTAGAATATGGTTGAATTATATTTATAAAGCATACATCTCACCGTACACCACTCCAAACACCAAAAATATTCCTAGGATTTGAAATTTAATTCCAATAACATGTGACCAATGACGAAATTTCAAATGGTCATGCAAGATTGTTGGACTAATTTTAATATAATATCGAAAAAAATAGTTGTTAGATAGAAGATCAAGGAATGATTTTAAAAATTTCGAAAGAGTGTGTAAAGAAGATGTTAAATGGTGTTTTTCTTTAAAAATAAAATATGAATAATATATAGAAAATTTCAAACAGTATGCTAAAATTAATTTAAAATTGATAAAGCTTTACAAAATGTCTAGAAAAGCGCATATTTGAAAGAATAAAATTTTAAGAGTATATATTATACTAAAGAATAAGTATCAGAAGCATATCTAAACATTTTTCATTTTAAGGATACTCTTTTTAATGGAAGTTTATTAAACAATACCGTGATTTTATTCACTTTTTACTACCCGTATTTTTAAATAGTTTTAAATAATTATAAATTTATTTCGATTTTTATTTCATATAATTTTTAATGGGATAATTTATTTTCAACATTTATTAAATATAAATATGGCAAACACTTATAAAACATATTTAAAAGATTGATAGAGTTTTTAAATGAAACACAGCTTTTAAAGTTTATTTAAAAAATCTTATAAATATATTATATAACGTCACTACAGAATATGAAATTTATGAAAAAGGAACAGACAAAGGGTATTGATGCACCAAAACAATTCAAATTTTAATGGTACATAAAATGCCTAAAAATATATATTAAAAAGGTTAAAAAAAAAACTTTCTTCAGTTATTCAAAAACAAACTAATTAGTTATCTTCTCAATTTTCATCTTGACATATTTCGAGTCTTACATAATACTATTTCTTTAATATTAAATTACAAAAAGATTATCTTTTTAAAAACTATATAAATAAAATTTGGTACATTTATGTTAACCGACATCAAATCTTTCAAATATAAAATTTTCCTCACTTTTATTATTCGGGTAAGGTAAATCCAGGAGAGATGGCGCGGTCGAAGAGATTGCACACATAGAGGTTCGGGGGGAAGGAGTAAAGTGAGCGCTCAGCGACTCCAGGTAGTTGTACAACATCAGTAGTGGAGTGTCTACTTGAAAGTGCATGTTGATTGTTTTGAGCGTCTAAGATAAAGCATTGCTATTTTGTTTTGTTTTCCCAAAGTAAGTGCTTCAATCTGCATAGCTATTTATCAGAATTTCTATACAATGCCAGTATTACAAAATATTTTAAACTTAAACGAGTTCTCATAAGCTACTTATCTAGACTAACAATGTGAACAGCAACGTTTCGTTTTAGTAGCGGCCATGTTTATATAAAAGGCAGCGCAATCTCTCCTACCGAAATTGGAGAGTTTGGAGAGTCATTTAAGTGTAATTATTATTGTTAACAGTTTAATTGTAGTTATTATTAATAACAATATGTCCTACCCATGTGCGCAATCACATCAATCATGTAGACAGATTGCGCAAAATAACTTTATTGGTTTTATTACAACTGTTCTATTAAATTACAACATAAAAACAAAATAGCAATGAATATGTATAAAAAACAAATGAAGTAAAAATTATTCATGGATAGTTTAGCAAAAAATTAATATTTATATATTCAACTTTATTCTTTTAAATTGTGCACAGACTCTCCTAGCTTTACCTTATGTAAATCAGAAACAATGTTTTCATATTGAAATAAAATGTTATTGAAATATTATTAGTTTTTTTTTCTTTTATTTAATTTATAATGAAATGACTAATAGGCATGCGCACACATTTTAAATGAAATTATCCAAATGTTTATATTTTTAATGAAAAGAATGCATTACAAATTACTGCGCTGTGACAGGAAGTATACACTGTAAAAAAATCCCGATGTTACTAAAATTATTTTAGTATATTTGTATTCCACAGATTTTTGTAGTTACCGGTATTATAAACCGGAATCGTTGCTAGCTGTTTTCTAGTAATGTTGCTAGCTGTTTTCTAGTAATTCTTACAGATTTTCTTGTAACTGAGTAAGAATACAAATTTTTTTAGTAATTTAAAGATCTGTGAGAAAAACTAATTTTTTTTTAGTAGATCGACCCATTTTTTTTTACAGTGTAGTTGGCAATTTATCATATGCGCAAGGCTAACATAAGTGTACCCAAAATTCAAATATGATATATTAAACAATTTCAAAAACTCAAAATTTATTAAAACTTTATACAGGATATTACAAGCTGTAGCCTGTTAAATTTAAAACATATATAGTACAAAGTACATAGTATAAAGTTCGTGTAAATTCATAAGGAGAGGTTTATTAACATTATCCAAATGAACGCATCTTTTGATGAAATATTTTCTGGAGCTGGGATAGATATTATATGAAGGTATTCTTTCACTAAATTAATTATTATTAAACATGCTTCATGAATTTTTTTAGTTGAAAATATTTCAAAATTTACTTTATGTGACTGAGAATGTCAATCAACTTCGGATTATTTCGAGAAATTTTCTCACCACTCAGCCATCTCATTCACGTTTGCGAGATGACTGCGAAAGACACCAACATTTAGTTTTATGGAAAAAAATACATGTCACTTGAAGACGAAAACAAGATTTCTTTCCATTTTGAGTTACTTGAGTTTACGTTGAGACGAAAATACGTTTTATTGGTTATCAGGCATAATCACACAATCATAACTTACATGCTAAATTTCGAAATCTGGAATTATCGGAACTTACTAGAATCTCATTTCATTCACATACAAATCGAAAAAAAAAACGTTATCTTTTAAACTGAAATATATTTTTTATTAAATTTTAATTAGATATTTTAAAAAAAGTAGACAAAAAATATTTATCTCCTAAATTACACAGGGCGCGCATTTAACAACTGTTTAAGAACCTGCAGTAATCATGCGAAAAACTCGCAAGTTAATGTTAAACATACCGGAGTGTTCTTTTCAAATTGTATTCAATTGCATTTCGATACATACACCCAGAAAAAGGAATTGATTAAAATTACAAAACATGTTTTGTTGAGTACGATTTGGTTGTTTTAAGCAAAATTTTTAGTTGAAGTAAAAAATTAGTTTTGTTGCTTGGACAAAAAAATATTGTTAACACTCTTACAAAATTTTAACAAAATTTCATCAATTTTACTTGAGTTAACAAAATCTGTATTTTTAATTTTACAATAATTTTTAATTTAAAATTTTAATTCCATCAAAATTTTGTTGTTTTTGCAAAATGTAAATTGTTGTGTAGTAGCCATAACTCTCTCACGTAATTTGATTTATTCACTTATATATATTTTTGATTTATTCACTTATATAGCTATATAATTAAAGGATTAACATAATTTTGGATAAAGAAAACTTTTTTTCATTGGGACAGACCAAGGTAGTTTTAAAAATCCCCCTGTCCCATTTATTACTTTCTTCTATCTTTACAAGAAAACAAAATATTGGATTCATGAAAATTTTCGACTTCCGGTTTCCAGCGGATTTTGAAGGTACTTAACACGATTTGACTGTTTTTAGAAAATGACTCTCTATGACTCTGTCTGTATGTGACAAAAATTTTATGGGCGTTCTATCTAGTGAACTAATGCACGGAATTTAATAAAACTTTATATTCAGTTACTTCCTGATATAAATTGTTGCTGATTAGTTTTTGGTGCAAATCGCGCAACAGGTGGCGCTGCTATGTATTTTTCGCGATTTCTGCAATAGCTCCATCTCATTTTCAGCCTGTAATCATTGAATAATAAACAGTGAATTTTTATCCTGCTTTTTACAGGCGTACTTCACTGCTGAAAATGAATTAAAAATTAACTATGTGTTGCCGTATGCTGGGCTTTGTATTGTCGTCTCAAATTTGCCGCAGAAATTTGCGTGCTCCTGATGACATTTCTATCTTGTGCTGCGGTATCAACCGGTCCGACATATATAAGAGTGAGAAATGCCGAGTTGCGATATCGTCCTTTGTAGCACAGTGTAGGGCCTCAGAGCGCTGTTCTGAGGACACGGGTTCGAGTCCCCGCTATGGACATTTTTCACTCTGTCGGTTTACGCTTGAAAAAAAGCAGGATAAATATTCACTTGTTATTATTCAAGGATTACAGGCGTAATTCACTGCTGAAAATGAATTAAAAACAGTTAAAATTACATGTTAGACTGGTTCATTTAACAAACGTTTTTGTAGTATAAACAAAACAAGTTCGTAATATAACATATTTTATTATTTAAACAAACAAAATATATTTTGTTGAAAAAAGAAAATAGATTGTTAAAATAACACACAGCATATATCTATGTCACAAATTAACAAAACTTTTTTTGCTGACGATACAATTTTTTTTTTTTTTTGTTCGAATTGCAAAAAAAAAAAAAAAAAAAAAAAAAAAAAAAAAAAAAAAATCAACAATATTTTTTTGTTGATTCAAACAAAATTTTCATTGACCCATATTTAAACGAAAAGTTTTGTTGGATCAACCAAATTTTTGTTGATTCAACAAAACTTTCTTCTGGATGTATGTATATATTTGAAATATATATATATATATATATATATATATATATATTGCATTGTATAGTTGAGCTGGATCTCCAAACGCTCTTTTATACCTTTTTCATTTTGTTTGTAAGTTTTTACTTTATTTTAATGAGGATAATTTTAATGAATAATTTTCGGAACCGATTCTGAAAAATAAATCGACCTCATATAAAGGAACCTACAAACAAAATTGAAAAAGTGAACAAGTGCATGTTTACAAATCGATCTACGTATCCTACGCAAAAAATAAAAATAAAATAAATAAATAAATCATTTATAAATAATGGAATTTAAACAAGAAATTTGAAAATAACGCCTCCATACGTTTAAAAATTGCTTGAAAGTGCACAAGCGTAAGTTTGTGAACTCAGCAATGGGAATTTTGTAAAATAAAGTACTGCTATACAAGCAGAAACTGATTAACTTAAAAAATATATTCAAATTTACAATATGTGTACGCGCACTTTTAGAATACCAATGCGTTGGAAAAATGATTTAGAAACAAAAAAACATGCTATAGTTATAGAGAACGTTTATAGAAAACACTACACTTTTTCAAAACATAAATTAAGAAAAAAAAAATCCTTACAAAATATATTCCCGAACAATACATTAAATTGAACAAATCTAGCACAATACTATTGTATTAACACAGGAGTTTCCAATGCATCCTGTTGGGTGCATCTTCTTTTCTTTATTCTTCTTTTCACCCCACCAGTGGCTGAGAGGTTGTGCTCTCGAAGCTGGTAGACGGGAGGTGCTGGGTTCGATCCCAATCGCGCCCGTCGGCCTAATCGCTCGGAGTTTTCGTGGTTTTCTTTCGAGCCGTGGATTTTCTCCATGCGTAAATACGGATTAGGTTCCCTTAGAAAGACCCCCACGAAGGGCACTCCCCCTGGGCCTATATCCCTAGTGTCGATAATTGGCCGTCAATAATCAACTCAACTCAACCCTTATTCTTCTTTTCTTTCATGTTGTGGAATCTATTAAGATGTTGTTATGTAGTCGAAGTTATAAATAGAGGCTTTTTATAATACCCATAACTTTATCTTGTCTTTCGGACCTATGAAACTCTTCCGTTAATTTATATTTTGCCTTCCTGTGTGTTCTAAAATTCAAACACTTATTTATTTTTTATTTATTTATTTATTTATATATTTTTACATTTTCTCGTCAGTATAACTGTTTTAGCTGTCATGTCTAAAAGAAAATGATTAAGATATTATGGTTTCATTTCCCAGCTGACACTGCATTGTGTAGTACGATAACGAACAAATAAAAAACCTCTTAATTTTGCATATATTTTTGAAGATGTGTAATTGGCACTGGCGGAGATTGAACCAGCCATTAATCAAGGGATCTGATGAACAGTAAGTAACAGCGTTAGCATCGAGCAAATATACAACTAGTTACTTGAAGCTAGTAACTCGCTTTATACTTGTTGCTTGAGATGAGATTTCCACACAATCCATCCCCAGTGAAGACGATGTCTTGTTGTCGAACGATGCGCTTGCGTAAGTGTGCTGTCTTGTTGCTCTCCGCAGGTGCAATGTCTGGCGTGAGCGAAATAATTTGTGCTGTGACTATTTCACAGGCTTTACGTGCAAGGGAAGATTTAATTTATGCTATTATCTGTTGGTTATGAGATGAGCTGATTGTGTCTATTTGCATATTTGTCCGGGACACTAATTTCGAGATTTGGATTTGACGCTGGTGGTATATGAACTAAGGATATCATGAACAGAAGCTGAAAGTGGAAGTGCGTTAATCTAAGATAGTAACTTACTTTATACTTTAATTGTGAGATGAGATCGCAACATATTAACCTTATTTCGAAGCCAAATAAGTAAAAATGATTTAAACAATTAAATTGCTTTGAAAAATTCTATCAGAAAACTGAAAAGTTTAGAAGTTTATTTTATATATTTCAAAAGTACCTTAAAATAAAATATATTTTTAGACAATTGCAAACATAAAACATTTCCATTCAGGGTTGAGAGTATCTACGACAAGGATACAGAAAACATATAATGAAAAATCAATATTTGAATAAAAAATTTATAATAAAGGATTTATGTCGGCCCAAGCTCAATTAATTCTAAGCAAGTAAAAATATTATAAAAAGTTCTCAATTTCACATGCACTCTACATATTTACGAATTAGTGCACTTTAGCAGTAAAATCCATATTTAAAAAAAAAAAGTTAGGAAGATCCTTATAAACAAAAAGATTTTTACACTGACGCTGAAACTAATTTTAATAATAAATAAAACATGAATATTATAAGGAAAATAAACATGAGAATTGCAGAATTGCATCAAATTGAGTGATTTTAATTTCTATATTAAACTATAATTTGCATTTTTTGCATTTATAATGCATCCATCTCTATCTGTAAAATAACATTAAAAATACTCCTCACAACTCCAAAATACACGGACGTCATTCGCAAAAAAAAAAAAAAAAAAAAAAAAAAAAAAAAAATCATACCTTTATGGAAATAATGAATAAATTGCGCATGAATTAATTTTTAGATTTTGTATGAAATAATTTTTAGATTTTGTATGAAATAAACTATTTCTAAGCATCGTTTCTAAATCATGTTAAACCTCTTGTTTATTATAGAAAGTTCATGCGCTAACATACGATATTCTGCATTCCATCTATTTGAAATTTAATACTGTCTTGGAAAAATTACAACCGAAAATCTTTAACCTTTTGAATCCAGCAATAGCCGAATTCATCCCAAAGTAAGGTCCCAAAATAGCCGAAATAATTCCAATGTGTTGGCATTTCCGGACAGTACAGAAAGAAAAACAAGATTTTTTTTTCAGTAACTGGAGCAATGATAAACAGAGAGGTGTAACATCTGTCGAAATTTGAATAAAGAAAGAAGGCAGTATGGGCATTTCCACTACTTACCAAGTGAAAAAGCGGGGGACGAGAAAAGCGAGTATTTTGTGCAATTTTGTTGGGATTCTAAGGTCATTCAGTTTTTTAAAGCTTGGGATTTAAAGAGTTAAAATGAAAGTACAACATTGATGAAAATTATCGAACTTTTCTTTGTGCGAAAAGATAATTTACAATATTATGTTCAAACAAAGAAAATTCATAAAATGTCAGTAAGAGTTAGTAATACATTACGAAACTGTCGAATGTTTTAATGATGTGCTTAAAATAGGCCAACTCTTATCCATAGAGATTAATGAAGCTATAACAAATCTAACTTCCTTACATTATAAAAAACACAAAATTATCTCCATTAACAAAAAAAATATTATTAAAAAAATATTATTAAAAAATACATAAATACAAAAAAAATACATACATAAGTACAAAAAATACATAAAATGTCAGTAAGAGTTAGTAATAAATTACGAAACTGCCGAATGTTTTAATGATGAGCTAAAAATAGGCCAAGTATTATCCGTAGCGATTAATGAAGCAATAACAAATCTAACTTTATTACATTATAAAAAACACAAAATTGTCTACATTAACAAAAAACAAATAAATATTATTAACCCTCTAAGCGTGTGGAACGTAATACACTGCTCAAAACAATTAAAGGATATTGCAGTTTTAGGTGGATTTTGTATCTGGGAAACTTTTTAGCTGATTGATACATGGTAGACAGACATAGTAGGTTATAGGAGAATAAATTACACATGTTTGGCAGAAAAAAATTATTTTATTGCGCATTTGTGTACAAAAGGAAAAAAACACAATTTGTGCATATGAGAAAAAAAGAATAAGAAAAGGTGTTTTCTTCAAAGAAAATCATTTTCAGTAGGGGGTATGGTTTCCACGGGCGGCCAGCAACGTTGAACACCTTTGAGGCATGGACTCAATGAGGCTATTAATGACGAGTTGGGGTATTCTGCCCCACTCTTCCAGAAGAGCTCTTTCCAGTTCTTGGAGAGTTTGTGGGGGTTGTTGGCGGCCAGAAACTCGTCTTCCTAGAGCGTCCCAAACGTGCTCGATTGGATTCATGTCTGGAGAACACGCTGGCCATTCCATTCGAACGATTCCTTCCTCGAAAAGGAAATCCTCCACCAGGTTTGCACGATGTGGCCTGCAGTTATCGTCCATTAAAATGAAGTTATCTCCGATTGCTGCAGCGTAAGGGACTACAATAGGTCTGAGGATCTTATCCCTTTATCGGCGACCAGTCAGAGCTCCATCTCGAATGATGTAGAGGTCAGTGCGCCCGTCAATGGAGATGCCACCATACACCAAAACGTGCACAAACGCAGGATTATTCCTACTGCCACGGTCCCTCCAGATGAAAATACGCCTATTATCCGGATGCACAGAAAAACGGGACTCGTCAGAAAACAGAATATTGCTCCATTCATTTCTCCTCCAGTTGACATGCTCGGTTGCCCACTCCCTGCGGTCGCGACGATGCCTTGATGTTAATCTAACACATACCATCGGTCGGCGAGCATACAGACCTACAGCATGGAGCCGGTTTCGGACAGTCTGAGTTGAAATCGTGGTGCCTGTAGCCGAGCGAAGATGTTGTTGGAGAAGAGTAGCGTTCATGTTTCGGTGTCTCCGAGCTGTTAACGCTAAATACCGATCTTCATTGGGCGTTGTTGCCCATCTACGACCTTGCCCTGGTCTTCGGCCTGCACATCCACTCTCCAAAAAACGGTTCCAGATCCTGGAAATGACACTTTGTGACACCCCAATGGCTTGCGCTACTTCGGCTTGAGTTTGGCCCCCTTCTAGCCTACGAACAATTCTCCAAGCTTCTGAATCTGTCAAATGACTTCGCTGAGACATCGTACTCATCGAAACAAAGCAATCACTGAATGCCGATCATCCTTGTCTTCATTCTCTTTTATCCAGTTGAAAGTCAAATTTCATTCGCTGCCGCTGAAGCGACGTTTTTGACGTCGAACTCAAAATTTGCATACTCCACAGTTTGAAAACCAGAAAAATTTGCATTTGTGATTCTCTTCTTCTATTTTCGGCAAAAAAAATTTCGTTTATATCTTTATTTTATATAAAACTTCAAATATCCTTTAATTGTTTTGAGCAGTGTATTCCGTTCACTAAGCTCCAGGTTTCACAGCAATATATGCAATGTTTAAGATAATATAATTCTATAGATTTAATGAATTGTCAAAACATTGAAGAATGATTAATACTCTCAAGGGTTATATTCATATTTGTAATTAAGTTTTATTTATAATGCTGAAAGAATCATATTTTTTTTAGCATTTAAAAACAAAATTTTGAGAAAACAACATTACAATTTTACTCTTTTTCAAAACGCTCAGAGGGTTAAATTCGAACTAATAGATCTATATTTAAATATTTATTAGCATTTTCCTTCGTAAATATATTTTGACCAAAATATTTGTGTGAAAATTAAAATATATATATATATATATAATATAGTGTTGTAACAAACATAAACTTTTAGTATTTGTAAAAAAGAAAGCTATATGTAAAAATTTTCTTACTGGGTATTTAAAATTATTCGATTAACAACATTAATATATGAAAACCCATTAAACCCGCCTCGTACCAGGCTTTAATAGTTTATATGAATTTTTGGTTTTGCATGATTTGAAACAGAAATTTAATTTTTATAAATGTAGTTACTTATTTCGAGGTATCTATTTAGTTTTAATTATATAGTTTATAATATTATGTGTTTTTTTTCTCTTTCAATACATCACAAACTTTAAAACTAAAAAAATCGTCAGAGAAGACACCAACGATAGTAGGAAAGTTAAAAATTATTAACATTTTATTCCCTAAGTCTCCTAGTTACAATAACATAAACATACAAATGTGAAATATAAAATTGTTTACTTTCTGTTATATAAATTCAGTAGATTATTTGTTGAATAATATATTTCTCTTTACTTGTGGCTTACAAAATAATCCTTCCGCTAAAGTTTGCGAAAATCACATCTATATAAGAGCATACTATTAGAGATCTCAATCCTATATTTCTGTAGGGTTTGAAAATAGGATTTCACGATGATAGTAAGCATGTATTTTATATTTCAGTAAAACTGGTTTACTGATCTCATTTATTTTCTCAAATCTAAAATATACAGTTTGAATAATTCGATGATACTCAAAATGTTCTCAAGGCTTCTTTTTTGGATAAAGAAGATTTTTGTTTTCTCGTTTCAGAAAATATCATCTCTAGCCAGACATTTGCGATTTGTATTTGCTGTCAAGAATAAGAACTTCCTAAATTTGGAGAGAATAATTATTTAATTAGGTATTCGAACTATAAGAGTTAAATAAACTTCATCAATGATGATTTCGTTTTATTATTCATATATGCTTTATTTTAAATGATGTTATAAAATTCATTATACAAGGTATTTCTTTTCAATACTGAAATTTAAAAGTGCATATCAAAAATAATCAATAGCGGCAAATTTATTAAGTTATATTATTATAATTTAACTATAATTTGAATTTGTACTTAATGTGTAGTATTATGATGACATTATATTTGTAATTTTTACTGTATTGATTTTGTTTAATTTAAAAAAATAAAATCAATGACAAATTTTTACTATTTTATTAGTTTTTTTTTCATGAAAAATATTTGTATTAATGATAAATTTCCTGTTAATTTTAGTAGAATTTTAACAGTTCTATTTATAAAATGGTTGTCTGCATTTAAAGCGATATATTTTTTAATTACACAATCTATGACGTCTAGAAATAAATAGAAGTTGGCATGGTTTAAATTAAAAAATATTAGCAGTTACATTTTATACAAGTACATTTTATATAGTCTGCAACCAGCAAAGACCCCTGATTTAAGACAAAAAGGAACTGTTAGTGACCCTGATAGTGTTTCCATGCAACATGATTCAAGTGATGAGAAAGTATTAAAGGTGGAGATTTCTGTTTAACTCGGTTTGTAAGGACTTTTCCTATCTTTTACTACGCTTCTCGATTTCTTCACTCTCTACTGCACCAATACCTCCGATAATCAAAACTCTGAGGTTTCGTTGGTGTTTCAAGAACTGATGTTTTAATTGTGAAGCTTTCATTGGAGCTGGACATAAACATTTCTCTAAATCATTACATTTATATAAAAATAGCAAATAATCATTTGTGCAATAATATTAAAAGGAGATTACCAACATTATAAATGCACAAATAATACACAAAAAAGCAGTAAATAACTCTTACGAATCTACAAGCGAGTTTCTTCTTCAGTATCACAAAGAGCAAAGCACAGCGTGTTAGAAAAAGCAAGCGTGGTCAAAACGACAAAGGGGCAGTGGCTTTTATACCCGATGCGGGTAGAGAACGTGTCGCAAAATACTTTTGTTTTTAGATGGAATTTATTTCGTATGACTGACGGTTTGGCTATGGGCAATCCTCTTAGTCAAATTTTATGCGATATTTACATGCAGTATTTTGAGGTCAAATTGTTTGAAATATTAAAGTTTCCGTTTTATGTCCATTTTGTTGATGATAGTTATATCCTGATTGAAATGAATTCGTATATTAATAATATTCTCTCTATTACGAATTCCATTGATTATTACATTCAATTTACTTTTGAACTTGAGAACACAAATTGTCTTTTTTTACTGGATGTCCTTGTTATTCGCAGTGAGGATGGCTTTCAGACTACCGTCTATCGTAAACCTTTTGCTGTCAGTCTTCCACCTAACAGATATTCTTCTCATCTTCCTAATCAGAAATTTGCTGCTTTCAATACTTTTGTTTTTAGGGCTTCAAGTATTTTTTCCACTCTTCTGTTACTTAGTGCTGAACTTGATTATCTCAATGCTATTGCTGCTGATCGTGGTTATTCCTCATTTTAACATTACATTTATATGAACAAACATCAAAAAGACTATTTTGAATATCAGACATTAACTTTTCAACTGATGTTTTACAGCTCGTGGTATTTTTTATGTAACAGTCTGATGATTTTTTATCTTTTCACATCACTCATGTAATTTCAAAATCATAAAAACAATGTTGTTTGTCGATGAAATAGGAATGGGAGCCTCCTTCCAAATTTGTTCTAGCTTACGGGGCACTCAAATTGCAATTAACTTTTTTTCTGGTTGATGACATCCTTCACATTTCAGCTGATTTCTTATCCATTCAAGTTACCATAGCACATAAATTTTAGTAGGTAAAACATTGCTAGTACTTATATCTAGAGAACTAATGACTATTGGTGTGTCAGTTGATTTGCTTGTAGATGTAGAATGAGTTTTTTCACTCATGACGGCGACACAAGAAAACCGCACTGAACTCACTACTCTCAAACCACAATTTCAAAAACTATAGATGCACGCACAACGCACGCAAAGCACATACAAGACCCTAAAAACAGACTGGCATAAAAAATAAGACTGAGCGGGGAGTAGGCACGCTAAATAGCAGCAAAGGAGGGAGAAGTTAGAATCATGTGGCTCACATGACAAGTTTGAGTGGCACCTATCTCCCATACCACAGAGAAGCTACAGTTATACGACCTTGAAAAATGAGTTTATTATTCACAATTGTATATAACGATATTCCCGCTATTTCAAAATGATGTACTGTAATGTCTGTACTATAAATACAATAACTTAAATTATTCTAGAGGATGGATAAAATTTTAAAATATGAATAGTTGACAAAAAAGTGAGGTTTTTATTACGATTTCGGGAGAACTTAATGTTGAATTTCAGATGCAAAGCATTTTTTTTAGATTTCATCTGACACTGCTCATGTTTGCACTTGAATTTGCATTTTTTTGCTTTATACATACTATATAAAAATAAAAGTTTAACATTATCGCTTTGTCTAAAAAATACTTTTAATTTTACGATCATTCCGGGAGACCTAAGTATTTTTCAATTCCAAATTTTTTTGGCGGGTGGAAATATATGGCCATTGTGATAACTTTTTATCAACTTTTTAGCAATCATTGAATAATATCTTTTTTTTTGCGATTCACCCTACTGGACACACACAGTACCAACGTTTCACTCTCCTCAAATGTCTACAGTAGAGTATAGTCAGAATATTGACACAAGATAAATAAATAATTTTAAACAATATATAAAAACATATTAACATAAATTTTATAATTCCATTATTTACTGATTTTTGGCTTTCACTTACCTTTCCTACTGCCAATACATTTCCTTCTAAACACGGGGTTAGAAGATATGTAAAAAAAAAAAAAAAAAAAAAAAAAAAAAAAAAAAAAAAACGCATATGGTTTCTACTTTTGTGGAACTTTTAGAACAAATCTACGTATTTGATAAACCTCGAAAAAATACGTAAAATTTTCACCAATTTCGTAGTACTGTGTCGTTTTGGGCACTGTGCGAAATGGGGCAACTGAATGAGTTAGTAAAAAAATTCATCGCATTCACTCTTTTTATAACAAAATTCTAAAACGAAAGAGGACTAAGATTCTAGTTCAGCAAATATTACCATATATGATAGAAATACGGACTGGTGTAAAAGCACACCCGTCACGTTCACAAATTTGATTTCTGGAAAATTTGCATTAAATGTAAACTAACAATTATGTTTATTTGCATTTTGTCACTGTACTCTTTGTTTCTATTTTTGTATTTATTACATTTTAATTAAAAATTTATAGCAGGAGAGAGCGAGCACGAGCTTCTCCTGAATGTATAGGTGAGACATACAAGTTCGGGAAACACCTGTCACTGATTATTTATTTTTTTTTTAAATTTCTATTGTATTCTAATTACTGATGGTTATAAAAATATGCATAAAAAAATTGTGAAGAAATTGGCAGTGTAATTGTAATAAAAAAAATAAAATTAGTTTGAACACCTGGAGATAAACTATGACTGAATTAATCATTTAAAAAAGTACTCCCATAACGGTCAATTTATTTATTTACGGATTAATGTTTTAAGGTAATATAAAAAAAATCATATTCTCGTTTTTCAAACCTTTCTTAAAAATACAGTATTTTTTATAAAAACAATCATACAGAAACGTGGAAGGTATTTTATATTCCACTTTATTCCCTATGTATTTTTCGATTACTATAATCTAATAACTGAACTTAATAAAAAGAACATGCGGATAAAGAATGAATACAAACATTATCTATATCAGTTAGTGCAGACACCATATAAAAAAAATAATAAATCTGAACGCCTAAAATATCAAAGAAACACCAAAACAAAGTGTAACGTTACTTAATATAAGTACTATAAATAATAATAGTAAATAATAAATAATAGTAAATATAAATAAATAATAGTAAATATAAATAATAAATAATAATGTATCCAGGAAATTTCTTTTTAGGAGTATAAGAAGAATATCTGTGAAGTGGAAGACTGACAGCAAAATGTTTACGAAAGACGGTAGTCAGAAAGCCAACCTCACTGCGAATAACAAGGACATCCAGGGAAGAAAGACAATTGGTGTTATCAAGTTCAAAAGTAAATTGAATGCAAGAATCAATGGAATTCGTAATAGAGAGAATATGATTAATATCCGAATTCATTTCAACCAGGACATAACTATCATCAACAAAACGGACATAAAACGGGAACTTTAATATGTAGTACCATAAATGTTAATTTATATGCTTAACTTTCGATTTTTTATGGTAACAACAAAATATATATGTTGTTTATAAAAGAATCCTACTGACACATTTGTTTCGGAAAACAAAATGTATTTCATGTATTTTAAATGCATCCATATATCAGGGATAGACAATATGTGCTGCAATCGTACGATTTCTACATTTAGAAATCATTCTTTCTGAACTCTACTGTTACATTATTTAAGTCTCATAATTTCTATCCTTAAAAAAAGGAAAGACTAATTTACGGGAAGAGTAGTTATCGAAATTACGAGCATTGCCATACTCGTGGATATTTTTCACTATTATGTAACCTCTGCTGCATAAAATTGAAATGAAATTTAGAAACTTGTAACTGAAAATCGGAAACAAAAAATCTTAAATAAAATTTTCATATTTATTTTTGATGATTATCTATATCCAGCGATTAACTTAAGTTGGTTTAGGGGGGGGGGGGATCAAGCGCGTCCACAGCCCGAGAGCTGCAAAATGAGGGGGGGGAAGCGGAATTATATAAACACTAAAAGCAAAAGAATCTAAATCTTTTAATGAATTCATTAACGAAACGGAATGAATGGATATTATATACCGGCATCCCCCGACATACGAATTATGCGACTTACGTAAATTTGCAGTTAGTTAATAAATCTCGTAAATTACATTTATGAAGTAGTTTGATACGTGTCTGTCTACTTTTTATAATAATTTAATAAATAAAATATGCTGATAAAAAAAAACATATGCATAATATAGTTTTATATAGAGAGATAGTGACATTTTTATTGATGCTATACAATCAAGTCTTTAAAAATCTTGTTGTCATCAGTCACATTTTGATAAAAATCTTAAATTTTTGGTACAGAATTAATACATTTTTTTTTATTCTGCTAAAGAAACCAAGCCAGAAAAATCATGCGTTAAATCATGCATAGATTATGAAATACTTTTCAACACATTCAGAATACTGTAACAAAACTTCACATTATAATAAGGTAAAGTATGATATCTAAGTAAACATTTTGGAAAACGCATAACATACTTGAAAACCCAATTTCTTTAATTACCATTAATAATCGGAAAAATATCCAAATGCTTTTGTGCAGACCTGTATATGATTTGTATATATACTACATAGTATGCTAAAAGTTACTTCAGTTAGGAAAGGTGAAGCACAGTTAAAAATTCCCATTCGACAATTCCCGTCAATAAAAGGCAATCTACTCGAGATACAGTTAATACAGTACTGTAAATGAATTATTTTGTGTGTCCCTGGAAAAGAACGATGAATGCTAGGAACTCCATAATCTATAGTAAGCCTCTTGGAATGCATCTCAGTGATACATATCAATTTCAATAGGTATAAAATAAAGTGACATCATTAAAATACACCGCAAACAATTTTCCCCCGTAGATCGTAATGTAACTGAATTCTGTGTAAATGAACTGTCCCTGTAAATGAACTGTAAATGCTACACAATTCATTTCTAATACCGAATTTTCCATAGTAACTCTCAATGTCAAATATCAATTGCATTGGGATCCGAGAATATTTACGAAAGTTCGACCACGGGCAGACACAAAGTAGATAGACAGACGGCAGACAGATAGACAAACAGACTTCATATACACTTTTCAAAATTTTTTGAAAGTTTTAAAAATCAACTTGTTTTATGTAACATTTTGTACAGCCCTGTACTGAAAGCGGACTTTCAGTTATAATCGTTAATACAGTTAATACAGTACTGTAAATGAATTATTTTGTGTGTCCCTGGAAAAGAACGATGAATGCTAGGAACTCCATAATCTATAGTAAGCCTCTTGGAATGCACCTCTGTGATACATATCAATTTCAATAGGTATAAAATAAAGTGACATCATTAAAATACACCGCAGACTATTTTTCCCGTAGATCGTAATGTAACTGAATCCTCTGTAAATGAACTGTAAATGCTACACACGTCAATTCTAATACCGAACATTCCATAGTAACTCTCAGTATCATACATCAATTGCATTGGGATACGAGAATATTTACGAAAGTTAGACCACGGACAGACAGATAACAGATAGACAGACGGCCGACAGATAGACAAACAGACTTCATATACACTTTTCAAATTTTTTTGAAAGTTTTAAAAATCAACTTGTTTTACGTGACCACAGCGGCTGTAACGTTGCACATTTTTCGATTTTTGATGATTTCCTCTCTTCAAAGTACCAAAAATATATTTAGGTTTATTTTTTATTAATGGAAGAAAAAAAGTATTTTTGTTTAATTTTTCATGAATTATTTCTCATATGGCCTTTAACAAACACATGATATATAATAATGTATATATATTTTAATAAAAATGGATAAATAAGTCTTTTTTTCCAATAATTCAGATCATACTCTTGATTTTTTTCTGTGTTACTATTATTATTATTATTTTAAGCGAAAGTTAGTTTGGACATTTTTTGTTTATTCGCAGTAGATTTTATTTTATTCATTTTAACCATTCTGAAAACAAAATTCAATTAAACAATATCTCGATTGCTAAAGCATTATGAAAAGAAATTTGACAAAAATTTTCTTCGAAAGAAATTATCTTAAATCTAATTTGTTGTCATCAGTCATACTTTGGTAAAAAGTTTCTTTTTATTTTATTGCATGATTAATATAATTTTTTGTTGTACTATTAAGAAAAAAAAAACTTGTTTTGCGTGATTATTCTGGGTGTCACATTGCACAATTTCCGATTTTTATGATTTTTAGTTTTCAAACTACCATAATTAGATTTAGGTTTTGTTAGGAACGGAACACAAATAAACGTTTTAACAGAAAAAGTTTACTGCCATTTTTCATGGAAAAATTCTCATATTGCATCTACCAAATATGTGATAGACTATAATCTTAAATGTTATATTATAATCTCATATTTTATTAATAAAAATAGATAAACATGTCCTTATTTTGTAAGATTTTTTTCACACTCTTTTAAAAAGTACTTTTTAGGGTTTCGTTCATCTCACGAAACCTTATTACTCCCGCTCCGTTGTCTGTCTGTCACAGAGCTATTCTCAGAAACTATGTAAATTACAGAGTTGAAACTTTGTGTATATACCTGAATACCAGCTATGAAGAGCTCAAAATATTAAAATTAAAAAAAAAATTGCATTATTTTAATAAATAGAGATAAAAAACCAAAATTCTAACAGCCTTTTCCTATTAAATTTAAACATTTTTCGTTATAACAGATGCCAAAAGTTTAAAATCCACGATGAAATACTTTCTACAATAATTAATTTTCTATCAGACGATTTCCACGTGAAAAATGAAAATGAAATAAAAAGTTTCACCAATTGAAAAAAAAAGATTAATATGAAATAAAAATGATTGACGTCATAGTGGTAATAAAGCGGATATTTTCAGATTTCTCAATAATACAAAAAGTATGAGTATGTGTATGTACACAAAGCAGATTAATTACACGTCACTAGAGAATTAAAAAGAAAATCTGACGTCATATTGGAAGTTTAACGAATTTTTCAGATGTTTGAGAATAATACAAAGCGAGTATAAATATGAGTAATAGAGAATAGTAAATATATGATTTTGAGAAACATAATGAATCATGATAAAAATCGGATTATGGAAATATTCACATATTTTAACATTTTGAAGGTGTACAACTTGTTTAATTTTTAAATTATTTTTTTATATCGCATTTAGTCCTTGTGACAGATATTATTATGACAGAATATAATATCCGGCTTAGCCGCTATAAGGCTGGTTTGGATACTCGAAAAAACGAAAAAATAGACCGGTAAATTTTTACTTTATAAAAACAAAAAACCTGAGTTTTTTTTTTTTTTTTTTTTTTTTTTTTTTTTTGGTTGCTAAATGGAATTTCTTTGGATTTATTAAAGAAATGATAAAGTGTTCTGAAAGGAATATTAAACGAAACCCTTTGAGCGATCTTCGATCACACTTACCCGCTTGTTTTATTGTGTTATTAATATTTTATTAAAGCTAAAGTTAATTTCGATATTTATGTTGATTCATAGTTAATTTTATTGTATTCGTTTTAAACATTCATGAAACAATATTCCACTATATACTATGTGGAATGCTAAAATATTATGTAAAAATAATGCAAAAAAAATTATTTGGAAAACGTACCAAAAAATACAAATGCCAGATTTTTTCCTCACGGCAATATAGTCTTTTTGGTATTTTATTCTATAGAAATACAACGGATAATCTCAGTGTTCTTCTGAGATAATTAAGTGATTTACCTTGTATTTTTTGTTCCTAATAACACAGGGTGGTTATAATATAAGTATCTCTATTTGGAGCTGTCTGTAGCTCGAAGGACTAATCCAAATGAAACCAAAATCGATACACTTATTATTCAAAAAGCGGGGGAAGAAGAATGGAACAATAAAAAATAATTGAAATAATCATCGACTGCTGGCATTGCTGAGTGTGAAATGTAATGCGTACTACAAGAACAAAGAGTTAAAGCGTCAAACCGGATGGCACACATAATATATTGGAAAATGTCATAGTGAATGTGGTTATGCTTTCGCATGGCGTTGCCGCTCATGTGCAGGTTCCACATGGCCATTGTGCTAGAAGACACAATCTAGAAGTTGGATGACGTGCTCAACTGCGGGATGTAACGCAACAGGAGTGATGTTTCCCACATGTTGTAATATACGGTAAAGTCACACAGGTTTGCGAAACCTCCCCGGTACACAACATTACACATTACATTTCACACTCAAAAACGCCATCTGTCGGCGATTATTGCAATAATATTTTTATTGTTCCATTCTTCTTCCCCTTTTCGAACAGTAAGCGTACCGATTTTGGTTTCATTCCGGTTATTCCTTCAAGCTACAGACAGCTCCAAATAGAGATACTTGTATTATAACCACACGGTATTTTATATAAAAAAGCAGTAATAAATTATCCACACTTAATATAGTGTAATTAATAGAGAAATAGATTTTACTTTGTACATCGCATCTAAAATTTAACTTTCTTCCAATTTCAATTTGAATTAATAAGTAACAGTAAATTCATTCGAGCGAAATTTTGTTGAATTTTATTTAGGGTATTGTGAAAGACTAGATTTATTTTCTAGTGTCAAGAGTATTCGGTAATATTGAGAAATTCAGAGTGTTTCCGAAAATTAATAATATCTAGACGGACCCTAAATTTATTCTATTTATATAAAATTAGAGAAAAGATATTTCTAAATGTAATGGATATTCTCGTCTTTCTCGACGAAATTCTATTAAGAAAGTAAATGGGATGTTCGATTGTAGGATGGGGATCTACATTAACTATTACGAGCGGGGAAGACCGAGCTATGCTCGGTCAAAATTAAATTTGAGTTCAAATATCATGACCCATGACCAAAATGACCCACTAATTGAATTTTCTCGAACATGTGACTTAGCCCAACAGTCTTCTCGTGCCGGAAAACCATAGGATGCAAAATTTAGTGTAAATTGAGCCGCTTTTTAGATATTGACCCACAATGACCCAGAAATGACCCACTAATCGAATTTTCTCGAACGTGTGACCTAGTCTAATGATTTTCGCGTGCCCGAAACTCGTAAAATACAAAATTTAATCGTTAGAGCCGTTTTTTAGATAAATTTAATTTGACCAGCTTTGACCCAAAAATGACCCCCTAATCGAAAGTTCTCGAACATGTGACCCAGCCCAATAGTCTTCTCGTGCCCGAAAATAGTCGGATACAAAATTTCGTCAAAATCGTTTGGACCGTTTTTTAGATACAATTAGCTTGACCATGGCCCAAAATGACCCAAAATGACCCACTAATTGAATTTTCTCGAACATGTGACCTAGCCCAACAGTCTTCTCGTGCCCGGAAACCATTGAATGCAAAATTTAGTGTAAATTGAGCCGCTTTTTACATCTTGACCCACAATGACCCAGAAATGACCCACTAATCGAGTTTTCTCGGACATGCGACCTAGCCCAATGCTTTTATCGTGCTCGAAACTCGTACACAAACTCGGACACAAAATTTAATCAAAATCGTTAGAGCCGTTTTTTAGATAAAATTAATTTGACCCGCGTTGACCCAAAAATGACCCACTAATCGAAAGTTCTCGAACGTGTGACCCAGCCCAATTGACTTCTCATGCCCGAAAATGGTCGGATACAAAATTTCGTCAAAATCGTTTGAACCGTTTTTTAGATACAATTAGCTAGACCATGACCCAAAATGACTCAAAATGACCCACTAATCAAATTTTCTAGAGCATGTGACCTAGCCCAATGGTTTTCTGGATCCCCAAAATGGTCGGATACGAAATTTCGTCAAAATCGTTAGAGCCGTTTTTAAGATAATTTTTGCATATATATATATATATATAACCACCCACACGATTTGCTCGTATTAGAATATATGATTTAATAAAAATCGGATCCTTGGACGTACATATAATGTTTAAAAGTGTTTTCCTAAACTTTTCAGGTGAATAAATGTACCTTATTATCTGTTTATTTGCAAATAAAATAAACTATATTAATCGAACTCAATTTAATGAATACTGTTATTTGTAGCCACTGAGTCACAATGATTCTTCAAAAATGAAATCTTCAAATCTGAAAACGAGAAAAGTTATTGGAATTCCAAAAAAATATAACTTGCACATAATATCTTAGAGAAAGTGAACATTCAAGATAGAATATAATTATAGAATATATGCCGTATGCCTGAAAGGGGACGCTGAACCTAAAAGTCACAAATACAAATGACCAATGCACAAATACAAATGACCCATGGAATGGACTACGTTTGAAAAGAGAAATTAACGGGGTAGATTAAACTTTGAATAGAAAACTATTAATTTCATTAAAACACTACTTTTAGATAAGGAATATAAAAAAAAAAACTTCTGACTAAAGCATATCCTTTGCTTTCAGTGCTTCATGTGTACATTTTTGAGCGTGTTCATATTATGATGAGCATAAAAATTATTGTTTTATAATTAAAAAAAATATTATTTGTTTTCTAAAGATGGACATATCTTGCAATTCAAAATCTTAAAATCTTCATAAGTTTTCTTAATAATAAGGAAAAACTCCAAATGTAAATGTTTCGTGAAAATTGCAATTTATGAAAACTATAACTTAGCAGCACGAATTTATTTTTTTTAATTCGATACTCATAAATCATTACTAACTGCATTATTTATTTTTTAAACTATATTCAATGAATTATATGTAGTTTGTTCTGTTAATTTGTAATTAAAAAAACTGCATATGAATGATAAAAATAATTACAAAAAAAAAATCAGTTACATATTATTTCTTTTGCCGTTTTGTTCATTGTTATCGGTTTTTAATTGATTCAAAGTTTCTGCCTTACAAACTACAATGCATGCTAGTAAATGCATTTTTATATTAATATACAATGCTATTTGTGAAGTGTTTTTTATCTTTTTTTCCCCTTCTAACACACAATCAAAATATCACAACCGATAAAACAGTTTATTTTAATTTATTCAACACAAAAAAATTATTCAAAGAATTATTTGAACTTTCAATTGCATCTGGTTCCAACACTTCAATACTGCCCCATAGATTATCAAAAATCTTTTCAATGCAGAAGCAGAACAACGATAAACGAATCTTTGTTTTCTGCAGGTTCTCTGTTTCAAGAAACAGGTTTTGAAGATGTTCTTAAGTGTATATTTTAAATTTCAATTCAATTCATTTTTCTTTATTCATTTACGTAGACAAGACTGAAATAAAGGATTTCCTGTTTAAAGGTATAAAAAATATGTTACAGGCTTATCATTTTTTTTTTTTTTTGTAGAAGACAAAATATAAAATAAAAAGCATGGAACAATGCTTTATACATCTATCTCATGTTTTTCTCGTAACATTTGAATTTCTATGCAATCAATAACTTTTTGTCACAAAGACCGAAATTATTTTGTTGACATAAAATTTGACTTTTCAAATGATCAATAATTTTTTTAAAGTACAGAATTGAACAGTTAATGTAGCGCATGAAAAATTTGTATCATTTTTTTTTTAAGTTTCAGGGTCTCTTTTGAACGTTTAATCAATACATTTTTGTTCGAAACATTATTTGAAAGAGAGCTAAAAATCATTTATGCTTAAATTAGTGTATTACCTATACATTTTTTAGAATATTGATAGAATAGTATTATTATAACCCCAAGCGCTGTTTCATATTACTCTACAGTAACACAGTAGCATTTTGTTTAAAAACTTTGTTATTATTGAAAATTATACATTTCTAGCGGTAAATTCAGTTATGAAATATGCATTTTCATGCATAATTTTTTATCCATTTATTTTCTTGATAAGTATTTACTATTTTTACGAAAATAATCAGTGTATATATATATATATATATATATATATATATTACATAAAATTTTTGAAATGCATATATTTTGTATATTTCAATTTTATGAAAAATGTATCTACATAAGAACACAAATTCGTTCTTAATTTTTTACAGATTTATTAATTTATAGATTTATTTGTATATATTTATTTATATTATTTACAGATTTATTTATTTATTAATATATAGAAAATACCCTTAAAAACTGAAATACAAACAGTTTACTACACATTGTAAATAATTTTAATGGATACAATTTTTAAAAGAATTAGTTAAAAAATGTTTATTTAAACATTACTTTGCAAATTCGAGTAATATATTGCAACACAATGATGATTTATCATTTCCATACAAAAAAGTTTCAGAGAATATATTTTCAATAAATAGGTAAAAGTTGCGATATGGTTGAAAAAATCTATTTAATAGTAGACTTATATACCATAAGTAGGGCAATTTCGAAAGGTAACCTTCTTTCATATGGCATCGAAATAGATGGGTAAAGTCAAAGTTTTGAAATGCGTTTAATGCAGAAAAATATACAATTTGGTTTTCTTCCAAGCTTCTGTTCTACGGATAATATCTATTACGATTTTATTCCTTTGGACAAATTGTATAATTATTTGCATCTAAGGAATAATTAGTTTGCACGAACTTGGAAAAATTATCGTATTTATCTTGGATGAAAAATGTAACTAACTAAGAATACAAATCTTGTAATACACAAAGGTTTTCTTTTGCTTTCCTTAAACGTAAAAAGAAAAAAAAAACTTAAAAAGTGTATACATCTATTTGTGTTTATTTTGCTAATACCACATTTCACGGAGGATATATCTCTTAAAGACTTAAAAAAATAGTTAAAGTTTGCTAAATAAAATAATATTTATTAAGAATAAGTAATATTGTAAATCATATGATAATAAATATATTCACAAAATTGTAAGTTTATTCTTCTAAATTTTTGACGCAAATGTCGTATTTCTCTGGTAAAAGTGTATTTGGCGTATAAAAATTTGTACGATTGTTTTTCGTAATGTCGTATACTAAATTATTTCTCTGAGAAAATGAATATTTAAAGAAAAAATTCCTTACGGCTCTTTCAAAAGAATACGTTGATTTTCTTTTTAGGTGCGTTCGTAATTATATAAATACGTAGCACCTATTGTCGTCGCTTAGTCCGTTCGTCTGTCTGTCCGTCCGTCCGTCCGTCCATTCGTCCGTCCGCATATAACAACGCAAAAATTACCCAACTGAATAGTTTGAAATTTAAGATGTATTATCTTTGCGGAATTTTGTCGTGACATTTCAAATTTTATGAAAATCGAATCAAAACTTTAGGAGATATTAATAAAAATATTTATTAAGAAATTTGAATTTTTTTTTAAATCCTTGTTTTTTTGTTATAATAGCTTCCGAGGTTTAATCGTCAAGCGACCGATATACTTATTTTATGACAGAAATTAATCTGCAGACGATATAATTCATTTCACAGAATTAAAAATCAGAAAAGATCTGAATATTTATGTAACTAGTTATAGTACGAACGCACCTTATTTGTCACGTTTGACGTACAATTTCCAACTTTTTTTTATTTTATTAAGTAATCAATAATTTTTATAGTAGTAAAAAAAATACAACTTGTTTTGCGTGACCAACTTCCGTGTCACGTTTAACGTTTTCCCTCACCTGTGATTTTCTGTCATCAAATTGCCGTAAATCGATCTCGATTTCATTATTTATGGATGCAAATGACACATTTGCGTTGAAACGTTGTTGTTTTATTTTTATTTAATTATTTTTCATATTTCATTTATTAAATGAGCGATATGATTTAATGAGAAATGTACTGACACTTCGGTTTAAACTCATTTAAAAATTTATTTTTCAATATTAATCTTGAAAAAAGGCGAAATTATATTTTTATAAGGTTTCTTTTCATTCTAAACATAATTTTTAATATATACATTAAACTTTACTACTCACATAAACTTTTATTATATGGTATATATATCCCAAAAACTATTTATTTAGGTATTAATTGATAAAAGTATTTATTGAAAGACAGATATTTTGAAAATAACTTTTTAATAATGTTAACACTCTAGAAAAGTGATGCTTTACCTCCACATTACACGATTTTTTTTTCTTTAGGAAGTATGATTTTTATTTTATTTATTTTTACATAATATATAATTTTACATAATATTCATTGTTATGTACCAGAAATTTTAGATATAAATTGTTTACCTTATTTAAAAGCAGACTTCTGTCTTCATATAAGTTTTCTATTTAATTAAAGTGGTTGTTTGGAAATATTTATTGTATTATATGTAACTTTTTATTTCATTCAGATCATTCATTCAGTTACACATCATTGCGCAAAACAGAATTTAACAGAAAGTTCCGGCATAAACAAATCAAACACATTATAAAAGGCTATGTGCCTACTAATACTGACAGTTTTTTAAAATTGATTTGTTTCGAGTCTATTGTATTTATCTCTGAGTGAGTTATTTTTTTTTCTTTAATTCGCGTATTTTTTAAACTATTAACAGAAATAATTTGGAAAAAGTAAATTACAGGTAACACTTTGAAGATATAAGACATTATTTATATATCACACAATTACTCTAAGTTATGCTATAATAAAAGTATTAGGAGTGTTTTTTTTTCTTTTTTGCCAGTTTAATTAATTTATTCGAGCATTATTTGAGCGCATAAAATTAAAAGAAATAAATAATTTAAAAGTAAATAATAATAGTGAGCTTGTGTTAAAAATAATAAAGAAAATATTTTGATTTTCGTCGAACTGTTATTTTGTTCATGACATTTAAATGGTTTTTTTTAAAGATATTTCGTATAACAATAAAATTCAGATGACAAATGCACAGCATAGTCTAAAATGACACACGGCAAAATATGGAACAATATATATACAGGCATCCCCCGACTTACGTATACTGCGACTTACGTAAATTCGCAGTTACGTAAATTTTTTTTGAAAATTGCATTTTTTTATACTTCTAACCAGGCTCCTACCTGCCAGGCATGAGTGCCTAGCTTGACGGGTTAGTACCTGGGAGCGAGGCGGAAATCGCCTGATCACAGCATGGCTGTGATCCACCTGATTATAGATTTGTTGACATCGCTGCAGTGCTTGCTCTCTCGTGGTTTAAAGCAGTTGTCTTTGATTGCCGGTTCAAGGTTTTTATTTAACTTTGTTGAATTGACAGATTTAAAAGGTCTCGTAATTTAGAACCTTGATCAGGTGACGAGACCCTCACCCGACTAGGCACCCCCAGAGGTATAATTCACAAGTAACTTGGAGGCATTACATATATGAACTCACTGGCGCATTTGATACGCGTGTGGATATTTTTGATAATTATTTTATAAATAAAATATGTAGATAAAAATTATAACTATTATAATATAGTTTTATGTATTAGAGAGAATTATATTTTTGTTGAGAATATACAGTATTATCATAACAACGAATCTTTATTGTTCGTTATTCATTGTTATCATCTAATTCTTAATAAATACAATTTGTGCTTATCAAGAATTATTTCCTTTTGTGAGTGCTATTCATTTGTCTTGTCATCGAAAATTCGTGGAGAAGAGGTAAGTCAGTTCTCTTTAATTATTTTTTGTTTTTACAGTCATTTGAAGTAATTTTAAAATTGTTATAAATCATTCCATCAATGTTATATTTATAAATCCCAAATTCCACAAGATATTTTTTATTTGAAAAGTGTTTTTTCAGTTTACCTTTATATTTTTTCATACTTGTATAATTTATATCCGAGTAATTACTGCTGCATGATGCTTTATTTAAAAATTAATGCTGTGTAAATAATATATATATATATATATATATATATATATATATATATATATATATATATATATATATATATATATATATATATATATATATATATATATATATATATATAATAAATATTGCAGTTTCTTACTAAATTTTACTTAAGCAAATTACACATTCAACTTACGTAAAATTCGAGTTACGTAGAAGTCTGCGGAACGCATTAATCACGTAAGTCGAGGGATGCCTGTATATATATATATATATATATTGCTTCCAGTTTACTATTATTATTATTATTTTAATAAGGATGCGTTCATTTTCGGAGACAGATCTAAAATATAAAATGATTTCATAAAAAAAGAATCTGCAACCAAAATTGAAAAAGTAAAAAAGTGTTCAATTATAAATCGATCTAAGCTATCCTATTCCATACAATCATTTAAAAATAATGTAATTTAAACAAGCTATTTGAAAATAACTCTTCCATAGGTTTAACATTAGCATTTGAGGGTCTTCGCGTGACTAGCGTAGGTTACTAAGCAATTGAAATTTTATAAAATAAAATAGTGCAATAAAATCAGAAACACATACATATAAAATTTCTATTCAAATTTACAATCTGCAAACGCGCACTTAATAGCGTACCATTGTGTTTGAAAAGGATTTAGAAACAAAACACACATATAATAAACCATAACACCTTGTAATTATATACTTATGCTTACTTATTGCTAATATGTGTAAAATAAAAGAATATAAACAGTAAAATAGGTTTTATTAGAGAGTTGACATATGTTTCAGCACAGTCTGATACATTATCAAAACAAACAAAAATATTCTATAAATGCACGATTTAGGAAAAATGGAATTAATATAATACTTTGTAACCATGGAGTAACAAAATTGTGGCTCGAGTTACTCCATGGTTACAAAAAAGAAATACACATCGAAGTAAAAGTAAAAATAACGTGAAAAAAATGCGTTTCAAATAACTTCATGAACCGTGCATTTATAGAATATATTTGTTTGTTTTGATAATGGCCCAGATTGAGCTGAAACATATGTCAGCAGTCTAATAAAACCTATTTTACTGTTTATAATCTTTTCATTTTACACTTTTTAGAAAGTAAATGATGTATACAAAACATATGTGCTAAGTGTTTTAGAAAACACTATCTACACATTTTTTAAAAGAAAAAATAATAATGTCACATAAAATAGATGACATTTCCTTATATGGAAGGAATGTGTGACCATACTAATGTATTAACAATGCACCCTCTATGATGCATCTCTTTTTGATACAGAATTATTGAAAAAGAGACACAAATAAGTTCACAATATTATCATTATCACAATATTAACATTTGAGAGAATTAATTATTTAAGCGATGCATACTGTTATATCCAGATGTTTTTTACTCAAAATATTCTCTTGCCTTTTGACTTATGAAACTTGGAGGTTAACTTTTATTTTGCCTTCTCATGTCTTGTAAAATGTGAGCACTTATATTTGTTTTACATTTCATCGTTAGTAGGGTAACTTGGGATGAGATGCCGTATTGGACAAGATGCCATGTCACGTGGTTTTGCTATGCACCGGCGCTGTAGGGAAACGCCACTCAGTCATGTGGAAGATGCTTTCCTACTGATTAATTCCAGTTTGCGTTGTTTTATTTAAATTTTAAACAGTGATTTTCCATTGCTGTTTCGTCTTAACACATTTGGCAAGAGTCCAATTTTTTTTTACTCTATCTTTATGTAATTCCTATGTAGACCATTCCTATGTACCCCAAGTTTGGGGTAAGATGCCAAAATGCAAGCATTTACAAAAAGAAAAAAATTTATGCTTTCTATGACATTTCTAAAATGAAATACATTTTTAAATGACACATAAATGTATCAACTTTCACAAGAAATTAATAAATAACAAAAAAAAAAAAAAAAAAAAAAAAAAACAGGCGATTTTATGAAAAAAATAAATCAAAAACTACGGCATCTTCACCCAATTTACCCTATATGAGAGTTTTAAAATACTTGTGTACAATTTTTTTTAAATGTATTGTTTCAGTGCCTGGCATACACTGGAGTGTGTGGTACGATAGCGGACAAATAATAAAAAACATTAATTTGTCATATGTTTGTGCTATTTTGCGGAAACATAATTTAAAACAATTGAAAATGAAATAAAATTGCTCTGATATATTCTATGTGAGAACTGAACAATTCAGAATTGTCTTTTATATATTTTAAAATTCTTCTTAAACTGAAATAATAGTTTTAGACAATTTGCAAATATCCGTTCACGGTTGATAGCATTTTCAGCAGTTATGCCAAAAACAGATATTAAAAACATGAATATATTAATACGCAATTTATAATGAATAATTAAAGCATGAATAAAAGTAAATTAATTGTAAGCCAAAAATAAATGAAGGAATAAAGAAATAAATAAAAAAGTGTCAGTTTCAGGTGCAGTCTACATATTTACCGACTGGTTTTAGTTAGCAGTAAAATTGATATTTAAAAAAAAAATGTGAGGATGGTTATCCTCAGGTTCTTTATACTAACACAGAAAATAATTGTAATATTAAATGAAACATGCAAATGATATCTAAAAATAATTATTTTATTTTCAGAATAACATCAAATTACGTGTTTTTAACTATTATATTTCAACATAATTTAAACTTTTTCTAGATTTATAATTTAACCATTTTTATCTGTAAAATTACATTAAAAATTCTCCTCACAACTCCAAATTATCAATATTACACGGACGTCACTTGCAAAAATCCCATATGCAAAGTATGAATAACAGATTTTGAATGGAATAAAGTATTTCTAAGGAATTTTCTGAATCATGTTAATTATCTTGTTTATTGTCGAACGTTCTTGCTCTAATAGACGATGTTCTGCATTCCACCGATTTGAAATTTCATGCTGTCCTGGATAAGTTACTACCGAAGATCCTTAAAATGTACAAAGACCGTTGATGGAGATTACCAAAATTTTCTTTTATCATCAATATTATGTTTTAACGAAGTAAAATCGTAAAATGTCCGTAAAAGATTGTGATAAATTAAGAAACTGTTGAACATTTTAATGGTTATCGAAAAATAAACGATCTATTATCCATAACGATTTATGAAGCAATACAAATCTAACTTTACTCCATTATAAATACACAAAATTACCTTTCTTAACAACAAACAAAATAGATGTATTTTAAATTCGTACAAATAGCTCTAAATTTAAATTTTGATCTTGCTTGAAACATGAAAAACTTTAAAACAAACAAAAAAAGAAATGTCAAATATAACTTCAATTGTAGTAGGAGAGTTAGATAATATTACAATTTTATTCACTAAATTCTCTAGTTACCTTAACATAAAAATAAAATGTGTGAAATGTAAAATTGTTTATTTTGGTAAAGATAAATTCAGTAGTTTATTTGTTGAATCATATATTTCTCTGTTCTTGTGGTTTACATCATAATCCTCCCGCAAAAGTTTTCGAAAATCACATCAATATAACAGCATACTATTAGAGATCTCAATCCTATATTTCTGTAGGGCTTAAAAATAGCATTTGAAGATGATAGTAAGCATGTATTTTATATTTCAGTAAAACTGGTTTACTGATCTCGTTTATTTTCTCAAATCTAAAACATACAATTTGAATAATTCAATGATACTCAGAATTTTCTCAAGGCTTCTTTCTTGGATAAAGGGGATTTTTGTTTTCTCATTTCAGAAAATATCATCTCTAGCCAGATATTCATTTACGATTTGTATTTGGCTGTCGAGAATAATAATTTCCTAAATTTGGAGAGAATACTTATTTTATTTGATATTCGAAATTCATATAAAGTTAAAGACTTAAATAACCCTTATGAATGATGATTTCGTTTTATTATTCATACTTCTTTTATTTTAAATGATGTTCTCAAAGATATTACACAAGGTATGTTTTTCAAAACTAAAATGTTAAAGTTCATAGTAAAAACAATATTTAACGGTAGATTTATTAAGGTGTATTTTATTTATTAAGGTGTATTATGAGCTAACTATACTCTCAATTTCAATTGTACATAATCTGTAGTATTGCGATGAAGTTATTTTTATAAATTTTTACAGTTTTCACTTTGTTTTATTTGAAAAATAAAGCTAATTACACATTTATACTAATTTATTAAAATATTGTCTTTTTCACAAAAAAAATGTTGTTGTTAATAGCGGTAAAGTCCCTGTTAATGTATGATACGTAATGTATAATCGGAATGATAATTGTAACTTATTTACAAAGCGATATATATATTTAAACACATAATAGACGTTTAGAAAGCGGTGGAATTTGTGTTGGTTTAACGTTTAAAAAATTCGCAATTACCTTTTATACAGATACGTTACTCCATTTCACATAATTTAGTTAAATTCTTTTTTGTGTATAGAAAATAAATTTTATTTAATGTCTAAGCCTTTTATCTTTTGTATAAAATAATGAACATATTATTCCTGAACAAAATGTTAACTTGTCTGATCTTTGAAAGTTAAAACAATTCTAATTTTTAAAAAAAATACTATCCAAACTTAGGTTCGAAATACATTTTAGAGCTAAAATATTAGCGCATAATTATTTATTCTTATTTTATTACGTTCCTAAAATAATTTATTCTTGTGGTAAGGAACAAAACCTCAAAAACGATATCGTTTCCCCTAATTACATTATTTACAGTTATGTATGTCTTTTGTTTTTGTCGTGTTTAAAATTATAAATCTCAGATTGTATATTCTATGTATTTAATCTTGTAAAGTAAAATTGTGTAGTAGATTTTTTTCCGATTATTGCGTTTACTACATGTGAATACAAAAAACAAACAGAAAGATTTCCTGAAAATGATAATTATACATATATTAGTTTTTAATATTCATAATATAACGCAGATTGATTAATAATAAAAGTGGATACTATATTTCTGTAAGTGTTTTATAATTTTTATATACTCACTACAATTATCTTTGCTATAGCTTTCTTTAACAATAGGACAATGGAACAAATGTAGTTAGCAGCATGGAATACCTAGTTGCGTACCAACTGAACTTCCAGGTTAAAGGTAAGTGACTTGAGAGGCAAAAGGGAGCCGTGAGAAATTAAAAAATTAAGAATTAAATAAAAATATTTAAAAATATAATAATGAAAAAGAAGTTTAACAATAATAGGAAAAAAAATCCATTAGATCCAAAAAATGACAGACGAAATCTACCGTCGAACCCATCTCAAAAAAGAAAAAAAAGACTCTTTTGAGAGACCATACATTTAGTATAAAAGTTACAAAATAATAACATTAAAAAGATTAGATTAAAGATTTTTTTATATACAAATACAAAAGAGAAGAAAAATTAAGTGTAATTGGACAGAGAGGAAAACTCAATCTTCATCATCAATTAATAAAGCATATTTAGGGCATTTATGGTTATTGGGGTCGAAGACCTCATCGTCTGCTATGATTTCGTTAGGTATGTTGTAAATAGCTTTATATTTTTTTTTGGAAAGTTGACATATACGTCTTTTAAGGATAAGGTGCGGAGATATCTGGGGATAGTAGTGTTTCCCTAGGCAGCGGTGGCCATTCCTGATAATTCCAAGGTTTTTATTATGGACTTTATATAGATAATTCATGTTGGTGTTACTAGCGAAGACCCAGATCGGACATGCATAAGTAAGGATAGATCGAATGCATGCGTTGTTTTGAAGGAGAGGTGAAAGTGATTTAGATATACTAACGACTTTGCCTCTAATATTTCTAAAATGTTTATTCCAGGTAAGTCTCCTGTCAAGGGTAACTTCCAGATATGTAGTATCGTTAGTCCATGGAATAGTAATATTATTGATGTTAATACGTTTAGGGTAGGTGAGTTTTTTAGAAAAGTATATAGCAGGAGGTTTTTTGTTCATTAATTTTAACGCGCCATTGAATACACCAGCTTGTGAAGTCATTTATGTGTTTTTGGAGAAATTTATAAAGAGTGTATGGATGATGTGATGAAGCGTAAACTGACGTGTCGTCCGCGTACATGGCAAAATGAGTACACAAAGAGCGAGCGATATCGTTAAAACATATATTTAAAAAATAGGGCCTATGGCTGATCCTTGAATGCTACCTGCTAATTAATTTGATAATAAGGCCCTCAAGCCAGACTTTATCGAAATCCTTAGCGACATCAAGGAAAATATCAGCAGCTGGAATTTTCATGTTAAGGTTTTCACTAAGGAATTCAGCAACACGAAGGAGGATTTTGAGTAGAGTGCTTAGGCCTAAATCCAAATTGTTCAGGTATAAGAACTATGAAATTAACCCCTTAATCGTCGTTCCCGAGACATTCACGGGCAGCGTAGGTTACGCCTGTTTTATTCAAATTGTTTGATTCCCACCAGTTTTTTAAAATAGTTTTATTGGCTTTATTCTTGCATTATCTTATCTGTCTATTAAATAAGACGAATATTTCTACTTAAAAAAACTGGTGGTAATCCAGCAATCTGAATTTTTAAAAAGTAGCCTACACTTAAAGTGCGCGACGATTAAGGGGTTAAAAATGTACGACAAAAAGTTTAGTTTATGAATACTGGTAGCAAGCATATAAAATATATAGAGTGCTGCGACCCTTGTTCCTATGAAGAACGATGTTGTTTATTTCATGAGAATCTTTCACTGCATGTCATAATATACAGTGGTGGCCAAAAGTGTGGACATTTTTTGAAAGTTTCATGTTCTTCAAATTTGCGTGCTTGTATAATATATTAATTTTCACTTAAATACAAACGTTTATATATCAAATTGAAGGTAATTTAATGTAGAATTTAATAATAAAATCAGTATTACAATATCTGTATTACAAAAAAGTTATACAACTAATAGTAAGATCTATCTTAGATTTGCATTTCTTTAAAGTGATACTTACACAATCAATACTTAGTAGGATAACCCTTACTTTTTAAGACAGCTTCACAGCGTCTTTTCATCGAGTGAACGAGTGTTTGGAGTTCACCTTTCGTAATCACATGGTGCCAAGAATCAATTATAGCTTCAATAAGTTGTCTTTTATTGGATGGACGTTTTTTTCGTAGAAGTATTTTCAAACGTCGCCACAAATTTTCAATCAGATTGAGATCAGGGCTGTTTCCTGACCATGGTATTATATCTCTGCCTTTATTTTGAAACCATGCTTTGCATACTTTTGCAGTGTGGCATGGAGCTGAATCCTGCTGAAAAATAAATGGTGCGTTGTTGGGGAAGAGATCCCTGATGGAAGGTATCAATTTTGGTTCCAGGACAGTTTCGATGTATTTTTTGGCATTCAGGATGCCATCAATCACTTGAAATCGGCCCACACAATCTGCAGACATACATGTCCAAATCATGACATTTGTTGGGTTTTTTGTAGTTGCTTCAATGCAATCATGATGAAGTGCTTCTCCTGCTCTACGTCTCACGTATTTTCTACCATCACTACCAAAGAGTGATATTTTACTCTCATCGCTCCAGATTACTTGTTTCCATTGATTTTCGGACCATTTAATGTGTTCTTTTCCCCACTTAACTCGTTTTTACTCGTTGCTTTTGATTTAAATATCGTTTTGTCCTTGGGATTCTAGCTTGTAGTCCAAATCCTGATAACCTTCTTCTTATTGTTCTTGAACTTACTGCAATACCCGCTGTATTCATTTCACATCTAATGGCATCTGATGAAATTTTTCTATCTTGAAGGCATAGCCGTTTAATTTTTCTATCAGCAGTACCACTTGTGCATTTTTTTTCGGCCTGGTTTGGCCGTATTTTCCACTGATTTCGTTTTTTCATAACGTAAACAGAACTTTCGTACACCAGAACAAGTCACTGAACCACCAACTTGTCTTGCAATTTCAGCATAAGAGAGGCCATTTTCTGTCAATATGACAATTCGGCTTCTTTTTGTAGATGTCCAATTAGTTCTTCTTGTTTATGACATTGTTTAAAATTAGTTTAATTAAAAAAAAAGACTTTAAATATTCAAAAACATCAATAGTCTATTTAATTGTACTAGTATGCATCATTCCACAAAATATTTCCACAACAATAACTCTTTTACCATCCAAATAACCTAAACTATAGTTACAGATTATTTGAAATCCCTCAGAACAGTGTTTGTGATTGGCTAGTACGCTTTTATTACAAAACATGTCCTTATTCAAAACGATTTGTGTTTGTTTGTTCTACTAAAATGAGCATAACTTTTTTGTAATACAGATATTGTAATACTGTTTTTGTTATTAAATTCTACATTAAATTACCTTTAATTTGATATATACATGTTTGTATTTAAGTGAAAATTAATATATTCTACAAGCACACAAAGTTGAAAAACATGAAACTTTCAAAAAATGTCCAAACTTTTGGCAACCACTGTATATGTGTAAGATGTATATGATAAGATATCCCATTAAGGGGTCACCCTTTGATTTCACAATTACCTGAAAAAGGGACATCTAGAAGAATTACAGTAACTCCGTAGCTAATTGTCTTGGATTTGTCAAATTTAAAACAATTGTTATTAAAGATTTATTTTATAAATTAAAATTCTCAAAAATGAATACACTCATATAAACTTTTTATTTATTGTAAAATGTAATGCACTTTTTACGAGACGATTATTCTTGCATGCATTGCGCGCATGATTTTTCACAGTCGAATTTCTAAAACCAGCCAAATTTTTTTTAATGAATACAAATATAATGTGTTCTCAAAATAAGCTACGATAAAAAAAAAATGTGTAGATCCTCAAAATTTATTTTTCAGAAATTAGAAATATGAAACTTTTTTTTAATGATTTTTTTTATATATTTTTTAATTTTTATTTGTTGCTTGAGAAACATAATAATAGGCCATTTTGTGCATCTGTATGGTTAATACATTCAATCACAATTTCATGAAATTCTAACCAACTATTTTTCAGAAATCGGCTGCGCTATGACCAAAATGACCGTTTTGATAAAATTGACTTTAAAGATCAAATTACCCCTTGGTCGTAAAAAAAGGTGTTAAGACTCTTTTAGACATAACTCCTCGTCTAAAGTGCATTTTTCCATGGGGGTTTATTTGAAAATTTTCCTAAAGAATCATATTTAATTATAAGCTAATTTAAAACAAATAGAATTTTTGACAGTTTTAAGGATAATTGATACCAATGATGGCAATGATATACACCAATGATGTGATGGCAGAAGTTGTTTGCTTTTGGTGAACAACCATGAAAAGGTATTACACTGCGAATGAATTAGTGATTATACATTCCAAATGAGAAAATATTCAATTACACTAGAGATGAAAATAAAATAATTTGCAATGATACCAGCATACTTTGCATAACTAAAAACAGAAGCGTGCATACCAGCGTAGAAACGAACGATTAAAAAACCGTATTGGCTATCGTCCAAAATTCTCGGTGATTCCCCGAGTAAGAATCATACAGTTTGAGTCTTATTTATTTACTAATATATTCGTCACACAAGAATGGAGCACTCTCCAATTAGGCAAGACGGTATTTAAATGTAAATATCTTGACGGAGAAATTCTAAAAAATCACAAGACATTCTTCTGATGCCGTGACTATTTTTTTTAACAGAGGTTATCTCTGAAAAAGTTTTCTTCAGAAGTCGTGCAATTTGTTTTAAATTCAGATGAGACATGTGTACAACGCTAGATGTTTCTCGGAAAACCCATTTCATTTATATTAATGTATAATATTACAACTAAGTCTTAAATGTATCGATATAAAGCTGAGCTGCGCCGCCAGGAGCCTACGGGTGGCACGTCAGGCACGTCAACCGCCGTACCCTGTGCCGTGAGACCTTTTAACACGCTCGACCAGGAAAATCTATCGATATATCAGGGGTAGAAAATATGCACTGCAATTATTAAAAAAATATTTATATTATTAAAAGAAGTGCTGAAGATAATCTACTGAAATTAGCAGGCCTCCAAATTACGAGCTTTGCTCGTTCTGTAGATATTTCCCATTATTTTGTAACATTTACTGCAATACCTTGAAATGAATTATAGGGCACATTAACTGGAAACTTTGAATACAATTTTCATAAATAATGCATATCTGTCTTTCATAATGATCTATATCAAAACATTAACATAGATATTTTTCAAAATTTCATTTATTCAAATTTGCTTTGAAAATAATCATACATCCAAGGTAAAAGTGTTTTTTTATATAAACAAAATTATATAAATATTGTTTTATAAAAATAATATTATTGACACATTAATCCTAAAATCGTATAATAACGTATATTAAATAATATATTTTTTCCACACGTAACGAAAAAGTAATATTAAGTACGTTGTTAAGAAAAGTATTTTTATTTTTATTTTTATTTTTTTTTTTAATCCGTAAATTTAATTTGTTGTTATCAGTCACACTTTGGTGAAAAGTTTCTTTTTTTCTTACAGAATGAAGTTTTTTTGTGATTTAAAAATAGAATATGTTTTGCGTGACCACTCTGAGTGTCACGTTGAACTTTTACTTTTTATGATTTCCAGTCTCCAAACTCCCATAAATCGATTTATGTTTTGTTATTAAGGGAAGAAAAAGAAACATTTTTCTTTTGTTTTTCATGAAATACTTCTCATAATCAAAATATACGATGAACCAAACACATGATGGAACATACTGTAAAATATATTTTAATAAAAATAGATAATTATTTATTTCCTATTAATTCAGATCATACTCTTTGGGAAAATATATTTTTCCGTGGTTTTGTTTTAACCTTACAGTGCATGAATGTTGCTTTTAGAATTGTGTTTCTTTATACTCATATTACAAATTTGACACCAGAAATTTTAAGATAGATTTTTAAGTTTATTTAGTAGCATATTTTATTTTTAAAGGATTAATATTTCTATATAAATATAGGGGTTGCGAAGAACTTTATTTATTTATTAAAAGTTAAATAAAAAGTGTTGCCAATTGGATGCACTATGCATTTACGGGTTACAGGGATATTTAAGTGTGATATTTCTGTTCATACACAGTTGATTATATTTAATTCACTACAACTATTTTTAAATCAATAGTCCACTATACACTAACTGGATTTCTAACCTTTTATGTAAAAGAAATGTGACAAACATTTTATTTTAATTAAAATGACTTAAATCTAATGTGTTGTTATCAATCACATTTTCATGAAAAGCTTCTTTTGTTTTTATTGTAGAATCAATATATTTTGTCCAATGTGCTCAAAAAGTACAACTTGTTTTGCATGACCGCTCAGAGTGTCGTGTTACACATTTCGTGTTTTTTATGATTTTCTGTCTTCAAACTACCATATATCGATTTAAGTTTATTATTAACGGAAGGAAAAGAAACATTTTTGTTATATTTTTCATACAACATATACCAAATATATGATAGACTGTAATTTAAAATGCATTTTAATAAAAATAGATTATTAACTCTTTCTTTTACTACGAATTAGAATCATACTCTGGTATAAAAGCACATTTTCTATATTTTTAAGCGAAAGTTAATTTCGATTTTTTTTTTTATTAATTCACAGTTAATTTTATTTTATTCATTATAACGATTCGGAAAACAATATTCTACTACACACTATCAGGGTTACTAAACTATTATATAAAATAAATCTGACAAAAATTTTACTTAAATTAAGGTGTCTTCAACCTAATTTGATGTCACCACTCACACTTTGGTGAAAAGTTTCTTTTTTATTACAGAATCAATATTTTATTTTTCCGAGTGCTAAAAAAAATAGAACTTCTTTTGCATGATTACTCTTGGTGTCACGTTAAAAATTTATAGTTTTTTATGATTTTCAGTCTTTAAACTACCTTAAATCAGTTTAGATTGTTACTAATGGAAAAATGGAAGAATTCTATTTCAGTTTTCATGAAATTATTCTCATACTGTATTTACAAAATATTTGATAGACTATAATCTAAAATCTACTTTTATCATAATATATAAAAAATATAGATTTCCCATGGTTTCAGATCATACTTTTTGAAAAAGTACTCTCAGTGTTCATTGTTTTTAAAGGAAAAATATTTTTGATATTTCAATTGATTCATAGTTATTTGTTTTTAATCATTCTAACAATTTTGAAAACAATATTCCAAAACACACTATCTGGATTACTAAATTATTAAGTAAAATAAATATGACAAAAATTTTCTTTAAATCAAAATGTCTTAAATCTAACTTGTTGACATCAATCACACTTTGGTGAAAATACTCTTTTTTATTACAGAATCAATAATTTTTTTTTCCCTTGTGCTCAAAAATTACAACTTGTTTTGCGTGACCAGTCTGGGTGTCACGTTGCACATTTTTCATTTTTTATGACTTTCTGTCTTCAAACTACCATAATTAGATTTAGATTTTGTTACTAACGGAACAAAAAAGAAACATTTTTGTTAAATTTTTCATGCCGTACATTTCATAATGCATTTACTAAATATATGATAGACTATAATCTAAAAAGTATTTTAATAAAAATAGATAAATATGTCCTTATTTTCTAAGAATTCTGATGACGCTTTTTGAAAAAATATTTTTGTCTGTGTTAATGTTTTAATTAGACGTTTTACTGCTGTATGACCGGTTTTTGTATAGATATTGTTTACCATCGCTTTTTATGTCCGTTACATATTATCTGATTAGTAGCTCAGAGAACGAGTGTGTATTGTATTGAGTACTTGTATTTTGTATAATGGAACGTCTCAATGTTTTTGTAAACCGTTCAAATGATTTACTTTATATTTTTGTCACTAATGATATTTTATATAAAAAGTAGTAACAAAGTATCCACACTTAATAAAGTGTAATTATTAGTGAAACAGATTTTAATTTTTAAATCGTATCCAAATTTCACTCTCTTCATCTTTCATTTCATAATAATCAGTAACAGAAAATTCATTCGTGGGAACTTTTATTGAATTATATTTAGGGTATTTTGAGGGTCTAGATTTACTTTTTAGCGTCAAGAACAATCGGTACTATTGATAATTTTAAAGTTTATTAAAAAATATATACGTTGACGGACCCTAAATTTATTGTAAGCATATACATTTAAAGAAGACAAATTTCTAAATTTAGGGGATGTTCTCGCCTTTCTCGACGATATTCCGTTAATAAAATAACATGGGATAACATTCTTTCTAATCGACCAATTGTACGAGATGGCGGATGTACATTGACTATTTAGTAATAAATATCGATCCTGGGCGTACATATAATGTTTAATAGTTTTTTTTCTTTAAATTTTTCAGGTAAATAAAGCTACATTGCGTCTTGTTATTTCACAAATGAAATAAAATACAATGATATGAAATCAGACATAACATAAGGAGGCGTGTTATTTGTAGCCAGCGTAACATCCTTTTTCTTCATATATTTTGGCATTAGAAATATCAGAAGTTATTAAATTCTAACATATCATATCTATCACCGTGCACATAATGTCATATAAGTACCGAAAATTGAAGTTAGAATACAATTATAGATTATGTACTACACATCTTAAAGGAAACTCTGGACATAAAGGACGTTACTACAAATGGACTACGGTTATGAAGGCGAATGAAGGGGGAAGGTTAAAAATTGAATATAAATATGTTTACATTATTTATTTCTTCTCTGTCTGAAATACATTATACGTAGTTTGTGCTTTTCATTTTTAAATGTTAAAGAAAAAGTAATATGAAAGATAAAACTAATCCAAACTTTGAAAAATATCAAACATATTAATACGTTTGTCGTCGTGTTCATTGGTATCGGTTTTTAATTGATACACTGCTTATATCTTACAAGCTACGATGTATGCCAAAAAATGCATTTATATACTAAAATAAAATGTTACTGATGAAGTGATTTTTTTGCTATTTTGTCTGTTTCCACTAAAACACTACCTTTAGATAAAGGATATGAAATACCTTCTGATTAAAACAAATACGTTGCTTTTAATGCTTCTTTAGTACCTTATTTATGTGTGTTCATATTGTGATACGTATGAAATTTATTGCATTATAATTAAATGACTATTTCTTTTATATTCTAAAGATAGTTAAATCTCCGAACGGAAACTCTAAAAGAAAACCAATTAGTTTCATTTTAGGAAAACAGGAAAATATATCAGTTATAAAAGTACCATGAAAATTGAAATGGTTAGTTATGTTTTAAATTCAATATTCAAATATCTTTGCTTAATGCATTATTTATTTCTTCTCTGTATGCAATAAATTATACGTAGTTTGTGCTTTTCATTTTTAAACGTTAATGAAAATTAATATGAAAGATAAAACAAACACGTAATGATATGAAACATATTATTATATGAAACATATTATTATATGAAACATATTATTATATGAAACATATTATTATTACGTTTGTCGTCGTGTTCATTGGTATCGGTTTTTAATTGATACACTGATTATGTCTTACAAGCTACGATGTTTGCCAAAAAATGCATTTATTTACTAAAATAAAATGTTGTTGATTAAGTGATTTTTTTTTCTATTTTGTCTGTTTTTGAAATTTATGTTTTGTATATCGCACATTCAAATTATCACAACCGATAAAATAGTTTATTCTAATTTACTCAACGCAAACAAATTTTTATTGGAAAAAAAGAAAACATTGATTTAATCTGCCTACTACTTCAGAGATTATCGAAACACTTTTCAATACAGAATCACAACAACGATAAGTGAATATTTGTTTTCAGCAGTGTTCAAGAAATAGGATTTAAGAGACTCTTAAATGTGTATTCTGAATTCCAATTCAATATATTTTTCTTAGTTGTTTTACGTAGACAAGACTGAATTTCCTATTTAAACGTATATAAAATATGTTTCAGTCTTTTTATTTTTTGTAGAAGACGAAATACAAAATAAAACTAATGGAACAATGCTTTATACATGTATGCCATGTTTTTCTCGTAACATTTGGATTTACAAGTAAGCAATAATTTTCTTTTTAAAGAAATGATTTTGTTCACATAAAATCTGGCTTTCTGATTATCAATAACTTTTTTAAAGTGCAGAAATGGACATTTGTTTCATGGATAAAACTTGTTTAATGAATAAAATATTTTAAAAATAATTAGAAAAATAAATCGTTAACTTAAATATTATTTTGCAAATCCGAGTATTATTGAAATATATATATTGAAATATATATATATATATATATATATATATGTTTATATGATTAAATATTTCCATTGAAAGAGAAAGTTTCATGGAATATCTTTTTGATAAATAGGGAGAAGTTACGATACGGTAGAAAAATTCTATTTAATGGTAGATATAGGCCATAAGTACGAGCCATTTGAAAAGGTGACCTTCTCTCATGTCTCAACAAAATGGATGGGTAAAGTAAAAGTTTTGAAACGAGTTTAATGCAGAAAAATAAACAATTTGGTTTTCTTCCAAGTTTCTGTTTGATGTATAATATATTTTTTACCTTTATTCATTTAGCTATTTTGTATAACTTTCTGCAACGAAAGCGGAAACTACCATTGAAAAATGATTGTATTTGTAGTGTATGAAAAATGTAACTAAAGACATTAATCTGGTAATAAACAGAAGTTTTCATTTTTTTAATTCTTGGAAAGTAAAAGCTAAAAAGCGTAACAATGTATATACATCTTTAGTGTTCCTGTATGACTAATACCATGTTCCACGAAGGATACGTCTATTAAAGGCATAAAAAATAGTTGAAGTTTGAACGAATGAAAAATTTCATAAATTACATGATAATAAGTATTTTCACAAACTGGTAGTTTACTCTTCTATAATTTTGACAAAAAGTTACATGTCTGTGACAAATGTCTAATTGGCACATACAAGTTTGTATGATTGTTATTTGTAATGTAGCATACCAATTACATAAATTGTATGAGAAAGTGGCTGTGAAAAGAAAAAAATCCTCCTTGTTAAATCTAAAAGTAAGTTCATTTTTTTTCTTTATAACGTACAAATGTCACATTTAAATCAAATTAAAGGAATTGAACTGAAAATGTTATTTCAAAGGGAAGTTTTAAATATTCCTTACCAAATGTAATTTTTTGGATATTAAACATTTATATCAAAAATCTAAACTATTCTTAAAAGCATAGATTAAAAATCACCGAAAAGCTGCAACATATTTCCGACTATTAAAAAAGATACGAATCCAAATCATACAATGAATGTCTTTCAAAGTTTTGTGTTCCTGCAACAGAACTATAAGAGCTACATATTATACAACTTATCCAAGATACTGGCAAGAATAACACCCTGTGCGATTTAGTTTCGAAATGGGTCAGTGATTCGGACGTTATAGTAAAGCTAAATTTTAATATGTTTTCTTTTGTTTGTTGTTTGTTTTTCAGTCCACAAAATAGTTGCTAACGGTTTTACACACTCTATAAGAGCTATATACTTGTTTAACGATTTCATCCTAGATAATGTGAAAATCAATACATTGTTCCAATTATGTTTGAAATGGTTCATTATTTCGCACGCTATTGTGTTAACAATCTTTACATTACATTACATATATATAAATATATAGTTTTATATATAAACGATATGATTGCAATAGGTTTCAGTAGGTTAATTTCTTTGGAAATCAACCTAATATTCTGTAGAAATAAAAATAAAACTTGTTATTGTGAGACAAATATTTTATCGGTTAGACTGAAATAATCACTTGACAAAAGTTAACACTTACACATGGTTCTTTTGTGTTATTAACAGATAAAAAGATAAACTACGTACATAATATAACCACTGTAACTTTGAACTATACACAAACAAATATACTGTATATTTCATATTTTTTGTGTATTAGTGCTATATAAATTAATATATTAAAATTATGTAGAAAAGCTTCCTGTAGTTCATCTAGAAAAATCCACACGATTTATTAAATTCATTGTTTTCATTATATATATATTTAAATTACATTATATTTTTTAATTACTCTTTATTTGGGATAAAAAATATTTTCAACTTATGCTTAAATGTTTAATTTTCATAAGGGACAGAATAGACATTTAAGATTTCATTTTATTATTTAATATAGTCAATCCTAACTTTTAAAAACAATTTTAATGATTACTATTTCATTCACAAATCGTCTGATTTATCACAACCAAACAGTAAGCATTGGATCATGTAAAATTTATATATTTTTTTTTAAATGAACTTATTAATTTATTTCTTGAATCAAATATTTCTTTTGCTTGCATCATACATCATAATCCTGCCCAAAATATTTTTAAAAAGTGATCTCAATGTAATATAAGAGATGAGTCCAACTTTTCTGTTGTTCTTGAAAATATAATTTGAAGATACTTGTACGCTTACAGTTCTGTACAATTTGTTTATAAAAATTATTTACATTCGGAAGAAATAATAATGCAATTTGAATAAATTCATCACACTCCGAATTTTGTTAAAGGTTTTCTATTCATCATAAATATATAACTATTTTTTGTATGTTTTTGAAAATAATGTACTATTTTCGAACTTTACTTGCGAAAAATTATCGAGGAAAAGGAATTTTGTTATTTCTGCATAAGATGTATTTTATCTTACATCAAAAATTATATACAAGTTTTTTTTTTTTTTTTAGAGCACCAGAAGAAACCGCTTTATAATAAATAATAATTTTATTTTAAATAACATTACCATAATGGTTTAATTTTAAACCAAACCATTTTTAAAGTTCACTTAAAAATTAACCTTTAGTTTTCAAATTGATAATTTTAAAACTAAACGTTACATAGTTTTAAAAAGAAATTTCATTTAATGAACAAAGTGATACGCGTCATAGGCAGCAATAGTTTTGTAAAATATTTATAAAATTAAACATTCTTCGCATAAAAGTAAAAAAAAACAAAAAAAAAAACTTGTAAATTTAACCATTATTAATAAATATGTGTATGAATTATTCTATTTTTATTTTCAACCAGCTGATCCACCTGGTGTTCCACGTAGTAATAAACTTACATATACCTAAAATGAGTGTTGAATGATTTAATATATTTAAAAGGTAAAATTTCCAAGCGTTCCTCATGTTGGTCGTCTTTTCATGTTTTGATCAGTTCAACGGATGCGCGCTTTGAAAAGCGCGAGAAAAAAAAAGCGAATTGGACCTTTCTCAATTATTTTTTTTTTAAGTGTTAACATACGAATTTTTTTTCTAACAAATTACGCTGTTAGAAAGCTTAAAGTACGTAGGTGTAGTGCAGTATATTTTGTTTTCAGTATATCAAATATTAAAACAGATGAGGACTTCAAAAACGAGAAAAATTAACCATTTTCGCCCATCTAATCTTCTCTGCTTCGCATTCTTCAGAACGCGGTTCGATAGCTTCGCAATGCCAAACATGCATCATTTTGCGATGTTCTATATAATTTTTAATTAATATATCGGCTAATTAAAATAAAAAATAAAAATTCTGAGCCACAGGTGCATTTGGATCTGCCTTGGACAATTCTCATCTAAATTTTCAAATCTCTATGGGCGGTAGATTTAATTTCTCATCACACACAAACACACACAAAGCAAGTATCCTTATTTTGTTAATATAGATGCTTGAATTTTTGTTACTAACCATTAGTACTTTTAAATAGTGTTAGCTAAAAAGAATTACGGTACATATAGATATATTTAAAATTTTATTAATAAGTCTGAGATATTTACAAAAACAGTAAATATATAAAGATAATAGAAAATTTGCCTTTTAGAATAATGGAATATTGGTACGCTGTAATGTGTAATGCATTCGGAATTGTTTGTAAATAAAATACACCATGTTCGTTTAAATACGTTTGATAAATTAAAGATTTTTTTGTGTTAAGAAAATAAATTTTATCTACTATTTGCACTTTTCTATATTTTACAGAAATGCGAAATAAGTTCTCCGTGAATGAAATTTATAGCTAGCTAAACCATATTTTTTAAGAAATTCGTTTATATCCCATGTTAGATATATACCTAAACTAAGTTTGGATATAAATTTCAAACTGCAAAGAAATTGTTTGCGCATAAATTTTAATCTCTTTTTATCCGCTCTTTAAGGCGATTTATTGCTACATCAAAAACGATATCGTTTACTCTAATATCGGTCTTTAGAATTCGGAATTTCATTAATCTTATCTGTGGATAAAAATAATAAATTAACGGAGAAAGTTCAGTTTTTTAATGTTTACTTTGTGAAATAAAGTGCATGTTTGTAGAATATTTCTTTTATAAATGTGTTAAGATATCTAATTAAAAAATTTTTGAATTTTGGGAATTTTACTATTCTAATATTTTTTTATATAAAAAACATATTAAAATATATGACATATGTTTATTTATGAATTAAGTGAGCATTCGCATTTTACTTTAGCAATTTATTGTTTGCATGTTTGAAAAAAAAAACATATCTTAGAAAAAAAAATGTTTTCTAGTTATATAACGTAATCCTTTTATATTTGGAGGAAACTGCGTTACATTAATGTGTGAATTATTATATTTGGTATTAAGGAAAGCTGATTTGTTAATCATTTTATCACAAAACAGTTTCATTATTATAAAGATTTTTGCATCTCTATCACATAATGTTCCAGTCTAATTTTAATACATGAGATGAAGAAACGTTCTGTTCAGATTTATGATTATATTATATAATATGGCCTTTTTGTTGAATATACAGCAATGCTTTTGAATTTAATTAATTCGAATTGTAAAATACTATCATAAAACGGTAAATAACATTTAATTGCGTATTTTGTATTTTATTTGTATTTTGTGTTGAATGAATTATCACACATCATATCTGACACAGTTTTAGAAAAAAAAAGTGAAAAAAAATATATATAATTCTGCGACTAGGATAAATGGTGGAAAATTTATGGCTCTGCAAATATGTAAAATTGCTTCAAATTCCCTTATTAAAATTTTAAAAAAGTACTTCCATAAGATGAAAAATTGTTAATTAATCTATATGTATTTCGCATAATGTCATTTTATCACCTCTTTAAGCGGATTTATTGCTATGTCAATAAACAAAAAAGCAAACAAAAATATAGCTTACTCTAATATGGGTCTTTAGAATTCGGAATTTGATTAATCTTATATCTAGATAAAAGTAATAAATTAACGGACAAAGTTGATTTTTTAGCTGACAGGCAATCAAAGCCTGAGAGCTAATGTGCCCGCCGGTTCTGTATGTACGTATGTATGTATGTACGTAACGTGATAACTCTTAATAGAATTATCCGTTTTGCTTCAAATTTTGTTTATAGGTTCATTGTGATAAGGTCCTTCCCTGATTAGTTTTGTGGATTCATTGGTTAAGTATAAAGAGGGGAAATGGAGGGCTACCCCACTTAATTTAGATAAATGGGTTTTTCATGCAGAATTACCCGATTTACTTCAAGTTTTGTATATAGGTTCATTATGATAAGGCGCTTCTCTGATTAGTTTAGGGGGTTCATTGGTTAAGCATAAAGGGGGGTACAGGGAGCTAATTCCCTCCCTTAATATAGATAAATGTGTTTTTTATGCAGAATTATCCTATTTGCTTCAAATTTTGAATATAGGTTCATTGTGATAAAGGTCTTCCTGATTAATTTAGGGGGTTCATTTGTCAAATATAAAGGGGGGAACGGGAGCTAATCCTCGCCTAATTTAGATAAATGGAATTTTCATGCAGAATTATCCTATTTTCTTCAAATTTTGTATATAGGTTCATTGTGATAAGGCGCTTCAGGATTCATTGGTTAATTATAAAGTGGCGAAAGGGGGTGGTGGATATCTCCCTCTTAATTTATTGTCGATTTTTTTTATTTTTTGAGAAACATTATTCTTTGAAATAAGTGTATAATTTACAAATAGTGTGAATAGCCTGTGAGCTCAATGCCATCAGTTAACTATGCACTTTTCTTTATCTTTTATGTTTATTCAGTGAAATAAAATAAATTTTGTTGGAGAATGTTTCTTCTATAAAGGTGTTAACGTATCTAATTCACAAAATTGCGAATTTTAGGAATTTTACAATTCTGATATTTTATAACAATACTCAAAATATAGCTATGATGAATCAATCGGAAACGCATTTTTGATGGAACGTTGACTATACTATAATAATTGAGTTTTTTATGTCATTTAATTCAACTTTTGTCATAAAAAATATTTTTAAATAAAAAATCATATTAAAAATATGGCATGTGTTTATTTAAAATTCAGCAAGCATTCGCAATTAATTTTATAAAATTATTTTTTTCCATGTTTGAAAAACCATATCTTAGAGAAAAATATTTTGCAGTTGAACTTATAACGTAATACTTTTAGATTTAAAGGAATCTCCATTATTTTAAAGTGTGGCATATTAAATTTTTATTAAGCAACGATGATGTTTTAACACAAAATAGTAAAACATAATGATGTTTGAATGATATAAAAAATTTTGCATCTCTATCACATAATGTACCAGGCAAATTTTATACATCAGACGAAGAAACGTTACACTTATATTTATGATTATATAATGTGGCGTTTTTGTTGAAAATACAGCAGTGCCATTTTTAATTTGAATATTTTCTAATTGTAAAATACCAACATAAAACGGGAAATACGCATTTTGTATTTTATTTGTGTTTTATCTTGTAAGAATTATCATACTTTATATCAGACACAGTTTTATAAATATTAAAATATATAATTCTTCAATTAGGATAAATGTTAGCGAAAAATATGTATTTACAATTTAAATAAACACTCCCATAACATGAAAATTTGTTAATTAGTCCATATGGATTTCACACAATGCAACGAAGTGAAATGTAGCAATTCCCCTATGACAGAAAAAGATGTACTCTATTCTCCTTTGTGATGTAAAAGTGATTTTGTTATATTGCTATGACAATAGTTAAATTTAAAAACAGAAACAACAACGTTTGATATCTTTAACTACAACTTTATAATCTAAATTTAATTTATTTTGTTGTAGGAACTCATGATAATAAAAATAAACTCAGTGTCTAAAAAATTTTTAAATGACATGTACATTTATGTACATTTTAAAAGCATTATAACATATTTATTAGATTTCTTGTGAAATTATGTGCATGCCTGGTGAATTTCTTAAAGATTATTATTAATAATTTAAATTATATTAGACGATTATCAGACGATTACAATGATAGGGCACAGTCAGTTGAAAAAATACAGTATATTGTTATTGAATAAATATCCTTTTAGGAAGTTTCCTTTAGAAAAATAAAAAACTATCTACTGTAGCTGTCGGGATGAAAGCCATTCCGAATAATGTTGGTATATTTTCACCGATCATAACCCCCAGACCCCAGAACCACACCCCGTTCAAATGTTGATATATATATATATATATATATATATATATATATATATATATATATATATATATATATATATTCAAGGTGATTATAAAAAAACTATCCCGATATATGAGTCCCTAACTGTCATACCGTTCACAGAAACTGAATGAAATTCTGGCCTAAAGTATTTTGAGGTATGCGCTCAAGAATCATGTGAAAAACAACAGTTAAATTCTAACAGTTACGATTACAGTGACAAAATTTCGAAAATTTGAAAATAAAAGTGAAAACAACCAATTAAGGACAGAGAAGCAACAGAAGGTAAAACATTTTATTGTTCAGTGCTATCCACCATCTGCCGCATGTAAAGTGTCGTCGTGTGTGAAATGGAAAATGTATGAAACACAGTAAAATGTTTTGTTTTTGTTGTTTCTCTCTCCTTATTGGTTGTTTTCACTATTCTTTTTAGTCTGTCTAGCGACGGTGATTTTCGTGATACAGGTACCGTTCCAACGCTTTTTATGGTTTTTCACTATGAAGATCACATTCCAATAAAAAAAAGTAGGTGTTGCCATTTGAAATTTTTTGTCACTGTAACCGTAACTGTTAGAATTTAACTGTTTTATTTCACATGATTCTTGAGCGCATACCTCAAAATCCTTTAGGCCAGAATTTCATTCAATTTCTGTGAACGGTATGACAGTTAGGGGCTCATATACTGGGATAATTTTTTTATAATCACCCTGTATATATATGTATATATATGTACTGTGCTGTCCAAAAATTAAGAGACTGCTGGTAAATCTGGGCGCTTTCGCATTTAACACGGTTTGTCGAATATCTACTGAAATTCTTGACGAATTGTCCTCTATATTTTCTTTATTTCACGAAATTTGACTGGTATTTTATATGAGTCGCTCTATAGAATTGACTATCAAATCATGAAAGAAAAACTTTCGAATAGTTCTCGCATGCGCAGTTAAAAATTATTTCTTACGAATGCCCATATCTCTTCAAATATAAAATATATTAATTTGTTAATTGCTGTTTGAGTATACTGTTTCTACTGTTCTTGAAGTCAAACATGTGCTTTCAATTTGGTTGCCTATTTGGATATAACTTATCATATATATACCAAGGTCTTTACCGACTTCTTTGGCCAATCTCATACGCCTTTCTGCTTCAAAATGCCGGTCACATAAAAAAAGAAGTTTTTGCATTAATGTATTCGAACATGATGTAAGGATTCTAGAGGATTTTCGTTTTGGGCATTATCTGAAAATTTGCTGAGATATAGCACTTTGCAATTCTAGGGTCTCTGCCCTTTTGAAACAATCTAAATTTTGTCATGCGATTACACTCGTATTCATTAGCTTATTTGAAAGTGGCTGAGGATGTGTACAGAACATGCAAGATCTTGATCCAGTTTCTTTCGCCATTTTGTTTCAAAATGGCCACTCTTATTTCTTTTTTTATTCAAAAAATGTAATAAAGGAATAGAAATTGAAAACGTGTTTACCTTTGCGTATTCAACCTTGGTACAATGATTGTGGAGCATTATTTGTTTCGAGTTTATCTTAACAAATGACTGGATTTTATTCATGCTGTTAACAATTTTAGGGTTGCTGCCATTTTGAAACAATCTGAATTTTTTCATGCGTTTGCACTCTAATTATCTTCCTTTACAAAAAGTAAGAGCTACAGCCGTTCAGAAGGAAGCAATTCCGGAAAATATTGGTATATTTTCACCGATCATGACCCTCAGACCTCAATACCACCCTTCGTCCAAGGGTTATATATATATATATATATGTGTGTGTGTGTGTGTGTGTGTTATTTTTATCATGCGATAAAACTCGAATTTGAAAGCCGATTTAGATGTAACTGAGTGTTGGGCTCACCAAGATTTCGACCGAGTTTTCCAACTTGGTACGCCAATGTCTTTCAAAATGGTGACCCCTTAAAGGATTAAAACCAAAAAAAAAAAAAAAAAGAAGAAGAAGAAGAAAGAGAAGTTAGAAATCCAAAGCAGAAATTCAATGAAGTTTAAAATACTAGGGTTTCTGACGTTTTGGTACAAAACTACGGATTTTAAAATAAAAATAATAATAATTTAATCGTTTTAGTGAGTGTTTTTATCTCAAACTTTTTCTTTTATTGTTGTAGCTATTTTTGAAACACGCATATGCATAAAACTTATTCATATTCATTAGCGTCAAATTATCTCCAAACTTGAAGACATTTGGCGAAGTATCGAACGAAAATAAACCGTCATAAACGAACCAACTTGGCTATAGCGCACTATTTTGGCGAAATTCCCATTCAAATTCATTATTGATGAATACCGGGAATGAGTCTTCTCTTATAAGTTTCTTCTCACCTTAGCTTTGTGTTTTCGAGTAAATTTCGCTAAAATTCTAAAACCAAGAAATACCGATTCTATTGTATCCTTCCGGTACAGGGCAGAAGGACTTTTTAAAGGTTGTACTTATAAATGAAAGCAATGTATTTTATGATCTCTATATCTATAACATTCAAATGCATTGCGTATATTTTACATAGATGTATCCTTAGTTGTGTGTAAAAGAATCCTCATATTTTGAATTCCATTTTAAATATGTATAAATAGCAGATTAAAGTAATTTAACAACATACAAAGAGCGAGAGATATTTTGTTCACATCAGAGAAATTACTAACATTAAAAATAAATTTCTACTTTAATGTCATTTGTGCATTATGTTTTTTTTTCACTCATTATATTCTTTTATAAAAATTCCGTTTCTGGGAATAGGTTATATTTCAAGAAGTCTTAAATCTAGTTTGTAAACACGAGCCATAGTTAAATACAAGTATTATTTTTTTTGACATAATCAATATTTTTTTTCTAGTGATAAAAAGGACAACTTGTTTTACGTGACGAATTTCTGTGTCACGTTGCGCATTTTCCCTCACCTGTGATTTTCTGATATCAAAGTATCGTAAATCAATCTCGATTTTATGATTAATGAAAGCAAATTATACATTTGGGTTGAAAGAATCTTGTTTTATTTATTTTATTTAATTATTTACAATACTCTATTTATTAAATGTGCGATATATTTTAATAAAGAATTTACTGACATTTCCAGGGCTCCCACTGATCCGTTTTTTGAAAACCAGTATTTTTTTAGAGAGAAAATTGTGGTAGGTATTTGGAACAATTGTAAGTAAAACGAGCTTCGAAGTTAGTTTCTACAAAATTTATAAACAAGATTTTTCTTTAAAAAAAAAAAAAAGCGGTGTTCAAAAAAATGGACCGAGTGGGAGCCCTGCATTCCATACTCATTTAAAATTCCGTTTGTATTAGAGAAAGTATTAGCCTTCAAATAAAAATCGAAATTAATTTTAATAAAAAAAAGAATATTTCAAGTTTATTCTTTAATTATGTAGGAAATATTTCTAGACTCAAAAACGTTTACTACTGCTATTTATATTATAAATTTCTCATTTATTTTGCTATTATTTAATTAAAGTGTTTATTGAAAAGCAGCAATTTTGAAAATACTTTTTGAATACTGTATCCACTCTAGAGAGGGAACTTGTTTCAAATCGAAAACTCTGACAAAAATTAAAATAAAGAATTATAAAATACAAACTACTTGCTAATAATGAAAGTTGTTAAAAGTTGGCTTGTTTAGAGTACGTAATTCAGTTTGAATCAGTTAAATGTTTTTTTTTTATTATTATTTAATCCTACCTCAGTTGACACTGAGTGTATTTTTTTTAAATTGACAGCATAAATCCACATACAATTAAGAAAGTACACTATATTGCCAAAGGTGACCGGTCATTTGCGATTTTAGACGTTTTGTTAACTATCTAGAAAAATACATGAGGAATTAACCTGAAACTGCATGTGTGTAAACAGTATAATATAGGTTATATATTTCCGCGAAGAGTTTTTCACGAAACCACACAGGGGACTGTCAACAAACTGAAAAACAACGAATATCTTTTGGATTACACTGTAAAAACTAATGTAGCAAAAGCGTTCAAACTCGAGATTATTAATAAGTAGCTTATTGTAATATACTGTGTTCATTTTTATGAGGATATCATTTATACTCGTGGAAAAATTAAGGTTTTTATAAAAACAGTTCCAAATTTCGCGAAGTTTTTTGCTTATAATTTGCAGAGTTCTTAATATAAAAAAAAAGTTATTTTGAGAAAATATGTCAAACAACATTATACACAATACTCTCCTATCAGAATTTAAAAATAATGAAAATTGGATGAAAATTGTGCAGGTTTACCTAAAAAATGTTTCACTGCGCATGCGCGAATGCAATCAAAATGTAATGTGCATAATGTATTAGCTAAGTATATAGAGCAACTTTTGTGAAAATCTCAACATCATAGCTTGAAAATTCTGAAAATTATCGTCGATAGAATAAGCTCGAAATCCGTTGTTCCCAAAAGGAAGCTAAAAGATGAGGGATTGTATCCAAATATAGTAGTATGTGCAATATTGTGTACGCTATCTTGACACTAATCAACAGATATTTGATACAACCCCTCACCTTTTTGCTTCTTTTTTAGACTGTTTTTATAAAAACCTTCATTTCTCTACGAGTATACATGCTATCCTCATAAAAAATTAACACAGTATATTACAATAAGCCACTTATTCATAATCTCGAGTTTGAACGATTTTGCTACTAATGTTTTACAGGGTAATCCAAAAGATATTCGTTCTTTTTCGTTATATTTGGATACAGCCCCTCATCTTTTTGCTTCCTTTTGGGAACAGCGAATTTCGAGCTTATTTTATCGACGATTACTATCAGAATCAAGCTATGTTTTTGAGACTTCTGCAAAAGTTGGTCCATACATTTGGCTAATATATTATACAGTGTATAATTTATTGAATTGGCGCATGTGCAGTGAAACAATATTTAGTAAACCTGCTCATTTTTCATCCAATATGTATTAATTTTTCATTTTGATTGCAGGGTATTATATATAATATTGTGTGTCACAGTGCCTGAAAAGAACATTTTTTTATATTAAGAACTCTTGAATATTATAAACACTTAGTGAAATTTGGGATTGTTTTTATAAGAACCTTACTTTCTCCACAAGTATACTTTATATCCTCATAAAAATGAAAATAGTTCATTAAAAGAAGCCTCTTAAGCATGTGCTACCGTTTCAACGCTTTTGCAATATTAGTTTTTACAGGGTTATTCAAAATATATTCGTTTTTATTCAATTTGTTGACGGCCCCTTATGGGGTTTCAGAAAAAAATCTTCGCGCAAATATATGACGCCTATCATGTTGTTAACACTCCTGAAGTTTCAGAATAATTCCTCATGTATCTTTCCAGATATTTAACAAAACGTCTAAAATCGCAAGTGATCGGTCATCATTGGCCTTATAGTGTATATAGATAGCTTTTGAGATAAACATGTCTAAATATTGGTCTAAAAAGACCTTAGGAACGTTTTAGTTTTTAAAAATGTATTTATTTCTACCGTATTAAACAAAACACGTAACATACTCAATATTAGAACGAAACTTTCATTTGTATTATTATTGGGACATGTTATGCTTATTTACATACGTGCATCGACATAACAGTGATTTTAAACTTTTAAATACATTTCTTAGTGATTTAAGCATTTTATATGAAAGACTAAACTTATATATGCATTCTCAAAATGTTTTAATCTCCCGAGATACTGCTCATTTATATTCTATTCATAAATGCAGAAAGTGTTTCCGAACACGTAAACTTTGAATCAGAATGCGATCCTTCCTGTTTTACATATGATCATACCCATCGGAAATCATTGAATAATCCACTGTTTTTACCTTTAAGGGGGAATCTGATTTCATTCTTAGGTACACAAGGAAATATTTAACTCAAATTCAAATTTGTAACTCATTCGATGTTGAAATATAACTATTAGTGAAATCAAATATTTCTTTAAAAATATATGTGTAACGTGTACGGTAGGAAGAGAAGAAGAAAATGATATACATAGATCGTCACAATCGTAAAGTGCACTTTTTTATTCATATTATATAACAGAAACGGAATTCGCTATTGATATTGGCGGAATTTATTATATAATGTAAACTTTTCTTGTAAATGAGATATTCACAGACGATTTTTGGATCATTTAAAATTTAATTCAGCAAATATGTCTTAATTAAAAGACGTCTTAAATTAAATTCGCCCGTAATTATAAAATATTTGTTTAAAAAAATCCAATAAGGAATAAATACCTTCCAAAAACTATACTAAAAGTTGCTTTCACTGTTGTTATTGTTGTTGTTGTTGTTCTTAATATTATTATTTTATTATTATTATTATTATAAAAAATATTAATATTATTATTATCAATATTATTATTATTATTATTATTATAAAAATTATTATTATTATTATTATAAATATTATTATTATTATTATTATAAATACTATTATTATTATTATTATATTATCATTATTTCTGCAGAGTATATTTTCGTAATTGTAATTTACATTTACTTAATAATCAAATATATATTTTTACTACGCATACAGTTGTGTAAAGCATTTTATTGTGGCGCAGTTAAGAAAAAAAAATCAACCTGCGTAAAAGTAATTTTTGCTCCAATTCTGATTTTTTTAAATTCGTTTCTTTTGTTCAGAAGAAAAACATTAAGCTCGAAGTCGACAGATGATCTCAGAGCCCCAAGAGCAACCCTTTCCCATTTTCTATGTATTAAATTTGTGGAATGTAGCGTTTAATTTTTTCCGGTACTGAATTCGGCTTTTAAAGAGTCCGATCAAGTGTGTAGGGACGTTGAATGCGCGCAGTCTCCTCTGTGAATTCGGCGGTAACGTGATTATGGTTACTCTGAAGTCATAGAGATCGAAGCTGCAGCGGTCGTCCGATGATCTCAAAGCCCCAAGCCCAATCCTTCTCGCGGTTCGGTTTCAAACAACTTTTCCCGAGTTGCCTGTGATCATCTATCACAACTCAGCATATAGTAAATGTTTTTTGAGGCATTGTATTTATGGAATTTACCATCTAAATTTATCCGGTATTAAAATTACATTTAAATGTTTCAGAGAGTCAACGGACTTGGAAAAGCGTAGGGACATTGGATGGTCGCGCGCCGCCTCCTCCGCAAATCAGACATTTCTAGCATTAACAAGCTAGACATAAAAAGAAAGGAAAATTAATTGATAATAACTAAAAGTTATATTTATAAAGTAGAAAATATATAAACATTGAAAATTTATTCCAATATTTAAAGAAAAAAGTTTAGAAGTGTTTAATTTATAAAATTTTTAATTATCTGGAGAAAGGGCGTAAAATGTTGTTGTTGAAGCGGACATTTTTCGAATAACTTTTTAAAACTTGTTTGTCGTAATTTTGGTTCGCCGTAACTCAAACACGCGTACAGAGTTTCGTAAGAATTTTGCCCATATTGATTTTAAAATATTTATCTGTAGAATAAATTAAGTTACGGACAAATATCTTTTATTTTACAGACTTTGTATCAGACAGAACAAATATGTTGTAGATTTTATTTTTAGTCAATAACAACATGTTTCATAGAATTTTTGAAATATATAAAATCTTCCAATTGATTCACATGCAAATGTCTGAATACATACATGAAAAAGGGAAATAAAAAAGTGTCATATAGAATGGTGGAGTGTTCCGTTGTTCGCGCAAACGTAAATATTCAACTAATTTGTTTCCGAAATTCGTAATTGGAGTCTCATATGTAATAATTTACAGTCCCATATGTAATAATTCCTCTTAAAACAAGCTATTACACTCTCAGAAAAAACTGTAAATTTATGAGCCTTTGCCCTTCAATTTTCACGGGCAACAGCCTTTTTTTGATGAAAAACGGTCTGATCCACTAAATAAACGACCTTATCCCTTAAATACTTAGAAAATTAAGGGCAATCCACATATTCTTACAGTTCAAGCCCATCTGTTAGAAAAAATACGGTATTACCCCATACATTTTCCTCCGCTACGGTGCAACCCTTCATTTTAATCCTGTGTCGAAAAATAATGTCACTTTTAACCGCGACCGTAACATATTTTTTAACCCGCCAAAAAAGCGATTCTGTGATGATTTGCTAACGCTACGTGCTACGGAACAGTAAGTAAAATTTTATTGTGTTTTAAAGTGCATTATATCCTGTTTTAAGGAAAAAGATGTATTATTAGTCATATGCAATTTATATTTATATAAATATGTTAAAATCTGTGGGGAATGAAAAGTCTTATAGATATGTATGTTACGTACACCATTTACATTTATGGGTGCAGTGATGCCGCAAGGCTTTTGAAATCCAGTGTTCCTGGGACCCAGACACTTTTAAAAAATTGTTTCCTTTTTTACAAAAGAGGATCCTCTTTTAGAAATAAGACACATTTAATGTATTTTACACAACATGTGCTACTTTTGCGATCTTTAAACAAAAAATTATGCATCCTGTAGGACCCATAAAAATTATATTAATGCATCCGTTTTCCAATTATTTGCTTAAATTTTGCTCTATAGCGCATCTCCGGTATCACTGATGGATATTTGCTAAAGTATTAACTCTTTAAAAAATATATTAGATGTACTATAACTAGATCATACTTGCAATATGCAGAATAAATTTTTATCTATACAAAATTTATAATTTATTCCCTTTTAATGATTGATTACATTAATTTTGTTTTGTTTTCCCATTTAAACATGAAAAATGCAAGTGTGGTTTTTGCAATTTTGTGCAATTTTGTGCTGGCACAAAAAATCCTACAGCAAAATGACAAGAAATGTTAGTTGTTTAATTCTTTATATTCATTAATAAATCTAAAATTCTTGTTATTCATTAGTACGGAATGCTTTCTATTTAACATATTTGTGCAAGTCAAACCTGTATTTAAATATATGAGCTATTTCTGACAGGGTTGGCACGTTTTAGGGAGTTTAATCATGGTTTAACTGTCGCATCAAAAACCCTGTGTCAAAAGCCTCCAATATTATATTTTATGCTAAAGAAATTACAAATTTAAAAAATAAAATTAAATATTTTAAATGCTTAAAATATGAAAATACATCTTAATATTTATTTTTTGCTTAGTGATTGAAATATGGAAATGTGGCTTCTTTTTAGCTATTTAAATTTTAAAATGTTGAGAAATTTTAAAATTCATTTTAAGCTTGGTTTATATATTTTATTTTCCTAAATTTATAAAGTTGCAAAGTATAATCAGTGATAAAACTTTTTATTAACTGCCTCTAAATTTAGAAATGTTCAACAGGAAATACCGCTGAATTCAGTATTTATGAAAATGTGGTGTGTCAGTGTTTAAAAATGTTGTATTTTTTTATATTTAAATAATTTTGTTTTAATTTATTTGGTAACAAATTGTTCATTGCTATCGCTCAGAAGTCAAAGAGCCATTAACTATAAAATTATGAAATGAAATATTTTAAGAAAGTATGTTAATAACATTATAACTTTTTGCAAAGACTGCTCGGGTGATGGCTCAGGGTGCAGATCCAAATTTCAACGGCAAAAAAGAATGAAATAAAAAAAAATCTTAAAAAGAGAAATAAATAAATAAACAATATTGTATATTTAATATAGGTGCAGATTCACGGTCGCCATTCGCCACGTGGCGACTAATTTTTTTTTTGCTGTCGCCACTAACTTTTGGTGTTTAAGTCGCCATGTGATTTAAAAGTAATCAATTTCTGGTATTCCCAGTGCCCATTTTGAAATGTTGATATTTTGTTTTAAAGATAACGACCAAAACACATTATAAACATTATTATTATCTTTTAATAACATTTCAGAATGATCTGTTTAACATAGCAAATTATTAAATATATTTGAATAGCAATGTTATTCGTAACAGTTTGAATCTGATAATTTTACATAGACTGTGATTTAAATATATATATGTAAACAAATGTTTGAAGTGTGTTTTGATTTTTATAGTGCAAAATAATCTCACACATTCAGATTTTCTTTCCTATGTACTTTTGTCTGGCAAAATCAAAGTAAGAAATGTTTCTCTGATATTCATCGCTATCATGATTGCTTAGCTTATAAATATTTTTTTTTAAACCGTTTCTTGCCCAACTTTATCTTCTGACTGTACATGATTTAAGATTTAATTAATATTCAAATTTTGTTGTACATGTGTTCATATTAATTAAATTACTTTACACTTTGAATTCCTGAGTTTTTTTTTTTTTGTTTTTTTTTTTTTTAGTTTTTTACTCTATATAAACAGTATTGTTTTTATGCGTTTGTTATACAATTGTGGCCACTGGAATTTTTGGGTATAGGAGCCAGTGACTCCTTCCAAATTTTGGGAATCTGCACCTACAATATTTAAGATATCTATTTTTATCGATTATTAAATTATCGAATCAAATCCAATCAACAGAGATTCTTTGTATGCCGTTGTTGAAGGAAGTGCAGCAGGAAAATTGTATCCACCAATGGTAATTTTTAATTGCACAAAAGAATTCCATCAGGGTAGGGTGACTACAGATCCTGGAAATCTCAGGGAATTTCAGTGATCTGGGAATTTGTAATACTTAAAAAATCAGGGAAATTGATTTTTTATTATTTATTAACATAGAAATACTTCAATATTTCGTGTATAGAATATTTTAATATAATTTTTTTTTTCATTATTTCATGTTCAAAAGCTTGTTGTGTCTTGTTTACCATTACTATCAAATTAGTTTAAATTACATCTATCTGGAATATGAACTTTTTTTCTATTATGGGATAAATCTAGGTTCAGTATATGCCACATGTCAATATGTATATGCATTTTGGAATGTTTTTCTTTCTCGAAGAAAGAATGTTTACCTTAACATACATAGAAAATTTACTCATGCAGAAATATAATCGCAAAATACATTAATTTTGATGTTAAAGAGTTTAAAATGTTGTAAAATTTTAAACAAAAAGTTTAAATAAAAAAAATGAAACATTTTTCTGCAAAATTATACATTTTATCTGTAGTACAAAAACTTTATATATACAATTTCCTGAATAGCAGCATTTTTTATGTTTTATATTTTAACTATCGACATTCCTTTAAAATAGAAACACCCTTCCTTAATATACTTTTATTATTAATATATTCCCCAAATGAGCATAGAAAAATAAGTGCACATATATATATAAAAAAAAATCGATATTAGATTTCAGATAGAACAGGTGGTTATGTCGTCTGATTATCGCTACCTTTAGGTCATTATAATTGTTCAAAATGATAGATTACAGATATTTTTATATGAAAATTTCTGTTTTTAAATTAGTAGTATATGATAAGCAAGAGAGACATTAAATGACATAGGTCACTTTTATATTATTGGAAGAATATTTACCTTGCAGACATTTTATTTTAATAGGAAAATATATAAATTTAGGGAATACATAAAATTAGTTCTGTTATCGTTAAAACAACATGCATATACTTCCATAGAAAAATGGAAATTTATATTTAGTTCAACTATATACAGAAAACATGAATTAAACTATTTCTTACTTTTGATTAATTTTCGTAATCTTATAGTAGTAATCTTCTACAATTTAGAAACCAATAGAGTTTAAATTATAAATTATAATCATCGAAATACTAAAAATCTTTAATTATCTCGAAGAAAATTGCATGTTACTTGCGGAAAATGTTTTTGTTATTCCGTATTAGCGTAACACACAGTAACACATAGTATACATTGCATGAAAAAAAAAACTATAATGCAATACAAAGCAATGTTCAAAGATTCTTAAATCAAATTTTTGTAATTAAATACATTTGTATTAAAAGATACTCTTTTATTACATAATTAATACTATTACCAATTTTGTTTAAAAAAAATTACAACGGTTTTTGCATGAAAAGCTTAGATATCACGTAGCAAAATGCACCAACTTGTTATTTTCCGTCATCGACATTCTGTAAATATATTCCGATTTTATTACTAATGTAGGACAGTGAAGCAAGTCGACTGTAATGGGTTTTCTTCATTCTTCAGAAAATACTATTGACAAAGCATTTTTTAATGCCCGGGTACATATCTTCTTTTTACATTAAATACGACTACCCAATCTACAATTCCAGTTTTTCTTTTTATGCAATAAGTTAGAAAATTTTCATTATTCTTGAAATACTTCTTTTCCACTTATTCAAAAGACATGTTATGCTTTTTTTTTTAAATCTAAATATAATAAAACACAGTGTAACGATTCCGGTGCTAACCCATCCATCTTACCAATCCGAGACAAGATGAAGCCATGTTAGGCTTAATTTCGATTTGAAATGTATATGAGAAATCATACGATCCTAAATATAAAAAACTTCTACCTCAAATCACTCCTGTTCAGCATATTTTTTCCATAATACATTCAAAATTTCAATGATTTGCGTAATTAACAAACCATTTCAGAAATAGTTTGTAATGTTGGTAATGTAAACAAAACATCCAACAGAAGCTGGTAGACATGAACAATGACTTTCATAGGATTTTTTTACAAAACATTTTTCTAGAATAATATAACTATTGCAATGTATTATTGTTATAATAAATTAATAAGTTTGAATGATTAATTTATGAATAAGAATGTTTAAAAAAATATAAAAAGACTAAAATTTTTATTCTTAATACGGCCTTGAACAAAATTATAGATAGCACATGTCTGGTGACGCCCTCTATTATTACAAATGAGTAATAAGTTTTTATTTGTAATACTGGATGTAATGAAAATAATCCTTGTAAAATTATTAATAGAAGTCTTTAAAACGTTTTCAAATTTCTAATCCTGATTTAATAGGGGTTAGGGTTAGAAATTAAAAGCATTAGTAAATTTTAGATCAAACAGTCTGTAAGTTTTGTTAACAAAGAATCGGGAAATGTTAACTAACCCGTCCTAGGACGGGTATTTAAACTAGTAATAATAATAAACCAAGAAGGCATATCTGAGCTACAAAAAACTCTTTGTTCCCTTTATATTACATAATCAATAGTTTTATCCCCAGTTTAAATATATATATATTACTGCTTTTGCGTGACAATCTTAGATGTCGCGTTGCGCTATTCACCAACCTGTAATTTTCTGTCATCAACATTCTGTAAATCAATTCCTTTTACTAATGAATAATAAAGAAAAACGTCGGCTACAACAGTTTTTCTTCATTGTTCAGAAAAAAACTTTTAATGGAGCATTTATTATAACAACCGGTTTATATATACTTCTTTTCACATTAAATACGATTCTCAAATATACAGTTAAAGTTTTTCTTATGATGTTATATGTTAGCAAAATTTCATTATTGCTAAAATGTTTTTTCCTGTCATTCAAAATACATTATTTGTCTTATTAAAAAAATAATTAAATAAACAAATAAAAATAAAACAAGAAAATGTATTTATTTTGCCACTCTCTTTTTTCCTTTTTATTACAGAATCTATATATTTAACCGCAGTGTTAAAAATGTACCATTGTTTTTATGTGGCACGCTTAGATGTCGAGTTGTTCTGTTCACCAACCTGTAATTTTCTGTCATTGATATTCTGTAAATCAATTCCTCTGTTATTACTAATGAATGACAATTAAATACTTCGACTACAACAATTAATTTTCATTGTTCAGAAAACACTTTTGATGGAGCAATTATTATAAAACCTGGTATATATATACTTTTTTACATTAAAAATGATTCTCAAATATACAGTTCCCGGTTTTCGTGTTTACATGTTAGGAAAGTTTCATTATTGCTAAAATGTTTTTTCACCCATTCAAAAGAGATTATTTAATTTATTAAAAAAATTATATAAATAAAAATAAATAAAACAAGAATAGGTAAGGTAAAGCCAGGAGGGATGGCGCAGTCGGAGAGATTGCGCACATAGAGGTTCGGGGGAAAGGAGTAGAGTGAGCGCGCACGACTCCAGGTAGTTGTACAACATCAGTAGTGGAGTGTCTACTTGAAAGTGCACGCTGATTGTTTTTAGTTTCTAAGGTAAAGCATTGCTATTTTATTTTGTTTTCCCAAAGCAAGTGTTTGCATTATCATAGCTATTCATCAGAATTGTTATACAATATATTTTAAACTTAAACGATTTCTCATAAGCTACTAATCTAGACTAACAATGTGAACATCAACGGTTCGTTTTAGTAGTGGTCATGTTTATATAAAAGGCCCCGTAATCTCTCCTACCGAAATTGGAGAGTTTGCGCATATGCTACTTAAGAGAGATGGCACATTTTTTTCATTAGTTTCCATGCTAGGAGAGATTACGCAGTTTATTGGTAAATTTTCATTAAAAAATGAAAAATGAAAATGGACTATTTTTAAGTTTTTGTGTTATCAAGTAACTTAATGTTATTTCGTAATCTTATCTGGAATTGCTTTTTCTGATTCTTTAATTTTTTTTTTTGATTTAATTAAAAGTTTTTCATCGTTTTTAAAATTATTTCATTATATCATAGTTTAAAATACCGATTGCGCAAAATAACTTTTTTAGTTTTATTACAACTGTTCTATTAAATTACAACATAACAACAAAATAGCAATGGAAATGCATAAAAAACAATTGAAGTAAAAATTATTCATGGATAGTTTAGCCAAAAATTAATATTTAGATTTTTTATTGTTATTCTTTTGAATTGTGCGCAGACTCTCCTAGCTTTACCTTATATTATTTTGCATCTCTCTTTTATCCCTTTTTATTACAGAATCAATATATTTAACCGCAGTGTTAAAAATATACCATTGTTTTTGCGTGGCACCCTTAGATGTCGGGTTGCACTATTCACCAAACTGTAATTTTCTGTCATCGACATTCTGTAAATCAATTCCTCTTTTTTTACTAATGAATGACAATGAAATACATCGACTACAACATTTTTTTTCATTGTTCAGAAAAAAACGTTAATGGAGCATTTATTATAACACCCGATGTATATATACTTCTTTTCACATGCGATTCTCACATATTCTTTTAAAATTTTCCTTGTAATGTTATATGTTAGAAAATTTTCATTATTGCTAAAACAAATTTTCCACCCATTCAAAAGATATTATTTGTTTCATAAAAAAATAAATAAATAAATAAAAGAAACAAAACAAGAAAAGGTATATTATTTTGCATCTCTCTTTTTCACCTTTTTATTACAGAATCATTATATTTAACAGCGGTGTTAAAAATGTTATATGTTAGAAAAGTTTCATTATTGCTAATATTTTTTTTTTATCATTCATTCAACAGACACTATTTCTTTTTTATTAAAACAACAACAACAACAACAACAACAAAGCGAAATCAAGTTGAGGAATGAAATAGCCTATTTTCTTCAGGTTAAGGAATGAAAAGGCAGATAATATTACATTTATGTTAAAAATATTCAATAAAAAATGTATTTTAAATTTTGTTGTATAATATATATATATATATTAAATATTTGATACTGAATCCTATAATTTGTTTCAGAATGAATGAAAAAAGCAAATTGATAATTGTGTTTATGAAAAAATATATATAATCGGCTTTAAGTTGACTAGTTTCAAAATATCGGATATATATATATATAATAGCGGATATTTTTTTATTTGAGAAACTATAATGATATTTACGAACCCTGCTCCGAATTTACGAACCCATGTATGCTTTACTGATGTTTGCCACCCTCCTCTCACCCATATATTTCCGGCGTCACTGACTTATGGTCATGCATTAATCTGTAAATCAATAAATCTTTAAAAAGCATTTTTTGTATGTAACCATTCTCTCGTATGTAGTAAGTAAATATTGGTGCAATAACGTAAGAAACTGTACTTAGAAGTAGCTTTAATATTTTTTTCTGAAAAATGGCTTGTCAAAAAGAAGTTGTGTTATATCAAATAAAAATTATAAATCATTTCCTTTTCTTTCTGTAACGACATAAAACTCAACAATTCTTCCGACGTTATCGAAAACCATGTCAATACGGATTCGAATAGTTATTTTTGGAGGTTTAAAAATAGTATTCTAAAAATTGATCGAATATCTATATTTTGAATTAAAATTCATTTGTTTTTATCGATTCCCTTAAATTCTCGTGAAAATAATTCAAGTTGAACCTGCTTATAATATTTATTTCATAATTTTAACGTTTATATATTTCCGTTTGAAAGAATAATTTTTAATTATTATATTTAGTGTGAAATTTTGTAAGGCAATGATTTGAATTTTATTATTTTAAAAAATGTACAATTTGTGAGAGACTGATATTGGAATTCTAGGTATATTCTCATATTTATTAATTAGTGTCTAACGTTAGTATTAGATACTGAATTTCATTTTAATAAATTTTTGAATATAAATTTAGATAGACATATACACTATATTTCCAATGATGACCGGTCACTTGCGATTTTAGACGTTTTGTTAAATATCTGAAAAGAAACATGAGAAATTATCCTGAAACTTCAGGAGTGTAAACAACATGATAAACGTCATATATTTCCGTCCAGATTTTTTCCCGAAACTCCATAAGGGGACGTCAAAAAATTGAAGAAAAACTAATATCTTTTGGATAACCCTGTAAAATCTGATATTGCAAAAGCATTCAAACTGTAGATTATGATTAAGTGGATTATTGTATTAATTTGGGTTTATTTTTATGAAGATAGCATGTATACACGAAGAGAAATTCAGGTTTTATAAACGCAGTCCCAAATTTTACCAAGTTTTTTGCTTATAATTTGCAGAGTTTTTAATATAAAAACAAATTATTTTCAGAAAATATGACAAACAAAATTATGCACAATACCCTGCAATCAGAATTTAAAAAAAATAAAAATTGTATGAAAAAGGAGCAGGTTTTATAAATATTGTTTCGCTGCGCATGCGCGAATTCAATCAAAATCTACTGTACATAATATATTAGCAAAATGTATAGACCAACTTATCTGAAAGTCTCAAAAACATAGCTTGAAAATTCTGATAGTAATCATCGATAGAATAAGCTCGAATTTCGCTGTTCCTAAAAGGAAGCAAAAAGATGAGGGGTTGTATCCAAATATACTAGCTTATGAAAGTTGACATAGTAAGAATGAAGTGTCTCTCATTCTATGTTTGATACAACCCTAGTTTTTACAGGGTTATCCAAAAGATATTCGTTTTACTTCAATTTGTTGACGGCCCCTTATGGGGTTTTGGGAAAAAATCTTCGCGGATATATATGACGTCTATCATGTTGTTTACACTCCTAAAGTTTCAGGATAATTCCTCATGTATCTTTCCAGATATTTAACTAAACGTCTAAAATCGCAAGTGACCGGTCATCATTGGAATATATAGTGTATTAGGTATATGTAAAACTAATACATAATTTTTAAATTAAAAATAATTTAATTGAGCAAAGATAGTTAAAAAAAATTCAAAATTAACATATCCATATATTGTTTCGTTAAACGTTATAACTTAATCTTTCTATTTTATTTTTCAATTTATTATTTTTATTAAAAATATATAGAAATATAACTTTCATATTTATGTCATTAGTTATAATATTGTTATTAATTCATGTATGTTATTAATAATGAAGGTCTTATAATTATTATTTAATTATTATTTTGTTTTCGTACTATGTTTTGTTTATTTCTATTTCGCGTTTCGATTTCTTATTATCCTCTAACTTTTCAATTTTTTTAATTTATTCATTTTGATTTTTTACGTAATATTATTTTTCATTACAATCTAAAATAATTTATTTTCTGATACCTAACCAAATATTTGTGTTATTGTAAAATAAATGTTAAATGTCATCGCTTTTGACCGACACTAAACACAAAATCACGTTGCTGATGAAGTAGTTTCCACAAAACCTTTTCAAGGTAGAAATATGATAGAACAAAAAATAAAATATTTTTTCTATTGAGAATTGAAGATAAATGCAGGGTTATATTATAAATTTCAATTCATATGGTTTTGCTTGGTTCTTTTACTATCTAAAACTGAAATATAAAATTTTCAAAATTATAATATATTGAGAATATTTTGTTTATATGATTTTTGTGATAATGGGGATATTAATTTAAATAAACTAAATAATTTTTTCAGCAAGTGTTACCTTCAAATTTTATTTTCTATTAATTTGCATCTAAAAACATAAATTCTTTTGCGCCTCAGGAACATAAATTTTACTTTTTGTTATAAAAAATTTATATTCATATAAAAATTCAAGCTACAACAAAAATTTGTTGGTATTGCCTCAAAATCTGATTGTGTTAATCTGTTATCAACAAGGAGTAACATCAAACAATTTATTAAATTATTGATTTTTATGTAACAATTGGATGTTCAATTTGCTAAAATCAGCTTATAGTTAGATAATAGCTTTGTCGAGGTATATAAGTAGTAACGAATACAGTAAATGCAAGTATGTGAGAATAATGTGAACTAATGCACATATCCTAAGATATAGTTATGTTAAAAACAACAGCTTACTTGGTATGTTGTAAAATTTGGAGAATTGTCGCCAAACACGGATATGAAAATCGTGAAAACCTGCGCCAAACACGGATCTGGAAATATGCATAGGAAGACGATAGATTCACAGTAAAATTATATGAAGATAACAAAGACTTAACAATGTAACAAAATTCTCGGATGCCTCCCATCCTCAATTTCTATTCACAAAGAACGCGTATAAAAAGCAGATTACTTTATACGTTAAGGTATTGAATGACCGAAAAAAAATCCTTTTTCCATAGCGTGCCATAAGTTACCAGTTTTTTATTTTTGATTGTTGTATTAGCTGTGAGAATGTACATTTTCACGTTCGGCGATACAATTGAGGCGTTGACATGCGAGGTGAGTAAGTGCCAAAATCAAACTACCTTTTGATTACTACCTTTTCCATACCGAAGACATTGGAGTTATTACCTGAGCCATCTTGCGGACATCGTAAGATATAAAACTAGTCTGATGTGCCAATCCCAAAACTTTCTTCTATCCCACACAGATTTCGCATACACTAAAACGAATCAGAATCAATTTATATCAAGTTGTAATTGAATCTAAAGTTTTACTAAATTCCGCGCATTAGTTCTTGAGATATGAGTAATTGTGATATTAATAATCAAGCGTAATATGAATAATCGTGTAAATCCTGCAAAATGTAGCACAGCAGCACCACCTGTTGGGAGATTTAGACTAAAACCTAATCAACAAAAACTTATGTCAAAGACTAACTGAATCAGAAGTTGGATCAAAATCCGTGCAATTAGTTCTTGAGATATAGTTATCGTGATAATAGTGAAAAAAGAAGCATAGCAACGCCACATGTTGGGCTATTTACACCCAAACAAAAGCAGCATCTATTTATGTCAAGGTCTAACAGAATCTGAAATTTAATGAAATTCTGTGCATTAGTTTTTGAGATATAGCTATCGTAAAAAGCTTGCAAAAAGTGGTAGAGCAGCACCACCTGATAGGATATCTACACCAAAAGATAATCAGCGTCTATTCATGCCAAGGTCTAACGGAATCTGAAGTTTGATGAATATATGTGCATTCGTCCTTGAGGTAGAGCTATTGCAAAGATCTCGAAAAATGCAGCATAGCAGCGCCACCTACTGGGCGATTTTCACCAAAAACTAATCAGCACAAATTTATATCAGAGATTAACTGAACATAAAATTTTATTAAATTTCATGCTTTAGTTCTTGAGATACAATGCTCACAAATTTTTTGTCACATACAGACATATAGAGAGAGTCACGGACAGATATTTTCTAAAAACAGTCAAATCGTGTTCAGGACCTTCTAAAACGTATAAATCCGTTGAAAACCGGAGGTCGAAACTTTTCAAATCCAATACATTGTTCTTGTAAAGATGTAAGAAAATAATAAACGGAATATTGACTTACTCCCTTTTACATTCTATTGACCTTGATATTTACAATTTTATCAACGAAACTAGTCGGATGTGTCAATCCCAAAACTTTATTCTATCTCACACAGGTTTCGCATACACTAAAAAGAATCAGCAGCAATTTATATCGAGGTCTGACTGAATCTAAAGTTTTATTAAATTCCGGGAACTAGTTCCTGAGATATGACTATTTATAAAATCGTTTAAATCTTGCAAAATGCAGCATAGCAGCGCCACCTGTTGGAAGAGTTACACAAAAACCTATCGAACAACAACTTATGTCAACGTCTAACTGAATCTGAAGTTTGATGAAAATCCGTGCATTAGTTCTTGATATATAGTTATCGTGTTAATAATGAAAATATAGCATATCAGCGCCACCTGTTGGGCTATTTACACCAAAATGCAAGTAGCATCTATTTATGTCAAGGTCTAACGGAATATGAAGTTATAGAAATTTCGTGCATTCGTTCTTGAGATATAGCTATTGTAACAATCATGATACAGTGGTATAGCAGCGCCACCTTTTGGGATATCTACACTAAAACGTAAACAGCATCTATTTATGTTACGGTCTAACTGAATCTAAAGTTTGATGAAAATAAGTGCATTAGTTCTTGAGATAGAGCTATTAGGGAAATCGCGAATCATGCGGCATAGCAGCGCCACCTGGTATGCGATTTTCACCAAAATCTAATCAGCACCAATTCATATCAGGTACTAACTTTAAGTTATAGAATATAAAGTTAAGAATATAAAGTTTTATTAAATTTCGCGCATTAGTTCTTGAGATAGAGCGCCCAAAAATTTTTGTCACATACAGACAGACAAAAAGACAGATTCAGAGACTCACAGACAGACATTTTCTAAAAACAGGCAATCGTGTTCAGGACCTTCTAAAACGTATAAATCCGTCGAGAACCAGAAGTCGAAAATGTTCATGAATCCAATACTTTCTTCATGTAGTAAAAATAGAAGAATGTAAAAACTGAAAAACTCACTCCCCTCCCCATGTTCAACGCCTCAATTCGTTATTCTAGAATTTTTTTTTATTAGAAATATTTTTTTTTATTAATGTTGATTTGAGCTCATTGCATTCCACACAATGTGCATCCAACGAAAACGTGTTTATTTATTTAATTTTACCGTCTCCATCTTATAAAATTTTAAATAGTTTCGAATTGAACAAAATGATTGCACGTAATTCATGTACTATATAATGTTTTCCTTCAAATAAATAAGTAAAATAAAAACTGAATACGTTAATTTATAATTTGTAAATTTTAAATAATTATAGGTAATAGCTTGGCACATTTGTCGGGTAAACACATTTCTTTTTTTTTATTATTATTTACGATGAATAATATACTTCATGTACTATATAATGTTTTCTTTCAAATAAATGAGTAAAATGAATCATGAATATGTTAAATTTTATTTTGTTAATTTTAAATAATTTTAGGTAATAGCTTGGCACATAGAACATTTGTCGGGTAAAGTCATTTCTTTTTTTATTTATGATGGATAATATACTTCATGAATTACTAAAAAGTGTTAAATAAAAAACATTAATCTGTAAAAAGTACTAATAAACTGTCTACATGTTTCCGTTTCGACGAAGCCGTTATCAAGGCGAATGAACATTCTACATTATTTCACAATATCTTCGGTGATGACTAAATATGTAGATAGCATTTTAAAATATTTTTTTTATTAGAGTTTAAAGTTTTTATATATATAATTTATAGTTTAATTTTTTATTAAAGTTTATAGTTTTTTGTCATATATTTATTATTGATCATTTATTATATTTTATTTATTTATTTATTTAATGTTATTTACCATTTTTAACAATGTTAGTATGCATTTAATAATGTTAAATTACTGTTTTGAACATGATTGGAATCGATAAATAAGATTGGCAACAGACAAGCATTTTTGGCGATCTACCAACTGGCCCGGATAATAGATAATTACCCAATATTCTATGTATCAAAAGGAATTTTATTCCAATAATGCAACATTCATGTATAAAGAAAAACGTGACGAAACTTTCGTATGCATGGACTTCTTTAACGTAATTCTAATTGTAATGATATCCCTTATCGCAATATTATACATTAACTATCAAAATTATTTATTCAATAACTTTCAGTGTTAACGCATCTATTAAAAAAGTAAAATATTTTTTTATAAAGTATTCTACATTTTTTCTAATGTGTTTTTTTTTCAGTGTCAGGAACGAGAAAATATATTTTTTTTTGCATGTTAGCAGATTTTTTTTTTCCGACGTAGGTTTCAACAGATCGTAATAATGTTTTTATTTTTCAAAGACATAAAAAAAACCTGCTTTAGATACCGTCATACATAGAAATATATCAAAGGAAATAAAGATGGGAAATATATTACGCTTCGGAAAGGAACTTGGAAGCTAACCAAATTGTTTGTTTTAGTCTTTGTAACTCATTGAAAGCTTTGACTTTATCCGTCTATTTCATTCCGACCTGAAAGATTGTGACCCTTTTAAAGATTCCCACTTATGAAATATTTGTCCACTATCAGCTTTTAAAAGCGGAAATATAAATTCTATATTTTTTTACTGTGTAATATATTGTAATTTTTTTTGTAACAGTATTTAAGAATCCAATGGATCCGCACTAGGATTTTGCACTGCAATATAATATTTATTAGATGCTGGTTTAAACTTCTAAAGAAAAATTCAGGTCAAAAATATCTGCAAACAACATCAGTCAAAACAGAATATCATCTCATTTATTCCATCAAAGTTACAGTAAACAAAAGATCAAAGATAGCAAAAGGCAGTCGCGAGAAAAAAAATAACAATCGTATTTTAACTGTATTAGAGGATGACGTCATCCACATCGATAAAAACTTAGGACAAAGAAAAATACCATTTAATCTAATATGAAAATTTAATTTAATAAGCCTTTTATGCTTCACGTGAAATGTCACTCCTTCGACCGATCGGTCGATTATGTATTTTTCGTCTATACATTTGAATTTCCAATTTTGGTTTTATTCAAAAATGGAATTTTAACTCGTGCGGAGACGTCCCAGTTTATCCTCTGTGTACTGTTTTTTTTTTTTTTTTTTTTTTTTTTATAAACATTGTTTCGCAAGATATAACATGATACTTTATTTCTGTGGCAACATTGATTTCAGAAAAATCTTTTATTTCATTTATGGAAAGAATGCTGATTTAGTTTATAATTAACTTTAATTAACTGCAATTTTTAATCGAATTTTTTTTTAATCAAATGTGAGTGTACTATGTGAGAAGCCGGTTCAGAAATCTTTTGAATGATACATCATTCTTTCTTGTGTGTTTTGTAAATGCACAAGAAAACGGATATAGACAACAGAAACGATATGTATGATTAAAAAAATGAATTATTATATTTATGTTTAATTTCCAATCATTTAAATTTTTCAAATTATTTCATATTTGAAAATATACTCCTATTAGTAGCACTTTACGAATGAATCCTGTAAAATATTAAATAAAAAGTAAGTAATATTCACTGTGTATTTATTGCTAGACATGTTAATATGTTAAAACTGCATGCATATTTTGAATAAATTTGCAATATTTTAATCGAAACAACAAATTTTATTGGAAAGGTTAGCTTTCTTTTCTGAAAACGTATTGTTGTCAGTAGTCAAACATCATGGACTACGTTATATGAATTTCTATGTAATTGAAAAACAGTGCGTTGCAAAATGATAGGTGTCCTTATAACCTTTAAAAAGACAGTTAACATTTGAAAATAAATGCATACTTTCTTGAGAACCAATTTTACGTTTCATTACTTTAATTTGTAATAGAAAAAAAAATATTTACAAATCATTTAAAAAAAACCAAAAAATAGACATTTTACTTGTCGTTTATATTCAATTTAAACGAAAGAGATTTTACCAATTTCATGGGTATAAACTGTACAATTGGGATAATTCGGTTGTAACAAGGGATTTTTACATGCTTTCATATTTCAACAACATTTTCTTTGGTTTCTGAATAAAATTACGTTATATTGTAAAATTAAAGTTTATTTATTTTTTTGTAATATTATTCTTTTTTCTTTTTATTTTTTATGCTATTTCATTTCAGGTCCATCTTCAGTATCTGTAGAATAAAGTTGTCTAACAATTGAAAAACATTTTTGTACATAGAAAATCAGACATTTTATAGACATTTACATAGACACATACATACAGACAATACTTAAACATTTCATAGAAAATGAGGATATTTGCTAATTTTGTTCCGATTTTCATCCTGAACTCAAACTTTTGAAATTCCAATTAAAAAATATTTATAAAATGCTACATCTTACTTAGAAAGACTTTTTTTAAAAATCAATAGCCTTACGTTCATAACAAATGCAATATATATTTTTTTATTTAATGGTAGTAAATTTATGTTACAAATCCACCGTTGTATTTTTTTTAATATACTAAATTTTAAACATAATATTTATTATTAATATAAAACATTTGATATAAAAATAGATATTTTTAGTTCTACGAAGCTTTTCTAAAAAGTAGTACAGGTAAAAGTACGTTAAATGAATTATTTTAATGGAATAATTAAACAAATTGGAAATATGCAAAAATAATCATGCTTTACTTCATAAAAAATGCCTTTACTTATATGTCAATTATATGTAATTTTCTGTGCTATCATTTTGTTAAATAACACTGGGGAACAATGATTTTGGTGTTTATTTTATAAACAACGTTTCTATACAAAATTGGCCCACTGAATCCAAATATGACATTGATTTTGACATATCAGGTGTAGGTTTCAAGATATGTAGCATCCCTCTGTTATATATTACTTGATAGTCAAAGTACATGATGTAAAGACACGGTTGAAAAACTTAAAGCAGGGATTTTGGATGGACCAATAATTCGTAAGCTCACAACGGACACAAATTTAGTGAAAACGATGCTCTAGAATGAAGCTTGGCGAGCCTTTGTAGAAGTAGTGCAAAATTTTCTTGGGAAACACAAAAGTGTAAACTACAAAATCTTTAAAGATATACACTTATTATACAGATATACATACACCAGAAGTACCCGTGCGTATCTTTCGCACTGCAATGTTTGCGATTATTTCCTGGTAAGTTTTAGCATGAATTTTTAAGTAACTATTTTTTTTTAATCCAACAACGCGTTTTAACGAAATGTGAGTATACTATGTCAGAAGCCTGTTAAAAAACTTTTCGAATGATACCTCATTCATCGTTGTATGTTTTGTATGTGTATAGAAAAAAGGATGTTGACAACAAAAATAAGATATGTGATATGGATTGTTTTTTCATAAATGAAATGAAAGCTTTTTTCAAATCAATGTTGCCACAAAAATAAAATACCGCATTATATGATGCTCAACAGTGATTATAAAAAATAATAAATAGTACAAAACAGGTAAAATGTGACTTCTCTCAAGGGTTATTTTATATTTAGGATTAAAAATCAAAATTAAAATTGAAACGTTTAGAAGAAATTAAATATTATTGATTGATCAAAGCAGTGTTATTTTACACGTGTAGCATAAAGGTTATGATTTGTTATATTAGACTGAATTGTATTTTAAGTATATTTCAATTTATTTTTTTATGTCCCGCATATTTCCCGAAGAAGATACCGTCATCCTCTAATGCAGTTAAAATACAATTGTTATTTTTTTTCTCCTCGCGCATGCCTTTTTCTATCTTCGATGGGATTTTATTGTTAGGAATAAATGAGATGATATTCTCGCTTGACTAATGTTGTTTGAAGATATTTTTATCCTTAATTTTTTTGAAAAGTTTAAACCTGCATCTAAAAAATATTAGATATTTCTAAAAATTATTAGACTGCAGTGCGAAATTCTTGCACAGGTCCACTGGTTAAATACATAACTTTGTTAAAAATGGTAAATAATATAAAATAAATAAATAAAAAATGTTAAAGTATTGAACAAACCGGCGTGATATTATAAAAGCTTAAAAAATATATATATATATATATTTCACTGGCACCCGGCTAACCGAAAAGTACCATAAATAAACTACATACTTATCGAAAAATAAGGGTTACTATAATTAGTTAATTGGCGCCATGCTTGGCGCAATTTTATTTGAGCTTCCCGTATAATACGCAAGTACCCATTTTTTATTATCATAAAACACACTGAATGATTATTTTATCATAAAACACACACAATGATCAATTTATTATAAAACATACAATATTTAATTTAATATAAAACACACGCAATATTCTCTACCGGGTTGCTATATATGAAGCAAAATCTCGCCAAATTCGTCGTGTTGCCTAGGCATAAAATCTTCCTTTTAGCGCCAAAAAATTTATCCCGGAGCGTCTGCGGCATCTGTACCAATATTATTTATATACAATTTACTTCTGTTTGTACATTTCAATAAGGTACAGATGTCGTAGATGCACCGGGGTATCTTTTTGACGCCAAAAGGGTGATTTTATTTCTAGGCAATCCGACGATTTTGGCGAGATTTTGCTTCGTATGGCAACCCGGAAAAGCAGATTGCGTATGTTTTATATTAAATTAAACATTGTATGTTTTATAATCTATTGATCATTGTGTGTGTTTTATGATAAAATAATTTTTGTGAATAGGTTGCCATAAAATATGTTGGCAAATTTTCTTCTCTCGCCAATGCCATTTTTTTTACTTTGCCAAGATAATCATTAAATAAGTTAATGTACTATTACTCTGCTACAGTACGCATATACACAGACATGATAAATATAACAATAGATGACGCACGTATAAAAATTATAAAAACCCAATTAAAGGCTCGATATTTTTTTTTCAAAAAGCACGCGCAATAAAAAAAAATAAACAATCGTATTTTAACTGCATTAGAAGATGACGTCATCCGCTTATTCTTGAAAAACGTGAAATAAATTGAAGGCCTTTCTAATATAATAAAGCATATCTTTTATTTTATTTCAATTTTGCTTTTTAAAAATAAACTAGCTGGCTTCGCCCGTCAGCGGGCCCCTAATTTACATCGGTGCCTCGAAACTTTTGTATTCTCCGGCTCGCATCCCCCTCGAACCGAACGAACCTCCGACCCGGGTCCCCGCTGCCCTCGGCACCGTACACCGGTCGTGCTACGCACGCACCGGATAATCCCATAATTTGCATAATCCCTTAATTTGCACATTGAATAGTATAAACCTCTAACTGAACTAATCTCCGACCCTGGTCCCCGCTGCCTTCGGCACCGTATACCGGTCGTGCTACGCACGCACCGGATAATCCCTTAAATTGCACATAGAATAGTATAAACCTGTCACTGAACGAACCTCCGGCTCGATCCAAAATTGAATACTGATGGCCGAAAATTACTACGTTCAATTCAGCGTTTGGCATTATTAAACTTAATACGGACCTATAGTACTATCTCTCACGAAGCTCTGTATCTTCTTACAGGAACTCCACCAATCCTAATAAAAATACAGAATGAATTTCAGTACTACCAACTGAAAATAGGAAATAGAAATTTCTTAATCAATAACACACAGCTAAACATTAACAATATAATGCAGAAAGAAAAATCGTATCGATTCCTCAATTACCAAAATATCAGAATTATAGAAGATAGAAAATCCATCCATCCAAAAGAATACGATGTGGAAGCCTACACAGATGGTTCTGTCATGCCAGGGGGTGTAGCCAGTGCTTTCACCATATATAAAGATGGAAATAACATACATGATGAAGCAATACGACATCATCCACTGAATAACATATATCAAGCAGAATTAATGGCAATTTATAAAGCAATAAAATGGTTCTCTACCTCCGACTACAATAAACTACTAATTATTACAGATAGTTACTCTTCTATGGAAGCATTAAAAGTTGCTTTTCCTAGAAACTACATTATCAAAAACATTTACAATCAATTACTTCAAATTCCTGATAAGTCCATTATAATAACATGGACTAAATCTCATGTGGGTGATACTGGCAACGAAAGAGCTGATCTGCTGGCAAAGCAAGCCATCTTACAAGACCAATATCAATCAAGAAAAGATCTGTTGTTCCCCATTTCAATAGCAAAATTGTATTTTAAAAAGAAAACCATCTCTGACTGGCAAGCCATTTGGGACTCATGTAATAAGGGCAGAGATACCTATAAAATTATAAATAAAGTCGATCCAAATTATCTCTGCAAACAGCCAACACTGCCGTATTATCTGAGTAACCATGGCAGTTTCCCACAATACTTACATAAAATAAGAAAAAGAGCCTCACCTAGATGTCCATGCGATAAAGCAGAAGGAGATGCAGTTCACTACATATTCGGATGCTGCCCTCTTATGATCCATCACTTCCCTTTTGATAAGAACGAAACTCTCAGATATAACCTTCGTAATATCATTTTCAATCCTTCAAACTCTCAAAAGTTAAAAGAGAATTATAATATTCTCAATAAAAATTTCTCTTTCATTACGAAAGAATTTAAAAAAAAATTGACTGAACTGACCATTGACTTTCTGAACTAAAATACCATAAATTTAGGACATCATGAACTTATAGTACTTCGAAAATATTTTATATTTAACTTTCAATTTGCAAAAAATTTTTATTTTTTACCTTTTATATTTTATTATTGTTATGTAATTATATTCATTGTTTCAAATCTAATAAACAGGCGCCTCCTGCGGTGGGGGTTGGAACGGATGGGTGCTATCGGTGTCGGGTAGCGTTTATTTTTCCCCTCGTGGACTTATTGTTCCCATACCTCACGGGTGGCTGTCCACGAGTGGGTGATTTCGGTCCCCGTTGCCTGCGGCACCGTATAGCAGTCGTTCCGACCCTGGTCCCCGCTGCCTTCGGCACCGTATACCGGCCGTGCTACGCACGCACCGGATAATCCCTTAAATTACACATAGAATAGTATAAACCTCTAACTGAACGAACCTCCGGCTCGGGTTCCCGCTGCCTGCGGCACCGTATAGCAGTCGTGCTGCGCACGCGCTGCAGTATACGTTAGTTCCACCTTCCGCCACCAGGTGGCGCAAATAGAAAAAATAAACCTCGAATAAGATAAACCTCGAACTGAACGAACCTCCAGAACCCCACAGTTAAGATAAAAAAACTTGCAGGGGGGGGAGGACACTGCTTTTCCTTAAACAACTGAATTAGACTGCCGGAAAAAAAATCTGATGTCAAACAACTTATTTAGACTACCGGACTTCTTGTTCAAAGACAGGGACCTGTAAGAAAACTTAAAACTGAAAAAAAAATCGATAACGGGCGAAGCCCGCTTTTCCCTATCATAATATCTGGTTGCCACTCTAAAAGAAAAACTTAAGATACTCGTTATGGCAGTTTTTAGACGCGGCCTACTTCTTAAAATCGTAATATATAGCCGGCACTGTAATAGAAATCTTTCTTTTGCTTTAATTATACAAATAACGATGATTAATTACACAATAAAATAATATATCGGCTCCTAATGAAGATATGAGAATAATTTTTAGATATTCTGAAAGCAGAATCCATTTTCAGTCGCCCTGTCAAAGTTTGGAATTAATGCGCCCCTTAGTTTCGGAAATGCCCCCCCCCTCTGAAAGAACGCAGTTGAAAGTCACGTGACTATTTTATCTCTTTCAGAAATGAATTATCCACAGACGATTCGTCTGCGTTGAATGTTGAAATAAAAAAGAAGCTGTCTCTTCGGAATAGAAATAAATTCATTTGCCGTGTCATTAATGAGTTTTAATTGATATCTTCAAAAATTACTGGTCGATTTTTACGAATTTTTTTTGTTGAATTCGCGATTTTTTTATACACGTGTTAGCGAATTTTCGCGAATGTAGAGTCATTATTTCCACTTGTTTCAAAAAGGAGTGGGGCGATTTGATCTCGGATCTGTCGACCCTGCATTCTTTACGGCAACCTTTTTTTACGTCTGGGGTCGATGTTGGATGTCTGGTCAGTTTTTGGCCGAAATAAAGAAAAGTTACGGTCCGAATTTCAAAAAATTTGAAATTTTGGAACGACAAAAATCGGCCGCGTGTGTACCCCGATTTTCGGATCGATACCTCCGGTACATTTTTTTTTATTCAATGATGCGTTAAAAAGCGACGATTTGGATGTCTGCGATTATCAAAACGGAAATTTTTTTCGATTCTTTTTCCAGTTCGGTTTCGGTCGGTAATTAAGACACTTTCGCTCATTAATAACTCCCCGGGTCCGGGTCGGAATCTCGAGCCGATCGAAACTTGAGCGTCGCGGCTTTTTTGCGAATTTTTCGGTCCGCGTCCGCCGGCCGTGCGGCGCCTGGTCCCGGAGCCTTTGCGGGTACAAAGGTGGAGTGCACAGACAGAAACACACACACACACACACACACACACACACACACACACACAGACGTTTACCGCGCTTAATATTAGGGACTAGCTGGCTTCGCCCGCCAGCGGGCCCCTAATTTACATCGGTGCCTCGAATTGTAGAAAATCTCGAATCTTGTAAAACCTCAAACCGGACGAACCGCCGACCCAGGTCCCCGCTGCCTTCGGCACCGTATACCGGTCGTGCTACGCACGCACCGGGTAATCCCTTAATTAGCACATTGAATTGTACAAACCTCTAACCGAACGAACCTCTGACCCTGGTTTTTGATAAGAACGAAACTCTCAGATATAACCTTCGTAATATCATTTTCAATCCTTCAAACTCTCAAAAGTAAAAAGAGAATTATAATATTCTCAATAAAAATTTCTCTTTCATTACGAAAGAATTTAAAAAAAAAAATGACTGAACTGACCATTGACTTTCTGAACTAAAATACCATAAATTTAGGACATTATGAACTTATAGTACTTCAAAAATATTTTATATTTAACTTTCAATTTGCAAAAAATTTTTATTTTTTACCTTTTATATTTTATTACTGTTATGTAATTATATTCATTGTTTCAAATCTAATAAACAGGCGCCTCCTGCGGTGGGGGTTGGAACGGATGGGTGCTATCGGTGCCGGGTAGCGTTTATTTTTCCCCTCGTGGACTTATTGTTCCTATACCTCACGGGTGGCTGTCCACGAGTGGGTGATTTCGGTCCCCGCTGCCTTCGGCACCGTATACCGGTCGTGCTGCGCACGCACCGGATAATCCCTTAAATTGCACATAGAATAGTATAAACCTCTAACTGAACGAACCTCCGGCTCGGGTCCCGGCTGCCTGCGGCACCGTATAGCAGTCGTTCCGACCCTGGTCCCCGCTGCCTTCGGCACCGTATGACGGTCGTGCTACGCATGCACCGGATAATCCCTTAAATTGCACATGGAATAGTATAAACCTCTAACTGAACGAACCTGCGGCTCGGTTCCCCGCTGCCTGCGGCACCGTATAGCAGTCGTGCTGCGCACGCGCTGCAGTATACGTTAGTTCCACCTTCCGCCACCAGGTGGCGCAATATGTTTATATGATCATAACTGAAATCGTTAAGACTTTCGATGTCTAGTCGAATGAGCCATACCCCGTCGTTTTCATGCCCGTAGAACCGAAGATAGGAAAGCGCACCTAGTGGTGAAAAAACGAAATAAAATCGGTAAGCTCTATCGATGTCGAGTCGAATTGATTTAGACTACCTGAGTTCTAGTTCAAAGACAGGGACCTGTAGAAAAACTTAAAACTTAAAAAAAAAAAATCGATAACGGGCGAAGCCCGCTTTTCTTTATCATAATATCTGGATAGGGGGTCCTTATTACTTTGATTATGATGTTTGGAATCAGTTTGGTGGACATCCGTAACATAGTTTCTTAGTTATAGAAACGGACCACAGTTAAAAGAAAAAAGCGGGGGGGGGTTGGCGATGACACTGCTTTTCCTCAAACAACTTATGTAGACTACCTGTGTTCTAGTTCAAAGACAGTGAGCTGTAGAAAAACTTAAAACTAAAAAAAAAAAAAAAAAATCGATAACGGGCGAAGCCCGTTTTTTCCTATCATAATATCTGGTTGCCACTCTAAAACAAAAACTTAAAATACTAAAACTTAAAATAATAATGCAGTTTTTAGACGCGGCCTACTTCTTAAAATCCTAATATCTAGCCGGCACTGTCATAAAATGCAGGGGGAGGGGGGGGTTGGCGATGACACTGCTTTTCCTCAAACAACTTATGTAGACTACCTGAGTTCTAGTTCAAAGACAGTGAGCTGTAGAAAAACTTAAAACTAAAAAAAAAAAAAAAAAAAAAAAAAAATCGATAACGGGCGAAGCCCGCTTTTTCCTATCATAATATCTGGTTGCCACTCTAAAACAAAAACTGAAAATACTCGTAATGCAGTTTTTAGACGCGGCCTACTTCTTAAAATCGTAATATCTAGTCGGCACTGTAATGGAAATCTTTCTTTTGCTTTAATTATACAAATAACGATGATTAATTATACAATAAAATAATATATCGGCTCGTAATGAAGATATGACAATAATTTTTAGATATTCTCAAAGCAGAATCCATTTAGCGTCGCCCTGTCAAAGTTTGGAATTTCTGCGCCTCTTAGAATCAGAGATGCCCCCCCCCTCTGTAAAACCCCAGTTGAACGTCATGTGACCTCACCTCCGTCAAAGAAAATGCCGATCCAGACAATCGTCTGGCCGTGTGTCTCCGATCTGGGAATCGCAGCTCGGAAAGAAAAGAAAAATAATTTTTTATCGATCGATTTTTAAAGGATTTTTACGGTTCTAATTGTCGCACGGAAACGTTTTTTCGAATTTATGAGACCTGATGACGTCCCGGTTACGTACGTGCGACTTACGAATTTCTGGCCCCCCGACTTCCGGAGATAGGGGTCGGACCTGCGCTGCGGTTTGGGGTTTAAATCGCTCCCTGGGAACCCCCTGCCTTTTCCTTCCCGGACCGGACGTGTACCGGCAACCCTCGGCGGAGGCGAACTTTTCGCTGTTTTGACTTCTCTTCCGACTTCGGTTTCGGTCGGTAATTAAAACACTTTCGCTCATTAATAACCCCCCGTCGCGCCTTTTTTGCGAATTTTTCGGTCCGCGTCCGCCGTCCGTGCGTCGCCTGGTCCCGGAGCCTTTGCGGGTACAAAGGTGGAGTGCACAGACACACACACACACACACACAGACGTTTACCGTGCTTAATATTAGTGATATTTAATTAACCGGGTGGAGAAATCATACTTTATCTTTTTTGTACTGTTAATTTATTTTTATAATTATTATTGAATATGATATAATGCAGCATTTTGGTTTTGTGGCAACACAAATTTCAGGAAAACCTTTCATTTCATTTATGAACCAATGCCGATTTAATTTTTAATTAACAGCAATTTTTAATCAAAAAACATGTTTTAACGAAATGTTAATTGTGCTATGTCAGCCTGTTCAAAATCCTTTCATATGCTATCTCATTCGTCGTTCTGCGTTTCGTATTTTCTGATAAAAAGGGATGTTGACAGGAGAAATAATATATATGATGATTAAAAAAAATAATCCAACATGGAGTGAAACATTAACCAGAGCCAGGAATCGAACCTGAGTCCACAGCGTTCCAGACTGTTGCTCTAACCACTTAGCCACACCAATTCTCGATTCATTATTTATATGTGGTCTAATACATATTCGTAGATCGGTGGAATTGTAAAAATCTATTCACCGGTATCCGGTCATCCAAGGCTGTCTGTTAGATGGCTGGTGACTTTCCCTCCCACATGGTTTATTAGTGAGAAATTGCAGACTGGATAATCGGCCGGAGTGGTCGAGTGGTTAGAGCAACAGCCTGGAACGGTGTGGACCCAGGTTCGATTCCTAGCTATAGCTAATTTTTCACTCTATATTGGATTACTGTATATAATGTAGGTATATCTGCATATTAATTGTATATCTTTAAGTGTTGAATGCAGGCGTTATTTGTGTGTGTTCTAATACAAAGACCTTGTTAGTACGAATGAAATAACATTTGTAAAAGAAACACACCTGTTTTATTCATCTAAAACACACTAATATCAGCCCATATATAAAGTTGGAAATATGATTTTCAATGTTCTGGAGCCAAATGGACATGGGTACAATGTAAAAATTTAGACCAGGTACACTGTAAAAAAAAATCCGTCAAATTTACGGCAAAAACTGCAGGCAGCAATGTTGCCAGCAGTTTTTACGTAAAAATAGCAGTAAAAATCGATGCAAATTTTATCGCATATTTTTCGTCATTTCAACGGTTATAAATGTAGTAAATTTCACAGCCATTTTTTCGTACAAATTACCACAAAAAGTTCTGTAATTTTAACAGTCCTATTTCCATACAAATTATCACAATAGCTGCTGTAATTTTAAAAGCCATATTTTTTTTTAAATCATTGATTTTAATCAACTTTCATTTTTAGATGACTATTAGAATAGTCATAAAGTTCATCGCTTGTTTGAAAAACATTGGAATTCATTATTTTATGTATAGAAATTCAATCCCATATAAAACATTTCTTTACTGCTTTGTATATGATATATATAAGAATTCAGAATTTATTAATAGGAATTTTTTTAATGTGGCAAAACTGAGACATCAAATATTCATTATAATACTATGTTTAAATACATTATATATAGAGAGAGTATATTTGTAGTACTAAAAAAAGAAACACTTCAATTCTGAAGGGGAGAAGAATTTAGATAATATATATATATATATATATATATATATATATATATATATATATATATATATATATATATATATATTAGATAATTGGACTAGAATTACAAGCTTACGTTTATCTAATACAAATATAAAATACCATTTGTAAATAAACACTGATATATAAACAATGCAGGCTCCTAAGCGTAAGTCAAGAAACACACCATTTTGCTCGCTTTCGCCGTCGCGCGGGAAAGAGCACGTACTTTTGAATAGAAGTTCCTTGCGCAGATCATGCTAGTAAAATGTCTTTGCGCGCAGGCGCCGATTAGAAAATGAATGATGTGATCTGATTGGTTGTTCGCATGAAAGGATTTTGAAAGCGAAAACGCTGGTTAAATCTACTGTTATATTTGCGGTATTTTTACATACGGAAATATTACGTTGCGATTTACTAGAATAAATGCAGTGAATTTGACAATCATTTTTTACAGTGTACAGAAAAACAGAACTTATTTTCGAATTTATCAGTCAAAATTACCCAAGAATTCATTAAAATATTCCAGGCACTAGACAAATTTTTTTTGTTACCCTGTGTAATTATTATAACATAATATAATTACTATTATCTATTATAAGTTTTTTTAGAATAAAATTGAAACGTAACTTTGTCATAAAAATATCTTTTAAATTTTCCTCTCGCAAATATTTAAATTGAGTTTGGACATCAAAGGGTTTGTTAGAGCATGAATCTTTTATCTATCTTTATCACATTCCTATGCAAATTAATTCCTGTGCTGATGAGTAAAACCTCAGCAACGATAACATTTACCATAATGACGGTCTTTAGAGTTACGTATTCTGATAATTTTATTTCATGGATAAAGTAATAAATCGAAGGTTCTTTGTTAGAGAACACTAAAGATTTTTCGAGAAAAAGTATTTTACTTTACTAAAAATATAGAAAATGGCCGACACAAATTACACTCTTTTGTAGCGTAATGATATACATACCTCCCTTTTAAGCTATTTCTCATATAATAGAGAAAAAAAGGGGTTTTTTTCTTTTTTTTTTTTCATTCCTATTACAATAAATTCAAATTTAGTTTAGCTGAACGAAATCATTTAATATATATATATATGAATGAATATATATCTATATTAATAAAATAAGTTTCGCTCTCTCTCTGTGTGTGTGTGTGTGTGTCTGTTGGCGATGGCTAGAAAAATCTAGCCCACCTAGAAGTCTGGAAATTTAGGTGTAGATAGTCCAACGGCTCGCCATGTGCACCTGAGTCTCAGAATTTTAATATTTTGATAATTACCCAAGATTTTAATTGGATTCTCATTAACCATCACTTCTAAAATGACATCTTTTAAATAAAAATGGCTAAAAAAACGAACAGGCGCATTGGGTTTGCAAGCGGAAATGAACGAATTCGAAATTATTTTACTAATTAGCGAGTTTTAAGAAAACTAATTGAGATATCAATTTGAAAATTTCTGAATATATATAAAAAAAATATTCTGCATCTGACTATGTAAATTTTGAAAAATTCGGTCAGTAATTTTTCTTAATTTATGGAAAAAACTGCTAAAAATCTGCCGGCGCCAGTGAAAACATTCCGAGAAAATTTCAGACAGGGATCTGCTTTCATTAAAAACTGAACTACAAAGACATCTGTTTCTCAAAAAAGATCTCCTACTCCAAATGTACATAACACTATTGAAGCTGAACTATTTTCCAGATGTTTGGAAAATAGGAGAGTTGGTGTATTTTTTGAAATCGGGCAAACCCCCTACAGAGATAGTAGAGATTATTCCTACATGCCAATAACTTTGCTCCCTGTTTTCGGAAAGATATATGAAAAACTCTTACTGCGAAGGATAAACTTATCTTTACACAGAAATGGAATACTCTTTTAAAATAAACATGGATACACGGAAGGGAGATCAACAGAAACATCAATCCAAACACTATTCATACACATAGAAATAATTAAACAAAACAACTCGTATATATCCATGTTGTCAATAGATTTTAAAAGTGCATTTGATAATCTTCCGTGGGAGCAGACATCAATCCTACTTTAAAAACTAAATATTGAACAGCCCTATATTAACACGACAAGGTCCTTCCTAACTAAAAGAGGAGCCTATCCCAACTGGCTAATGGATGAAATACATTGGTTCTTCAAAGGCTGCTCACAAGGCTCGTGCTATGGTCCTTTCCTGTGGAAAGTGTTTATGCAGCAATTAATCAATATTCTCAACAATAAAAATATAAGAGTCATAGCATATGCGGATGATTTAATTTTAATTATTGAGGCAAGAACTAGAGCCGAACTAGAAAGGAGAGGAAATGAAGCTCTTCAAATAATTAGCGATTGGGCTCAAACTTCAAATCTGAAAATATCATATCACAGGTGCCAATGTCTGAATCTCAGACGTTCAAAGTATTTAAAACGGCGTCCAATCTTCAAACTTGATTCACATAATCTTAAAACTGAAAATACTATGCCATATCTAGGAATACATTTAGATTCAACCCTATCATTTTTGCCACATCTTAGAATCAAACGGGATGAAATGTCAGCAACAATACAAAACTTTTTAAAATTCGCATCATCCACAAGTGGCATACCCATTAAATCATAAAAACTTGATACACTTCCATTCTAGAAAAGAAAGTTTCATATGCAGCAGCTACATGGTTTCAAAGATTGCAAAAGTCACATGGCTTTCTCCTGCACTTATCTATTCAGCGTCATTGCCTGCTACTAATCTCTGGAGCATATAAAAAATCTCCTACATCTGCTCTAAATGTCCTGACAGGAATTCCTCCACTACCTTTAAAACTGAAACAGATTGCAGACCAAGGAATGATACTGAGACTGCACTGTTAAAACTGAAGGTGACAAATCCGGGCCGTTTGGTTCCCCGGGGTGAATAGGCGGTACCTTTTGGAACCCTAAGGCTGGGAAACGGGGCTGGGGTGCCATTTGACCACTCACTGGGTGATTGAGGCTAATTTGGGTGCCATTCGCAACCTATTGCTGGAATTTTGGCAGCCCCTTCGGGCGACTTTCATCTTGCGCATGCTCAGTGACGTATTTCACTTTTCGCAAGTCACTCACAAGGGAGATCGTACAATATGGCTGCCTTTGAATTGGAGTGTTTCGCGGCTTCTTCCGCGCGAGATTTCAATTGTAGTAATAACTAAATAACGTCATTCATTGGGAATAAATAAACCAGGGGAGTAAACAAGAATAATCACAATTTATATACAGGTATGTGAAGTGTTTCAGTGTATTTGTATATTATGTTTTAATATTATATAAATTTTAGGCATGTTGTATTACAAATGGCTCATTGCATTATTTTCAAGACAAATACATTTTAAGTCATAATCTTGATGTGGCAAGTTGAAATTTTTATCTCGTGAAAGTAGAATGATGTGGCCTCACCTATTTGCTTGTATAAATTATTATTTATGTAGAGCATATAATAATTTCATTTTATTCACATTTTTATCTAATGAATTTTCTCGCATAGTTTTTCTTGCTTATCATCTAGAAATAAATTTAATGATGCATTATAATAATAATAATAATAAAGTTGAAACATAAGTTATTATATTTAAAAAAATAGTTTAATTTCTTACTTTTCGGATATCTAAACAAACTATTTGTAAAAAATTGAAGAATTTACAAGTTTTAAAGAGAATTGATTTTTACTTACTTGAAACGTATTAATTTGAATATTTGACAATTTTAAATTAGTTGATTTGATAATATGAAATAGTAAACTTTGTAACATAAGAAATAGTATACTTGATAAAATATATATTTCTGCAGATGTTTTTATTAATCAAATACTTTTTATTATCCAAATTTTTAGAGCTTGTGTTTGATCATGAAATGAACTAAAAATATACCTCATTATATATTATGAATTATTAACAAAATAAACAAACCGTAAGTCCTGAATTGATATTTTGACATTTATACATGTGTCTTGAAAAATGTTTTGTGAGTCTCTTGTACTATAACATATTAATAATAATAAATCACTGGAACATTTCACAGTGTGACTGGATGTAAGAATGACTTGGATGATTGAGTGATTTATGTAAATATATTTAATTCGCATAGCTAAAATAATTTTTTCCCTCTTAAAAATAATAATGATAAATAAATATCTCTGTAGTACATATAACTTAAAATAACAATAATAATAATCTTAAACGAAACCTAACATCTTAATCGGCATTTATTTATCTATAGTGTCTATTGGCTATTTACACCTGATGATGTATAATACATTTCTCATATATATTAACCTACACATAGAAGGGCAATGCGTTTTTTTTTTTTTTTTTTTTTTTTTTTTTTTGGGGGGGGGGGGGGGCATTTTGTGAAAAATAAAATTACTTTTGTGAAATTTATTATTTTTTTCACAAAATCCCCCCCCCCCTCCTCTCTAACATCTCTAAAGTATTATGTATTGAAAAGAATTTGAAAATTCTTATACTTAAAAAAGGAAAAAAAAGGGCTATACATATATAATTATAATGCAATGTTTAACTTTAGCTGCAATAAACTGATCAATACTTCATTTTCTCTGCTGAAATTTATACAAAGTTAAAAGTTGATCTTCTCATGTCAAGGGCCGATCCAGGCAAAATCTGGGGCTTATTCAAAACTCCTTCACAAAGATCTATTTAATAAAACAGGCTCCTTCACAAAAAATCAATTTAATAAAATGGGCCCTTTCGGTAAAATCTATTTGATAAACTGGGTCCCTTCACAAAATTCCTTTTAATAAAATAGGCCCTTTCACAAAATTCTATACCATAAAAACCTACTATTTTTATTAATTATTTATTATTTTGTTATGTTTTAAAATGTGTAATTTGTAAACAATTTTACGAACCAAACATTTATTAACATAACAAAAACATTTTAAAGTCCTGTTTGCTAAAGTTTTCCCTTCTGGTATACTTGATTGTTAAAAAATTACACATTTTAAAACATAACAAAATAATAAATAATTAATAAAAATAATAAGTTTTATGGAATAAAATTTTGTGAAAGGGCCTATTTTATTAAAAGGAATTTTGTGAAGGCGTTTGTTTTATTAAAAGAAATTTTGTGAAGGGTTCATTTTATCAAATTGATTTTTCTGAAGGGACCAATTTTATTAAATAGATTTTTGTGGAATAAATTAAAATATAATAAAATGGAATTTTATTGAATAAATTTTGCCAGGATAGACCCTTGACATGATATGATCAACTTTTAACTTTGTTTAAAATTTAACAGAGAAAATGAAGTATTGATCAATTTATTGCAGGTAAAGTTAAACATTGCATTATAATTATATATGTTTAGCTTTTTTTTTTCCTTTTTTAAGTATGAGAATTTACAAACTCTGTTCAATACAATTGCTAGACAACGGGCGGGGTGGAAGCTTTCATTTCTGGAGTGCAGCTGGGCACCTTGGAGTAGAGGTGCCAATATTCTCCCCTGGGGTTCCATCCTTTCACCCCTTGGGGCACCCTGTATTAAGGGCGCCATCCTTTCACCCTAGTTAAGGGTGCCATTCTGGCTCCCCTAGGGGTGTCACCAGTCGGACAAGACTTTCACCCCTAGGAGGTGCCAAGTGTCACCTGTAGTTTTAACAGTGTGGGAGTGCCCTCACACCCACATCACTCTGATACATTTCAAAACAAAGCTTACAAAAAATATATAGATGCCTCAAAAGAATATCTTAATATACTGGATGCACAAAATAAAATAGAGACGGATGTGCAAATATACACGGATGGCTCAAAAACTGAAATCGGCACGGGTTATGCATACTGTGTATTTAAAGCAGAAGAAATAATATATACATATCAGCAAAGAATACAGAACGAAAACTCAACGTATCAAGCGGAACAGCTGACGATCTTGGACTCAATACAATGGTCAAAACAATCAAAATATCGCACAATAGTTATAAAATCAGATAGCCAATCTACAATATCAGCACTAAAAGATATATCTACAAAAAATATAATAATCAGCCAAATAATCCAATCTCTGCAAGGAGCAACACAAAAAAATTATCTACAATGGGTCAAAGGACATTCAGGCATAACAGGTAATGAATTAGTGGAGCGGTTAGCAAAGGAAACAACTGACCCAAATTCATTAATACCAGAAAAATTTATACCATATCCATCCTCATATCTTAAGAGAATGTTAAAGAAAATTTTACATAACTCATGACAACGTGATTGGGACTTATGTCCCACTGGGCGATATACCTATGCATTGAAGCCAAAAGTTTCAGAAGACTATCTTCTAAGTCATCGATACCTATAAATATTCGCTATCAATCATGGCCCTTTCCCGGCTTATTTAATTAAATTTAATAAAGTTTTGTCTTCAAGATGCACTTGTGGTGCAAGAGGGGATTCGCTACATTACGTTCTCACATGCCCATTGACAGCTACTCTACATTTGAGGAAAACAGACACCATCTCTCTGTCGAATTGGTTTAAATCAATCTCGGCGAATTCCTCATTGCTTCAAAAGATAATTAGCTGCATGTCCTTAATAGAAAAAAAAAAACAATTGTTATTCTAAATGCCATCAGTACACATCATTGGTGGTGATGATGATGATGATACTTTTCATGATGATGAAAAAGTTTATTGAAAAAATCCACTGTCTCTACTTTTAAATTTTTTTATATAGGCCTCCCTGCTTGGTTGAATCTGAATCTGAATCTGATCCCTCCATTTAATTTGCGAAAATGAAAGGAAATAATTGCCAATTTTTACTAATGAACAAAAATTTAGGTAACTAATTAAGATATAGATTTGAAATTGAGATCGGGAAGGGGTGTCATATGCCGACTATTTTAGCGTAGCGTCTTCGTTATGTTCTAATTATCAGAAAATGTAATTCTTTTCTTAATGATCACGTTAATGTAGGTGACGGTGTTTTCTTGAACAAATTATTAATTATATTTGCGGGTATGGAGGAGAGAGGGGATTAACGCCTTTCTCTGAGATTGTAATTATCTCGGGTCAGGGCAATGCCGGGCGGGTTAGCTAGTATATATATATATAATAAACACCGATGAAAAAACACATGCAGAAAGAATATCACAAAAGCCAACTAAAATCTATAAACCACATTAATACAAAAGAAGAAAACAAAACAAACTACTTAAACACAGAACCAGAATTCACAACTAACTACTTAAACTTACATATATATATATATATATATATATATATAGTCAAAAAATCTTCCGCCAATGAGGTGAGGGATATTTCCTATCTACAGTCACATTGGGATCTGTTTACGAAACGACTGTACGATCGTTCTGTGGGTATGGCGTCAGCAAGAAGTTTAGATTTGTGAGGTATTTTTTCATTTTATCTTTATTTATTTTGTTTTATTTATTTCATGAACATAGAAATATATATCTATTTCTGTGTACATGATTGAATTCTTTGGATATCTCTTAATTATTTTTGTTCGCGAAATTATTTAGTGCGCGTAATGTAATTGTTGCATGCTTGGTGTATTTTTTGCTACTGAGTACTATTTTGCTTATGAGTTTTTATAAGTATTTTTTTTTATTTTTTTATTGAAGGGGTTTATTTTCATTTGGAAAAACAGAAATTTCATTTTTTTAAATATAATATTTCAGATGTTTTAATAGTTAACATTCGGCTGTTTGAAAATGAGTTGCCACTTTTTGTTGTTGTCTATTGATAGACAATGTTAGAGAATCAATGCATAAAATACTCTGCATGTACTCGCCCAATACTAAATATGACCCAATGCTAAATAGAACCTAATACTAAAATATACAAAAGGCTGTTTCAGCATCTTACAAATCTCTATTATGTTTCATTCTAAGAGTTCCTAAATAAGCCAGACTGCAAATATATTTCCAGAAAAAAAGAACTGATCGTACTATAAATAGTTTCCATCCAGTATAATTATATGGTGAATCCAAAGAATTCAACAAACCAGAATAAATAATGATAAAATGAAAAGGTACCAAATATTTATTGTAATCCAAACTTCCAAAACACCACTCACTCGTGTGTGGGGGGGGGGGGAGATTGTAAATTTAGTAATTTGATGGCACAAAAATTACACGAATTTCTTCAGTTTGCGGCGGGGAGAAAAATTGCAAAAATCGACCAGCAGCTGCACGAAAAAAAAAAAAAAACTCATCAGCAGGGACAAATTTAGAAACTTGCTGTGTCGCCAATTCATATATTTAAAGCAGTTTGCATTAGAAGTGTATTTGAGATTTTTTAAGATCGGTCATTCCTCTCGAGTTACTTTAAATATTACAAGTTTGTTTACGTTTTATCTTGGATAACTATTATCAGGTAATTTTTCATTTTATTATTTTGGTTTATTGAGTTGATGAACATAGTAAACATAATCATGATTGAGTTCCTTGGATACTGTTTGTATAGCATAGAAAATCATTTCTCTCGCTTTCGTTAACACAAAATCAGAGATACATTCTGGTGTATTTTTTTCTTCTTTTTATGTTGTATGTATATTGCAAATTAAAATTTTTTAAACCTAAAAGTAATGGTCGAGATTTTATTAGGATTTATTTTTTGAAGGGGTTTATTTTTACTTTGAAAAGCTGAATGTTTTAATAGTTACATTCGGCAGTAAAATATTATATAGTTTTGATTATATAAAACAATATAATAAATTATAACACCTTGTAATGATATATTACTTTTAAATGCTAAAGGTGTAAAATTAACAACGTAATATAAATTAAAATAATTTTTGTTCGTTGTGTTACATGTTTCGACTCTTTCCGAGTCATTTTCAAAAACAAAATGAGAATATTCTAAAGCTGCATGGGCTTTGAAGTTAATACATTCATGTACTTTTTAAAAAAATTACGCACGTTATCTATTATTTTTTACTTGATTGTTTATTTTCATATCTTTGACCATGGAGTAATTCTAGCCACAGTTTCTGTAAATTAAAAGATGCCGCATCGTTACATATTGTATTTTTGCGCGTGAATATCTCTATGGTTTCTCTTAATATGGGCGGATAGTACAGACTAGAGGGAAATATTATTTTACTTTCATTGAAATTTATTTGGATGGTTTCTTCTTGTTATAATCTTGCCAGGGCTGTAGTTTTTCTATTGTATTTAATATCAGCTATATGCTCTTTTTTTCTGCAATTAAATTTCCTGCTGGTCATGCCTATGTAGTAATTCTTGGATCCGTCTTCTTTAATGAAAGGTATTTCCATGTTCTCCGTTTACATACAAAATTTCAGCCTACAGATTTCTCATAAGACGAGCCTTTATAATATGTACTGAAAATAAATTGAATAATGAATTAGTTAATATTCGTAAAATTGCTTATAATAATGGTTTTAAAGTACACCATATTAATAAATTAATCATGAATATCACCAATAATAATAAACCAGAAAAGAAAGTTGATTCGCAAAAATACAAACTTTATACTCTGCAATATTACCCAAGCTTTTTTGAAAAATTAAAACACAACCTTAATCGTTTCAATATCTGCTTAATAACCAAACCACCTAAGATATTAAAGAATATCATTTGCAGTAAAATTGACCCAATTAATTTTGAGAATTATTCAGGAGTATATGAAATACCTTTTATTAAAGAAGACGGATCCAAGAATTACTACATAGTGTAAAGATTCCATGATGTTGTGTGTTTTGAAATGGGGTAGCGTGGAACCGTTTCACAATGGATCAACTTCAATAAATATTTCAGAACAAATTTTAATAAAAAGCGTTCTCGAAATGTCTAGAGGTAAAAATTATTTACAACAATTTGTTTAGCTGAGTTCGCCCGACTTGTAATTTATAGCAAATCACCGAATAGTCCAGTCTTTCACAGTAGTTTTAAAATCTTAAAGTCTAACAAGAGCTACTTTTTCACTCTCCACGAAAAGTCCAATCCAAGGCTTTTGCGTTGACTTCAGAGAGATCGCACTCTCTCTTCAAAAATCTGTCAGCAAAAACTTTCCTTCCCCACTTTGTCGGGAATCCATCCAGAGATCAGTGTCTTTTCACCAACACCCCTCTGCTCTCCAAAATCTCCCTGTCTCCCCCGATTCACTTCTCCGGTCCGCTTGCTCGAACAAAAGATTCTCCGATCACCAATCAAAAAAGTTTTAGTTTACGTCATTGGATAAAGCTTTCTTTAGGGCGGTCTCACTGAACTTTTAAATGTTCTCGCAGGAAATTTTCCCACGATCCGAGACCCCACATATAGACGGTCAGATCAGAGAAATATTTGCTGTCTAGCAATTTCAGTTTCACAAGATTGATCGAAGCTTATCTTTTCCTATTGTAGTAGGCGACATTCTTGTAACACCACAGAGAAGCGTGAGAAAAGTTTTTCAACTCTTGGGAACTTCTATCTTTGATTACTCTGCCTAATTAGCAGACTGTGAGGGATTTAATGAATTCATCACAACAGACATGACCAGCAGGAAATTTTATTGCAGAAAAAAAGAGCATATAGCTGATATTAAATACAATAGAAAAACTACAGCCCTGGCAAGATTATATCAAGAAGAAACCATCCATATAAATTTCAATGAAAGTAAAATAATATTTACCTCTAGTCTGTACTATCCGTCCATAATAAGAGAAACCATAGAGATACTCACGCGCAAAAATACAATATGTAACGATGCGGCATCTTTTAATTTACCGAAACTGTGGCTAGAATTACTCCATGGTCAAACATATGAAAATAAACAATCAAGTAAAAAATAATAGATAACGTGCGTAATTTTTTTAAAAAGTACATGAAAGTAGTAACTTCAAAGCCCGTGCAGCTTTAGAATATTGTCATTTTGTTTTTGAAAATGACTCGGAAAGAGTCGAAACATATAAAACAACTAATAAAAGTTATTTTAATTTATATTACGTTGTTAATTTTACACCTTTAGCATTTAAAAGCAATATATAAAACAGTTTGAAAATGATTGCCACTTTTTTGTTGTTGTTTATTGATTTTTGCTTACATCATGTGCTAATTTCTAAAATAATTTACAGAGCCAGTGTGTAAGTGGCCATATGAATTAGTTAAAATACAGCAGAATGTAAATAATTTTCTGTACGATACAAACAGCATCCAAAGGACTCAATCATGAGCACATGTTCATCAACTCAATAAACCAAACTGAAAAAATACCTGATAATAGTTATCCAAGCTAAAAAAAAACTATTTTTGACTTCAAGAGAAATAAAAAAGGTTATTTAGTTTTTTTTTCGTTAATCTTTTTTGCCACTTCCCCATATACTATCAGTTTCATAAGAAATCCTTATGAAAACATATATTTTACACTTTACTGAATGTTTTCATTTCTTATTTGAAACATCAAACTCAGTTTAAAGTTATAGTAGAGTGTAAAATGTATATTTTCATTAAGATTTGTTATTGAATTAATTTTGCTTCATACACAATTCTTGAATGTTTTGATTTATTATTGCTTTCATTATTGGGCGATGACGATTTCAGTTTATACCAGATTGCATCTTCGTTCTTGGGCGATACTTATAAAACTCATAATTTGTCCCAAAATGTGATTTTATTGACTTTGTGCTTACAAATCAAAATGGTATCTTGATAATATACATCTTTGCCCAAGAATGCGACAAAAAAAAAAATATTTTTGATTTTAGGAAAACTTAAAGAGGTTATTTAGTTTTTTTTTATGTTGTTGTTGTTCGGTTAATCTTTTTTGCCACTTTCCCATATACTATCAGTTTCATAAGAAATCTCTATGAAAACATATATTTTACACTTTATTGAATGTTTTCATTTCTTAATTGAAACATCAAACTCAGTTTAAAGTTATAGTAGAGTGTAAAATGTATATTTTCATTAAGATTTGTTATTGAATTAATTTTGCTTCATAAACAATTCTTGAATGTTTTGATTTATTATTGCTTTCATTATTGGGCGATGACGATTTCATTTTGTACTAGATTGCATCTTCGTTCTTGGGCGATACTTATGAAACTCATAATTTGTCTCAAAATGGTGATTTTCTTGACTTTGTGCTTACAAATTAAAATGGTATCATGACAATATACATCTTTGCCCAACAATGCGAGAAAAAAAAAAGTAAAATGTGTATTTTCATTAAGATTTGTAATTGAATTTTGCTTCATAAACAATTCTTGAATGTTTTGATTTATTATTGGTTTCATTATTGGGCGATGACGATTTCATTTTATAAAAGATTGCATCTCCGTTCTTGGGCGATACTTATTATACTCATAATTTGTCACAAAATGGTGATTTTATTGACTTTGTGCTTACAAATCAAAATGGTATCTTGATAATATACATCTTTGCCCAAAAATTCGCCAAAAAAAAATTGATTTTAAGAGAACTTAAAGAGGTTATTTAGTTTTTTTTTGTTCGGTTAATCTTTTTTGCCACTTCCCCATATACTATCAGTTTCATAAGAAATCTCTAAGAAAACATATATTTTACACTTTATTGAATGTTTTCATTTCTTAATTTAAACATCAAACTCAGTTTAAAGTTATAGTAGAATGTAAAATGTATATTTTCATTATGATTTGTTATTGAATTAATTTTGTTTCATAAACAACTAGATGGAACCCGTCAAAATTTGATGGCAAACAACTTGATAGTGCCATAAAAATAAAATTCATAGTGCTTTAAAATGTTTGAAATTTTTTCAGAATAATTTGTAGAATATTCAAATAAATAAAACACCCACCTTGAATTAAAGCTACGTTGGGGACCAGCAATTGGCTGAGTAGTGAGCACTTTTCCATCTATTGATCCAATAACCATTTTGTCATACTGTATCCAAATACAGTATTTGTGATATAGGTCAAAATTAGCACTCGCTAGATATAATAATTATGAACCATGATTTTTCTGTTATTGGGCGAGATTCATGTTTTTTCAGCAATTCTTTGACGAAATTCGTGTTTTTTCAGCGATCCTTTGAAGAATTTAGCATTTTTCTCGCGATCCTTAACGATTCCAGAGATTCTTTGATAAAATACATTTTATTCTGCTATTTTTAGATAAAATTTAGTAAAAAAGCATGATCTTTTGGTGAAATTTCTTTTTATGCGATTCTTTGACAAAATTTGCTTATCTTTCACGATCCTTTTGCATAATTAAAAATTTTCTGTTGTCTTTTAACGAATGTCATGTTTCCCCATGATCCTTTGATGAAATTAGTGTTTTTTTCCTTAATCATTTGACGAAATCTGTGATTTTTTTCCCCCGCGAAGATTGGTTAGATGTTTTTAGTCTGCAGGTGTCCTAAAAAGTCTGTGACGCCCGTTGCTGCAACGCACACATTCTTCCATGGGGCATCGAACGAAGGAAACTCATCCTAAAGAATCATTGTTTCATTCCTGGCATTTCTGGAAAGAAACAACGTTTAACTCATTGGCTAAATTGTAAAGGGCGAAATGTGTCAAACATTAGCGGAAAGAAAGTGCGCAATTTGTTCGTTCATGGATAAAATCATGAAATTCATTAATCGATAGTCGATAAAATGCGAACTTCGTCAATCGATAGCGGAAAAATCACAAAATTCATTAATCGACAGTGGAAAAATCGCAAAATTCATCAACTGGTTTCGGGGGAAAAAGTTTTCGAATATCGTCGAATGGCTTCGAGAAAAAAAATCACAATCCGTCAATTTCGGGGAAAAATCGTGAAATTCGCAAAATAGTTTCGAAATTTGTAGAGCAACATCAGAGAAAAGAAAACCTTTTTCCATTCAATTATCGCAATTGGTGAGTGTGACTATTATGTTTGACCAGTGGTGGCAATAAAGTCCATTGCCAATTTTTCAGCATTACTCGCTGTTTGGCAAGTGCTAATTTTCTCCTATACTTCAAAACCCTTTTGATCATACCATCAGTGTGCAGGACAATTTTTTTTTTTACGGGAGACCATTTGATGAATTTCGTGATTTTTCCATTATCGACTGACCAATTTTACTGCTATCGATTGTTGAATTTTATAATTTATCAACTATTGATTAGCGAATTTCATGATTTTTTCTATGAACGTTTGACGAATTACGCAAAAAAATTAAGAATATCGTTAAATTGTCTTGGGTAAAAAAAAAATAATAATAATATTTTCAAATGCCTTCGAGAAAAAAGTTGCAAATTGAAATGCCTGTGACCTCTTTTTCATGTTATGCATCTCTGGGGTCCATCCCCCCACTCCCCCCCCCCAAAGTGGGACACTTTTCTAAATTTTGTTGACAGCCCTCATGCCATATATTGTTGGAAAGGTCTGTGACTGCTTAATCATATTATGCATCTCCGATGTCCATCTCCCCACTTTGACCCCCCCCCCAAAGGGTACTTTCTAAATTTTGCACACAACTCTCATGTTATATATCATTGGAAAGTTCTGTGACCACTTAATCATATTATGCATCTCCAATGTCCATCTCCCCACTTTGCCCCCCCCCCAAGGGATACTTTCTAAATTTTGTTGACACCCCTCATGTCATAATATTCATGGAAATGTCCGTGACTGCTTAATCATATTATGCATCTCCGATGTCCATCTCCCCACTTTGTCCCCCCCAAGGGGTATTTTCTAAATTTTGCACACAACCCTCATGTTATATATCATTAGAAAGATCTGTGACCACTTCTCATATTATGCATCTCCGATGCCCATATCCCCTCTTTGCCCCCCCAAGGGGTACTTTCTAAATTTTGCACACAACCCTCATGTTATATATCATTGGAAAGGTCTGTGACCACTTAATCATATTATGCATCTCCCATGTCCATCCCCCCAATTTGACCCCCCAAGGGGGAACTTTTCTAAATTTTGCACACATCCCTCATGTGATATATCGATGGAAAGGTCTGTGACCGCTTAATCATATTATGCTCCCCACTATGAAGTTTTTCAAGTTAAAGCAACTATAAATTTTATTTTTATGGTACTATCAAGTTGTTTGCCGTCAAATTTTGACGGGTTCCATCTAGTATATACTTAAAATGAAATAACATGTGTGAAAAACTAAGAAAGAAACAGTATAATTATACTTATGATACTCCCCTGACGATTCCCTAAGTTATTAATATTATTCCATATTTGATTTTCATCTTAGTCGGTTGACTTTTGTAGTATCATTTCATTGAATTTTATACTGTCTCTTTCTTAGTTTTCACACATATGATTTCCTGTTAACTATATCAGCATTCTAATAACATTGCTGCTGCTGCACATGATTTAATGAATGATTTTTTTTATTTCATTACTTCTATAATTATCAACAGTTTCTAATAGTACTAATATTTATCAAGTAAAAGTTGATTTTGCTTGATTGTGAAATATAGCTTGGTTTTGGCTGATTGTTTCATTTTAATATATATATATATATATATATTTATTTATTTATTTAAAAATGAAAACACAAGTGAAAAACAAAGGATGAGATATTATAAAAAGCAATGGAATGGATATAATATATATATATATATATATGTTATGAAAAATATATTTCATGTACCATTTGAAAATCATCTTTAAAACACACATATACCTCAAATTTATAAGGGAGAACAATATAGATATCTAAATTACATACAATTACATTTTGTTCCCTAAATCAACTTATAAATAAGGTAAGCTATCTTTTTAGAAAAAAAAAAAAATCTAAAAATTACCATTATAAATTTTAAATGAAGGAACACTTATGACATGTCTATGATATAATAAAAATATATTATATAAATATAGTATAATATTACTCCAATGCAACATTTTTAATGACCTTATAATGACCTTTAAGAAATTATATTTATTACAGAACAATTGTTTTCATCTCATCAGAAAAACCAGGAACCTCGACTAAAAATAACATTTTATTGTTTCACTTAATAAATGTTCATCGTTCTTTCGTTTACTATCGCTGACATTTATCACGTTTCTGCTTTTATTTTATATCTTCAAAAGGGTTTTACAAAGGATTGCCTCCAACTGTGCTTTGATCCAAACTCGCCAAACGATAGTAGTTCCGACGTTCGTGTACTTACGCACACCTCATCAGTATTACGACCAGAACTACAAAACTACTAGATCCAAAACAAGAAAAAATAGTTAAAACCTCAGTTCAGTTAAAACATTGTATTCTGCTGTAACCTGGGAAGTTTCGTTAATCAGAGATTCGGATAAAATCATCATCTACACCTCCCGGAAAAAACGGCTTCTGTACGCGCAATAGTTTGAACAGTCAATTTGCGCCTTCTGAAAATCAGGCACATGGTCAAATTCCAATGCATGTGCAACCAATCTCGAGGTTAGAGTGCCTCGATTAGACGCATCCTTATGTTCTTTCGATCTCACATTTAATGATCGCCCAGTCTCCCCCATATTGCTAGACCAGCAACCTTTACACGGAATTCGGTAAACTACACCTGTAAGGTCAAAAACCGAATATTTATGTTTATAGTTACACAGAAAATTTTAATTGGATTTAAACGTACATAAGCAGTCATAATGCCCACTTTCGCAAAATAGCAGATATCTTTAAAATATTGTCGTAGTACGGTAAATATATAGTTCCCACAGGTGTGACACGTTGATAAGGTGTGGGATATTTATTCGACCTATTCGATAGTTCCGATAAAACTATATGGCACCATCTTCGCGTGTAATCGTTAAGACGTAAATCAGCAATTATTTTACAAATCTCATTATTGTAACTGTCCTCGCTATTGCAAAAAATCAATGCTGTATTGACCTTACCACAGCAATTGCATGTGAAAGAGGGCTATTAGAGTTGAAATTTATATATTGAAGATTTTTTTCGATTTTATGCTCGAAGTGCCCTCCTCAACCGTATGAGATAAGACGAGGGGATTAATTAATTTTAATTCGGGGAGTTAGACATTTTTTGAAGCATTTTTTTTTCTCAACGAGAGAACGCAGTTTGAATAAGCGTGTATTCAGTAGAAATGAATAAAATAAATTAAAAATGGTCATTAATTAATTTTAATTGGGGAACTTAGACATTTTTCGAAGCAATTATTTTTTCAACTATAGTAGGTTGGGAAATATTTTTCTTTGGTTTACAGATGAAAATTGCATTAAAAATAAATTAATTTTAATTAGGGAACTTAAGAAATTTTTCGAAGCAAAAATATATTTTTTTAATTTTAATTAATTTTAATTGGAGAGCTTAGAAATTTTTCGAAGCAAATTTCTTTTTTTTAACTATAGTATGGTTGGGTGTTTGGATGAAAAATATTTTTCGAAGTATGGATTGTGAATGAAAATTGCATTTAAAAATATTAATTAAAAATGCTCATTAATTTTTCTATAAACGGAAGTTTTTAAAACATGAAAATTATTGACAAAACGTCATTCTAGTAATATATTCAGGAAGAGAAGTGTTTGACTGTATTCATTTTCAATAGTAAATTTCATTGATTTAGATATTGAATTTGCTTTCCCTAAAATGTCGACAAGATGTTCCTTCTCCGCAATCAGAAAAAAGTTCAGGTGTAAGTGCACGAAACGTCTAACCATTTGTATTTTATTTGTTTATATGTATATTTTTAACATTAAATATCCGTAGTTCAAAATTATTTTACTTCATTTTAGTTTTATCCAGATGTAATTAATTATGTATGTGTTTTTAGATAGTAGGTCCCTTAAAATAGCAGATTGCACTGTCATAACAAATTTCACGAAAAGTGTACTTCTCTTATTTTCTCCCTGACACTTTAAATTCTATCGTCTGAAATACACATTACAGAAAAAGACGGTTCAAGATTTTAAACTTTACAGAAATTTTATACATTTTTGTGCATTTTTATAATTTATAAACATAATTTAACAAGCCTTGAGTTCAACAAAGTTATTCTTTATTTATTTTTTAACATATTTAACATTATTAACTTTTATCGTACAACATAACATACGACACTTAGGTACTTTCATTTAAGTCCAAATAAAAAATGTAGTCCTTATATACATACATATAAAGACATAACATGGCAATTTTAAATTTCCAGATCTATTTTCTAGTGCTTTAAACATTTTAACTGAAAACGCAACCGTATGCATGCATTCACAAAATGCTTTACTCTCTGGAGGCGCTGCTCTTTTATATTTTATTCATAACTAAAGTATGAACTTCTAGGCACGTAAATTTTAAATCATGCTAGGATACTATCTGTTTTACATATGATGTTATACACGGAAGTTGCAAGTTAAAGACAAATGTGATTTAATCGTGGAGTACGAGAAAAAAATAATTAAGTTACGTATGTATAATTAAGTGTTTTAGAAACAAGCAATTCATTTGCTATATTTTACTACATGCGCTTTAAGGAATAAGAAATAATTTTTGTATAATGGCATATGACTCTTACATATGTTAGGCGCAGATAAATGTATTTAAAAGAAGGGTAGATTGAAACAAAAAATGCTAAATCATAACAGTATTTAGATTTTACATATAGATTTAAAAAAAAAATAAAAAATATTCTTGGAAATTTCAATGTTATTTTTTTCACAATTGAATCCATTTGGACACTACACTGTTAACTAGTATTTTAAAAACACAAATTGCACAAATTGTGCTTATTAGTTGCTAAAATCAGTGTAAAAATTGTTTTAAACTCATAAAAGAGCTAAAATCCTACATGTTTCGGCTTCAAACTTAAAGCCATCATCGGGGAAGAGGAACAACATAAACGACTACTGATCTTTTCTTTTACTGATCTTTTAGTTTTTTTCTACATTTAAAAATAAAATAAAACTTATTATTGACTTTATACTAATTTTTATTTAATAATTTAACTACTAATAATTTAATTAATAATTTAAATACTAATAATATAACTACTAATAAATTAACTAATATTTTAATTACTAATAATTTAACTACTAATAGTTTAACTACTAATAATATAATTACTAATAATTTAACTAATAATTTAACTACTAATAATTTAATTAATAATTTAACTACTATTAGTTTAAATAATAATTTAACTAATAATTTAACTAATAATAATTTAACTAATAATTTAACTAATAATAATTTAACTATTAATTTAACTTACTAATGATTATTATTCATTAATTAACAATTAATTTTTTTAAAACGTTTATGCAGTATTTGTTTTAATACAAAACGATTTTTTTCAGATAACTTCAAATTATTTTTTATTTTCATATTATTTTAGTCTCGTGCCGTAAAGGTATACTATACAGCAAACATTAAAAATAGAAAAGCAAAATTCATAGCTATTGGGCATTTCGAAGACAAACAACAATCAGAAAGACAAATATTGAAAATGTTTAATATTTTGTTGTTATGTTGAAATGAATGTTCATATATTTTGTGGAATAAATGTTATTTTTAGTTTGCTGTATTAAAACATCGTATCTCGCTTAAATTGAATTTCCAAATTTAAATTTTGAAAAAAATAATGTAATGTTCAATATTAATCAACAAAAATAAATTGAATAGAAAAATAAAACATCTGTAATAGCGTTAAAAGAGAAATGCAATTTTGTAGTTCTGTAATATTTTAATATAAAAATCAAATTTTTATTCATGTTTAACGTAAATAATGTAAATTCAATAAACTATATTGTTAATTACCTAATTTATTTTATAATTTAAATAAATTAGTGTAATGACTACGCAGCATATAGAAATGTGATATCACATCAGTGATATTTGAAATAAAAGCGTAATAATGATCATAGTATACTTAACTCGGATATTTAAATTAAAAAAATAAGTTGTGTGATGGAGCTGAAATACCTTTCTAGTTCTAGATTTTGGTAATTATATGTCATTAATTGGAACACTACTTTGATATTTGAAGTTATAATTTTCCAGATACTTTTACATCTGAGAATTCACTGTTTTAATACATTTAAATCATTAATATTCAATTTTACAAACTAATGCAGTAAAATCTTTATTTTGCATTTTCACAATGAACGATTAAAAATTATACTGTTGTAAATGTATGAAAACATTTATTGGGGAAAAAATATAATCATTTTTCCTTTTTCACGTAGAAGAGTTTTGTGAGCAACCATTGTGATAGCAGTTTAGCAACACGTTCAAGCCAGTAAATTTAAGAAAAATGGTGAATTAGGACATACATTGAAAATTTTATATTTATTTTAAGAATGTATGTTTAGCATAAGAAAAGTTAGATATTACTAGCCATTTCCTTTTTAAACGCTGAATTCTTTCCTTTTCAGTAGATAATAAAAAACATTTTAAAAATCTAAAGATTATATGGAAAAATTTCCAGAATTGTATTTTGATTAAGTAGACAATACGGTGATTTTGTTTAGTGAAAAATATTTGGTATGAAAGTTATTGTAATAATAAAAACAAAAAATATATTTAATATTCTAAATAATACGTGATGTGTGTTTAATGCAAGATGTTTAAATGTATGTGTATATTGAGAAATATAGCACTTTATGGAAATTATAAAAAGGGATCCTCCATGGCCGAGTGGTTAAGACACCACTCCGCTAATCACTTGAGAAGATATAAGAAGATAATGTTTGAAGTTACAATTTTCGACATACTTTTATATCTGAGAATTCAATGTTTTAGTGCATTTAAAGCATTAATATTGATTTTCACAAACTAAGGCAGTGAAATCTATATTTTGTATTTTCACAATGTACGTTTAAAATTTATTCTTTTGTAAATTTATAAAAACATTTATTGGGGAAAAACATGATTTTTCCTTTGCGTGGGTTCAACTCTTGCTGACTAAGTTGGACAATCTTTGTCGAGTTTCCGGTTGTATTGTTCAGTCATGTCTACTTCTTTTTGCCTATCAGTATCCTCATCAAGCAAATTTATGTGATTTTTCGAAGTCCTGTATGTGTTTCTGTGAATAAAAATGTATATGGATCATTGGAGACAATAGCCTTCGTACGTTACAAGTCTCAAAGCACCACGCGTTAAAAGTCAAAATTATATTAAAAATGACATTAGAGAAAACGTAGCTGAAATTATTTCACTAGTTACATTTCTTCACTCATAATGAAACACACTGTTAGATTTTTTTTTCAAAGAATCACATGTAAAAATGTTTTAGTCACTTACATTCGTACTTCAGAAAATCACTTTTTGTTGTAGAATCAATATTTCTATTCTTAATCTTCACAAGACTAAACTCATTTCTGCGTGAAAATCTTGGCTGTCACGTTCCACTGTACACCCTTCTGTGATTTGCTGTCATCAACCTACTGTATATCGATTTAGTTTTTATTATTAAGAAATGAGAATGGAACACGTCTCACGCAATTGTTATTCTTAATTTTACAGTGAATACTATTAAAATTGCATTTATTATGCGTACAAGAAAAATCTCACATAAATTGACAGTAAAATAATTAATATAAAGTCAAGGTGTATGTATGTATAGCAAAAATTATTTTTATGTTTCAAAGTTTATTGATATACAGTGATTCATTATTAATCTCAACAATTATTAAAACAAGAGACAAGCAGTTTGTATAATCCACTTCACTGAATCGCATGATGATTGTCATTTTTCGTAAAGTCGTTTTTCGTAATCTACTAAATGTTATAGATAGTTCGTGCTCCGCTCAATAACTAAAAATCCTGAACTGAATTTATGTCAGTTAGTACATTCCAAATTTTGGAATCATTTGTCTGCACATCAGGTCATTTTTTTTTTTTTTAAAAAGAACTTTTGTAGTATTTGCATATCTTCTTTTACTTATGATTTTACTCGCAACATTTAAGTTAGGTCCACAGACTATTTTAAAATCATATGATATAAGTGCTATAAAGATAAGTGCATAATTCCAAATATCCGTCTTCTAGAGTTTTTGAAAAAATGTACATCATAAATCAATGTTAAATGCTCTATTTATCCTTTTTTACGAATTAGAAGATACAGATAACTGTAAATGTAATACCGCTTTAAAAGTAGGCCCTAAATGTCGTGTTTAAAATTGTATCCATTTTTAGTGGCAAAATTAGTTCTAGCATTTAATAAATAATGCTGATACTCAAATTTCAAGTCTTAGGACTCAGTAAAGTAGCAATTAGAAAATGCTTATTCATTTACTGTGAAACTCTATCTATTCGACATGATCAATTGTATATTACGGGAATGAAGAAATAAAATAATAATACTCGTATTATATAATTTCTTGTTTTTTTCGTTTTACAAGGATTAATCAAGGATTGTTAGGATTAATCAAACGATAAATTTCTTTTAAAACATGTAATTAGTTATATGCAAGCGATTTATGTAATGAAACGCACATCACTTAATTAATCTTCAGATAAAAATCTATGTTAATTTCTAAATCCTTCTTGGTTATAAATTGATTTTAAAGTTTTTCTGAATATTACACATGCAAACATAAAGAAAACCATTCTCTGCTGCTACGAGATATTTAACAGCATTTTTCTTCTTTTATATTTTTAATTATAGACCATCATGTATAAAATTCTTTTCAAGTTCAATATTATGGAAAAAACGCAGTATGAAAGTGATGATGAACATTTTAAAAAACCAAATGTGAAAATAAAATAATACAACAATATTATTATACGTATTAAAATTAAATAACATTAAAAATGGTATAATATTATTTAACGATGATACTTATAAATCATCTATCATTGTACAGTCATTGTTCAGACACACAAAAATACTGATCATCCCCTACTAACTCTGCCAAAAATCATTGAAAAAATGTGACTTTTTCTAATTGATTAATCTACGCCTAATAATTTATTCTATACTTAAAATTTTCTTAACGGGATCTGTATAAATAGAAATCGCAACAGAATTTGAAAATTTCAGTATTAAAACCTATTTTTGATATCATATTTGATTTATTCGGCATTACTTACCCATCATACGTAGTATAGGGTAAGTCTTGTAATTATTTTGAAAATCTAAAAATATTTTTGACGGAATTACACGTTTAAGACAATGGAGATTCCGAAAAACATATTTTTAGAAAAAAAAATTGCCGTCCGTCTACCTGTGTCTGTAAACGTTCTATCTCCTGAACAAATTGAGATAAAAATTTGAAATTTGGTATGTACTTAGTATGTAATAATGGGAAGAAGTTTATTGAATTTCAGTAAGCTCGATTATCCGGAACTATTTTTTTCGGGCACTCGAAATATTCGTTTTAATAAAAGGTATATAAAATTTTTCGAAATTGTATTTTTTAAGGAGTGAGTATAAAAGAAAATAAAAAAAAGATAAATTTTGCATAAAGAATGAAGTTGATCGGATAATTAGTTGCCGATATATTTGAAATCCTATTTTTCAAGCTCTTGTAATTTTCGTGACCCCGTATTTCATTCAAATATAAATTCAAATATATATTTTAATTGAAAATGGGAAGCTTAATCCGACGCAGTAAACCGTTAGTTAATATGATTATCAATTTTAGAGTTATGAGGATGTTTCTTCTACGCAATTCAGAAATAGAGCATTTATAGTTTATGACGTCATCAAACCACGATTTTATTTGAATTGTAATGCATATTATAAATAGTTTACACATGTTTTATTTTCATATTTTGTATTATGCATATCCATGATGGGTAAGTATTACGATGGCCCCCAACGACTAGTTTTTTTCTTATGGATACTAAATCTGAAGTTTTGCGGTCAAGTAGCATAAAAAAGTAACAGATTTGAAGTTTGAATCTTTAAATTAAAAAATTATACTAATCGATTCATGTTTAATAGCTGCAAAACAAACTGCAATGCAGGTAGTTTTTAAATCGTAACTAAAAAAGCATCTGGGCGGAATGAGATGTAATTTAAAATTTGCGTATTCAAAAATTTTAGAAATCAATTTCGTTAAAACAAATTATAAGTTATATTTCATACTTTTTTTCGAAATTTCGAATATGAATAAAATTATTTTAGAAACAAATATGCGAATTGTAACCTATTTTTCTTATTGTCGTACGTAATTCTTAAACTATTTGAATGAAAGACTTCTCGTTTAGTATTCGAAAGTGAAATATACTGCAGAATCGAAATATCACATCAAATGCAACTGGTAATACAAACACAGGTAGGTTTCGAAGTGGGCGGTCCCAACTGCCGCATTGTGGAGAAATGTTTATTTCTTCCGCAATTCCCAATAAATAGGCACCCCATGGTCTGCATCTTCGAAATTTACCTGTGCCTGTAGGCCCAGTTGTCAGGGATTTTTTAATATTGGCCTATTATTCAGAAAAAATGTGTAATGCCGAAAATATCATTATTTTCATTTTAAAATATTTAACTCTAGACTATATCATTGAGTGGGGATAATCTTTTCGCCTTTGTGTAGTACAACGATGCTCATAGCTATTTCTTAAGAAACTGTTTGGAAATTGTTTTTTATTATTATTATTCAGAAGGCATGTTAGCTATAAAATCATATTATGCATTTTAAAATGTCTCCCTCTATATTATTGAACTGTATTAAAATCTTCTATTTACCATTTGCGCTTTCACTGATATATAAAAAACGTGTGTATTAAAACTTTTATTTCAACTAACCATGTTGTATTAAATTTTTATGGTTACTTTAGTTTGAAAGGGCACCTTTTAAAGCATTATGAATTTCAACAGAGCCTTCAAAATGCGTCATGTAATTGTTGGTTCAAACTGCCTCTTTAAATAACGTATGCTCTCAAAGAAAAATTCACTGTGCTCTCAAATATTATCTTATTAACAAATATATCTGTGTTCTAAATAGCATAAGGTACAAAATTACATTCACCTTATTACCTCAAAATATACGATTGATAGTGCGGCAGTGGTTAAAAATGTGGCTCCAAATTAGCCCTTGAAGGATAATTTGGTGTATCTTATTTTTATTTAAGAAAAATAGATCTAACGTACAAAGTACTGACTAAAATTCCTTCTTTCTCGTACGAAGTTTCCCCTGAAAAAGGTATGTTTTGCCTTGTACAATTTCAATATTTTTAAAGACTTGTAGATTTTTTTTAACTTTTAGTTTTAAATAATTAAATACCAAATTACCCCACATTAACTTACATTTGTTTTAAACACACGCACACACACACATACACACACACACACACACACATATATATATATATATATATATGCGAATACCGCAGATTGCTTTAATATTATTGAATTTATAGCACAGAATGTAAACGCTTATGTTATAATTTATTTGCGATAAAGTTACGAATTCTTAAAAGAATTAGTCGGATGTATCAATCCCAAAACTTTCTTCTATCTCACACAGGTTTTACATACACTAAAAAGAATCAGCACTAATTTATATCAAGGTGTAACTGAAACTCAAGTTTTATTAAATTCCGCGCATTATTTCTTGAGATATGACTATCGCTAAAATCGTGTAAATCCTTCAAAATGCTGCATAGCAGCGCCACCTGCTGGGCTGTTTTTACCAAAAACTAATCACCACCAATTTATATCAGAGACTAACTTAATATAAACTTTTATTAAATTCCGAGCATTAGTTCTTGAGATACAGCTATTCCGTAAATCGCGAAAAATGCTGCATAGCTGCGCCACCTGCTGGGCGATTTTTGCCAAAAACTAATCAGCACCAATTTATATCAGGCACTAACTGAATATAAAGTTTTATTAAATTCCGAGCATTAGTTATTGAGATAGAGCATCCACAAAATTTTTGTCACATACACACAGACAGGCAGACAGAGTCACAGACAGATTCACAAACAGAGTCACAGACAGACATTTTCTAAAAATAGTCAAATCGTGTTCAGGACCTCCTAAAATGTATATATGAGTCGAAAACCGGAAGTTGAAAATTTTCATGAATCCAATAATTTCTTCTTGTAAAGATAGAAGAAAGTAAAAATAAAACAAATAAAGAATGTTTAAATAAATATTCTCAAAATGACATTTTGTTTTTGAATGCAATAATATTTATTTATGTCTGCACTTTAATTAGATGTAGCCCACCCAACAATGCCCGCAAAATTCACTCTTTTGCTGCAATGCTCTTGTATATCCTAACAAATACCTCAATTGACTGCAGCCATTTTGTATAACACACAATTTTATATGTATTTAAATACACTGCATGCTGAGCTAAAAAACATTGCATTACTATTGTTTAATTTATACATTTTATATAAGCAAATCTAAGGCTGGTAAGTCGATGGATTTTTCCAAGGTTTATACTGTCTTCAGGTTGATGACTGCACCTAACGGTTGGCTTCTAACATATGAAGGTGTTTAACGCACAAGATTGAAAGTTATTATAAATATATAATTATTTTGAATATATCACCAGATAATTAAATACTTGATGTCCGTGAATTATATTAATATTTTGAATATTTAATATATCTAGATTTTTTTTTTTTTGTGCAAAAATTATTTTTCATTCCTTATTGAAAGAAATATTATCATTTCCCTGTAATTTGTCTTATCTTATTTTTTTACATTAAATTACTTTTTCGCTATTCTCAACTTTATCTAAAAAAATATACTTAATATCTAATATTTGTCTCTTTGTATAACACGATAGAAAAATTTCAAAGAACTGTAATAATTCAGTTTTACTCTTTTTTTTGCAAGTATTTGTTTTATCGGAAAAAAAAACAAGCTGAATCTCATTTTTTATATATGTATTTTATTCTAGTCAATCACACCTTTATACTGCCTTAGAGGTTATCGAAGATCTTGTCATTACAGAAGCGTAGCATGACAATAAGTGACCTTGTTCTTTTATTCAGACCTGAGAAAAATGTTTATAAATTAAACCTAAATGTATGTTTTTTGAATTACTTTGCTTCATATATTTATCAACACATAATTCTGAAATGTTTATAAATTTTTAATTTTATAGATATGGAAATTTCTTTGGTTTGCATTAAAATTATTTAATGTAAATAAATTAGCATAATTTTATTTCATGTTGTTTTTGTTATTGTTGTTTATTTGTTCTCTTTATACACTGATTTTGAATTTATTATTTTGTTTTATTTATTTTATTTTGATAAAACACATTTATTATATTTATTTTGAACAATAGTATGTTTCATTTTTCAAATTATTCTGCTCCTAATCGAATAATAATCGTTTATTATAACAATATTTCATTCAAATCAAAATTTATTTTAAGTTTTCTTTTTTTTTTAACGAATCATAAAACTATCATATATTAACAATTTCTAAGCTTGTAAACGATTTGCAGATCGCTTTTATTACTTATAGTTACAAAAAAATAAATTAATAAAATTCATCGTTTTAAAGACAAACCATTTATACTTTATTTTACTGCAGTCTCTTATATCTGCTTATAGTGCTATGAGTTTAAAATGTAAATAAAAAATATTTTTTATGGTTGTAGTAAGATAGTCAGAATTTATATAAAATTAATTTTAAAACGTTAAAAAAACAATTTTAACGGCAATTGAAATTTTTTTATTCTTAATTAAAAACAATTATCTACTAAAATAAACATGAATAAGCGAAATATAAAATTATATTTTTGTAAAAAATTCAACATGATGAAAGAATAATGGAAATGGAATGGAACTTTTTCTACAAACGACCTGTATCGGGACAAATAAACGATTAAATTTACAAAGAAAAAACAAACAGTATTGCATGCCTAAAATCATCATTTTGAGCAGCGTTGCAATAAGTGATTCGTATACAATGTAGTATCGAATTTCACAGATTCTGTACATAAGGAAAAGCATTCGAGATTGCTTCTATGCGAATGCAAAGTTCATCTGTATTAGCTACAGGAGGACGTCGAGAGTGATAAGCCGACCTACAAAACCTCAGACATGTGCAAAAGGCGACATAAACGGAGAATAGGCATTTCAAAGAAGCGGCTGAGTCTATTGCTCTAAAAAGAAAGTTTGCACAGTCTTAGAAATATGAACATTGTCCCTTTCAAATACAACACCAGGAAAGTGTTGAAAACAGGGTTCGACTTCGGGTTCTAGAACGTCCATGATGTACCAGTTGCTGTTGAGATGACCCACAATTCTCTGCTGCTGAGATAGTTGATGATACCCAATAAAGCTTCAAATAATCAAACTTCGCGTTTGTCCAGTATCACGTTGGATGACACATTGCGGAAGATACCGTTCGCCGATTCTGTGTCTTACGCGTATGCGGTCACCTCTGTAGACCAAATTAAAGATTTTTCAACGGCAAATACGAGTTTTTGTCAATCGGTACACTAGTTTCTTGTTGGATCATGCAATGATATACTTGAAGTAGTGCTGTAATAACCTGTCAACCGTCCAGATAAAACTGTATAGTCCGCCACTGCCCTGCGGATAAGGTGTCTATCATCCTGTGCTAATGTAATATTTCGATATACATTGCCGATATCTGACTCTTCCTCTTCTCTTGTGTCCACTAAATCCACACTCGCATCCCAGTCGTGTAACTGCGATCCATACGATCTGCTATTCACTGATTAAAAAACAACAACAATACGTAGGCCACCATTGAAATTGAGTAGCTTGTTCATATGTTGCCTTCTGTCGTTGTCGAGGTATAGTGACTTCACATGAAACTCTTACCATTGGCAGACAACCATATACTATGTTAAACGTCCCGTTACAACTCTGTACTTATATGGCTAAATCAGCGATTCAGAGGTTGCTGCTTAGCCCACGCTTTCGCGAGGACTTTAACAAGCGAAATTATCTATTTCAGAATTTTTGTCTGCTATTCCAAAAAAACAAAGTTTTCTGTACAGATTCGTAAATCTTGAAATCCTTCGTAAATATTAAGTATATTTTCTTTAGTTAACTAATTCTAGACTTTATTTTGTTGTCAGGTATTTCTGTACAAAATGCAATATTTATTTTTCACCAAAACTTAAATAAATATATTATAAATAATATATTTATTTTAATTTTGCTTTATAATAAAGAACAAAAGCTATTCAAATCTATCTCTCTTTCTCCCCCAAACACCTAAACCACGAAACTGCCCCAGAGGTTATCGGGAAACTGTTAAATATACATGCATGACATAAAAACAAGTGAATGGCTCTTTTCTGCGCGGTTCTAAACACTGCAGATACAGGATTTGAAGTTGATGGTAAGTTTATATCCTGAATTTGAAATAAATTTATTTTCCTTGGTTCATTTATATACGGGATACAATTTTATCCATGTGAAAAAATATTGAGAATACCACGTCCTTTTATTATTATTATTATTATTATTATTATTTTATTTTATTTTATTTTATTTTATTTTTTTGCGGAAGACAAAATATCAAATAATGATCTGAATATTATATTTCACATGCTTATAAAAAATAGTTTTCACAGTATATTCTGTGTAAAAAAAATAAAAGATTTTTTTTTTTTTTTTTTTTTTTTTTAAAATAAAATTTAGTATATTGTAAAAAATGACCAATGTTTCTTATTTTATGAAAATATACTATAACTACGAACGAAAATATAATATAATCTTCTGAGTTATCCGAAATTCCGAATAGCGTGTTCCATTGTCTTTTGAATGCCCAGAAACCAATACATTTCCAAAATTTAAGCAATTATTTAAAAAACAAAGTATTTTTCGCTGCCTGTATTTTTCAGAAAAGTTTCCGAAAGGTTATTATAGTGTATTAATTAGTGTCCTCAGTCTGAATACCTGTTTTTGTATGTCGTCAATTCTCAAGTAAACGTTTTCAGCCGCATAAGTTAATTTATACATGGAAGAGTAAAGAAATAATCTTAATTTTAATGTTATTGTTAACGCTGTTAATTTTGCATGTTTGTCTGTTAAACGTATTTTTGAGCATGAAAATGTTTACTGGAGAATTGATAGCATTCGGAAAACAGGTATTCCAGGCTGAGGACCCTAATTAATACACTATAAACACACTTTGAAAACGTTTCTGAAAAATCCGGGCAGCGAAAAATACTTTGTTTTTATAAATAATTCTTTAAATTTTGAAAATGTATTGGTTTCTGGGGATTCAGAAGACAATGGAACACGCTATTCGTAATTTTGGATAACTCAGAAGATTATATTATATTTTTGTTCGTGGTTATAGTATTTTTTCATAAAATAAGAAACATCGGTCATTTTTTACAGTGTAGGTAGTTTTAATTTCACTTTAAGGATTTTTTTTTTCTTTTTGTGCAGAAAAAATTTTAGTCTGGAAATATACTCATCTTCATGTTACAAATCTCTATTTATTTTCCAACCGTTATAAGTTTAATTATGAAATATGAAATTATAATATATATATATATATATTAGGGTGTATCGATTTTTAACTTTTTTTTTTGTTTCGAAATTCCAAGTTGATAAAAAGTTGCTACTAGACACCACAATTTACCACAAAAAAATTTTGGATTTTTTAAAAAATGTTTAGGTCTCCCGCACAAGGCCTAAAATTTAGAAATTTTACTTAAAAAGTAAATTTTTACAAAATTTTTAAAAAAACCTAAAACACTTTTTTTCTAAATTGCAAGTTAAAATTCCATTAACAATAAGCACAAAAAACGATATAAAATGTATTTCAAAAACTTAGCACAACATTTAGGTCTCCCGCACAAGGCCTAAAAGTCGTAAATTTCAGCCAATTTTTGAACATTTTTCTGTGCTTTGATATTTGTGTTGTTGCTGGTTTAAAAATTAAATGTAACTAAAGTCTCGTTAGGTTTGATTGGAATTGTTGAAATAAGTGAAATAATAAATCACATTTCAATACGTCAAGCGTCAACTTGAAGCGATGGGGTGGGGGAAGGCCAGACTGTCGCGCCGCGGTGACGCGACAAATATGAATCACCGCGCAGACTTGTCAGTAATCGTCTGCCCGCGAGTGAGGATTACGGTTAAGTTTAAGTGCGATAGTCTTGTTGTAAGAATCAATTGAGTGAGTGTTGTTGTTCATTATGAGTAAAAAACCGCATGTAACTAGACAAACTACCGACAGGCCGGTTATCGGGCAACCTATTGATGTGAGTGAGTTTAATGTTCTGCCAACCAAGATGGATGTTTTGAAGTATTTTGAGTGGGTACGCATTGAAATGAAACAAGAGGGAATACATCAGCCTGCAAAGAAGGTAATTGCGTTAAGAGTTGCTTTAAAACTTGAGGAAATATGGAAAAGAGCTTCAATTCCTGTTTGTGGCACCAAAAACACAATATTTATGGTTTTAAAACTGCATGAGCAGCTGGAGAAAATTAAAAAGTGTTCAGGGCCTAAAAGGAAGTATCCTAACTCCTACAAAGACGCAGTAACTAGCTTTCAGTCAAAAACTGAAACTGCATTGTTTGATATTTGTACTTGCAAATGTGACCGCAGCAACTGTATTTGTTCTATTGACAAAAAAGTCCCGGCACTAGAACATGAGTTTTTGCTTGACCAACGTGGTCCTAGATTGATGTCAATTGCAGAGTGTGACAAAAACGACACTAAAAAGCTTAAGAAGTGATTAGAAAGAAAGTATAGGTCACAAGCTTTAATGCAAGCTGTTGTAAAAAAGACTGAGGATGAAAACGTTTATTCTGGTGATAGTACAGATGATTCAATGTCTCACACATCATGTCAAGATAGTGATTTTGAAATAAATGTACTTGATACGAGTCAAAAAAGTGTTTCAAGTGTAGAAGTAAAACAAGAACTGCCACAACGCTTGTCTTTGTTTTCACGAGCTTGTGACCGCAGGGGCATTTCTAGTAGAGCTGGAGCTCAGTTAGATACTGCACTTTTGCGAGACGTTACTGCGGAGAACCAAGAAGCAGTAATCGACAAATCAAAAGTAGCACGTGAAAGACTTAAGTCTCGTAAAGAAGTAAGCTCAACTCGAACCTCCGATCTGTTGGCCATTTACTTTGATTGTCGTAAAGATGAAACCATAACAAAAGAAATTGTAGCTGGGAAAAGTGTCCGAAAATCTTTAATGGAAGAACACATATCTATTGTTGAAGAACCTGGATCCAAGTATTTTGGTCATGTAACTCCCATAAATGGAACAGGAAAGGAAATAGTTTCATCACTTATAAAGTATTGTGAAGTAAAAACTGTCGATATTAAAATACTAAAAGCTATTGATTGTGATGGTACGGCAGCAAACACAGGCACTTCAAAGGGAGTTATCACCTTATTTGAAAATAAAATACAACAGCCACTGCAGGTAGTTGTGTGTCTACTACAATTGAATGAATTACCATTTAGAAAAATTATGGTTGCTCTTGATAGGCCAACTTCTGGACCAAACACATTTAGCGGGTCTATTGGTAAACAACTTCTAAGCTGCCAAAATCTGGATGTTGGCAATGTTGTTGCAATTGAAGGCGATATACCAGAAGTTGATATTAAAGCGTTGAGCACAGATCAAAAGTATCTGTACGAAATATCCAAAGCCGTATCAACAGGTACATGTAGAAAAGAGTTGGCCAGACGAAACCCCGGAAACAGCTCGCACGCCAGTTGGCTTACTCTGGCAAATCGAATCCTTCGTTTGTATGTAGCCATGGATGATCCGACCTCTGAGCTGAGAAAGTTTGAAGAGTTCATAATGAAAGTCTACATTTACACTAAAAATTACGAAAGTTTCGTCAAAATTAACAAACTTTAGGTCTTGTGCGGGAGACCTAAATGTTGTGCTAAGTTTTTTAAATACATTTTCTATCGTCTTTCATGCTTATTGTAAGTGGAATTTTAACTTGCAGTTTAAAAAAAAGTGTTTTAGGTTTTTTTAAAAATTTTGTAAAAATTTACTTTTTAAGTAAATTTTCCAAACTTTAGGCCTTGTGCGGGAGACCTAAACATTTTTTTAAAAATCCAGAATTTTTTGTGGTAAGTTGTGGTGTCTAGTTGCAACTTTTAATCAACTTGGAATTTGGAAACAAAAAAAAAGTTAAAAATCGGTACACCCTAATATATATATATATATATATATATATATATATATATATTTAAAACTAGTTAGGCGGTAGATTTCTATAACAGTTGCAAGAAAAAGCTTATCACGAAGCGTGTTTCTACGACATATGCAAGATAAAGTCAAACTGAAAATTTTCGTAAGGAAATATTTGCGAGTAGAATTTTGCTTCAGTCTCTTTTACTACGTAACACTTTGAGGCCTGCCACTGAAACACGCAATCGGGCGTTCTGCTGCAACAAAATAATTTTTTGAGTACGACATTATTTCGAGTAAATTGACGTTCACCTTATGCAGTTGCTTACCACTATCGGTTTCAAATGGTTTCAATAGCTCCTTAAAAAATGACACCTTGTGCATGCGCATCTCACCACAGAGACAAAAGTACTTTTTTCATAAATGATCAGCTTCGTCGTGCATGTGACTAGTTGACTTTTGTCTACCATGTACGTATTCCGATGGGTCTCACAACTATACAGCAAAAAAAATAGTGCTGTCGGCGACATTTTAGTAGTGAGAGGCTGGTGTTGCGTTTATTCATTAATAGGTACCTCATGACCAACTGCCGTGATCTTACCGATAGTTATTAATCGTCGTTGCACACTTTTCATTGGCGAACGTTGAGATGATTTGCAAGGACGTGCGCCTATTGGTTGACGTACTAATCAACATCACTTGCAATTAAACATTTTCAGTTGTCACTTTTGAAGTGTTTCTTCTAACTATTTAAGTGTCTTTTATGGAACTTTCCAATATATTTTTTACTCTTGATGATGATTCAATGACGGTCTATCCATATGCTTCTTAAATTGATTCCCTCGCTTCCTCTAAAATTTTGCCTAACTGAATTCAATACTTGTAATTCAATATTTTCACTTTGAATTTGTTATCAATTTTGAAGTGTTTCTTCTAACTATTTAATTGACTTTCATGGGACTTTCCAATCCATTTCTTTATTCTTCATGACGATCCAATGGCTGCTTTCCCGTATGCTTCACAAATTGATTACCTCGCTTCCGCTATAATTTTGCCTAACTGAAAAAAGAATAACATGATATGCCGCAGAAGTACTACTGGGATTCTCTCTTCCTGAAAAAAAAAAAAAAAAAAAAAACAGTAAAACGTCTTTAGAATGGATAGGAACACAAGAATAACATGTGCATGTCATAGGCCGGAAACGTTCATGAGAATATATTATATAAACTGAATTTAAATGTTTTTTTTTCTTAGGACATTTAAGGCGTTTTGAATAAAAGTTAGGAACCTATAAATAAAATACGTTTATTTACAAAATGTAACATTTAATATAATAAGTGAAAATCATATATATTTTACTTTTTCATATATATTTTCATTCAAGCGTTGCCATTAAACAATTAACAAATAATCGCGATTTCTGTACCATGGCGCAATATATATGTAAACACTATGTTTAAGATAAATACATTTCTAATTACATCTAATTGCATGGAATTCATTAATTTTATTTTATTTTATTTCAAAAATCGACATGTTTTTTGCGACAAAAGTCTTAAATTAATGGGATTTTAAATTCTCATAACGTTTTAATTTTCTTAATGCAAATTCCTCAATTTTTATCTCTACAATATACTCTATTGCTAATGCCATGTTTACTTAATTTATTGTATTAACTTTTCTTTGAAAAAAAAATTTCAATTTAAATTTTCCCCAATTTTACTGAAATATATTTTATCATTAGATGCAGATATAATATACGTAGCATTCTAGGACTTAGATTAATACTGCTATCTTTACTTAACAGGTCAACTTTGTTAACTTTCCTGTATTTTTAGTAATCGAACTAATTGAACATCGAATCATTGAATCGATTAATCATTTTAAATACCATAGCTTTTTAGAATAATTATAACTAGCTGACCCGCCCAGCGTTGCCCGGGCAGAGTATCATTGAAAAATATAACAGTGGAGTTGACTTCATAAAAAAAGACTGAATAATATTTATTTATACTAAAAGCCTGTAAAAAATTAATAACAGCTCAAATTTCAAAAGTCTAACAGTTACATTAAAAAAATTAAACAGTCATGGAAAATTATTACACTTATTTTTCCTTTTTTACTAAAATTCCATTTTAAATTTTATATTGCTAATTGTATTTTTTAAATTATAAATATTAAATTCTGAAAAAAATCAATATTTCAAATGAAAATGTATAAAAATATATCTATTCAATTGTTAATGTTGACAAATTATAATTACAATTTATTTGCACTGTAATCAATAAATCATTGTTAGTTTCGTTTTTATTACTGTAGATGGTAGCCCCAAGTAATGAGATGCGTTTCATTCGAGCGTTGCCATTAAACAATTAACAGATAATCGCGATTTCTGTACCATAGCGTAATATATATATAAATACTATGTTTAAGATAAATACATTTCTAATTACATCTAATTGCATGGAATTCATTTATTTTATTTTATTTTATTTCAAAAATCGAAATGTTTTTCGCGACAAAAGTCTTAAATTAATGGGATTTTAAATTCTCATAACGTTTTAAATTTCTTAATGCAAATTCCTCAATTTTTATCTCTACAATGTACTCTATTGCGAATTTCATGTTTACTTAATTTATTGTATTAACCCTTCTTTGAAAAAAAAAATCAATTAAAATATTCCCCAATTTTACTAAAACATATTTTATCATTTTATGTTTAACGTAAAGTTATAAAAACATAATTAAGAAAACATATAAAAAAATACAGAATATAAAGTACGTTCTTAAATAGGATTTAAAATATTAATCCACGGAACATCTTTTGAAAATAAGCATCATAAGAGGGTTTAAGTTACTTTCTAAAAGCTTATTTCACAGAATGTCTTATTTCATGTGAAATTACATTTTTTTAAATAAAGGTTTTAATGTAAAGATTATAAAAATTATATTTAATTTTTAATTAGATATAAATTTAAAGAGATTAATTTTTAGAGTGTATTAAAACATTTAAAACTTAGATTTTAATGAAATAAAAAAAAAATACTTTATCTCAAGATAGATTTAAGAATAAAATCTGTAATTCCTTTTATGTTTAAAAAAAATATATATTACATTTTCCTTTAAAAGATGTAGGCTTTAATTTTGTAATTTTTTTAATGTAATATATTATGCAGAATTGTGGAAACAATATTTGTTGAAATATTTATTAAATATTACGATTTTAATTATTGTAAAACGTTTTATCATAGAATAGGATTCTTTTTAATCGAATTTCACTTCTGAGTTGTTGTAAAATAAATTATATTTAATATGTATCTCTTATATGAAATTTGACAATTTTAACGATTTTAGGAAGTATTTCAGCAAACAGTCTGTACGATAAAACATTAGTCGGGTAAATAGTTTACATTTTTTCTCAATAATCAAACATTTTTTAACACATTTTTATACACACGAAATATTAATTTCTCTGAAATATTTGTAGATTTTTAAAATAATATAGAAATTTCTTTCATAATAACATTTTATTCCTACTTATTAAACTTTTTTTTTTATATAGCATTTAATAAAGAGGTATCAGAATACCTGTCGACTTTTGTACTACTCTTGGAGACTAATTCGTCAAGTATGTTTGACATGTACGTTTTAACTTCTAAAGATTTTTTCCATTTTGGCAAAATCAAAATAGTTCAAAACCTTTATGCATTACTAGATTTACGATTTGTCTTAGATGTATTTTGCACCTATTTCAAATTTAAAAAAAGTAATTTACACGATAGAAAAAAGAAAATCGAATTTTTTTTTGACGGATTTACACGTTTCAGACACTGGAGATTCCGAAAAACATATTTTTAGAAAAGAAATTTTGCCATCCGTCTGTCTGTGTGTCTGTGTGTGTTTCTGTAAACGTTCTACCTCCTAAACAAATTGGGATAGAGACTTGATTTTTTGTATGTACCTAGTATGTAATAATGGGAAGAAACTTATTGAATTTCAGTAACCTCCATTATCCGGAACTATTTCTTTCGAACTCTCAAAATATTATTTCTGATAAAATGTATATAAAATTTTTTGAAATTGTTTACTTTAAGGAGTGAATATAAAATACAATAAAAAAACTTAAATTTTGCATAAAGAATGAAGTCGATCGGATAATGAGTTGCCGAGATATTTGCAATGATATTTTCCACACTCTTCGATTTTTGGTTACCCTGTATTTCATTCAAATTTCTATTCAAAGATATATTTTAATTGGAAATGAGACACTTAATCCTACGCAGTAAACAGTTAGTTAATATGATTATCAATTTTGGAGTTATAGAGCATTTAAAGTTTATGATGTCTTCAAGCCACGATTTTATTCGAATTGCAATGCATTTTATAAATAGTTTACACATGTTTTATTTTCACATTTTATATTATGTATATCCATGATGGGTAAGTATTACGGTGGTCCCCAACGACTAGTTTTGTTTTGTTTTGTTTTGTTTTTTCCAACAAATTAATTTTTATTTAATTAATGTTTAATATTTTAGCTATTTTTTAATTTATAAATGATATACTATCTGTTTTCAACCTCATAATTTTAACAGAATAAATTTATGTTAAAATACATTTTCCTGGACATATCTATATTTCGTTTATACATATATTATCATTACTTAGGAATTATTATAAATCAAAAAACTAAAATAGAATATTTCAGAATATTTATTTTATTTATTTAATATACAATTCATACATTCTGAGTTAAATAATTAGCACAGATTATCAGTGTGATTTACTTCAATTATTCATTACGTTCAGTATTTTTCGTATCATTTCTTTAAGTTTTATAGATTAACTAAATTATTAATTTTCAATAAAAGTTAAGTTCTTGTGCAGATCGATTATATCAAATCCGAAAGAGACACTTTATATTTTATAAATGTATTCCAGAAAATTCGTGTCGTTTGGAAAAATTAATTTGTACCGGAAAATTCTGCCCGTAAATTATGAGACAGGAACAGGAAACAGTGGAATGTTTCGAGGGGATACCCAGTTGCTTGCAACTCCACTCCCTGTCTATGAGTAGTTGTATATCACATATTAAAGGATGTGTGGATAAAGCTGTATGATTTCAAGAATGTTTCTCTTCAGGACGATCTTATTGTAATGTCCAACGGTAGTCAATCATTATGTGGCGATCTCAAAGTACTTAGTACTTTTATTCTAATATTCTGACAGACAGCTTGGTGAAACTGCTCACCTTGATCTTTACTATGATCACCCAAGCTTTCAGGACATCTGTCTAAATGTCTATGTCCAAAACCAAGTTTTCAACCCAGGAAATACCTTTTAAAAAAGAATTATTACAAGAACCGGTGTCTTTCCAAATAACTACTTATAATCCATATTTATAAGCTTTTGTGTGTGTTTCTAAATCACCAAAGAGATATAATAGTGAAGAACTTTTGTTTTGGTCTCCTTTTGTAATAATTAAAAAAATCTGTTACTCTAAAAAAAAAAAAAAAAAAACATGAAGTTGTGCATTAAAGTTACAAACAGTTCTTCACTCATAAAATCTACTAAATGTTTATAAAATTTAATACACTTTATTTCAAGGAATTATAAATCAAATTTCTTTATCTTTTCCGTTGATTAAATGCTTCTTTTTAACTGATTGAACGAATTTTCTATTGTTAATGTTCATAAATTAGAACTGTTTTGGCGTGACAAGGCGGTGTCACGTTTGGCTATTACCGAAACTGTGATTTTCTGCCATCAACATTCTGTAAATCTTTTCCGCTTTTATTACGAAGGAAGTAGAATGAAACGCACCGAATAAAACAATATTACTTCGTTTTTTTTTTTTTTTTTTTTTTTTTTTGTAGAAATACTACTCATAGTTCATTTATCATATAATAAAAGTTACAGTTTAAAAACACGGAAATAAGAATAAAATAACTTAAAAATGTTAATTTAAAAATATAATCCATATTTTACAAATAAGAATCAATTAATTTAAAAAGCAGACTTGTAACATGCGGGTTCATATAGTATCTGTCTAGCTCAGTCAAATCACATATGAAATATTTAAACAATGTTTATTTAAACTTAACGGACTGGGTTAGTGACAGATTATCTATCGATTTAGCCTAAACACAACAGCCTCTACCAAGGAAATCAACTATAACAATACACTTCGCTTTGAATAACTATCAAAAGAATTTGAAAAGAATTTAATTAATCAAAGATTCATTTACAAAGATAATACTGACGAGATACTCCAAGATTAAAACCAATACACACTATATACTCGTCGCTGAAATATAGAATCACTATCAACTTTGTTAAATACAAGCTAAACTTCCAAAAATGGTAGCAACCCGTGACTGCTGAACAACTTCATTGAAACTAATACAGGGTGTCCCAAAAGTCTCTGTATAACTTCAAAAATTTATTACAAAAAAAATAATAATAGGCCTACAGCAAAAATAATTGCAACAGTACATAGAGTAACATAAAAAGTTTTTTTTTGTACTGCCTTAGTAAACTTCAACATGAGATCCTTTCGTAGTACGAATAATATCAAGACGATATTTCAATTAAATCCACGAAAGTTTTAGCATGCTAACATCAACAGTAGCTACTCCTGTTTGGATCTTTTGTTCCAATTCCATGAGACTATTAACTTTTGTTCAGATTTCATCAAACAGTTGTAACTACTGTTGATGTTAGCATGCTGAAACGCACCTGGATGGAATTGGAATATCGACTTGATATGCTTCGTGCAACGAAAGGAATATCGACCAAGGAATTGGAATATCGACTTGATATGCTTCGTGCAACGAAAGGAATATCGACCAAGGAATTGGAATATCGACTTGATATGCTTCGTTGAACGAAAGGATCTCATGTACAAGTATACTAGGGTAGTAGAAAAAAAATTAAGTTACTCTGTGTACTGTTGTAATTCTTTTTTCTGTAGGCCTATTAGTTTTTTTAAATACATTTTTGAAGTTGTACGGAGACTTTTGGGACACCCTATATATTTAAACTAAGTTATCAACGATGAGAGGAGATTTATCTTTGCCTTACTCAATCTCCAATTCTGAATAATAGCACTGACTCAGAGGTTAAAGCAGGTCTAAACTTCCTATCAGGCGAGATACGACCAAATCCAAAGAAACACTCATTCATTTCTGCTTATATACGATAGCTGTCTGACCAGATAAGCCAAAATTTGCATGAATAGGCTACGAAACTCAGAAAACCCACAAATTCCGAAGCAACCCGTGGCTGCTGAACAACTTTATTGAAACTAATATATTTAATCTATCTTACCAACGATGAGGCGAGAGTTATCTGTACCTCACTCAATCGCCACTTCTGCATATTAGCACATGGCTCTGAGGCTAAAGTAGGTCTAAACTCCTTGAGACGAGATTCGAACAAATCCAAAGAAACACTCAAAATTATTTCTGCTTATATACGATTGCTGATTGACCAAACTAGCCAAAATTTGCATGAATACGCTACGCAGAGCATAAACCCCACAAATTTCGCAAGCTACATGCATTCATAGTAAATTGGAGTAAAATAAAATACAGATATCTCTGGTACCAACACAAGTGTTAGCTTGGGTCATCATGTCCACAATCCAAACACTAGAATGTCTTTACGAGGCAGTTTCAAGTCCATTATAGAGTTATAGGTACATAAAGAATCATTTAAACTTTTTAAATATTCATGTTTCAGATTTTATGCAGTAGTTACATATTTCAGTGAAAAAAAAAGCATTACAAAATCTTTCCTCTCTACTTCAAAGTTGGAGTATGTCACAAAAATCATAAATACATATATGTGAGAGTTTTCTGAATCCTTTATGAAATTTAAATATTTGTAGAACAAAAAATTGCATTTATGTATTGAAAATAATTTTATTAACCCTCTAAGCGTTTGCCCGCATTCTTCCATTTCCCCAAAACAACTTAAATTGGCTCGACAGAAAAATATTTTAACGAAATTGTATATTAAGATATATGCAAAATAAAGAGATATGAAATGTATATTAGAAATAAACGGGTAAAGAAAATTTATTAAAAATAAATATTTTTCGTTTCAATGTATTCTGTCTATTCATAGAATGTAATTTTTTTATAATAAATAATTTTTCCACTTTCTCATCTTTATCTACAACAAATACACTTAATATGAATTATTTATATAATAAATTTTGAAATTCTCTCTGTATATTATGCTGAAAATTTTTCAAAACAATGTAAAACTTTCTCTTTCAGTCTTTTAAGTCAAACTATTTGTTTTATCGGAAAAAAAAAACAAGATGAATCTTGTTTTCCATCTCCCTTTTTCTTCAAGAAATCTACACCTTGATATTGCCTCAGAGGTTATCGAAGATCTTGCCAATATAGAAATAAATCAAAACAATAAGTGGATGGGTCTTTTTCTTCAGGCATAAGGAACAGTTTTAAGATAATTATAAATATATTTTTGAATATAATGCTTGATTAATATAAAAGTGTATATTTTTAATTTTTTATATCATTTCCTGAGTTGGTATTGTGATATATTTAGGTTTCTGCAAAAATATTTGAGTTTGTAAATACAGAAAGTTCGTATTTTTTTTCTAAATGTATTTTAAATATATTTTTAACACTTTCCAAACTAAATACAGAGCGTTTTTTTAAATAATACTGAAAAAAGATGAGGTTTATTTGCCAATTTGAATAACTGTGTTAAAACTAATATGGTTGAAAAGAATTTATGACTTCGGTTTGTCAATCCGTCTGTAGTCTGTCCGTGCTCTAACTCGCGTAAAGATACTCGGATTGCCCTGAATTGTTGCATGTTTTTGTCGTTTTCTATAGCATGATCCCTAGGAGATGAATCATGTAGCACTTATAGTTTTTTTACAGGGACATTCAAAATTATTCCGATTCGTTACAGTCAATGGGTAAAAATCATTTCAATTCCATTTTGATGATGCTACGTCATTTGTAGTATTATGAAGCGCACTAAAACATGTTTTTTTTAGAATATTTTTAGTAAAGCATTTAATTTATTTACAGGGCCGCGCAAAAGAATTCTGTTGCACATTGTTGTACGGGTAAAATTCGTTTGAGATGAACTATAAATTGCTCACTTAAGACTATGATGTGCATTGCGTGTATCGTTCATTTACAGGAACACATAAAATATATCGGTTTCAGTATACGTGCAATAATTACTGTATATTTGTAATATGTGCGTTTTCAACATTTGTTTGCGTTTTTATGTTAAACTAAATTTTTACATAGTACGTGGTGTATTGAAATTCGGTTGATTGTATACAGGGCTACACAAGGGAATTCTTAAGTATTACAGAGTATGGGGGTGAATTGCTTAGGGTAGCTTGTAATTGTTTTACGGAATTTTCTGCTTAATGACAGTTAGTAGAAATTAGAAGTTCGTGGGAAATAAATAAAATCATATACATAGATATGCAATGAACAAAGTACAATGTCCTTTATGGTTGGTAATTGTTGGAAGTTTGTTTTAAGTTGTCTTATGCGTTTTTTCGTGAATTAAATTTTAGCTTAATATGGGACGTGTACAAAAGATGTTAGATAATATACAGGGTTGTAAAAAATATTTCGAGTGCTTTTCCATCGATTGGCGAAAATTGCTAAATGTGAATTTTCTAAATGAACTAAATTTTATCATGCTATGGAGTATATATCCCTGGAGTATGCATCCCTGGGTGTGGAAGGTGGAACTAATTTATTTTCTAACGCACATGTAGCACGCCTGCTAGATTAGTTGTACATTAGTGCGCATTCTAGAGTATAATCTTTTTTTTTCAAATAATACGGAGTGTTTCTTATAAGTTCATTAATGCTTTTTTGCTAGCTTGATAATCCAACCATATAAATAAATAAAGTATAACATCATTCCTTAAATCTCTTCATTTATTTTTTTTTAATGAAATAGTTAATGAAAATGCGCAGTACTGCACTACTTTATCATATCTACCCTATATATATAAAATCCTAATGAAACGAATTTGTGAAACGATTTTATGAAACGAATTTATGAAACGATTTTATGAAACGACTGATTAAACGACTGATTATGTTTCAGGGCTATTTTTAATAAAATATTAAACGCTTCATGATGAAATTAATACCAATTGTCCAGAAAAATCCGCGGATGTCAAAACTGGTAATAGAATTTTGAAATTGGAATTAGTTTTCGAGATATTAATTTTTTTCTAATTTTAATGACATTTCTGTAATGATGGCAACTAATTACTCAGTTTTTTTGTGACAAAAAAGGGAAAAAAATTGAAAAGGATCCCGATAGGGATTATTGATTTTTTTTTATTCGTCATTTTAAAATTGAAATTGAATTTATCTTTTATTTCAATCGATAATAAAGACAAGATTGTGATTAAATTATGTTTTTCAGGAAAACTTGAAAAAAAAAATCACATTTCTATCGTCAGGATTCAATCGTCAATCATCATTCCGCCAAGCTTTTTAAAAAAGCGTCAAGACCCTATAATAGAAAACAACCAAAAGTTCATTGGGTTTGTTTTCATATCTTTTGCCAACAAATCTATGTATATTAGCGAATCTATCCCTTTTAGAAGCTCGAAATACGCCAAACCTAAAAACAAAGGATCCTATACTGGAAAAGTACCCGATTTTCTTATGGGCAATATTCAAATGGCATAACATGGTGTAAAATTATCTCGGATAGCAAATTTGTTTAAATATCTCATGAAATGATGCCGAATAAATGCAGGCATGCATGCACAAAATATTTAATTAATTTTGTATGATAACTGATTATTAGAAAATTCGTATATACATATTAATTAAAATAAATAATTTACATATTTAAAATAACATGAAAATATGCATGATCGTGCACTAAAATAAAGAGAAAATTAAAACCTGTTACTGAAAATGTCTATAACATAGTACTTTTCAATACCGTGGTTCTTAATGTTATTCAAAGGCAGATGCAATTTTTCTCATCCTTAAACGCAAAGGAAGAATAGAATACAGATCATTGTTGTAAAAGTCCGAGAGGTAGCCACAATTTAAACCTAACCATTTTATACAAGCTGGTTTTCAAGTTGTAATTGATTTTACTCATCAATCCCGAAAACAGTCGTCAGTTGTCGCAACAGCCGTGTGTGAGGCCATGATAATCAAAAAATGCACCATCAACACGTTAAAAACATGGCAACCCGTTTACAGATTTACCAATATTTTTAAAATAAAGCACGCTGTCAGGTTTTTAGAGGCCTCGAAGTCTGAGCGGGGGTTGGCGAGCGTAGATCGCAGGGGGTAGGCCCCCTAGTATATGTATATTTATTTAAGTTGAAAACCTTTCCGTTACATAATAAAGCATTTATTTTGGAGTGTGCAAAAATAATTTTTCAAGTCTTATGTAGATGGAATGTAGTGAACTTTTTACTGCTTAGATAAGAATATTTTAACTTAAATGATACCAATATGAATTAAGTATTTTTTTAGTTATATTATCATTTTTACGATAAATATTTTTATAAATAAGGTAAAGCCAGGAGAGATGACGCGGTCGGAGAGATTCCGCACATAGAGGTTCGGGGGAAGGAGTAGAGTGAGAGCGCACTGACTCCAGGTAGTTGTACAAAAGCAGTAGTGAAGAGTCTACTTGAAAGTGCACGTTGATTGCTTTGAGCGTCTAAGATAAAGTATTGCTATTTTGTTTTGTTTTCCCAAAGTAAGTGCTTGAATTTTCATAGCTATTCATCAGAATTTCTATACAATGTCAATATTACAAAATATTTTAAACTTATACGATTTCTCATAAGCTAGACTCATAAACTAGACTAAAGGATTATTTTTTAATTAAATGAGATATAATTTGAAAGAGATTAATGTTCAGAATACATTTGATATTTTTAATTTATGCTATAATGAACATAAAAAAATATATATTAGTAAAGTGAAGAGAAAAAAAAGAAAGAAGTGAAGAAAAGAAACAATATTGTTATTCGAGTTCTTTGTATTGCATTAAGTTTCTACCATGGAATATTTTAAATTTACATAAAGATACTTTTCTCATAATCTTTTCTCATAATCTAGACTAACAATGTGAACATCAACGGTTCGTTTTTGAAGAGGTCATGTTTAAATAAAAGGCCGCGCAATCTCTCCTACCGAAATTGGAGAGATTGCGCATCTGCTACTTAGGAGAGATGGCGCAGTGTTCCCATTAATTTCTATGCTAGAATAAATTACGCAGCTTATTGGTAAATTTGCATATAAAAATGAAAAATGAAAATGGACTCATTTTAATTTAAACGTGTTTTTAAGTAACATAATTTTATTTTGTAATCTTATCTGGACTTGTTTTTTCTGATTCTTTAATTTTTTTAATTTAAATAAAAATTTTTAATCGTTTTTAAAATTATTTCCTTTTTCTGATTCTTTAATCATTAGGTTGAAATATTCACTCCTAATACAATAATATTTGTTCACAAAAACCTTACAGCAATGTCATTTAAATGTAATTATTTTTTAACAATTTAATTGTAGTTATTATTAGTAACAATCTATCCTACCCATGTGCGCAATCACACCAACCCTTTAAGGACAGATTGCACAAAATAACTTTCTTGGTTTTATTACAACTGATCTATTAAATTGCAACATAACAACAAAATAGCAATGGAAATGCATAAAAAACAAATGAAGTAAAAATTATTCATGAATAGTTTAGCAAAAAATTAATATTTAGATTTTTTATTGCTATTCTTTTGAATTGTGCGCAGACTATCCTAGCTTTACCTTATACATAAAATATTTTTATTGTGATATTCAGCATTGACTAATTTAATTTTACTTTATTTCTAAACTCAATCTGTTTTTGTTATAGAACCTTTTAAATAAAAATATTTTTTACATTTTTATAAACTTTTATTTAACGGAATGCATGTCTTTCTTTTCAGTTATATACGATTTTCTTATGAAAAATAACATGAAACATGGATTTATGTATTAATCATTCTTTCTTTAGAAAATAAAATAAATAAATGGATATTCTACAATTTTTCTAAAATATATTTTATCTTTTTATAATTACTTTTTATAAAAGATATTTACTATATTATTTACAAAAATATAAAGGATATTTTTTACTAGGTTTAAGTATATAAATGAACGAAACACTTTGAAAAATGGATTAAAAGGGTGTTTTTGTAATCTTTGAAAGTTTCATTTTAGAAAATGTGTTATTGAACTTTAAAGAAATAAGAAATTAAACAAAGGATTATTTTTTAATTAAATGAGATATAATTTTAAAGAGATTAATGTTCAGAATATATTTGATAATTTTAATTTATGCTATAATGAACATAAAGAAATATATATATTAATAAAGTAAAGAGAAAAAAAAGAAAGAAGTGAAGAAAAGAAACAATATTGTTATTCGAGTTCTTTGTATTGCATTAAGTTTCTACCATGGAATATTTTAAATTTACATAAAGATACTTTTAACATTTTTATAAACTTTTATTTAACGCAAAGCATGTCTTTTATTTCAGTTATATACGATTTCCTTATGAAAAATAACATGAAACTCGTATTTCTGTAATATAATCATTCTTTCTTTAGAAAATAAAATAAATAAATGGATATTCTACAATTTTTCAAAAATATATTTTATCCTTTTATAAGTAATTTTTATAAAAGATATTTACTATATTCATTTCAAAAATATAAAGGATATTTTTTACTAGGTTTAAGTATATAAATGAACGAAACACTTTAAAAAATGGATTAAAAGGGTGTTTTTGTAATCATTGAAAGTTTCATTTTAGAAAATGTGTTATTGAACTTTAAAGAGATAAGAAATTAAACAAAGGATTATTTTTTAATTAAATGAGATATAAATTTAAAGAGATTAATGTTCAGAATACATTTGATACTTTTAATTTATGCTATAATGAACATAAAAAATTATATTAATAAAGTGAAGAGAAAAAAAAGAAAGAATTGAAGAAAAGAAGCAATATTGTTATTCGAGAATTCTTTGTATTGCATTAAGTTTCTACCGTGGAATATTTAACAGTTACGTTACAGATTTCAAACCCGTTCTACAATTGATTTTTTCAGAATATTTATATATTAAACAAAACCTAGCATGGACAAATTCCAAAAGTTGAGAGTGCACACTTCAAAAAATTAGTTTGTTTTAGCGGGAAGCTGCACTCAGAAAAAGAAACTGATTAAAACTACAAAACATGTTTTTGAGTACATTTTGGTTGTTTTAGCAAAATTCAAGTAAAATTGAATCATTTTACTTCAATTAACAAAACAATTTTGCTAAAGATACATTTTTTTTTTTTTTATAATTGCAAAAAAAAAAAAAAAAAAAAAAAAAAATGTTGATTCAAGCAAAATTTTTATTGACCTATATTTAAACAAATAATTTGTTTAAATATAAGTAAGTCAATGGAAATTTTGTTTGAATTAACTTAATTTTTTTTTTTTTTTTGAAAACCATTTTTTTTTTTGCAATTCCAAAAAATGTTTTGTATCGCCAGCAAAAAATGTTTTTTTAAATTGAAGTAAAATGGTTCAATTTTACTTGGATTTTGCTAAAACAACCAAAATGTACTCAACAAAAATGTTTTGTAGTTTTAATCAATTCCTTTTTCTGAGTGTGGTGGTGACGTGATATTATATACGATAATTTTCTTTCACGGGGGATCATTAAAAGGAATTTTAACCCATATTTAGTGTAAGGTCAGACGAAAAATTCCAAGTGGTCAGGGTGACGACCACAACTTGGGTACGAATCCAACATTTCCCGTCAAATAACTTTGAGAGCAGAACTCCTCAGTCGCTTGTGGTGTTTAAGTGAAAAAAAAAAAAAAAAAAACACAATCCTTTTATTTACTCATTGAAAAAGTTTATCGCTCTGATAACTTTAATACTTCTAAAGATATTTTAACGAAATTTTGAATTGACTGTTTGTTCGTGAAATGTAAGGATACCTGAAGAAACGGTAAACAAGTTGGAAATTGTACGTTAAACGTGACAAATGAGGTGCGTTCGTATTATAACTCGTTTTATAATGTAAGAAAATCATCCTTATTATTTGAGTGAAATGCATTATATCGTCTGCTATGATCGAAATGAGCATGCCTTTCTTTCTTATTACGATTTTTAATTCTGTGAAACGAATTATATCGTCTGCAGATTAATTTCTGTCATGAAATAAGTATCTCGGCCGCTTGACGGTTAAACCTCGGAAGCTCCTATAACAAGAAAGCACCGATTTTTTTTTCTTCAAAAAATATCTTAATAGATATTTTTATTAATTTCTTCTAAAGTTTTCATTCGATTTTTATAAAATTTGAAATGTTTGGACAAAATTCTGCAAAGATAATCTATATATTTAAAACGCTAAGCGATTTCTTTCGACAATCCGTTAGAACAAATTACTGCATCAAATTACACCATTCTTTTTTTAAATGAAATATATTAGAACACAGATTTGTTATCGTGCATTCGTTTGTTCAAAAATTTAATTAATTAGCTGTAATTTTCAATTAAACATTTACTTCTGCTTATGACGTCATAAAGTTGACAACTCCCACTTTTGAGGGCATAGAGGTTTTTCCCTGAACCCTGTGGTTCGCCAATCTTTTGACATTAACTAATATCAACTAGGTAATATTTTAACATTGTAGTATAAAATCTTAAAAAAAAAAAAAAAAAAAAAAAAAAAACTTAATTAGCTAGAATATAATCCTAATAAAATATCTAAACGTAAACATATCAAGATGAATAACAAATCTCACGTAAAATGTTGCAATTTAAATGATTCCAATTGAAACAAGATTTGGAGAGTTATCCTTGACGCCCAGCTAACATAAAAGTACCTATTTTATTTTATTTATTTACACACGTATTCAAATGTATTATAAAACACCTGGTTGCCATACAAAGCAAAAATCGTCATTTAGGTGCCAAAAAAATAACCCAGGTGCGTCTGCGATATCTGTACTGATTTAAACAAAATTATTTTGGTTGCACCGCATATTGCAAAATTAATTAAATCCATGATTATTGTTTCTTTCTCAGATTAAAAATAAAAAAATTGGTACTTCTCTATTATCCCGTCGACCACTTTTCATAACAAAAACTATCGCCAAACTGTAACGCCAAATAAACGGGAGAACGTTGCCATTGGAATATCAAAATAAATAAATAAATAAAATACATGAATTTAAGGACACAATTGTTATTTTAATTAATGAAATAACTAATAAATCAGTAAAACATAATGAAAAATAGACGCAAATATCGAATTAAAAACCACTTGATGACGTAACAAACACGTATAATGCTTCTGACATCAAGTAAATATGACTGTATTTTTGGCGTTTAATTTTACAGTTTGGCGATAATTTTTTGTTATGAAAAGTGGTCGATCGGATAATAGAAAAGTACCAGAAAATTTAATGTTTAACGAAATTCAATTATTTGATCGATCGCAAATTTTGGTTCTTTTCCGTTATACCGACACCATGCCATACATGTAAATATATGCTTGGCGACAATGGTGCCCGTATAATGGAAAAGTATTCAATTTTTTCTTAGTTCGGGCTATACCAAAAACAAACATTTTACAGGTAACAAAAAAATCGCCGAAAATGGCTACTTTATCAGCTGTTATGACAGCAAAGTTGGATAAAATCTAATAACCTGAATTTTACAACGTTTATGCGAAACACCACAGAGAACACACGCTATTTTTATATAAGTAGGGTATATTTAAACGAATAAGAGAACTAACAACCTTCAATAATATAATGCATGAAAAAGTAAACAACTAAGTGATTCAGCAAATTATAAAAATATGTATTTCTTAATATAACTATAAAATACAGAAAAATATTCTGGTACCATAAAAAATATTCATTATCCCGTCGAAATTCCGTGCATTATCCCGTCGTCCGATTAAGAAAAAAAAACTATATGCAAATTAGGTACTTTTCGGTTAGCCAGAGCCAATAAAGTATATATATATATATATATATATATATACACATAATAACAAACTCCAATGGAAAATTACTTGCAGAATCATTATCACAAAAGCCAACCAAAATCTATAAGCCGCATAAATTCAATACTAGAAAAACAAAACTATATACATTATATATATTTGTATCTATGTATGTATATATATATATATATATATATATATATATATATATAATTTTTAAGGTTATTTGTTTGTTTTCTCTGCCGTTTCAGTAGTTTTGGGTTTGAAAGTATGGTATGTGGTTTTCGCATTATATATATATATATATATACTTCATTGGCGCCCTGCTAACCGAAAAGTACCTCAAATAATTCGCCAAACTGTAGTGCCCAATAAACAAACGGAAGAATATTGCCATTAAATCTCAAAAAAAGAATAATAATAATAATAATAATAATAATAATAATAATTAAGAAAAGCCCCATTTACTAAAGTATCATTTATCAGTAACTTTTAACAATAAAATTTACAATATATTAATGAAAACAGAATCAAAAATAATCTTGGATATTTATTTATTTACATTATTTCTCTTAATTATGGAAAAGGAATAATCATTCTGATTATGTAAAGAAATGAAGAAACCATACAAATAAATTACACTTGAAAACATTAAAAATCTCCTTTTTCTGTAGATTGATTTATTATTGTAAAAAAAATTCTTCATCTTTACATAAAAATTGATTAGCTGAAAACAATAGATGCGTTGCAGAAGATATGGATTTAAAACGAACAATGATTAAAGAGGACATTTTAAAAATTTTGATCAAAACATTTTAAAACTTTTTTTTAACGTCGAATTTCGACGGTGCGTTTGGGGAGAAGCAATGTACATGCGCATAGGAGCTCATTCGGTTGCATTATCACAGGGGGGGGGGGGGGAATGTGTGCCTTATTTAATATGTTCTTTTATTGACTGAATATGAGATGAACGTAGGGATATGCTATTTGTATGATACTTCATAGGTTCAGGAAATTTTCTTTCTTGCGTGGGGAATAGGGCGGTAATGTCAAACTGATTTCCATTTTGTTTACGGATTGTTTGTTTGGAGTTTGCATCGGAAATAATAACGTAATTCACTGGGGGAAATTTTTTTAAATAAAATATTTGAAAGATTGTTTCATAAGCACCCCTACTTATGTAATAAAGAAGCTTATTTTACTAATATTGCTATTGTAATTTTTTCCGTCAAGTTTTGACGGGTACCATCTAGTATATCTTAAATTTCAAACCATTTGGTTGGGTAGTTTTTGCGATGTTATATGCGGAGAGACGGACGGACGGACGGATAAGACGAAGACTGTAGGTGCTACGAATTTATACAATTACGAACGCATCTAAAATGCGTATTTAATTAATAGCATAGGCAAAAATACATAAAATGTGGTATCTTTCCAATACAAAGGTGTGCATACCTAGCATAAAAAATACATTAATATTTGTTTTTGTGGTTCCAAAAGGCAACTAATAATTACAAGAACGTATGTGACGTCGGATGATATAATAAATCCGGGATGGCATACTTTCAATAAGATTTGTCAACGTAAGTTATCCCGTTCCATCCCAGGCTTTTAACCCTTTCAGGGGCAAGTACTCGTGCTCCTGTAACGTTGAATTCCCACCGGAATTTAGGAAAATATTTAGTTCAAAATAATAATAAGCCATATTTTAACTTTTTCTCGTCAAAGTTAAAAAAGTAAAATTTAATTAAAAGTTTCTGCTTTGGATCGGATTAAAATTAGGTGGTATATAATGTATACCACCGCCCCTCAAAGGGGTAAATTTGATTCACCGCACTCGTCTTTAATTTCATATTGTTTGTTGTGGGCATATAGTTTTCAAACTAAAATTGCTCATAGGTTCTCCATAGGATTGCAATCTGGGGAACAAGGTGGACAGTTCAAAACATAAATTTTTTGTTGCTTCAATCAATCACATATACTGCGACTGCTATGGACTGAGTCATTGTGTTGCTGAAATTTGAACTTTACTTTCCTTAATCACCGGAGACACCAATATATGTCCTATATCAAGTCTTCCAATATCTGTTGATACTCAATACTATCCATTTTTAGGTGCGTTCGTAATTATATAAATACGTAGCACCTATTGTCGTCGTCTTGTCCGTCCTTCTGTCTGTCCGTCTGTCCGTCTGTCTGTCCGTCCGTCCGCATATAACAACGCAAAAACTACCCAACCGAAGGGTTTGGAATTTAAGATATATTATCTTTGCAGAATTTTGTCGAGACATTTCAATTTTTTTAAAAATCGAATCAAAACTTTAGGAGATATTAATAAAAATATTTATTAAGAAATTTGAATTTAAAGAAAAAAAATCGGTGCTTTCTTGTTAGAGGAGCTTCCGAGGTTTAATCGTCAAGCGACGAGATACTTATTTTATGACAGAAATTAATCTGCAGACGATATAATTCATTTCACAGAATTAAAAATCATCAAGATCTGAATATTTATATAACTAGCTATAGTACGAACGCACCTCATTTGTCACGTTTGATGTACAATTTCCAAATTGTTGATGTTGTGAAGGTCAGCTGAAGCGTACCACCAGCACTTAATGCTCCCCATACCATTAAGCTACTCCCTGGAAAGTTTGAAATGCACCACAGCTCCTTTCTTAAATCTCGCCAGTAATATGCGATAATTTTCCCATGTATATTTTTACATTGCAGTGTATAATTTTATTAGAATCAAGCAAATGCATTTCCAATGGATATAAAGTGAGTATAATAAAGTTTATAGCGTATGAATAATAAAGGAATTTCCAGATATTTATGTATATAGTGTATTGAAATGTGCCTCGAGGCTGTTTATCCATACAAATATTTGACAGGTACAGATTTTATGACACTTGTGAATAATCCTTTTCTCTTAATTATTTAATAAAATTTTTAAAACTTATTTTATTTATATATTTTGGAAATGAACTATTACTATACTTCTTATAATTCCAAAATGCTTAAAATAAAAACTTCATAAACAGTAAAATAAGTTTTATTAAACTGTTGACATGTTTTGGCTGTATCTGAGCCATTGTTAAAACAAATATATTTAATATATAATAGAGAATATTGCACGGTCTATGAAGTTATTATTTGAATTGCTATCATTTAATTTTTCATGTACTTTTTTCAAATTACGCAAGTTACATTTTATTTTTACTTGGATGTTTATTTCCATGTTTGTAGCCATAAAGTAACTCGAGCCATAATTTTGATAAGTTAAATGATGGTGTATTGTTACCTATTGTATTTTTACGTGTTATAATCTCTATGGTTTCTCTTATAATGAATGGTTAGTGTAAATTGGAGGGGAAGATTATCTTACTTTCGTTGAAATTTATTTGGACTGTTTCTTCTTGGTATAATCTTGTCAGGGCTGTAGTTTTTCTATTAGTTGTGTAGGACGCCTATTTCTTTAGATCAGTCTTCTTTAATAAGTGGTATTTCATATAGTCCTGAATTATTTTCAGAATTAATTGGGTCAATTTTAATGCATTCATAGATCGTGTAACTGTAAAATATTTTGTTTTGTTTTGATAATGGCTCCGACGGAACCAAAACCTGTCGACAGTCTAATAAAAATTATTTTACTGTTTATATATATTTTTTATTTTTCATATTTTACCAATTAAAAATATGTAACATTACAAGGTGTTAATAATTTGTTATATCAACTGTTATTTCTTTGATTTTTACTATGTTTCAGTAGCGCACTTCTTGTGTGAATATTCAAATTGAAAATTTTCACATAAATGATAAAGGATGCATCCAGAATTTATTATTTTTTTAAATACATGGTAAGACTATAAAATGTTTCACCAAACAAATTATACTTTTAAAAATATTAACCTTATAACTTCTTTTGTCTATATATCTATGTGCCCGTCCATTACCGATTTATTAAAGGTACTCAAACATAATTGAAAACTATCTGAAAATGACATGTTTGGAAGTGTAAGATTCGAAATACTTCAAATGGATTAAAACTCCTGAAATCAAATTCAAGAAGAAATAATTCAGTAACAATCCACATTTCTACATTAATACTCAGTTGCGAAGAAGTTAAAAGGCAATTAGGTGAATTTATTTGTGACAAGAAAGAACACGAGATATTTAAAATATAAAACAGTCATATTTGTTTTTAAAAGATAAAATACGAGCAAAAATGTATTGAACTGCGATACTACATAAATATTTATACACATGTTTCCATTTTTTTCCACATTTTTAATATAATTTCAAAAAATGTTTAAACCAACGAATATTTTTTTTTATAAAAAATCTTTATATTCAAGTTTAAAACGTTGTAGAAGTACATTTTTATATTAATACTGCTGTAAAATTTTTGATTGTAATGTATATGATCCTTCAAAATATATCAGTATGATAAAGCGTTGTATACGCTCTTTTAAAGAAATGACAATGTTTTTATTTCTTTATGCCACATATTAAACAGTTTAGTTTACAAAACATTTTAAATTTCATTAATAATTAAACATAATAGTTAACACTATATAGTTACATTTTTAAATGTACTAAATATTTTTAAATAGATAACCGTGTTTGTAATATGCTTGAAAATCTTTCAAATGAATTGAGGGTTCGGGGCGAGAATGTGCCAAGCCGCATTTTTTGCGAAATAAATCTAACGCTGTAATCTGTTGCTTAATATTGTAAATTATATTATCCAAAATATAAATTGCTTCTATTGTCACTTGGTGGCAGCATATGTGACAGGTTTCACTTTTGTCCCAGATGTTTATGCCCCTAATGAAGATACCTAATTTACAAAAAACGTAATAGTAATATCATTAAAGTAATGCCATATTGTTACTTAGAATATCTCAAATGTTACGAAGACATTGGCGAAAAAACTTTAGGTTATATATTTAAGTATTTGATCAAATTTTCAAATTGAAATATATGAGAAGTTCAAAAGTGTGGCTTGGCACTCTCTTGCCCCGACCTCCTCAATTATGCTTTACTCATGGTAAATTTTTTCAGCAGATATTGACAGATGTTTAAATCGTTAAGTATTTGTCAAACACTAGTTATGTATTTTCTTAGTCAGTATTCCTAAAGTTCTCGTATAGAAACTGCTTAATATTTCATAAAAAAAAATAATCGGTTAACAATGAAATTGTTTTATCTTATGTGATCTGGAAGTGTGCCGTTTTTATATGATTTACAAGTATAAAGTAATATATCATAATATTTAATACAAGGGATAGTAAGAAAGCTATAGAAAAGAAAATGAGAAAAATATATAAGAGATTTTTCTTATTTATTATAATATAATTTCTTATATGTATAAAATATATGTAGTTCTCTATGCCATTCTAATTTACTCTATTGTGCGTTACTGCATATTTGTGTTTGAACTGTTGCCCCCCCCCCCCCTTAGAAAATTCAGCATACATTCCTTTTAATCGACAAATTGTTGCAGCATAAGGTCAACTTTCAGAATATATATAGAATTTTTTTAAATAGATATTGTCTACATACTAAATATTGTACTAACGTATCAAAAGTGCGTTTTGCCATTACAAAACTCACGTTAATGGTTAAATTCATATAAATTTGTAACACACACTTCTGACGCAATATATGAGTTCTTTGAATAAAAAAAGCACGGAAAATTTCAAAGTTTATATATTTCTAAAATTTTATAGACTTATAAAGAAAATGTACCAGAGAATTATTTATAAATTTCATAAAATGAAATTATGTTCTTACAAGGTAAAAAAAAAGGACCAAAAACATTCCATTCATTGCTAGAAAGTCTTAACATAAATTAAACATAAATTTAACATTTTACATAAAAAAATACAATTTTTTTCCGCTTTGTTTTAACATTTTTTATAGTAAATAGCGTATAGTAAATTATTTTTGATATTGAAGCTATTGTTGCTTTTGCATGATGACAGATTGGTGGAAATAAAGACATACCCGACTGTCAAATATGTGTAATGGCTTTTGGGTGTTAAAAAGGACATAATATGAAAAGATGAATTTACATGTTTATTACATAGTAAAGTGAAACGCTTTTAGAGATAGAGGAAAGAAACTCAGTCGATATCGATTTACCGTGACAACAACGGTCGAAAATATACTCCCTGATCCAGATTACCGAAGGTTGTCACACCAAACACATGCGCATGAAGGCGGCAATTGCTAGAAAACATGAATTCTGGGACATGCATTTCAAGAGACATTTGTGGAGGGAATTTCATAATATGAATACGTGTAGCAGAGTGTCACAGAAATTACCCAATCTCAAAGGGCTACACAGAATAACATGTTCATAACGAGTTTATATTAGTTGGCTACCAAACACATTTGCATGTAGGCGGCAATTGCTAAAAAACATGAATTGTGGGACATGCATTTAAAGAGACCTTTGTGAAGAAAATTTCATAATATGAATACGTGTAGCAGAGTGTCATAGAAATTACTCAATCCCAAAGGGCTACCCAAGATAACATGTTCATAACGCGTTTAAATTACATTTTGGCAGTAGATAACAAGGTCGTCTAGTCTGTTTAGTCTCGTTTTCGGCAATACAGTAATGATACAACACATAGAATATATCGCAGGCTGAATGAATTTTTTCACAAGAACTGTGTTCAATCTGTGGTGCAAGATTATGACGCGTCTGTGATGTTCTGGAAAAGTTTCCCATACTGTAAATTTGATTTACACGTCAATGAAAATAATGCATAAAATCAGCACGCGTACATTCAAATTTTGGATGAATATCTATTATTTTTATTTTATCATCTTTTTCATCTTTATCCCTTTATGAAAGAAAACTTTTGGACCAGGATGATAATTGTTGCGAGCATCAAGGCAAAACTATTATTGAATTGTTTCACGAGCATTCGACGGAGCCCTGTCCCAAAAATCCACGTATTTGAGTCCAATTGGAAATCCGGACGTCTATCTAAACATCAAGTAAAGTAGAATGGTAGATATCTCCAACAATCTCAGATATATCCGGGGACAACTGAGGACATAGTTGCTTCAAATCGATTTAAAAATCATCCAAAGGCATAATCAATCAATACTACGATATATTTCAGCTTTTATTCGTTAAAAAACTGGGGCATTAAACTATCCTTTTATAATAATTGAATGCAACGCATAGAATATATCAAAAACTGAATGAATGTTTTCATAAGAACTGTGTTCAATTAGTGGTGCAAGATTATGGCACGTCTGTGATGTTTTGGAAAAGTTTCACATACTGTAAATTTGACAAACTCGTCAATAAAAATAATGCATAAAATCAGCACGCGTACATTAAAATTTTGGATGAATATCTATTATTTTTAATTTATCATCTTTATCAAAATCAATTTATGAAAGAAATCTTTTGGACCAGGATGATTGTTGCGAGCATCAATCTATTACTGAATTGTTTCATGAGCATTCGACGGAGCCCTGTCCCAAAAAGTCCACGTATTTGAATCCAATTGGAACTATTTAAACAGGCATCTATTGGCATCTATTTAAACAGGAAGTAAAGTAGAATGGTAGATATCTTAACAATCTTAGATATATCCTTGAACAACTGATGACAAAGTTGCTTCAAATCGATGTAAAAATCATCCAAAAGCTTATTCATTCAATACTACGATATATTTCAGCTTTTATTTGTTAATTGGCATCTATTTATTAAATTGGCATCTATTTAAACAGGAAGTAAAGTAGAATGGTAGATATCTTAACAATCTTAGATATATCCTTGAACAACTGATGACAAAAGTGCTTCAAATCGATGTAAAAATCATCCAAAAGCTTATTCATTCAATACTACGATATATTTCAGCTTTTATTTGTTAAAAAACTGGGCCATTAAAGTATCCTTTTATAATAATTACATGGATCTAATTTATGTCCAGTGTGTCTATAAACGTATGTAATTTTGCATAAAAATAACTTTTGTTACTGAACACTAAGTAGCACTGATATTTTCAGAATGTTAGAAACAAATGATGTTTAAATTTGAAAATAATCATGTTTTAATTTCTAAATAATAACAAATACAATATTTTTTTAGAATAAATATTTACATTGATATGTATGTTACTTCCGCATTCTGATGTTAAATAATTATTTAGAAAAAATATAGTTACTTTCATCTATATAACTGAAATTTCTGAATAACAAAATTTAGGTTAAAAAAACTTATTTAAAAAAAATATTTTTCTGTTTTCTCTGACAAATATATAAACAAGTTTTGATTTCAGAGCGATTCTTAAATTAGGAAAGTTTTATCGACACTTATCGCATTCCTATGCAAATTTATTGCTCTGTCGATCAGTAAAATCTCAAAGACGATAACGTTTGCCATTATGATGTTTTCTTGAATTAGGTATTGCATTAATTTTATTTTTGGGCAAAGCAATGAGCCCAATGTTCTTTGATAGACAACATTAAAGATATCACCATCGGAAAAGTATTATTTACTATAAGTCTATAAAACTGGACGAAATAATGTACACTCAGTTGTATCTGTAATATTATGCAGATTTAACTTTTAAGGTATTTCTTGGGTAATAGAGTTTCATAAACTAGCATTGTATAACTTTTTTTTTTGCCTATTACAACAAATTCTATTTTACTTAAACTAAAGAAAAGTACTTTATATATATTTAGAAATGTACATTGCATTTTGAACATGGGTCTTTTAACCGAAGAAATTTATTTAATCCATAACTTGTTCATATTAAAAATTCCATCGCTCACTATAGCTTCTCATTCTTTGAAAATTTCCAAAAAATATTTTCGAAATTGTTTATAACAATTTAATATAAAATTAATACATTTTTATATAAATTATAGGCTTAAGCATATCATTTGAATTACTATGTATATATAAATATATACCGATAAAATAAGACATATATATATATATATATATATATGTCTTATTTTATCGGTTTAAACTTATTTTTACATGTGTCTATTTGGTTACTTTTTTTTAATAAAAGATTTGTAATTTAAATCGATTATGTGAAATATGGACGTAATATACTATATACGATGTAATATGGTTTGTTTAAATGTACATATGCTTGTTTTATAGGTTGCAGTTTCCAATGAAATTCATCTTATAGAACATACATTTTCCTCAACTTATAATGGAAGTACACATATCTAAAACATATATCATTATATATTATGTCCTATAGTAGTTTAATAATAAATCAATTTATATATTTTTAAAGCAGAAACTACTAAATATTTAATTTTTTCTTTTAAAAATTTAACCTTCGTAAACAAAATATTATTGCATCAGCCAGTCTGAAACATAAAATTTTAATAACATTATAAATTTGCATATATATCACAAAAGAGTGTAGAATTTTGAAAATGAATAATTCATTAACTATAATAAATGTTGATATGAATTAATGAAACTTTTATAACTTGACATTTTTATTGTAAACTTGTATATTTTTATGCAGTAAATTTCAAAATATTTCAAATTATTATGAAGAACTAAACTTTTATTCAAAATGAATAACCTAATAGACATATATAAAAATAATATTAAACTGATAAAATAAGACCGATATATAAAAATAACATTATTCATATGAATTAATGAAAGGTTTATTAGGTAGCTTGTATATTTTTATGCAGTAAATTTGAAAATATTTCAAATTATAGCACTGTGATTTCTGATATTGTAAAAATGTTTATACTAACGTGTAAAAGAACATTAACAAGTGTCACATATATTACTTTGATTTGTTTTAGTTGATAAAGTGCTAAAAATTCTTGGTTTCCTCATTTTTAAATTTATTTTAGCATTCTTACTATGTTAGACTGTATGGAATCATCTATTGACAAACATTTACGCTATTTTGCAATTACTCCGTACGAAACATTTGGGGTATCTAATAAGCATGCCATTTTTTTTTCATACTGATATTTTTAAAGGTAATAAATTATTAAATATAAAACTTCAGTAGTCATCCTGTAGGCACATATTTTTGTACTGATTGAAATATTATTTGCTATTTCCTTTGTTGTACATAAAAGTTAATATTTATTATTTTAAGAATTATTTTAAAGAGCATATAATTTTTTCAGCACAACAGCACAACGTAATATTCATTTTTAATTTAAAATCAATTTTCTAATGCATTAAGGGGACGGGGGATGTTAAAATTGATTTTATTTTATTTTTCATCACAGATATATAAAATTTTGTGGATATATACATTTCACCATGTGTCTATAGAATACCTTAAAATATTTTTCTAAACTTAATATCATTTTAAGACTTTTTTAAAAATTTAAAATTTATAAACCAAATTTTAAAATGGCTCTTGTGTCTTAATTTTTAAGATATTTCCTCGATTTGGGATTTGGATTACTTAAAACTATATTACAAACAAATCTGTGTATCATTTATTTAATCCCTTTACTAGTTAATTTTTGAGAGATTTTTTTTTTCTGAATTCCATTCCGATTTTAATCAGAATTTATTATTTTAATACGTTATAAATCAAATTTAATTATCTTTACGAAGTCTAATTGTAAAAAAGCATACACAGTTTATTTGTAAACAGTATCAGGATTCTTCCTTAACAATTTCATGAATTTTGAAAAAAAAATAAGACGCATGAAGCATATCTAAAAAACGTGTAAAATCTGTGTGGAGAAAAACAGGTATAAAGTTTACTATAGCGCCGAAAAATTTATTGTGTACATAATTCAAACGCTTGTAACATTGAGAAAAATCATCGCAGTTGCATGCAGTTTTTCTCAAATGGTCCAATACAAACTGAATAATAATAATTATACACACACAGATAATTTTCGATTTTTGGGGCGCTTTTTGATCAAATAAAGGTCCACGGTCCCCTTAAGCATTTTATCTGAAAGATCAAACCTATACAAGATTGGAAAATACTTTACTCTTTAGAGGCGTAGTTCTTTATATTACTTATACATCATACGTAGTATAGGGTAAGTCTTGTAATTGTTTGAAAATCGAAAAAAATTTTTGGCGGATTTACACTTTTCAGACACTGGTGATTCCGAAAAACATATTTTTAGAGAAAAAACTTTGCCGTCCGTCTGTCTGTGTGTCTGTGTCTGTGTCTGTATCTGTAAACGCTCTTTCTCCCGAACAAATTGAGATAGAGACTTGAAATTCGGTATGTACTTAGTATGTAATAATGGGAAGAAGGTTGTTGAATTTCAGTAACCTCGATTATCCGCAACAATTTGTTTCGGACTCTCGAAGTATTCGTTCTGATAAAAGGAATATAAAATTTTTCGAAATTGTTTATCTTAAGGAGTGAGTATAAAAGAATATAACAAAACATACATTTAGCATAAAGAATTAAGTCGATCGGATAATTAGTTGCCGAGATATTTGTAATCCTATTTTCCACGCTCTGCGATTTTTTATGACCCTGTATTTCATTCAAATTTCAATTCAAAGATATATTTTAATCGGAAATTAGACGTTTAATCCGACGCAGTAAACCGTTAGTTAACAGGATTATCAGTTTTGGGGTTATAAGGAAGTTTCTTTTAAGCAATTCAGTAGACATTTAAAGTTTATGACGTCATCAAGCCACGATTTTATTCGAATTGCAATGCATTTTATAAATAGTTTACACATGTTTTATTTTCATATTTTATATTATGCATATCCATGATGGGCAAGTATTACGGTGGCTCCCAACGACTATTTTTACTCAAAACTAAATATGACTTTGTATGCAAGTACACTTTAAGTTATGCTAGGATATTTTCTGTTTTGCATTTGATGATACAAACGAAAATGTGTTGAAATAATATTTTTTTCCTACAGTTAATTTCTAAAGTCATTTAAGGTTTACGCACACAAAAAAAGTATTTAATTCAAATTTCGAAGAAATAATAAATAAAAATAGCGATTAGTAAACAAACAATTATTTTACTTTTCTGTGTAATATACGCTCTATTTTCTGTACACCATCTCAAGACTCTTATGTGTATTATTTTAAGATACATCATTCTAATAGAAAGAAAATAACTCGATATCCTGAGCATCAATTCATATTGTTTTGAAAATATATAACAGTATTATGAAATGTAAACAAAAATTTTATCAGTGTTTTGTACATTATGTTATTAAATATTTTATATAATAAAATTTATTTTTACATTTAAGTTTACAATTTAAATCTGTTCTTTGTTTTGTTCTATTTTTGTGTAATACCTGTGAAATATATATAATAATTAAAGCTAATTTGAAATACAAATACATAATAAGGCCTCTTTCAAGTTCCTCTTGTTTTAAACAGTCGAAAACAAGAGTTCAACTATTAAACGAAATTCAACAGTAACAAGAGAATCATTATTTAATATTGAAAAAATAACTATTACATCCAAAAAAGTTTAAAATCTTAATGCTTATAATAATGCACTTTATTTTGATATGAATCCTTATTGTGGCTTTAATTGGTACAAATACAATATATTTTCAATGCATACAGATAATATTCATGCATGCATTTATTCACATTTTAATGTTTTCATGCAAATTTGAGAATAAGCAATGTTATTTTTTAATAAAATGAAAAAATGTTTTTTTTTCGATTTAACTTTTGTAATTTTATTTTACGCCGTTTCATTTTATTCTAGATTCATGCGAAAATCATTTTTTTTTATTATAGGGAATATTTAAAAGAGAAAAATAAAATGCATAGCTTTCGGATGTTTGGTGGACAAACAATAATCAGAAAGACAAATATTGAAATAGTTTAATATATTTCTTTTATTTTTAAACTAATGTTATATATTTTAAAAAGTAAATATAATTTTTTGAGTGAAGTTTTAGAACAATGTATCCCTGTAAAGTTTAATTTGAAAGACGAAAAATTTAAAACTTGATATAATTGTGAATTAAAGCATTGAATTAATATATTTACAATGAAGTCGTATGACAAATATAAATGTCTATTGCACACATATATAAAAATCTCTTTCATATACGTCTTCATCGTATGCATCATGAATTGAAAGAGTTCTCTAAATTCTAATTTTGCAATGAGAATCAGTATGGCATGCGTTCCGAAGTATTGCATTGTATTTAATTATGTGGGAAAATAAATAAATTTAGGGTAGATTGGGTGAAGATGCCGTAGTTTTTTTTTTTTTTTTTTTTTTTTTTTTTTTTTTTTTTTTATAAAATCGCCTGTTGTTTGTATTTGTTATTCATTAATTTCTTGTTAAAGTTGATACATTTATGTATGATTTAAAACGTATTTCATTTCACAAATGTCATCAAAAAACATAAAAATATTTGCTTTTGTAAATACTTGCATTTCGGCATCTTACCCCAAGCTTGGAGTAAGATGGCCAACTACATAGGAAATACATAAAAAATAGCGTAAAATATTTTGGACACTTACCAAAGGTTTTAACACTAAATAGCAATAGAAAATCACTATTTAAAACTTAAATACAAAAACGGAAGTTGGAATTAATGTATCAGTAGGAAAGCCTCTTCCACACGACTGAATGGCATTTCTCTATTTTATACTTTTCGCATAGGAAAACCACGTGACATGACTTCTTGTCCAATACGGTATCTCACCCCAAGTTACCCTATGTTCCAATGCAGATTGAACGTGTTATAGGCTACATTAATACGGTTCAGCCTAGATTGATAAAGTGTAATTTTAAACTTTTGCGTGTGATATTTTAACACTTTACAACATATTTAAAAAGTGTTTATGATTTCGGTTTGTCTGTCTGTTTGTCGTCTGTCTATCTTTTCGTCCTCTAACTCGCTTGCATAAAGTCGGATTGTCATTAAGTTGATATATGTTATTAAGGTTTACGATATCATGTTTCATATTGAAAATGAAGTATGTAGCATCATTTACAAGAACTTTCAAAAGAATTACCTTACATTACGGTCTAAGAGTGAAAAATCGTTTGTAGTCTATTTTAATGAAGTCACACTATTTCAAACATATTTATATTGATATATATGACTTATGTGAACTTCAAAAGGCTTACTATAGAATAGGGTGCGCATAACATTGATCGTTAATTTACAGGGACACACAAAATAATTTGGTTACAGTACTGCCTAAGAACAATAATTAGAGGAAGTGCGTTTTAAGTTGTGGTACGCATTTTTAATCAAACGATTTTTTTGCCTATTACATGGTTCGCATAAATTCTATAGATTATATACAGGGCAGCACAAAAGATCTCAAATGCATTTCCGATTATTAATAGAAATTGCTGAAGGGGAATTTACAATTTTACTATGCGTTTCCTAACTGAACTAATTTTTAGCATATTATGTAGTATATATACAAATCTACGTATCACATACAGGGTTCCACGAACTAATTTGGATATGTTTTTAATATTAATGGTAATTCCTGAAATTGGGTTTTTTAAACACGTTACGTGTTTACCAAAATGTTTATTTAGACATCATTTCTAACATCATTAAACGGCAAACATCATTAAAAGTTTTGTTAATGTATTCTGGATGTGTTGGAAATTGTTTCATAAGTATGCTTGTCACATGATTTTTTATTCTAGTTTATAATTATGTATTAGATAAAAATTGCCGTTATCGACATGGAAAAAATCACTTCCACTTTATTTGAAAAATCGATCTCTTATACCAGATTAAACCTCTTACATTAAGGATTTTTTTAAATATTTGTATCATCTTTTAATTTTCTAATTGAAAGTGTTATTGTTTTGCTTGAAAAGAATTTAAAGTACGGTAAAATTTCTGAATTAAAATATCTTTTTTAAAAGAGGATTTAGCATTCCATCTTTATACTAAAGCTAATTTTATCATATTCCAGTCAAAGCAATGATTGAAAAAGAATGAATAATTTTCAAAAATGCAGTTAATAAAATACTTTCTTGAATAGGATTAAAATAATTAATCCATGAAACACTTTTAAACTAAATGGATTAAAAGGGTGTTTTCTCTATTTTATTGCATGTTAAATTGCGTTAAAAAAATTCGTGATGTAAGGAATTAAAAAAAAATAAAAGTTATTTAAATTTAAATTAAAATAGGATAATTTTTAAACAGATAAATGACTAATGTATATTAAATGGGTTTAAACCATTCAGAATAATATCGATTTCAGAAAACGTTGGCATGGATTAAAAAGAGGGATTAGGGTGCAATTTAAGTTTTGTACTTCTGTAAGTTTAAAATCAAAAAATTCTTTATAGTTTGTTTAAAAATGTAGACTCAAATTTCTTAGATGGAATAATTTTAAAATTTTTAATCAACTTTTCAGAAAGAGAACAAATAATATTTTATTGATTATATAAGAAACATTTAGAATTCTAAACATTATAAATAATTCTCACTTTCATTTTGTTCCAGAGTATCAAATGTGTATCTGTTAACCCGTCAGCACACGTGCCCCTTTCCACTACGTTAATACACGCGCGGGATAAATTTTACCCCGATGGGTTTTCTTTTGTCAATTTCCCCCCGGTTTGATTATAAACAAAAATTTATATTTTGAAATAAACTGTAAATCAATAAAGGAAATAATTTAAAATAAAATAAAAAGTTCTTTTATGTTTAAAGCAAAAAATAAATAAAAATAAATAAAAATAAAAAATAAAATAAAATCTCGCACTAAATTTTTTTTTTTTTTTTTTTTGCATATCATTACATACAAAGTTTTTACAATCCAAATTCAGCCATGAAAATACAAAAAAGTATAAAACTGATATATAGAAACTGTATGTGCAAGAGTTGTTAGCGTTTAAAAGAAAAATTATATTATTATTTGCACACTATATTTTTTACATAAACATTTGCATTAACATCTTCCTATCATACGTTATAACACGCGTAGGGTAACTTTCCTCCCACGTGACATGTTTATAACAAATTAAAGGAAAATACATAACCGGAGGTAAATTCTCTTTGGCCACATCTTGATATCATTCAGCTTGAAAGGTACTATAAAGCTCAGAAACATCACGAACTATTTTCGCACATTTTTAAGTAATAGTTGTAAGCGGGGGTAGATTTTATCCCAGCGCGTGTGCTGACGGGTTAAATTGAAATATACCAAATTGAAGTACAGTTCAAGAAGTTCTTCCACATCCAGTCTCCAAAATAAAACATTAGGGAACCACAACTGTTCCTTTCGTTCCCGCTGAGTAATTTAAATATTTTGAAAACAATATTATGAAAAGTTTTAAGATATGATATTGGTGAATAATACAAACGTTTATATGTCAAATAGCGATTTAGATTAGTAATAAGCGCACTGTTAAAAATTTGCAGCAAAATGTCCAGTCATTTGAACGTTTCTAATCATATTATTGCCTATATTATGGTCAGAATAGACTTAAGTTTCGGTTATCTAACCATTTTCTATATAAACGGTCAAATGACTGGACAGTTTGCTGCAAATTTTTAACAGCGCTGCAATAACATTTTGTTGGGATTTTGTCAGAATTAACACAAATATAGGTTGCACATTTTCATTAAAAAAATTATTTAATATCATGAAACTTAAAACAATATTTTAAAAATAGCATTATAAATTTATTTTTTTTTCAATCCTTTTTAAATATTGTATTAATAAAAGAAGTGTCAAATATAGTTGCACAGTATCCCGAACTGAAGGATATTTTGAATAGGATATTGCATATACTGTAGAATATTTTCACTGCGAAACAAAAAAAAAAAATAATAAATATTATGTATTAACAGATTCATGTTTCATCACACATGCATTTTTCTCGCAATTAAAATTAATTTTTGAAATATAGAAAAAACAAAACAGAGAGTCTCTTGTTTCAGAGACCGAAAACAATAGAAAATATATCATGGAATAAACATACCGTATATACTCGCGTATAGGTCGAGGAATTTCTGACAATTTTCGGTAAGGAAATTGGGGGGAGGGGGGTCGACTTTTACGCGAGTCAATTAAAACAAAAAAACCCTTCAAATATTGCCAACATTCTGGCTTTTTATGTGTAAGAATAATAAAATAATATTTAAAATATACAAATAATAATAATTTATCATTAAAAAATATTCATTGATTTGTTTTTGTTTACTTACCACTTTTTCGCATTGGCGAATTTCTCTTACCATATGGAGCGCGCGTTTTCTCCCATCTTTTCTTGATTTTATGCAAAATTGAAGTAAAAACTTAGGGGGTCGACTTATACGCGGGTTTTTGATTTTTTACAGAATTTGCATTTAAAAGTTAGGGGGTCGACTTATACGCGAGTCGACTTATACGCGAGTGATATACGGTAATAATTTTCGTACGTATTACAAAATCTTGAAAAATAACTAAATTATTTAACTTCTTGTTAAAATTGAGAACTCTATGTTTTATTAAAAATCAATTTAAACAAGCAATTTTGTCGCCATTGAAATTAATTTTTTTTTAAATATAGAAAACAAAACTGAGATTATCTTGTTTTAGAAAACTATATCGGAAAATAAACATAAAAAAAATTCGTACGTAGTACAAAAACTTAAAAGATAACTAAATTGTTTATTCTCTTGCTCAATTTGAGAAATCTATCTTTTATTAAAAAACGCTCTAATTTATGACTGTTATTAAAGAAGCATTTTATAGAAGCATACAGCATGTTTTGAAATAAAATATAAAAATTTGCTTACGACGAGAATGCAGTTTGGAGTAAATAGTTAAAAAATGTTTAAAAATACTCCATTTAATTTCTAAATGTCTGAAAACCTATATTTACTTTCATATAACAGCATATAAAAATAAAATTGTGTGTTTTCGTTTATAAATACATCAATTAGTACTAAAATTACAGCAATTTTTTTACGGATTTGTTTAAAGCGTTTTCGATGCTCACCCTAAATATTGAAATTTGTGACTATAACATTGGTAATTAATCTTTGTTTTAGAAAATGCTGTCCATACAGTATGCCCACTAAAGTCCCTTGCCACCCTCTTAACTTCGGAACGACTGCTGCTATATTCATAAAAGTGGTGTCTAGGTATAGTAAAGTAGCCATGCGCTACTGAATGAAACTGCCTACGGCGCCCCATGGTGGAGAACTGCGGACTTAGCATTCCTATCTCAAAAACGGAGAGAGATAGGTAAAAAAAGTGATTTACAAAGTTGTAGAGCGTAATCGATTTAGCACAAAAAGACACTTTGTGGATATTAATGCGAAGAATAGAACGGTTAAAACGCGGATTTGTTTTTTCGTGATTTCCTACACTGTGACGTGACGAAACGATCTTATAAAGAAAGAAACATCCAGTTATGAAACAGCAGGTGTATGCGACCCTTCCTCAAACATTGCAGGACCTTAAACGACGCATTACGGACGCTTCTGCCAACTTGTCACCGTCTATGTCATCATCTTGCTCCAATGTGTGCAACGTGAAATTCCAACAAGGATCAACATATGCATTGCAGCTGACGGTGAGAAGTTTGAACATCTAAAATAAAGTTACATTATTATAACTAGTTTTTTTTCTAAAATCGCTTTGCCACGTCACAGTGTAGGAAATCACGAAAAAACAAATGAACGTTTTAACCGTTCTATTCTTCGCATTAATGTCCACAAGGTGTCTTTTCGTACTAAATCGATGATGCTCTACAACTTTGTACATCCCTTTTTTTCTCTATCTCTTTCCGTTTTCGAGATAGGAATGCTAACTGTCCAGCATTCCACCAGGTGGCGCAGTAGGCGGTTTCATTGAGTAGCGCTTGAATACTTTACTATACCTAGACACTACTTTTATGAATATAGCAGCAGCCGTACCGAAGTTAAGAGGGTGGCAAGGGACTTTAGTGGGCATACTGTACATTTCAAAGTATGGAGAAGGAAAATTAGTTCATAAGCGACTTTTTAACCATTGGTTACAAATGAGATTTTTAAGATGCATAAAGTTAGTTAAATCTTCATTGTAATGAAATCACACTCTGGCTGATTTAAGCTGATTATAGAGAAATTAACAAAAAAAAATTAAAATCAAACACTGATTATTTTGTCTGTTTTTATTATTATTATTATTGAAATTTATTTTTCATATGTTCATTTTCAAAGCATGCAGTCTGCTTTATAACTCTTTGCAACCTTTGACTTTTATCCTTTATTTCATTCTTACACTAAAAATAGTTTTTAATATGTGTTTTTTCTTAAATTGTTGCATCAGGAAAGCAAAAAAAAAAAAAAACAAAAAAAAAAAACAAAAAAAAAAAACGGATTATTTAAACTATATATTTCGAATTTCTAAATTGGTTTATCTGCGAAAAATCATAATTTAATTAATATTAAAGTATTTATTGATAAAATGTACTAAACATAGTACATTAGTTTATTTATATCTATATTTTATTTTCTACTTTTACTGTTAAAAATATTTCATTGTTGCAATTTCACAACCAGTTAGCATATTTTAGTAAGCGTGGTTTGGAGCATAATCTCGTATAAAATTATAACCATAAACAATATCTGTTGATTTATCACTTGCCTCTGGCCTTAAAATGCCACAAAATGCTTTTGAATTAATTAATTAATTTATAATTAAGTTCTAAAAATATTAAAATATTGCACTGTCATCGGAAACACATCAGTGATTTTTTTTTTTAAGCATATGAAGAATCGGGCGAAAAATCGATAAAATATCAGTCTTTACTTACATGAATAAACTTTAGAAAACTGTAAACAAATAAAAATATATATATATATATAAACTCGCATATTAACTGATTTATATTTTTCCATAATTGACTCACATTGATGCAACTTTTTAAAGAAGAACTTCAAGAAAAAACTTTAGCTCCAGAACAATATAGAAAATTGTCTCAAGAATAAAGATATAAGAGCTATTATACGTTAAACAAAATCTCAAATGAAATTCACTATTTTGCGAACTGTAGAATAATTTTCTATTTGCGAAAAATTTTAACTTTCAACGTAGAAACAATGTACCGAACTCTGTTCTAGAAATTTCGTGAACGTGGTAGAAGTTTTTGTTTAAGATTTTAACAAAAACTTTTACAATACACGTAAATTACTTCACCATAAACGTACTTTTTGATCCTTCATTAAAATGTTAAACATATAAATTGATACTAATTATATTTTTAAATAATTTCATTTACACATGGCATCATTTATTAAATTTTATATCATAGTTTAATTTTATATCATTTGTTATCATTCATTAATTTTATGCACAAAAACGCAATGAGAAAAGAAGATTTTCCAAAAAAAAAAATATGATAGTCCTATTTCTTAAAATTATATCTGTTAAATTTTACATCACATGGCATCATTTATTAAATTTTACATCATTTATTAATTTTATATCATTTGTTATCATTCATTAATTTTATGCACAAAAACGCAACGAGAAAAGAAGATTTTCCAAAAAAAAAATAATATGATAGTCCTATTTCTTAAAATTATATCTGTTAAATTTTACATAACATTACATAACTTTCTGTTAGAAATTTTCTAAATATGGGTCAATTTATTTCGTTATAAGATATTCTGGAAATTTAAATGTACTTAAAACTCTTTACAAATAGTTTTTTGAGAATGAAAAAGAAATTGTCTAAAAGAAATAAAATACTTTTATTTTGTAAAATGCACTACCAGTTAAAATTAGAACATTTTCGTAAAATTGGAAGCTCAATTTCTGACCAGTATTAATTAAACTTCTTAAAAAATGGCTTAGAAAAATTTGTTTATCAAAAAATGTAAGAGATGTAAAGTTAGTTGTAATGTTAAGAATATGTTATGAATAAATAATGTTATGAATAAATAGTAATGTTCATAGAAGTAATGTTATGCAAGGTTTTTGTATTTTTTACTTCTACTTAGAAAATAACGCATAAAATAACTCTAAATAACCTGTAAAATGTGTATTAACTAACGTTTCACGCTTTTATAATAAACAAATCGTTCGCGTCGTTTTTACATTTGACTTACAACATTTGATAAAAGTTGGATGTGAGGTTGTATTTCTTCATCTTGCAATGAAATAGTCAATAAATCCGGTTCTTATTAAGAAAAATGTCCCTCTCATCATAAATTACATATTTTTCGAAAACACATTCCTCAAGGTGTCACGAAAAAAACATTTCATTTTGCGCTAAGTTTGAATGTAATTAGCGATTATTTACTTCTTAGGTGTTCACATAAGGTAAAGCTAGGAGAGTCTGCGCACAATTCAAAAGAATAACAATAACACATCTGAATGTTTATTTTTTGCTAAACTATCCATGGATAATTTTTGGTTCATTTGTTTTTTATGCATTTCCATTGCTATTTTGTTGTTATGTTGCAATTTAATAGAACAGTTGTAATAAAATCAAGAAAGTTATTTTGCGCAATCTGTTCTTACAGGGTTGGTCTGATTGCGCACATGGGTAGGAGAGATTGTTACTAATAATAACTACAATTAAACTGCTATCAATAATAATTACACTTAAATGACATTGTTGTAAGATTTTCGTGAACAAATATTATTGTATTAGGAGTGAATATTTCAATCTAATGATTAAAGAATCAGAAAAAGGAAATAAGTTTAAAAACGATTACAAAATTTTAATTAAAGGAAAAAAATTAAAGAATTCGAAAAAGCAAGTCCAGATAAGATAACAAAATAACATTAAGTTACTTGATAACACGTTTAACTTAATATTACTCCATTTTCATTTTTCATTTTTTATGCAAATTTACCAATAAGCTGCGTAATCTCTCCTAGCATAGAAGCTAATGGGAACAATGCGCCATCTCTCCTAAGTAGCTGATGCGCAAACTCTCCAATTTCGGTAGGAGAGATTGCGCGGCCTTTTATTTAAACAAGGGCGCAACTAAAACGAACCGTTGGTGTTCACATTGTTAGTCTAGATTAGTAGCTTATGAGAAATCGTTTAAGTTTAAAATATTTTGTACTACTGACATTGTTTAGAAATTCTAATGAATGGCTATGAAAATTCAAGCACTTACTTTGTGAAAACAAAACAAAATAGCAATGCTTTATATTAGACGCTCAAAACAATCAACGTGCACTTTCAAGTAGACACTCCACTACTGCTTTTGTACAAATACCTGGAGTCGCTGCGCGCTCACTCTACTCCTTCCCCCCGAACCTCTATGTGCGCAATCTCTCCTGGCTTTACCTTATGTTTATTGATATGTTGTGTCGATTATAACGTTTTACACCTTATGTGAAACATTTGTATAACTCTACTGATACTCCTTTTGTCCAAATCAATCAATCTATTAAAGGTCTAGTGAGCAAAATACGAACATATACTAAACATACACAAACGAGCTAAATATACACTAACATACTCTGTTGAGATTAAGAAGGTTTTCTTGCGTTTTTAACAATAAATGCTTATAAATATCAAACAAACTTACATTTCGTCGTTTGTTGATAAATTAAGTTTCTCATATCTTCATGAGATGTTATTTCATAAAGAAAAGTCATCTTGTTTACAACTCATTTAAGTTAACTGCAGTGAATTTTATGTGTCTAGAAACAATAATTTAGATTTAAGAATACGGAAACATGCAAAGAATCCAGTTAGCATGGTTAAACATTAGTCTGAGCCGTGTTACAGTTCCTATAATGCGATTGTTACAATCAACCCAATGAAAATGGAAATCATTTAAGAAATATAAATCAAAAAGTACTTGAAATTTCGTCCATTTTTTCTTTCAAAAGATAACACTTTTCTATTTTTTTTTACATAAAACTCGTAGACATTTTTCTCTATAAATATAATAAACATATTACTATCCGCAATTAAATACAATTTGTTCTGCGAGGTAATTCAAGAGACGTATGAAAATAACATTCAACACAAAGTGTATTTTAAAAAATGATATCAAGTACGTTACTTTCTTTAGTAAATCATACGAAAACAAACATTAGTTTTAAGCAGTTGTACTGGGAAGTCTAACAAAATAGTCCCTCTCAAAAATCTTATGCGCGTAAATGTTTTTAAGAAAATAGTTTTGAATTGGAATCATGTGAACTAATATATTCAATATTCAAATTGAATTATTAATCAAATGTTACTTGTTTGCGTTTATTGATTTTTCAGCTTTTCTTTTTGTCTTTTGTAATTTTACCCATGCTGCATACAGTCTTGCCAGTGGGCTACTTTTTTTAATTCTGATTGCTTAATTGGCACCACTTTTTTGAAATAGTATAATTCGACACATTTTCGCCGGTTATAACCTGTAATTAGATAAAGCGAATTTTACTTTCTCAAATAACTGGTGGCAGTCACGAAAACTGAATTAAAAAAAAGTAGCCTACTGGCAACACTGGCTGCATAATTTAACTTTATTGGTGAAATATTTTTTGTGTGATATTTTATAGTTTTTATTTTTTATTTTTTTCAAATTTTGTTAATTTTTTTATATACATTCTTAAAATATCATAAATAAAAGGACATTTATATTATTTGATAATTCAAAGTTCCTTGTAACAACGTATTTTAACTATAAATTACCCCGCAGACTAAATAAATATTCGTAGATTACAAAGTTAATTTTGAAAACCAAACAAAGCATATTTTAAGTCCGCAAAGAAAAATGGAACATTACATAAATTTACCAAGATAAAATAGAATAATTATACCATTGATAAACATTATCAAATATTTATTAACTCATAATTTATTAATAAATTTAGATTTATAAGTGCTTGTAATATTTGCATTTATTTCAAGTCATAGTTATATGATATTTTCTTCTTGTAGGTTTTAAAATATTCATACATACTTAAGCATACGGTGGTTTATACATTTCTTTAAGATAAATATTTACATTTAATAATTATGTCCCCAGACACATAAAAATTTCCTATTATTTAATGAAGTGTATGAAGTATAATTAATTAATTACAATAAATTCAAAGCTGTTATTCATTTGTGTATATTTTAAGAAAAATATTTTATAGATGTAGATAATTTAATTGTGTTTTTCTTTTTTATATTAAATGCAACAGACGCTATGAACTTTTGTCCGACATTAATTTAAAATACAAGTAAACACTTGATTATCAGTTAAAAAAATGTTTTATTGGTATGGTATTTTCGCAGCAGATTCCCCATTCATTCTTCTAACGAACAAAAACATAACATAATGAACATGAAAATACAATGTTTTTAGAAATACAAATTAGGCCATTAACGTCGAAAAAAGGTATTTGGTTTCAATTTTTTTTCTGAATAAGCAGGTACATGGTCAGGCCGCGCAACAATAATTGTATAGCTCATCTAAAGTCAAATTATTTTCTGCGACGTTCTGAGGTCCACGCATAACACTGAGAGTAAAGACGAGTAAAGAATGTTTTCTTATAGACTTCTTTAAAAAATATGGCTGAAAATTGTTTACACCTGCAGTGATAAAGTCTCCGTTATTCCTGATAATAATATTTTTCATAGAAAAAAAATCAAATTATCCTAAAGCAAACTGTTAGACTTCATAGACCGAAGTTTGACCATTTCCCAAAGTGGCAACCCTTTTCGCATTTTAGCCTAGAGTTCTGAAAAAAGTCTGCTGTACAGTATGCCATGAAATTAACAAATTCCATACAAATTAACCACCAAATTATCCAAGAGGATAAAAATAGTCCTTGCACTCTAAAAATGACATTTTCAAAACTGAGTAAAAAATACTCAAACTTGATTATGTCGCATAGTCAAAATGACTCCAAATCAAAATTACTCAAGTTTGAAACATGTATATATTCATTTTTAAAAACATGCATACACTAAAGAGTAACACATTATGTGATCATATTTGAGTATGTCCATGTTTCAAAAATGAGTATGAACTGACATCTATGTGCTCATTTTTGAGTATTTCCATGTTTCAAAAATGAGTTTGAACTGATTCTAATCATTTTTGAGTATGTCCATGTTTCAAAAATGAGTATGAACTGACCTTGAGTATGTCCATGTTTCAATATTCTGAGTATTTCTAAGTATTTCAGAATTGAAAGCATTGTTTCGTCCTATTTGAAACAAAAAGCTTCATAACAACATGAAAACATCGATTTACTCAGATTTGAAAATATAATTTTTCTGAGTGAAACTCTCTATACTAAGTCGAAATTTTTGTCTTTCTGCTAGCTGAATACATATTCGCATTTAAAGACAGGCTTATTGGCGAAGAACAGAATACTCGCCATACTAAAATTCTACCGAACTCTTAAATATCCAATACGAACACATAGTTTTCACATCATTCTTGGATTTGATGTTATCTGTTACCGTATAATACCAAACAGGAAGTCATTCGGTCAAGTTGTTTAACACTTATGAAGGTCAGAAGATTTGTGCCTTAATGTGAGATTAATTTGTAAGTATTACAAATAGATTGCAATGTGGATATTTTTTAAGCATAACTCAAGAACTACTTGACGGAAGGAGGTGTAATTTTGGATTAGCATATTTGCAGCTTCTTAAAATCAATATCTGTTAAAAAATCTATATAAGACCCGATTCAATATTTTTTAACAAAAAATATTAGTTTTTGAAGAGTATCTGAATATTAGCCTATAAATATTCGATTTCTAGAAGCTTTAGATATGTGATTCCAAGATTATTGCTCATTCCATCAACGCAGTTTTCGAGTTATGCTTAAAAGGATAATTGCATTACAATCTGTAATACAATGATTACAAATTGATTTAGCTGTAAGAATTCTAATCTTTAACCCTTTAACTGGTTTGTTAGTACACCATACGTTCCAGAAGAGTTTGATTGTTTTGCTATCCAAATTATTTGGCTAATACTAATTTTTAAACGCAATATTCGCTTTATTTCAAGACAAAAAAATTTCGATTAAACAAGGGAAATATTTTAGTTTGGGAAAAGTGGTATTTGGCCCATATTTTTAGTTTATTGTGTCAAAACAAAAGAACCTGTTAAGGTGTTAAACCTTCATCATTCCTAAACTATTGGTTGGAATAACTTCTCGTTTGGTATCAAGAGTTATTAAAAAATCAAATATTATGTCAAAATTAGGTGTTATTATTGGACATTTCAGAGTTTTAATTATAATTTGTTCAAATGATTCAGTTATCGAAACAAAACCTATGTCTGAAAACTAAGCATTTTGATAAACGATAAACAATAAGTATTTTTAAACAATTACGTACAGATTTTTATATATATCAATAATAATATATATCAATAACGAATAGCAATAATATTATTATTGCTATTGTTTAGGACTCCGTTAATTGTTCTGTGAGTAAAAAACTTTTTAAAAAATGCATTGATATGATTATTTCTGCTGTTATGTACGTTTACATTAATCTGGTTGGTATACCGAAGAAAATTAACATATTTGTGCATTAATTTATGTTTTATCCAGTTTTAAAGATCCAAAATTGAAAGGTCGAACATGTCAGTAATTGGGGCCCATTAAATAACACGTGTACTCACTTTAAAATCTTTTCTTGTGTTATGCATAAAATTTAATAACAGTGGCTTTGACATGCTACGTTCTATTCCAATTTTTTTAGTAACAACACATGTATTAAATAATACTTTCATACCATAACACAAAGTATACATATTAAATTAATTTGTATGCTGTTTAGTGTGGTATCTATTTTTCATACCATTATTACACAATAACAAGTATTTTACACGAATCCCTGACTTTATTGACTAAATATATATAGAGAGAAATTTATACTAATTCAAATTAAGTATTTTTCAATAAATTCAGATTTTTATGACATTACGCTTGAAATATCTCATATATAATAATTTTAAAGGTATGTGCAATTGAATTCAGCATTATATTGGGTTTTAAAAGGATTAATATTCACTTCTCTTATGGCACGTAATGTCATTAATAAGGGTTTCACATTGGTTGCAGACTTGGTTATTATTAACGCATAAATATACTACGGTTACATCCATATTTGTGATATTAATAATACTTTATTTACCGAATCTGGAAATGTTATTGCTATGAGTTTTGAAGTATTTTACAGGTATGTTGCTAGATAAAAATATAAAATAACTATCGAGATGCGATATCAAATACAGTTTCATTACGACACATATTTTGTGATCAAAAGGTGCAATTATTACAAAAATTACAACTAAATGAATATGAATTATGACAACCTATTTTTTTATTTGCTTTTTCGTTATTAAGTATTTGTAAGATTTTAATTTTTTTATGATATAAAATTAGAAAATGTAAAAGATAAAAGAAATTGCTTTCTTTTTCAATACGAATAGTTAATAAATATATAATTGTTATCATGATGCAAAAATCTGAAATATTATACTAATCCAACATAATAATCGTAAATAACATATATGTTTCTATATCACTGATCATTTTTCATCTCAGTTTGGAAAGGAGTCTGTAGATGACGAGATATTTGTATGAGAATTACTTGTTTATTATGTCATCTACAATATGACATTAATAATTTAAATTCTTTTTTACTATCTATATATTTTTTATGCATTAATTGTAATAAATGAGAAATAATATATTATTAAGTAACATATTGTATATAACGAATTTGACAAATTTAAATTAAGAAAAGGAATAAAAACAATTAAAATTGATAATTTTGTATACTTATTTAAGTTAAATACGTTTATGGAATATCAGATTTAATTGAACCTTTACTTACAATTGGAATAGTTATTAAAAAAATATATAAGTATGTTGCAAAATTCTAAAATATATTGTACTCATTCAACATGAAAATCTGTACTTTTTGAATTATTGAGCATTGTTTCTCTCCTTTTGAAACAGAGTATGTAGAAGATGGGGTTTTTGTACAACTGCAATATATATAAATGACAAGATAAAAAAAGCTATTTGCTCTCAGCTTGAAGCTTTCTAGCTAGTGTTAGGGACACAGAAAATATCACTTTGACATGTTTCGCACGGCTTGTTAAATCGTTTAAATTCAATGTAAGCAGGTTTCATCTGTTTCATAACTGTAAATTTTGTTATTTTCTCCAGAAAATTAGAAATAACTTTAATATAAAAATATTTTCTTAACATGTTCCTTTAGAACTATGGCGAATAGTATTTTTAAAGATAAACTAGTCGGATGTATCAATTCCACAACTCTCTTCTATCTCATACATGTAAATACTTCAAAATGAGTAATTTTGAAAATAAATTATTTTTTAGATCAAACAAAACCTTCAGGCTGATTTTATCCAAAATTTTATACAAACATCCTCCTAATACATTACATCAAAATATAACATTTCGTGGTAAAAAAAAGTCATAAATTGTTTATATAAACTCCGAGAAAAAAAATAGTGAAAATCGCTCAATAATCGTTATTAGACCGTCCCTTTCCGGAGAAATATCATCGTCTTCAATTTGGACTTGACAACCACAGCCAAAAGTATATATATGCAATTCGGTTCAATTCTATGTATGACTTCATATACTTTTTGACGCAGCAGTTAGGAAAATGGCAGAAAGTTCACTATCACAGCGCCACTTACCGGCGGAATACCGTCAAATTCAATTAGAACCTGCTGGCCACAGCTAAATACATGTATATGGAATTTGGTACAATTCTATACATAACGTCATACACATTACGATACGGATTACGATTCAGAGGCATTTGAACTCTCGCACACACAACGATACACTCACATTCAAACATTTTGTAAAAACATGTGTTTTTGGAATCTTTCACCCATAAAATGTGTAAATCTGTCAAAGGCCGAAAGTCAAAAATATTTCGATTACAATACTTTCTTCTGTTAAAGATAGAAAAAATAAAATATAAGGTAAAGCTAGGAGAGTCTGCGCAGAATTCAAAAGAATAACAATAAAAAAATCTAAATATTAATTTTTTGCAAAACTATCCATGAATAGTTTTTACTTCATTTGTTTTTTTATGCATTTCCATTGCTGTTTTGCTGTTATGTTGTAATTTAATAGAACAGTTGTAATAAAACCAAGAAAGTTATTTTGCGCAATCTGTCCTTACAGGGTTGGTGTGATTGCGCTCATGGGTAGGAGAGATTGTTACTAATAATAACTACAATTAAATTGTTAACAATATTAATTACACTTAAATGACATGGTTGTAAGGTTTTTGTGAACAAATATTATTGTATTAGGAGTGAATATTTGAACGTAATGATTAAAGAATCAGAAAAAGGAAATAAATTTAAAAACGATTAAAAAAATTTAATTTAATGGGAAAAAAAATTTAAGAATCAGAAAAAGCAAGTCCAGATAAGATTACAAAATAACATTAAGTTACTTGATAACACATTTAACTTAAAATTAGTCCATTTTAATTTTTCATTTTTTAATGCAAATTTACCAATAAGCTGCGTAATCTCTTCTAGCATGGAAACTAATGGGATAAATGCGCCATCTCTCCTAAGTAGCAGATGCGCAAACTATCCAATTTCGGTAGGAGAGATTGCGCGGCTTTGTATATAAATATGGCCGCTACTAAAACGAACCGTTGATGTTCATATTGTTAGTGTAGATTAGTAGCTAATGAGAAATCGTTTAAGTTTAAAATATTTTCTACTACTGACACTGTATAGAAATTCTGATGAATAGCTATGAAAATTCAAGCACTTACTTTAGGAAAACAAAATACCAATGCTTTATCTTAGAAGCTCAAAACAATCAAAGTGCAATTTCAAGTAGACACTACACTACTGCTGTTGTGCAACTACCTGGTGTCGCTGCGCGATCACTCCTTCCCCCCGAACCTCTATGTGCGCAATTTCTCCGACCGCGCCTTCTGTCTTGGCTTTACGATATATATATACGTACACAAATAAACAGAATGAAATTTTAGAATCCTTGTCTGTGTGATTTTATTTCAGGCATATTCTAAACAAAACACTATAAGGTTGGTGACCCAAAAGCTTTGAGGTTTTTTTCTAATAGTTTTCTGGTTGGGTGTGTTTGGCTGAATTTTTGTTTGTAAAATTCTATCTATATCTATAACACATATCAAGTATACTTTTCTTTGTAAAATAAAATCTAATTACTTTTGTAATACAATTTCAAAATTGTAGCTTGTGGACCACCTTTGGCCCACAGTGTTCCAAATGTGGCCAATGTATTGAAATCCATGTGAAAAAACCATACCCGGCAGACTATTCTGCTTATTATTATGCTCTGATGATCCTTTCTTTCTTTTGATATCTTTCGAGTTTTTCTTCTTAATCTTCTTATCTATGACACGAAAAGATCTTGCATCACTTTTTGTGCACGGTAGTTCAGGGATTTTCTTCTGGGAGTTACTGATTTCTTTTGAGTGATCTTTGGTGTTAATAATAAATGGTAATAATTTGTTTCAGATATTTATGTAGAAATTTTTAAAATTACCCTTATGACACTGATTTCCTTATTTGTTTTGTAAGGTGGCCACCTTGAGAACATGCAGATGGTAGCCATGCACACGACGTAAAAGTATTAATATGATACCTCTCTTAGAATTGAAGTAAATGTAAGAAATGAAATAAAGAAGGAAATAAGCTTTGAGAAAACTATCATACCTCAAATAACTTAAACACATGTAAATTAAAATATCTGCTTACCTGGATATTAGAACGACTACTCCTCACAACTGAAATCACTACATAAGATGTCGAGCGATCAAGGTGATCCCTTTAAATTTAGCCACGTGCACTGCATATACTATATTGATTATGCAATAGCACCATTTTGTGATTAAAAATTAAATTAACCCTTCTTTGCATGAGTTTTTCTTTTACAATTGTGTTTTTTTATACATATATTAAATATTAGACACCAGAAATTTTAAGATAGATTTTTAACTTTGTTCAGCAACATAGTTCACTGTTTGTTTTTTGTTTTCTCGAACATGTCCTGAACCCCATCTTTATTTTATCTTTTTCATCAGTAGTACTTTACTACAGTTATACCTTTTTTATTCTTATCTTTGACTCTCTCTTCTATTAACCATTTTTTTTTTCTTTTAATTGCACTTTTGCAAGCTTATCCATTCCCAACGGCTCACATTTAAAAGACATGCTACTCTCCATCGACCGGGCGTAAAGTTGATGCAACTAGGAAGCCCCTGAACCGGTCCCAACTGTTCCGGACTGTTCCGGAAAATTTACTGAATTAATATTTCTATATAAATATAGTGGTGGCGAAAAAGTTGATTTATTTATTAAAAGTTAAATAAAAAGTGATGGAAATTTACATCACTATGCAATTAAGGGTTAATAATACTTTTGTGGGGTTGGCTACCTTAGGGACACTGGCCACCATTGGTTCACCAACCTTATATTTATATTTGACTTCATTGGACTCTCTTAAGCTATAAGTTGCGGAAAAAAACATCAGGAATACTAAATATATAACGCAATGCATAGAAATTCTACACGAGATACATTTTAAAATATAGACAAAATGCGTTTTTCTAATTCTACATCTTTTTACTTTCTTCTATCTTTACAAGAAGAAAGTATTGGATTCATGAAAATTTTTGACTTCCGGTTTTCGACGGATTTATACGTTTTAGAAGGTCCTGAACACGAGTTGACTATTTTTAGTAAATTCTGTATGTGACTCTGTCTGCGACCTGTCTGTCTATCTGTCTGTCTGTCTGAATGTCTTTATGGGACAAAAATTTTGTGGGCGCTCTATCTCAAAAACTAATCCTCGGAATTTAATAAAACTTTATATTCAGTTAGTCTCTGATATAAAATGGTGCTTATTAGGTTGTGGTAAAAATCGCCTTGCAGGTGGCGCTGCTAAGCAGCATTTTTCGCAATTTCCGCAATAGCTCTATCTCAAGAACTAATGCTCGGAATTCAATAAAACTTTATATTCAGTTAGTCTTTGATATAAATAGTTGCCGATCACTTTTTGGTAAAAATCGCCTAGCAGGTGGCGCTGCTATGCAGCATTTTTTGCGAATTCCGCAATAGCTCTATCTTAAGAACTAATGCTCGGAAGTAAATAAAACTTTATAGTCAGTTAGTCTCTGATATAAATTGGTGCTGATTAGTTTTTGGTAAAAATCGTCCAGCAGGTGGCGCTGCTATGCAGCATTTTGCAGGATTTTCACGATTTTAGCGATAGTCATATCTCAAGAACAAATGCACGGAATTTAATAAAACTTGAGTTTCAGTTAGACATTGATATAAATATGTGCTGATTCTTTTAGTGTATGTGAAACCTAGTTTTGGGATTGACACATCCGACTAGTTTATTTTATTTTGGTTGCTATTTTTAGAATGGATTTCATAAAACTGTTTATAAATGAGAGCAATGTGTACAATCAAGGCAGATTTCGTAATTGATGTCCACTATTTGATGTCTTTTAACTATCTAATATTTTAATTATCTAATAAAATTACTACATTAAAGTTAATGCACCCTTCCCAACAATGTACAGAAGTCGGGATAAATACACTGCTGGCCCTCCATAATGCAACACCATGAAGGAACGCTAATAACAGAATGGTATTAATTGGACAAATACATTATAATGTGAACAACAAGTGATTACATTTTTAGAAAATTTGGAGGTATTGATCCTAAGAAAACACTACCCAAAACAGCCACCTCTGGCCGCAATAACAGCAATTATCTGCCTAGTCATGGAGTCTAACATAGATTGGAAGTCATGTACGGGAACATCAGTTCATGCAGCTTCAAAACTATGCCACAGTTCATCAACCGTAGTGACAAGCGAGTAATGGCGGACCAGTAGCTCAGAAGCCATTGGCAAGATATTTTTATTTGGTGAGAAACCAGGAGAACGTGCCGGCCAGGGTAACATTCGAACTTGATCTGTATCAAAAAAGGTCAGATAGTACGAGCAACATGCGAACGTGCATTGCCCTGCTAAAACGGAGAGTTGCGGAGGAATCGAAGATAAGGCAGAACCACGGGCCGTAACACATCAGAAATGTAACGGCTGCTGTTGAAATTGCCAGCAATGCAAAAAAGAGGTTACCGAGGCGTGTATCCAATGGCACTTCATACCGTCACTCCAGGTGATATGACAGTATGAAGATTCGAATGCAAGCTGGCAATGTACGATTTCCACGATGCCGCCAAACATGGATGCTGGCATCATGATGCTGTATACAGAGCCTGGATTCATCAAAGACGACGTGAGACGCCATTCCTGCGTCATATACAACATCATGATGCCAGTCATGCAAATTTTGTGACGGATTTGCACGTTTCAGACACTGGAAATTCCGAAAAACTTATCTTTAGAGGAAAAAAATTGCCGCCCGTCTGTCTGTGTGTCTGTGAACACTCATCCCCTAAACAAATTGATATAGAGACGTGAAATTTGGTATGTACATAGTATGTAATAATGCGAAGAAGTCTATTGAATTTCAATAACCTCGATTACCCGGAACTACTTTTTTCGCTCTCTCGAAACATTCTTTCTGATAAAAGGTATATACAAATTTTCGAAACTGTATATTTTAAGAAGGAAATATAAAAAACAATAAAATAACATAAATTTTGCACAAAGAATGAAGTAGATCGGATAATTAGTTGCCGAAATATTTGTAATTCTATTTACCACACTCTCCGATTTTTCATGACACTTGCAACGAAACTGTTTCATTTGAATTGCCCAATATTTGGCACGAGATTCTTTTCCGTTTGAAAAAGCAATAACGAAATATAATTTTTACGATTACAGTTGGCTACTTCAAGCACCTGCTTTTCTCTTTTTTTTTTTTTTACATATTTGGATCTCGTGATTTGTGTTATTTTCGTGAGGTTATTTTTTCAAAATTTGCAAGAATATTTTTTATTATTATATTTTTCTTGAAAATGACGCCGAAATGTAGCGTTGAAACGTATGTTGAATCATTAAAAAGGTTTTTATAAGCCTTTTGTTATTTCTTTTAATCACTTAAGCATTTGTCTATATTTTAATAATAATTAGTGATATTATTTTATGGTTATGTAAGTGTATTTAATTTTTCAATTTGTAAGTAGAAACATTATATGTTAATAATTAATTTCAATATTTAATTATTATTAATTTTAAATCCTTTGTATCTTAATTCAAATATTTAGAATTTTAATTTTTGTGATGTTGCATTTTTGGCACAGCTATTTAATAGTTGCTATGTCATTTCATGGTACATATATTTTTATGTTGCTTTAATTATTAATTTTTCCATCTTACATCTTATTTTTAACATAGAATTATTCATTAATACATCCATTACTTTAATGTAATTGGATATTCTATTTAGTATTTATTAATTAATTTCATTTATTTATTATTTAACTAATTGCTATCATATTTAGATAGTATACGGTTTAATTTTAAATATTAATTTTCATCCAATGCTATTATAATTCAGCGCATATTCACTTTTTACCCTAATAGATGGCAGCACCATGGTTTCTGTTGCTTTACAATAATATTCATATTATTCTAACATCTATTCTGGCAACATGGTAAATCCCTTTCTAAAACTAAATATGGCAACATGTAATGATTTTGTCAATTCATTCCCTCTGTTTGGTTGTGTTCATGTGTGGTTCATATTGTGCACATGTATCTTTTTTAATCCAAATGGATTATGTACTTTATGACTTTATTTCAAGTTTTATCTGTATATTATAGGTATGGTTTCTTTCCTTTTTAATATTGTCTTTATTTTTTATTTTTTCACAGGTTTGATTCATTGTTTATGAGTGGTAGTCCCAAAATCATATTCTTTAGCAATGTTATGGCTAATATGATGATGAAACCACTCATTTTATTTGTGGTATTTAGGCATTTGGGACTTGATAATTCTGTCTAAATTCCAAGAATTTCATTTCATTCATTAAATTTTTAATTTAATTTCTTCTTCTTTTAAATAAGTTTTTGGTATCTATATTCAGTGTGTTGGGGAATACTTTCATTGTCAACTAATTATTACATACTTAATCATTTTTTCATAGTTTAAGTTGGTGTTATGGTATATATGTATGTTATATATATATATATATATATATATATATATATATAGCAAACACAAACAGACAATGAAACAAATCACAATAACATGACACTGTGCACTTATTTTAAGGTAAAAGATCTTCATCATGATCACCACCACCAGGTATTAGGCATGTGAGGCGCGTCAATACGCATGTTACAGCTGAGTGTAACATGTCGACATCGATGCCACCGGCGGTCCATCGAATGGCATCTTTCAGTTCCACCAAAGTGGTTGGGGAGTCCCGGTATACACAAGACTTTAAGTATCCCCACAGCCAAAAATCTGCCGGGGCAAGTCGTGCGGGCCACTCAAACTTACAACCTCGACGTCGCCCAGATACGACTGTTTTGCGTATTGACGTCACTATGCAGTGAAAAGTGTGCTTCATCCGTCCACAGGACGTTCAGCAACCATTTTGGGTCCCGCACCATTTGTGCCAGCTCCCATGTAGGAAATTTTAGTCTTTTATCTGTATCTGCCGGTAATAACTGGTGAAGTGCCTGTATCTTGTACGGATACAGATCCAAGATTCCATGCAGAATACGTCGAATCGGCGATTCCGGAATCCCCGTTATTCTTCCAGCTTCACGAGCATTGCTACTCCCCGTTGATGTCTCGGCTGCCTATTCTTCGATTACACTTTTTACAACATGGGCACGATCCGCGAGGGAGGATTGTCTTCCACTACGTGGACGATCCTCCAAACTCCCCGTTACCTCAAAACTTCGTACTAAATTTAGTATCCCATTCAATGAAATAGGACTTTTTTGCGCCTTAAATTCTTTCTCTGTGCGAAACATTCTCAATGCAATAGTTGTGGATTCACCATTCTTGTAGAAAAGTTTAACCACCAGCGCTCTATCTGGCAACGATAGCATGCTGCCGAGATCGAATGACGAATCCATTTCCAGCCAGGTGTTTTATTGCGACCCTGATTTGCATAAACCACCTCAGTATGACGTGTGAGCACACTCTATCGGTTACTTTTGGAATTATTTTTTATTATACATGGGAAAAAATCCAAAATCCTTCTGATCATTTTCGCGTAAACAGAATTTTTTCCGAGCATTACTTCTTTTATTATGATTTTTTAAAGTTTGCACGAATTTATGACGCACCCGGTGTATATATATATATGTATGTATCTATATATTTAAAACACCGTACATTATTTTTTTTAATTTTAACTTACATTTTCGAAAGAGTTAGATGTGTACTCTTGAGTATATACTAAATTTAATTTAATTTTATAATACACACTTTTAAAAATTTCGTGAATTGAATGATTTTTTATGTTGATTGTATTTCATTAAAGCAGAAAAATTCTGATTTTCCCATTTTCGCCGAAAATACAGAAAAATCTTCATTCAAAAGTAAAAATTAGCAAAAATACTCGTGATATCTCAGGGATGTTCTGTCAACTGTACTACCTAATGCTTTTTCGTATAAGAAGCAGGATTTTTACGCATGTATTTTTCCACTAAAAACTAGAAAAAATCGCGAATATAAACTCGAAATTTTTCTCCCATATCCAGTGAAAAAACTGTTTTTTTTTTTTTTTTCTGAAGAAGAAGAAGAAGAAGAAGGAGAAGAAGAAACTCGATCAAACACACGGATGTTTCAGAAACTGGCTGCCTGTACTATTTAGTTTTTTTACAAAATTTGTTAAAAGTGTATAAGCTATTTCAAAGTATAATATTATAAGGAATAGCTTCATATGTTTGTCTTTTTGAAATATCAGCAAGCAGTTATTTTAATTTCTTACACTACATATTTACATAGTTTAGCTAAAAAACTATTTGAATACGTAGTCTAACCATATTATTTTACATAAAATAGTTTTATTGTTATTATTTTTTTACAGATAACTTCTTGTGTGATATGCACATAGCAAATGAAATAAATTTTCTTTTCTCGTATCAATTCATTATTTTTCAACAGATCTTCACACATTTTTAAATAGTTACCTATTCGCCAAAAATTGGTGCTTTTTCTGCTGATTCATTATTCTTATAGTTCTAGCATAGAAAGTGCTTAACAAATCATTTTCATTTTATGTGATAAAATATGAAATATTTTATCACAGATCAGTATTTTACGTGATCTGAATGTGTCCATTTGTCCTTTCATCTATTACCTAAAAATGATGTTGAAAGTGTATAAGCTATTTTAAAGTATAACATTATAAAGAATAGCTGCATATGTAGGTCTTTTTGAAATATCAGCAAATAGTTATTTTAATTTCTCACACCGCATATTTACATAGTTTTGCTAAACAACTATTTTAATATCTGATCCGATGATATTATTTTACAGAAAATAGTTATTGTTATTTTTTTTACAGATAACTTCTTGTGTAATATGCACATAACAATTGAAATTAATTTTCTTTTCCCGTATCAATTCATTATTTTTCAACAGATCTTCACACATTTTTAAATCGTTACCTATTCGTCAAAAATTGGTGCTTTTTCTGCTGAATCATTATTCTTTTAGTTCTAGCATAGAAAGCGCTTAACAAATCATTTTCATTTTATGTGATAAAACATGAAATAATTTGTAACAGATCAGTATTTTACGTGATCTGAAAGTGTCCATTTGTCCTTTCATCTATCAACTAAAAATGTTGTTGAAATTGTATAAGCTATTTCAAAGTATAATATTATAAAGAATAGCTGCACATGTTTGTCTTTTTGAAATATCAGCAAGTAGTTATTTTAATTTCTTACTCTACATATTTCCATAGTTTAGCTAAAAAACTATTTGAATACGTGATCTAACCATTTTATTTTATATAAAATAGTTTTATTGTTATCATTTTTTTACAGATAACTTCTTGTGTGACATGCACATAACAATTTAACTAAATTTTCTTTTCTCGTATCAATTCATTATTTTTCAATAGACGCATTTGACACATTTTTAAATCGTACTCTATTCGTCAAAAATTGTTGCTGTTTCTGCTGAGTCATTATTCTTATAGTTCTAGCATAGAAAGTGCTTAATAAATCATTTTCATTTTATGTGATAAAATATGAAATATTTTATCACAGATCAGTATTTTACGTGATCTGAATGTGTCCATTTGTCCTTTCATCTATTACCTAAAAATGTTGTTGAAAGTGTATAAGCTATTTTAAAGTATAACATTATAAAGAATAGCTGCATATCTAGGTCTTTTTGAAATATCAGCAAATAGTTATTTTAATTTCTCACACCGCATATTTACATAGTTTTGCTAAACAACTATTTTAATATCTGATCCGATGATATTATTTTACAGAAAATAGTTATTGTTATTTTTTTTACAGATAACTTCTTGTGTAATATGCATATAACAATTGAAATTAATTTTTTTTCCCGTATCAATTCATTATTTTTCAACAGATCTTCACACATTTTTAAATCGTTTCCTATTCGTTAAAAATTGGTGCTTTTTCTGCTGAATCATTATTCTTATAGTTCTAGCATAGAAAGTGCTTAACAAATCATTTTCATTTTATGTGATAAAACATGAAATATTTTGTAACAGATCAGTATTTTACGTGATCTGAAAGTGTCCGTTTGCCCTTTCATCTATTACCTAAAATGTTGTTGAAAGTATATAAACTATTTCAAAGTATAATATTATAAGGAATAACTGCATATGTTTGTTTTTTTGAAATATCAGCAGGTAGTTATTTTAATTTCTTACACTACATATTTACATAGTTTAGCTAAAAAACTATTTGAATACGTGATCTAACCATATTATTTTACATAAAATATTTTTATTGTTATCATTTTTTACAGATAACTTCTTGTGTGATATGCACATAACAATTGAAATAAATTTTCTTTTTTCGTAACAATTCATTATTTTTTAATAGACGGATTTGACACATTTTTAAATCGTTCCATATTCGCCAAAAATTGGTGCTGTTTCTGCTGAGTCATTATTCTTATAGTTCTAGTACAGAAAGTGCTTAACAAATCATTTTCATTTTATGTGATAAAACATGAAATATTTTTATCACAGATCAGTATTTTACGGTATCTGAAAGAGTGCATTCATTTTTCCTTTCATCTATTAACTAAAATGGCTCTGTGTAATATTTAGGAAATTAAGAATTAAAAGAAAAAAACTATAGAAAATAAAAAGGAAATGAGATATGATAAAAAATTTAATTCTTTATTATTCTTTGGAAAACAGTATAAGGTTCATAATTAAGTATCATTATTCTGTGTAAGTCAGAGCACATATTGCATGTATTTAAGTGAACATTAAAAAAAGTAACAAATACTAAAATTTAAAAGAAACTTTTTTTTATTTATAAAACATGTGTTAATCTGTCTTAAAGTATATTGTTTTATTTAATAAATATTTGTGCAATATTTATTCGATTTAATTATTTATACTCCATTTTCAAATTAACAGAAATGCGTGAAGTTAAAAATATACATTATTGTACAGAGAAATAGTAATAAATGCAAATATATTACCAAGAGAATAAGCTATACCTAAAATAAAATCCGCACTGATCTCTTGTAATGAAACTGATAACTTATTTCCATCACTACAATCAATATATATATACATATATATAATGATCTCATGAGGTTTCACACCTTTATTACTTTTTCATTCATTATTTTACTGCCTGATTTAACAGTCTCGATATGTTATGAATAATCAGTAAAAACATCAATTCATGTCACTTTAGTCAAAATATGGACCACATTGTACAAGAACAAATTGTCTTGTACCATTAGACGCCATAAAATTCCAAAAAGAATATCTAGTTATATGAAAAGTTATGTGCCATCTTTATTGAAATTAAAGAAATTCACCCGAGCAACCCATTTAACACGTTATCTTCAGGGAAACACAAAAAATTGCATTCTGGTCAGATGTATTGAAGACAGTTCACGTAAATTTTCACAGTAACAATTATTTTGCACATTCTGAAAGCCTTCTCTTGATGATCATGAGAGATGTGCAATCACACATTTGAGAACTTGGCCTAGGAAAAAAGAAAGAAGAGAAAAGGAAAAAAAAGAAAGAAAAAAAACTCATTTCTCCGATCTGCCCATTGAACACTTTATCTTCATGGAAACACAAAAAAGTGCATTCTGGTGAGAAGTATTGAAGACAATAGTTAACGTAATTTTTCACAGATACAATTATTTTCCACATTCTGAAACTCTTCTCTTGATGATCCTGAAAGATGTACAAACTCACATTCGAGAAATAGGCCTAGGAAGAAAGAAGAAAGAGAAAAAGCAAAAGAAAGAAAAAAAACCTTTTCCCCCGAGCCCCCTACAGAACACGTTATCTTCCTGGATACACAAAATGTTCATTCTGATCAGAAGTATTGAATACAATAGTTCACGTAATATTTCAGAGGGACAATTATTTTGCACATTCTGAAAACCTTCTCTTGATGATCTTGAAAGTTGTATAAACACACATTGGAAAACTAGTCCTATGAAGAAAGAAGAAAGAGAAAAAAACAAAAGAAAAACTGTAAAAAACTCATTTGAAATAGAAAATGTACCATTTTAAGGTTCTGCATATTAAATTTAAAATTCAAGAAACATTTCCATATGGTTATCTGGGAGAAAAAACATATTATTGTTAGAAACAGCATATTATTTTAACTTCAGGAACTAAAAAACACAGGATGAGTCATAAATAAGTATACAACTTCCAAATGCTGTAAAAGAGGAACAGTTTAATGCACGTTCCCCAAATGAAAGACATAAGGTGGTGTACTCATAATTTTTTTTCAAAGTGACATAGGCGATAGCTATTGTGTCACTCGAATATCAGTAGAAATAGCTGCATCTGCAGTGGAGAATGCGTTTCGTGTTCTTAAATTGAGCAAAACGGAATCTGTCACCATTGTGCAACGGCCTTTTTGAACTCGATTTGGAAAAGAACGTCTAATTAGAAAATCCTTTTATGATTGGTTTAAAAAATCTAAGTGTGCATCCTTAGTCACATGACACACACCAAATCGGAAATCGATTTCAGTCCACTTTGTACAAACAGCCCGTAGTTAAAAAAAATATATATACTAATCATAAATGGATTTTCCGGTTAGAGGTTCTTTTCCAAATCTTGTTCGAAAATGATGTTTCACAATGGTGGCAGATTCCGTTTTGCTCTATTCAAGAACACAAAATACCTTCTACACTGCAGACGCAGCCATTTCTACTGATATTCGCTTGGCACGCTAGCTATCGCCTATATCACTTTGCACATCAACGGGGAAAAAACTTCTTGATTATACCTACCTTAAGAATTGAATTTGGGAAACGTGCTTTAAACGGTTCCTATTTTACGGCATCTGGTAGTTTTATAATTACTTATGGATCACCCTGTATAGAGATTTATAAAAAGCTACATTTAGTATCGAAATTCAATTGTTTGTAAACTTACTTGCAGTTTTCATGTAGAGATGCAATTGAGCATAATTGGCAACATGTAATGCCGATCACAAGATCGTTATAATAAATACTAAATTAAATTACAATTAAATAATGTACTCGAAAAAAACTTAGGACGTTCTACAACGAGATCAAATTCTTTAGACCTCATGTGGAACATGAAGGTGGTACACTGAAGCATATTTTGAAAAAAAATTGTTTTTATGTATAATTTTTACTAATAAAAATCATTTATTGAGCCATGAAAAATACATATCGTTATATAAATGTTTCATGTTTTCAATATTTTATATTAAAATTATTTGTTGTACCTGATTGAAGAATCTAAAGATGTCAAACGTTTGACTTCTAATTTTTTTTACTGTGTTTTTGTCCCGAAATTGGGCCAAATTGGCACCGTTTATTTGGTCAAGAAAGGATACATTTGGATAGAATAAATTGCGTGTTTCACCTTAGATTACAGAATCTTGTCTTACGGTTTTGTTAATAATGATTTTTTTATCAAATTTAAAAAAATAAGCATAAATAGTTTAATAGATGAAGTAATTCATTACAAAATGCAATATAATTTTATTTGAAGTGCTTTGTCAGAAAAGCAAATGATTGTATTTTGAATTTTTATTACATTCGTCATAGTAAGTAATAAATGATCTGTTTTTAAAATTATTGAAATGATTTATAAAAAATATTTTAGTTTATTTCAATTGTATATGAATTCTTTAAAAAGATTAGAAAAAATAAGATATTTACTGAAGTGGGAAATTTATTATGACTATTTTTTTTTTCAAATAAATTCCACTTAAATATATTTACAATGACGGGAAATAATTTTTTCTTCTTCAGATACATAAAGATTCAGCAATATATCTAAGAAAATAAAGGTAGAAGAGAAATTATATCTAGGACAGAAACTTGGAAAGAAACCAAAAAGTTTGTTTTAAGGTTTTAAATTCATTCAAAAGTTTGACTTTGCCCATCTATTTCATTGTAGCATGAAAGAAGGTGACCCTTTTTAATGTCCGAAATATGTGTCATATATCATCATTATTTGTTCTTTGTAAGAGAAAAGTGAAAGGACATACATTTTGTAAAATAATGTATGGTATTGTAAATTTTAATATTTGGAAAGTAATGTCAATTAATTTATTTTGCATTTGATTTCTAGATAGTACAATATAAATGAAAACATAGTTTGAATTTATTACCCCATACAGTTTGAAGATGATAATATATTTATTGCATGCAAATATATTGTATTAATTTTAGAATACTTCACCACATTCTTATTTTTTTTTAAAGTGAAGAGTTTCACTTTAATTTCAATTAATTTATTTTTTATTTGTTTTCTAAATAGTACAATGTAAATGAAAACATGGTTTGAATTTATTACCCCATACAGTTTGAAGATGATAATTATCTATTGCATGCAAATGCATTGTATTAATTTTAGAATATTTCGCCACATTATTAGTTTAAATAAAGTGAAAAGTAAAAAAGCATTTGTTTTTTGTAAGAGAAAAATGAAAGGGCATACATTTTGAAAAATAATGCTTGGTATTATAAATTTTAATATTTGGAAAATAATGTCAATTAATTTATTTTGCATTTTTTTTTAAATAGTACAATATAAATGAAAAATATGGTTTTAATTTATTACCCCACACAGTTTAAAGATGATAATTTATCTATTGAAAGCAAATATATTGTATTAATTTTAGAATACGTCTCTACATTATTAGTTTAAAAAAGTTTAATATCGGTAAAATAGTTAATACTTAAAGTCTAATTGTAATAGTATATCAAATTTGCAGTTTTTGTTATTACTAAATACGAAAAATAGTTAATACTTAAAGTCTAATTGTATGAGCGTATATTCTTCTTCAGAATACAATCTATTTAAAGGAGATATTTTGTTACCCTCCGTATGAATTGGAAAAATTCTGGGATTAGGTATTTTTGTTTTTCTTCGTAGAAAAATACATAAAGCCTCTGAAGAATGTAAAACCTCAATGTAATGCATATTATTGTACCTATCTAATGTTTATTTCTATTCTGATCTCTAGAAATGTTTCTGTTTTTTCATAATATTAAGATGCAATTAAATATAGTTTATATTATTTAGCTATAGTGTATATTATTTTATGTAAAAATCCTACTGAATAAATTAACGTTTTTAACTAGTCACTATTGATCCACAGTACTTTATAATTTAAAATGCATTTTTGGTTTAGATAATCTACTAGAAAATTTGTGTATCAAAACTTTGAAATAAAAAGTGTGATAGTTAACCATTCATTTTATTTAAGAATATAATGTTGTTATAAAAATCCTCTTATACGTTAATATAAAAGAAAATTATGCTATAAATTTTATCATTTTCTAGATCTAAAGTATATTTATTTTACAACGGCTATAATTTCTATTAAAATCCCCTATTGCAGTTAAAATCTCGTTATTTGAAAATATCGAAAATAAACAGTAATACTTTATGACTATTAGTTTGAGCTGGTAGATAGTATTATTGTTAGGATTGTGATATATTAGAAGGACAAACCTTGTTAGACTTCGTAAAAATCGGAAGAATTCTTGACTCAGACATTTTTCTGTCACTTCGTAGGGATTTTTTACCTTTATTAGAATCATAAAAATATATTTCTAAACTTCATTATAATGTTTATTATAGTAACTATGAAATGTTCATGTTTGTTATTATCCTAGAAAAAGCATATCGGTTTTCATAACAATAAATAAACTTTGATAAATTTCATATTTTGTATTATTTCGAAATATAAAGTGTATGAGAAATAAATTAATACAAATTAACAGTTCTTCATTGTACATACATAATTGTGTTTGATTTCAATAATTTTAATCATGTAAATATTGAAGTAGAACAATCCTATGTAAAAAAAATAATAATAAATAAATAAAAGAAAATCAAAGAAAAAATAAAAATAATAATAAAGAAGGCATGTTTGTTTTAGAAATGTAAAATGTAAAATGAAACTTTTTTGTACATTTATAATGGTGAATAAGTAAATTTAGATTATGTTTATAAGTTATTAAAACTTTTTTTACATATAAAAAAATATATATAATTTATGAAGTACAACAAATCACAGTATACAAGAGTACTTTAATGTAGCTACGTATGTTTTTTATTTACAATTCATACCTGTTGGGTACGTCAAAATGAAACTGAATAAATTAATTTGTGTTGATCTAGCATATCATGAATTTATACAAAATACACAATACTTTCGGATAGTTATGACACAAAGTCGTACGTTAAACTGTTTATTCATTCATACTTTGTGACAACCTATTCGAGGCTGTAAGCTTGAAAATAAAACATGACATGTATTTTAGAAAACACAACAAATTAATTTTCAGTAACAAGCAGGGACTAGATAGTGGACTGGATAAACTTAATTTAGACAATTCAAAATGAAGTTTTTTAAGGAAAACTAAGAAGTGGAAAGTCTTTTCGCAAACTTGTTAAATTATAAAGTAAACTTAACTCAATGCCCTATATCCTCACAGTTTCTTTTACTAGAACCTAAAAAATTCCCTTAGAAAATATTGTATTTTTTTGGTGTTCCAGGTTTTTTTGTATGCATTATTTAATTCTAGATCTCTAAATATAATACTGCGTATCCTGGTACTTCTTTATTCTAAAATATAAACATATTTGTCTTACCAAATAGGTAAAACTCACAGCCGCTTACTATATCAGAAACAGAAAAGTCGGAATCTCCTTTCAAATCAATCTTCACGTGTCGTAGATAACACGAGGGTACACCTTACTGCGATATAAAGTGCAAAAAATCATAGTATACAAAAGTACTTTAATTTTTTTTTTACCACTCATTCCTGTTGTGTTTGTCAAAATGAAACTGATAAAATTGATTCATGTTCATCTACCATACCATGGAATTATAAAAAATATATAATACTTCAGGGTAGTTATGAAACAAAGACGTATGTTAAACTGTTTATTCATGCATACATTGTGACAACCTATTCGAGGCTGTAAGCTTGAAAATAAAACATTACACATATTTTAGAAAGCACAACAAATTAATTTTGCAACAACAAGCAGGGACAAGATAGTGGACAGGATTGGCCTGATTTTTACCTTTATAGTTCAAGAAATGTATTTACTTGAAATATCACTCTGGATGAGTGCATGCATTTGTATACAGAGAGTGAATTATCTTGCTTCTGTAAAACAAATCTGGAATGTTAGATATACCTCTGCAACTTTCTGATAGCCTGTAAACAGACACTAGTTTTTATTTCGACCAGTTTCCAAAATTTGTTTTGTTTTATTTATATATATATATATATATATATACAATGACATTACAAACAGGGTGTTTCACTACCAGACAAACAAACTTGTAGGAGGTGTAAGGGGCCATAGAGACGACTTGGTACCACGTAGCATTGCAGGGTCGAAAATGTCGTAGTCGTGAGCTATGGTTCAAAGAAACAGAGAAAAGGAACATAAAAAGCAACACATTAATGGGACGGAAAATATTTTATTGAGAGATTGTACTACAGAAGGTGTTCGAAATTACGACCGAAAGTCGTCAGGGAGGTTTGACAGCGGCGCCGCGTGAATTCCCTTGTGTTCTGGAAGATTCCTTGCGTGTCGCGTATCCTCCCAGCAGTTACAGATATTCAAGCAGCCTTCCGTTCAGCGCATTCTGCCACAAAACTGCAAGCGCCGCTGATAAGCCTGCCTGATGACATCTGGTCGTAATATCGAACACCTTCTCGCATTGCTATGTCATTCCGAGTCGTCTTTCTTTCCTCTACACCTCCTTCAAGTTTGTCGATCTGGTAGTGAAACACCCTGTATATATATTCCAGAACATTTCAATTATTGTTTTGTTAATGCAAATAAAAACATAATACACGTGTTCTTTTATATAATTAATCATTATTTTCAGTATATCATACGTTACTGAATGAAAAAATCAATAAATATAACATGATGTTGCAAAAGATAAATGACAGTGTTGAATTTATATTTTCTTTTTTTTTTCTACACCATCAGTGACTTTTATATAATGTGCAGTGGCGGTCAAAAGTTTCCGGCCAGTTAGTTTCTTTGATTTGTTTGCCAGAATGTTTCAGCGAAGAAGAAGCATAATTGCTCCAAAAGTTAGGAATATGAAAATGACCCCTGACCACATGATCAGTTTGATTGGATACTGAAGACACTTGATGTAAAGGGGAGGAATTCGAAAGTAGCGTGTGCAAAAGTTTCCGGCCATTCATCATTCGTTAGTTTTTGGTGTCCGAAAAGTTTTTTTTAGCCATGTTTGTTAATTAATCAACGTGAATAACGTAGTTGAAATTCCAAAATGAAAAGTTCAACAATTAGTGTTCGTAAACGAGTGATTTGTTTGTCGGTAAACAGCCAAACCTCTTGTGATATTGCGGCAAAGTTATCGATCGGAAAATCTACTGTGAATGATATTATAACAAAATATATAAATATGTCCAGGACCTTCAGGATTTGCCACGGTCCGGCAGACCTCGGAAAATGACTATTCGTGTGGACAGAATAATCAGGAGAAAAGCAATTGATGACCCGCATAAAAATGCGGCTGCAATATCCCGCGATTTACGGAGTGAAAATCTTGCTGAAATAAATTGGTCTACCGTGCCAAGATGCTTAGGTGACGTAGAACTTTATGGAAGAATCAATGTTAAAAAACTCTTTATACGTAAGAAAAAATCAGCGGGCCCGACTGGCGTTTGCCAAGGAACACAAAGACTTGACATGTTAAAACTGGAAAAAAGTACTATTTTCCGATGATCTCATGCACTCTAAAAACGACTATTTCAAAATTGAGCAAAAATACTCAAATATGAGTACGTCGCATATGAGTACCAGTAATGGCTCCAAATCAAAATTACTCAAGTTTGAAACATAAATATATTCATTTGTGAAAACATGCACACACTCAAGAATAAAATATTATGTGCTCATATTTGAGTGTGTCCATGTTTCAAAAATGATTTTTATGTGCAAATTTGTGACTATTTCCATGTTTGAAAAATGAGTTTGAACTGATTCTAATCATTTTTGAGAGTGTCCATGTTTCAAAAATGAGTATGAACTGACCTCAATGTGCTCAGTTTTGAGTATGTATATGTTTCACTATTCTGAGTATTTCCTGTATTTCAAAATTGAAAACATTGGATCGTTATATTTGAAACAAAGAGTTTCATAACAAAATTAAAACATCGATTTACTCAGATTTGAAAGTGTCATTTTTCTCAGTGTGATTGTTCATTTTTCCGTCTTTGAGGTCCTTTTAACTGATCGTTACTAAAATATGCATAATTTGAAAAAAAAAGAATAAAAGTATGTACCAATTGATATTTAAAGAACATTCATACAAAACCTGTATAGATGTGCGCTTTATGATTTTCAAACACACATTTCGAAAGTTTCCAGTCCTTATATAATTTTTTGTCTGACAAATATATCTTCTTCCATTAACACCTACACGTCGAGGTTTTCCCACCAATAAATCTGTAAAATAGTTATATGGGTCGCAAGCAGGACTTTTATGAGCGTCATTTCCTTTGGAGTTGTTTAGTACGTTAATTCCAGTAGGAAAATTCTCATGTATCGAAACTTACCACATAAACAAATAAATTTGTATTTCAATGTATTACAAATGTAGCATGGGATTTTGTCTTTCTAGAAACAAAATGGAAAATTGTGTACACTGTTCTACAAAATAGCACAAAAATCAAAACCAATTAATAATCAACTAAATTGTAAAAAGTAACGTTTTAAAAATTAATAAATTATTTTTCAAAAGACTAGGCTAGATAAACTAAATTCCATGTTCGTTTTTCTTTCTATGCTTCTGGGAACCTCGTGAAAATTTCTATTTTGGCAAAAAAAAAAAGAATTGTCTTTTATTTTTTGTCAAATTCGAGTTACTATTAACAAAGTAAGGGTTTGAGTTCATTGTAATATTAAGATAGCTCCTAAGAAAAGGTTGAATAATTAAAGAAAAAATACAGTAATTCACAGTTCAGTGGTTACATTTTACTGTGATTATGTGTGACACAATCTTATGATATTCGCTTTTTTTTGTAACGTTACATTTTATTATTCTGGTAATATCCATAAGGTAATATTTTTCCTACATTCCGACAAAATGTTATAAGATTTACAATCCACAAAAATAATTTTAAATAATGATTTTTTTTTTATTTTTAAAGAAATCTACATTTAGATATTACATGTGTATTATGTTTTATACCGTAAAAGGAATTGTTCATAAAAAATCATGTAATTTTACTTTCGTTATGTCTGTATTTCTTCTGTTATTATTGAATAATCATAATTAACATAGAAAATTAATTGCAGCATATTTATCGAAAAAGAAAGATATTTTTCTCTTCTAATTTGACTAGACATGTACATAATGAATAAACTGATCACAGTGGTTGGTTTTGATTAACTTCACATTTAAATAAATAAACAGAGAATTTATCCGTAAATTGCGTGTTTTTTATATAATTAATTAACTTAAATGTATTCCCATGTGAAATACGTCAAATCACTATCTTATAATGATAATCATAATTAGAGAAATATGCGAAAACGTTAACTGATTTATTTTTAGTTGTAATTTACTCCATTATGTAATTATCAGATTCAAATTAATACATAAATTGATTTTTGTTTTGACTTAGAACTGAAGACATATTTTTATTGTGATTTCCCTCTATGGAAATTTAATGTGCGATTTATTATTTCTTATTCCAATTGTATAGTATATAATAGTATGGAAATAATCCATACTATTACACTTATTGCTGAAATTTACCTTATTTTATGCAATACAGTTTTTATCATGGGGCGGACACTTGAATATAAGATAACACTTTACGTAATTCAATGCGCATTTAAAATATCAGCGCAACACATATATCACAGTGTTGAACAATTGTAAGGAACATAATATGCGATGTTTTATTAACTGTTAAATTAACTTTATTAAAAATGTTCAATTTGATGATTTTTTTCTTAATTAAGATTCTTTATTAATGAAAAAACTTTTTGATGAAACACGAATATCGTAGTGTGGTTTTTTTTTTTTAATTATAGGCATATATATTTTTACAATTTTTACAAAACTAAAATTGGTTTATAAAACGTATAATACTGTTTAGACAAATAACTTTTATATTTTATGAACTTTGGAACTATATATATGAATTGTTCAACAACGCCTAAAATAGTTATTTTAAACACTTTTTATCAGTAACTGTGCTTTAAAAATATATTTATTATATTAGTTTTAAAAAAATAACATAATAATAATATTTTTATCGAGCACAGATAAACAAAATTTAAACTTAATTTACAAATGTGATAAAATTTATTCATAGTATTACCCAGTTATTAGATTACAGCGAAAAGATAACTTGATTTTTATACAAAAAATTTTTCGGAATTATTTGGAAACCTCATTATTGTAAACTGTCTTCTACGAATTATTTATTAAATTAAGTATGAAAAAATGCAATTTTATATAAATATACATTTTGGATAAGAAATTTGAAATATTAAATATTTGAAAGGGAGATTCTTAGCATTTGTTTTTAAACAGTACGTTAAAAAACATAATGAAAGGAAGAATAGCATCTATATGTTTCTAAAATATTGAAAACATATAAATGTCTCAATGAATGCATATACATGTTTATAGACAAACATAAAAATAAAAAGACAGATTATATTATACAGGGAAAAATGCGCTATATAAATATGAAACCTCTATTTTTCTATATTAGTAAAATAATGTTTTTGTGTGTGGGTTTGTGTATGTGTTTGTTTGTTTGATGGCGGTGGCTAGGGAAATATATCACACTTGGATGTCTGCAGTTTTGGTTCTGAATATACGAAGATAGTTCTAATTTTGTTTGTGCCTCAGATTTCGATTTATTTTTAATTTAATTTAATTTAATTTAATTTTTTTGGTATCAGAAATGTTGTTACTTTAAATTGAACGTATTTTCCAAATTTTTGGGGAGGCAATCGTGCGTAAATACCGGTTAGGCTCCCTTAAAAATACCGCAATGGAGGACATCCCCACCTTCTTGGCCTATATCCCTCGTGTAGGTAATCGGCCGTAAAAACCAACACCAAATTTTCAATGTTTGACACAATTATAAAAGCAATCAAATTTCAAAAATTTTTTAGCGATAAAGTCAATTTGTCCTCTTTACAAGAAGGATTATTTCGGAATTCGTACAGAAATGTTTGGAATTTTTGTGATTTTTTTAAGAAAGTGTTCATTTTGCTGAAATTGCGAAATTTAAAAAATACTTTTTTTTATACTTTCTCCATCCAATCATATATTTATTGCAGTAGACATTTATAAATCGATAAAAAAATAAGAAAATTTGAAATAGTTTTTTAATTACCATTGATTTTTTTTCTCGGAAATGAAGTGAAAAAAAATAATTGTTCTAGCGTTGATTGCAGAAATAGCACTCTTTAGCTCCCAAAACCATTACTATGACGTCGCAAATTAAGATTTTTTCAAGCGCGTTGAAAGATGTTAGTTGGGGATTTATGATTAATTCTAATGTAGTAATTTTCATACTGGGAATCCTACAATGTCCCCTTCTCTGGGAAAAAAATCAATAATCAACATTGATTTTAAGTATATTTATGTTTATCGTCACGGGTCCGGGTAACGCTGGACGGGTTAGCTGGTATAACATAATCAATATTTAAGCATTTTACTGATGATTTTTAGTAAAATCTGTATTAGAAGTAACATTTCATAATTTTTTAATCATATAACTATAGTTTTGACTATATGAAAGCTCTCTAAGATAAATAAAAAAAAAATCGAATTTCCTAATGAAAAGTTTTTTTACCCCTTTATGTATCAAATATGATATTAATTACCATGAAAAGAGACACAACGTCATATAATTGTTTCCACACTAATGAATAAACTTAAACGCTTATTTAGGTCTCTAGACAGTAAATAATAAACTCCTAACTGCAACACTTAAACTAGGTAATTATTGTTTAAGCATACTTGTTTCCAGCTTCAGTAGAATACATTAAGTTTGCGCTTTGAGAGTACATAATGTAATTAAGCGTGTAATCCACACATATTTCGTGAGATTTTTAAAGATTTTTCTTAAGTACAATTAATCAGTAAAAAGAGAATAAAATGTATATTATAATTAAAAATCTTTTTGGATGATGTTACAGTTATCTGATTGTCAGATTATAAAATGCATTTTTATTTACACGTATATTAGCAAATCAGAAATAATGAAATTTCTTACCACATATATCAAATAATTGCTGCGTTCACTTTTAGAAATAGCTAACATTTACAAAAACATAAACATTATAACAAATCGAAAAGTTAAAATGTTTTTTTAGATGCATCCGTTGCTTAATCTGACAAAAGTGAAATACAATTATTTTCATATGGTGACATTTTTACTTACAATGTAAAATAAACATTTCTAATAAATTAAAAATTATTAATACATTCTAAATTTGCACATTAATATTTTATTAAGATGTTTTAAGATCAAAGTTAATAGATCAAGACAAGTAGATAAACAATTAAGGAAAACTAAGCAGCAATGCGTGATTTAAGACTGCATTATACTCATAAATAATTTCATTAGACGTATCAAATAATTGAATAATAGATGATTATAATTAAATAGTAAATGACTAGATGATTTTTAGTTTAATTTTGTAATATTAAATTAAATTATTGATATAATTCATCATATGTCTCTAAATTTAAAATTAAATTGTAATATGCCGGATGAACCAAAAGTTCGTTAAAACTTTAAAAATTCATGAAAAATGAAGAAATTATTATAAAGAAGTGCGGTTTGTATGACATTGCTCTGAAAGTAGTCGGATTTTGTTTTAGCATTAAAAAAATAGTTAAAATGTCACTGGTAGAGGGCGCTGACGACCTGAAACTCAATGAACAGGGCACCAGTACTCTCCATCCATTTATTCTTGCAACAACAATTGTTCAACATGACCTCCAGTACATTGTACAACACAACAATCGTCTCACCACCCCCATTACAGCTGAATGTCACATGTCGGAATGAATTGCAGAAACTCTCCGTTTAAATAGAACAACTTCAACAACAACACTCGATCGGGTAATGATAACATTCTGAAAGCGAATGAGAAATCCTTGTGTATCCCGGTCTTTTATTGCAGGATTAATTTGCATAATTCTGCAGAATCTCACACATGTTAGCGCCATCTACAGGTGACTTTTTTAACAAAAATTGTTTTGTTTCTAAACAAAATCCGACGACCGTCTGAGACCTTTCTTGCAAACCGCCCATTTTTACCGTAATTTATTCTTTTTTTATGATTTTTTAAAGTTTTGACGAACTTTTGGTTAACCCGGTATTTCTTTATACGTTTTGTAACATGAAAAGAGAGGAAAATCAAAAATGTTTGTCAGGAGTTTTGCCAGTCCGTACCATTTTTTAATTGCGATTTCTTGATTTTTAACACTTTAAAAAAAAATAATATTCGCCTATTTCATGATAGATTAAATAAGTAGAATTATACTATTGCAAAATATTTTAGCAATGAAGCAGTCTGAATTTAAAAACAAATATATCGGACAAGCAGCATTGTTCGTGTGTTATTTTTTACCTTTTGCACTTCACCGACACCTATACGGTGACATACTAAGTTTAATCCCCAAATGCGACAATGTCACCGGAAGTTTGAAAGAAAATTTTCGGTTTATTATGCACACGAACAAATGCATTCACTTATTTTCAAATAAATTGGATCGAAAATCCCGGTGCCATTGTGACATTTGGGGATTAAACTTAGTATGTCACCGTATAGGTATGTGTCAGTGAAGTGCAAAAGTTTAAATGTAAATGTAAAATTTAAAGGTACAATGTTTGTTTCTGTAATCACTTCCATTAATACTTAAAATTGGAATAAACCGTAAATTTGTATCGAGTTCAAAAACAATTAAACCATATTCTTCAAGCTTATATATTCTAAACTTTTACTTTTTATTTTAAAAAAATCTCTTTGTATATAGGAGTTAATTAAAATAATTTGTTGATAAAAAAAAAATATATATATAATATTTAAAAAGCAAATCTGCGTTCTAAATGATCCCAAGCTAATAAATATACTCAATTATATATGTCCATTTGAAAAACAACAAACTCTTAAATGCACAGCCAGAACTTACCGATTATTGTTTAAACATGCTTATTTTCAGAGCCAGCTGAATATATTAAGTTGCCGCTTTGAGAGAACTTAACTTAATTAAGCGTGTAATTCAGAGATTATTATTTCGTGTAGATATTTTAGAATTCTCTTTAAGTAAAATTAATCAGCAATGAGAAATTTAAGAGTATATTATAATTAGAAGCAGTTTCATAAAATATCTCTGTTAATTGAATGGTAGCTTATTGGATGTTTTATCGTCTAATTTTATAATATCATTTCATTACATTAATTGGAAAATATTTGAATATGTTTTTATTTCTGTTAGTAAATTCCTATATATATCCTAACATATAAGAAATAAAAAAGGTTTTGCAATACGAAAAGAGTGGAAAAGCAAACATTTTCAAATGATAAACTGCTGAATTCAGCAGAAAAAATTTCTTTTTGGGACTGAAACTTGTATTACTGCTTAAACATACACCTAATTAAAAAAAAAAAAAAAAACAAATAAAAAACATTCAAATCAGACAAATCCAAGAAACGTGCATGCTGTTTTTTGAAAACAGTTATGACATAAATTTATGCGGATGGTTAAAGGAAATTATATGATAAAAACTAATATTAAAAAATATCAAAAAAACAATTGTACAATTTTGTAAAGTTTCATCCACATATACACACTTTCGTTACGTGAGGGTACAGTGGTAGTACAAGAAATACCTGTAATTTGTTTGCGCGGAGTTGTGAAACACGAGATCTAAAGATAAGGTTCAGGTTCGGATGTTATAACTTGTTCTACAGTGTCTTGTTCTCTGATTAAACACGATAATGTTTAATGTAAAAAAATAGTAATGATGATGAAACGAAATTTAAGGCTAAAATATTATATCTAAAATTTAGAACAAAAGATAAAAGTAAAAAATACAAACTTGCGCAACTGAAAACACATAAATTCATATTCAAAGAAGACAGTAAAAGACCGAAAAGAGACACTATTAAGCGTTATTTTAATTATTTTTTAACAATCATCCTCATTGTTACATATCCTCGAATATCTTTTTTTTTCTTTATAATTATACTTTTTCATGTATTCCAAAATACCAATAATAGAATACTAAAGTTCATCTAACATCACAGCCCAGCAAGAAAAATGTCTAAGGGGCAAATATGCCTAAGTTAATTTCAGAATTACCTACCAGTGTATTATTACTATATTATTCAATTCAATTTTTTGAATCAGAAATATATAATATTCAAATTTTAATTGCTTAATAGGTGTATAGCCAACATAGTGAAAAAGTACCCAAGCTGGGACTCGAACCCGGGTCATCAGATAAGCGCACTGACGTTCTACCAACTGAACCACTTGGGAACAATACTCAGCCTGGAACTTTTTCACCAAAACATGTTGGCAAGGCTACAGACGCAGCACAAGAGGGAATATTTTCCGTGAGCCGCCAACCCTGGGGCAAACACGAAATCAAAGAAAATGCAGCATCGACAGTTGAAATAAATTCATATTTAATACTTGGAAATTTTTCCAGAGAAAAATTCCCTTTTAAATACTTTTTCACTATGTTGGCTATACGCCTATTAAGCAATTAAAATTTGAATATTATGAATGCAGGGCGTGGGAATTTTTCTCTGGAAAAAAAATTTCCAAGTATTAAATATGAATTTATTTCAACTGTTTTTCTCTGGAAAAATTTCCAAGTATTAAATATGAATTTATTGCAACTGTCGATGCTGCATTTTCTTTGATTTCGTGTTTGCCCCAGGGTTGGCGGCTCACGGAAAATATTCCATCTTGTGCTGCGTTTGTAGCCATGCCAACATGTTTTGGTCAAAAAGTTCCAGGCTGAGTATCGTTCCCAAGTGGTTCAGTTGGTAGAACGTCAGTGCGCTTATCTGATGACTTGGGTTCGAGTCCCAGCTTGGGTACTTTTTCACTATGTTGGCTATACGCCTATTAAGCAATTAAAATTTGAATATTCTGTATGCAAGGCGTGAGAAATTTTCTCTGGAAAAATTTCCAAGTATTAAATATGAATCAGAAATATATAGTTTAAATCCTAAAGATCAATAATCGCCATAGACAAATGACAATAAAATAAAACAGCACTCACCAAAAACCCGTAATATGCAAGAGTATCAACTGGTAGATGGAAGCATCTTTATTATTAAAAATAAACGTATATTTTGTGCCTCTAAAAAGGAAAAAAGAAATACAAAAAGAGCACCTCATAAACTGACTAAAAATTGTTTAATCATACTTCCTTGAAGTGTCAATGAATTACATTAAATCAGCGCATAGAAGCTGCATAATACAAGGTACGGCCATTAATTTCAAGGACTCAGGTAACTGCACGAGATCCGGAAAATATCTGAACTAGGTAATACTTGTATTTGGAGGTTCATTTGTCTGCGCATGTTATATGAAGTCTGCGCCATTCAGAAGCAAGTGGTTGCCCTTGAAACACGCATTGTTGTCGAAGTCGGTATGGAGCGAAGAATAAACATTAAATTCATCATTAATTTCTTCCCCCTGACAAGACTGTCACTTTATGCAGACGTTCTTGCAGATTTCTACAAAGAGTTCGCACAGAAAGGCCTCGTTTTCAATAGAATGGAATTTGGCTGTTTTTGCATGAGAATGCCCGGCCTCATATTGCGTTCCCTGTGAAGCAGTTTTTGCTCCAGCATGTGGTCGTGGAGATGCAGCATCCTGCATACTCTCCGGACTTAGAATCGGCAGACTTATTCTTATTTCCAAAACTGAAAGATTTGCTGCCGGGAACAAGATTCGAGGATGTCGAAGCCATCAGGAAAACTGTGGCGTCCATATTAAGGAGCATTCCGAAAGAGGACTTTAAAAGTTGTTTTCGGAACTTATATAGCCAAGCACAGAAGTGATTTACGTCTGGTGGGAGTTACTTCGAAAAAAATTAGACGAGTATGTATTTCATGTAATATTTTCTGGAGTTATGAGAACAGTCCTAGAAATTAATCGTCGCACCTTGTATAATTAGCCGTGTAAATTATACATTATTATTTTGTTTGAGCTTTTTCAGATTTCTTCAAAGGTATCTTCACAGATATGACCAACACATGAGTGTGCAATAATTAAATATATTTCCATTATATGCTTCTATCAATTCAGTAATGACTTACTGGATGATACTTTTGTTAAGCTTTATAATATATCACTCCAAATTAAGTAAAATAATTCACCATATGTTTCTAATTATAGAAACAACATTGTAAAATATTTATTTAAGCATCACTTTTGTAAGATGTAAAAAAGCAAATTATAATTAAAAAATTATTTGTAAAGTCAATATTTCTAGAGGAATTATTTTTTTACTCCGTACACTTTCCTCTAATTAAAACACATTCAAACCGATTCACAAATGCAGTACGAAGTACTACGCATTTGAAAAACTGTTATGTCAAGCATTAATATATAGAGTTAAAGGCGATTTTATAGAATTTTTTTAATGAATAACATCATATTAAATAAGACACAGTAATTTCTAAGTATTTCGGGCTAATATACGTACATAAATGTATATTTATTTTTCTAGAAAGAGAACAATAAATCGCTAAATCTACCCACTAAACTGACTAATTATTGTTAAAACATACTTGTTTAAAGCGTCGGTGGAACATATTAATTCAGCGTTTGGAGACTGCATAAATTAATTAAGCATGTAATCTACACATCATTATTTCGTTTGGATATTTTAAGATTTTTCTATGGAAATATGAGTAGCAATAAAGAATTTAAGTGTATATTATAATTAGAAGAGTAATTTAGTGAGATGTTTCAAAGAATTGATTGGTTGCTTATTGAATGAAATTTTGTTTAGTTTTATAAATTGACATTGGAATTAAGTGAAATAATTCAAAATAGGTATCCAGCTATAGTAAATTGTAATATATATTTTTAGACATCTGATTTTTCACATTAAAACAAAGACAAAAACAAGGTTTTTCGTATGCGAAACTTTTAAAATCGATTATGTAATAAATATTTCAAATGAACTTGAAAATTGTAGTACTACAAAAAGTTGCGCACATTTAAATTACAGTCATAACAGATTCACCCTAGAAATTTGTATTGATTGTGAAACTTCTATGCTCTGTACTTATATATTATTTGAAAGACTTTTTTTAATATTAAGTTGATAAAATAGTACATTAATTGACCTCAAATACGAAACTATACTTACTAAGTATTTAAAATCAAATAAATTAATTTAAATACATACTTATGTCAGTAGATATGAAACATTAAACCCCAATATGCACATCCTAAACTCACTAATTTCTGTTTCAGAGCCTACACTAGTCAAGGGAAGAAACACTACAGCTAATGTTAAGTCTATGGGAAAGTTTTTGACAGATTTCTCGCTCGCATTTTAATATTTTTAAATGATTTTTTTCCATAGAATAGTTGAGGCCGAACCCTAACGTTGTTAGTTTTTACTTTTATAATTTTAATTACAGTTTTTCTATAAGCGGACATTTTCAATTTCAGAACCGGTTCTGAAAGTGAAAATACTCTTATGTAAAAATAAGTAAATAAATAAATAAATAAATAAAAATAGAACCAAAATAAAAAAAAATAAAATTTAACAACGTTAGGGATCGGCCTCAGCTATCCTATGCAAAAAATATCATTTAAAAATATTGACATGCGAGCGAGGAATCTGTCAAGAACCTTCCCATAGACTTTAAATTAGCGTTCGACTTTCTACTGAGGAATAGCGTAGGCTGTTGTTTGGATTGTTGATTGAATATATCAAGTGAGCGTTTTGAGACTGTATAACATAATTAAGCGTTAAACTTTACATTATTATTTTGTTTGGATATCATAAGATTTTTCTAAAGAAAATTAGGTAGAAATGAGAGATTTAAGGGTATATAATGATTAGAAAAACAATCATCAGATGGTTTAACTTATGGAGTGGTATCTTATTGGATAATTTTTAGATCCGTTTAATAATATCACTTTTAAAACATTTAGAAAATTTAACCATAAAATGTATTTCTTATTATAGAAAGTTGTTATAATATATATCGTCATACATCCGTGTTGGACCGAAATCTCAGGGTGGCAACATAAACAAAAGAAGAAAGAGCCGTTGGAGAACAACAAAAAACAACAGAGGAAAACAACACAAACAAAAGAAGAAAGAGCCTTTGGACAATAACAGAAAACAACAGAGAAAAACAACATAAATAAAAGAAGAAAGAGCCTTTGGACAACAACAGAAAACAACAGAGAAAAACAACATAAACAAAAGAAGAAAGAGCCTTTGGACAGTAACAGAAAACAACAGAGGAAAACAACAGAGTCTTTAGGCAGTGGAGTTGTATCGGAGACAGAGTCATTGTACAGTGGACTTTCATCGATAACAGAGCCTTTGGACAGTGGGTATTGACTCAAGCGTTGACTTGTACTGGGATCGGAGGCTTTGAATTCATGGGTTCGATTCAATGTCAAATTCTCGTTGCATCTTCTTCTTAATAATGCCAGCCAAAATATATTTTTTTTATTTTTACTCCAAAGAAACTCTAAGTCAGAATGGATGAATTTTTATATCCATGACATCGGTCCCGGGATTTGCCTAGGACGTGTCAATATGTAATTTTTTTTTGTCTTCCTGGGACCTCATCATTCGTTGACCTTCATGACCTGTATATAAATTTTAAGTCAAACCCTCACCATTGGATAAATTTTTCCGTCTCTTCTACATAACCTATTGCTAATTAAACTGCGGTTGGTTAATGATTTCTTCCATACAAATCCATACAGTTTAGTAAAGTGGTGGTGAGGATCTAAAATCCACTTCGCGACTTCTGTTTGTTTCTTCTATTTTATTTTTATTTTTTGCAGCTGTGGAACGTCGATTTTAACCTGTCACAATCTGAAGTTCACTGTGTAATTATTTCATCTGAAAATAATTGGATTTCCTGTTTGCTTTCTGGCCAATGGTTTCTGCTTTGTTAAAAATATACATATAGCATTTACATCATTAACCAAATACAACATAATATAAAGTACATTATCAGCCTCACGATGTATATTGACATTTAATGTACAATAAAATAACTCTTTATCACAATTACAATAACTTTATTTCATTTTTATAGGGACCTTTACATAACTCACTTTTAAAAAAGTTAAATTTTGTGCCAAATAATCTCGAAAATTAAACTGCAACCAATGGAAAGAGGAGAGCCAAATAAATTCGTGAAAATCGATGAATTGGGTAAAATCAAATATCAATTTCACCTGATAAACCAATGTACTTTTAACTACTATATGAAATGTGTTAACAGCCATCCTTCAAAGATAAAAGATAAATAATTGGAAATAGTATATGCTTTTTCTTTAATTTCAATTCTTGTGAATTGGGAGCAATAAATTGTACACTTAAATGCAAGGGGCTTAAATTTATCTCCTTGTTTTAATCGATAGTTGAAAAAAATCTTGATTTCTAAATGATAATATGTTGACATACTGACAGACGATTTTTTTTTATTCTGCAGAATAACTTGATTCATAAAGTTTGAATATGTGGAAAGAGGTTTTTGATTTTTTCGAAAATTTTACTGTAATAAAAATTTTGTTTTCACCATCTATTCAAATTGAAAATACCTTATTTTTTTCTTTTTAATGAGAAAATAGCGTAAAAAATATATTTATCTGTTTTACTTCTCCTTTTTTATACACTAAAATTGAATAATTTAATTACCTTTTTAAGAGAAACTTCGTTCACATGTACAAAAATAAAATAAAATAAAATAAATAAATAAATAATATATCGGAACCTAATTCAAACGTTTAAATTATGATAGTTTATATGACATCCTCGTATCAGCCTCACCAGTGGCTGAGAGGTTCTGCTTTCAAAGCTGGTAGACGGGAGGTGCTGGTTTCAAAATCCTGTCGCGCTCGTCGACCTAACCGTTCGGAGTTTTCCGTGGTTTTCTTCGAACCTTGCCCTAAATACGGATTAGGACCCCTTTGAAAGACCCCAAAGGAGGGCACTCTCCCCTAAGGCCTATATGCCTCGAGTAGATAATCGGCAGTCATAAATCAACCAACTAATCAACCATCCTCGTATCAATGATAACCGGTGTTAACTAAATCGCGTAGCGTTCGATAATCTAAGAGTAGTTCCGAAATCCAAACAGACGATCAGATTTTAGTATAAAACATTCATGTTTATTTATTTTTTCTTAATAATCAAGAAGTGAATTTTGGCAGAAAACTCTCATCTGTATGTAACTGATATTTTCATGCTTAATAATCAGTATAGTTCAACAAATATTTCAATATTTTGTTTTAAATATGGTGTGAAACTCGTCTACTTTCTATACTTACTGATACTTGTACTATTAATGTATAAAATCTATTCACGCTCCTTTAAATACATGTTTGAAAATTCCCGTTTTATTGCAAGTATGACATCACTTTGTTCCCAGAGAAATCTCTTTTTAATGATATAATTCTTGTTCATTTTCTTTTCCTGCTAATCATAACGTTGCTTTTGGCAGAAAACTCACATCTGTATCTAACTGACATTCAAGCTGATTATTTAGTAGCGATAAAAAAAATATTTCAGTTCTTCATTTTAAATATGACGTGCTTATCCATCTACTTTCATAATATACATATGCATGCTCCTTGTATTATTACGACTATTTGAAAATGCACGTTTTATTACCAATAGGACGTCATATATGCCCATGTCAAGGAGGATCCTTTTCATAGTTCCATGGTCCAGAAATATTTTCTTAATAATAATATTATTGTTCATTTTTTTTCTCTAAATTATAACACGATATTTGCTAGAGAACTTTTTCTTAACGTAACTGACATTCATAATTCATGTATAATAACAAACACTCCCTATTTTTGTTTCAAATACTACGGTAATTCTTCTTCTTTTCAATTCTTTTTAATTTTAATTTTTCCCGTGAAAATCGTTAAATTAAAAATAAATTTTGTTTGGAAAAATAGTTAATTCAACTTTTCAGGAAATATATTCATTCATTCGCTATAAAAATAATGAAAATTTGAATTATTAGGAAATATATTTGAAAATAATATATAACACTTACCCTATTTCTGGGTTATACTCCAGCCGTATGCAAAGATACAGTGTCATTCAATCATCCGTTTTCACGTTTACTTCTGACAAACATTCGAACACACAATCGCACTTATAAAATTATTATTATTATTCATTTTGTGACTAATTATCCATATTGTTCATAAAATTATTTTGTTTAGTCACTCTTAATAATTATTGGATTTTCAATCCAATAATCCGTTTTATAACATACAAATATATTATTGAAACACTAATTTACACGTGATACATTTGAAATATAATTTCAAAATAAATATTTCCTGTTGCATTGAATGTCGTTACTTTTCTACTGAATAATTAAAGATGGTCAAACTAAATTCATTCTAGAGATATGTGTTAGACATTTTAATAACTGTTAAATTCGGTATACATACACAACATTAATAATGCTCACTGTTGCTCACCGATTTTGCAACTACACTTCAATAAATAACTGGAACGCAAAACAGATGTAAAGTATTGTGATCTTTGTATTATGAATTTATTTAACCTTTACACAGAGCCTCAGACAGCATCTGTCCCATTTTGCATGTATTCTCGAACAGATGCTGTCCAAGCCCCCGTGTAAATGTTAAGAAAACTGCTGGAGGGATTTTGTACCTTAGTGGTACACCCGGGAAAGTTACATTAAAACCCACTAAATCGTCCCCAACATACTTGAATATTTTATTTTTTTCCGAAATCAATTAAGCAATTAAAAGATAAAGGGAGAATGATCGTATGACATCTATAACTCGTCCGGAATAAGTTAAATAATATAAAATAAACATCAATTAAAATTAATTAACTTAATCGTAAATAAATAAAGTTTTCCATCGTATTTGTTAAGACAAAGGCGAGGATCCTTTTTGATCAGATCCCCTTAGCATCCACGTTTAATTACTACTAGAAATATTTAAAAGCATAAAAAAATAGCATATCAAAAATCATGGAAGAAATAACCACTTAAAAAATCAGTCATTGATTGTAAATTAAGAATTTATTAAGAAAAAATATAATTAAACAGACATTTCTAGAGAATATGATGGAAGAAGGAATATTATTTACAAAAGAGTTTGACATTAATTAGATTTAAAATTAAATAGTTCTTACCCACACCAAAGTTTCTTATTAATTTTACTTTCAATTTCAAAATTATAATAATTATTCAGATGCATGAGTTTATCTAAGTTAACTCTTAAGGGGTCTTGTTATCTTTTAAGCGCGACGAAAATCGAGAAAAAAACAATCAAAGTTTGAATTAGTGTATTTTCAAAACCTTTATATGAATACAAATAAAGTTTTGGTTATTAATTAAGTAGATTGTGCTTTTTAATATAATACTATTAGAAACTGACAAATATGTTACTGAATTTGTGCATTGTCGAAATTAAAATAGCTCTTTTGTTTACTCCGTAAGTCATTGCTCATGATATCTTGAGAACGTATGCATGGATTGTTATGAAATTTGAGTTAGATAATAAGCGCATATGTATATGTATGTTTAAAATGATCTACTTTTAAATATTTACAATTATAAGATTTTTAATTATGACTATTTTAATTCATTAAAAAATGTAAAATTTTGAAAAAAATATATATATATATATTTTTTTACATGATTAATGAAATAATTTTGACTTAAGAGTAGGTAACAATATAATAAATTAATTAAATATATATAAAAAATATATATAAATATAAATAATTTATTAAATTAAGAGTAGGTAATTATATGCAAAATACATATGTGCTTATTATCTAACGCAAATTTCATAACAATCCAGTCATACGATCTCAAGATATGTGCGCAATAACTTACGGAGTAAGAAAAGAGATATTTTAATTTCAATAATGCTCAAATTCTGTAAAATATTAGTCAGTTTCTAATAGTATTATATCAAAAAGCACAATCTGGTTAATCAATTGTCAGAATTTCATGCTTATACACAAAAAGGTTCTGACGATACACTAATTCAAAGTTTGAAAGTTTTTGTTGATTTTCGGTGAGTTTAAAATTTACAAGACCCCTTAAGCTAAGATTTACATAATATTTTTTCTTTAAAATGCATAGTTAATGATATGAAACATACACAATTTATCAATAAAATGGGAAATTATGATTTAAAGAGCCACAGCATAACCCAAAATTATTACTCACATTTTTCAGGAGTTATTTTAAGCTGTATCTTCCAATTCAGCCCTTTTATAGATGAAGTATATCTGTTTTCCGATAGTTCGCCAGACTCATTTCATCAAAGTCTATCACTAACTACTTTCTTTGAATTCAGACCCGCCAGAAGCATTTTAAAACTTTCGGTTTCTATTCTTCTCCAGAACATTACGTTAAATAGTCAATGATTAGTTGATCTTCCTGTGTTGATTCTTCGTGCAAACTCAAGGATTCAATCTTCGCTTGCCTCATTTCGAATTCCTTTCGGATCTCACTCGTTATTTGGCTTTTTTGGAAAGTAGCTACATTTCTTGTGAGACTTCCAGGAAATTCTGAGAGTGACGTCGCTTCAGTCTCCTCTTGCTGTATATCAAATGTGTACTCACAAACTTTTAGTAGTCAAAAACCCACATGCTCCCACGACATACGAGTCAAAAGACAGGAAAGGCTGGCCAGACGTAACATTAGCTTCAATGGCGATCTTCTCTCACATAGCGAGCTGGGAAGTGATGGAGGAGATGGATTTTGGTGATCATCGTTTAATACCTTTAATATTACATACAAAAATTCCGAATCTTCCCAGACGACGATTCAGAACAAAAAATGTATCATTTCATAAATTTAACACAGCTTTTCACAGTCAAACAGAAGAAAATAATATATGCTTTAATAATATAGAAGATATAGATACATTTAATGATATTTACGAAAAATTCATCATATTACTCACCAATATCTGTAAGAAAAATTTTAAAAGAAGAAAGTCAGAGTATACAGCACAAATAACATGGTGGACGGAGGATATCAGAAAACAAAGAAATTTGGTTAGAGCTTTAAGAAAGAAATCAAAATTACCAGAGCCTACTTCTGAACATTATGCGAAATATAAATTAGAGAAAGCTAAATACAGAAAGTTTATAAAGAAAGCTAAGAATGATGCAAGGAATCAATTTTGTAAAAAAACAAAAAATCCATATGGGAAACTACAATGAGTAGCTTTTCAAGATTTCTTTCATAAAGACTAGTATGCGCTATCTTCTTCAGACACCAAAACCCAAACTAAAAAGCAACTATTCACAGATCTCACAAATGGAATTTTTGGTCCATCAGCTAATCCAAAAGTTAATCTGCATCCACAGTCAACGGACACTGTACCGCCGTTCACTATTCAAGAATTGAGAGACGTCATCTACTCTTTTGATGCTAACAAAGCGCCGGGAATAGATGACATCGATCATCGTATAGTAAGAAGAATTTTCAAAATTAAAAAAAGATCTTCTACTCCAAATGTACATAACACTACTAAAACTGAAATATTTTCCAGATGTTTGGAAAATAGGAGAGTTGGTGTATTTTTTTAAATCGGGCAAACCCCCTACAGAGATTGATTCCTACAGGCCAATAACTTTGCTCCCAGTTTTCGGAAAGATATATGAAAAACTCTTACTGCGAAGGATAAACTTCTCTTTACACAGAAATAGAATACTCTTTGAAAATCAACATGGATACACGGAAGGAAGATCAACAGAAACAGCAATTCAAACACTATTCTCACACATAGAAATAATTACACAAAACAACTCGTATATATCCCTGAAGTCAATAGATTTTAAAAATGCATTTGATAATCTTCCGTGGGAGCAGACATTAATCTTACTTCAACAACTAAATATTGAACAGCCCTATATTAACACAACAAGGTCCTTCCTAACTAAAAGAGGGGCATATCCCAACTGGCTAATGGATGAAATACATTGGTTCTCCAAAGGCTGCTCACAAGGCTCGTGCTATGGTCCTTTCCTGTGGAAAGTGTTTATGCAGCAATAAATCGATATTCTCAGCAATAAAAATATAAGATTCATAGCATATGAGGATGATTTAATGTTAATCATTGAGGCAAGAACTAGAGCCGAACTAGAAAGGAGATGAAATGAAGCTCTTCAAGTAATTAGCGATTGGGCTCAAATCACAAGTGCCAATGTCTGAATCTCAGACGTCCAAAGTATTTAAAACGGCGTCCAATCTTCAAACTTGATTCACATAATCTTAAAACTGAAGATACTATGCCATATCTAGGAATACATTTAGACTCAACCCTATCATTTTTGCCACATCTTAGAATCAAACGGGATGAAATGTCAGCAACAATACAAAACTTGTTAAAATTCGCATCAACCACAAGTGGCATTTCCAAACAAATCATAAAAACTTGGTACACTTCTATTCTAGAAAAGAAAGTTTCATATGCAGCAGCTACATGGTTTCCAAGATTGCAAAAGTCACATGGCTTTCGCTTGCTCTTATCTATTCAGCGTCGTTGTCTGCTACTAATTTCTGGAGCATATAAAAAATCTCCTACATCGGCTCTAAATGTTCTGACAGGAATTCTTCCACTACCTTTAAAACTGAAACAGATTGCAGACCAAGGAATGATACTTAGACTAGGAGTGCCATCACACCCACATCACTCTGATACATTTCAAAACAAAGCTTACAAAAAATATATAGATACCTCAAAAGAATATCTTAATATACTGGATCCAGAAAATAAAATAGAGACAGATGTGCAAATATACACTGATGGCTCCAAAACTGAAATCGGCACGGGTTATGCCTACTGTGTATTTAAAGAAGAAGAAATAATATATACATATCAGCAAAGAATACAGAACGAAAACTCAGCGTATCAAGCGGAACAGCTGGCGATCTTGGACTCAATACAATGGTCAAAACAATCAAAATATCGCACAATAGTTATAAAATCAGATAGCCAATCTACAATATCAGCACTAAAAGATATATCTACAAAAAATATAATAATCAGCCAAATAATCCAATCTCTGCAAGGAGCAACACAAAAAATTTATCTACAATGGGTCAAAGGACATTCAGGCATAACAGGTAATGAATTAGTGGATCGGTTAGCAAAGGAAGCAACTGACCCAAATTCACTAATACCAGAAAAATTTATACCATATCCATCCTCATATCTTAAGAGAACATTAAAGCAAACTTTACATAACTCATGGCAACGTGATTGGGACTTATGTCCCACTGGGAGATATACCTATGCATTGAAGCCGAAAGTTTCAGAAGACTATCTTCTAAGTCATCGATACCTATATATATTCGCTATCAATCATGGCCCTTTCCCGGCTTATTTAATTGAATTTAATAAAGTTTTGTCTTCAAGATGCACTTGTGGCGCACGAGGGGATTCGCCACATTACGTTCTCACATGCCCATTGACAGCTACTCTACATTTGAGGAAAACAGACACCATTTCTCTGTCGAATTGGTTCAAATGAATCTCGGCGAATTCCTCATTGCTCCAAAAGATAATTAGCTGCATGTCCTTAATAGAAAAAAATCAACTGTTATTCCAAATGCCACCAGTACACATCATTGGTGGTGATGATGATGATGATGTTTTTCCTGATGATGGCGAAGTTTATTGAAAAAATCCACTGTCTCTACTTTTAAAATATTTTATGCTAAAAATCTGACAATTTCAAATAATTTCTAAACTCTTATTAATTGTGACTTTTTTGCTGAATATGACTTTTGAGTATGATTTTTTGAGTATGACTTTTCTGCAAATTAAGCTGGGCTGTTTTGTCAAATATGTAATTTTTTTTAAAAATAAACTTGCCAAGCAGGGCTTGCAGAGGCTAAAGCCATATGGTAGGCCTTCCTGCTTGGTTGAATCTGAATCTGAATCTGAATCTGAATATGTCCTTGGATCAATCTTCTAAGTCATTTTAAATAAATATTTATAGTTGATCTTATCTTCTTAAATTTATCGACATGTTGATTGAAATAAATTCATGTTTTGTAATAAGAACTGGATTCATCTAACTTCAGATGGTTTTCGTTAAATTCTGAATGAAAACTGCATACTGTCTGATAGCTAACTGAATACTAGCTGAGTTTTTTAACAACGCATTGATCTACTTACTGTCCGCATACTTATTCTGCTACAACTTGATTACCAACTGATTGCTACCTTTGCTGACTGCCTACTTGACTTTGAACTTTCAACTGATTGAATTATTTCTATGTCTCTCGGAGCATCACTTCATCCCTTGTTCTTTCCTCTGTCTTAGGGTTGTGCATCTTGCTCTATTAATTCTGCTTAGCGCCATGTGGTTGGCTGGGAGATCTTCAGTTCGCCCGATAGTCCGTCCTCCTGTGCTGCTCTATCTTACTGTTTAGTGAAAATTCAAATTTAGAAAATCAGAAGATTCAAATTTGTGATGTCTTCATGGCCCTTGGCCTGTCTGGCAGCACTTGGTCATAAACATTTCACTGTTACTTGTCTATAATTTCGTATTGTAGAAAACTGTCGCAGAATTGTCAAAGTTCTATTTCTGTGCTTATAATTCTGTCTTTATTGCCCTCAAACACAGGTGCTGTGCTGCGTTGGTGGTCTGAGTTACATTTATTGCTGTTCAGCTTTTTCATTAATTACCGAAATTAATTAGCACTTGTAGATAGTTAAACATGAATAATAAAATATTCATGTATTTATAATTTGAGAAAAGTTTATGCGGTTTGTGGCTGTGTGACAATTATTAATTAAAATAAAGAAAATAATATTATTGTATGCACAATATTTAGGGATTATTAAAAAAAGTTCATGTAATGTTCATAAATTCGTTTTTACCGAATGCTGAGGTATTTATAAACTCAGCAGAAACCAAAATTGTTTGAAATGACGAACAAATGTAATTTTCATTATTATTAATTTTATAATGTTTTAACTTACATAAATCTCATACATATGTTCCGATATGGAAATTTCTACAATTATTGTCATAAGAGCTTAGACATTGAGTATCACAGAACGTTCTTGAAACACTGTTTTAGAGAAGTTTTTACAGGATGACTTCTTAACAAGTTAACTGGCATAAATGTTTCTTTTTTTAAGTAAAGGAAATTAAATACTTTACAAACTATACCTGAAAAAAATTATTTTATTTTCATGTTCTAACAAAAAATTTATCAACTACTATGAATGTATTACTATACTTTCTTTTAAATTTATTAATATAATCTGTTACACATTTTTGTTCGTTTTAAATGCATAATCACAGACAACGTAACATCCATTATAAAAAGAAATAACCTCTCAAAAATATGCAACCTCAGCATCTAAATCGTGGTAAAACTATTTTTGGAAAATTAATTGTGCCGTACAGTATTAAAACTTTTGTTATTGTGTTTTGGAATATTACAAATATTTTGTATCTATAAAACATACTTAAATAATTGCAAAAAATGTAATATTTTCAATTAATTACAAGCTTCATAACCTACGATAAAACTTCAGTGACGTTTTTCCATTTCAAATCTTTTTGGTCACATTAAACGAAAAAGTGTGATCTTATACTATTTCAAAGTACTAAAAAGAAGTTTTTCTTTTTAATCTTTCTGAGGAAACTTTTAGAAAAGAAGATAATTTAAAAATGTATTGAACTTCAGAAAACATGTTAACTTCACATTTTCGGGTATATAAATTGCAGAAAAATGGACTTGAGAAAACGAAAACAAAAAAAAAAAGTATGCGGAAGATTAAATGTTTTAAAAAATCTTATAGAATATAAAAATAGTCAAAGTTATGTTTTTAAATATTCGAAAATTTATATATATGTTTACATAAATTGAAGAAATTAACGAAAATTACATTTAACTAATCTTTACTTAAAATCTGAATATAAGAATAAAATTATCCCCGTTGCACAACAATTTTTTTCTGGCACACACATTTAAAAAAATTAAATATAAATATAAAATTATTCACGTTGTGCACTTATTATTCTTAGACACACATTTAAATAATTCAGTTACTTAAAGAAAGGCTTTTTTCAAACATATATAGGACAATAAACCGTTCTTTCTGTTTTTGTAAGACATTACATGTTTATTAAAAAAAAAGCACTGTTTTCCAAATATTTATTTAAAGAGTTTTAAAAAACATTCATCTGCAAATTATATTAAAAAATTTCAATACTTTTGGGCTGTAGGATTTTGAAAATAAATATAAATTTAAAGGCTTGCTAATATTATAATTTAAAAAAAATGCTCCAAACACATGCTGAAATTGACGAATGAAGTCATTGACGAAATTTTATTTGAAAGAAAGATTATGTTATTCTATTTTTATATATGATACCACTTACACACAGAAAAAAAAAAAGAAATTTGAAATGCATTGTTCTTTTATGATGTACACATGCAGAGACGATTTCTGAAACCTCATAGTACTGGCATCAAATTTTGAAAAATATATATGAAAGCAATTTGAAATTAATGAAGCTCATATTGAAACTAATGTCGCATTTTTTTCAAATGATGCGACGTGGGGAATGTTTGTTTTTCACTTTGTACTATTTTGTGACAATTTGCAAACGTCTGAAAACTCGGCCATGGTTATTGCAACTAAGTTATCAAAACTAAAAGATATCTATGTGACACTAAATACATTTTGTCTAGATCGCACTTTGAAATATGTAAAATAAAAATTAAATAAAAAATGAAAGACTAAAAGGAAAATTTGTTGAAAAATTAAAAAAATATATTCTGCATTTAATAACGAAAAAAAATAGTGTTTGAACCGAAAATGTATTGAAACTTTTTTTAGAAAACATCTTTAGAATGTTTCAGAATGTTGTTCTTTTTTTAGAATTCATCTTTAAAAAAATAGCTTAATAAAACCTTTTTAACTCAAAATGCCACGTTTTTAAAAATAAAACAAATAAGTTATTTTATTCAATGATTTGATATAAATCGATATATTGGGTCAAAGGGTTGAAATTATATTGAAACATTTCTTGAAATGGTAATGAAATCTAATCAATTTTTTTCATTTCATCCATATTTAAGAAATTTTGTGATACGCCAATGCCTGTAATATGAACCAAATGACTATTGATAAACAACGCTAGGTATTTCGTACATATAGAATTTTTTTTTTCATTTACTAATCTTCATATGTTTACAGATTTATGGAAAATTTTAATATGAAACTAATGAAAATTTTAACAGAATGATTCATCATTTGCTACTGTAAAATGACCTAAACTAGTATAACTTTGCTTTTTGTCTTTAATTAATTTAGTTCAGGCCAACTCTCGAAAAAAAAATATGTATTGTCTGTAATATGTCAAAATGGATAGAAAATGGATAGTTTAAAGACACTTATATCCCCTTCATTCATATTTAAGATTGCATTAACTCATCCTCGATAAAATGATATGAATCAAATGAATAGCTGATTATGGGGAAAGTTTTGTATCTAGACAGATATCTTCATTATTTATAACTTTGTGGTATTTTGGAACATTGATGTGTTGCTATTAATTAATTAAACTGATATCGTAATTGAATTTATTATTTATTTTGATACTTTTTTAATGTTACATATTTACCTTTCACTTTCCGATTTTTTCTAAAACATTTCTGCTTCATTTGGAATTATGTACAAGGTGTTTCAAAAAGAATTATCCGATTTAAAAATGTTATAACCATTCAGTTTTTAATCCGTTTTGATCGAATAATGTATAGGTAGAAAAAAAGAAATCTCGAGTTTCACGCAGTTGCTGCCAGGTAGCGCTAACACTCTTCCTTCACTCGCCACTTCAGTCTTTGTCTGGCCTCCAAGACCGCTGGACCTTTCACTGTGTGATTTCTTCTTGTGAGGGTTTATAAAAGTCTACGTTTATGTGCTTTCCCTTCCACCTAGCCGAACTGAAGATACGCATAACAGCAAACGTGGAAGACGTGGATGCAGACATGCTCGCAAAAGTTTGTGACGAATAGAACTACCGTATAAATGTTATTTTAACCCTGGAATGCTACCCTTTGAAAAACTTACGGGAATGACAACCATTCGTCTCCCAGACGAAATGCGGGTACGCGTGCTTAAAATCAATTTTAAAAGCTAATTAGTATAAATGTATACTACCTGCAGGTGACTTTATCACTCTCGATCTACAAGCAAGCAAGAAATCACGATTTATTTATTTTCAAAGAAATCTTTACACATATTATGTGATGGTCACCACACACTGCTACAATGACAAACTAGTCGTTGGGGGCCACCATAATACTTATCCATCATAGATATGCATAATATAAAATATGAAAATAAAACATGTGTAGACTATTTATAAAATGCATTGCAATTCCAAAATAAAATTCAAACGTATTTTTAAATATTTTTAAAAGATTTATTCATATAAATAAATATACAAATCTATCTTTGAGAAATTTGAATTAAATATAGCAGTGTTGAAAAATCAAATAATGTGGAAATTCTGACAGAAAAAAAATCAATGCAAAGGATTGTCCGATCGACTTCATTCTTTATGTAAAATTTATGTTACATTCATTCTTTGAAAGAAATAATTTCGAAAATTTTTATATACGCTTCATCAGAACGAATATTGCGAAAGTCCGAAAAAATAGTTCCGGATAACAAAGGTTGCAGAAATTTAACAGGCTTTGTGGCACTATTACATTCTAAATACATACCAAATTTCAAGCCTCTATCTCAATTTGTTCGATATAAGGTAAAGCTAGGATAGTCTGCGCACAATTCAAAAGAATAGCAATAAAAAATCTAAAATTTAATTTTTTGCTAAACTATTCATGAATAACTTTTACTTCATTTGTTTTTTATGCATTTCCATTGCTATTTTGTTGTTATGTTGCAATTTAATAGAACAATTGTAATAAAACCAAGAAAGTTATTTTGCGCAATCTCTCCTTATAGGGTTGGTGTGATTGCGCAGATGGGTAGGAGAGATTGTTACTTATAATAACTACAATTAACTTGTTAACAGTAATAATTACACTTAAATGATATTGCTGTAAGGTTTTTGTGAACAAATATTATTATATTAGGAGTGAATATTTCAACCTAATGATAAAAGAATCAGAAAAAGGAAATAATTTTAAAAACGATTAAAAAATTTTAATTAAAGGAAAAAAAAAATTAAAGTATCAGAAAAAGCAAGTCCAGATAAGATGAAAAAATAAAATAATGCTACTTAATAACACGTTTAACTTAAAATTAGTCCATTTTCATTTTTCAATTTTTTATGCAAATTTACCAGTAAGCTGCGTAATCTCTCCTACCATGGAAACGAATGGGAACACTGCGCCATCTCTCCTAAGTAGCAAATGCGCAAACTCTCCAATTTCGGTAGGAGAGATTGCGCGGCCTTTTATTTAAACATGACCTCTTCTAAAACGAACCGTTGATGTTCACATTGTTAGTCTAGATTAGTAGCTTATGATAAATCGTTTAAGTTAAAAATATTTTGTACTATTGACATTGTATAGAAATTCTGATGAAGAGCTATGAAAATTCAAGCACTTACTTTGGGAAAACAAAACAAAATAACAATACTTTATCTTAAACGCTCAAATCAATCAACGTGCACTTTTAAGTAGACACTCCACTACTGTTTTTGTACAATTACCTGGAGTCGCTGCACGCTCACTCTACTCCTTACCCCCAAACCACTATGTGCGCAATCTCTCCGACTGCGTCATCTCTCCTGGCTTTACCTTATATTTAAAATCGCGGCTTGATGACATCATAAACTTTAAATGATCTATTACTGAATTTCGTAAAAGAAACATCCTTAAAACTCCTAAATTGATAATCGTATTAACTACCGTTTTACGGCGTCGGATTAAGCGTCTCATTTCCAATTAAAATATATCTTTGAATTGAAATTTGAGTGAAATACAGTGCCATGAAAAATCGAACAGTGTGGAAAATATGATTACAAATATCTCGGCAACTCATTATCCGGTCGACTTCATTCTTTATGCAAAAAATATGTTTTTTTTTTTGTGTGTGTGTTTTATATTCACTCCTTTAAAAAAAAAAAAAAAAAAAAAAAAAAAAAAAATCGAAAAATTTTATGTACCTTTTATCAGAACGAATATTTCGAGCGTCCGGAAAAATAGTTCCGGATAATCGAGGTTACTGAAATTCAGTGAGCTTCTTTCCATTATTACATATTAAGTACATACCAAATTTTAACTCTGTATCTCAATTTGTTCGGGAGATAGAGCGTTTACAGACACACACACAGACACACAGAGAGACGGACGATAATTTTTTTTTTTAATCTAACAATATGTTTTTCGGAATCTCCAGTGTCTGAAACGTGTAAATCCGACAAAAAAAAATCGATTTTCAAAACTATAACAAGACTTTCCCTATACCACGTATATGATGGGTAAGTAAAAGGGATTATAAAGTTTGTTTGTTTTTATTGCTTTACAAACTTCATTTCAATAATATATAATCAACTGAATTTTTTAAAATGTTTATAATAAATTCTGTAAGTTTAAATAAATATTTATTTTTTCTTGTTGTTTATCACGTTATTTGTAAATTTCAAAGATTTGCATGCATATTTTTCGTAATAGCACTCTAGTATTTATTATAACATAATATGTACTTTGTAATGTGCAAGTTAATTTTTTTTTTTGCTTTTTTTTTTTTTTTTTTTTACTATTAAAATGTTTAATTCTCTACTGTATTATAAAGAGAAATTTTTGAAGGCAAAATGTTAACGTAATGTAATAAACTTTGTATTTGTAATTAATTTATACTTAGCACTTCCTCTGCATATTTTTCTGTGCAATACGCTATTTTCTAAGTATTTTTTTTTATAATTTACAAGTGTGTAAAATGCCCGTTTTTTATGAATTAAGTGTTTAAATCAGAGATAAGTCATGGTAAATTATGTTTTCTAATAAATCAGATTATTTTACTTCTAAAAAGTAAGTTTCTTTTTTTTCGCATCACTACATTGAAGATAAAGTAAAGCCTTATCTTTTAAAGTGTTTTCATTTATTGTAATACTAGAAATTAGAAAAACCAGATGTATGAAGTTATAATAATACTCTAAAAATTAAAATTGTAAACATATTTAAATAATGATTTGAAATTCTTAAGAAACAAGTCTAGGGATAGATGTAACATAAAAATAAAAATAATATTAAATTGCAGAAAAAACTTTTTGAAATTCAATAAACAAAATGCCATTTTTTGCATGAACGTACATCTGTCTTCAGAATAAGACCTATTTCACTTAAGAAGAGTGAATAAAAATATATTTCACAAAGACTCATATCACATGTCTAAAATATTTCTTAAAAAGAGCAATATTTATCTTTTCTTAAAACGCTTCAGTTAGAAAGATTCGTTTCAAAGGAAAAATAACTTAATAATAATGCAGTTAATGTTATTATAGTGGCAGTGTTCTGGAAGTGAACCAAATAAAGTTTTTTCTTCTCTTTCAAAGTTATACGAAACTTTGAGACAACGAATATTTTACATCTGAGATGAAAAGACGACTTCCTGAATAGATTACAAAGGACATTTTATACGTTATTTTAAATCACTAAATCTGCAGATTTCAGAAAATTAAGTTTATATTTTAGCTATTTTTTTCAGGATTATACACTACATTTCCATTTTGTATAATAAATACAATAAAAGTAAATAAAAAAATTACATTGTGCAATAAATTTTGTCATATTAAACAATTATCACTTCTTACTTAACGATTCTATGAATTGGTCTTATTTATTAACAACGCTTGAAGGTAACTTTTTCATTTTATACTAATTGGTTTTTACTATTCGTTTTTAGTACGATTGTAGTAAAATCCTAGTTATCCATTATTAATTAAAATTTTAAAGGAAGAATAAAAATAAGCATCAGTATAAGCTATTTATTGTACTAAAGTCGTATTTTCCCCTTTTAAACATTGCATTTATATAAGGCATTACAATTAATGTATTGTAAAGATCTATATATACTATTTTTTCCAATCATGAAATAAAGTGTTGGATAATACGAGAGAATTGGCAACATAGATAAAAAATATTTTTTAATGAACTTACAAGTAAATTTGCATTACATTCCTGCAATATAAACTCTAGCAAGGTGTAGTACCTTTCCCCAAATATCGGAAAGCCGTAGAAGACGGTAGGTAAGGCGTTTCTTGTTGTGCACATCGACGGAGCGCCATACTACTCCGAACACAGATGGCAGATCAGGAAATCGGATGCCGCAGATGGTTTGTGAACATAGGGCACTAGTCGAAGTCACATGGACTCATATCAGGTGAGTACGGAAGCCTCATCTGATCAGGTGAGTGTTCCATCACATCCTAATGCAACCGTCGCAGTTAGATTGGTTATATCTTGTGCGACATGACGATGAGCGTTGCCGTACAACAAGATAGGGAGATTGTCTCACAATAAACGTGAACATTTCTGCCGCATATTCGGACAAAAATGGTGCAATAGAAATCAACAATAGTAGTTTTCGTTGACAGTCTGTACCTTTAGAGCGGTAAAAACGACTTTGTCTACTTCAGCGCCACATAGCAACTACCCCTTCTAACTGAATCCACAGTTTTATGCACTGTACATATCTACACGCGCCAACTCACTGCAACCACATTCTGTTTGCGCATAATTGATCTTTAGTGAATTTTCTGCACAACGTTGCCACTAATTAATTTACAACCCTCATATAATGTTAATTAAAAAAAGATTAAAAAGCTAAATTAGCTTAACATTTTATCTTATTAAAGATACATTTGGATATAAATGTATAAGAAAACAAATAAAGATTGTATTCAATTAAATACAGGAAATATTTAAATATATTTAAATTAGTCAGTAAATGGGTACTATTTTCGGTGAATACACATGTATTATGAGACGTTTATTTGGAATCGTAAAAAATGATATAGAAAAAAGTTTTCTTATAGAATAATGTTACATGTCGAAATATATTTCATAAAAATAGAGCAATAATTTTGTTTTCAGCAAGTTTTGGAAGAAAGCATTCATTACACGAGAAATGACACATAAAAATATCACAATTAATGTTATTTTAGCGACAGCAATTAGAAAGCACAGCAAATACGGTTCTCTCATTGAAAGACCATCTTTCTTGCACAATGTAATATGTCTCCAAAGTTTTTTTAATGTTATTTTAAAACTAGAAATCTGTATAACTTAGAACAGAGATTTTAAATTTTTATTGCACTTTTTTACTTCAGAAATTCAGTTGTTACATTAAAAAACGTTTTATATATTTTAAACTTTTTATAGTATTATAATTTTTTTTAGTGTAAATGTTCTTATTAACCAGTGGTGTACACTCTAAAAGAAATCAGTGAATTGAACAAATTTTTCCGTTGCCTTTTTTCGTTAAAACACAAAAATTTCCCTCTTTGATTTGCTTCGCTTCCCGCAAAATATGTAAAACTCACCAATCTAACATAAAATATACTTTAAATTCTCCAATCTATGTCTGCAATTCTTTCAAACCACAAGGGTTTACCGGCAACGGTGCTGCGTGTTACTTTTCCGTATTAGAAACGGAATTTTTACGTTTTTTTTTTTTCCTTCAAAACATGGAAAGTTCAAGAAAAGAAGGTCACATTTTCCTGAAATTCCCTAGTCACAAGACAGAAATATCTTTAACCTTCTCAACACCGCGACCTGATATATCCGTTCACTATGCTGTAGGTTTCACAGCAATACAAGGTTTGTTTTTATTAATATAATTCTACAAATATAATGCATTTTTAAAAGATTAAGTAATGATTGATACTCTCAAGGATTATACTTATATACGTAATTAAGTTTTTTATCTCAAGTTTGAAAATTAAGATTTTTTAAGCATTTAAAAAAAAATTACCGAGAAAACAACATTACAAATTTGCCCTTTTGCTCGGCGGTCAGGGGGTTAAATAACAGAAAAATGTCTTCCAATCACAGAAGAGTTCCGGCCACTTGCTGTCTGTATTTTTTACGGTTTTTGACGAAATTTATTTTGAGAGTGTACTTCTTTTTGTACTATTATTCTATTTTTAAGAATGGCATTTTTGTTAGACACTACTTTTTTATTCAAAATTCTTGTAAAATATTAGTTTGTTATTAATAAAAATTTCAACGAAAAATAAAATATCGCGTAAAAATATTTGTTATACGAAAGTGGAATTATTTATTTTCTTTAAAAAAATAAAATTATATATTTTCAACAGTATGGCTATCAAGGTTATCTAAAAATCCACTTATAGATGTTATATATAACCAATCATGAAATAATTGAATTCGGATATCAAAAAATGATGATGGTTTAAAAATTAAATCTACAAATCGTATTTACCTGAAAAATTCGAATTCTTCTAAAATAACTCTACGCATAAATATAACTTGAAAACAATAATATATTAAATTAAATATATAAGAAAATTTTAACAATTATGAAATAAAATATATTTTCTAAATAAAAATGTCTTCTTATGAAATGCACATCTGGACATCTACAAAGCGTATACATAGCAAAAAATTCAAATTATTGAATAATAATAACAAATGTCAACATAATTAAAAAAAGTAAACTATAGCATTCATTTTCTGTATCCTTTAAGCAAAAAAGGATAATTTATGTTGACAAATTAATAATAAGGTAGTTAATATGCTTTTATAGTGATACTATTCTGGAACCAAACCAAATGTAATGACTTGTTTTTATGTTTCAAAGTTTTGTGGAACTTTTAGACATCACATACATTACATTACATTACATTTGCCATAAGAGAATACTTCTAAAAATATTATAAATGTCATTGAGTATATTATTTTACGTTTCTAAATCTACCAAGCTTAGAAAGGGAAATTTAAAATATTGTGTATATTTTATGGTATCAATTTTACTAACTGTTTCTAAATAGTATAATAAATTTATTGTTTAATGTTCATATAGTAGAAAAAAATAACGCAATTATTCTAATTGGTAAAAAAATAAAATAAAAATAAAAATAAAAGAAAAAACAGATGAGTTCCAAAATTCCAACTGGGCGAAAAATGTCCACGACAGGATTCGAACCAGGAATCTCTTAGCTGAAGCAGCCAACGCTCTACCAACTGAACCATCCCTCACGAATCTGAATGACCTAATTTACCCATTTAACCTTATTGATCATAGTTCTGGTCTGATATCGGAATCAGATCGGCAGAATAAATCGAATGTTATGGAACTGCATTAGCTTTATTTACATATTAAAATTATTCTAGTGTAATCACGTATCCAGTGTTCACTGGAGTTCCATTACCTGCGTTTTATTCTGTACAGCTTATTCAGATATCAGAAAAGATGCTATGATCAATAAGGTTATCCCGAGTCAATTAGGTCCAGTTTCGTCCGAGATGGCTCAGTAGACAGAGCATTGGCAGCTTCAGCGATGAGATCCGTGGTACAAATGCTGGCCCGCTGAAAATTTTTCATCCAGTTGGGAAATTGAAACTCGTATAAAAAATGTCCATGTAAATATCGTATTTATTGTTGATGATTTGTACAGTTACTGATAGTTTAGTATGTCATTTTTAAAAAAATAATATACACTTTGTACAGTGCCAGTTACAAAACTTACATCAAGAAGAACGTATAACACTTTTAAAAACTGGTTATAATACAGAGGTTTTTTTCTTTAAATATTAAACACATTCTGTTTCAACACTACAGCTATAACGGGACGTTAAAAATATGCGTTATAAATATTCGTTATAACCAGTCATTAATGTATGAAATTCGGATATAAAATACAATGCTGTTCTAGAAAGAAAAGTAAAATACCGACTTATTTAATATGCCGTTAGTTGTGCGATGGTTATACATCTCACGTTAATCTTGAAAAACGTGTATTTAATTTGGATCACCTTGTTTTTCTCTAATATAAATTACATTGTAGTTCTTCTAAATAAATGTTTAAAATTATTTGCATTATGTATACTGCTTATACAATGACAGAGGACAGTGTAAGACAAGAGCTAAAACGTGATAAATGTCGTCGTTCAAAAATACACGAAAAATGACTTTTTATTTTACATCTAGCTAAAAATATAAGAAAAAATATTAAATATATTTAAATATATACCTCTTTCAACACAAGTTATCGTAACTGTCGAAATGTAAAGTTTATATGAGAGGGTATTTTTAGCTTATAATTTATATTTTATTTATCAGGCAGTTTTCGCGCACAATGCAAATATTTAGCGCCAGTTATACATTAATACTATTTTATAATACATTATCTCTGTATAAAAGTATAATTTGGCGGCTAAAACTTTTGTTTTTAAACATAACGCCTCTATGATTGTTGTAACAGGGAGAAATAAGGTGAAAGTATTTAATATATAAAAATATCTATCTATCTATATATGGATATCCATATTGAATCCATATATTTAAGAAACATAACTACAATATAAGCTCAGAAATTTTAAATTAACAAGGGCACGAGAAACTACTTAATCTTGATTGGAGTTATCTTCTATGTCACTATCAATTATTTTATCCTTAATTTTCCCATCGTAATTTATAATGAAATATTCTATATAGAATTGATCTGAAATAATAATTTTTCACATAACTTTTTTAAATCAATATATGTTGCTGATGATATTTTCAAGACATCATTAATGAAACGCATGTGGAATATTAATCGAAATTCGTGAATTACTCCTTAACCTTAATAAATTGTTGAGATTACAATTATGGTACCAATATAAAGCTAGTATAGTGTGTTACAATGATGAAATTAATATTGCAGTATTAATAATATAGTAATACAAAGTAAGGATGATTTGTCTCATTATTCTAAAAATATACATTCTTTAGCTTTAATATGTTATATTATTTTGTATAATTACAGCTCTTTATGTTTTGAACACATTTTTATTTACTAGAATTAGTGAAAATTTTTCTCAGGTTTTCGATGTAGAAATGTTGAATACAAATCAATATTAATTTCCAGATTTTTATTGCGTTTGAAATTATTGCAGGTCAATACAAAGACGTACTTACTTTTCGAAATTAAATAAAAAGTTCGATTGTTCTATGTAAAGGATCCACAGTTATTATTCCATGGCCAAGCGTCAATAAGGTTTTAAATATTTCAAACCTGAGCAACAACGTCCTGAATATATAATATCATAATTTAATAGCAATAGTTTGTTGTGTATAGATGTCACACTATTAGCTAAACGTATCTTAGTATTTTGTCTGATATACTGCTTTCAAATAGGTATTGACTACTGTGGAATGTTCGTTCCAACTCCGCATCACTTTTCTTTTACTCCATAATTACCAAGTCAATCTGGAACGAATTTTTTAGACTCTTTTGTTGAATTTTGAATACTTTATTGAATGATAATATAACGCTTTTACCATGAAGTAATACTTTCTGTAAAGTGGAAATGACACTTAAATATGCAGATATCTTTATTTTAATTCTTAAGACAAAATTCTTTAAGTCTGTTATTTTTAAGTGGTATATATATATATATATATATATATATATATATAGCTCAATTTTCTCTAAAATGTTTGTATCTATTACATTAGCATGGCTATCTTACTCGAATACTAAACAACAAAAAACTTACGTTTTTGATAAATGAAATCTTGAATGGAAATTATTTTTAAAACTTCGTGAAATTCTTTCAAGTTTATTACCACCAATCTCAGATTACTTTTCTCAGAAATGGTGAACATATAGTTTATATAGTGTATGTATGTTGAAAACTGCACTAGACGAGTATATTGTGTTATTTTATTGCGTCAATACTCTGAAGTAATATACAGTTTTCACTGGAGGTAATGTTTCAATGGATGGTTTCTTTAAAACGAGTCTTATTTTTATATTGAGTACTGTAGCCACCGATATATTATCTTATTGAATTTCTGAAATAATTACTGCATATTTTCAATATTTTTGAGGTGTTTTCAAGAATTTGAAATTTAATTTGCAGACAAAATCTTATTTACACGCTTCTGTATCGGTGCACATTGTTTAGGTCAGCGGTTCCCAACCTGGGGTACGTGGTGGAATATTTGGGGGTACGTGAAAATTACATTGGTAATGGCGGATAACGCAAAAATTAAACTTAAATATAAACAGAAAAGCAGAAAAACAAAACTGTAAACTTTTCGTTTAAAAGTAAATATGCTATTCGGATAAAATAAAGGAAAATGCCTAAACTTAGTAATTGGTTAATCATTTGTTTCCATTTCAAACAACATATTGCAATTTCACATACTGTGAAATCATCCTTTTATTTTATTGTTCTTATCTTTCTAGTAATTCTAGAAATATTTAGAAAACACATGAATCTTATCGGGTCTTCTCGTTTCGATAATTTCATTTAAAACCAATTGGGAAGCAGGTCATCATTTTAGTGTTCGACAGGTCAGCATTAGCATAAACTACTCATTAATGTGTATTAATAGGTGTAGCTATATCCCTACTTTGTGGGTGCTTAATTTGAAATCTTTAGGTAATATTTTCGTGTTTTGAGTGACTTCAAGTTGATATTGTGGTGTAGTTCAAAATGGATAAATGGTTGACAGTTGGATTCTGGAGAAAATTTCGTCTAACATTGGTAATTAGCATAAGAACATTACTAACGAACAAAAAACAATATTCGGAAGGGGTTATGTGAGAAGGGATACGCATAATTGAAAAGCCTAAGCAAGGGGTACGTGAGAGAAAAAAGTTTCGGAAGCGCTGATTTAGGTCAACATAATATAGGAAAGTGTGAATACAAAGCAAGCAAATACATTAACTTCTCCTATAGCAGCAGACAAAAAAGGTGCGGACAGAGGAGAATTATAAATAAGAATGCTGCCAATTCATGTCTATTAATAGCATAAAACTGCGAGCTAGGTTAAAATTATTGACTAATACTAATGTAAACATACCAGGTAATCAAAATTATTTATAGAATGACAAGTCAGCAACAGCCGGCCGGTTTTGAATTTACTGTTAGAAGGATGCACTCTCTGAGATATATTTCAAACATTTATATGTTTATTTATGGACCGATTAAATCCTCCCCTCCAAAATAAACATATGATTACGCCTTTTATGTATGATGGAATTGCTCAGGGTACTAGGTTTTTTCAAAAATTAATTTAATTTTATCACAAAAGCTTTTTCTATCTTGCTTGTTTTTGTCCATCATGAAGTGAATTGGAAATAGGGGTTTACCTGGGTTTAAAATTTATTATAAACGGGGCTCGGAAAATAACCTCCAAAGGTGACACGAAAAAGCCTTGATATTAACGCTTGAAAATCTAAAACTTTGAAACATAACCTTTTATTTAAATTATATGGGATTTAAAAAATCCATATATGAATTGTAATACTTTGAGATAACCATAGATAAAAGTTTGTCTTTTTTTCCACAATTAACGCAAAACTTGTATAATATGTCTTCGATTTCCGGAATATTCCGTCTACATTTCTTTATAATTTGGTATATAAAGAAGCAATTGACGTACGCATTTATTATTTATTTTCCCATTATATCGAAATTACATGTCACTCGGAATCGCCTGGCCGCACAGAGGAAAGTTCTTTGAATTGTGACAGCGTAAGAAAACAACTGCAGCAACTGTACCTCATAGGATTATCACACTACTCATCATCCCTCCTTAGATTTGGAACCTTCTTTTAGGGCTAAGTTGTCCTTGGTCGCACATTTGCTTGTTTCGAATCAAATCACTTTGCTCCAATTTACAGATCTAAATATATTTTAGACCTTCTGTTTACCTAACTCTTAGACCTAACTGCATAACTCAACACCATTTGTTTTAAACTGTTAATAAACATCATATTAAAATTTGCTTTCGTTTATGAAGTTGAACAATTTGAATATTCCATTCTATATAAAATATACACGGAATTTTAGCACATCAATTAGATAATTACAAAATCCCTTAAAATTGAGTAGTATATTGTGAAATATATATCATGTAACACAAAACCGACTTTCTTACATAAGAAATGTCCATTTTTAAAAATTTAAAACAATCATCCCAAGCAAATTTATAAGTTTATAATTGTTAATAATTGAATATTTAACCTTTATGGAATAACATATTCGTTTTCTGGCACATTCAGTATTTAAAGATAAACATTATATTCTGGAAATTTAAACTCTCTTAAAGGCTTTATGTTGCTGCTCATTTACATTTTTTTCTTGAAAAAAATTCTAAAAAAATATGCTACGATGCTTCCTTTTATAAATAGTAAGTCATTTGATGTAGTCAGTAGATTCTGGATATTTTAAGAAGGAATTTGTTACACTGAAAAAAGGAAACAATACTTGGTTTTGCTGAATTTATTTATTGTGTATTATATAATTTTTTTAATCAAAATTTTTAATAAAAGTTTTTTACTTTACATTGATATTAATTTTATTGTAGATCCATTGCAATGGAATTTAAAATTTTAAAAATTAAAATATTGTATAAAACCTTAATGAATGAATATTCAACGGAACTTCATTAACGCTATATTTCAAAAGGTATTTCTAAATACATTAGCACGAGTTGCCACTTAAGCAATAAAAAAAAGTTATTTATATGGAAAGCGAATAACAATCAACACATTGTTACTGTATACTGGGATAATTTTGAATTATTTTTCATTAATCTGGAACATTAGTGAATATTTGCACATTAATAGATGACACTGAATTGTATTACTAAGGAACTCTATCAGCTAATTATCTAATTAAAATCGCAAAAGCGTGTTTGTTGGTCTGAAATTGATTTTATGTCTTCAATTAGAAAATGTAGATACTAACAATAGCGACAGTTCTGGTAATAGCTATAATTGTCTTGTTAACAAGTATAATTATAGTAAATTGCATTAGAACGTTACAAAAGTATTTCATATTTGAAAACGCATTTAAATTTTGTTAAAGACTTAAAAATATATGTTAAATTATATTTAAATATATGAATATAGGTTATACAAATCCATATGAATAACACAATTAGAAAGTTTACAAGTGATGGAATGTAAGATACAGATAATGAACTAACAAAATTGAGAATTTAGACAAATTGGCTGCTAAATATATGTTCTATTGTATGTTTCGCATTTTAAGAATGGATATTTTTACAGTGTTTTTCTGAATTTTTTTCAATATTTTAAAATGCTTTTTCCTCTTTAAGTATTTTTGAGGGTGTCATAAAAATCGACACACAAGACAAAATTTTTTATTAAGATGAAATTTGTGTAAACTGTAACTGGCTTTAAAATTTGTATTAATAAGACCAATAATTTGTTTTTACTTAATTATTGGAGATTTTTCACATACTGATTTTAAATATCACGAAATTTAGAATTCGTTTTAAACATATTTAAATATCTGTCTTTCCAAATTGTTAGGTATTACTAAAATTTTACATAAGGATTGACCAATTTTCAAGTGATTGATGACGGTGCTAGAGATAGTTCTACATATATTCCGGTAGTCCGTTTGCAAGGACATGACGAATGCGCTCTTCTAATGAGTCACGGGTTTGTATTTTTCTGTGCTATACTTAGTGTTTTATCTGTTCGCATCAGATGAAATCAGGGTCATTCATTAATCATTCAGTAAACTAAGTATATCACGACCAGCTTGCGACCTGCTCGTGTCGGAATGTATCCAAACCAAACACAACATAAGAATTTCACTGTCTCGCATCCCGACCTAAATCTAAAATACTTCAAGCCAAACCCGACTACAAATATGTAATCAAAGGAATTATTTTCACAGTTTAATGTAAATGTGGAAAATTAGTCTTTAATGATATCAATAACATCAATTTTGAAAAAAAAAAACATATGAAGTCTCCTGAATTTCAAAAGTACGCAGTGCAAATATTGGAATTTCATTTTAAAAGATACAATGTTAATTGTTTTATTCAAAAATCTCTCCTTACATAGAAATAAGTAATGATCCTAAATACTTCCTCATGACAACATTTCATGATTTTGTTTTCTATTAAAATCTGTTTAACCCTCTCCCTGACTAGCTCGTGTTAATACATTCACTAAGCTCCGGGTTTCACTGCAATATAAGCATTTTTTTAAATTAATATAATTCTACAAATATAATGCAGTTTTAATACATTGAGTAATAATTGATACCCTGTATGTTTCCATTCATACATATAATTCAGTTTTTTGTATAATTTTGGAATAATTAACTAATTTTAGCATTTAAATAAAATACATAGAAAACAACATTTCAATTTAGCCCTTTTGCCGGACAGCCAGAGTGTTAAAACAACAAATTTGCTGTTTACACCCAAACACTGGCAAACATCTTCAAAAGTCCTACTTCATATAATTTAGAACTATCATAGTAGAGCTGTGGCAGAAATAAATGCGTTCTGTTTTCCAGAAATTCTGGTGAAATTGTTCAAAACAGAAAACGAAGCCAGACAATTTATATCATACGGCTTCATTATTTTAGTAACAATGACCGTACAAAGGCTTCAGAATCAGATCTTTCTATTCCATCAATAACAATTCAATTCTCTTTCAAACTGATTTTTAAATGATTGTAAATCACTTTAAGAAACTTAGACTACATATACTGTTTCTCAAACAAAAAATGTTTTTTTTCTTTTTCAGTTTGTGAATAGGTGAAATTTTTACTTTGAGCCCGATCCCGAAGACGGGCATAAAAATCGACCCCAAGCCCACGTCTAGCCATGTCTCGGTCTCTTTCTAAAGCCATCTCATCTTTGGGCACTAGAACTTGCTCGTAATTCATACTCCCAAACAGATAAATGAGATATGTAATAAAATGTATCAATGAAACAAACAACGCTTTTTTTAAAATAAAAATTGAATAAAGATTAAAAAACTCTAAACAATTATTAACTAAATTCCGTTATTGTATATTACCAATTACTATACTATACATTCAATTTATTTGATATTGGCTTAAATTTAGTTATATAAAACTCCCAAACTTACGTAATATGCTTTCAAAAACGTTTTTTGTTCTTTAGTTTTTTTTTTTTTTTTTCATATAAGTAGTTAGATTGGTATGATATATTTTTCCTTTAAAATTTAATTTAAAGATGCTTATCTGATATCAATACACTCACCGTTCTACAGAGTTATTATAATATTTAACAAGAATACAACACTTGTCAATTATTTATTTGACTTATTAGTTAGTTACGTAAATATTTTTATTATGAACATGTGTTTTGAAATAACTTATTAAAACCGAAAAATTGCATTTGATGGGAACTGTTATCAGCATTTCTACATTTTCTTCTATAGTATACTGCATTATTCTGGGATACAAGTCATTAATTAATTAACCGCTTTGATATTTTTTAGCAATAATTTTCCGCTTCCAATGCAATTTATCGCTTTGATTATCTGACTCTGATAATTATATCTAAAAACATTAGAAAAACAATACATTAAATAAAGGAAATAGAAATTATTATGTTCATCTACAAAATGACATTTTACACCTACAAAATGACGTTAATCAGAAATTAATTCTTTGATAATACAATTACTTACAGTTTTTTTTCATCGCATCGCTTAAAACTTTGCGGTCATAAATGTTATTAAAGCACAGACACATATCTGTGAATAACACGTTCCTTATTTTTCACTTATATATGACAAATACAAATCTGATTAAAAATACATTTTAAATTTTTATAAAGTGTGTAAAGGTAAGTAGTTACTCTAAACTATTCTATAATTGTTATTTTTGGTTTAAATTTTTTTATTTTACATTAGAAAATTTACTAATATTTATTTCAAAATTTTGAAAAATCGTACAATACTTATTTTTTCCAAACCTTTATAATATTGAAAAACAAAGAAATTTTGCCAAACTTAATATTTGTACTTTTAAACGCCTATCATAAAATGTTTACAGCTTATGGAAACTAGGTTAATCTGAACACATTTGTATCTTAAATGAATTGTTTAATACTTTAGTTATTGTGTGAAATTGAAAATAATTGTGGCTTTTATAAACAATAACTTTGGTTGATGATATGTGATAACCAATGTTTTAAATCGTTTAAAGTATTTTGATTACTTTTTTTAAAATAATATTTCAATGTTTAAAACAATTTTACAGATTTCATAAAGATTTCATATCCTAAATAATTATTAAATTCAGTTCCTTCCGTAAAAGTTATTTGATTCAAAAGTAACTTCTAATTTCAAATTTTTATTAAACATAACAAAATTTTATTTTCTAATTTATTCAAGAAAATTCATGCTAAGCTGATTATCAACAGAATTTTTTTCCATAATCGTAAGAAATGGTGTTTCAAAAAATATTGGACACGTTTAAATTATGGTACATTGTTAAATCTTTTGTGCTGTGTTGAGTCAACTTTTAGTACTGCAGTAGCTGTACCAATTAAGATGCTGAAATCTCGTTCCAGCATTTAGAGCTCCGGATGAACCATAACTGCAAATGCTGGAACGAGATTTCACCATCTTATGGTTGCAGCTAGTGTAGCACCAAATGTTTGTTCAACCCATCACAATTATTTTTAATAGTGTAGTGTCCACTATAGCACACTTGTTTTTCAGAGAAATACAGGCTCATAATTTATTTTTTCGGTTAAATATAAAGGTTGCCTCACTGGAATCAAAATTTGGATATATGTTTATAGCTTTATGAATTACGAAATTAATTTTAAAACATTTGAAACCGACCGATCTGTTTATGTGTGGCATTTAAGGATACGACGAGAAATGAAAATATCATACTTAACTATATCTAAAAGGTGGATTAAAAATTTGTGCCGATATATTAAAAATAAATGTACAACGTTAAACTTTCCCGGTCGGGCGGAGTGTTCCTATTAGTCTCTCTGTCATATGTGTTTCCTCGTATCCGCTGTTGTTTTGAAAAGTTCAGCGCCATTTCATCTAGGTGCGGGCGAGAGATGACAGGCAAGCTGACGTGGCTTAGGAGTTTTTATATTAGTTTTAACTTTTGAATTGGCACTGAAGATGGAGCTTAAGGACTTTGAAACAGCTGTTTGCCAATATAAATGATTTTAATTTGTGCTATATTAACGTTGTAAATTAATTTTTATACTTAACTGTACTTAATGTTAGTAAGAAGTAGAGTTGATCATGGGGATTTACATTTCCGACTGCAATTGAATGCTCAAACAGCTTTAACTCTTTAAATCGCAAGCTTTGTAAAACTGAATGACCGTAGAATCCCAACGAAACAGTCCACAATTATCGCTGTTTTATCTCCCCCTTTTTGGCTAGGTAAGTAGTGGAAAGCACCCTATTGCTTTCTCCCTTTATCCAAATTTTGACGGGTGCTAAGCCCCTCTGTTTATCAATGTGAAGTTACTGAAATTACTGAATTTCAGTTACTGAAAAAATATCTTGTTCTTCTTTATGTACTCTCCAGAAATGCCAACGTCCATCATTGAGAGAATTCACCCCCTTGACAGCACATCAACCCACTTAAGAGGAAGGGAAATCCTTTCAGCTATAGACGGCGATTGTGGGTTTCAGCGCTTTGGACTGATTTCGGCTATTGTGGTATTCAAATTATTAACATACGTAAATACCGTACACTTCCATCAATTTTCATGATATCAGTGTATTCCAGTATATATATATATATATATATAATTATAAGGAGGAATTTCCCTCGACTTTCCGAAAAGGATATACGTGTCCAAAAAAGCAACAAAAAAGAAAAGAAAATAATTCTATATATCCCTGACACATTAGAATCGGCTGTATTCTAACTCTGGATCTCCCGTTTGGAACTAGAGACGCTACCTTCGTGTTACTAATGCTTGATGATATCGTCGCAATATCTATCACTAATGCACTGTATGATTTTTGTTGCTGGTTTTCCCTATATAATCAGTCGCAAAATGGTCAAAAAATAGTTTAAAATAGATTAAATACCTAACCCGTCAACCGATTTTTTCGACAATCCATATATCTCTTCGGTCGTCCATAACATATTCTCAACCTGGCCGCTCAGTCACACGTACCGATTTATAAATATCATGTTTACTCATACACAGACACAAAGTCACAAATTAACATTACCGAACTTTCCTTACACCATGTGTTCGGAAAGTAATATATATGCATGTTCAAAATTGCTTTGGCATTTCTTTGATTTACCCTCGGTTTCCTCTTTTGGATTCCGGCTCCGAAGCTGCTGGTCGACTCAGGCGGATTCCCCAAGTATTTCGTGGTGGTGTCCTCTAAGTTTGTGCTTTACCGCATGTTGCAACGACCTTTGTCATCAATTCATTTGGGGAGGATTTGAGATACGCAGGTGGCGTATGCTTCCCAGGTCGAAGAGCCAACCGGCAGTGGTACTGGCGTAAACAGGCCCTCCAATTGCGAATCACTCGTACGGATTCAGGAGAACCTGGAATCGGCGGTGGAGTACGTCCGCCTTTGGCGGCATAGCTTGTCTTATCCTAGAATCTCGTATTTTTTTTAGAGCGCTATTGGTCTGTCTTTTTACAATCAGTTCTTGCTGATGGAAAAAAAAAGAAAAGGACAATTAGTTTTCACTAATTATACAATTTCTAATTTTCAGTAAAATTGGTATGTATACACGAGGTATAAAATATTTGAAAAATGTGAAATTGGACTCTACTAGTGATTATGTCGTGGTCTCTTTGACGAATTTCTACTTTGCTCGTCACCATATACTTGGGAAATGGCTAGAATGTCATGTAACTTTACTATCGTATAGGAGATATGTAATTTCGGTTTATAATTTGGCTGAAATATTTAATTTCGGCTATATGAAATCTCACTATTATATATATAAAGTCTTCGAGGACGATAATTGATATGGGCGGAAAAAAGACCGGCACGCAACTACTACCGGATTAATATCTTTGTTTTGTTGTACGCTAGCATATTATAAAAATTATTCAAATCTCTTTTGAATAAACCTGTATATTCAATCCCAAAAACTTTCCCTTACTTTTTTTCATTTATTTGTTTTCACATGTTTATAAATTTTATGAAAAATGGGGCAGTTTCTAAGTTAAAGGAAAATGGATTTTCTCAAAATTTCAAGTTATGAAACTGATGCAATATAATTCATTAAGGCTCCGTTAACATTTATTCAAACAAAAAGGTCTCTGGTGAGTAATTACTTGCATTTTGCAAGATGAATAAACTAATTAACCGTTGCTGTAAATTGAATAATTATTTCATTACACAGTGGATTATCTAATGATATTCAGAAATATGTTTTTCCGAATGATATAAATCTTCGATACTTTCACGTTAAATTTTATCATTATATCGCAATACTTCAGCTAATTAATATAATTACAAGGATAATGTTTTTTATTCCCTGTTAAAGATTTTAGATAATTAAAATAGTTAGAAATGTGCCTGTTTAATATTAGTAAATTTAATAGTTTTTGTCTTAATATAAAGCTAGAAATTTTTTTGGGGGGGAGGTTAGGGAATTAGTATTTATTTTTCTTTTAACAAACTATTAATTAGCATACATTTCTACGCACTAATATTTTTATTCTTCTACAATTCGATTCAATTATCACATTATGTAGTATAGAATGCTACAGAAATTCAAACTGGTTGGACTTATTACAGTGCATGAAAAATATTTTGGGGGTAATTAGAAATTTACTATTTATTCTTTTTTATAAAATAATATTTTTTCACACATTTTTCTCCCCCAAAATTTTTTTTTGCCCCACCAGTGGCTGAGAGGTTGTGCTCTCGAAGCTGGTAGACGGGAGGTGCTGGGTTCGATCCCAATCGCGCCCGTCGGCCTAATCGTTCGGAGTTTTCGTGGTTTTCTTCGAGCCGTGGATTTATCCATGCGTAAATACGGGTTAGGTTCCCTTAGAAAGACCCCCACGAAGGGCACTCCCCTCGGGCCTATATCCCTAGTGTAGATAATTGGCCGTCAATAATCAACCATCAACAACCAACCCCCAAAATTTTTAATCTTCTAAAATATATAAATTTATTACTTTGTTTAATACAATAATGCTACAGAAATTGTAATTGTTTTCCGTTTTTGGATTTGGATGGAATATGAGGTTTTCCTCTTTACCCACTACTTTATTTTTTAAGTTATCTATAATAATAAATTTAACGAAAAGAGAACTTTAATAGTTAAATATAGAGATAGCATAACTTTTAAGATATTGAAAACTAAATTAAATGCTTCTTTCTAATTGTTTATAGCATTATTTTTGTAGAATTATTTATTGCAATCTGTGGGTTTAATTCGGGCAGGGCTAGTGGAGCTTAAGCCATATGGTAGGCCACTCTGCCCGGCATGAACCTGTGGGCTTAATTTAAAGAGAAATTATAAATTATCCCAAATATATAAAATCAAATTTATAAACTAAAAAATAATTTAACCGTTCTCTACATGACAATATGTATATGAAACAGACACTACTTTTTATAAACTTTTTAAACTATGCATTGTAGAAAAAAACAAACGTTTCTTAATTATATAGTTACATATAATATAACAATGAATGAATATGTACAATAAAATTTTCTGGATTTTCCATGATTCCAGAAAAAAAAAACGTTTTTTATCTATTGATACACGTTTAAAAAATGTTTAAAGACCATGTATAAAAGACCATGTATAAAAATACCATGTATAAAAATGAAAGTTTCTTTTACTCCTACTGATTTTCAGAAACGTTCACGAGTCACTTCTATAGCATATAAAAAGATTATGAAAACTGGAATAGAGATATTTGTGATTCTACGAACTTCTTTAGAAAAGATTTTCATGTTTAACAAAGAAATATTATAAATTAACAGCATTAGCTTTAACAGTTAAAATTATTTTGTTACTCTTACTGTATACATTCAATTACGCAACTAAAACTGTTGTAGAACTAGTCCGATGTGTCAATCTCAAAACTTTCTTCTACCTCACACAGGTTTCGCATACACTAAAAAGAATCAGCACCAATTTATATCAAGGTCTAACTGAAACTCAAGTTTTATTAAATTCGCGCATTATTTCTTGAGAATCGCTAAAATCGTGTAAATCCTGAAAAATGCTGCATAGAAGCGCCACTTGCTGGGCGATTTTTACCAAAACCTAATCAGCACCAACTTATATCAGAGACTAACTGAATATAAAGTTTTATTAAATGCCGTGCATTATTTCTTGAGATATATATGACGAACGCTAAAATCGTGGTAATCCTGCAAAATGCTGCTTAACAGCGCCACCTGCTGGGCGATATTTACCAAAACCTAATCAGCACCAATTTATATCAGGGACTAACTGAATATAAAGTTTTATTAAATTCCGAGCATTAGTTTTGAGATAGAGCGCCCACAAAAGTTTTGTCACATACAGACAGACAGACAGAGTCACAGACAGACATTTTCTAAAAATAGTCAAATCGTGTTCAGGACTTTCTAAAACGTATAAATCCGTCGAAAACCGGAAGTCGAAAATTTTCATGAATCCAATACTTTCTTCTTTTAAAGATAGAAGAAAGTAAAAATTGTGTATTTATATATGGAACCTATGTATAATACACTTTGTATTTTATATACATGGTGAAAAGTAACAATGAGAAGTAACAGAAACAATTCTACGTACAGAATGGAATAATTATAATAACAACTAGCTGCGATAAAGTCAAGCGAAAATATGAGTTCACGATATACAACAATAAAAGTCCGCACGCATGAACTAGAGATCTATAGATTTGAGCCAAATAGTTAGTTGGTTTTTTACGCAATGCTTGGAGAAGCTTGCAAATTATGTATTTCTTGAAATGCAGAAAGTTGTCATTGTTCATTAATAATAATATATTCATATGGTGAATCTTAAGTTGTACGTTTGGTTGTTTTATTGAACCTTGTTATTATATTGTATTTGAAGAATCTTTGTCGTGTTGAAATTACATATTACTCATCATATTCCCACTCACATATATATATAAAATCACAATACTTGCTGTCAAAAAACAAAATTAATTACATTAAAAATGTAAGCTAAAATGAATAATTGACGTCATTTAATCTTTCCCTTTATCTGAAAAGAAACGTAGAAAATTTAAGAAATGACAAAGATCTTGGGCTAGACATAAAACAGATAAAAATGGACACAAGTACCGGTTGATTTGATTGATGTTCTCCTGAAGAGGATGACTTAATTTAAGACTCTTTAAATAAAGATAAAAGCGATAGAGCTGTCTCATAGAAATGGATTAGATATTTCATCGGTTTCGACGTACATTGTCAGGTAATTTTAATTTTACAATAGCTGTATGTAACGTAATTACGAATTAAAAGGAATTATGTAAATTATATGATTTTTCAGAATTTAAACTTAAAGCACTCGCATGATAAATTTCAACAAACAAGAATTATTCGTAATCACTAACAAAACTATGAATTTTTGAATGTATTTAACATAAAACAAATAAAAATGGACACAAGAACCGGTTCATTTGATTGATGTTCTCCTGAAGAGTATGACTTAATTTAAGACTCTTTAAATATAGATAAAAGCGATAGAGATGTCTCATGGAAATGGATTAAGATATTTCATCGGTTTTGACGTACATTGTCAGGTAATTTTAATTTTACAATAGCTGTATGTAACGTAATTACGAATTAAAAGGAATTATGTAATTAATATAAGTTTTCAGAATTGAAAATTAAAGCACTCGCATGATAATTTTCAATAAAAAATAATTATTCGTAATTACTAACAAAACTACGACTTTTAGAATGTATTTAACTTTTTGGCTTTACAACTGCTTAAAGGTTTATTCTGTAAAAAATATTTAAAACTTTAAACAGCGATATATTTAATAATTGTATGCTTTTAGATTTTAGTGATTTCGAAATTAAGCCTGTTTATGTTTTCGAATTTATGAATTAGCAACTTAAACATTAGGTAGCTTTTTAAAATTTGTCTTTATTTTTTTATTCAAATATTTAAAGGAAATATGGTAGAAAAATTCTATTAAATTTAACTGTACGCTGTCTGTATTCTTGTCACCTATATTATTTTATGGAAAAAAGAAGCAAAGAAAAAGACAGTAAAATAATTTGAATGATATGCAAAGACATTTTCTGTAAAGCTAATCTTGTTGCTAAAATAGTTTGTCTTGCATACTTTTAAATATTCTTACGTATTATAGAAATTATTAGTATACTTAATGATTATAAATTTCACAAATGCATAAAAACAACTGATATTAATAAAAGATAATTACATATTAATAAATAATATTAACACTGCAGGAGATTTGTCGAAAATAATTCAGTAAGATATTTCGAAATTCGTTTTTACATGATTCTGAACCTATACAAGTTCCTTATTTTATAAAATATTATAAAGCATTAGATTAAAAACACTTCATATCTTATTTACTGATAATTTATATCAAACTCATTGATATTTATTTTTACACGTTGAATAAATCATATATGAAAATGCATATTTTAAAAATATTTAAAAAAAAATAAAAGCAGATTTAAAATGCGTCGCCTTCTCAGTGTATTCAGCGTATTTTTTTTCTATTTTAATTTTATAACAAACGTCCTTGCATTATTTTGAAATTACATATATGAATGTACTGGATTAAATATCTCTTTTTGAGTTAATAGTTTGATAAAATTATACTAAAATTTGAGCAAACCTTGAACCAATTTTCACAACAACGAAATCATCTGGAATGTGTTACACATAAATCCATAATCATCCCTAGAGTTTTTCAAATGTTTTTCTTTACAGGAAAATCCGTCATTTGAAAAAACTGTTATTATGGAAATTTAGTTTTTATTGAACATTTCTTAAATTAACTTGCCTGGATTTCTTCAAAATATGTCAAACTTTTTATACCGAACTTCAACTAATAATTATAATACGCTAATAATGATATCACACTAATAATCCTTAATAATCTTAAATAAATCCTCCTTAAAATATTATCTGGCATAATTACACTGTAATAAAAGTACATTCATGGACATTCTTCGTAAATTACTGCCGTGATTTTACGGAAGATGCCCCCTTTTAAAGGTAAATGGTCAATTTCCGTAAATTTCAAGTTTTTACGGGCAAAAACGTTTATGTAAAATCAAAGCTCGTTTATCTAGTTTATCTCGTTTATCTCGTTTATCTGCAGCAATTCTTTAAGGTTTATAAATACACGGTTTTTGGAATAATATGATTCGCTGACCAACAGATGTCCATCGGACGTTAAATATATGGCCGTCAAGTTTGTCTAGACATAATTAAAGTTGTTCGTTAAATCATTTTTACATCAAGAAATCTGTTAATGTTTTGCCAGGCAGGACCATTGGTTTGGGCATGATCATAGAACAATATTTGATGAGATTGATTAAAACAAATCCTGTGTTAAAATGCGGATTAATGTAATAACTTCTACTATTATAAAATGGAATAATGACAGACACAAAAATAGATTTAGAAACCAGATTAGAAAAAAAATATCTGCAATTTTTAGTAGCAGTTGATGAACATACTGTGCTAAGATAGTCACTAAAATGTTGAGATGTTATAGATCTAACAGATTAAATGACTGGCTAAAACTGGATAATCATTTTGAAAGAAACACATCTGAATTTCTGTCTTCACATACTGAATCTGCTGCAAAAAAACAGTAACCTGTGATTCAGAGAAAGGAAATAGGTCTTAGATCAATGGACAAAATAGTGAAGAAATCGTTTAACTAAGCGTCGTTAATTGGTCAAAAATACATTTTGTTGTAACACTTGAGAAAGGAAGAAACGAATTCCAGTAAAATATAGTGTAATTAATGTTAACTCTATACAACTATTTTTCAATATTATATTTGTTATTCGATTGGATGAGAGACTAGGAATGTATCTACAGTTTGTGATTTCAACGGAGCTACAAGTTTTATTTAATCAATGTCCAGTGCGTAACTGAGAATGCTGTGCTAACGAGTGTGGTAGTGAAATTCTGCAAAATAATTAAATGAATACAAAACGAACATGAAAATAATTTATAATATTGGTGGTAGACATCTGTCACAAAAATATACATCGCAACGCTAAGAAAGCTATTTAATTGTTATTGACGCAATTTAATTGTTATTGTCTTACTCTAGAAAGAGTAAGACAATATTAAAACAATATGTTTCATATGTTGTTAGGCATGTTTTCCTTTCAGCGTAACGGTAGTTTTTTATGGTTACAATGTATCATGTACAAAGAATCATCAACATTATCTTTAGATATTATTATGACATCTGGTGTTATCTTGCTAAACTCCAAGAATAAAAATGTGCTGATTCCTATCATTACCGGATTCCTATCATTATATGTACAAACAGTTGATGTCCTGCAAGCTAAATCTGAGGCTTATACGTTAATTGTGCATACCATGATTTAAAAATCAAAAGACGAAAATGTGTTGTTTAAGCAGAAGAAGACAAATATCACTTAGTTCTTCTTAAAGCACATTCCGAATTAAAATTGTATACGCTGATTTTTGAAACGACCACGTACGCCATTGCACAGAACAAGATCTTTAAGAGATGTGAAGTAATTCCTTCTCTTTTTCCTACTTTTTTTTTGTTACAGGAAATGACACCACATTCATCTTGCATAGTACAGGCAAGATAGACATTTTCTTAAAAATTATCGAGAGTCTAAAACAATGTAGCAGTTTTATAATTATAATTCTTGCTATTATGATGATACTGTAAAAGTAACAGAATCATTCATATCCACAGTATTTAATAAAGATAAACAACAGATAAATAATGAGATACCCAGTACAAGATTTTTAATAAAACTGTTGCTGTAGAAGGTTTCTGAAACTTTAAACATGCATAGCTTCTACCTTTCAGAAAAATAGCAAATAAAAGAATAACAGTTTAAAGATTTTTTGTATATAATTTATGTGTAAAATGTTTGTTTGTTTTCCGTTCACTATATTTAGCTCAAATATTCGTTGAATTACTGGGAAATTATTATTTTACTGGAAAAACTATACACACACACACACACACACACACACACATATATATATATATATATATATATATATATATATATATATATATATATATATATATATATATATATATATATATATATATATATAGAGAGAGAGAGAGAGAGAGAGAGAGAGATACAACATGGCTAAATAAATAAATGTCGATACCTATTATAAAAATATTTGCATTTGTTCTATTTAAAAAAATAGTACAAACTATCAAATGCTAAATACATTTTAAATTGCATGCATAAATTATCATATGTTATAAAGAATTAAAAAATAAATAAAATAAACGGAGATATTCAGTTTAAATACAACCGTATAAATCCGGATATTCCTTTTAAAATACATGGAATACATTTGGCAGAGACACATTTCTTTTTAGAAAAAAAAATATAATATAAAAAAGTAAAGAAAAAAAACATATCAATGCAATAAAAATCTTTTCTTATCAAAACATCTTACCAAGAGTAAAAATGTTATTTATAACTTTGTAAAGTTGAAAACTGGTAGGTAAAATGATTACTGCGTCAGAATTTTGGATAGCGACCAGAAATATGAGTTGTGCTGTCAATATCTTACACAAAACTTTGCTGTGTTTAATGCCCTTGAATGATATTGAAGGTGACCTTTTCGAATGATCTAAATATATGACATTTCACATTTTATTTCATTTATTTGTTTTAATACGCTTGCAAAATATATAAATATTAATCTTAATAATACTTTTATAGTGCATATATGAAAGATATTTTTTTCAATGTATAGAAATTTTAAAACAAAAGTTATATCAAAATAAAATAATAATAATAATAATAATAATAATAATAATAATAATAATAATAATAAAAGTAGTAGTAAAAATATTAATAATATTAATAATAGTAATAATAACAATGATAAACTTGAAAAATTACACAAACTATTTCAGAAATTTTATATGCACCTTAAATTATTATTATATTTTCTGTAAAACAATAACAAATATATGTACAAATATATGTGCTAAATATATGAAGCAACTTTATTAGTATCTTATACAAAAATTTAACCCGTTGACTCCACAATAGGTTTCAGCAACCACACACTTCACAATAGCGCGATTTGTGATTCGGGTGTTGGCAATATAGTGATAACATATATATATGATATAACATATGGCATATAACATATGATTTCTATACGAAATTAAATGTGAAGCCGAATTGTGATATATATATATATATATATATATATATATAGCACATTATGTATGAAAGGCATTCTGCAGACCCAGAATCTCGCACCATAATTAAACTAAGAATACACAACAAACATCAAAGAAATTTCAACAAATATAACCTGACACAAGAAAAAAAACCCAAAAAGCTGTGGTCTCGTCAACATTGGCGAAACCCACCGCCACTACCAAATAATAGTTTCTTGTGTATTTTAATTAGTCTGAAATAATAGTTTGTTGTCTATGGTAATTAGTCTGAAACATTGCTGTGCTTTTATAATATGCCCACGAGGCCACAACTTTTTGGTTGTTTTTTCTTGTTTTTTCTTGTGCAGGTTATATTTGTTGAAATTTCTTTGATGTTTGTTGTTTATTCTTAGTTTAATTATGGTGCGAGATTCTGGGTCTGCCAAGTACATTTCATAAATAATGTGCTATATTTAATATGTGTGGTTATTTTCAGCTATAGCACTTTCAGCTATCGCATGGATTTTATTTTTATTTTTGGTTTTAGTTTTAGTTTCAGTTTTAATCTTTTTTGTGCTTATATATATATATATATATATAACTCGGTTTATGGCCTCAGATGCCACCATCTGAAAAATCTACAAGCAACCACTCCATTTCTTCCGGTCAAGGGTCCATTTCTCCTCCAGACCTCTGTCCCTCATGGGTTTTTTATACCGTCCATCCAGTTCTTTTGTGGCCTTCCTTGCTTTCTTTTTTGATTTGTTCTATAAGTAAATGCGATTTTGGGCAGTCATTCTTTTAACATGACCATACCTGATTAATTGCTTCTTTTGAAGATCTTTTAAAATGGTTCCCTTTATTTTCATCATTTCTTTGATTCTTTCATTATTTATTCATTCAGTTCTTGATATCCCGCATGATCTTCTTAGGGCATCCATTTCCACTGTTGCTAATTTCTTTCTTTCTATCACCATGATTCTCCCCATCTTTCTGCTACATATAACAATATGCACTTTATATGGAGGATGGAGGATCCAAGGATGGAGAATCATGGAGACAGAAATTTATTATTATAAAAAAAAATATTTTGCTAATGAAAAACTCAAATTAATGAAACAATATTTTCAAAAAAGGCAGGATTTGAAATTTAGGTCTGTGTGTATTCTCACTAGTTTGGGATTCAATATATTTAAAGCCTTCAAATACTTTTAAGATATAATTTTGTAAAAATTTTTAAATATATATTATTTCTGTTGTCAACATTCTTTTTTCTATGTATTTACAAAACACTCAACGATGAGTGAGTTATCATTCGAAAGGGTTTTTTGCCGGTTTCTTACATAGTACACTCACATTTAGGTAAAAAAATATTTTTGATTAAAATTTTCAGTTAATTAAAAATTAAATCGGCATTATTTTCAGAAATGAAATGAAAGGTTTTTGTCAAATGAATATTGCCACAAAAATAAAATACCGCATTATAATATTCTCAACGATCATTATAAAGAAATAAAATTAAATCAAAAAAGATAAAGTGACACGTCTCCGCATGGGCTTATTTTATATTTATGATTAAAAATCAAAACTTACGATTCAAATATTTAGAAGAAAAATACGACATCGATAGATCGAGCAGTGATATTCCGCGTATAGCTTAAAATTTATGGTTTGTTACATTAAATTAAACTGTATTTTATATGTCTTCAAATAATTTATATTTGTCCCCTGTTTTTTCCGAAGCGGACTGGTGGTCGTTTTTGACGTCATTTTCTACTGCAGTTAAACTACGATTATTATTTTTTTTTTTTCTCGCGCGTGCCTTTTGCTATCTACAATAACTTTTTAATATAACATTGATGGAATAAATTAGATGATATCCTGGCATGACTAATGTTGCTTTCAGAAATTTTTATCTTTAATTTTTCTTTAGAGTTTTAAACCTACATCTAAAAAAAATATTAGATACTGTTAAAAAATATTAGACTGCAGTGCGAAATCCTCACACAGATCGACTGGATTTTATATATTTAAAAACATTTTTAAGTAATAACAATGCTATTTATTAGAGTAAAAAAAAATATTTCTAACAGTTACTTTTATTATTCATGATGTACTTGATAATATTTATGCAAAGTAAAAGAATTGATACACGAGTAAAAGAATTGATACGTGACAACATATCTTTAATCTAGAAACATATAATTTCAAATTTGAAAAATTTCTTTCAAGACCCTAATACAGTTTACCTACGATATACAGAAAAATGGATCATTGCCCTTTCTGTGTATTCAGCTAATTATGAATAACTTAATCCATATCATAGACAGAAATATTTACAGAAACCGCATGCTGATCGAATAATACTATAGCCAACAGCAGTGAAGAACCATTTAATTATAAGAAAGAAGCATATAGTTTTTTATGTTAGAAGGGCGTTTAATGTATGTTCAAAAAATTATATAACGCAGAGTTAACCAGGATTAGATAAATTGCAACCGAGAATGGATACATCGAGAGATTTATTACCAAAATAATTTATGAATTTAATCGCAGACAATTAATAGCCAAGAATAAAACACTGTTTTCACAGTTTTGTATTATAGATTATATCCCTCAACTTTATGAAAGAATCCGATACGCTTTAAAGAAATATGACATAACTAAATTACAAAAGCTATTCCACAGAAAAATAATCCCATGTATATGCATGAAAAAGCAGGAATGTATATTATCTTATTTAAACGTAAAAATAAAAATAAAATATTCACATATATCGAAATGACAACAAGAAAATTACAAGACAGAATAAAAGAATGGCAGATATAGCAAGAGAAAAATCATCTACTGCATTATCTTGTTTGAATTTAAAAACATATATTGGTATATATTTCAACAAAGTAAAGATTATAGCACGTAAGAAAGATTTTAGTAAATGTATACTCAGGGAGTCTGTGGAAATACTGACAAGGGGTAGGAAATCCTGTGATGATATGTTATCATGCAATATACCAAAAATCTCGTTTAATCTACTTGGTGTCAATGGTGCATTTGGTTTGGAATAACCCACCTCGCTCAATAGACTCACATATCCCCTCCCATTTTTCATATTTGGTTTCGCCTTCTGATATTTAACCAGCGTACATTCCGGAAATAATTTTTTTTCGCCATCTTGGTGATGGCCAGGTTACGGTCGAAAGCGCTCCGACGAATATTTCAACATCTATAGAACGGTTTAAATGTGTTAAAACCTTTTTTTAATCATTTTACACCTATTTTAGTAATGATTAATAAATTGTGTTAAATTTTTAATGTTTTAATGTTTTTAATTCATATACAAAGGAGAATTTAGTGTTCGAACATTGGAATTTTTGTTTTCCATATATTTATATGCGTTTTGTTTTCTTATTTTAATTATTTCTGCCCCCACTTGATAAATTTAATGAATAGATGTGCACACGTTTTGTTAAAACAAAACCACATTTCTCTATTTTTCTAAAGAAATCAACCAATCAGTCACAAATAATTGCGGCTTTGTTAAAGTTCATTCATACAAAAGCATCTTAGGTGAGTAATTACCTGCATTTGGTAGAACAGAATAAACTAATTAACCGTTACTGTAACTTGAATAATTAGGCGATTACACACTGAAATAGCTAATGATATTCATGACATTTTTCTTCACACTTATGCAAAGCTGTGATAAATTTCCGTTAAATTATATTATTTTATTGTAATGATTTATTTAATTAATGGATTTGTTAAGAGAAGAATTTTTGTATACTGTTGGAAAAAAAAATCTTATAACATGTTTATCTAAATCATATAAAAAAGTTCATTGATTTTGTCGTTACAGTAAAATTAAGAGTAAAGAAGAGATTAAATGTAATTCTTTTTTTTTAAATACATAATTGAATTGAATTTTTACTTCGCATATTATTTTAGCGTATAATCATTATTGCTAAGTTAAAATTACAACAATTCGGCTTATTTCTTGATTAGACTAAAAAAAATAATGCATACTTAAATATAGAAAATCCTCAACAAAATTCTTTTTATTTTGAATTCACCCTTTCCAGACAGTAATATCAATAGAATAATCTTTCTCAATTTAAACAAATAAAGTACGTTTTGATTTATTTCTTTGTAAATAAACTAACTTTAAGAAACGAAGCACGATTTCTTAATGGGATAAATGTAGTCATAATGTACGAAAAATTCATTTTTTGTTTTAAAGAAATTATTAACTGAAGAGGAACCACTTTATGGTGCTGTAAAAAGCGATCCTATGTCAGTATAAAATATGTAATATAATTTTATCACCAAACTTTAAACTCGTTTATCTCAAAAGTGCGTATTTGAAATCGGTGATAACGATTACTCGAAAAGTAATGAATCAATTCACTTCTAAATTTCTCAGTTTCTTTTTTAGATATTAAATCAGTGATCGAACAGAGATATCTTTTAATTCTTATCAAAAGAGACGTTTTTAATATTTCAATTTTTTCTTCGCAGAGCCGTCTTTATATGTATATATAAATCAGTTATTCATAAATTTCTTCATCCAGTCACTTGAAGAAACCTTATTTACTTAAAAAGTACTCATTATTTTAATTAAGAGACGCATTGGAAGAGGACATTAACTTTAAATACACCTATTTTATTTAATAAAAAATATAAAAATTCCTTTGAGTATTTTTATATTTTAAAATAACAATAAAGTCAAACAAAAAAATATGGCTTAAAGAGAAAATATTTACATGAAAAAGACCTATTTTTTCTACGGCATGTCTTGCTGTAACCAAATTAAAGAAAATGTTTTGCTAGACATGATGGTTTTCTTTACAATTGATTAAAAATTTACTTTCTTAGTAAAAATAATAAAGCATTTGTTCAAAACTTGATAAATAGCTTTACTTCATTTCATTATAATATATTGAAGAATTTTCATTATAAATTCAATTATAATTCAATTTCTTCAATTGTTCAATAAATAAAACACATAAAGACTCTTTTATTCGTTCTTTTTATTTATGTTATACGTACAAGAATTTTAATGAATAAAAGCGCAGCTGTTCAGATAAGGCAAAGTCTTTTTTTTTTTCAAGTGAATTGAACTGATCAAACACAGGTAATTGGTGCTTCACAAAACTTGATTCACAGAAAAACGAGTCTGGAGAGTAATTAACTGCATTTGGCAAAACTGAATAAGCTAATTAACTACTGCTATAAATTGAATAATTAGACGATTACGCACTGGAATAATTAATTATATACATTTTTTTTTCACCCATACAAATCTGCAATCTTTTCACACTGAATTATAATATTCGTTTATATTAGTGATTCGTCAAATTACTGAGTTTAACAAAAAGTTGATATTTTATGTAATGTTTGAAGTATGATATTATAATTAATCGTACCAAAAACATATTTCAATAAGATAACTGATTTAATTGCTATTTGACTTGACAAAATTAGTAGTTTTAAGCAGTTAATATTTATACACATTGTAGTTTTTAACTGTTATTTAAATATATATATATTTTTAAATATATATTTTTTGATTTCAAAATTAATAAACAAATATTTTTTTTTAACTCGGTAAGATACACGGCCCTTTTTATTACAAGAAAGTGCGAGTTGGGTCTTTTAGATCCTATATTTATTTTATTCACAAAATATGCAGAAAAAAAATGTTTTCACCAAAATGTGTTAAGAGAGAGCGCGCACTTTCAATATTGAAACTTTTTACCACATTTAGTAATTCCATACAGCTAGTATAGTAATATAGGATTTCGTATTTATTACTTGTATCTAATTCGCTTTCAAAATGCTTCATTAACTGTTTCTTAATACACTTCAATGAGTGATTCTTCATCATTCTGATTCATTCTCATCATTCCCACTTCAGTTAATAAGACCTGTAAACACTTTGCATCGTACCTATAAATCAAATTGCAACGCATTTTAAATTTATTTACTCCATTCTAAGTAATTGCAAGAGTAGTTGTTCTAATAAGCCAAGAAAAGTTTATTTTATCACCAAAAATAAGAATAAAATGCTTACTATTGGCGAAAATATACCTTTAATACAGCAGATGTGAAATTATACGATTTTACTGAAAAGGTGGATTACAGCTGGCATATTTATGTAATATAAAGGAGTAAAACACAGAACATTTTTTTTTATCACAATCGATCTACTCTGCCAATTAACTAATCTTTTGACGCGGATTTTGATGTAGAATGTGATTTTTTGATCTAACATTGTCCACTTAGCGTGTGCTGCGTCCTTGATGTCAGAATTCATCTACTGTTAAGAATTTGCAGTAAACTGTCCAGTCATTTGACCGTTTTCATTGAACATGTTTAGATAACCGTAATTTAACTTTGCTTTGACCATATTATTGACCATATTATGGTCAGAATAAACTGAAATTAGAATTATGTAACTGTTTTCTACAAAAATGGTCAAATAACTGGACAGTTTGCAGCCAATTTTTAACAGTGTATTTTTAAAGATCGAAAACAAACAGCGGGAAGAACTTTGAGAAATTTCTCTCTCTTCAAACGCAACAAAAATCTCTAAAACAACTTAAGCGACATTAATACTTCGATTAAATGTAAAAAGGAAATGTTGCCGAAAAACGCTCACTTTTGTTCACTTTTCAATTCTTTTTAGAGTTCCGTACTTAAAAATAAAAAAGTAACCATTATAAGATTACACCTGTGTCTGTCTGTGAGACGTTTTTGTCGTAAAACATGGCGCATAGAAAGTTCAAACTTGGGAAAGTTATAAAACCTTTTTTACCCACATATTTTCAGTCTATTAACCATTCACAAATATATTTAGGGGAAATGTAGGCGGCTAATTACGTTACTTAAAAAAGGTTTTCTGTCTGCCTATCGTGGGGGGTATCACATGAAATATCTTTTAATACCGAACTCAAAAATATATTTATTTTAATTTTATGTGTTATATTTTCAGAGTTATCGCTGAAACTCCACTGCGAAAATATGTCCCCCCCCCCTCTATTTCCGAATCTACTGAAACTAAAATTATGAAAAAAATAGGCCCAGTAGAAATTTATTTAAACCTTGCTGGAAAACTATAGAGATTTAGCTAGGTAACATAATTTTTGAGGAAAATGTATTTTTTCGTTACGCACAAACTTTACTTTTCTGACGGTCAGCGGGGGCGCTGACGGGCGCTCGATGTAACAATCGACGCAGAATAATAAATAATATTTGAAAATGATTTTTGAAAAAATAGTTGATATTTAGCCGAGATATTAATTAAGTTACTTGAAAAAAAAATATTTTTATATATTAGTTGGGGTATCTCGTAACATCAAACTCAAAAATGTATTTGACTTATTTTTAGGTATTATATTGTCGAAAGTACTGGAAAATATCCCCCCTCCTGCTGTTTCCGAATCTATTGAAACTAAAATTATGAAAATAATATAAGTGGTAGGAGTTTAATAATTAATGAATAGTAATTAATAAATTCAATGTACGGAACTGTTTGAGTGCGAGTTATACTCGCACTTTATCGATTTATTAACTATCTAAAAATAGAAAAAAAATAAAATGAAACACGTAATCTTGCAGAGAAAAATATTTCTCTTTTAAATAACAAAAAAAAAGCATTTTATTACAGTTTGCATTTTTAAATTTGAAAACAAAACGCTCATTCATTATTCTTCACCCCCAATATTTATTTACTTATTGCACACCAGTTGATGTAAATTAGTACGAATGATTTGACACAACGTAATGTTTAGTTTTTGGCAATTTTATATTATTATAACTAATCATTTCACCTACAATTGTTGCCAATATTGCTCATTTGCACATGCAGTAGACATCCATCATATAATAAATTTTTCATGTAAATTCATCTGTTAAAAACTATTTATTATAAATGAATATCATCAAAACATAACTTTCAACTAAAACAAGCATTAGGGAATCGGCATTTCTGTTAAAATATGTTGTAACCTAAAAAATATAGACACTTAGAAATTGTGAAATTTATTTCTCCGAAGTCGGGAAAATAAATTTCAAAATTTATCGCTTTCCTTGTAATACAGAAATACAGATATACTAAAATATCTTATTCAGTTAAATTATAATTAAATTGCTGTATGCATTATTATATATATTTATAGAAAATTTCTTTTGTGTATTTCTTAAATTTGTATGATCAGTTTGAGAAAATTCATTAAGATATGGTGTAGCTGTTGAATTACATGTAAGCCATTTTTATCTATTTCCGAAATAAAGAATTGATTGAACACATGTAATTGAAACATTGTTAAAGTGCATTCACTTATATGACACTCTGTCGAGTAATTACTTGGATTGCATTTCACAGAAATTATTAAACTAGATAATTGCTGTTTCAAACTGAATAATTAGGTTATGTACACCGGGAATTTATTGACGCTCAGAAATTAATTTTTCACATAAATACAAATTTATGATATTTGTACTTTAAATTATATTGTTTATTGTAAACATTCGCATTTTTATTTCATTTATGAAGAGCTGTTTTAAGGTACTCTTTAAAAAATAATGTAAAAATTGATCTTTGAATGAGATACAAAAATTCATTGTTTTTTGTCTTGATAAAAAATGTAACAGCAACCCTCCATTACCTAAAAAAATGAATGTAGGTATGTTATCAATTGGTAAATATGTAAAAGAAATCCGATATCTGCATCCATAGGTAAAAAGCAAAATTACAAAGTTATAAGACAGTATCGATTTATAATGAAAGTAGTAATACAAATTCAACATAATCTACATAATATAGGAAGAATAGTCTAATTACTAAATCCATATTTCTATTATCTTAAATTATTGGGTACATTATGCACACATAAAAAAAAGTAACAAGGCGAGCAGTTGATAGTTCGAAAGTTTGGAAATTTATATATAAATACATTTGTTTTCATCAACTGGTTGTAAAATAAACATTTATATTAATATATTTTATATTTCTTCAGCAGTCTTTAATACATAATACAAATTAATATTCATTTATGTAAGATTACATTACTTTTTAAATATTATAAAAAAAATGGGAAAACATTGTATATTGTACTCAAACAAAATATAACAAAAAATATAAAAAAATTAAATTAAATAGAAAATTAAATTAATAAAATATTCTTTTTGAAATATTTATTTTGACACGCGCAATATTTTCCTAAGTCATATATATATATTTTTCCATTCTTGTTTAAATATGCATTTACTTTTCTCGTTTTATACAGGAAAAAAGTTATAATAAAATTATTAAGAAAGCTTTTCGTTCTCCAAATATAATAGATATATTTTATGGGGAAAAAAAGCAAACAAAAGGCAAACACACTAGAAAAATGAGTAACACAAAACAGTTACTAATAATTATGTTTCCTTGCTAATAAAATTGATTAATATAGTCATTTTTAATTATATAACAACTTTTATTGTAACATTAGTTAATCATTTTTTTATAATTTATGCGTCTTTTTATTCAAACAAAATTCGGAGAGGACATTGAACAACTCTGATTTTGAAGACATAAAAATTATTGCCTTAAAAATATTTCTTTATAAACTTATTTGTTTGAATTTTGTTTATGATATGTATATTAGATATAAATTAGCTATAATTACTGCAATCAACGTTACAAATAGATGTAAACAAACATTAAATTTTGTCGTACCATAACGGGATACTTATATATTTCAGATGATATCCGGCATGAATCATTTATATTCATTTAGAAGTAATTTATAGATATTTGTTCACTTGTAAATTCCCTTTATATTTACGTGTGTTTTTCCTTACACCAATATTCTTTTAATGACTAAATATGCTATATTTTTTAGTAAAATGGTCACTAACTGTTTGATATTATGTTACTTTTTGAACTTAGAAGTGTATTTGCACAATAGTATTTTGTATAATTTGCGATATTTGATTATGTTCGCATGCGAAAGAAAATCCACGAGTGGAGTCGATAATTAATATATGTATATATATATATATATATATATATCAGACTGCTACGTAATTAAAATAACTTTTTAAATAATTCTACAGTTATTGTAATTAACATCAAATTGTTAAGCCCTACGGGATTTTTTAATACAGACAATTGTTTAAAATAAATAATAAAATATATAAAATAAAATATTACATAAAATTTAATTAAATGTTTTATAGTTTGTATGGCAAAAATAATGTTTATTTTAGTTAAAAGGATAATTTTATGGGTCACCTTAAACATACAAATACAAATGCCATTTATCATTTTTAAGATCTTATTTAATTTTTATTGATGCACAAAATAAACTGATGGATGAGATGTTTTAAGTACCATGCCATTGTACGTCATCGTAATTCGTTTTTGCGTGTTTTATTTAAAACACAAAAGTTTTACCAATTGGTATTTTTATAGACTTAATTTCTTGTAAAACAACATTTTTCAAGCCCGTAATTTTTCTTTCTTGCGTCATAAAAATCAACTCTAAAATGTCCGTTAATTCCGAATATTAACAATGATATACTTCAGACATTCACGACAAAATTCTTCCTGAATTCTTATAAAAATAAATTATGGGTCTCCTAAAACATATTTTAAGCTTATTTAATTTTTATTATGTACAAAATAAACTGATGGATGAGATGTTTTAAGTACCATGCCATTGTACGTCATCGTAATTCGTTTTTGCGTGTTTTATTTAAAACACAAAAGTTTTACCAATTGGTATTTTTATAGACTTAATTTCTTGTAAAACAACATTTTTCAAGCCCGTAATTTTTCTTTCTTGCGTCATAAAAATCAACTCTAAAATGTCCGTTAATTCCGAATATTAACAATGATATACTTCAGACATTCACGACAAAATTCTTTCTGAATTCTTATAAAAATAAATTATGGGTCTCCTAAAACATATTTTAAGCTTATTTAATTTTTATTTATGCACAAAATAAACTGATGGATGAGATGTTTTAAGTACCATGCCATTGTACGTCATAGTAATTCGTTTTTGCGTGTTTTATTTAAAACACAAAAGTTTTACCAATTGGTATTTTTATAGACTTAATTTCTTGTAAAACAACATTTTCGAAGCCCGTAATTTTTCTTTCTTGCGTCATAAAAATCAACTCTAAAATGTCCGTTAATTCCGAATATTAACAATGATATACTTCAGACATTCACGACAAAATTCTTTCTGAATTCTTATAAAAATAAATTATGGGTCTCCTAAAACATATTTTAAGCTTATTTAATTTTTATTATGCACAAAATAAACTGATGGATGAGATGTTTTAAGTACCATGCCATTGTACGGCATCGTAATTCGTTTTTATGTGTTTTATTTATAACACGAAAGTTTTACCAATTGGTATTTTTTATACAATTAATTTCTTGTAAACCAACATTTTTCAAGCCCGCATTTTTTCTTTCTTGCGTCATAAAAATCAACTCTAAAATGTCCGTTAATTCCGAATATTAACAGAGATTTACTTCAGACATTCACGACAAAATTCTTTCTGAATTCTTATAAAATAAATTATGGGTCTCCTAAAACATATTTTAAGCTTATTTAATTTTTATTTATGCACAAAATAAACTGATGGATGAGATGATTTAAGTACCATGCCATTGTACGTCATCGTAATTCGTTTTTGCGTGATTTATTTAAAACACAAAAGTTTTACCAATTGGTATTTTTATAGACTTAATTTCTTGTAAAACAACATTTTCGAAGCCCGTAATTTTTATTTCTTGCGTTATAAAATTCAACTCTAAAATGTCCGTTAATTCCGAATATTAACAGTGATTTACTTCGGACATTCACGACACAATTCTTTCTGAATTCTTATAAAAATAAATCATATATTAAATATAAAGTGCATTAATAGAAAATCCTCGAAAATAAATTTTGATTCCTTAATAGAATGGTACAATATTTCATTTTTATAGTCCTTACGTGACTTGGATAAAGACGTGACAATCTTGAATGTTTATGCAAAGAAATCATTTCTTTAGTGTTATGTGAATGAATATATTGAAAAGCAATTTTTTAAGAAACGTTCTATGTCTTCCTTCTCCTTAAAAAACAGTGACATGTCTGTAAATCATTAATTAGATAAATAAATATGAAAATGGGAAAATGTATTTTTAAAAAGTTAATAAACTCTTGAATGTGAGATCGTTTTTAATGGGGAATATATAGAAATATAAAGATGATACTTTTTAATACCTATAAATTATATATAAATGTATCATGATCAAAATAAGTATTAAAAATATTTAAATATTTGAAATATTTCACCTATTTAGATATTTTGAACATGCATGGAGAAAAATGTACTTAAAGACAATTTATATTGTGAAAGTCAGTATATTCAATAGAAATGTTTGACTTTATGTTCGCTTAATGTAGAGTCGCATTTAAAGACAGGTTTATTGCAAAATAACAAAATTTACTTCACAAAGAGTTATTCCATAAAAGTAACATACAGATTACATTCCGTATCATAAACAATCTTGAAAATTGTATAACAATTTCGGAAAAGTAATGTTTAACTTTATGTTCGCTGAATGTAGAGTCGCATTTAAGGACAGGTTTATTGCAGAAGAACAAAATTTATTTCACGAAGAGTTATTCCAGAAACGTAACATACAGATTACATTCCGTATCATAAACACTCTAGAAAATTGTATAATAATTTTGGAAAATAAATGTTTGACTCTATGTTCTCTGAATGTAGAGTCGCATTTAAGGACAGGTTTATTGCAGAAGAACAAAATTTATTTCACAAAGAGTTATTCCAGAAGCGTAAGATACAGATTACATTCCGTATCTGGAAAATCGTAGAATAATTTCGGAAAAGAACATACATCGCTGAGAAACTTTTCATTCCAAAATAGTATATGTCACTTGTCAATAAAAATTAATCTATTTCAAAAGTAATCCTACTTTTATAACTTTTATTGGTACTTATTTATATAACAAATATATTTTTTTATGTTTACAGATATTAAATATATTTTTACGTACACCTTTTAAACAGTCTAAGGTATTTATTTTAAATAAAATCATTTTCATTCAATGCCTGCCCTGTTAAAAATTGTGTCCTGATTTGAACCGACTTTTGATGCTGATGTTACTGCAAATATAAGATAGTGAAATATCGCTGGAACACTTGAAAATTTTATATAATCGGAGATCCAATTGTTGAAACGAGATTTCATCATCGTATGTTTGAAGCTACTGTATCACCAAAACATGGTTCAACCGAAAACTAAAATTTTAACAGTATGCCTTTTGCAAAAAAAAAAATGTGATAGGGAATGAAAAAAAAAATTAAATCAATCTACGAAACTTTAAAATTTTTAAGACTAAGAAGCAACACTGCGATAAAATACAATTATACGAAAATTCACTCTTAGTAAAAAGCGAGAGGTTATAAATAATACTTATCAAAACCATTGACAATAACATGAGTTCAGAATTAATAGAATGAAGCAAAATAAATATATTTTGAATATGTGTTTATTACTCAATAACAAACTATGTAAGGCGTTGCGAATATTATGGAAAAACGAAATTCTGCGAAATTTAACTTTATTTATTGGTTTGACTGGAAAGTTCGTGCCTGTTGGAATTCGTACCGGTTGGTAAAATCAATTTGTACCGTTAAAAATTCTGTCCGTTAATTATTAGACATTAGATATCGGAATCAATGTCTAATAATTAAATGATAAAATTTTACGGTACGAATTGTTTTTCCCAACCGGCACGAACTTTGCGGACAACCCAACACATTAAACATAAGGGACTGCACTAACTACTGCACTCTTATACAAGACCTAATTCACTTTTTTTACACCCAAATGTACAAAATGTACATTAAAAAACAGGCAGGCTGACAAAAATGATAGATGTATATATTTTAACTGTTGATTTTAGAAACTATATTTTAAGAGAGCGCCTTTATATCCACACAGACATCACATGCATAATTTAAATAAATTCTAATTTTATAAAGCCTTAATGGTATTAATTATTATTAAAACACATTATATATAGCGATATGTTTTATAATGTTAGACACAGGTGCATTAAACAAATTTATAACTTACAGAAACAGACAATTTCAAGAACCGATTACGCTACAATTAACAACAAACTGCGCAGAAGTGGATAAATTTGGGTATACCATTAATGTACAACTGGGACATTAAGTTTCATAAAATTTTTAGAAAAGTATAATTACTCAAATTTGAATGTGCATATTCCCATTAACTGTAAGATTTTAAATTTTATGAAGCCATACTTAAGAAACTACAGTGAGATAATATGTGTGAACAATTTACTTTTAAAACTTTTCTTAATTGTCATATTAATATATCTTCATTACTTTTTTGTCATTATTGAAGAAAACTGCAGCAGGCTAAATATACCGGGTACGCCATAAATTCGTGAAAAGTTTAAAAATTAATTAACATGTAAAATTGATGCTAAAAAAATGCGGTTTGCAAAAATTAGTGAAAGATCAGATTTTTTGTAATAAAGAAGTTGTGGTTTAAAAAATTACCGATAGATGGCGCTGACATGCATAATATCAAGCAGATATATGCAAATTAAAATTATAGTAATACACAATTTCTTCGAAGCGTGTGATAATTTTGGGTATCTCAGCACTTGAAATGGACCCTTTTCTCGACTTGAGTCCTTAATCAGAATTTTCGCAATGCGTCGGTTGCTGATTCCTCGTTCTCATAAAAGAGCTTAACCAACAACGTTTGATCAAGTAACGATAGCGTAATGTTGGCATCGAATGAAAAGCTATGTGCATTGAGGTATTTTATTAGCAGCCTGATTTGCGCCAATCTGCTTCATTTTGTACATTCCAGCGCCATCTATTGGTAATTTCTTGAACCACATATTTTTGTTATTAAAATATTCCGACCTCCGGCTAATCCTATATGCAGAAACAGCAATTTTGTAGCATCATTTGTCTATTTTTAAAGAAATTTTAAAGTTTTAGGGAATTTATGGTGCGCCCGGTATATTATTATTTCCGAAACATCTCCTGATTCTTAATTACTGCATCTATGATCACATATTACATCTTCTAGCCATGGTTATGAAATAATTTTCTCTATGATGTATGTGATGTTTTTCATTGAGCACTTAAACTTCTGGACATTGAATAAGTCATTACACAAATTTAAGATTTATAAATAACTTTAAAAAGTAAAATAGCCTATCAGTAAATACAAACATCATCCATTATAAAGTGCTTCGAGTTTAAAATTTCCAGTTAAACTTTTTATTTATAAAACACAACTTACAAAACAGACGATTGCTGTTAACTAAAAGAATGTCATCTGTACTTGTATCAATGATTATATAATTAAATAACTATTTCTCATAAAAAACATAATACTCATGATTCTTAAGCATCCTTACATATGCTCATAGAACTAAACTTCTTACTTACTTAATATATATAATAAAATGATTCTTATTTGTTAAGCGGTCTTCGTATTTATGATTACGCCAAGATCGTCACAAATTTCATATATAAATCATTTAACTTCATGTATATAATTTATAACAGTTACATGTAACATGTACATAATATGTACACGTTATATATCATATATTTGTCTTATATACGTCATATATATCTTATTCACACGCAATATTCGCGATATATACTTCAATAATGATGACTAAAACATGATCATATGCATCATACAGTTTCATGTATGTAACGTCTATAATTTTAATGTCATATAGTTTTAGGGAATTTATGGTGCGCCCGGTATATTATTATTTCCGAAACATCTCCTGATTCTTAATTACTGCATCTATGATCACATATTACAATATACACACATATCACATATTACAATATCACATATTATATCTGTCACATATTCCTGTATACAGTAATATAATGTATCTGAAAAAGTGGCCAAAACTTTACGGGGTGATAGAACGTATCTATATGAGCATATATCGTCAAAGAATATATGGCCGCGCGAGCCTCTAGGTGACGTTGTAAATGGTATGACACATTCCTACGAGAGGCTTGCCAGAACTGCTGCGTCCGATTCCAAAACCCATCAGGTCGAGAATGTGGTTTCAACACGACGGTGAGCCTGCACACTTTGCCTTGGATGTGCGGATCACTTTAGATTCAACGTTCCCAGGGCGATGGATTTTCGAGGTGGTCCCATAGCTTGGCCACCAAGATCGCCGGATCTCTCGTATTTGGACTTTTTCATGTGAGGCCATATGAAAAGCCTAATCTACAAGTGCTCCATTGAAACCGATATGGATCTAGTCGCCACGATTGCTGTTGTTGCCGGGGATATTCAGGAAATGTATGGTGTCTTCGAAAATATACATCTGCCATCTCCCTTAGGTGTGAAGCGTGCATCACAGCTGGTGAAAGATCTTTTGAGCGATTTCTATGAGAATGTACATTAATTACATTGCTGTTAATATTTTTTTTCTGAAGTAACTCCTCTCATTCTTGTGTTAATTCTATAACTGCAACAGTGGAAAACTACCTTTTAACTTCGCACTGCCTGCGTTCCGATCATACATTCTATGACGAAATTCTCTCGTACAGCTATCACATCGTAAAGTTTTGCCCACATTTTTAGATCCCTGTACGTCATATAACTTTAGCGATACATTTCCGTCGCTTGGCGATTTCTTCTGGGGGGACTCTATAAGAAGAAAGTTCCAAGAAAAGTGAGCACCCACAAAGAGCAATACAGGTACAAAATCCTACACAGATTATAAACTATTTATACAAATGATTATTTGATAAATATTCATTACTTTCCTAATTCATCGTCTAGTCTCTGAGGATAATTCGTGGGTGTTCCATTGGAAAAATCCACAAAAGAATACACTTCCAAACTGATATACAAATGCCGTACGATTATGCAAATTTACTCTATTTTGCAAATATGCCCACTCGGTGAGAAAATAATCATCAGGAATTTGTGGCCGGTCTTAGTATGTTATATGCCGGTTGGCTTGGTCTATTAAGTCGTCAGGCTCAAATACATCTAGTGATTCAGTATCATATACAACACTAAATGTCTAATAATGATAATATAATCTGAGGTAAGACATATAAGTTATAATATAAGTTCTAAAATTTTCGTTTAGTTGATCGTTGCATCTCAATTTAAAACCGTTTTGACAACGGGGTAAACTTTAAACTTGCTGGTCATTGAAGGAATACCTTAGCACCATTGAGCTTCATGATAGAAAACAGCTCTATCGCCTTATACTGTTGCATAAGTTGATTATTATATCAAAACATAGATTTATTCAGATACACTGTAAAAATGTCAGACGTCTCCTAATCTATAAAAATATAATATAGCCACGAACGAAAATATTCGTTTGTCTGGAAAGTTCGTGCCGGTTAGGAAAATCAATTCGTACCGAAAAAATCTTACCATTAATTATTAGAGATTAGATATCGAAATCATTACTTATTCTTTTCATTGTAAATGTTTTTTATCTTGTAGTTAATGCTACATTTTAACTTTTCCGAACGGTTCAATTTAATACAAGACACTCTAATCACACAAATAGACTGGGCGTAAAGTTGTCTAAAACTCGGAAGCCCTTTTAACCGACACCAACTTTTCGGCAACTGGTTAATAATTAACGGACATAATTTTGCATTTTGAATTGATTTCCCCAACCGGGATGAACTTCCCGGACAACCCAATATAAAATAACATGAAAAGTAATATTATTTTGCTACTTTTGCATGTATAAATTCAATAAATCAGCTGTAAATCTTTAATTGAGAATTGTTAGCTCTTAAAATGTGGTATTCAAGTTTGATAAAACTGATCATTACGCTATAAAAACTACTCAGAGACGTTTTTGAAAATAGGCGTCAGGAATTGAAACATTGTTTTTATAAATGCTTCTGTAAATTGCGAAGATATATTGCTTTCTGAAGTTTCTAAAGATAAAGAATACTTTTCGTAATTATTTGTAACTCGGAAGAGCATACTGTTTATTTTCGGTGGTTGTTATATTAAACTTTCGTATATTAAGAAACATTTGCCCTTTTTTCACAGTGCAGGGTATTATCTTGTAGACATTATCAAATTTGATTTTCTTTTTAAAATATAGAAATGGTGCCACAATTTTACATAAATTATATTTTTCGCTTAAAAACTAGAGATTTTAAAGAATTTCATCACAAATATTTATTTTAATGAAATATAAAATAAAATGTCATATATGTTTAAAAATAAAAAATAAAAAGGTGATACGTTATGCATAAAAAAATAAGAAAAATGTGTAATAATAACTAAAAGTGATTTTAGAAGTATGCCAAAAAGTTCTAAACAATACCTAGAATAATATGTAAACTGCAGGCTTCATTACTTGAAAGTGTGATGTGGTACTGGCAGAATGTGGGAAAGTGAGATAGTGCTCTATTCTGTTATAAACCTCGTTGCTTAGCACATCTTTAATCCTATTGGCCGTTGCTTTTTCAGACTCTTCTATTGATTGGAGCAGCTAAACTTTATATATCTCGCTTTCTGCACTTGTTGCGAATTAAGTACAAGAAAACTTTTAAATTCATTGTGATCAAGAGTGTGAAAGTGACTATCTGGCCCCGATGAAAAGAAGATCACTTCTCCTATACAATAACTTGCAATAGAGAATACAATTAAAATACAAAGTAATCAAATATTGATACATAATAAAAATTGTTTTATAGGAATTATTCGCAATTTTTAATAGCATACATCAACAATGAATCTTCTCTCTGCTGTTTTATGTCTTTCGTTGTCAGAAATGATGTGGTGAGTGGAGCACTAAATATTCTTATTCTGTTCAGTAGATGTATGTGTACAAACCACATATTATATCTATATTATAAATGACAAACCTGTATGTGCGTAACGCTGACGTCATTTTGCAAATGGCAATACTTGACGATGAATTTTCGGTTTTTCGATTTTTGCTACTGCATTTTCTTTTCTCTAAACATCGCACAAATTTTCAATTTTTTCACCGTTATATATGGAAAAAATCTACTTTCAAATGCTAATTGTTCGAAAACTGTATCGTAAATTGTTTGAAACTGCATTGCAATTTACTCATTTTTTATGGTTTTTAAAATGATTTTCAAGGATGACTTTTTTTTAAAAAATATATCTCTGTTGCGGGCAGACGATTGCGAAAGATAAATAAATCCATCTTCACTCAGATTAATATAAATAGATCAGCATTTGTTTCCGTCTTATATTCCATAACGAAAATTAAAACTTCATCAAAAAATAAAATAATATGTATATAAATAAAAGACATGTAATCGAACTACGCACCTAAACCATTGAAATTATCAGATTCAGAAAGTCTGCTATCTATAATGATCTTTGGTCATTTATTCTGCTATTAACTCCTGGCACGAGGCCAATATTGGTATTATTAGTAGAAAATCTAAAAAATATATTAAATTTAAAAAATCTGGTAGAGTTTTCAATTGTAAGAATGGTTTTCACCTACATTAAGTAACCCGGGAAGACGGGGTCGAATCCCTTAGTTTTTGTTAATTGTCTAGACACTGCTTTGTATGTTCTAAATAATGTTATGCAAAGGGAAAAATTTAAAGTTATGAATTTAGAACTTTCAAACTTACATAAACTTACAGCATACCAAATTCACATTTACACTGCAACGCACTATTTTTGTTCAATAAAATGTTAAAAATAACGAAACAGAAAAAAAAGAGAACTGAAAGAATCTTTTGAAAATACTTTATCTTAAGTGAAAACATAAATTTTGTAGTGTTGAAATGTGTTAGGTAAATTGATTAATGTGGCAGAATTTTGGATACCTACCAATATTGCGAATTTTTTCATTCAAAATCATACAGAAACTTTGCTACGCAAAAGGTTTTTGGAAGGGTTTTAAAACGATTTCTTCTAATGACAGAAATTTATGACATGAAATATTTATATGCAACATGTTTATTGTAATATGTTTACAGGGTATATCATTACTGATTTTAATTGTGAATTTAAAAAAGAAACAATCTGTGTGAAAGATTATACTTTGAGAAGATATTAATGATTGTTTAATAAATTGAAAAGTTTTTAGGTGCATTCGTAATTATATATATACGTAGCACTTCTAGTCGACATCTGGTCCGTCCGTTCTCAGATAACAGCGCAAAAACTACCCAACCGAATGGTTTTAAAATTAACATATAAAATTGTTGCAGAATTTTGTCGAGTCATTTCAAATTTTATGAAAATCGAATCAAAACTTAAAAATATATTAATAAAAGTTTTTATTTTATTATATTAAATCCTATCATACTTATTCTGTATAATAAAAGCGCAAGTCATGTGACTGAGGAAAAATAAATACGGGCTAACCACTTCTTTTTTTATATGCTAAGCGGCTATTTTTATTCAAAATTATTTTCTCGAATAAAAGTGCATAAAAGTTACAATTTTAGGAAATAGTTCAAAAAATTGTTTGCTTGAGAGATCAGTTACATAATATATATATAGATAAAATATAACCTCAGTGGGAATTGAGTTAACAGCCGAATAGTTCAATCTATTAAAGTAAATAAACACAAGAGATTCGTTTTTTGTGAGTCAAAGAAAAATTGAATTTTGCAGTGCTGTCTGCTGTCGAAAAAAAATCTTATCTGTAAACGTGGCATAAGTAATAAGATAAAAAAGACATGCTGATTTCGCTCATAGCAGACGATACAATGCATTTCATTGAAATTGTAACTTTCATTGAAATTTTGTTTTTTTTAATTGTAAAAATAGTTACTGTACGAACGCACCTCATTTATCACGTTTATTCTACAATTTCCATATTGTTCTATTTAGTAGATGTTTATAATTTATCTTCGTCAGTTATTTTACATATGCAAGAAGCAATTATTTATAAATATTATATATGACTTACTGTTGGCAATAAATGTGTCAATATAACACAACGGACTTTTAAAATAAATTAATTGAATTAATATTTTTCCCATTAATCAAGATAAATAATTTATATAATTTTAAGAAAATTAAATATTGCTTTTTGATACAATCCAGTATATGTTTTAAATTTCTGAGGGGCTGAAAATGCAATTCAACAACAAAATAACCAAATACTCTAAAATTTCACAGTTTTAACGAACTATTCTAAAATTTCATAATGTTCATGTATACGTTATAGAGCAGTCTGTTTCCAGTTATGATGTATGTCAATCGCTTCATAGTAAATACCGATGTTTTCAATAGTCGCCGGTACAATATTCAGTAAATTTATCGGTAATATAAGTTGTATAGTCTTCGTTGCTAATATTAAAAACTTACTTTTAATTTATGAGAAAGTAACCCTGAGAAAACGGAAAATGTTTAATATGTTCGTATCCCCGAAGTATATGAGGGCCTTTTTTTTGTTTTGTTTTTTCAACATCCGCCGGGCCATAAAAAAGGCAATTATAGATATAAAGATGACTTTATTACTAAAAGTTATGTAACTTTTAGTTACTTTTCAACTTAATCTCTTTGAAAATGGAGGTTCTTGTCATACCTGTGAACAGGATTTCCAATACCCTCTTCAGAAAAAAAGATTCCGCCAATAGAGCACAGAACTGACCTCGAAACTTTCGGAAATTTCATAGACAAATCATATAGGGTGTAACTTCGGTTTTCTCTAACTTCTTCGTCCACTCGTTGAACAAGGTTTTCTGTAGCGAGAGACTTACGTCCCTGACCTCCTTCATCAAGCACATCGGTTCGGCGACCTTTAAATTTTCGACACAATTCACGCTCAACACCATCACTCATAAAGTTTTCTCCATACACATTGGCTCATTATTCGATGAATTTCTGCTGCACTATTCCCTTCAGCTTGCAGGAAACAAATGGTACTTCGCAATTCGCACTTGGTGGGTGAATCAATTGAGGTAGCCATCTTTATGTGGCTACAGCTCAGCTCAGAATGGCGTCAAGGAATTTGCTGTCTCAGAGCGTATGGTGGGGAACATGTGCAGTGGCTCCTTGAACATACCGACTTCTGCCGCTCGTCTAACGTTCACGCTGCGCTGTGCAATCGGAGGTTGAAGAAAAACGGCCCCTGTATATAAAAATATTGCGAAGGACTATTTTCATTTTATATATATAAATTATAAATATATGTTTTTATAGCTGTCGTACATAACAATTATAACATTTTTAAGGCATTTATACTTTGTCAAGTAAAACATAATCCTTAGAGAATTTTTCCTAAAAAATAAGACGATACCAATTGTTAAATAGATACTAAAAGAAATATGCATATAGAATAATTTCACTGCACACTGATCAGTCCCCTCCCCCCTTAAGTCATATTATATCAAATCAAATAATAGCTTGTTCGCAAGTTTTTTACTGCTTGCTATTTAGCAGTTAGGCACATATTTCAGAGGAATGATCAACTTATATACCATGGTTAATTAACTAATAACAGAAAATGATAAACTACAAACGATATTTATTTTTTTTTACACTTCGAACTTGTTTACACACAGAGTAAACGTATGATCTATAGACAATTTTATTTGTAATGAATGAGAGATGCAGCTCTTTAACTATAATTGAGTTATTGCTACAAATTTACAGCCGAAATTTATGTAATATTGATATTTCTGAATTTAATATATCATATTTTACATCGTTAAAATGAGTATGGGATCAACAATAAGAATCAAATAAAAATTATTAGAAATTACCAGTCAGAAAGTAATTGGTATATTTGTTCTGATAGCATTACTACACTTATATGTTCATAGTCACGCAGAGACTTTCTCTTCAGAGCTTTTATGACTGTTAATTATGGGCGGTTGCAATACTGCCCCATATAGATGTCACACACTTTTTACAATCGGGCATTTCTCTAGCGTGTTTCTAGTCAGCATTTTTATGGTTACTGATGAGAGTCAGCTGGAGCATGAGAAGTGGGGGGAATTTCCACTTCCAGACAGCGACTAGAGATCCTATAATACAGGCTGAATCATACCGCCATTTAATAACTCAGCGGACCAAAAACCAAGCTAAAACCGGTTAGCTTACCGTACTATTGGACGGCGAGTGACAGTAACAGGGACCGCAAACACATGCTCAGGCGGTTTCCTAATGCTGAGCTAGGTTGAAATATGGCGGTAATTTTGGGCAACATAATGGATATGCGTCAGCTCCCCTTATAGGAGCCTTAACAGCGACCAACCACATTAAAATGACGTAAATGAACATTTTCTCACAAGCAGCCTATGGATGCCTAAAACGAGTGTCCAGAAAAGTGAAGTGATATACTGGTGAGTTGCTCTAAAATTAGAGGCGTAGAACTAATATGCAAATTTATTGCATTTTCGTTTGTAAACTGATATTTTATGTGTGTGTATGGAACTATCGATTTTATGCGTTTTTATGTGATTATATATATAGAGAGAGACAGTGAGTTTGCAGTCCTACTAAAAGGAAGTTGTATACTTAATTCTCTCGACAACAGTCGAGTGATGGTGTAAATGATAAAAGTACTATAGTGTGATTAACAAAAAATGTTGTTTTAAAAAACGCATAGGCTATTAATATATAATGCTTTTCTTCAACGATGGGAGTTCTCTTTTACCCCAAATAGCTTTTGTGCAAAAAGTGAATTTCCAAAAAGTTAGCAGGAATTTTACCAGCAAAAACCTAAAAAACTATGACGTTTTTATTATTATATCTTCTGACAAATCACCGCCTAGCTCGGGAAGACAATATAATGCTCATTCCATTGTTTCCATAAATTCCATTGTTTTTATTATAACCTATTATTCATTAATATATCAAGGAGCTGAGTTTTTTTTTTTTTTTTTTTTTTTTTTTTTTTTTTTTTTTTTTTTTTTTTTTTTGTAGACTTATTTAAAACTGTATATCCATAAGAAGATAGTTAAGATGTACAGAGTAGCATCCAGAAAATGCAATAACCTAACTTTTACTTTAATTATTTTGTTGTCGTTTTATTTGTAAATATTTGTAAATAAATTTCCTTTATGATGTTACTTTAATTTATATTTATTTCACTAGCAGTAAGTGTGTTTATTTAGGAATGGGATATTGTGATCGAGGTTTAATAATTATGCCCTTTTATTTGTCTTATTGTAATGTTAAAATTTCATTTCTTCTGGGTAACCTTAGATGATTTCATGGGCTTAAACGGTAAACGATCTTCGAAACAACACAATGTTAATCCTACAAATTTTTGTAGTAATGGTCTAAGATTATTTACTTCTGTTCATCCTTTTATAAGCAAAGACGGCTGTCTTAGTATATATCTCCGTCTAAAAATCAATTTTTTCTATATCACATAAACTAATTATTCAGATTACGATTGTGTTTCGTTTTGAGTAAAAATTATAAGTGATCATAAAAATCTTTTTGTTTTTTTTTAATATGGACTTGCTAATAATTAATTTTCATAATAAAAAATATATTTTTGAATAGAAAAAAGGCTTAAATTATAATTTGGTTCTTATCATTCGATTTGATTAAATAAAAGAAAAATTAATCATGTGATTTTTTGGTGATATATAAACTGTAGTTCGTAACATGCACTTAAAATTAGAACCATGAAACTTTGACATCTTGTTATGCTATGAAAATTTCAGAACAAAATATAAATTTTATCCTTTTTTCAGGCTGTTTTGATCGAAAAACTTACAAAATTGTCAAATGTACGTGTTTCCATTTCGAAAATGAAAGCTGGGGACTTTTTTTGTGTGTAGATACACCGACGCGCAAATACAGACATAACATTATAAAGTAGATATTAAAACAAATCAATTGATACTAGTTCCATTTTTAAACGCTGTTTTTCTCAAGAATTAATCGGATAGAGGGGAACCATTTCTGTCCATGACTGTACCTTTTTGTAATGGTATACAATGCTTTCATTTATCTTTTTATTTCAGAATCTAACCTAAGATGACCGTAGTAAGTGGAGCTTTATATGCAATTTTGATCAAAAGTGTAATCTTTGAAGCATTTTCTTTTGAAGACACTTTCATATGAAGATATTTAGAGAATTATTTATCAAAATAACACATATATGAATTTTTAGTAGGCACTTATATGGCGAATGAAACAATAAATATATTATAGACGATCAACTGATAAAATTTTTATAAGGCGCTCTGAAGGCTCTACAAAAGAATTAACAACGCGCATGAAAAAAAAATGGATTATATTTTTAAGTAATCTTGAATATATATTTTAAATTTTTAGTGTGATCAACAGAAAGCTCAATAAAGTCTCGCCCACGTGAAATGTTCCACATTCTGATATTAATTTTTGTCTTTGTGACTAATTACACAAAAAATAAGACTTACAATAAATAAGGCTATTAAAAGAGATATTAAATCCATTTTTTAGAAAAATGCAGGTATTACAAAGTGTTATGACAGCGATTTTATGTTTCTAAACGATTCTTTTGAGTGCTTTAAATGTGTAATAAATAATAAATACAAAACAAAAGGTAAATTTAACAGAAACTGTTGTATGATTAAAAAGAAAAATGCATATCCATGTCGCCATCCAATGTATTGTCTTTGCTCTTCTATTAATTTACAATGAAGTATTCTTTAAAATGAAATGCGCAAATAATTTAAATGTAAGAAATAAGATGAATCCATAAGAAATTAAAGTAATCTGACAGTTTTCATGTGGATTTATTTAATTAGTTTATTTATTTGTAATTTCAAGGTATTAAAGCCAGAATAATCATATAACACAAACATTCTTAGCAAACATTTACCAGTATTATGGTTTCGTGGATTCAATTAAAAATTTTGTTTTTATTATTAAAAATATAGATTTTAAATGCAGTTAGTTGAATGCAAAGAAATACTAATTTTTTAAGACAGCGAAAACATACAATTTCATTCATCTTACAAATTTTCAAAATTATAAGTTACCTTTAAGCAATATCAATAAAATAAATAGGTTTTTATACATTTTTCCGATTACAGTTGAAATAAAAAAAAATAACAAATCGGAACAATTTCCGATAAAAATAAATCTCTACTTGTTTTTCTCGACCCCTCCTCCGTTTTCATTATCTTTATGCAAAATTTTGAAACTCTGGATCTTCTAATCTTTCCATCAGAGCAATCGATTATCCACGGCCACACGTTTAGAAAAAAAATAAATCTCTACTTCTTTATCTCGCCCCCTCCTTCTCCTCCCACCCTTCTTTTCATTATTTTTATCTAAATTTGTGAAACTCTCGATCTTCCCATGAGAGCGATAGTTTATGATCGAACAAAATTTTCTTTTTAATATTACAGATTAGGAGTATCTCTTATTAATATTTATATAACTGATTTTTAACTGTTTTTTTCTAATCCAATAAAAACAAATTTGTATATTTTCAGTCCCTTATAGCATACCTTGGATCTTCCAATCTTTCCAACGAAGTAATAGATTATCCAAGGCTACATGTTTCGGATAAAATAAATCTCTACTTCTTTATCTCGCCAAGCCCTCCACCTTTCTTTTCATTACCTTTATCTAAATTTGTGAAAATCTGGATCTTCCCAGGAGAACGATAGGGTATGCTTAAATAAATTTTACTTTTTAATATTACTCTCAGTAATGTTGATATAACTGATTTTTAACTGTTTTTTTCTAATCCAAAAAAAAAAAAAAAAAAAAAAAAAAATTGAATATTTTCAGTCATTTATATCATACCTTGGATCTCCTAATCTTCCCAACGAAGCAATTATCCATGGCTACACGTTTCGGATAAAAAAAATCTCTACTTCTTTATCTCGCCACCCTTCTTTTCATTATCTATATCTAAATTTGTGACAATCTGGACCTTCTTATGAGAGCGATAGGTTATGCTCAAACATTTTTTTATTTTTAATATTGCAGATTAGAAGTATCTCTCATTAATATTTATATAACTGATTTTTAACAGTTTTTTTCCAATCTAATAAAAACAAATTTGTCTATTTTCAGAAACTTATATCATACTTTCCTAAAACGTAATGCAACTGACTCGTTAAGACCGACTATTATTTGTTTGGTTTTCAAAGAATTAAAATGAGACTTCGCTAAAAGCCATTCACACAAAAGAGACACTGATGAATAATTACGTACATTTGGCAGAACTAAATAAGCTAATTAACTGCTGCTGTTAATTGAATAATTAGGCGATTATGCAAAGGAATCTCTAATGAAATTAGGATTTATTTTTTTCTTTCATTGATAAAACATCCTATAATTTTGCGTTAAATCCTCATATTGTAATGGTTCATCTAATTACTGAATATACAATAAAAGTATTTTTTATGTACTGCTTGGACAATCAAATTAATTAATCGCATTGGAAATTTAACTAAATGAACTAATTGATCTCATTAATTTTGGATTCAAGATTGGCCTTTTTCAAATTTGAAGGCATTTTTAGGAATTGTTGGGAAATAGATTTTTTTCCTTATACACTTTCTGTAGAAAATAGAAAATATTTTCAAGTTAATAAATATCTTAATAATTCAAAATTCATGTATGAATATAAATCAGCCTTAAATATATATATATATATATATATATATATATATATATATTTGAAAAAGTATCATTTCCGAAACTGATTTTTCCTTTCAAACGCATAATGTTATTCCAAATAAATTGTACCTTAAAATATACCTGAAGTATATCTTATACCTATATGCATTTTTTTTAAAGTTAAATATAAATTATCTTTCATTTCTTACTTATATCTTAATCAATGATGAATGATTTTATAGAAGCACGTAAGCACGTACTAACATTGATGTAGTCAGTCATGATAGCATATCATTCCTTTGCGGTGTTGGGGAAAGTTTATTTTAACAAATCTGTATAAATCAGATAAGATAAGCTACGAATTTTATTGTTTATAATATATGACCTCAGAGCTAAACAAATATACACATCCACTATTTAGAAATTAATTAAAAACTAATAAGGGTTAAAAAGGTAAATATATATCACACAAAATATCCAATTAAAATGTATCATGCATTTAAGACTCACAAAAATATCCAATATTTTCGATGAAATATATCTCATAACATTTCCTTTTAAATATAATATTTGGAAAATATTATTACCCTATAACGACACCCCATCTATTAAAGAAATATTATATTTATAAAATATTGATTATTGAAGAAAATACACTTCAGTTACCTTCAATCAACTGTCACTTTTCTTGACGTATATGCTGATGAAAATAACATTATCCTTTCCAGAATTACTCCTTCAAATTCTCTTGTGAATGTTATATCTTATAATAAACAGTCCATATCAAATAGAAACCAAAATCGTCATATTTTCTGATACTTCTTACTTCTTAAATATGAATTTTCTATATTCTGTTCTTGAGAATAATATGAAACACTTTCGTTCATCGAGGTTTTGAAGAAATATATAATTTAAAAACATTTCTCAAATCACATAATATAATCTATAACAACCATTCGGAAAAGTTCATTAATCCAATAAAGTGGAATGTATTATTCACATTTGTTGTAAATAAGAAAGTATATACTTGAATATTGGTATTTTTTCTACTGGCAATATCAGGTAGAAAGTTTATTCGACATGCAAAATTATGAATGGATTCATTGTGCTTATCCTACGTATATGAGGTTGGATCAAATATAAACTGGACATTTTTATATTTCTTAATCATGAAAAAAAATAAAACCTTTAAATTTATTCAATATAGTCTCCTATACGCTCTCTGCATTTTCCCAGCATTTTGGAAACTTGCAGAAACTTTTTCCAAAGAAATACTGACGTTGAGTTGTCAACGAATTTACCACGTGTTACTGAACGTCTGTAATCTTTTGAAATGTTTTACCTCCCAGCGCTTGTTTGATAGGCGCTCAAAAAATATAACCACAGAGGGACAAAACGGGGCTGTAGGTAGAATATTCATTTTTTTTCCAATGCATTTCCTTCAAGTTATTCCTCGTGACAACCGTACAAACCTTTCTGAATATATTATGCTATGTGATAATGGCATGAGCACTCTCAAGGTTGATATCCACCTGTTTAATCACAAACTTTAAATTATTCAGTTCTATGATTCTCGATTTATGAACGACTCAAATAACTCTTTTTCAAGACCCAAACGTCACAACCATATTAACTTGAAGAAAAGAAATTCAATTAATTTTCTAAAGACAAGTATAAATGTAAAAAAAAGAATTCTAACTCAATCAACAAAAGAGCAGGCATGTCAACGACAACATTTTTATAAACCGGAACTAAAAAACAGTTGCCACACAGATTTAACAAAAACAATACAGAAAACAACCTTTGAGTGAAACATTTTAGGATATAACGCTTCTGAATAAATATATATCAGAGGAACCGCTCAATACGATCTCTGCCACGATTTCTTGGAAAGTCAACCGCCGCTCACCTTTGATAAGATCACAAACTTCAGAGATGTTGTCATCTGTTAAATTGACCTTAGTAACTGCTCATTTGTAAAACGATGAAAGTTGTTACAAATTATGACCAGTTGTAAAGTTGTTAACAGTGAAGTGAATTCTATTATTTGATTATACTATATTTGTCTATGTTATAGGTAACTTTCTTTCATTCATAAAAATATAATTATACGATCTATTACGAAAAAATAAGAAAATAGAATTGTTAAATATATATATATATATTCTTTTGCATCCTAAAATTATTACTGTGGACACAAAAGTATAAAACAAAACGGTACATAAAAAACAAAAAAAAAAAAAAAAAAAAAAAAAAAAACATATGAGTGAAATAAATTGTCTGGATTAAATAAATAGGAATAAAAACAGAAGAAACCTTATCTCTATATATCCACTTGATTTGACAAACTTGTTTTTCTGAAGCAGTCGAAGTACTAGAAAATATATTGTTGATGTAAACGTTCTGTTTGTAAAAGAAAAAAAGACAGTATCTAAATATCATTCCACAATCAGCTTTCTGTACACATGTAATGTGAAAAGAAATTGCAGTACATTTTGTTGCATATTTGGCTTTAAATTATTACATATTCCCAATAGTATAATTTATTAAAATAGTGTAAATAGTACATTAACACATTAAATCCTAGCGGTACCATATGGTACCAGAATAGCAGATATCCATTTTGTTGTTTGTATACCAGTATTTTTTAAGAAATAAATTCCGTTTAACTAATGACAGAAACTCCATAATAAAAGGAGACAAAAGTGGCAATTTTGAAAAACTGGTATGAAATGCAATTTTTGCATTTTAAAGAGAAAAATAATTCCTGCCTTTATGGGTTAAATTATAAAATTCAGTTAGTAATACATTTACTGTGCGACAAAATTAATCCTGCTAAATTAGATATGCAATGCTTGCGATGTCCAGGTTCTATATTTCTGAGTCGACTATTTAAAAAAAAAATGGTTGTTACTTTATATCTGGATTATACATGAAAAACAAATAAATATTTTTTATAAAATCAAAATTTATAATGAAAAAATTTAAATCCTTGCAAATAAATCACATTTTTTTGCTGTAATGTGAAAAAAAAGGAACAGTTTCCTTTGGTTAGTAGTTTTTTGTAGAATTTAATTTCCTGTATTAGAAAGAAAACAAAAAATAAATAACAAAAGATGTATATCTGTTTACTTCATCAAAGTTATCATGACAAAACCGCTAAAAATAAGTAATTTCAGATAATTGACTTCGCGAGTATCGCCGATCTGCGCAGCTTAGCGTTTCCGATGGTAGGGCCGTAATTTAAGAAATTACTAAATTAGACGAAATCTACGAAATTATTAAAGTTTCAAACAAAACCACATTGCTCGCTTTTTCCTCAGAAATCAAGCAGTCAAACACAAGTAATTTAATGTGCTTCGCTAAATTTCATTCTTGCAAAAACATCTCTGAGTTTAAAGTTTTGCTTTCGCGAGTATCGCCGATAAGCTCAGCCCAGCTTTTCCGAAGATAATTATAGTAATTTTAGAAATTATTAATTTAGGCATGTTGAAGTAATATCAGAAAAATAATATGTGATAATTGATCATCAAAAAGTGACAGATAAGAAATCTTCATGAATGAGAGAAACCCATTTCAACGAGGAAATGAAACATCTGCGTGTTTTTCCCTCCACATGAAAGAGTGATGCAAACAGCCTACTACAAACTAAGTCATGTAATTTGACTTTACGTGATTAATATCCAATAAGAGGCTTCGTCAATTACATAAACAAAAGTAACTGAATAAACTCTATTTTATTTATTTTATTCTAAAATACTTTAATTTCTGTTATATCGCGATGAAGACGTAAATGTCAGACGTTCTTCCTTAATGTTTAAAAAATAACTCCTAATGATTAAATTTAAAATATAACTCACTAAGATTAATAATTATAATTGAATTCTTGAAAGGAAAGCATTATGCGATTATTATCAATTAATAATAATATTTTTATACTTACTATTATTAGAAATATATTCAACAACTATGAATAATAATAAAAGTGCCAAAGACATCTGGATATAATTTGCATAAACCCATATTACCTGGATACACACATACGAAATATGACAGCTAATAAATAAATAATGGACAACGTGGATCTAGATTACTGTAGTGCTGTACCGTATGCTGAAAAATGAAGGTAAGGGAATTTAACTTACCTATATTCTGTTAGAGATAAAGTATTTACCTTAATTGCTTTAGAGCGCGCTATTGTTACTACTGCATTACCTAACAATACCAACTGAACGAAAAAATTAAAGTTTCAAACAAAACTTGCTAATTCCCATGCTGAAAAATGAAGGTAAGCGAATTTAACTTACCTATATTCTGTTAGAGATAAAGTATTTACCTTAATTGCTTTAGAGCGCGCTATTGTTACTAGTGCATTACCTTACAAGACCACCTGTAAGAAATTATTAAAGTTTCAAACAAATCCACATTGCTCCATTTTGACTCAGAAATCAAGCAGTCCAACACAACTAATTTCGTGTGCTTCGCTAAAGTTCATTCATACAAAAACATCTCAAGTGAATAATTACTTGCTTTTGGCAGAAACGAAAAACTAATTAACCGTTACTGAAAATTTAATAATTAGACATTCACACATTCAAATAGCGAATGATATCCAGAATATTTTTCTTCATATTTCTGCAGATCTAAGATAAGTTAATCTTAAATTATACGTCTTACCTAATTACTGAATTTGTTAAGAGAAGAATTTTTATGCAGTGTTTGAAAATAAATAATCTTTATTAGAGGCTTATTTAAATCAGATAATTGAGGTAATTGATTTTGTCGTGGTAGGCAAATTACACTTATATAGTCAAAACGAAATTTAGTTTTATTCTTTTTTATCCAAACACATAATTTAAATGAACTTTTACATCATGTAATACTTTAGTTTATAATTATTATAACCATGGTAAAATGACCACGATTTTAGCTTATTGCTTTATTCCATAAAACAATTATGCATACATAAATATGAAAAATATGAAAACAATTCATTTTATTTTCTAATTCGCCTTTTTTAAGACAAATATATCAATACAATAGTCGTTCTCTATTTAAATCATTAATATACATTTTACATTATTTCTCTATAATTAATCTTTAGAAAATATGCACAATTTCTTAAGGGGTAGTCATACATTTCAAAATGCAATCATTTGTTTGAGAGCATTTATCAGGAAAAGAGGGACCAATTAATGGTGAAGCTTTAGACGGTTCTGTGTAAGCAAGAAAAAAAAAACGTGTTTTACTATAATTACAACAGTAAACTTTTGTAAAAAATGATCTTTTCAAATCGGTTATCACTATTATTCTAAAACTACTGAGTCGATTCGCTTCTAATTTTCTAACGTTTTTTCTTAGATTATAATTCAGTGTTTAAACAAAAGATTTAGGTTAGTTTTTTTAGTTACTATCAGTATTATTATTATTATTATTATTATTACTATTATTATTACTGTATTTTCATCAATAAATAAATTTTTTTGATAAAATTTTAATTTTCTAATCCGACAACTACCATTTCGAAAACAAATCAGTTTTTCTTGAATTTATTCACCCAGTTACTTGAATAAACCTTAATTATTAAAAAAAAAAACAGAATTTATTTTATTTGCAGATTAGCTAAATTTAAGCTGCAATGGTCACCGCAAGTCACACACACACACAAAAAAAAGACCAATAAGATAAGCGACATTCACTTCAAATAAATTTTATTTTTTTGTTAATATATATATATATATATAGTATATGAAAAACCCCATTGTTTACTGCATGTCTGGGTCTAATCCTATAAAAAAAATATTTATAGAACTTTTTTTTCATTAAAAAAATTACCTTTTTAAAAATAAATAAATAAATATAGCAAAAGAAAATAATATTTTAATGATTAGACACATACAATTATTACCTTGAATTACTGGGTACATTATGTACCTAAACAAAAACTATGAAGGCGGGCTATGAATAGTTGGAGGTTTTGTCAGTTAATATATAAATAAATTTGTTTTCATCAACTTTATTTAAAGCGGACATTAAATATAATATAATTTACATTTCTTCAGCAGCGTTTTTAAAATTAATTCAATACAATATATTGCTAGATTAAATTGCATACGTTTTAAATAACATAAAAATATGAAAAATATTTCACATCTTTTTAATCTTTAACGCTGTACTCTGACATAATCTTATAAAATATCAGCGAAAATCACACAGAATAAAATAAAATTGTTTAGTAATTTATTAAACTAATTTCGATGCATGAATTTTGATTAATGCTATTTTTTCTACCATAATTTTTTTTTTCAATATGAACTAATTCTACATGTTTTATACTGGAAACAGTATTACATAATGTTTCCATTTTCCAAAATATTAAGTAACTTTTAGAAAAATAATCGGACCATTGCGAGTATAACTCGCGCTCAAAGGGTTCCGTACATTTAATGTATTAATTACTATTTATTAATTAATAAACTTCCACTATCCCTATTTTTTCATAATTTTAGTTTCAGTAGATTCGGAAATAGAGATATGGGTGGAATATTTTTTTAAGTGCATTTTCGACGATATCTCTGAAAATATAATACCCAAAATTAAATATATTTTTGAGTTCGATGTTACAAGATCTTTCGAACTATACCCTACACAATATATAAAAATAAAGTTTTTCTTAAGTATTTTAATTAATATCTCGGCTAAGTACTGTTTTTTTTTTCGAAAATCATTATCAAACATCCTTGGATGATTCTACGTTGATAGATAACACGAGCGCCCGTCAACTCACCCACTCACCGCCTGAAAAGTAAAGTTTGTGTGTAACAGAAAAATGTGTTTTTCTCAAAAACTATGCTTATCCCTAGGAAAATCGCTATAGTTTTCTTGCAAGGTTTAAATGAACTTCTAGTAACCCTAATTTTTTCATAATTTTAGTTTCAGTAGATTCGGTAAAAGAGGGCGGGGAGCATAGTTTTTCAGTGCACTTTTGACGGTATCTCCGAAAATATAATACCTAAAATTGAAACAAATATATTTTTGATTTGAATATTACGAGATCTTTCTGACGATACCCCATATGAATCACAAAAAGAAAACTTTTTTTTCATGTAACTTAATTAGCCCCTAAATTTTTTTCTAAACATTTTTGTGAATTGCTAATAAACTGAAAACATATGGGTAAAAAGGCTTTATAACTTTCCCAAGTTTGAACATTCCCTATCTCATAGTTTAAGAGAAAAGAGTGGTGACAGACGGACGGACAGACAAAGGAGTGATATTATAAAGGTTCCGTTTTTACTTTTTAACTACGGAACCCTAAAAAGCAAACCCATTTGACGAAACTAGAACTTAAAACTGTCACTAATAATGATGTTTGATTCCTAGAAATTGATTAACATAATAATTTGTATTACAAAACAACTCTTATTTTATTCTTTGTTTATTATTTAACGAGTTATAACATAAGTTATCATGCATAGTTTACGATATTTTATAGATTTTCACATGCTAAATAAAAGCCACTGGGTCGATTATGAATATATATATATATGCCGAAAAAAAATAATGTCGCGCCATAAACATATGTTATTTGAGATGTTTAACACTATCCAATTAGCCTGAACACAGAATAACACAATATATATACATTTACAAGTATTTTATGGATATTTAATTGCGTGTGAATTTATTTAACATTTATTTACGCATGTTTAACCATGTAACAATCACATTTGCATGGCTAAGCATGCTATATTTATTACTAAAAAAGTCTTTACTTGTTAGTATTTTGATTTTTGTTAACTTGGAAGTGTTTTCTTTGTACAGGGGTATTTTGTATATATTACCATATTTGATAGAATTTTGCATGCGTAAAAAAAATTAACGGGGGTAATCGATTATGAATATATGTATTTATACATACATATATATATATATATATATATATAAATATATTCGGTCGCATGTTTGACATTGGAAACAGAAAATGGATTAAAATTATGTTTACATTACTGTCCTTTTAAATTTTTTGAGTTTTTTTTTTTTTCATTAACATCAAATAGTCTGTAAAACCTCATGTGTGTTATCAATTCAATCGCTTGTTTAAAAGATTTTCCTTAATATTTTATAGGTTGTACGATAAAGTAATATTTATTTTATTATAAAAGATAATATTACCGAAAGTATAAATATACAAATACAAATGAAATTTATCATAATTAAGATTTAATTTAATTGTTATTTATAGAGGAAGTGAAAAGATGAATGAGATTTTTTAAACCGCACAATTATAGGGCAAAATAATTACTTGTTGCCTGTCTAATTTATAATAAACAATTTATTCTAATGCATTTTTTTCTGGTAATACACGTAATTTCTGGTAATGTAACATATTAGAGGCCAGCATTTCTTTCATTCATGCATCATGGAAAATGAACTCAAAATGTCCCTTAATTCTGTATTTTATCAGTGATTTACTTTAGACAATCACGACACGATTCTTTCTGAATCGTTATAAAAGAGAATCGTATATTAAATATAAAGTGCATTAATCGAAAATCCTCGAAAATAAATTTCGATTCCTTAATAGAATGGTACAATAGTTCATTTTTATAGTCATTACGTGACTTGGATAAAGACGTGACAATCTTGAATGACTATGCAAAGAATTCATTTCTTAGATTATTATCTGAATCAATATATCAAAAAGTAATTTTTTAAGAAACTCATTATATTTTCCTTCTACTTAAAATGTAGTGAGGTGTCTTTAAACCATTAATTGCATGAAGAAAATGTAAAAAAAGAGGGGGGATGTATTTTAGAAATTTTAATAAACTGTTGCATGAGAGACCGTTTCTCATGGCAAATGTGTTGTGTACACTGAAAAAAAATTACACTTTCAATTCTGAGTAAATCGATGTTTTCATTTTGTTATGAAACTTTTTGTTTCAAATATGACTATCTAATGTTTTCAATTCTGAATTACGAGAAATACTTATAATATTGAAACATGGACATACTCAAAACTGAGCACATACAGGTCACTTCATACTCATTTTTGAAATATGAACATGCTCAAAAAATATTAGAATCAGTTGATATTCATTTTTGAAACATGGACATACACAAATACGATCACATAATGGTTTATTCTTGAAGGTGTACCTGTTTTCAGAAATGAGTATATGCATGTTTCAAATTTGAGTAATTTTGTTTCGAAGTCATTTTGACTATGCGACATACTAAGATTTGAGTAATTTTTGCCCAGTTTTGAAAATGTCGTTTTTAGAGTGTAGACATATATAGATAATCCTTTTTAATACATTTAAATATTATTATATAAATGTAACGTTCTAGAAATACGTAATTAGAGCTATCCAAATATTTAAAGTACAGGGTTATTATAATTAAAGTTGCACTTTTAAAAGTCTGTAATAAAGGACCACTGGTCAGAATGACCTGGTATTTCAGCTGAGTATAGATGAATCAATGAGAATTTGTTTTGCGAAAGAAAACAAAGTTCAAAAGTTGACCGATATATGGCGCTGTACGCGTCATAAGATGTTAATTAAGAGACGTGCATGCTGCTGTGTCACATTTTGTTCAAACAGCATGTCACGTCTTTTAATTAACATCTTATGACGAGTACAATGCCATCTATCGGTCAATTTTTGAAATTTTTGTCTTCTGCAAAACAAATTCTCATTGCTTCACGTATACTCAGATGAAATATCAAGTGATTCTGACGAATGGTTCTTTTTTTACAGCATTTTGAAAGTGCAACTTTAATTATAATAACCCTGTATTTTGAAATTTTTTCACGTGTATGGATGAAAATATATTTAAATAACTTAAGACGATTTATATTATGAAACTCACTATAGTATGTTCGTGTTGTATGTAAATCTTCGACTTTATGTACGCTAAATATAGAGTGGCATTTAAAGATAGGGTTTTAGTCGGATTACAATATTTATTTAAGGAACAGTTTTTTCAGAAACATAACATACGCAATACATTCAGTATTATAAACAATCCAGATAGTATTGTAAAAATTTTCGTAAAGGACAAAATATTACTGTGCAACTTTTTATGCCAATGTATATGTCACTTGTCACTCAAAATATTTCATTTTCCAAAGCAATTCTAAGTATATTACTTTTATTGATAATTATTTATATAACAAATATAATTATACTATTTTTAACAATTTTAAAATTATTTTAATGATTTTTCTCCTTTTATATATTGACAAAAATTGTTTTTATTCAACAACCTGCTTTCTTAATATATCTGATAAAAATTAAAAATAAAGCACTTGAACATGTTAAAATCAAGCTAAAAAAAGTGGAAAGATGCAATACGAAGAATCAAGAATGCGATAACAGACATATAATTGAGAAATCTTTCTGTTTAAAAAACAATACGTTAGTTTAATGGTAAATCATACACGTGGAATCTATTGACAATAACATAAGTTAAGAAAATGCAATTAATATAATCTAATATAGTATGTTAAAATGATTTTTTACTCAATAATCAACAATATGAGACGTTGCGAATAAGGGAATACTCGACAAATTTCGACATTATTTATCTGTAGTAACGTCTGAAAACTCTTACAACGTCGAGTTCAACTGTAATACATTGAAATGCGCAATAAAAAATTGATAGAATGCCGATAATGAGATATGTTTATATAACATAACTTTCTTTCTTTCTCTAAATTAATTTATGCGAGTTTGCCCTTATTATCTGCAACGCCTATAGAATGAAAAATATAAATACAACCGAATTTGTTAAATAATTAATGGTAATGATTTATTCTCTGGCAAAATGTATATTGTAATATATATATATAAAAATAAACAAATCTGCGAAAAAAATAGAACAGAAGTAATTACTAACTTTCAAGAAACAGGCAGTTTCATTTTTTTTTTGCCCAGCACTACAATTATAACAAACCGTTCCAGAACTGGATTACTTTGGTAATACCATTTTAAGTACACGTTTGAAATTCATAAAAAGTTTTGAAAAATGCATTAATACAATTTGAATATGCTATTCCAAATTATTTGAAGATTGTAAATTTTACCAAACAATATATAATATTGCAGAAACATGTTTGAACAATTCACTTCTCACCATTTTCTTAATTGTCATATATTATGTATTAGATTTTAGATTATAGATTTGCTGTCACTATTGCTGTAGACACTATACATAAAATTTTGTTATTGTCTGTGTCCTGCTTTGTCTGTTCAAACATATTACATTTGTTCTAAATTATGTTATGGAAGGAAAGAAAATGAAAGTTATAAATTTCGCATTTCAAACTGAAAGTAAAGATTACAGCGTACCAAATTCAAATTTATTCTGCAAAACATTTTTATTGTTTGATAAAATATAAAAAATATCTAAAGAAAAAAAACTTTTTTTTAAACACTTTATCTTCAGTGTAAACATGACTTTCAGCATTGATGATATGAACTGTTTTAGGTAAATTGATTAATGCGTTGGATATTTGGATGCCGACCAAGATTAAACTTTTTGCAGTCAAAATCATACTGAAAACATTGCTGCGTAAGAAGTTTTTGAAAGAGGTTGAAGGTGACCTTTTCTAATGATTTCAAGTTATGACATTAAACAATATATTTCATATGCGTCCCTTGTGATTTTTTTTAAATTTTTGTATTTAACTGTAAGTCGTGCATTTATTATATTGCCATTGTTGTTTTATTAGTTTCGATATTGGTACTAATGTGAAGTTTTTGAAATTAAATTTGTAGAGTATGTGTACAATATCTAAAGAAAATAAAACTTTCTTTTTAAACACTTTAACTTCAGCGAAAACACGACTTTCAGCATTGATGATATGAACTGTTTTAGGTAAATTGATTAATCCGTTGGGTATTTGGATGCCGACCAAGATTAAAATTTTTGCAGTCAAAATCATACCGAAAACTTTGCTTCGCAAGAAGTTTTTGAAAGAAGTTGAAGGTGACCTTTTCTACCGATTTAAAGTTATAACGTTAAACAATATATTCCATATGCGTCCCTTGTGAATTGGCTTAAAATTTTGTATTCAACTGTAAGTCGTGCATTTATTATATTGTCATTGTGGTTTTATTAGTTTCGATATTGGTACTAAGGTGAAGTTTTTGGAATTAAATTAGTAGAGTACATGTGCTATACAATAGTTTTTTTATACGTTATCATTTACAACTTTGCGTTATCGTCTATGTGTTTATTGAAATGATAAATCATTTATAATGTCATAGTATATAAGTCTGTTGAATTTTGTTTTTAATTGGTATTGTGTTTTCCGTAAGCTCAGTTTCAAATTGTGTATTTACTGTACTGTTGTACTGGTAGTGACATTGGAATTAAAGTGTAGGTGCCTTTTTATAACTATATTTTCTCGTTTGCACCTTACTCTATGTGTCTATTTAAAAAAAAAAGTTGTAAAGTCACCTCATATATGTTTATAGTTATATATATATATATATATATATATATATATATATATCGGTATTGTGTTTTCAGTAGTATTTGTATTGTTATATAGTTCTGATATTGCATTGTAGTTTATGTATTTGTGTTATATTATTAATTTTATGTATTGCTATTCAATATATGTTTGATTGTTTTTTTTAACTTTAAGAAAACATAAGGCAATTGTCATGTGCAACCTCAAAATGATCTTAAACTCTGTACAAAATTATGAAATACGAAGAAATGCACTGTTATCTGTTAAAAAAAGTCGTAAAACTTAATTTTACACGTTAATTTTACACGTATTACAGAAATACTCTGTTTGGTCAATTGTAACTGACCTTAAACCATGTTAAACCTGAAAGGCTGCAATGTATATAAGTCTAACGAACTTATAAACTCTTCGTTTAACGGTTCTGAGACCTAACGTGTACCTCTCGGACTCTCTCGGAAGTTCGACGGTGTCGGCTGGGTTTCCGGATTGGTCATCACTGTCATCTCTCTGCGACTTGTTTGATATGAATACTGTATTTAATTGTGAGGATTGCAAGGAACGATCTACATCAAAGGTTGTACATTTATAATAATATCAATGTTTGTTTAAGAAGTTGAAAATATTTTCTATTTTGCAGCGGTTTATTATTTATATTTCTCATTTATTACATATACAAGTATTTTAACTGTAAATTATATATAGGACTCACTGCTGGCAACAAATTTCTCAATGTAATATAATAGAATTTTAACATGAAGTAATACATTTTAATTAATTTTAATTTGTTATATCAATGACAAAAATGTAAACGTTCCTTTTTGATAAAATCCAGTATATTTTTAAAATTTATGAAGGACAATAAATACAAATAAAAATGCATTATAACTTATGTAGCAAAAATATATAAAGAGAATAATTATCAACCCATTAACATCCTAATATTCTAACATTCCATAATGTTAACTAAAATGTTAACTATTAACAAAAAGTAAAATATTTTTCAATTTTATAATATTAATGTATACATTTTAGAACTTTTAGTTATTATTAGATATATAAATTTTTAAACCGTATATTCATATATAATATATGTAAATATATTAGTTTTCAATAAATACTGACATAACTTTAACTATAATTATAAGTAATCTAGGATGGTTAGATTGCTTGGGTAAAATTGAAAACCTGCTTCTAATTTATGAGAAAAAAAACCTGTCAAATATTGAAAATCTGTAGTAAGTTGCTATCACTGAATTATATATACCAGCAGAGACCGATTTGTGTAACGACTTTGACGTTATGTATGATTTAATTATAAAGGAAAAAATAAGTATATGACATGAATTTGGAATAGGGTTGAAATATCGTCTGCATAATTACAAGTATTCTTTGTTTTAAAATGTCGTTGGAGAAAAAAATACATCTAAGGCGCTTTCAGAAGAGAAATACTCCGATACGACTGTTAACAAAAGATGTGAAAAGCTTAGTTTTTACAGTTATACACACAAATTAAGTGACATAATTAATAACAAGGGGACAAAAAGTCAAATCTTACATTTGACTGGGAAAAAGGTACACAATGCATACCCAACTAAGGTACGTTAACTGCTTATTATATAAAAAGTCGCATCTCATGTTTTAAAAGAAAATCAAACTTACCAAAGAACTATCGCAAAATCTTTACATATTTCTATAGGAATTAAAATATATATATATAAAATGCACAGGGCATTTAATAAAAGATGGGCGAAGCTTTAAGAGGTGACAGTACATATCCAAACAAACAACTTTCATCAGCGATTGCACGGTTGTAATTAAAACGCAAATGTACTAGGGACCGCCGAAGGTGATGTTGATATCCAATGCAAAAACACACAAAGCACTATTAAGTGTCTAAAGCAAGTTTAATGACATGTGATTACAATAGGTGTTCAAAACAGTGACCAGCAGTGTCTATGCATGCATGTGGTACAACGACGAAGAAAGAATTGGCGACATTTCTGAAAACAACAGGCATCCCAATCAGTGAAGGTCAACATCTTACTCTCTTAAAACGAAAGAGTGGATTTGGCTTCTCAGAAAAGAGCTGCAATTTATTGGATCGTAAATGAGTTGATTTTTAAACGCTTCACTCATCTTGATCTGAATTTTTATTTTTCTAATGCACTCCAGAAGAACGAATACTAAGCAACTCAAGTCGATAAAAAAAGCACTCTTTTGCGAGCGGACATGTCAAGGCGGCTGACCTGACCATTCGCTGAGCAGACGACAGGCATGCGTCATCGAGTATGCAAGCATTTCGCCTTCCGGACAACTGGCAGCACGTTTTTGACTGTTGAAATATTATTCGCGCTGTTCAAACGGGCAATTTTAAAGAAGGAATACTTGTAAAAGATAAGAATTTCTGCTATTTTAAATACTCTAATCATGTTTTTTATAATGATTCTGTTTTATATTTATTGTTATTTTATATATGGCGTGATATTTTTCAGTTTATATCAATATTTTTAACAAATATGTCTTAACCCTAACATTTAGGACTATTTACACCCGAACGAACATTTAGAGATCTTTTGAGTTGGAAGGATAAATATCAAAAAATGTTCTAAAATATAATTATACAAATCCTTTGCCTCTCATTTTAAGTTTTTTTTAATGTTGTTTCAATAAATATGATTTATAAATAGCACTTAGTAGCAATTTAATCTTTTAAAGAAAATGTCTCGGCGGTACTGTGCGTTTGTTTATATATATATTTTTTAATGATGTTTCAGAACTCTAACTTTCATAATACTATAAATTGAAAATTGACTTGTCTGACTTTAAAAATATTGTTTTAAAGTAAACAAATTATATTTCTTATTTTTTTTTCTCAGTCTGAAGAATTTTTTCCCTGGATATTTTTATTGACCTGCCTTGTTTTTCGAATGCGCATACATAAGTTTTAGTCATTTCATGCTGCTGAGAGTTAGATTATTTGAAATGTATCTCAAATATATAAGAAAAGCTTTAGAATATCTATTTCATGTTGACAAAAACTTTTAAAAAGTAGCTTTATTAGTATATATACTGTTTTTCTAATATTTTAAAATAAATATACTTGATTTGTGAAGCTGTATAAATCCCATATTTTTTGTATCATATGTTGTTAAAAATAAGGTAAATATCTCCATTCCCGTATATTCACTGTGTGAATATTCCTAAATAGTATTAGGATTAAAACATTTAATGATAACATTGATATAAACTGAAAAATATCATGCAATGTATAGAATAATATTGCACAGAAAACGTAATCATTATAACAAAATAAAAAAAAAAGATTAAAATATTTAAATCAGCAGAAATTCTTATGTTTTCAAATATTCCCTTTAAAATTCTCTTTTTGGGTCGGGAGGGGGGGGGGGTATTTATTTCAAGCAGCTCAGAAACAACAACAACAACAAAAAAAAAAAAAAAAAAAAAAAAAAGATACTTTTCACTTAATTGTTGAATATATACATATATGTAAACATAGATATGTATACATTCAATATGCAAATTACTTTTTGTTTTCTAAAATAATAATCTACCTGTTCATGAAATTTATTATTTTACACTGAAATATTACATTTTACCATGAATTTTAATTCCCCTTCCCCTCCTCAAGTATGAGTTAGTTATAAATCACTCAAGTGCTACTGGATTTAACCTTCATTGATTTGATTTCACTCAAGTATGAGTAAAATAGAGATAACTCAATCATGAGTTGCTTAAAAACAACTCGTTCACTCGAGTTGTTTCAACTCTTCATGAGAAGCTGACTTTCAAATCGTGAGATGAGTGGATTTCGGCTCAAGTTGAGTTATTTTGGCTCTTTCGTTTTAAGAGAGTACGATAAGTTCTTACCGCGATTGGCAATTGCACACTCGGATCAGCGACTTTTATGTATTAATCGAGGCGAAATTTTGCATACGCTTTATTCTTCTTCCCCAAATCACATTTGCATGCTATTAGTGTCGTTCTTCTCCCGATAACTCGCAACAGAAATGGAGCTATTTTGCATTGAGCAAGTTTCCAAATGCGCCAGCATATATGCGTTTTACTTCCGACCACGCTTTCTTTGATGAACTTTGTTTGTTTGGATGTGTACTACCACCTCTAAAAGTTTTCCCATCTTTTATGAAACACCCTGGATAGGAACTGTGAACAAAATTATAAAAATTGATTTAAAGCTATCGAAAACAACAACAACAAAAAGTTATGTTCACCGACTAATGCAGCAACATGCTTCTCAGAGTAAGACTATGTGCAGATGTTTTTTTTTTCATGAAAATTATTTCGCAGGTCAAAAATGGAAGTATGTAGTTACAATTGATGAGGTGACGATATATTTATTTCGTTTTAATAAAAGAAATAGCGATTTACTATAGAAAAAAAAAAGATAAATCCTGAAATGTGAGTTCAGAGGAAGTAAGAAAAGTTTTTCAAAATAGTTTATGGTTATTGCTGGATTCTCTTATAAGGGAAAACTCAAAATAAGGAAAACAGATTAAAAAAATGTCAGAATTAACACGGATTACTATCAGAAGCATTTTTAACACTTTTCTTTTGAAATAAGACATACCACCACTCTGCACAAACAATCTTCATTGTGTAACGTTCCATCAGTAAAAGGTTACATGCCACACATCTAAATCATTCTATGTTTTTAAAAAAGATGAGAAATTAAACCTGGACCGAGGTTATTCCATTTAAAAACATTCAACCTAAGTCGTGTCTCTTATGTATTACAGTGAATTCGGACTTTTAAAACAATGTCTTTATGAGCGGTATCTATAAACATTTGATGAACTTTGGAAGATTGTGTTCAAGGAGTGGACCAAAATCAACCTTGATATTTTAAGAAAAGATCTTTTTCCTCGGAAATCAAGATGTAATATAATAGTTCAACAAAAGGGCTATAAGACTAAACATTTTACAAAATAAAATTCTTATATTTGCTTATACATTTATTTTTTACGAAATCATTAGAAATTTTTTTATAACACCCTCCGTAGTTGGATGAAATATTTTCAGTAATATATATAACTAATCAATATATGTTTCCTTAACTCTCACATAAAACAATTATAGTGTATTTTGTAAAACCTTTTTTATATTTTTACAAACATAATTCTTACAAAATTTTTCCTTAAAAATATCAAGATATTAATTGTTAAATAGACAATAAAGAATGCATTCATGTTGGGTGACTGAACTACAAGTTAACCAACACCCAGTATTTTGTCAGTAAATATTATACCCTATTCAATAATGTCTTATACGTAAGTTCTTCACTGCTTACTTTGTACTAGTTATACACTATTTGAGACGAATTATCAAATTATTGGGTTGTTCGCAAAGTTTTTTTTCCGTTTGGAAAAGTTGGTTCGTACCGGAAAATTGTATTATTTAATTATTAGACATATTAATTACAATATCTAAAGTCTAATGATTGACGGGCAGAATTAGCCGGTACCAATTAGTTTTCCCGAACGGAAGGAATTTTCCGAACAATCCAATATATATCATGATTAATTAAATAATAGCATCGGTTAGCAACTACATCAAATTGTATTTTTTTAATATAAAACATAAAGAGAAGTTAACGAGGATTGATGCGGAGTTTTATTTAGCATTATATTATACACAGGATGAAGATCGTTTTGAGAATGAAATTTTATGGCGATCAAAGCTAAAACAGTGGAGCACTCGTAACTGAAAATATTACTAAATGATGAATTACTGGTGCACGTGCCTTATGTCCTTACAATCATAAGGTAAAACAAAGCTGATTTCAAACACATCTTGCGAATTAAAAAAACTATTATTCTTCATGTCAAGAAACCAAACAATTTACGTAATTCAAATTGGTTCACCTTAATCCTAAAAAATTCCAAGACAATAAAAAAATAATCGATTGTATATCCCTAGTGTAGAAAAATCAGTCTCTCTTTCATCTTCCTCCATTGGACATCTCTGATGCAGAATACTGATACTTGTCATGTCATACAGACCATCGACTTTTTCACTCAAAAAACTTTTGAACTTCCTTTATCATTCATAACATATTCAACAAAAAAGGTAAATATAAAACACAATTTAATCAAGAAATATAATTCTTATGTAAACATATCAAATTATTTAATCTAGACCAATTTACTATTCTTTGAAAATATTCTTTGCATCTTTTAAACTAGAACGCTCAATTAATGTCAGACGCTGTGGTTGTTGTAAAGCCATAGGGTATAAGTACTATGTAAGGGCCTAATGGCCTATTATCTGTATTTTTATTTTTATTATTAATTTTTTATATAAACTTGCCGTGCAGAGCTTGTTTAGCTTAAGCCATATGATAGGCCTCCCTGCTCGGTTGAATCTCAATCTGTTATTCGTATTTAAAATATGATTTAAATAACTTATATGTCTATTTGAAAAATGCATTTGCTTCATAATGCATTTATTTGGGAAAGATCCAGTAAAACAATTTTCTAAAGAATTCTATGTAAATTGAACAATGTACATATTAAATTTGCAATTTATATTGAAATAATATCATGCATTTGATGACAAACTATACATTTTAATATCGTTTGTCTTTAATACGCTTTTCAGGATTTCTGATTAACATCAATCATTAAAATGGTATAGAAAAATACATTGTCTTTGCGATTATGTATAATTTTGCAATATGACAGTTAATACCGTTCTAAATAAAAGCAATGATTTTAAAGAATATCCTGTCTCAAATTGTATAAAGAGTTGTTATTCATTGCGCGTAACATGAAATTGTACATTTATTCATATTAATTTTAAGTATACAAATTTTCTCCTCTAATCATATCAATTTAACGCATCAATAAATACTTATTTGAATAATACTTAGCTTGGATTATTAGTGAGTATATACAATAGGGTAATAAACAGACAATGTAGTGTAACGTACTTCATAATAGATTAAGTCATTTCATTCACCACATTTGCAATAACTCAAAAGTTTTTTTAATAAATGATCAACTGGAGATTAATTTAAAATGAATCATAATAACTTATGAGTTTCATTAGATTATTAAACTTAAAAAGTCAGTGGTTATCTAACTAATTTGTCTTTTTATGTTGCATATTTGTTATTTGAATATGCAATTCGTATTCCTTTGAATAAGCAAATATTTGGCTTTGTACTCAATATATTAAAATTAATGTAAGAGATTATAAGTGTTTCTTTGCGAGTGTTTGTAGCAGAAATTGAATGAAAACTAAAAACTTTATATACAGTATGGGTCATTCCATGTCAAATGAACACAGCTAAAAACCTGACCACTTCAGAATTTTATGATATTAAGCTCAGTTGTTAGGATCGTAGAGAACTGAATAAATACTCCGTGATAAGTTTCTATCTCTCTTGGTTTTGGAGATAAATAACTTCAAAGATGGACAAAAATTGTAAATTTTTGTATTTCTTGCATTACAAATTTAGTCATATTTGGTTCCCTAATTGTCACAGGGTCTTACTTTTAGTGTCGTTAGAAGTGTATGAATTAGGCTTTCATATGATATATCACATGGACATATTTGTAATTTTTTTTTGTTTCATGGTCAAACATTTTGACCTTTCGTCTTCCATATTTAAAAAAAATGGTATTTTAATTTTTTTCAAAACATGTATGTTATTATTATACTTATTTTCTATAATATCTGAAAGTATCGTTTGGGGACAATCATGGGATGTTGGGTTATAAATTTAAATGCAAACTGATTTTTCTGATTTCAACACCAAAATCGCTTATTTAGTTGACTTACCTACATACGATATTTTTACTCTCTCTCTCTCTCTCTCGCTCTCTCTCTCTCTCTCTCTCTCTCTCTCTCTCTCTCTCTCTCTCTCTCTCTCTCTCTCTCTCTCCTCTCCTCTCCTCTCCTCTCCTCTCCTCTCCTCTCCCCTCTCTCTCCTCTCCTCTCTTTTCTCTCTCTCTCCCCCCTCTCTCTCTCCCCTTCTCTTCTCTCCTCTCCTCTCCCCCCCCTCTCTCTCTCTATATATATATATATATATATATATATATATATATAGAGAGAGAGAGAGAGAGAGAGGGGGGGGAAGGGGAGGGAAGAGTTGTTGAGATGATGCTGAAGCTGTCATGTTTAAGACAAAAGTGCGTTATTTAATAGACAGATGTTGTTGAAATCACTATAACTCACGAACCCATTTTAACATATTTATCAATATTTTACTGAACTTTCACATTCACGTAAAAAAAAAACAGTAATGCATCACTGACAGGCAGGTATAACAGATTTTCTCAAGTTAAAATGTCTTCAGTTATTTTTAATTATCCTGCCAATATTTTTCCCGAGTTGCGAGCAAAATCCTTTGCATCCCCACATTACCGGTTTTGTTCCCATCATTTAGTCAGTCACATCGCATTTTATGCAAGCTTCTGTGTATACCTGCATGCGGAGAGTTCTTCTTCTGACATTTTCTTTTTAGCATCTTGTTTTATATAAATTTTTCGGTAAATGTGTGGCGTGACGTAATAGATGAGCTCACTTAACTAGCTGTCATACAGTCTTTTTGTTAACAAAGATTGACTTGCAGTATTTTTGTTCTGAATTTCTATATTTCTCAGCAAATAGTCATTTTTATTTTTAATATAAATTCCTCTAAGGAGTTAAATTGTAAATGAAAGTATTTGAAATTATTTTGTAGCGATTAAACTTCATAAAATGAGTGAACCACAGTGGATAAAAATATTTAGCTGCTGTAATCCTTTTGAAAAGAAAAACCATTCTTCTAAAAAGAAAAATTTGAGAAATGTTTTAAATTGGACGTGAGAAAAACTTCCTAACTCAACTCTTAAGCTAGGAAGTAAAATCTGTGATTAGTGTAGGAAGGAATTTGCTTCATTGCCATCACAAACTGATTCTAGTGAAGAAATAGATGTTGCAGAAGAAGGATCTAGTTCAACTTGTCAACATGAAGAACTCGCAGATGAGATATCTTATGAGCAGGATGATGCAATATCAACATTTAAGAAGAGCTTGGAATGCATTGGTGAGTCTCCTCTTAAGAAAATGGAACTAACACAAAAGAAAATATCCACAGAAAAAGTTAAATAAGATAAGCTGTGCAGTAAAGAAACAATTAATGCAAATAACATCATCATCATCTGACAGTGATACAGAATTGAATGCAGAATGCGATATTATTAATCTATTAAAGGAAAAATTTCAAATATCTAGACATAGAAGTGAAAGGGTTCAGATATTGACTGTTCTTCCAAAAAGTTGGAGTATCATAATAAATGAGTTTGAGTTTGTAGGTGCTACTAACTTTATGATGCGGAAAGCCAAGCAACTCGTCAAAGATAAAGGAATAATGTCCACACCAAATCCGAAACCAGGTAAACTACTAGAAGTAGGAACGGTTAATCTAATAAGACAATTTTATGAATCTGATGATGTAAGTCGTATCATGCCTAGGAAAAAAGATTTCGTGTCTGTGAGACAAATAGATGGAACAAGAGTTCATGCGCAGAAAAGTCTTGTATTAAATAACCTAAAAGAGTTATATAATTTATTTAAAGAAAAGTTTCCAGAACATCTGAGTTTCTTAAAATTTGCTGAACTCCGTCCTAAACATTGTGTTTTGCCTGGGGCAAGTGGGACAGATACAGTTTGTGTCTGTACCGTCCACCAGAATGTCAAATTGATGATGCTAGGAGGAAAGATAGCTGATCTGACTTCTAATGATGAGGTAACAAAAGAAACATTGTTTGGCAATTATTATTTGCAATCCACCACAGCCTTCTTGCTATTTTAATGAGTGTGATGAATATCAAGAAGATGACCTCATGTCAAAATTTAAGAAAAAGTTAAGGAAACTTATGGATGATAATATGGTTGATACTATTACATACACGCAATGGATTTATGTTGACAGATCCACACATGTGACAGTAAGCAATTCATCTGATGATTTCGTGGATGGCATTTGTGACAAGCTGCAAGTACTGATTCGACATTCAATCATTGCAATACAGCAATCAGCTTTTCAAGAAGATTTGAAATTGAACTTAGAGCATGGAATATTTATAGTAATTTGTGATTTTGCTGAAAACTACTCTTTCATACTTCAGGATGAAGTACAAGGCTTCCACTGGAACAATTCATAAGCAACTAACTATTCATCCATTTGTGATATATTTTAGAGATGATGGAAAGCTTCATCATATCAGTTTCGTTATAATGTCTGATTGCCTTCATCCTGACACGGTTGCAGTGCACCTGTTTCAAAAGCTACTCATAGATTTTCTAAAAGAGAGGTATCCTGTTGAAAAATTGGTCTACTTTTCAGATGGACAGCATCACAATATAAAAATCGAAGAAACTTTATCAACCTCTGCAACAACAAAGAAGACTTTGGGATACCTGTTGAGTGGAACTTTTCAACCACCTCTCATGGAAAAGAGCCGTGTGATGGAATTGGAGGAACCGTGAAAAGATTGGCAGCAAAAGCCAGCCTTCAAAAGCTATATGATCAACAGATAATGACACCTCGGCAATTATTTGATTGGTCAGTGGATAATATCCCAGCAGTTAATTTCAAATACACCGGTGTAGTGAACTATAAGGCATAAAAACAGTACCTTGAAGAAAGATTCAAAATATCTCGCACAATTGCAAGAACCCAGAAACTCCATTCATTTATTCCAATGTCATCATCAACACTGTCAACCAAAGTTTATTCGTCCTCCTTATATTCGAAAGTGAAACGAGTAAGTGTAATGGAAGAAGTATAAAATGTACGGTAAAACGAGTAAATGTATGCAACGCATTTTTTATTTTTCAAAAGAGCACCCATCTCATTTTTTATATTAAAATATATGTTGATATGAAGGTTCAGTAAAAATTTTAAGAATGTGTTACATTCTTGAGTTACAGTGATTTCAACAAAATGTGTCTAGTAAATAATGCATTTTTTCCTATATAGTGAAATTAAAAAAAATGATATCAGGTGAACCCATACGAATCCCACGCTGAAATTTGGTGAAAGGCTGGAACAGATAGTAATGAATTTAAATTTAAAAAAATAGACAAATTAAAATACCATTTTTTGAAATTAGTAAGGTCAAATTTCAAGGTCAAAGGTCAAGGTCACTTTTTTTTAAACTTTCATAAAACCTAAATTTTATTAAAATTAGCCATTAATTAGCTTCAAAATGACCCTAGTTTCAGATCTCTAACTTAATTACAACTAAGGATATGATTAAATTAAATTTGGCCGATATTGCAAAATTAGCATAATTCAGTCATTTTTAAATTTCTCTACTTCAGAAACTACTTGCACTATGATGTTTTAATTTTATGTGAATTAGTTTCTTAGTAGACTCTAAATGTTCACCAAATTTCATCAAAATCGGAGAGGGTCAGGTATATTTTTATTTTTTTTGTGTTGATTTGATATCGAATGATCCGTATGTCTTAAACATGGAGCTCCAAAAAAAAATTAAATCTCTAATAGCACAATTACATAAATTTGAACTGTAAAAAATGCCAATGTTTCTTAATCTAAGAACATGTAATATAATAATCACGAATAAACTTATAATATAAACTCATCCTTGTTAACCATGATTCTGAAAAGTGTTTCTTTATCTTTAGAAACCACAGACATCAATGGCATATCGAGATTTAAAGAATCATTTAAAAAACAAAATTTCCCTTGCTGCCCGTAATTTCCGAAACATTTACGCGTAGCTTTTAAAGTGTATTAATCAGTTTTCTAAGCCCGGAATATAGTTTTCTGCGATGCTATCAATTCTCAAGTAAACATTTTCATGTTTAACAAATATGTTTAACAGACATACATGCAAAATTAACAGATTTATCATTAACATTAAAATTAAGATTATTTCCTTACTCTTTCATGTATAAATTAATTAATGCAGCTGAAAACATTTACTTAAGAATTGATGACATTCTAAAAACAGATATTCTAGGCTGAGGAAACTGATTAATACACTATAAAAACTATTCGTAAACGTTTCTGAAAAATACGTACAGCAAAAAATACTTTGCTTTTATAAATAATTCTTTAAATTTTGGAAATGTATGGTTTTCTGGGGATTCAAAAGACAATGGAACACGCTTTTCGGAATTTCGGATAACTCAGAAGATTATATTATATTTTCGTTCGTGGTTATGGTATATTTTCATAAAATAAGAAAAAATGGTACTTTTTTACAGTGTGCCTAATGATACGCAGCCACGTGCACAAAATTGACATTTTTTGGTTCACACTGTCTTCGCATGACGTGGAAGACTATAAAATAATAACGTTGTAAAACAACATTATTGAAGGAATATAAACTGAGAGTTTTGAATTACAGGAATTTTAAATTTGAAGAATGATTTGCGTGAAATATTTAAGATTTATATCAATGAATAACCTTTGCACACCTTCAGACATATGCATACAAATAAGTTACGATGCACATGCATGATGTAGATGCATGAGAAAAAAATCATTTAATTGTAAAATTCTGTAATGATTAAATAATGGTTCAGGAAAAAAAAATATATATACATATAATTTTTTTTCGAATTAATAGAACATACATAAAATACATTAGCTCTATCTGCATTTGTCTAGTCTTATATTAAAGCATTTATATAAATTTTCTTTAGAGAATAATTTTACAGCTTCATCTCATGTAGAATCCTCTTTAATAAAAAGCTATGCATTGCTGACGACTGGGATTTTTGCTAATCGTTGCACAGATTATTCTCGGAAAATGAAATATTTGAAGTTACTGAAAAAATTAATAGCTCGAAAAGTATTTGTCAGAAAATAGTTAGACAAAATGCGTTAGAAAAGTAAAAAATTGTATTTTCCTTGATATAAATTTCAAATCTAATGATTATGCTGTTTTTCAAATATTGAATTAAAAAAATTACCAAATTCCACAATGGAGTACCATAACGAAATCTTCACGCGTAAAAAGATAATGATATGCTGGCTATAGCGCGATACAAATTATAGTAGCCGTATTATTCTGATAAAATATACAACTGAATTATGTCACGAGTGCATTATTTTTATTCATTTCTCGACAAATACTAGATGCACCATTTCTTTTTAGTATATATATATATATATATATATATATATATATAATAAAAAAATTTCGCCATTTCTCCTTAGTTAAATTATTCCAAATTCTTACAATTCTTTTTTCCCTCTCTTTTTAAAATATCTCTTATATCTATTTTATATCTTATTTCATAACTTAATCAAAATAGTCTTTTATTTATCATTCTAAAATCTTAATCTGTTAAAAGCTACACGTATTTATTAAAACCTTATTCTCTTAAATTGCAACACTGCCTCTAAAACGCACCTGCCTAATTTCTTCTTTTGAGACATTGAATTTTTATTCTTTGGAACTTTATAATACCATTTTTATTTTTTATTTAATTCATTCGGCATACCAGGATTCCAAGCGGTTTTCGCGCCCAAAGGCCTTTTTACCTTTTTAAATTGCCGCTTCTGATAAAGAGTTTTGGTCATCGTCAGAGACACACCCTCGTGGCCTCATTTTTTCCTCCATTAGCGAGAAAGCCCCGCCTTCTCTTCCCCCCATGAGTCCCTCCATGGATGGCTGTCAGTGGACCAGCCTTTCTCGCGCGTTTGTACCTTTGGGCAAGATTTTGGAATTATTTATACGGTTCCACTGCCTTCGGAGACACATTTTTACACGAATTAGTTGTTGTCATCTAATTGCCGTCACTGGGGAAGTCTACACTAATTCTTCGGTAGTATGTTCTTCAATTTCTGCTAATTCTTCAATACTTAATGTATTCAAGTTTTAATGAAGCGAAAGCCGGTGGAGTTGCTGTCATCTCTGTTCTCATAATAAAGTCCTTGTTCATCTATTAGTTTCCTTAATGTTTTTGGGGAAAATTCTATTGCATTGAACTGCCTCTACTCAGCCTTTACGAGTGCATTATAATAGGATGTTCAAATATGATTCGTACTCCGAGAATTGCCTTCATAGTGATTAAATCGGAATAATACCCTCGCCGAATGTCATGACTGCATTTCAACGATCTCGACTGCGCATACATCGATCTGATTATCTGGTAATTTACGTGGGATTCGGACTGATATGTCATCACTAGAGTATGATGGAACTAACGTTTCAAGTCGACAGTAATAGCAATCATCTATAATGTGCCAAACTTTCGACAGGATTTGTATCATATATATATATTAAATGAAAAAAAATCTGTTAGAATTAAAAAAAAAGTTTTCAGCGACGTTCTGTAACCCGGGTTTGATTCCCTAGTATTAGTAATAATCTTTCACAAATTTCTGCCTGAAAAATAGAAAAATAATATTTTTTTAAAATTTTAAATAGCTTTTTTTAACTATCACATTTCTTTTACATTTTAATTGCTTTATAAGTGTATTCAACTATATTTATAATAAAACAATAATTTAATATACATTATGAGTCATCAGAGTCTTATTATAGGATATTAGAGGTGTCACGCTCCGAAATTTCATGCCTGGGTCCGGCCCAACCCTCACAAAAATCATTAGCCTGGTACAGTATCTAAAGATAAGCTCCGCCCGAGCCCTGCCCAGCCCATACGAAAACGTGTAAATAAACGCTAAATGTTCTGCCGAAGACCGACCCGACTCTTACAAAAAAAGTATTGTACCTGATCGGAGTAACAGTTAAATGTTTGCCCCGAGCCCACCGCGGACCTTAAAAATCTTAATTGACTCCACCTGGTTACACTGAATTGCTACAAAACATGGCGATATTTCGTAAGAAAAGGTATCTTACAGTCATAAAATTATTCAAAAGAAGTACTTTCCAGATTATGTTCGAAATTCATGGAATACAGAATAACAACAATTTTATTCGCAGACGCAATAACAACTACTTACGAAAAACTGAATTTTCTTGCTATATATAGACATATAACAAAGCTTTTCCTGTTATTTCTCAAACTGTATAGTTCCATTTATATTTCGTTACTTTTACGTTCTGTAGCACTGAAAAAATTTCAAAAATAAACTTTTTTGTACAAAAAAATATTTTATGCAAAATCAAATCAATAAATAAATATTATATTATAATTTGAGAGTTAGAAATTGACACGCAATAGCAAATAGCATTTTAGCACTATAAAACTGAATTTTAAATCTATATATATATACATAACAAAGATTTTCCGGTTATTTCTCAAACTGTGTATTTTCATTTATATTTCTTTATTTTTACATTCTATAACACTGAGACAGTTTCAAAAATAAACTTTCTCAGTACAAAAATAAAGTTTTCAACAGAAATAATCTTTAAGAAAAAACGTTTATGCAAAGAAAAAATATATATAATTTGTGAGTTTGAAATGGACACCAAAAAGGACATAGTGACAGCGTTTTGGAAGTGGACCAAAAATATGCATTCAGAAAAAATAACAGAAATCTTTGTCTGTTCTCTTTTTTACAGAAATGACATTTAATTTGATTCTTTGTAAAATGACCCAATTTATTTATTTATTTATATATTTGTTTTTGTGAATGTGAACGTGAAAGACATTCTTTAAGTGTTAGATAATATGATTATTGTTCATATATATAATATTTATCTATAGCAAAGAATGAAGTTTATATTATTAATGTGAATTCAACGTAAGTTGCAGATAAATTTAATATATTGTATAATTTCCAATATAGTGCCCGTTTCGTGTATTCAGAAGAATAAATGTGTTAATATGTATTATTATCAAATACTTGATAAAAAGAAAATTCTTTCTGCATTAAAATATATATATATATATATGTGTGTAAGGTAAAGCCAAGAGAGATGACGCGGTCGGAGAGATGCGCATATAGAGCTTCGGGGGTGAAGGAGTAGAGTGAGAGCGCAGCGACTCCAGGTAGTTGTACAACAACAGTAGTGGAGTGTCTACTTGAAAGTACACTTGATTGCTTTGAGCGTCTAAGATAAAGTATTGCTATTTTGTTTTGTTTTCCCAAAGTAAGTGCTTGAATTTTCATAGCTATTTATCAGAATTTTTATACAATGTCAATAGTACAAAATGTTTTAAACTTAAAGGATTTCTCATAAGCTACTAATCTAGACTAACAATGTGAACATCAACGGTTCGTTTTAGTAGCGGCCATGTTTAAATAAAAGGCCGCTTAATCTCTCCTAACAAAATTGGAGAGACTGCGAATCTGCTACTTAGGAGAGATGGCGCATTGTTCCCATTAGTTTCCATGGTAGGAGAGATTACACAGCTTATTGGTAAATTTGTATAAAAGAATGAAAAATGAAAATGGACTAATTTTAAGTTAAACGTGTTACTAAGTTACATAATTTTATTTTGTAATCTTACCTGGACTTGCTTTTTCTGATTCTTTAATTTTTTCCCTTTAAAAAAATTTTTTTAATCGATTTTAAAATTATTTCCTTTTTCTGATTATTTAAGCTTTAGGTTGAAATATTCACTCCCAATACAATAAAATTTGTTCACAAAAACATTACAGCAAAGTCATTTAAGTGTAATTATTATTGTTAACAATTTAATTGTAGTTATTATTGGTAACAATCTCTCCTACCTACACTCTTAAAACTGTGCCTCTGATTTAAGAGGTACATTCTGAATTTTTGTGCCTCTGAATATTAAGAGGCACATAGTGCCTTTGAAATTAAGAGGTACATAGTGCCTTTGGGATTCAGAGGCACAGCGTAGGTGCCTTTGAAATTAAGAGGCACAGCGTGCCATTGAATATATATATTCAAGTGCCTCTTATTTAAAAATACATTCTGGCCTCTTATAATGGTGGTACATGCATGTGCCACCATTATAAGAGGCACAGACTGTAATTTAATTATATTTTATTATAAATTTATATCTTTACAGTAAATTCGGTCTACTGCAAAAAGATTTCCCAGCATGGCATATCCAAAGATAGATTACATTTTGTCTGAGGCTGAATATTATAATAGAAAATTTTCTCACCCCCAATTTATTGAAATAAATATTAAAATGTGTGTCCATGTGGCCTAAGTCAGTTCTGTGGTTCAATAAAGAACCTTGTCAACATTTCAATTTATTTTATACATAACAAAATACAGAAAAAGGCATAAAAGCTTGATTAAAAACAAATAAGACAAACATTAAAAACATGAAAAATGATACAGGCGCCACTAAAGTAGGAGAATATCAATCTTTAATGTCGGCTACCGGAGTTCTAGACAAGCAAAATAAGGTGGTTTAAGAATAGTTTGAAATTTTTCAATTTTGAATTTCTCAAGTTCTATCAAACGTAGAGAATTTTATGACCCCCCCCCCCCCCTCCACCATTTTAAAGAGAGGTTTAAAAGGTTTAATTTGATATGCAAGTTGACTATATGCTTAGTTTAAAAAAATATATATTACTAATTTTCTTTTAATTTAAAATTTTTTAGATAGTGTTTATTTTTTTTAAACACTATGTATGTTGTAATATTATAAGCTTAAAATTATGAAATTTTTAGAGTGGGATCTCAATCGGATCAGGGATTATGAAATAAAAGCTGAAGATTACCATGCAAATAATAAATAAATAATAAAATAGTAAGATTTAGATTGTTATTTAAATGGCAATGTTTTAGCTACTATTTGATAACTCCTGATCCCACTCAAAAAATTGCAGAATTTTAAGCTTATAATATTACAACAAACATACATTTTTTTTTTTCAAAAATTTTAAAAAAGACTATCTAAATTAAATTCTATTTTTTTTAAACAAATAATATTATTTAAGGAACTTTTACTTGAAATATGCAAATAATGTTTTAGAGAGAAAAATGTGAATCAACATTGTGATTTGTGAAACTTTATAAAATGTAGAAAGTATTCAAGGCTGTCGCCAGGTGAGTTTGAGTGCCTCCCCCCCCCCCCCCCGATCCTTCAAAAACATTTGGGAAGGATCAGTTCATATTATTATACTTTTATTTAAAAGAAAGGCACTGTAGCTTAACATCTACAAGGTACACCCCCCCCCCCCCATACACACATAAACACGAGAAAAAAATCTGACTATGGTCTAATAAATACTATAAATGATTACAGAATGATTTACTATGTATTATTCATTTTACTATTTATTAAGCACTACTTATATGCACATAAAAACAAAGATTGGATGAGAGATACACATACATAATATATACATATACATGGATGTACGCAGAAGGGTGCAGATTCTGTGGGTTAGTGCCGCGCTCCCGCTAAATTTTTGAAAATAGTAAGATAGAACTTGAATAACTAAAAGATTGACGAACTAGTTATCGCATCCCTAATCCCGAGTGTCTCCATGTATAAAGAATCGTGTTTTATATTATAGCATTCACAGAAAAGAACATTAAGTTAAATATACTACTTACTTATTCCAGACGCATTATTAGCTTCATTTCGTCGTTGCTCACAGGCGTGTTGACATTGGCGGCCATTGCTTCTGCTTCCCTTCCACTGATCCCAGTGCATGACGGGTAAACGACTATTGCGCATGTCCGTTTCTCAGCGTAACGCTGAACTTGACAGGGTGTTTTTTTAAAAGGCACAAATCTGTCAGAGACGAATTTGGTGCCTCTGAGAAATTTCGCGCTGTTATAGATGCCTTTTATTTCATTGTGCCTCTAAAGTTTTTCTCCTAATCAGAGGCACATTGTCTACGTGCCTCTTACATTAAAATAATAGAAGGCACAATGTGCTTGTGCCTTTTAAATAAGAGGTACACTTTTAAGAGTGTATGTGCGCAATCTCACCAACCCTGTTAGGAGAGATTGCGCAAATTAACTTTCTTGGTTTTTTTACAACGGTTCTATTAAATTGCAACATAATAACAAAATAGCAATGGAAATGCATAAAAAACAAATGAAGTAAAAATTATTCATGGATAGTTTAGCAAAAAATTAATATTTAGATTTTTTATTGAATTGAGCGCAGACTCTTCTAGCTTTACCTTATTTAGAAGAGACGGTGCTTTTAGAATGAAGAACGATAACTTATTCTAAAACAAAAAAAAAACAACAAAAAAACCTCATGAATACGTCTTTTAAGAATTGTGCTGTTTTTTTAATTTATTTAATTATTAATTGTCAAACATCAAATTGTTTGCTTATATTTTGCCAGACATGATGTTAGTAATGAAAGTCATACAGAGTCCAGAGAATAAACCTGAGTACATGGTTTGACATTACATTATTACATTGCTAAAATTATTTAAAATTTAAATTATTAAAAGTTTAAATCACTTAATATTCAAGTCATTTATTTGATATCACTAAATTGGAATGCCTCGTATTACATTCTTAAAGAAAAAGTCTACCAAATAGCAAAACCAGGAAAAATCGAAATAAAGTTTAAAAAAAAAAAATGTGTCATATATCTATATCTATATATATTAACATTAAAGTCTGAAATCATTTTATAAATAGTTTTGCAGTAATTTAAAATTTGAAATGTGCAGTAAATAAACTAAATTAAATAAAATATATAATTTATGTATATACACGAAGTTATATATGAATGAAATTTTAAATTAAAAATCACAATTAATGGTAATTTATTTTCAAATTATAATTACAATGTATAGTGCCTTATATTAAAATATTGTTCTTTTTAATTGTTGCTATAAATTATATATTTTTTATTTTTTATTTATTTTTTAATTGGTAAAATAAAAATAGGGGTTAATTATACTGACAAATTTTTAAAAAATGTTAAAAATGAATTGAATTTTATATTTTAAAATGTTTAGTCATTAGCTTTCCTTATATTTATATAAATATAATTTTACTTTATATTTATGTAAACGTAAGTAAAGAATGTTGTTAAATACAAAAAAATACTTCTTAAACGTATAAATTAACTTGAATACTTTTGATATATATATATATATATATATATAATATCTTTGAATTTCAAAAAACATTAATCAAGTTCTTGTAACATTCTAAATGAAATCTCCAAAGAGATAATTAGTAATAAAGTGTAGACAGAATACAACAAAGTTAATAAATTAACAAGTGCAATCATAATTTTACCATAGCATTTGCTTCAATGGTAATTGGCCAAAAATACTGAAAGTATGCAGAATATTGAAAAAGAGACAGGAAAAAATATATATAATAAACCGTAAATTGTTAATAATTGGATTTTGATAACAAGTGAATACAAATGGATTTTGAAATGAAATATGAACTAAATATAATGGAATATTGGATAACAAGAGATTTAAATTAGAATTGGATATGAAAAAACACGTGTAAATATACTCATCAGCCTGGATGTATCCACACGTGTTTTAAAAATAATACAGTATTTCATAAATATACTGGCATTTATGCTAAGATCAGTATATTCATCCAGGTATACCGTATTATTACCAGAAAACAATTGGAAATAGTATAATTGGAAATAAAAAAAAAACTTGTAAATAATAGATAAAATATCATACACACAATAATTACCAAACATCTGCAAACATTACAAGGTCCACATTTACCATTACGACCTCATGGCACATATCATGAAATATCATAATCTTGATGAGATAGTCAAGTTGAGAGAACATACTTTGAAATATCACCTTAATTGTTACACCTTACCACAAATTGATTTAAAACACACAAAATTTATTTTTGTGATAAAAATAAATAAATACCATCAAAAACAAATTTATATTTTAATTTTAATATTTAAAAGTAAAATTTAAAGACATAAGCGATAAGCACCCCCTTATAGGTCAATTAAAAATACTTTAACATTTATTTGACAAGAAATGTGCTGCCCTCTATAGGAAAAATAATTATTCAAAATTAAGTTTCATTTACATATTTATTATATTAGCTTTAATAATATATGAAAATAGTAATAAATAATAATAACATGCTGCCATCCATGGTAATCTAGTTATATATATTATAGTATTTACAGAAAATAATTAAGATTTGATACTTCTACTAATTAGTTAATGAATTCATATATAATACATAGTGCTACGATCTATCTACTTATATATCATATAGTATTTACCTAAAATAATTAAGATTTGATTCTTCTACTATTAGTTAATGAATTAATATCATCATAAAAAAAAAATATATAAAGATGGAAAAAGATAGAGATTTATTTAATTATCAAATTTAATCTTAATATAACTGAAACAAGTTAAATTTTCACAATCTTTTAAAAAATGTAATATGTTAAATATGGCATTTCACAATAAAGCGATCGAATTAGCACTCAAGTATTCCATAAAATAGAGCAGTGGCGGTCGTAACATAGCAGTCGTAACACACATAACAGTCATGTTTCCACAGGCAAGACGATGGTTATGCAAAACGTGGAGTTTTCCCGTAGAAATAAAAAAGATGAGTAGTAGCGATCCGTTCTTTATTGACACGATACTAAATATAAATCAATTCCACTTACTAAAAATTTCAGAATTCATATCTGACAGCATGTAGATGTTAAAAAAAATTAGAGATGATTACACCATTTTGACAAGATCCCTCCTCCATGTGACTTGCTTTTATTAGTAGTAAGAAAAGCGTACAAATTCTGCTCTCCAAGCCGGTGCAACGCGTTTTAAAAGTAAAGAGCGAATGAATATTTTCGCAATGCAGGGGGAGGACTAGCTAATAAGAAGCTGGCAAAGCCGGGAGCTTATTACTGTATACGGCATAATTTTGAGGTAAACTGGAAGACGCGCGAGCTGAAAGGATTATGGGAGATAATTTTGATAAAAATAAAAATGACATTAAGAGACGTTCTAAAGAAAAAAAAAATTGAATGTTTCAAAAGAAGAAATAAATTAAGGTTTTTACAAATACGTGTAGCTTTTAACAAATTAACATTTTTAGAATGACAATTAAAAGAATATTTTGATTAAAGCTATGGAATAAAAATATAAATTAGATTTAAGAGATAATTTAAATAACAGGGAAAATATTAGCATAGTAAGAATTTGGAATTAATTAATTAAGGAAAAATGGCGAATTTTTGTTATTATTACATATATATTGAAAACACAAGTGTAAAACAGGTCATATGTATAAAATAAACTGGAAGAAAAATAAAAGAAATCTATCTCCATATATCCACTGGATCTGAGAAACGTTGATTTTCTGAAGCTCTCGAAGCAAACGTCTCACGAAGACTTCACAAAGCACATCTAGATGATACACTGCTCAAAACAATTAAAGGATATTGCAGTTTTAGGTGGATTTTGTATCTGGGAAACTTTTTAGCTGATTGATACATGGTCGACAGACATAGTAGGTTATATGAGAATAAATTACACATGTTTGGCAGAAAAAATGCATTTTATTGCGCATTTGTGTACAAAAGGAAAAAAAACACAATTTGTGCATATGAAAAAAAAAGAATAAGAAAAGGTGTTTTCTTCAAAGAAAATCCTTTTCAGTAGGGGGTATGGTTTCCACGGGCGGCCAGCAACGTTGAACACCTTTGAGGCATGGACTCAATGAGGCTATTAATGACGAGTTGGGGTATTCTGCCCCACTCTTCCAGAAGAGCTCTTTCCAGTTCTTGGAAAGTTTGTGGGGGTTGTTGGCGGCCAGAAACTCGTCTTCCTAGAGCGTCCCAAACGTGCTCGATTGGATTCATGTCTGGAGAACACGCTGGCCATTCCAATCGAACGATTCCTTCCTCGAAAAGGAAATCCTTCACCAGGTTTGCACGATGTGGCCTGCAGTTATCGTCCATTAAAATGAAGTTATCTCCAATTGCTGCAGCGTAAGGGACTACAATAGGTCTGAGGATCTCATCCCTATATCGGCGACCAGTCAGAGCTCCATCTCGAATGATGTAGAGGTCAGTGCGCCCGTCAATGGAGATGCCACCATACACCAACACTCCTCCACCGCCAAATCTGACACTTTCGTGCACGAACGCAGGATTATTCCTACTGCCACGGTCCCTATAGATGAAAATACGCCTATTATCCGGATGCACAGAAAAACGGGACTCGTCAGAAAACAGAATATTGCTCCATTCATTTCTCCTCCAGTTGACATGCTCGGTTGCCCACTCCTTGCGGTCGCGACGATGCCTTGATGTTAATCTAACACATACCATCAGTCGGCGAGCATACAAACCTACAGCATGGAGCCGGTTTCGGACAGTCTGAGTTGAAATCGTGGTGCCTGTAGCCGAGCGAAGGTGTTGTTGGAGAAGAGTAGCGTTCATGTTTCGGTGTCTCCGAGCTGTTAACGCTAAATACCGATCTTCATTGGGCGTTGTTGCCCGTCTACGACCTTGCCCTGGTCTTCGGCCTGCACATCCACTCTCCAAAAAACGGTTCCTGATCCTGGAAATGACACTTTGTGACACTCCAATGGCTTGCGCTACTTCGGCTTGAGTTTGGCCCCCTTCTAACCTAACAACAATTCTCCAAGCTTCTGAATCTGTCAAATGACTTCGCTGAGACATCGTACTCATCGAAACAAAGCAATCACTGAATGCCGAACATCCTTGTCTTCATTCTCTTTTATCCAGTTGAAAGTCAAATTTCATTCGCTGCCGCTGAAGCGACGTTTTTGACGTCGAACTCAAAATTTGCATACTCCACAGTTTGAAAACCAGAAAAATTTGCAATTGTGATTTTCTTCTTCTATTTTCGGCAAAAAAATTTAGTTTATATCTTTATTTTATATAAAACTTCAAATATCCTTTAATTGTTTTGAGCAGTGTATATTGTTGATGTAAATATTATGTTTATAAAAGAAAAACAACAGTATCTGAATGTTATTACAAAGTTTGTTTAAAAAATAAAGAAATATATATTTTTAAAATAATATTTAATTATTACATATTTGCAATTATAAAATTAGAGGAAAATTTATTAATTAAAAATCTGTTGAGTTTCATTAAATAAAAAACAGCATAATTTATGTGCATTTGAAAGCTGCAAGAAAAATAAAACAAATATTTATCTCTATATATTCACTTCATCTGAGAAACTTTTGTTTCTGAAGCTGTCGAAGTAACCTTCTCAAGAGGACTTCATGAAGCACATCTAGAAAATATATTGTTGATATAAACAGTATGTTTGTAAAAGAACAATAACAGTATCTGACTGTTATTACAAACATTGTTAAAAAAATAAAGACATATTAAAAATATAACATTTAATTATTACATATTTGCAATTTTAAAATTAGAAGAATTTTTATTAATTAAAAATTAATTGAATTTCATTAAATACAAAACAGCATAAGTTATGTACATTTGAATGCTAAAATTAATAACAATTATATTGTGACAATTTCAGATTTCAGATTTCGTATTTAAAAGATATTAGAATGTATTTATATAAAATAAAAACAGAAAAATACAATTTTTTTTGGTATAAATTATAGGTAGTTATTAATGTTTTGGCTTACAGATGTAATAATAATATTCAATACAAAAATATCTAATGGTGTGTTTTTATAAATTCGCTTTTGTATCTATTTGTCTAATTGCATATTGATTATTTACTTCATATTTATTGCAAAAATTAAATAAGTTTACAGAGTTTCTCTCAGTAATTTTCCCAAACCTTATACAATTTTAAAAGAACATAACGGTAAAATTACTTACAATTATATTTTACATGTATACCTTTATTTTAGTCGTTATGCGTAGATGAACTGTACAAATACATCTGATGATCAATAAGGTTAACTGGATGAATTAGGTCCTCTAGATTCGACAGGGATGGCTAAGTTGGTAGAGCATGGCTGCTTCAGCCAAGATATCCCAGGTTCGAATCCTGGCCCGGACATTTTTAGTCCAGTTGGAAAATTACAACTCAAATGATTTCTTTACCAATTTGAATAATTGTGTTAAAAATAATCTAGTGTAAATAATGACACTTCATAATTAGAGGAACTTAGGGTATTGTAGAATACAATGTACATTTGGGGCAATACAACATCCCGATATTGTTTAAAACACGAAAAAAGAATACAATTACAATTTTCAACTATCTGCGAATAGTTTTTATAGACAAAACTTATTTTGTGAAATTTCATCAATTTAAAAAAAAAAGTCCTTCCGGCCTGTACCGGGAGGAAAAGGAAGCTTTCCTATATCTTCGTTTTAAAATTTTAGCTAATGTTACACGAAAACAGCAAGTTGATATGCAAAGAAACGTTTACAAAAGATTCGTTAATACTGAATTTGAATAAGAAATTCGCCAAATTATTGAGCAATAGCCAAATTGGCTTCATTTATGAAGACTTATTTTGGTCGCCAAATGTCGCCAATTTTGGCGAGAATTTGGCGATAACGGATATGAATATATAGTTTTATGCGTGTGATTGGGAAAATTATTACAACAATGAAAGAAAATAATTTGCGAGTAATCGCGTTTATGTGCTGTTTTGTTTCAAAATGTCAGCCACCCTAGAATTTCAAACTGCTCTATCTCAGCCATTTTTTAAGATAGAGGTAAACCAAAAAATGCTCTGGAATCCTCGTACCAATGCCTAACACTTAATTAAAAATAAATTTGAATATTTAACTTTTTTGTATATTTATTTTATTTTTAAATTTTTAAGTGGCCGCCATCTTGAAACAAAATGGCGGACCAAGCTGGCCAACAAACTCGGTCGAGACTTTGGTAAGCTTAATACACGCAATTAGTTTCATCAATATTGATTTATAAATACGAGCGTTATCGTATGACATGGGTCAGATATATATATATATATATATATATATATATATATATATATATATATATATATATATATATATATATATATATATATATATATATATATATATATATATATATATGGATATATATATATGGATATTTAACCATAAATGAAACATTATCATAACACCAACTTAAACAATGAAATATTAATTAAGTATGAAATAATTAGTTGACAATGAAAGATTCCCCAACACACTTAATATGGAAACAAAAACATATTAAAAGAATAAGAAATTAAATAAAAATTGAATAAATGGAATTAAATGAATGAAATGAAAGGAAATTTGTGGAATTTAGACAGAATTATCAAGTCCCAAATGCCTAAATACCACAAATAAAATGAAATGAGATGTTTCATCATCATATTAGCCATACATTGCTAAAAATATTATTTTGGACTACATCTCATAAACAATGAAGCAAACCAGTGATAAAATGAAAAATAAAATACAATATTAAAAAGGAAAGAAACCTTACTTATATTTACAGAGAAAACATTTAATAGAGTCAGTAAGTATAAAATTCATAAAGATTAAAAAAGATACCTTGCTCCACAAGAACCAGCATGAAACTCAACCATGACTAGGGAATGAATTGCAAAAAGAATCATTACATGTTGCCAATTTTAGAAATATAAATTGCTTTACAATGATGCCAGAAATAATGTTAGAATATTATGGATTTTAAAGTAAACAGGAACATTAGTGCTGCCATCTATTGGTAAAAGTGAATATAATCTGAATCGAAAGTATTGGATGGAAATTAATGTTTAATAATTAAACCAAATTACTATCTTAAATGATACCAATTAGTTAAATAATAAATAAAAGAAATTAATTAATAAATATAATATCGAATTATATTAAAGTAATGGATGTATTAATGAATAATTCTATGTTATAAATAAGTGTTAAGATGGAAAAATTAATTATTCAAGCAACTTAAAATAGTGCTGACATCTATTGGTAAAAGTGAATATAATCTGAATAGAAAGTAATGGATGGAAATTATTGTTTAATAATTAAACCAAATTACTATCTTAATGATAGCCGTTAGTTAAATAATAAATAAATGAAATTAATTAATAAATAGAATATTGAATTACATAGTTATTGGATGTACATCTGGATCATCCAAATGGATGTATAAATGAATAATTCTATGTTATAAATAAGTAGTAAGATGGAAAAATTAATAATTAAAGCAGCATAAAAATATATGTACCTTTAAATGACAAAAACGATTAAATAACTGTACCAAAAATGCAACATCAATTAAATTAAATTAAATTAAAATACTAAATATTTGAATTAGGATACAAATAATTTAAAATTAATATTGATTAAATATTGAAATGAATTAAACACAAATAATGTTCCTTCATACGAAGTTAAATAAAATATAAACACTTAATAAAATTAAAACATATTATATTAACCCTGTATAAAATAAACATTATATTAGAAGTAAATATGATATTGTCCCCCATAGGTATTAATCCAAATCATTAGATCAAATACATTCTTAATATTAATGGCTATAAATTTAAATTATTAAATAATGAATAAGTAAATCTAACTAAATTAATATAAATATAGAAATATCACATCGCAGTCCATTATAAAATGTGTATTATCAAACAACTGTGTAAATCAATATGCCCCCTTTTTTATATTAATAATATAAATTAACCATGCGTATTATATATATATATATATATATATATATATATATATATATATATATATAAATCAACATTTGAACGGAGGGTGGTTTTGGGGTCTGGGGGTCATGATCGGTGAAAATATATCGAAATTTTCCGGAACTGCTTTCCTCCGAACGCTGCATTATTTATACTTTTTTGTATTGAAAGCTACCTAATAATAATAAACGTATTTTGAGAGCATTGTGAGATAATCGGTAAAAATGAAATAAACTAACAAAATTTGCCAAAAAACAGATATAATGGCATCAAGAGAACATGATCAAAATATAGCGTCTAGGTAGTCAGCCAATATACTCCAGTTCATACTTCAGATTTTTACAAATCAGAAATATAAAGATCTGTCTCTGCGCCATCATAATCATATATTATGAGAAAATGGTATTCCATAAAACATGACACTGCCGGTTTGGGAAAAATCACTTTATATTCATTCGTGAGAATCGCGAGCTAAAAAAACAAGTATTACATCATAAACTGTTAGTATTTCGGTGTACATTATGCTTAATTTCAATGTAAAAATATAAATTCTGATAATGAATAACAAAAAAAAATTATATATATCTCCTGAAACATTCCAAAGACGAAAAACAAATGTTTATTCACACAACACGTGATGCGACCGACCGAAGAGCTGCGCGTTCTGGGGGCATTCTGGAAACGTTCTTAGGTAGTTTACGATATTGTCGCTTGGTTGCAAAACTTTACTAAACAGAAACATTGGTATTCCATAATACCCGACTGTTCCATAATACTCAAAGTTCCTCTATATATTAGACAACTTAGAGTAGAGAAGGATGCTATCGGTGAGTCAGAGCGTTGAGTGTGACATTTAGACTTACTTTATGCCAAGTTTTAAAATAAAAGGCAGCATAAAATTTTGTGACTTTAGAAAAATATTTTTACGCTTCCATTTGAGTGGTACCTTCTGTCAGACCCACATGTTCTATTTATTTAATGGCTTTTAATGCAAATAATTTATCCAACTAATCTACGTAGTGTCTTTTTTTCATTTATAACTGGTCAACATCCGGGGTAACATAAGGCAATAAATATGACTTAGACACTCGGGAACATTTGTGGGTGTAATAGACCTCACTAGACGATCGATTAAAGTATGGAAATGACGAAACCATTCTAAAAAATTCAAAATCTTTGATTTTAGAGAAATTCATTCATCGTTTCCGAATTTAAAATTCAGTTAACTAAAGTTACTTTTTTGCTGCACGGATAAAATGCGAGGACGCATGTGTTTTATACGAGGGTGCATCAATCAGTAATGCCTCCTGTGTCTTAAAAAATTATTAATGAACATATAACAGCAAAAGTTATTATAGATCATAGACTAAACTGTCCTCATACAAAACTACTGCTCAACCTAGTCACTATGCATTTCCACACATTTACGCCATCGATTAACCCAGGCCATAAAACGAGTTTGGAAAAATTCAGGGTTTTCCTTCTTGACCCAGAATTATAAAGCTGTTTTAACGTCATGCATGTCATTGATTTTGAAACCACGTAGTCTGTCTTTCATTTGTCCAAACAGGTAAAAATCAGAAGGGGCCAAATCAGGGCTGTTGGACGTTTCAAATGCGTCCAGGAGATTTTGACAAACTTCCACTCTCCTCCTCCGATTATCAACAGCCAATTGCTTTGTAACCTACTTAGCACATACTTTGTGATATCCTAAGTCAGCAATCATTCCTTGGGCAGAGCCATACGAGACACTCAATGCATCAGCAATATCCTGAATTCTAACGCTTCTGTCTCCTCGAATCAGTTCGTCAGCACGTTTTCTATTTGAATATGTGCCTAAAGTTGTCGGCAGGCCGCTTCTTGTTTTATCTAAAATTTCTGTATCTCCATTTCCAAACTTCTGCACCCAACGCCGCACATTGCTAATGTCCATTACAGCGTCCCCATCGACATTCTTCAAGCGTCTATGTATTCCTTTAGGTGCACAACCTTTGTTTGCCAAAAAATTCGATGGCGAATCCTTCTTTTAGCTTCAGATCCATGGTTCTAATCTGCCAACCTGAAAAGAAAAATACTATATAAGTAGAGTAAGGTTACCTCTATAATATCAAGCATAGATAATAGTCCAGTAGCTGTGAAAGAAAGAAAATTTAGAGCAATGGGGACACCACTAATTGGTTCCACTTTAATTTCTTTAGTCTTTTCTCAAGTCGAAAATCCCTATTGTTGTGTTTCAGCCAGTTTCCTTCATACTGCTGCCGAACTGTAGAAAGGAGAGCATTTCGTTATAATGTAAGATGTGTGGGATTTGCAGGAAAATGTAATACGTTGTTGTATTCTTTTGCCGTTTGGCTAACATCTTCGCCATAAAATATTTTAAAAGAAAGAGTTAAGAGACAAAATACCATAGAAAGGCATGGAATAAAAATTTACAAATCACGCCTTTTATTTAATATAATCTGCAAATTAAAATATTCAAATGAATAGAATGACAGTTTCTTCTATGCGTATTAAACTAACACATATTTTATTATTTTACTTAACGTAAGTTTTAGAAATACCTTTTTTCGCCATATATTTCATTAATTAAGTAATACAGTATTGTCAATGAATAAATTCTTTCTTCATCTTACTAAAAATTGCATCCACATCAAAATTACAGACTCTCGTGTATATATATATTTTTTTTTCAAAGAACACAAATACCTTAAGTCATGGTGGGATAAAGTAAGAGTAAAAACCGGAAAAGAAACGAATTATCTATCCGAATCTACTTCATGTGACAAACATGTATTTTCACAAGCTGTCGACAGAGCAATCTCCAGAGAACTTTAAAAAGTAAATCCAGAAAGGATATTGTCGATTCAAGCGTTTTGTTTAAAAAAGGAAACATTTCAAGAACTGAAAGTTACACGTAAAAAATATATTTCAAAATATTATATATTTTAAAACAATGCTGAACGTTTACTCATAAGTAACTTGTTATTAAACAGGCAGATTCGTAAAGTGCCTTTCTCTCTCTCTCTCTCTCTGTATCTTTCTCTGTGTGTGTGTGTGTGTGTTTGTGTGTTCGTATTATATATGTATTTTTATGAACCAGAGTTTGTTAAAACTTTAAATATTCATTAAAAAGAAATAAATGATGCTAAAAAAAATGCTGTTTGCAGGAATGAGATTAGAGGGAAATCGGATTTTGTTTAATAAGAAAAAACTTTTGGATAAAAAATTACCAATGGATGGCGCTGTATGCAAATATGAAGCAGATTTATGGAAGTCAGGCTGTTAAGAAAACCCCTCAATACGCACATGTATTTCTTTCAATTCCAGCAGTATGCTATTACCAGATCAAGCGCTGTTTATTAAACACTTTTATAAGAACAGAGAATCTGCAACTGGCGCATTACGAAAATTCTGCAAGGCAATATGACTTTAAGATGAAAAAAGTGCCTTCTTCTTGCGCTGGGATACAGAAAGCTTGTCAGACGCTTCGCATAAATGGGTATTTTACTATAAGTCTAATTTGCAAACATCTGTTTCATATTATGTATGCCAGCGCCATCTATATGTAATTTGTTTAACAACAACTTTTTTTAATTAAAAATATCCGAACACCCTCTAATCCCATTCTTGCAGACCGCCACTTTTTAGCATAATTTGTTTATTTTTAATGAATTTTTAAACGTTTAGAGAAATTTTGGAGCACCTGGTATATATACATATATAACGAATGCATACACATTCACAGTGCATATTATCTAAATATATATACACTGCTCAAAACAATTAAAGGATATTTGAAGTTTTATATAAAATAAAGATATAAACGAAATTTTTTTGCCGAAAATAGAAGAAGAGAATCACAAATGCAAATTTTTCTGGTTTTCAAACTGTGGAGTATGCAAATTTTGAGTTCGACGTCAAAAACGTCGCTTCAGAGGCAGCGAATGAAATTTGACTTTCAACTGGATAAAAGAGAATGAAGACAAGGATGATCGGCATTCAGTGATTGCTTTGTTTCGATGAGTACGATGTCTCAGCGAAGTCATTTGACAGATTCAGAAGCTTGGAGAATTGTTGGTCGGTTAGAAGGGGGCCAAACTCAAACCGAAGTAGCGCAAGCCATTGGAGTGTCACAAAGTGTCATTTCCAGGATCTGGAACCGTTTTTTGGAGAGTGGATGTGCAGGCCAAGGCAAGGTTGTAGACGGGCAACAACGCCCAATGAAGATCGGTATTTAGCGTTAACAGCTCGGAGACACCGAAACATGAACGCTACTTACTCTTCTCCAACAACACCTTCGCTCGGCTACAGGCACCACGATTTCAACTCAGACTGTCCGAAACCGGCTCCATGCTGTAGGTCTGTATGCTCGCCGACCGATGGTATGTGTTAGATTAACATCAAGGCATCGTCGCGACCGCAGGGAGTGGGCAACCGAGCATGTCAACTGTAGGAGAAATGAATGGAGCAATATTCTGTTTTCTGACGAGTCTCGTTTTTTTGTGCATCCGGATAATAGGCGTATTTTCATCTGGAGGGACCGTGGCAGTAGGAATAATCCTGCGTTCGTGCACAAAAGTGTCAGATTTGGCGGTGGAGGAGTGTTGGTGTATGGTGGCATCTCCATTGACGGGCGCACTGACCTCTACATAATTCGAGATGGAGCTCTGACTGGTCGCCGATATAGGGATGAGATCCTCAGACCTATTGTAGTCCCTTACGCTGCAGCAATCGGAGATAACTTCATTTTAATGTACGATAACTGCAGGCCACATCGTGCAAACCTGATGGAGGATTTCCTTTTCGAGGAAGGAATCGTTCGAATGGAATGGCCGGCGTGTTCTCCAGACATGAATCCAATCGAGCACGTTTGGTACGCTCTAGGAAGACGAGTATCTGGCCGCCAACAACCCCCACAAACTCTCCAAGAACTGGAAAGAGCTCTTCCGGAAGAGTGGGGCAGAATACCCCAACTCGTCAACAAGCCTCATTGAGTCCATGCCTCAAAGGTGTTCAACGTTGCTGGCCGCCCGTGGAAACCATACCCCCTACTGAAAATGATTTTCTTTGAAGAAAACACCTTTTCTTATTCTTTTTTTCTCATATGCACAAATTGTGTTTTTTTCCTTTTGTAAACAAATGCGCAATAAAATGCATTTTTTTCTGCCAAACATGTGTAATTTATTCTCATATAACCTACTATGTCTGTCGACCATGTATCAATCAGCTAAAAAGTTTCCCAGATACAAAATCCACCTAAAACTGCAATATCCTTTATTTGTTTTGAGCAGTGTATATATGTTGTCTCTTTTTATCGTTGATCAAAAATTAATTTTTATACCGTTAGTTTTAATTGTAAAAAATGATTTAAATGTTGTTTCTTATCATACGAAAATTCATTCACTTAAAACTACCTATTTAAATATATATATATATATATATATATATATATATATGCTACATGCAAATCCTGATATTTTAGGTTCTTTACGTTATTCGTTTTTAAACTAAAATATTAAATGCACGTAATATTACACTAATAGGTAAAACAATCAAACAAACAAACAAAAAACAAATTCCATTTTTAAACGACTGAAACTTACCGAGCTATGATACTTATAAATTTATGAACGCAGCATTTTTCAGCCCTAAAAACACGTTTTTAAAATAAGAATTATACTTTATAGAAAATGGATATTGAGTTTAAATATATAAATATATATATATATATGTATATATATATGTGTGTGTGTGTGTGTGTATATAATATGTATAATTGCATGCACTGACCGATACTCAACATACGCATGTATTGTGTTTATTGTCACTAAGAGATAGAATATGGATTTGTGTAATTGCAGCCCAAATATATATGTAGCACAATTTCACAAAACGATTCGAAAATACAGGGAGCCAGATAGCTTCCCAAAACTTAATCACATTATAAAAGGGAATGAAAAACTATACGGATGTGTAGTTTGCAATATAAGTCTTTGTAAATAAGTGGTACATATATTTAACGACAAAAATTTACAGCTGTTGGTTAAACAATCACCTACAGAAGGACATTACTATGATTGCATGTTACGGAAATATACAAATGTGGATTATTTTATAAGATATGTCTACTAGTTGGATACTTTATTCCGTTTAATTCGTAATTGGGAGTGTTAAACACTCCCTACTACTTATCGGAGGTCATTTAATTAAAAACTTTTTTGTTTATAGAATTTTCGATAAGCCATCAATGTCGTTGTTTAGTGTACTTTCAATAATTTGTACTACATACTAAAGTGATTAATTACCAAACCATTTCAACGGCAGCCTCGAAATAAGTCGAGGGTAATAACACATTTCCCTATATCTGCACTGAAAAAACTGGGATCTCAAAATTGTGTAAAACGCACTCGATTTTAAATACGTCACATACTCAAAGTAACTCCGATCGAAATGGTCTCAAAATTGAGAAATACGTGTACTTATTTTTCATTCCAAGGATGTGTTTAAATATGAATCACTATATGCTCATTTTTGATCTCATCGATATATTGAAATATGAACTGTGCTGTACTTATTTTTGATACCGTTGTTGTATTCAAATATTAACTATTTGCACTATCTGTTAAATATTTATTTATTTTTCTTTATGTATGTCATCAGGAGTGCCTTCAGTAAATATTAAATTTATGTAAATATAAAATGACGCACACTATTTTAAAATAATAAATAAGGACTTTATGTTGTATACTGAATGTGAAAACAAAACAATAAGTTGCTTTACCAAGTAAAATTTATTCCGAGATATTTAACAAAGATGTATCTCAGTGTCGTCATCTTTTATCCAAAAGTAAATTAAAACAATATTAATGGAAATATTATGCGAAAAATCCACGTAAAATATATGTCTTCACCGAGTTTATTTTAAACTGTTTTATGACATTTCCGTTACATCTTAATCCTTTTCAGTTTGAATATACCTTCGATAATGTAACATGTAAATGAATTTTTGCTGTTTTGTATTACAGAAAAGTAACTCTTGATGATGATTTTAAATATAAACCGAAAAAACGAGAATAATTTTTATATTTGTCATTTTAATTTTTACATCTTTGTTTAAAATCTCGGAATAAAGTGTACGTTAGATAACAACTTATTGTTTAGTTTTTACATTTTAAAATAACTTAAAAGTGCTTGAAATCAATGCTCTTGGCTATAGCAATATGAAGTAGAACAAGATGGCCCATTAGTAACACGCGGGAAACCAAATGTTAGGTAGAAACATGAGCTGAAAGGCATTTAATAAAACAGTTTCAAAACTAAAAAAAAATCTTATCACCTTTGTTCTGCCCCTCCCCCCCCCCCACACACACACTCCCGCATTAAAGTAAAAATTTCCCACTCAAACGTATTAACAAGAAACATTTAATTGATTATTTATTTAAGAAAAATGACAAAATTATTATTACGATACCCAAATAAAAGATTTTTATGACAAGAGAATTGTTTTCAAGCACTTTTAAATTATTTTAAAATACTGTGCATATTTTAATATTTGCAGAAGATGCATATGATTACATAAACTAAGAAAAAAAGTATTGAATATTTAACAGAGAGCACATACTTTCAAACATCTAGAATAAATCTTGAATCTGATTTTCTTTTTACACATATCCATGTCACTCAGCACACATCGGACCGACTTCTTATGTGTATAGGAAGCAGTCCTAACATTATGTAACCTTACGCCTTATAATGAAGGTGCAATATATAGTTCCTTCCGAGTATTAAAAATGTAATATTATTCCCTTATTCCCAGGGTATGTTGCATTTTTTTCCCTGTTACTGAACATCTTTTAAGCCGTCATGAGTGAAATAAATCATTACAAAGTACAAAATTATCGTTTCACTTGAGTTTGATAACATGTGATGTTTCAAAATTGAGAAATAATAAATTAATTTTTAATGAAAACATACTCAATTCTATATGAGTACATCAATTTACTCATTTTTGAGTGTGCAACCATCGAAGTGATTAAATAGAAGAATGTGTCTAACAAGACAGCGATTTTACGATCAACCTCATTTTCTTACGTCGGGAAGATGCATACAGTGGTAGAATTGGAAATACCATTTTAATTGTGCTGTTAGAAATTCGTGCTTCTTGACAATACCTACAATCCTCATGTCCGTACCATTATTTACATTTCTAATATTTGTTTTTTCAAATGTGTGCGGTTAATCTGTATATTGATTCATGCTAAATATTGCTTTTGTACCTGCCATAAAATTTATTAAAAAATCTTACATAGATCCTTCTAAAACTTTGTTTAATCTTTAAATTAAAAATTATTTGACTGTACCTGGAAAAGGATTTCTATCTATAATTAGAAAAATAATGTGTATACACAGAAACAAACACTCGTAGAGACACACAGAAATGCTTGTATATACATATATAAGTACTATATTAATTTAACACAATCTTCTCTGGGTAAATTGTGTTCATTAGATTTCTCCTGGATAGCTTAGTTCGTAGAGCATTGGGAGCTTACGCCAATCGGCACCTGTTTAGAATGCTGCCCCGGTCACTGTTTCACATAGTTGCGAAATTACAAAAAAAATATATACATGTATAAGTATTTGTGCATACATCAATAATTATTTTTCTCTATATAGATATGTATATGTATGTATCAGTATGTGTCTCAGTGCATGTTCGCTGCAAATCTATGTTGAAAAAGTTCTCTGCACTAATAAAAAAGAATACACCGGACGTATTTGCAAAGACTTAGTTTAAACACATTTCAAGTTTTTCATCTATATTTAATTTATTATCGAAGAATCATTTCGATTCACGGAAGTTTATGTTTTTCTTAAAGTTTTAAATGTTTCCCTCTGACATAAACTAATATTAGTTTCAATCTAGTTTTCTATAATACCTTATTTTGACAGGTGTCTTAAGGGAATCAACATACCGAAGCAGAGAATTTTAGTTCAAATTCGAACTGTCACATTTGCTGATACTAAAATAATATCATTTAATCCTTCTAATAACTTTACTATTTCTTTTACAAAATAAACTGTCAGAAACAAAAATATCTTTAATTTTTCCAAAGCAAGAAATTGATATAGAAACGGTATTACTTTTAAATCACCGAGCATCCAGCTTAGTAATCTGTTTCATTTTCGAACATCGAATACCAAGTTATAAATCTTGTTGATTTAGTTTTCTGTATTATGGTATTAGTTTCGGCCTGTAACAAATAAGAAAATTTTTTACATTGTAGGCAGACATTTCTTTTATATATATATATAAAAGTAATGAGTAAATTTGGTTTATATTAACTTCCTTGATATTTTAAGTATTATTAAAATATTTAAATAAAGATATGTGTAATGACGTATTATCAAATTTAATACATTTTCCTCCTAATTTTAACTTTAAGAAATAAGTCTTTTATAACTGTAATTACATAAATATTTATCTACTTTTATATAAAAAAAGTCCTTCCGGCCTGTACCGGGAGGAAAAGGTAGCTTTCCTATATCTTCGTTTTAAAATTTTAGCTAATGTTACATGAAAACAGCAAGTTAAAATGCAAAGAAACGTTTACAAAAGATTCGTTAATACTGAATTTGAATAAGAAATTCGCCAAATTATTGAGCAATAGCCAAATTGGCTTCATTTATGAAGACTTATTTTGGTCGCCAAATTTGGCGATATTTCGCCAAATGTCGCCAATTTTGGCGAGAATTTGGCGCTAATGGATATGAATATATAGTTTTATGCGTATGATTGGGCAAATTATTACAACAATGAAAGAAAATAATTTGCCAGTAATCGCGTTAATGTGCTGTTTTGTTTCAAAATGTCAGCCACCCTAGAATTTCAAACTGCTCTATCTCAGCCATTTTTTAAGACAGAGGAAAACCAAAAAATGCTCTGGAATCCTTCTATCAAGGCCTAACTGGTAATTAAAAAATAAATTTGAATTTTTAACTTTCTTGTATATTTATTTTAGTTTTAAATTTGTAAATGGCCGCCATCTTGAAACAAAATGGCGGACCAAGCTGGCCAACGAACTCGGTCGAGACATTAGTGACCTTAATACACACAATTAGTTTCATCAAAATCGATTTATAAATACGTGCGTTATCGTATGACATAGGTCAGATATATATATATATATATATGGAGATATACATATATATATATATATATATATAAATCAACATTTGGACGGTGGGTGGTTTTGGGGTCTGGGGGTCATGATCGGTGAAAATATATCAAAATTTTCCGGAATTGATTTCCTCCGAACGGCTGCAAAAGGTAGCTTTATACTTTTTTGTATTGAAAGCTACCTAAAAAACATTGTTTTCATATGACTTCAAACAAATACACTAAATACTGACTTACTGTATTTTAAAAGTTGTTAGTCCGTCAATGATAATGATAAATCAGCTATAAAATATTATTGACCTTCAGAAATATACTTATTTTAGTATAAATACATTCAACATTAAAAACTTTATTCATATTTCATCTAAGTATTTAATTGATCTATGTAGTTGGTCGTTCAGTGCCCATAATAATTACGAAAATAATCTGGTAAACTAATGATAAACCTATAGAAGCATTCTTTGCACATTTCTCGCTTGCAGTTTAGTATTATTAAGTACATTTTTTATATATAATACTTTTCTCGCGTTAATAATGCAGCTTTTATGTTGACTTGTTATAAATATGGTCATTGGTATTTATTCGAAGTAACTACGCTCGAAACGCTTTTATGAAAAACCAAAAATTTCTAAGGATCTGAGAAAGTCTAGAACAAGAAAGTACAGGGTGATTATAAAAAAACTATCCCGATATATGTGCCCCTAACTGTCATACCGTTCACAGAAACTGAATGAAATTCTGGCCTAAAGTATTTTGAGGTATGTGCTCAAGAATCATGGGAAAAACAACAGTTAAATTCTAACAGTTACAAAATTTCGAAATTTTCAAATGGCAACACCTGCTTTTTTTATTGGAATGTGTTCTTCATAGTGAAAAACCATAAAAAGCGTTGGAACGGTACCTGTAGCACGAAAATCGCCGGCGCTAGACAGACTAAGAAGAATAGGGAAAACAACCAATAAGGACAGAGAAGCAACAGAAAATAAAACATTTTATTGTGTTTCATACATTTTCCATGTCACACACGACGACACTTTACGTGCGGCAGATGGTGGATAGCACTGAACAATAAAATGTTTAAATTTTTTTTAGCTGCCCGAAATTTTCGGAAACGTTTACGAGTAGCTTTTAAAGTGTATTAATCAGTTTTCTAAGCCCTGAATATAGTTTTTTCCGATGCTATCTATTCTCAAGTAAACATTTTCATGTTCAACAAATATGTTTAATAGAAAAACATGCGAAATTAACAGCGTTAACATTAACATTAAAATTAAGATTATTTCTTTACTCTTTCATGTATAAATTAACTTATGTAGCTGATAACGTTTACTTGAGAATGGATGACATTCGATAAATAGGTATTCCAGGCTGAAGAAACTGATTAATACACTATAAAAACTATTCGGAAACGTTTCTGAAAAATACGGGCAGCTACAGAACTTTTGTTTTTATAATAATTCTTTAAATTTTGAAAATGTATTGCTTTCTGGGGATTCAAAAGACAATGTAACACCGTTTTCGGAATGTCGGATAACTCAGAAGATTATATTATATTTTCATTCGTGGTTATGGCATATTTTGATAAAATAAGAAACATTGATAATTTTTTACAGTGTAGACATTATATTTTGTTATATGAAATAGCCACTTTAAACAACCGCTTTTTTACACTTTAATTGCTTCGTAAATATATTCAATTAGATCTTACGGAAATACAAGTGTTTATTGATTTATAATAATTTTATATAAACACGCAAAAAAAATACACAATAACCTATATCCAGTTACTCATAATTCCGAAAAGCATTCTTTATCTTCATAAACCCCAGACACTGATATATTTCCCTGATTTTTCTAAACCGGATTATCTGTTTTTTGAATGGTTAATAATACTCAATTAAGCGTTTTCAGCTGGTTAACTTAAATTACACATACAACAGTAAAAACAATATATAATATTTTATCTTAAATTTAATGCTATGAATTTATCAGGTTTTCTGTAAATCATGTTTGTTAACATGAAATGTTTACTTTAGAATTTATAGCATCCAACAAAATCTATATTTTAAGTTAATAAAACTAATTAATATACCATAAAAACTATTCGGAAACGTTTCGAAAATCAGTATCAGCAAAATATACTCTCTAAATCAAAATTAGTCAAGTGCGAGTATAATTCGCGCTCAAAGGGTCCCGTACATTAAATTTATTAATTAGTATTTATTAATTAACAAACTCTAATTACCCCTATTTTTTATAATTTTTGTTTCAGTAGATTCGGAAATAGAAGAGTGTGGGGGGATATATTTTTGCAGTGCGTTTCGACTATATCTCTGAAAATATAATGCCAAAATTAAAACAAATATGTTTACGATATATATAAAAAGTTATTTTTTTCAAGTAACTTAACTAATATCTCTGCTAATTATCGACAATTTTTTTCGAAAATCATTATCGAATATTCTTGGAGGATTCTGCGTCGATAGGCATCGGAAAATATAATACCAAAAATTTTTAAAATTGTATTTTTGAGTTTGATATTACTAGAACTTGCACACGATACCCCGCTCGATATACAAAAAGAAAATTTCTTTTTTTAAGTAACTTAATTGCCCCATCTCCCCTAAATTTCTACTAAACATATTTGTGAATGGCTAATATTATGAAAATATGTGGATAAATTGGCTTTATAAATTTCAAAAGTTTGAACTTTCCACGTCCCATAGTTTATGAGTAAAAGGGTGTTCTGACAGACGGACAGACTGACACAGGAGTGCTCTTACAACGGTTCTGTTTTTACTTTTAAGTACTGAACTCTAAAAATATTTCTTCCTGAGGTTTCTAAATATAAAGAACGCTTTTGTGAATCTTTGGATCTTTGGTAACTCGGAAGAGGTTATTGCATATTTTCGTCTGTGGTTATATCATATTTTGTGAATATTTGGTAACTTGCAAGAGGTTATTGTATATTTTCGTCTGCGGTTATATCATATTTCGTGAATCTTTGGTAACTCTGAAGAGGTTATTGTATATTTTCGTCTGTTGTTATGTCATATTTTAATACATTAAGAAATATTTGTCTTTTGTATACAGAATACTTTCGTAACACAACGGAAATTTAATATTGATTATTAGTCATCAGTGTTTTTTGACATGACATACCTGTCAACCATTCGCTGTGGTATAATTTTACCCAGGTTAAACACGTTTTGAACTAAAATTTTAGTTTCGAAATAAATTAAAGCATTTCAATGAAAAAAAATAATAATAAAATAAAACAACTTGCAAATTGTACGTTAAACTTGACAAATGAGGTGCGTCCGTTTCATGCTATAACTAGTTTTAGAATGTAAAAAAAATCATCGTTATTATTTCAGTGAAATAAATTATAAACCTCTGCTATGAGCGAATTGAGGATGCCTATTTTTTTTTCTTATTAGGTATGCCATGTTTATAAATGCCAATTTTTTTTACACTAGACAGCGTTGTAAAATTCACCATGGCGATATTGCTTCGCGAATGATTACCTGCATGGTTTAATATTTCTACGACTCACGATGAATGAATATTTTGTTTATTTACTTAAATGGATTGAGATATTCGACTGCTAACGTAATTTTCACTGAAGTTATATCACAATCTATAATTTTTTTTAATGTAACTCATCTCTCAAGCAAACAATTTTTTTGAACTTTTATGCAATTTTATTCGAAAAAATAATTTGAATAAAAATGGCCTCTTGACATATGGAAAAAGATGTGGTTATCCCGTATTTGTTTTCCCCAGTCACATGACTTGTATTTTTACTGTATAAATTACGTATGATATGACTTAATAGAATAAAGAAAACGTTTATTAATATCTTTTTAAGTTTTGATTCGATTTTCATAAAATTTGAAATGACTCAACAAAATTCTCCAATGATTATATATTTTGAATTTCAAGCCATTCGTTAGGGTATTTTTTGAGCTGTTATATGCGGTCAGACGGACAGACGGACGGACCAGACGACGACTATAGGTGCTACGTATTTATATAATTACGAACGCACCTAAAAAAGTATATAAAGATAAATCAAACAAACTTTCTTGTTTGAAATGTATTTAACCTGGGACAAAATAAACCCCATTTTACCGAACAGTAGTTAGTTGTTGGAAAGTTTGATATGGTGATGAAATAATTAAAGTTAAAATAAGTTATTAATTAATATTTAAATTATATTTAAGATATTAAAAATATACAATCTTATCCAATAATTTATAAAATAAGGCAAAAAGAAACGAAATGGTGAACGCAGATTTCACCGTAGTAGCAACAATGAAAATCATAATAGAAAATATTAAACAAAATCTCATAATTATATTTTATTAAATCACTAATTATCATTAAAATGCAAATGTAAATTAATAAAATGACAAAAACAGAACATAAAAAGCTTATAAAAATCTTTTAATATGAGGATAGACATGTGGTTTATGTTTTTCAAGTTTATTTTCAATTTTCTGCAAGAATAGTTTGTTTATCGTCAAGCTCTTGATAATGACATCGTTTGTGCGTTCGAAACATGTCTAGCAGTACATTTAAAAGGTTTTTATAACCCTTTTTGTGTTTTGTTTTTATCACTTTAAGCATTTATATTTGTATTTAAAAAAAAAAAAACAATTAACTACATTAAGCTTCCACAAAATGTATTTGTTAAAAAGTCTCTTTTTATTAGTAAAAAACAGTTACATAATACGAAATTTAAAAGCGAATATATGTCTGATCAAAGATAGTAACAAGTACAATAAGTCATGTTAAAAATGCCTTTAATTAAAAAGAAAGTCTTAAAGTCCTTTTAAACGAATCATTAAGTCCCTCTTTAAAATAACTCTCTATCAAATTTTCTAATTGAGGGGGTCGGGGCAAGAAAGTGCCAAGCCACATTTTTGGTGATATAAATCTAACAGAGTAATCTGTTGCTGAATATTGTAAATTATAATATCAAACATATAATTGTCACTTGGTGGTACCATATGTGACTGGTTTTGTTTTTGCCCAATATGGTTATGCCCCCAATGAAGATAGCTAATTTACAAAAAAAACGTAATAGTGATATCATTAAAGTAATGCCATATTGTTACTCAGAATATCTGAAATGTTACTAAGATGTTGGCGAAAAAAAATTAGGTTATATATCTTGATTTGAGTATTTGATCAAATTTTCAAACTGAGGTATCTCAGAAGTTCAAAAATGTGGTTTGGCACTATCTTGCGCCGACACACATAATTATGGCGGCTATGGCTGGACTGTCCGATAAAGGTAAAGACACTATTACTTTTACCACTATAGAATAGCAATTTTTAATCAATAATTTATAATTGCATTTTCTCGATTACTATCGTTTTTCTAAAAACATATATTTATTTCCAAAAATCAGTCCTTTATTTTAAATATTCGTTAAAATTTTGTGGAAAATGATAATACTTAGTTAAACAGTCTAGTTTTTTTACTTTTAAAGAAATAATCTGATCAAAATTTATCCAGGCATATTTACGTACATTTATACAAAAGTGAGTCTGTTGAGTAATTACATGCATTGGAAAGAACTGAATAAAATAATTAATAGTAGCTCTAAATTAATTAATTAGGCAATTTCACACTGTAATTGCTAATGATATTCATAGTTATTCAATTGATACAAATCTCCTATAATTTCGGAAATTTATTTCATTACGTTTTAATGATTGAATGCCTAAGGGGGGCCACTCGGCCCAGCAAAGCCAGGCCGTAGAGCGTTAGCACCTCCCCCGGATGTTCCCCGGCACGCGGGGATTCGTTTTGGGTGATTCCAGCCACCGGCGGAAGGGAAGGCACGACGCCGAGACCGCCAGCGCACGCGCAAACGGCCCAAACAAACAAAAAAAAAAAAAAAAACTAGGCCAAAGGCCGGTACTGCCAGGACAAGCCTAAGCGCGACAAGGGGCAGGCAAGAAAGCTAAAAACAAAAAGAAGAAAAAGAAACTGAAAAAAGCCTGAACCGCTAGAGCCTGCACTCCCTCGCGACAGACAGCGGCAGGTGCAGTGATGAAGAACTTGTAGGTGAACAGTCCTTAACGCTCCTGCGTCATGACACACAGTTCGCGGCCAAGGCGGTCCTTGGATAATAATGATGCGCCGGAATCGGAGAAGCTCAGTTCCCACGCGACAGATGGCGCCACAAGTTGTTGCGTTGGAGAGATGATGCCGCTTCTAAAGACTGCGAAGGGAGCACAGCAAGGTGCTCAAACACTGACAAGGTACAGCCAAAATAAGGAAAAGTCAGGAGAAGGAGGGTAGGAAGATCAATTACAGTACTGATTGGTGGTGAAGAATTTTAATATGTTTAGTTAAAAATTGATAAAAGCTAGAGTTGGTTACTTAATTTGTTAAGTTCGATAAATCCATTAAGAAATTAAAAATATTTTTTAATTTTTTTAGTAAGATTGGTCTTGTTAGAATATTGGTTAGCCAAGAGGGTGGGGGAATTTCGGGAGATCTGAGATGCCAGGCAACGGTCAGTGGGCAGTCAAAATAGTAATGAGAAGGCAAGCCCCGCTGGCCACATGGACACACATTGGAGGCTGCACGTTTATAATACGTTTTAATGATTAGCCTAATTACGAAATTTACAAGAATAATATTTTTTACTTGAACTCTCTGATTGATAAATCGCATTAAAAATTAATAATTATAAAGCCAAAAAATATTTCATTGATTTTATATTAATATATGAGGAGATATAATAACGTTTGCAATGAACGTAGGGCTGGTTTCCTGCACATTTTCTGATTTTTTTGGAGAATTTTTTTTTATGCATATCATTTTAAGTGTATTAAATAATTTATAATCATATGTAATTTAATATACATTACAGACGTAAAAATATGATGATAGACATTCTTAAAACGGTAAATAAATCTTTGCATCTACAATCAACTCACATTAGAATTTCCAAGATAAATAAAAGATGAAACGAATATTGGTCAGTTAACCTTCCGCCGGGCGCGCCGTTGTAAAAAGTACAACATTATCTTTCTTTTTTCTTTAAAGCAAAATTCAAGCAGTAGAGGGCGTCAATAACCATTTGTATTCGTCTATTGGATCTCCCTCCCCACTTCCGTAAAGTTATTCGCATTTCAGATTGCTCAATTAGCTGCACCCTTCATTTTAATCTGTGAACATCTGAGGTGTTGCACTTTATGCAACGCGCGCCTGCTTGTGAAATTCTCACTCAGTGTAATCTTTCTGTGAAATGAATCTTCAGTGAAATTTTTTCTAAGTTGTTTTAATGGGATTTGAGTTATATATGATGATAATATATGTGATGAGAATAATGTCTAATCGAAAACGGTATTTTAAAGATAACAAAGAAATGGTGGATTATTTAACGAAAATTTTGAATGAAGACACTGATAGTGATGATATTGATATTGAAAAAGATCTGAAATTTCCTGAATGCGACGAAGATTTGAGTGAGGAAAATCACAGTAGTGACTCTGAAATAAATGCATCAGATGATGAGATTACTGAAAATATTAATGACGAAAATTTTTATACGGGAAAAGATAAAGTCACAAAATGGAAAAAAAGAGGAAATCGTAAAAACCTCCAAAATCAAGAACAAAAATATTATAAAGAAAATGCCTGGACCAACTGCATATGCGAAAGAATCTGCTTCTGAAATCGCCACTTTTTTAAAATTGATTGATCTGAACATGATTGATGAAATAATTGATTGCACTAATGAATATATAGAAAGAATTGAGGCTAAGTATAATCAGAAGCTTGATTGTAAACAGACGTCTATAAGTGAGTTTATGGCTTTGATGGGACTGCTTTATTTTATAGGCACAATGAAAAGCCAACATGTAAATGTTCAGCAACTCTAGGCTGCTGATGGGACTGGAATACAAATATACAGAGCAGCTATGAGTTATAAGCGGTTTTTGTTTTTACTTCGCTGCATTCGTTTCGATGACAAAGATACTAGATCTGAAAGAAGGAAATCAGATAAACTATCTGCTATCCGTTCCATTTGGGATTCATTTGTTCAAAATTGTTTGAAATCTTACAATACAAGCGAATTTCTAACAATTGATGAGATGTTACATCCTTTTAGAGGACGTTTCTCTTGGATTCAATACATCCCAAGCAAACCTGCGAAATATAGCATCAAAATATTCACATTATGTGATGCTAAAACATTTTACTGCAGCAATATGGAAATTTACGTCGGTACACAGCTTCCTGGACCTTTTACTGTAGAGAACAGACCATTAGACATTGTCAAACGTTTAGTAACGTCTATTGAAAACTCTAATAAAAATCTTACAACCGATAACTGATACTCAAGCATTCCACTAGTTGATGACTTATTAGAGAAGAAAATCACATTCATTGGTACACTAAAGAAAAATAAAAAATAAATTCCTTTAGAATTTTTACCAGGGAGACATAGAGTTGTTGGTACTTCTATCTTTGGTTTTCAGAAAAATAAAACACTGGTTTCATATGTACCAAAAAAGAACAAAGCAGTGGTATTAGAATCAAGCCTTCATGATAAATGTGAAATTGATCCACAGAGCGGAAAACCTGAACTAATTCTTGATTACAATATGACCAAAGGAGGTGTTGACACCTGCGATAAAATGTGTGCAGCTTATTCTGTATCTCGAATAACAAGAAGATGACCTCTCGTCATATTTTATACTATGGTGAACATTGCTGGGATAAACTAACGTGTATTATTTCTATAGCCGAAGAATTACTTTTTTGAGAACACTTTCAAAATCCCTTATGAAAGAGCATCTCATATCCAGATCTCAAATTCCGTCTTTACCTCGAGATGTGTCGGCTTTCCTTGATATATATCGTTCAACAGAAAATTTGGAAGAGGAAACTTCAAATAAGTTTATCTGTCCACAAAAGAGAGGTTCTTGTTACATGTGTGGCCGAAAAAAAATGTCCTCCTCTACAATAAAGTGCAACAAATGCGTATCATTTATCTGTAAACAGCATTCAAAAAAGCAAATAATATGCCTACCATGTGAAGCGAATAATGTAGATGAAATGTATGACTAATTCTGTAAGTCCGAAATTAGTTAATTATTGCTTAGTAATTCATTATTATTTTTTATCCTTTTATTGTAGTAGTAATTAGCTTTTTATACATTTACACTTCTGCTTTAATATATTTTAACAAAATAAATCTAAGTGTATTGCGAAATAATTTCATAAATTGGGATCAGAGATAACATATATGATATCTGTATGCTAAATTATCTGTAAAATTAAAATAAAACAGCAATAATTGAATATTTTCCCCCTGCTGTACAATTTACAACGCGCGCCCGCTCATGTGACGAAAATTTGCGCGCCCGGCGAAAGGTTAAATGTATGTAAAATATTTAATGTAACAAGAAAATATTTTCAGGCTTTTAATATATATATATATATATATATATATATTTAATGAATGATATCTCAAGTCCAATATTATATCAAAAGGAATGAAGTTCACGAATTAAAATAACTGCATCATTAAAAAATTAATTACTTTACAGAAAAGCTTAACAAAAAGATGTTACAAACAAGGAAGTTTGGAAGCAATCCAAATATAGTCGTGAAAAAAAAGGCTACTCACTAACGTACTCTGCCACAAATAACTCCAGCAGATACCAATTGATTAGTAAAAACATTTGCTTTTAAATTGTATACATATATTATTGTATATATATATTAATGTATATATATATTAATGCATATATATGTTAATGTATATATATATAGTATTGTATTAGAGCTTAAGCAAAGCCCTAATGAACATAACGTTTCGTGTAAAAAAAAAAAAAAAAAAAAAAAAAAAAAAAAAAAAAAAAAAAAAAAAAAAAAGGTTTACCCGGTGAAGAAAAAAAAGCGTTCAAAAGAGTCGCACGTTTTCGTTGACATATTGTTTGCAATAAAATAAAAATAAATGTGTTATTGTACACGAAAAAATGTTCTCTGTCCGAATATGAATGCAATTTTTGCGATAGAGACCATCTACTATTAAAAAATGTACCAACTATCTTTTATGAAATGATAACAGCTAGTTTTGTTTTGTTTTATTTCCTTGTATCAAAATGGTCTGGAGAATATGTATAGCTCATATACTTTTTAATAAATATTCATAGAGTTATGAAAAAATGCGTCAGGAGTGCATCTATAAATTTCTGAAAATAAAATTAAGACCTTACATAGACAAACTCTGAAAATGCTTAATAAGGCAGCAGTAAAGTTTGGCAGAAATTATACATTATAAATAAACTGATCTTATGTAATAAAATCCCACATTTTTTTTTTCATTGCATGTTTTTTTCTACTATGGATATTTTGAAAAGTGAAGACAGTTTCCACAGTTCTTTCCCTCCCTTTTCGTTATCTGTATGTAAAGTTTTGAAGCTTTCATGAGCTTCTCGTCAAATACATAGATTTTCCATGGACAGACTATTCTATTTTTATATAACAGATTGGAAGTATCTCTCAGTAATATTTATGTAATTAATTTTTAATCGATTTGTTTTCTAATATAATGAAAAAATATATATTTCCTTTCAATTATATCATACATTGCAAAAACTTAACGCAACTGTTCAGTGAAAACACAGACATTTTTCTTTTGGTTATAAGGAATTAAAATGACGCTTCGCTAAAAGCCATTCACACAAAAGATACACTAATGAATAATTATGTACATTTGTGAGAATTAAATAAACTAATTAACTGCTGCAGTTATTTGAATAATTAGGCGATTACATAATTGATTGTCTAATGATATTAAGGTTTTTTTTCTTCATTGATACACACATCCCACATTTTTTGCGTTAAATAATCATATTGTACTGGTTCATCTAATTACTGAATATAAGATAAAAGTATTTTTTTATGTCTTGAGAGGACAATGAGATAAATTAATCGTATTGAACGTTTAACTCAATCACATAATTGATTTAATTGATTTTCGATTCAAGAGATTTCAAATGGACTTTTTCAAAACAATCAGACATCTTCACGAATTGTTGGGTAATATTTCTTTCTGTTATATATTTTCTGTATGAAAATAAAATACAGGGAGTCCCAAAAGTCTCCGTACAACTTCAAAAATTTATTACAAAAAAAATAATAGGCCTGCAGCAAAAATAATTACAAAAGTACATAGAGTAACTTAAAAAGTTTTTTCTACTACCTTAGTATACTTTTACATGAGATCCTTTTGTTACACGAAGAATATCAAGTCGATATTCCAATTCCATCCACGTGCGTTTCAGCATGCTAACATCAACAGTAGTTACAACAGTTTGATGAAATCTGAACAAAAGTTAATAGTCTCATGGAATTGAAACAAAAGATCCAAACAGCAGTAGCTACTGTTGATGTTAGCATGAAAAACGGTCGTGGATTGAATTGGAATATCGTCTTGATATTTTTCGTGCTACGAAAGGATCTCATGTTGAAGTTTACTAAGGCAGTAGAAAAAAACTTTTTAGGTTACTCTATGCACTGTTGTAATTATTTTGCTGTAGGCCTATTAGTTTTTTTGTAATAAATTTTTGAAGTTGTACGGAGACTTTTGGGACACCCTGTATTTTCAAATTAATAAATTCCTTCTCATAATGATTCAAAATTCAGTATGAATGTAAAACAGCCTTTGATATTTATGCTATTTTCTTGGGAAAAATGTATCATCTCAGAAACTAGATATTTTAAACTATTTTTTTTCAAATGCATTAAGTTTATTCCAAATGTAAGTCTACATTGAACTATACCAAAAATGCTTAAGCTGTCCGCACGTTTTTAGACAAGTTTGTTTTGGTGTAAACAAAATCGTCTGCATAGAGAAATTATTTTTCACAGCTAATATATATTTTAATGTATCAATTCTAGTCAGGCAACTGACATTTTTTGTTTACATTCAAAATGGAACTTTTAAATAACTTGATGGATGGATGGCTATATTTCAAAACTTTTCGAAGAGAAGTATTCATATTATATTCGGTTATTATATACACTGTGAAGGTCATGCTGTTTTCATATCTAGAGCCACAGTTGGAAATATTGTCAAAACGCAGGAAAAAAACATGAATGTCTGGCTTCAAGTGGAAACATTGCTCCAAATATGCATTTACGAACAAAAAGGAATTATTCGATATTGCAAAGGTAAGATCTTTTATGGTAAAGGAAAATACTCGAAGTCAAAGGGCTGTTACTAAATAGACAAAAGGCTCAAAGTCAATTGTTAACAAAATCACTATCACTGATTTGAATATTAAAAAAGGCCTAAAAATACAATGTTCATCAATTTTCTCCACGGCATATCGCTATTCGCTAATTGTAGAACACGGTGAAGAATTCTTTATAAAAAGCATTTATCCATTGAAGATTGGAAAATCTTCTTACAATAAATGGAGCTTGGGTTATTTATATGATTTTATTAAACAAAATTCCATTCATTATCATCAAATAGGAGAAAACAATCTTAAAACATTGTTCAGTGTATCTATAGAAAGTTTTAGCAAAGTAATTATGATTGTTGTTGGCTTTTCATATAATGGGAAATCTATATAATAAAAGAAAGTTTCGCTCTGTGTGTGTGTGTCTGTCTGTCTGTTGGCAACGAACAGGAAAATCTATTCTATCTAGAAGCCTGAAAATTTAGATTTAGGTAGTTCAAAATCTCTTCTGATGCACCTGAGACACATAATTTTAATATTTTAATTATTTAGTGAACTATTAATTAAAATCCACAAACAACTCTCATAAAGAATATGTTTTTTTTCTTGGATTGGTAGGTTATATAGAGTTTTCACAGAAGTAATTAAATAAACCAAAGTATTGATGCATAGTTAAGGATTTTTAACGAAATAGTGTCAATATGAATTGCAGTTACCTATCAATATTTTGAACTGCCTCAACACAAAGCAAGCTGCCACACATTACAATCAGGGATGAGATTCCTCCGTTTTTTTTCATACCAGTATAATCTTACAGAAAATGTTCTTTTATTTAATCGGAAAATTCTCAGATTTAACACAACAACGTTTTCTCTGGTTATACTGGTTTACAAAAAAGCGGAGAAATCTCATCCCTGATTACAATCCACTGTTAATTTCCTAGGGTAAAATCGAACGAGAAACGGATATCACGACTGTGACCTTTACTGATAAATCTGAAAAAATCTCCTGATGTATCACCTATGGATTCTTGCGTTTTTGGACTTTTAAAAGGTACGATATCCAAATGACGACATACACCAATCTACAAAAGTCATCATTGTCTTAAAAATTACGGTGTAGAAATGTAATTCAGAATAAGGTTTAGAAAAGTCAACATTTAAACACCGTATTTACGTAAAATAGTTCTGTACGTAGTATGAAGTGTCTAAAAAATAAACGAACACTCTCTGTATACCGTGTACCTGTGTGAATTTTGTACATTTTTTACAGCATTATATATAAATAGTCCTTAATTTTTTTATTTATAAAAAAAATGAATCTTGAATTTATAGACCCAAGTTAGAAAAAATAACATTGATTAAATCATGATAGCATACAATTATTTTGCGGTGTTAGTGAATGTTAATTTCAACAAATATGTGTAAGTCACATAAGATACGCTACAAATTTTATTGTATATCAGATATGCAACCAGGGATAAATAAGTACACAAATTAAACACTTAAAAACTAAGTAATGTATAATATGATTCAAAATATTAACTGTTTATCACAAAAAATATTTAATTGAAATTTATCGCGCTTTTAAAATTCACAAAACTATCCATTATTTTTAATGTTCTAACATACGACAGTGCCTTTTAAATTAAATAATTGGAAAAAATCGTACCCTATAAACGCACCGCATCTATTAAAGGCACGTTTTACATGTAAAATATTGAATATTGAAAAAAAATTACTTCAGTTACCTTATATCAACTGTCACTTTTTTTGACATATATGCTGATGACAATAATAATATTCTTTCTAGAATTACGCCTTCGAATTCTCTTGTGAGTGTTATATCTTATCAAAAGAATCGCATTTCATGTATAAGCCAAAAACGTTATATTTTCGGATGCTTTTTATTTCTTTCCTATCAATTTTCTATTTTATGTTCTTGCGAATAATATGAATCCTTTTCTTTCACCGTTTTTTTTTTTTCTTTTTAGAAATATATAATTTTAAAAACATTTCTCAGTTCTTATCATATTAATTGTATAATAACAGCTTGTTAATTAAATAAATGTGAATGAATTATTAACAGTTATGTTTTAACCATTAATGTATGTAATTAGAAGAATGATATTTTTTTCCACGCAATCATAAATATCTTTACTCGAATTGCAGGTATCTGAATGAAGTCACAGTGTTTTTTCTTAATATATAAATATATCTATATTATATTTTATTATATTTTATTGTATTATATTATATTTTAATTTCTGTTTTGCAGCTTAAAAAACTTTTCTTTATTTTCCATATCACAAATTCCAATTGATTCTTCGCCAACTAAAATTTTATTTCCGATATCAAAATTCATTCCATATTTAAATATTATTTTAAAGCTGTATAAGCCTTTTTTTTAAATTTGTAGTAGCGACGCGTTCGAAGTTCTCCCCGCTTAAAGCAATAACGTTTCGCATACGTTTTCAGCATACTTCAATAAAGATATCCGGGTGTTCTGTGATTAGTTTAGAGGTATTATCGCTAAGAGCTTTTTCAGTATTTTTGTAATTCTACGCTCGAAAAATATAATCGTCTACACGACGTCAGAGGACATATTTTTTGTGTTTCTCCCTGCATCAGAAACAGCTCGATATCTGAGTGTCGTGAATTCTTTTATCACTACAATATCAGAAGCTTGTTTTTCTTATTGTGGATGATATTCACATATGTGGCGACGTGAATTTGCCTTATTCGAAAGTGGAAACTGAAGCATAATTCAGTTCATTCAGCGGAGCAAAAGAGCGTTCTCCTGTTTGGCAAAACTTTGGTGTGGTTTTGCCAAGTATAGAGACAGACGGAGATCTCAGCGAGAAACATTGGTTACACTTGCTTACGGCAGTCCCCGACGAAGCGTGGTCTTTGAGACCGGCTGCAGGACAGCTGTTAAACATCATATTTATTAATTATGTTTATTATTTTAATATGTTGAGTTATTTATATATTTAGTTACAGTTTAATAAAGTTTGTTTAGTGACTGATGCCTTATACATAATCACAGCGTACCCTTACTTCCCTACACATATTTATTTTTTGTAATGTCACATATTTATATGTTGAAATTTCCTAAAATTAAACCATAATTTATGTTCACATGAAAGTAATTAGGTATAAGTGAAGAGTTTCTCCTCTAATGTGAGAACTTCCCTTCTGATAAATAAAGATGTTATACTAACATTGGCTCACTGTTCTTTTGGTTGTCAAATATTATGGGTTTTTACTTCATGTTGTTTCCGTAAAACAACTCTGATTATTTTAACGACTGCCTGATACCCAACATGAATAGAAATGTGTATTATCATAAAATTACTCATTAGATCTTGGCTACTAATTCACATAGCGAACATGTCACAAAATGGCATCTTACAGTACATACTTATTACAAAATCATCGACCTACTAGATGTTTAGCAGATCTCACTCACATCCCCCCCACACAGAAATACTTACGTATATATAGAAAGATTGATGTTCTACTATATATATTACATATGTATATAGTTTAAAATACTAAAATGTAATTTAAAATGTATATTTTAAGTGATTTTCAATTAACAATTATTGTTAGATGTTATCATCATCGCAATATAAAACTGAATTTTAATGCAATATATATATATATATATATATATATATATATATATATATATATATATATATATATATATATATATATATATTGCATTATATAAATATAAATAAATAGTTATAAATAATAAGTTCTCAAACTCCACACTTCCATTTCTATTTCCTTACTTTTAAATTCTTTAGAATTGAGAAAGTTTCAAAAAGACGCCTTCTTAGTGCAAAAAGAAACTTTAAACCAGAAACTTTAAAAATGAAACTTTCTTTTTATAAAAAAAAAAAAAAAAATTATGCTAAGAAAAAAATAGTTAGAATTTGTAATTTAGAAATTGACAATAACAAGGTAGTGACAGAATTTTGGAAGTGAACCAAAAATATGTATTTTGGAGAGAGAAAATAATACGAAACTTTAACGCTTATGGTTTTTTTTTTTTATAAAAATGAAAATTTAATGTCTCTCTTTGTAAAATATACCAATACATATTTTTTTTTTCTTTCGTAAAAGAAAAGATAATTATTCATTTATATGTTAAATTATTGTACGAATATGTAGGATTTATCAACAGTTTTAATGCAACTTACATTATTAATATAAATTAAACGGCCGTGGTGGATATTTTTAAGTTATTGTTACATTTACATTTTCAATATAGTACAAGTATTGTGTATTCAGAAGAATAAGTGTTAATATGTATTTTTATTACTTAATTGATATAAAATAAAATTCTACATAAATGAAAACTATTTACGTATTCAGATGAAACAATCTATTAGAATGAAAAACACAACATAATCTAATATAAAATCATGCATACGTGTATTTTATTTGTAATGACATTTTTTAAAACTGTGTTAGGTATCAAATTGTTTATTTACATTTTCTCAAGCATAAATTTAGGGAAAAGAGTTATATAGATTCTACACAATAACACTTTGTCGATGATTTGACATTAAATTATTACATCACTAAAACTGTTTAAACTTTAAAGCAGTAAAACTTTAAATAATTTTAATTTAAAATAATTTATTTTAAACTACTAAATTAGAATGTCTCATTTATGGGCTTTAAGACGTAGTACTATTACAGCTAAACGAAGAAAAACAAAACAAAAAAAACAGTGTTATATATATATATATTTTAGCGTTAAAGGCAGAAAGCGCTTTTCAGGTAATTTTGCATTTCTCCATATTTGAAATGTGTAGTAAATATATCAGAATAAAAACTATAAAATTTAAGTTGTACATGAGTCTTTTAAACTAAAAATCGCAATTACTGATCACATTTAAATACAAATAAATAATTGTAATACATCATACACAATAGTAAAATATTATTAATAAATTCAAAATATTATTTTATTTCTTAGCGTTTTTTTAATTTGTAAAAGGATAAAAAAATTTTTTTTAAATAATGACCATTTGTCATTGTCTATAAAAATGAAGTGAACTTTATATTTGTCAATACATATTTATACGGTTATCTAATGTTTATAACCATATAATTTAACAATGCATTTATATAAATGTAAGTATACAATTTTAAAAGATATAAAAATACATTATTTTACTTCTTAAAATTACTACTGTGGCCTCAAAAGTATAAATCAACTTGTATAGCTTTGATATCTTCTTCTAAAACGTACAAGTAAAATAAATTGTCCGGGTAAAAAAAACAGGAAGAAAAATAGAAGAAATCTTTATCTCCATATATCCACTTGATCTGACAAACTTGTGTTTTCTGAAGCTGTCGAAGTAACCGTCTCAAGAGGACTTCATGAAGCACATCTAGAAAAGATATTGTTGATGTAAACGTTCTGTTTTTTCTAAAGGAAAAATAACAGAATCTAAATGTAATTTCCTAAACATCATTCTTTGAATGTGCAATGATGAAAAAAGGAATATATTTTTACAATTCTGGCATTAAATTCTCGCATATGAGCAATAGTACATTTAGAAGAAATTTTACCATTTTAAATAATATTAATTTATAGATATAAAAGTTGAACTACTTAATTTATGCGCATTATGAGAATGATATTAATTACAGCTACTTTCTTACAATTTCATATTTAGTATTTCATGTTTAATTATATATAAGAATATTTTTGTATGAATTAAAAGCAGAAAAATACGCAGTTCGTTTTTGGAATAAATGATAAGTTGTTATACTTCATTTAACTTAAAGGTGCAAAATTACTTCAAAGAATATTTAATAAAGTAATTTTATAAATTCGCTACTGTATCTATCCGTCTAAATGCTTAATAATTAATTAGTTTTCAGTTATTACAAATATTAGATATGCCTATTTATTTTCGTTAATAAGAATTCTGAGCAATATACAAATGTAAACGAAACTGTTGAAACATGACTTACTATATATTAAATGTAAATTTTTATTTCAGACATTATGAACTAATAAACTGTAGATACATATCTGATTAACAGTTGGTGAATGTTTTATTTAAATATGGCGTCATCTGGTGAGCATTCACTTATAATCTAACATGGATAAATTAATTGACTTTTAGAGCTAATTATATAATTTAGTAATTGCATATTTAAATATATAATTACATTACAAAACTATATTTCTATATTTATTCAGGCCTTTAAATTATCTTTGAATAACTCCATAAAATTGAACATCAGTTTTTCCTAAAAGAAAAATAACATTATCTAAATGCATTTTATAAACGTTATTCTTTGAATGTGCAAAGTTGAAAAAAATATATTTTACATTAAATTACTTTATATTTGACTCCAGATTTTATAACTGATATTATTTGTTATTTCAATCTGGAGATGTCATCTATAAAATTAGCCCACCAAGAAAGGTTTGCTGTAATGCTTCAAAATTGCTCGTCAACGAACATAAAATTATAAAATAATTTAGACTGCTTTTCAATAATCTATCTCGAGATTAATATCACCGGTTATTATAAGAAAATGTATATTAGATTTTTTTCTCGATGTTTAAAATCCTTTAAATGTTACTAACAATTTATATTTTATGATTTTTCGATAGGACTAATGAAAAAAAAACATTTTTTTATTAAAACGTTTGAACTATATTTTACCATTAATAAGCTATAAAGAACAGTCGAAAAAATATTCTAGTGTCAAATTACCCCCTTAAATTCAATTCTCTCTACACAAAATAATAGCGTATAGAAAACCTTTATGAGCCCCACAATTTAATATTTTTTTTAATTTCTTGATTGGAAATGTTCCCTTGTCAGATGAAAATTGGAAGGTGTAGTAAAAAAATAAACCATCTAAGATAGGTATTGCCAGTTGGTCTTTTTTGTTATTTAGTTTTATTCAATGCTTCCACATTTTTTTAGCTGGTATTATTCGCCTTACTTTCAAAAAGGTGGGAAAAATTAAACAATCTGAAAAAAAAAGCGTAAATGGAAACATTGTTTAAAATACCATTAAATGTTTAAAAAGACCCTTAAAATTATATATATATATATAACAAAATTTAAAATTTATCGCGATAAACCAAAGTATTTTTATTCCATCCTAGTCTAACTTACTCTATAATATTTATTTCCTCCGTTTATTAAAATATTTTAACTCTATGCATTCCGAAAAAACCTCATATCTAAATTCAATATTTCAATGGCTGCTAATTACTTCAATAAATCGCGTCTTTATCTTTAAATTATAAAACTCCCTAATATTCATACTTTAAAAAACCCGCATAATTCCCTTTTAATTTTCCAAATTCCTAAAAAGACTGTATTTATTTTAATCAGTTCCGATATTAAAAATAATTCGCCAGATCATAAAATCTTTTTTTTATATTAAAATGTAAAAGCATGTATTCTAATCCCATTCTGGCTATGTTCCAAATTCGATAAACCATTTCTCTTTTTCTTTTTTTTCTTTTCCTAAAAGTCAAAATCATTCCATATTCTCGAACCAATTAACTAACGATAATCAATTAATCTAAAACACTCTGGGTCATAGCTAAATCATCGAACATCATGGAACTTTCGAGAATTTTCTTTCGCGCCAAAAATTAGCGGAAACCATTTTATTACCATATTCTGGAGCCAGCGCTAAGAATCCCGGTTAGATCCCAGCTCACGATTGGCGCACGTGACCATGTATTCCTACTCTTACTGAAAGAATATATCGTCGCCTTTTCCGTTTCGGAGAGCATTCTATTCGGAGATCCGAAGATGTGATGCACTGATGAAAGCTAGACGTATTCGTATAAGAACATTCGAATAGAGAGACGCTAGTTCGAAGTTTGATTTGTTAGGTTAATGATGGAATCTCTGCCTGGTATTGGCGTGGAGTCCAGTATGTTTTTTTCTTATATGCCTGCGGAATGTTTATTTTAAATAAATGGCCATCGTGCTCTGCTGTAGTGGGAGCCGTGATTGAAACGAAAAGAGGACTCGAGTGAAAGCAGATTCTTCCCTGATGTCAATTGAAGCTTCAGAATAAAAACTTCTGTGTTCTTGAATGAGATGCTTAATTATGATTACGTACACACGCCATCTAATGTGGAGTGCTGGAACTTCCTCTTCGGTTGATTATGTGAAAAGAGCCCATCTTATTTAAAAAAAAAAAAAAAACATTTATTAAAAAATGTTACTACTCAAGCAACTCGGCCTTAAAAATCACCACAGAATTATTTTATTTCGAATCCTGTCGACTAAAATAATTTTCTATTGAATTGTTCTATTGAAAAAAATATTTGGCGATTTATCTTTTGTTTTTGACGATTTTGATTTTACTTTTGACACCAAATATATTTTTTTTTAAGCCGAAAGTATTTTTTTTGTTGCAGAAAGAATTAAAATGACTATACATCTCTAAAAATAAAAGAAAAACTGTTGCTAATTTTACTTTAAAAAAAGAAAGAAAGAGAAAGAAAAGAAAAGAAAAAGAAAAACAGTTTTGATGCGAGATTTTAGGCCAAAAGATGTTTTTTTAAGTGTACGACATCATTTTTGAAGGTTTTTTTTTTGGTACTTTTCGGTTAGCCGGGCACCAGTGATATATATACATGTACGTGCTATTGAAAAAATATTTAGCGATTTATCTTTTGTTTTTGGCGATTTTGATTTTATTTTTGGCCCAAAATAATTTTATTTTAAGCCAAAAGGTGTTTTTTTGTAGGTAGGTGAAAACACACACACACACATATATATACACATATACATATATATATACATACATATATATATACACATATATGTATGAAGATATATATATATACATATGTATATACATATATATTTATATATATGTACATATATCACTGGCGCCCAGCTAACCGAAAAGTACCCTTTTTTCATTCAAATGTAAACTATATTAATCGCAATATACTTCTATTTACTTCTACCTTATATATGAAATTTTGTTCCGGCTGCATATAACTCGAGTTCTGCTGAATGGATTTTCGTAGAACTTAAACTGTAAGATAGATAATTTTTTAGGGAAGGTTTTATTGTATAACATATCGTTCTACGTATATCGTTCTACGTTTAGTTATATCATTATTATGGGAAGTTGTATAATCAGATCAATCCGATTATGAAAGATTAGGCTTTTTAAAAGATTCTGCCGAATGGATTTCGATGAAACCTACACCGTTAGTTAGATAATTTTGTAGGGAAATTTTTAATTTATAACATATTATTCTACGTTGCTTAGGTCTAGAATTATAGAGGGGGAATTTTTTGCGACTTGCATTGTTAAGTAGATAATTTTTAAGGATGGTTTTAGTATATTTCATATCGTTCTATGTTAGTTTTAGAATTATGTGGAAAACTTCTACAATCAGATGAACCCGATTATCAAAGATTAGCCTTTATAAAAACTTCAACTGGATGGCTTTTGTTAGCTAATTTGTTTGCAATGTTAGTTCGATAATTTTTAGCGATTGTATTAATATATTGCATATAGTTTTATCGTTCTTTAGCAAACCCTAAATGTCAATTACAAAATAAAATAATTGGTCCTTAACAACTAAAATTTTGACTGCACATTAGAAAATATAATAGCGCAATGGCGTCATTTTTCAGTAATGTGGAAGGATATTCCAGGAAAATATACAGATTGCTTTCAAATACAAGGTCAAATTATATTTCGTTTGATTCAAGGTTCATTTGTAGAAACCGACCAGCGCAGCGGGTGTAGCTTGCTAGTTATGGTATAAAATTAAGTTCAAAGTGGAGTATTCATACTGAAATTGTACCAAAATGCAGAACTTTTAATACGAAGACATTATTCTGACGTCATCATTCGTTGTTTCGAAAATATTGTCCTTTGGATTTCAAACAGGAAAGCATTCGGACAAGTAGTTTAGAAATTATTAATCTCAAAATTTTAGAACTTAAAATGTTGAATGCATTTGTAAACGGTGCAAAACAGATTGTAATGAGTGTAGAATTTTAAGTAAAATTCAGAAATTAGTTGGCAGAAGAAGCTGTAATTTTAGATTCTGATATATCAAGCTTTTAGAAACCGATTTCTTTTAATATTTTATGTGTTAAAATTCGTACTTTTTTCGAAACTTTATTTGACCAAATATATTTATTGATTTTTTTATTATTATTTACGATGGACGCCAGAGTCACATTTTTGTATAATGCTCAATTCATGTGACGCAATATTTCCTTCCATTTCTTTCTCTCCATATTAACAGAAAATTTGCTAAAAAGCGAAATATTCAATTAAAGATGACTTGACTCCACGAAATTCGTGATGCAAATAACTCACCGGTCATGAATAAAAAAAAAGTATGCAGGTATCAGAAAAAGTAACGTAGAAATAGAATTGAAAAGAGAAGAACGTTTTCGTTTCACTTCAAATGTGTTTAAAAACAAACATTCTGGGAAGGCTTTATTTCTTACAGTATACATTAGAAAAAAATCGAGAACAAAACATACACTGAATAAAAAAGGAAGAATAAGTAACAAAATACCAAAAAAATTCGTTTCTCTCACTCTACATTTCAGTGAAATCATACACGAAGCGAGCGACAACGAATATAGTGACGCAGTATCATAAAAGATTTGCAATGTTGCTAATTTAGCCGGATTGTTTTTTCAAACGTCTATGACTGTTTCCTTTTAGTAATATTCGCCTTAATTAATATCTAATTAAATAAGACGAATGTTACTAATCTAAAATGGTGGTAGATATCTGAATTTAAAAAAAAAATCCCCTAAACTGCCAAAACTGGAGAAGACAAAAGCAATTGAAATCTTGATACGTGAATTCACGTATAAAGGGAGATTTCTTTGCCTCGAGGTTCCGAAATGTTATCGCTTAGTAACCATTGGCGTATTAATTGCGATATTTTTGCATTAGTCTTATTGGTGATGTTGTAGGGGCCGAAAAAATGCTTGCGTATTAACTTTAAAAACCTCAACCATGTCCGACATATATATACGTGTGTGTGTTTAAGTGCATGAGAGCTGTGAAACTATCTTGATGGGCTCTCTATAAAAATAATCAAGAACGAAAAATCATGCGTCAAGCATAAATTATAAAACACTTTACAACACATATAGGAAACTGTAACGAAATTTCACCGTTAAATAAGGTGAAAGAAGCATGTAGTAATCACGTAAAGATGAATTAAGCAGTATATGAGACAAATAACACATTTAAAAATACAGTTTTAGGCATTCCTTACACATTCAAAAAAATAGTCCAATTATGTTGTGCTACCCTGTATATGATTTATAGCTATGTGTTACAAGATGTAACATTTTTCTGCCATTTTTTTATATATATTTTCAAAATTATAATATTAATTACTTTTCAGATCATCATTAATTACGGTAATGAATTTAATTTAGGTCCTAAATGATAAAGTTTGGTTCTTTAACGATCTCTATTTTAACGATTCAGATGAATTCCGATGTTAAAGTATTCTAAAACTCACCAACTGTCTGATTCTAAGAAATTCAGGAAATGTTTTATATTAAAATTATTATTTAAAAGATCTTTTACTTAATTCAAATTAAATAATTAATCATTTACGATATCATTAAAATTAAATGTAACTCTCAGTAATGTGATTTCTATAATTGTTTATTAAATATCATATAAGCATATTTCGTTTTAGTTCAATACGACTTTGACAAAAGTTTATCTCAATTCTTTCTTTTTCAAAAATAAAAAATAAAGATCTCGATATTTTTCAATTAAAATTATTATAAAATACGTGTTTAGTTTATTACCGTTAATTTAAATTATCATATTTTTAATATCTTAACGATCTTTAATCTAATATCCTATAATAGGAAAATTAGAATTTACTTTCTAAGTTATTTATTTTTATTCGAAATCTTAATTAATAATATATTTCTCGCTTTAATCTTATTTTCTAGTCATGTACTGGAAATAATGCTTCTTTTAACAAATTTTCCATATATTTAAATCAATTTTAAGTCTAACAGTATACGAAATTAATTTGCTATCTTTTCTGAATTTCAAAGCACGCAATCCTCCAAAAATGGCTTTTTCAGATAGCCATCTTGCTAAAACGTAAGTTTTTTATCTTTCTCTCTCATTCAGAGGCTTGAGAAAGCATTTTTCTGTACCAGTTCATCGAACTATGAGTCATCTCAACATATTTCTGGACCTCCCACACTGTAAACAAAATTCTTTTGAGTTAGAATGTTGCCAATATGTGTAACAAGACGGAGAAATCTTTTGAATCGCTGGCATGAGCGGCCGTTTTAAAGATAATGAACGTAGTGGCACATGGCTGCGCGCGTTAAAAGCAACCCATCAACCCCGGTTTTCGTAAAGTTTGCGATGTTGAATGGATCTGGCAACAGCTATACGCTTCTTCATTGGTAAAAAAATTTGAAATAAGTTTCGGTTAGAGATAGCGTGGCTTGCTGGAATATATCTGTCATTCTGAGGGATTAGCGAAGAGGGTAAGAAGTGTTTGATTTTTGCGAGACCGGGTCCCTTAAATAAGGGGGGCACCGGTCTCTCGTCGTCAGTATTTTCTTCAATTTACGAAAAAAAAGAAGCTTTTCCAAGGAAGAAGCGAAAAAGTATATTCATGAAATGATATACTTAAAGTCTATTACAACGAAGAATAGTTCCAGCGTTCCTGATACCTGAACGGGTTTTAACTAAGATGTCTGCCGTGCAAGTTCCTCAGAAAATGTTCTAGCGCTTCCATTTGTTCATCTTTGTACTGTATATAATCCTCTTCAATATTTTCAGCTATTTAGTTTCCTATTTACCACTTTAACTAATCACCGTGATCCCGATTCTCCAGATTCGTTCGTGCTCTTTACGCCTGACAGCAGCCACCTACGATCATCTTTGAGAACCTTACTACTAAACCTTCATTCATTCACCGTAAATTTACCAAGATTTATAAAATAACTTTGTGATTAAGCCTTAATTCGTTCAACAGTAAGTTCGCCAAGATTTTCAAAAATAACTTTGTGACTAAACCTTCATTCGTTCAGCAGTAAGTTCGCCATGAATTTTAAAATAACTTTGTAATTAGACTTTCATTCGTTAAGACTTTTAATAAGAAGACTATTTAGACATTTCCCTCTCCATTATAGTTTCATAGTCAAACAAGTTTTAGCGTTGTCTCTTTAGATGATTTTGGTTGTTGATCCACGAGTCTTAATCATGCATATTCTTTCTGTCAGAGTTTTGGTTTGAAGTAATTAATTTTATGTTTTTATATTCATGTGCAATAATAATAAATAATTTACTGGATGCATCCAAGAGATAAAAGTAAATTCAATAGATATTTATGAAGATTTTAAAATAAAATGTATGTTTGATATTATACAAGTGTCACTTCCACTGTTGAGTTTGTCTATTTTCTTATTTTCTTTCAGCTCAACTAAAGAGTCATAGTAATTTCTCATTCTAGGGAGTATAATATATTTAAGCATTGATAACTTTATTTCAGATATTAATTATTGAGTACTCTCGATTATTCTAAATTTTTATTTTGATATAAATAAATTTAGAGCTCCTGATAAATATAGATAAAATTTGGTACATCTTAATTTAAAGCTATTAGGAAGAAATCTTATTAATTGTTCATAACGCAAATATTTAATCACTTACTACTATAATGATCACTTTGGCCTTACATGGGATGTGAGTGTGGAATTTCGGATGAATAAATTTTTATTCAAACTGATCTTTATTTAAATTAATAATTCCATTAATTTATTTAAGTTATTTATCCAATAACCTAGACTCACATTTCGTTACACTATGAATATATACTATATAGCATGATAAAATTCTTTTCAGTTAGAAAATTCACATTTAGCAATTTCCGCCAATCGATAAAATGCACTCGAATTCTTTTGTACCACCCTGTATATTATCTATAACGACTTTTGTCCGCACAACATATTAAACTAAAATTTAATTCAGTTAAGATATGGATAATGCAACTTAAAATTCACTTCCAGCAATTACCAACCATAAACGACAATATATCTTGTTTTTTGCGTAGCCCTGTATATGAATTTATTTATATTACACAAACTTCTATTAGTCTTTTAAATATAGTTTAGCAGGAAAATACGTAACACAATTAAAAATACCCTTCAGCAATTTACGCATATTATCAGCAATATTACGAATTTCTATGTGTAGCCCTGTATATGATCAACATTTATACACAGAGGGTAGTATACAAAAATTTAATTAAACTTAGAAACGTAAACCATTTATGAAAATGAACTTATCAAATTCTCTAATTATCGCAATGAAACTGTAACCGAATTAATCTGTGTGTCCCTGTAAATGAACGATAAAAGCAATGCACACCATACTTTTCAATGAGCAACTTATAGTGCTCATTAGTAACGCATATAAATTTCATAATGTTTGAAATAGTTAAACATCATTACATTACACAGCAAACGATTTTTCCCTTTTGTGTAACAGAATTATTGTGTAGAACATTGTGTAACAGAATTATTGTGTAGAACATTGTGTAACAGAATTATTTTGTGTGACCCTGCAATTGAATAATAAATGCTTTTCACACCTTATTTTACAAAAAACCTTTTTTTAGTGCGCTTCATAATTGTGTTTAAATTTTATCATGTTTGAAATGTCGTAACATAATCAAAATGCATTTTTAAGCGATTTTTTCCTATTGACTGTAATGCAACGGAATACTTTGACGGTCCCTGTAAACGAAATATAAATGCATCACTTTTCATTTTAAATAGAAATCATGTTTGAAATGGTGTATAATAATCAAAATGCACTTTAAGCGATTTTTTCCTATTGACTGTAATGCAACGGAATAACTTGACGGTTCCTGTAAACGAAATATAAATGCAAAATTTTTCATTTTAAATAGAAATCATGTTTGAAATGGTGTAACATAATCAAAATTCACTTTAAGCGATTTTTTCCTATTGACTGTAATGCAACGGAATACCTTGACGGTTCCTGTAAACGAAATATAAATGCATCACTTTTCATTTTAAATAGAAATCATGTTTGAAATGGTGTATAATAATCAAAATGCACTTTAAGCGATTTTTTCCTATTGACTGTAATGCAACGGAATACTTTGACGGTCCCTGTAAACGAAATATAAATGCATCACTTTTCATTTTAAATAGAAATCATGTTTGAAATGGTGTATAATAATCAAAATGCACTTTAAGCGATTTTTTCCTATTGACTGTAATGCAACGGAATAACTTGACGGTTCCTGTAAACGAAATATAAATGCAAAACTTTTCATTTTAAATAGAAATCATGTTTGAAATGGTGTAACATAATCAAAATTAATTTTAAGCGATTTTTCTATAGACTGTAATGTAACGGATTTTTTTTTTACTGTACCTGTAAATGAACTGTAAATGCAACACACTTTATTTTCAATAGAAATCATGCTAGAGTAAACGTAAATAACATACAAAAATCTCAGGGCAATCTGAGTATATTTACAGGGGTTAGAGCATGGACGGACGCTTAAAACAAACAGAAGTCACAAACAATTTTCAACTAGGTTGGAAACTGTTAAATGTATTCACCGTATCTTTTAAGGCTGCATTTAAACACATTTTAGGTATGTCATATTATAAATATTTTTTTTTATCAGAGAATCTTCTAAATTCTCCGATATTTACTTTTCTTCCAATGTTTCAATATTTTCCCCTCTGATATAAACTAATATTAGTGTAAATCTAGTTTTCTGTAATACCTTATTTTGACAGGTGTCTTAAGGGAATCAACATAGCGAAGCTTGCGAATTTTAGTTTAAATTCGAAATGTCATATTTTGTGATCCAAAAATAATGTCATTTAATCCTTCTAATAACTTTCCTATTTCTTTTCTAATATAAATTGCAAGAAACAAAAAATATCTTTAATTTTTCCAGAGCAAGAAATTAATAAAGATGGGTATTACTTTTAAATCAGGGAGCTTCAAGTTTAGTAATCTGATTCTTTATCGAACATAAAATACCAAGTTATAAAATCAACTTGATTTATTTTTCGAGATTCTTCCTGTAATAAATTATAAATTGTTTCGGCAGTGTAGAGAAGATTTGTTTTACTAATATAAAACTAATGAATAAATTCGTTTTTTTAACTTTCTTCATTGCCTAAATATTATCAAAATATTTAAAAAAGAAAAAATGCAATGGCGTATTGTTATCGAATGTAAAAATCTGTTTTTTTTAAATTCAATAATAAAAATTGTATAACTCTAATTGAATTCATATTTAAGTTCAATAAATATTATTTTGCATAAAATATTACTGTTTTAATATTATTTCAAATGAGTACTCTATATACTGGCATACATAACATTAAACGTTGCCAGTCAGTCAGTGATAATGATAAAACAACTAAAATATATTATTTACCTTCAAAAATATCCTTTTAATATAAATATATAAAACATTCAAAATCTTATTTAAGTTTCATTAAATGATTTAGTATATCTATGCAGTTCGCCTTTAAGTTTTTGGCAATTGTAATGCAGCTGATATATTTCTCTGTAAATAAACTACAAATGGAGAGTCTTCTAAATTCTCCAATGTTTCCTTTTCTTTCAGTGTTTCAATATTTTCTCTTTGACATAAACAAATATTCGTGTAAATCTAGTTTTCTATAATACATAATTTTGACAGGTGTTTTAAGGGTATCAACATCGCAAAGCAGCAAATTTTTTGTATATCTTCGAAAACATTTGGTAATCCATTAAGAAGAAAAAAAAATCAGAATTTAGTCCTTCTAATAACTTTCATATTTATTTTATAAAATTAATTCTAAGAAAAAAATCTGTAATTTTAAGAAGACGTTGATAAAGATTGGGGGTATTACCCTGAGAGCTTCAAGTTTAGTAATCTGATTCTTTATCGAACATCAAATACCAAGTCATAAATCTAGTTGATTTATTTTTCTGAAGTCTAGTATTAGTTTCTTGCTGTAATAAATTATAGATTGTTTCAGCAGTACTGAAGAATATATATTTTTTTAAACTAATTAATAAATTCATGTTTTATTTTAAACTTTCTGGATATTCGTTAAATATTATTAAAGTATTTAAATAAATAAAAGCGTAATGGCGTATTATCAAATGTAAAAAGGCGTTTTTAAAAAAGCTGTTAAATAAATCTTTTACAGCTCTCTTTGAATATGTATTTAATTTAATTGAATGAAAAGTCACCGTTTTGATATTACTTTAAATGCCTACTCTATATACTGGCTTACAGGATTTTAAACGATGTCAGCTCGACAGTGATAATGATCAAGCAACTAAAATATATTATTGACCCTCAGAAATATCACTTTAATATAAATATATAAAACATTAAAGACTTTATTTACATTTTATTAAATAAATTAAATGATTTAATAGACCTATTATGTTTTCTTTTCAGATTTTAGCATTTATGATGAAGCTTTATATTACCCTGTAAATAAAATATAAATGCTATACACTTGATTTTCAAATGAGATCAAGATATAGTAAACGTCAATAACATACAAAAATTCAACGGCAATCGGAGTATATTTACGGGAGTTAAAGCACGAACGGACGGATAGATGGCCAGAAAAGCTTAAGTCATAAACACTTTTCAACTAGGTTGGAAAGTGTTAAAAAGTATACATCGGACGTTTCAGCAAATGCTTTATTTAAACACATTTCAAGTATTTCATTTACATAACATTTCTTATCGAAGAATCTTCTAAATTCTCCAAAGTTTACTTTTCTTTTACTGTTTCAATATTTTCCTTTTGATATAAACTAATATAAGTGTAAATCTACTTTTCTATAATTCCTTATTTTGACAGGTGTCTTAAGGGTATCAACATCGCAAACCTGCAAATTTTAGTATAAATTCGAAATGTAGCATTTGGTGATACAAAAATAATGTCATTTAAAACTTTTAATAACTCTACTATTCCTTTTATGAAATAAATTCAAAGAAAGAGAAGTATCTTTATTTTTTCTAGAGCTAGACATTTATAAAGATTGGGTTTTATTTTTAAATCAGAGACCTTCAAGTAATCTGATTCTTTATCTAACATCAAATATCAAGTTATGGATCTAGTTCATTTATTTTTCGGAAGTTTAGTATTAGTCTTTTTTCCTGTAATAAATGATAATTTTTTTCAGCAGTGTTGAATAAGATTTGTTTTTTAATATAAAACTAATGTATAAATTCGTTTTTTTTTAAAACTTTCTTCATTGTTTAAATATTATTAAAGTATTTAAACAAATAAAAATGTAATGGCGTATTTTTTATCAAATGTAAAAATGCGTCTTTTTAATTCACTAATAGAACTTTTCTAACTCTAATTGAATTTATATTTAATTTGAATTAATATTATTTTGAAAATAAAAACAAGAACGAAAAATCATGCTTCAAGCATAGATTATGTAACACTTTCCAACGCTTCCAAAATAATTTTACAAATCATACCGTTTAATAAGCTGAAAGATAGCATCTAAGTAAATAATTTGGAAAACGCATATAATATTTAAAAACATAATTTAAGGAATTTGCAACCTATACAGTATTCGGAAAAATATCCGAATACTTTTATTCAGCCCTGTATATGATCTATAAATTTGTATATATACTACATAGGATGCTAAATTTTAGTTTAGTTAGGAAACGCGTAGCACAGTTTAAAATTTTCCTTCTGGAGTTTGTCAATAAATGGAAATGTGTTCGCGAATTTTTGTGCTTCCCTGTATATGATCTACAGAATTTATACACACCACGTAAATACACAAAAAGTGAGTTAAATTTAAAATCGCGTTCAGTAACTTAAAACGCACTTCCAGGAATTATTGTAAACAGAGAGTAGAGAATTCTTTTGTGTCTCCCTGTAAATGAACGATGACTGCTATACACACAATATTCTGTAGTATGCCTCTTGTAATGCACCTTAGTGATATATATAAATTTCAATGCGTTTAAAATAATGAAACATTATTTAAATAAACCGCAGACGGTTTTTCTCCATAGCTGTAATGTAACGGAATTCTTTTGACTGTTCCTGTAAAGTTACTATAAGTGCTATGCACACCCTATTCCATATTAAGCTTCTTGTAATGCACCTTAGTGATATATATCAATTACAATGTGTTTGAAATTGAGTAACATCATTAAAATAAACCGCAAATGATTTTCCCCCATAGATCGCAATGTAACGAAATTATTTTGAGTGTCCCTGTAAAAAAACTATAAGTGCTACACACTTCCGTTGAAATAGGGAACATGCTATAAAGTACTACAATAACATATAAAAATTGCAGAGCAATCCGAGCATATTTACGGGAGTTAGAGCACGGACAGACGGTCATACGGCCAGACAAACCGAAGTCATAAACACTTTTCAACTAGGTTGGAAAGTGTTAATGACTGTTTTATAAAGATTGGGTATTATTTTAAAATTAGAGACCTTCAAGTAATCTGATTCTTTATCGAACATCAAAAAACAAGTTATGGATCTAGTGGATTGATTTTAATCATTAGGGTTCTAAATTCCAATTGAATCTATTTCCAATTGAATCCAATTGAATTCCAAATCTAAATTCCAAATGAATACTCTATATACTGATTTACAGAATTTTAAGCGTTGCAAATAAAACATATTACTGAACGTCTGAAATATCACATATATAAATATACTAGCTGTTACCCCTGACTTCGTTCACGCAACATTAAAAGAAGAATAAATACATTAATTAAGCAAAATATTTCACTCCCAATAATTAAAAACGTTAATAATTAACTAACTATTTACACATTTCATAGGAGACAATACGGTATTTTTTGTTATAGGGACCTTGACATAACTCAGTCTTTAAAAAGTGAAATTTTGTGCCAAATAATCCCGAAAATGAAAATGCAACCAATGCAAAAAGGAGGGCCAAATAAAATCGTGGAAATAGACGAATTGGGTAAAAACAAATGTCAATTTTACCTGATAAACAATTTTACTTTTAACGCCTTTGTGAAACGTTTAAACATCCTTCAAAAAAACATTAATTGAAAATAGTATATGCTTTTTCTTTAACTCCAATTCCGCCTCTTTGGTTTATAGTATAGCTGAAACAAATCTTGTTTTCTAAATGACAGTATGTTGACAGGCAATTTTTGCTCTCCAGAATAAATTGATTCATGAAGTTTGAATATGTGAAAATATGTTTTTATTTTTCGGATATTTACTGAAATCAAGATTTTGTTTTCACCATCTACTCAAAGTGAAAATAAATTCTGTTTTTCAGTTTTAATAAGAAAATGGTGTAAAAAATATATTGATCTGTTTTATCTCTCCCTTTTTATACACAAATGTGGAGAAATTTACTTTCCGTTTTTAGATAAACTTCGTTAAAATTTACAAAAAAAAAAAAAAAAAAAAAAAAAAAAAAAAACATATTGGCATCTAATTTATTTTTTTTAAATTCTGAGAGTTTGTGTGACATTCTCGGATCAATGATAACCGGGATTAAGTAAATCGCGTTGCGTTCGACAGTCTAGGAGTAGCTGCGAAATACAAAAACACGGTCAGATTTTAATATAATAGATTCGTGTTCATTTTCCTTTTCTTAAAATTATGATGTGATTTTTAGCAGAAAACTCTCATCTGTATATAACGGATACTCATGCTTAATAATCAGTATAGATAACAAAACATTTAAATTTTTCGTTATAAATATGGCGTGCAACTCATCTACTTTCTATACTTACTGATCCTTGTATTATTAATGGAAGGAATTGATTCACACTCATTTTAAAACATATTGGAAAATTCTCGTTTTATTTCAAATATGAAGTCTATTTTTCCCCAGAGAAATCCCTTTTTAAAGATATATTTCTTGTTAATTTTCTTTTCCAGGCAATTAATTTCAATACTGGCATAGGAGTAATTGTGTGATTTTAACGAAATAATATTAAATCTTTAGGTTTTATCAACAAAAATGGAACTATTGACATTCGTCATTTTTTTTAGGTAATCGAGTTATTTCTTTTAGTTTTAAGAATGAAATTACTATTTCTCGCTATCCATGACATCATTTTCGACATGGATAATTTTGCGGAGCATATTATTGACATTTGCTAACCATTTTCTTTTGAAACTTCTTTATACTTTTTTAAAATTTAAATAAAAAATATGGTTTAGTTATATTAGCCGTGCGCAGACGGTAAAACGTCCAGTATTATTACCATACAAAAGAAAAAAGTGAAGAGAAAACCCAAGATCATTTTATTTCACCAATCAAAGCATATCCGCTTTATTTTAGATGAATGATGTCCTATTCGCCTGTTTCCTATGGTTACGCATATTGAGACCTTAAAATATTATCAAAAAACTAAAAAAAGTAAGTTTTATTTCTAATAATATTATTTAATCTTCTTTTTAATTCTTTAATTTTTTTTATTTCATTTTCATTTTTCGCGTGAAAATTTTTCAGTTGAAACTAAATTGTTGAGTAAAAAATATTATTCCGGGTTTTGAATTAGTTTTGGCAACGATAAAGTATTGGCAACGGTAAAATAAATTTAACCATTTTAAAATATTATACGAAAAAATGTCCATTTATTCTGTATGAAAATAACGAAATTTTGAATTATTAAGAAAAATATTTGAATAAAATAAACAAAAACCAGCCTATGTTCATTTGAGGGTTATTATCAACCTATACGCAAAGATACAGGATCACTAAATGTTCCATTTTGACGCTGGCTTCAGCCTAACATTTGCACACAATCAGATTTATAATATTATTAGGATTAGGATAAACAGTAAAAAATGTATTTACATTTCATTAAATGATTTTACAGACCTATTCAATTTGTTTTTCAGTTTTTGGCATTTATAATGAAGCTCTTATATTACCCTGTAAATTAAATATAAATAATACAAACTTCATTTTCAGTAGGGATCATGGTATGGTAAACGGCAAAAACATATAAAATTTTCATCGCAATCTGAGCATATTTACGGGAGTTAGAACACGGCCAGACGGCCAGAAATATCGAAGTTATAAACACTTTTCAACTAAGTTGGAAAGCATTAAAATATCTACACCAGACATATCAACAAAAGCTTCATTTAAACACATTTAAAGTCTTTGATATACATTACATTTCTTCTCGAAAAATCTTCTAAATTCTCAGATGTATCCTTTTCTTTCAATGTTTCAATCTGTTTACTCTTACATAAACTAAATAAGTGTAAATCTAGTTATCTGTAATACATTATTTTGACATGTGTCTTAAAGGAATAAACTTCGCAAAAGAGGGAATTTTACTATAAATACGAGATGTCACGTTTGGTGATCCAAAAATAATGTCATTTAAACCTTCTAATAACTTTACTATTTCTTTCACAAAATAAATTCTAAGAAACAAAAATATCTAATTTTTTTCCTGAGCAAGAAATTGATTTGGATTGGTTTATTACTTTTAAATCACAGAGCTTCCAGTTTAGTAATCTGTTTAATTATCGACCATCGAATGGAAAGTTAATTTATTTTTCTACAGTCTGGTATGCATTTCTTCCTGTAATAAAATACAAATTGCTTCGATAGTTTTAAAGACGATTTGTTTTATAATACAAAACTAATAAATACATTTATTTTTTGTAACTTTCTTGATTGTTAAAAAACTGTTAAAGTATTTAAATAATTTTTAAAAAAATGTAACGGCGTATAATCAATTTTTTTTTTTTAATCTTCACAAACAAAATTTTTATAACTCTAATTGAAATTAGATTGAAATTACTTGAATAAAAAATGACTGTTCTGATATCATTTCAAATGAATGATCCGTTTAATATAGGATTTCAAACGGTGTAAATCCATAAGTGATAATGATCAAGCAACTAAAATATATTATTGAACTTCAAAAATATTATCAGTATAAATATATAAAACATTAAAAGCCTTATTTACATTTCATTAAAATATTTAATAGAACCATGAAGTTTGCTTTTCAGTTTTTGGCATTTATGATGAAGCCCTTATATTACCCTGTATATAAACTATAAATGCTACACACTTCATTTACCGTAGGGATGATGTTATAGTAAACGTCAATAACATACAAAAATTTCAGGGCAATCTGAGTATATTTACGGGAGTTACAGGAATGACAAATGGCCAAACTGAAAGAAAAACTGAAACCCTAAACAATTTTCAACTAGGTTGGAAAGTGTTAAAAATATTCACCGGATATATCAGTAAAGGATTTATTTAAACACATTTCAAGTCTTTCATATATATTTGATTTCTTATCGAACAATTTTCTAAATTATCCAATGTTTACTTATCTTTCAATGTTTCAATATTTTCTCTCTGCCATCAGTGTAAATCTAATTTTCTATAATACATTATTTTGACAGTTTTCTTAAGGGAATCAACATCGCAAAGCAGCGAATTTTAATATAAATTCAAAGTGTCATATTTGGTGTTCGAAAAAGAATATAATTTATTCCTTCTAATAACTTTCATATTTCTTTTACAAAATAAATTCCTTGAAACAAAAATATCTCTAATTTTTCAAAAGCTAGAAATTGATAAATATTGGATATTAGTTTTAAATCATGGTTCTTAAAGTTTAGTAATCTGTTTCATTATCGAACATCGAATACCTAGTTTTAAATCTCGTTGATTTATTTTTCTGAAGTTTGTTATTATTGTGTTCCTGTAATACATTATAAATTGTTTTGAGAGTGGAGAATAAGATTTGTTTTTTATCATAAACTAATGAATAAATTCTTTATTTTGACTTTCTTGATCTTTAAATGTTATTAAAATATTTAAATTGCAAAAACGTGTAACGGCGTATTATCAAATTTAAAATAAAATATATTTTTTAAAACTTCACAAATAAAATTTTTAAAACTCTTATTGAATTTATGTTTAAATTATTTGAATACAAAAATGACGTTTTGATGTTATTTTAAATGAATGCTCTATATATTGATTTGCATGACTTTAAACGTTGTCAGTCCGTCAGTGTTAATGATAAAGCAACTAAAATATATTACTGACCCTTAGAAAGATTCCTTTAGTATAAAAATATAATACATTAAAAAAACGTATTTACATTTCATTAAATGATCTATTAGAACTAAGCAGTTTTCCTTTAAGGTTTTGGTATATATAAGGAATCTGTTATATTACCCTATTATACCTGTATCAACAGTATTTATTCTAGGTCTCAACGCTTGTTACGTGTTAAGGGAAAAACACAAATTTCTGAGGATGCGCTAAATACTTGAACAAGAAAGCAGACTTTTCTATGCGTAATCTAATAATACCTGTTCTTGACATGTCGTGTTTGTTACACGATTATATTTAACAAACGAAATAAATTCAACGTAGTATTCTTGTAAAGTCTAGTCAAGTAGTATTCTTATAATTTTATGTGAAATCTTCATAATATTGCACAAAACGTTAAGGGTAGAAATAATGAAAAAAGTTTTAAAATATCTTATTGCTTCTTTTTATACCCATTAAATGTAAAAAATCTTTGCTGGGATATATTTAATTGGAACGTATATCCATGTTGATGAACATATATAAAGTTTTCAAAACTAATAACAGGAATAAATATCTTCGATGGGTCCCACTATAATTTGTCTTATTGTGGCTATCGTGTATGCGTTAGACGTTTAAAAGTTGATTGTTATATCGCATAATGCAATATATAGGGTGACTTTTAATTAACCTACAACTTTTAACTGAAACAACACTTGAGTCTTGCAGGTAGCACTACAAACATTTTTTAATTGAAAAGAAAGTGGAAAAGAGATTTAACGGATAATGTTTTCAAAGTGAGACCCTTCGGAGGTGATACAATGCCGCAACTTAGTCACAAAGTTGTCAGTAACAAAACCGAGCGTTTCTTTTTTTATGCTTGAAAATGAGTCAGTAATGGAACTTTTGAGGCTAATAATGTTTGTCGGCTTCTTTCATATGGTCTCAAATATAGAAATCAAATGGAGTTATACCTGGTGAATAAGATGGCCAATTTTCTTATCTGATCTTTTATCATTGCTCTAGAAAGTTTCAAAGTTTGTTTCTGAATGCTGAAGGCTATTTCCGTAGAAATAGTATTACATTTTCTCCACATAAATAGCAATATTTAACAGTAAAAATACGATCTTCAGTTGAATAGGATGCTTTGGGAGACACTTTCAAAATTGCGTGGAACTGACTGTAAACAAATTCCTTTTATGCCCTCTCTCACTGCACGCCATCGTGCCGCCATCTATTGAGGCTCTGAGAAGTTATTTCAGTTTAAAGTTGTAGGTAAATTAAAAGTCACCGTGTACATGGTAGTACGACTGAAATGTCATTTCTTAATCTCTGATGCACTTTGAAATTTATTTTCTAATCTCGGCAGACCATAACTGTTGTTACTTTCACGAAACAGAAGTACATTAGTGGATTACTGCAAAAAGATGTCGTACTAGCCTTCAATGACTAATTGAAGTTTGGTTCTTATTAAATTAACGCTTGTACAAATATTTGCAAAATATTTTCATGAATTTCTTTACCACAGATTTCAATTTTTACTTGATATTAAATTCCTTCAAGAATATCACTTACTGAACAGTTTAGAAGATATAAGTTTTATAACTTTCAAATATATACTACATTAGATATATATCACTTTTTAAACTTTTAACAGTTAGTTTAACAGAGACTTGTAGTAGTAATATTTCCTTTAATAACACAACGAATATTAAAGTCGCCTAAACTATAATTACAAACAAACAAAATAAGAGAGACTTTATACTTACAAACAAACAAAATAAGAGAAACTTTATATTTACAAACAAACAAAATAAGATAGACTTTATATTTAGAATTATGACTAAAATTCTGATTATTATATTTAGAAATACGTCTTAAATAATTGAAATATGATATATTTTTAAAGAGATTACATATTTTGAAACAGATTGTAAAACTTTGCATTGAATTTCATTCCTAAAACTAAAGAAGGTTTTGCTAGGGAATTTTCAATTGAAATGAATTTTCTTTTTCTTTTGTGTTCAGCAATTGAATAGAAAATGTTATAACAGTGAAAAAAAATTAAATATAAACAATGACTAACAGAAAAGTTCTGTAACTATTGAGTCTAAGTTAAAATATTCTCTGTTCAAAGCGTAATACATTTTCTGAGCCCATAAAACATAATTACAGATCAATATTTAATAGCTAAACGTGTAATCTTAATAGTTTTAGGTGGAACACTAAAATTTATCGTTCATTATTCTTTGTCATTTTTTAATTAATACATTTTACTTCAATAAATTCTAAAAAATTATCTATTTAGTTCTCTAAATCATTATTTTATGTATGATTTTTCGTTAAATATTTTAAAATTTTAACTTTTGTGTTACAATGTATCAATTTAATATTAAACAAATTTAATGTGACTCATTTGATGATAAAAAAATTAATTCAGTGGCATAAGTTTTTATAGAAAATAAAAATACTGGTTTAGTTACAAATATTTAGTCAAATAATAGTGTATATTTGCAAAGTGTTGGAGAGTTAAAGTAATTCGATGATAGGAGAACATTAAAAAAATTGGATCCCAATGGATTCAATTACTTTTCTCATTATAAATTGATTAATATAACTAATGAATGGCACTAATATGTTAAAAAGTAACTTATTTGTATATTTATCATTATTAGAAGTGCACATTTTATTGTATGGTATCGTAATTTTAGAATTTTCCTTCCGCATTTTTTATCAAGTTTTATAGTAAATGACGTCACTTTTAATAATTCATATGTGGCATCTTATGCTTAAATATGCATAATACCTTTATGTTCAACACTAAAAGTTACTGTTCATTATTCTTTATTATTTGTTAATTTACTCTTTCAAATGACTTTAGAATCCCAACAAAATAGCCCAAAATACTCGCTTTTTTCGTTCCCTCCTTTTGTACAAGTTAAGTAGTGAAAATGACCCTATTGCCGTCTTCTTTTATTCAAATTTCGATAGGTGTTACACCTCTCTGTTTATCATTGCTCCAGTTACTGAAAAAAAAATCTTTTTCTTTCTGTACTGTCCAGAAATGCGAACACATTACCCCATCCAGCACTGAGATAGACCACCCCCTTGACAGCATCCTGACCCACGTAAGGGGAAGGAAAATACTTTCAGTTATCCAGGGCTATTGTTGGTTTCAGTGCATTGGAATGATTTTGGCTATTGCGGGATTAAAAAGATTAATGGATTTCCCTTCAAGGAATTCTAGAAATTAAACCACTCAGTCCTCTAAACCATTATTTTATGTATGATTTTTCATTAAATATTTTAGAAATCTAACTGTGTGTTCCAATGTATCAATGTAGTATTAAAAGTATTTAATGTGACTCATTTGATGATAAAATTGAATACAATATCTTTAAATCGGTGGCATAAATTTTTATAGAAAATATAAATACTAGCTAAGTCACAAATATTCAGTCAAAGAATAGTCTTAATTTGCAAAATGTTGGAGAGTAAACGGAATTCGATGAAAGGAGAACATTAAAAACATTGTATTCCATTGAATTGAAGTATTTTTCTCATTAGAAATTGATTAATATAATTTGTAAATGACACTATTATGTTAAAACATAACTTCTTTGTATATTTTGCATTAATTTAAGGCAACATTTTATTTTATGGTATCGTAAATTTAGAATTCTTTCTTCCGCATTTTTTATCAAGATATTGTAGTGAATGCCGTCACTAATTAGTCTGTGTCATCTAAAATAAAGTTATTGATATACATTTTGTATTAAATTTTATTGAACCTATCCTTGAAAACGTGCAATAATATTAGTGTTAAAAAAAGCCACTATGCGGGCATTAATTAAAACGGAATTAAATAACAATCTAATATTAGAATAAAAATACAAACCTTCTCATCGTGAAAAAAATTCTGGATTTTTGTTTTGGCTTACATATTTCTGCAAGTTTTGATATGATACTTCATTTTGGTTTATCACAAATGAGATGACGTCACAATAATTTCAGAAGCGATATTATAAGTACGATCAGATATATTCGGAAATACCAAGTCTTTATCTACATAAAACACAATTTTTCTTTCAGACTTGAATAGACACAAATTAATACAATAAACTCAACAGGGGTGAAAAATTAGCTGGGGACAGGACTCGAACCTGAGTCTACAGCGTAACGTGCTGCTGTTCTAACGACTAAACTAACCCGGCTGATATCCTGGCTCGACAATTTCCAATATAGTTGAAAAGTCTTCATAAATTCGGTTTTCCTACCCGTTTCTCCGTCTTTCTCTGCCTGTCTGTCCACCTGCCTGTTCATCTGCCAATCTCCGTGGTCTTACTCAAGTAAATAAACTTGGGTTGGTATGTAATTCATATATGTTTTTGAGGTGTAATGTGGCATGTTCGGTACTGAAAATAAGTGCGTAGCTAGAGTTGCAAATGCTAGAAAAAACCCGGTTTAAACCTGGGAATAAACCGGGTTTTTGGGAATTAACCGGGTTTTTTGGGAATAAACCAGGTCTTTTGGCGATAAACCTGGGAATAAACCGGGTCTATTGGAAATAAACCTGGGAATAAACCGGTTTTTTGGGAATTAACCGGGTTTTTTGGGAATAAACCAGGTCTTTTGGCGATAAACCTGGGAATAAACCGGGTCTATTGGAAATAAACCTGGGAATAAACCGGTTTTTTGCAACTCTATGCGTAGCACACTCAGAAGAATTTATTTATATAATACTCTACAGGAAAAATGTTTAGTGCTGTTCCATGGTTTCAAACGCATTAAAATTTATTTATATCACTGACAAGGAAGGTCTCCATAAGCGCATACCCAGAAATGTTTGAAAAAATTACAGAATATTCTTCTCATGAGAATATATACGTTTATAAAAAATTTGCTGCGGAACCTCGATATAACTTCCTTAAAAAATTATGAAAGTTTCGTGTTTTGGACCATTTATCGCTCGTTGGCGACACAATGAAATAAAAAAATATGTATATGCTTTTATGATAATTACACGTTGAAGAAAAACTTTTTTCTACTCTTCGTACAGGACTAGTTTAAGTAAGTTAACAAGTTTAAGTAAACTAGTAGTATAGCTAGTATAACTACTTTAAGTAAGTTAACAAGTTTAAGTAAACTAGTAGTATAGCTAGTATAACTAGTTTAAGTAAGTTAACAAGTTTAAGTAAACTAGTAGTATAGCTAGTATAACTAGTTTAAGTAAGTTAACAAGTTTGAGTAAACTAGTACTAGTATAGCTAGTATAACTAGTTTAAGTAAGTATACATTTTGTAATTAACGGTTTTGCCATATATATTTAAATGTATATATTATGAAATTTAACGATCGTATTTCTACGGTTTAGATCAAAATTTAAATTGATTACATATGTTAACTAAAAATTAAGATCCTATTCTGAGAATATCAATTTGACTTCGATATTGTTAGTGTCGGAGATAACAAGAAAAAAATGTTGTTGCTTTGGAAACAGCGACTTATTCAATATTGAAATGTACGCTGCTTGTATTATGAGAGCGTTCTTAATCGGACAGTTAGTTATAGAATACACTTAAAACTTATCCACCTAGTGAAACCGTGTAAAATTAAATAGCTTCAGCAACACACAACTTATATACAGGGTGTTTTAAAAATGACCGGTATATTTGAAAAATCAATAAAAACTAAACGGGCAGCGATAGAAATACACCATTTGTTGCAATAGGCTTGGGGCAACAGTAAATTTTCAGGCAGACAAACTTTCAAAATTAGTTACAATTTTCAACAACAGATGGCGCTGCAGTCTGAAAAAATCTAAACCACGATATTTTCCACATATCCACCATGCGCAGCAATATTATGGCGTAGTCCCTGAACGAAATTGCCAGAAACCTTTGTAAACCTGTGACTTCTTTCTGTGGAGACACTTGAAAGACCAGGTGTACCGCCACAATCCAGAAACAATAGAACAACTGAAGCAGTACATCTCTTCTGCATGTGAAGCCATCCCGCCTGACACGTTTACAAAGGTTTGTGGTATTTTCGTTCAGAGACTACGCCATATTATTGCTGCGCATGGTGGATATGTGGAAAATATCGTGGTTTAGATTTTTCCAGACTGTAGCGCCATCTGTTGATGAAAATTGTAACTAATTTCGAAAGTTTGTCTGCTTGAACATTTACTGTTGTCCCGAGCATATTGCAACAAACGGTGTATTTCTATAGCTGCCCGTTTAGTTTTTATTGATTTTTCAAATATACCGTCATTTTTGAAACACCCTGTATATATATATATATTATATAAGCTTATAGAAAAAATAATAAAGTATTTAATTGTTTAAGTTTAAATTCATGAAGTACTGCGTATTTAACATTCCGTTAGTCGCGCCTTATCTGACAGATACAGTATCATTTCTTTTTTCAATAACTAGATGGCGCTACTTATGAGAGAAAATTCTTTTTTGCTATCTTCCTAGTTTGTTTTAGAAGGCATTTTAGTGCTGTTCCCGCGCTTCAAGTGTGATGTTCAAATAGGGGATTGTTACAGATTATCAGTGAGATACAACGCGACCACTTTTGTAAGTATTTCTTACTTCTATATTTTTTTCTATATTTATTATTTTGTACTTTACACATGAATAATAGTATTTTTTAGCCTATTTTTAAATTTTTCGTACTTAATTTTACTATGTTAAACCATAATGTATCTCAGAGATGCAGCGCGACCACTTTTTTTATTATTTTTTTCATTTGCATGTAAATTAATTTATATTAATGTATATTAATTTAAATTTCGTGAAACTAATTGCAATTTTTTTTCATTACAGATATAAAATGGCTTCCAGAAAAGTTTATTTTAATCTTTCTGAAAAGAAAGATTTAGAGGAAATTCAAAAGTCATGTCGATCATGCTATTGTGTTTTTGAATGTGTGACATTAGATGAAAAACTTGAGTCTTTCAGGGGAAGGTGCTCCTTTATCCAATATATACCTCGAAACCCGCCAAATATGGATTAAAAATATTTGCTCTCGTAGATTCTAAGACATTCTACACATGTAATTTAGAACGTTATGCTGGTAAACAACCTGAAGGGCCTCATGCTGTAAGCGACAAAAATATAGATGTCGTGAATCAGATGGTTGCCCCAATAAGTAATTCTGGACGAAACGTTACAGCAGACAATTGGTTTAACAATGTATCTCATGTATCTCTTCTGAAGTCATTATCAGAAGAACACTATTTGTCATTCGTTGGAACTTAAAAAAAAAGGCAAATACCTCATGAAATCAAAAATATAAAGAACAGAGAGATTTCATCCAGCATTTTTGGTTTTCGGCAAGAGGGTACACTCGTTTCTTATGTTCCACAAAATAAAAGTACTAAAAAAAATGTTTCACTAATATAAAATGCATTAGGATGATAAAATTGATGACAATACGGAAGATAAAATTCAACCAAGCAGGGTGGCCTACAACACGGCTTAAGCTCTACAAGCCCTGCTTGGCAAGTTTAGTAAAAAAAAAAAAAAGAAAAATACAAATGGGTAACCTTATTAATTCAAGGCGTAGACTATAAATAAAGATGCTTGATGTGAGTTACAATTTTTTTTTGTACTATTTTTGGATAGGTTTTAGAGTCTTTTACAGGCGATGTTAAAGTCTATTTGTGATGCTGATAAAAAAGTCTATTTACAGGTATATAGGATGAAGAGTTTGTATAATTTCTGGATAGATTTTAGAGTCTTTCACAGGTGATGTTAGAGTCTTTCACTGGTGATGTTAGAGTCTTTTAGTGATGCTGGTAAAGAAAAAGGTTTTTACTGGTCTATGTGAAGATGAGTATATACAATTTCTGGTGAGGTTTCGGAGTCTTTTACTGGCGATGTTGAAGTCTAATTGTGATGCTGATGGAGAAATTCTATTTACTGGTGTATATGATGATGAGTCTCTTTTACTGTTGTTGACGGTGGATGATTTCGTAGAGGGACTGTTGGGTGAGGAAGTCGTGGATGTTTATTGCTTGTTGTTGTCTGGTGTTTATTTGAAGTTGTTGCTGGTGTTGGAATGAGTTTTTGATGACGGAATGGAATTATTTACACTACTGTGTTTCTGCGATTGTTGTGGACAATGTTGAGGATTATTCTGCTTGCGATGGCTGATCTGGAAGAGGTACTGTGTTTCTGTGATTGTTGTGGTCAATTTTGAGGGGTGGTGACCGTTTCGTTGGTGTTTTTACCATCACGAGTTGTCTAATGATGCTTTTTGCGTGCGATGGCGGTTCTGGTAGATGTCCTGATAAACCTGGCAGCGAAAACCGGAGATGAAAACCTATTACAACCAAACTAAGATTGGACTCGATAAAACACATTCGATCGGACATCGATTGAACAAGATGTGCTCATCGTATTTGGTCGCCAGGAACACTAAAAGGTGGTATATGGTTGTATTTTTTTCATTGCTCAATATTTCAGGAATCAACTGTCAGATTCTTTTTTTCGGCAATGGAAATGAATGAATCAGAAGAAGTGTATTTCTAAAACGACTTGGAAAATAACTGGTTGAGGAACAGCTTCAGAAAAGGGCTACAATCAGCTGCCTGCCAATATCCACTGCTGTGCGTTTGAAAGAAATTGTGCCAATGAAAAAAGATCCTGAAAAACAAGAAGTTAATAACAGCAATGACAATGATAATTCTATACGAAAAAGGTGCAAGCTTTGTCAAAAACAGAAGAAAACACGCTTAACTAGATATTCGTGCAAAAAATGTGGTTCAAACTTGTGTTTGCAGCACTGTGCATTTATTTGTTCTCAGGAATGTGGAAGTAAATCAAACAGGGAAAATGAAGACTAAGAAAAACGAAAATGTGTTTTTTTAATCCATTAACCTAGATTTACAGATTGTTTAACTATCATAAAACTTTAAATATTGATTTTTGCATGCATAACTCTCATGCGTATTTTAATACATTAATTATTTTGTAAATTATAAAATATATCCATAATATTAAAGAATTTCATTTAATGTCATTTATTTCTACTTTAAATTGTTTTTTGTCTATTTTAAGTATTTTTGTTAACAATATATACCGGTGTATCTGACAGATACAGCGCTACCGCACTTGTTTGAAAAAAACACGCGACTAGCGAAGTGTTAAACACTCTTTTAACCTGGAATTTTAAAATGCCTTAAAATCGCTTTGATTTGGTTAGGAAAAAGTGTTGCTCGCCAAATCACGTCTTTTTGTGGCAAATACTCGAAAGCTTTTTATTTTTATTTTTTTACTAATTTTCTACTAGTATTCCGCAGTTAAATTTGACTGATCCTTTATTACGTACATGAGTAGTTTCATTGGCATTTTTTTTTCAAAATATGCGCTTTAAGGAGATCTTCCTTGTGAGTTCTACATGATGCTAACTGCTGAATATGGTATGCAGAGCATTTATCGTTTACAAAGATACACAAACGAATCTAATAATAGGTTTAATAATAATAATAAATAATAATAGCTTAATAATAGGGAAAATAATAATAATAATAATAAATAATAATAGCTTAATAATAGGGAAAATAATAATAATAATAATAATAGGTATAAAAGGAATATAATAAAAATAATAAATAAAAATAACATAATATAATAACATATTTATATATTGAAATTTCCTAAAATTAAACCATAATTTATGTTCACATGAAAGTAATTAGGTATAAGTGAAGAGTTTCTCCTCTAATGTGAGAACTTCCCTTCTGATAAATAAAGATGTTATACTAACATTGGCTCACTGTTCTTTTGGTTGTCAAATATTATGGGTTTTTACTTCATGTTGTTTCCGTAAAACAACTCTGATTATTTTAACGACTGCCTGATACCCAACATGAATAGAAATGTGTATTATCATAAAATTACTCATTAGATCTTGGCTACTAATTCACATAGCGAACATGTCACAAAATGGCATCTTACAGTACATACTTATTACAAAATCATCGACCTACTAGATGTTTAGCAGATCTCACTCACATCCCCCCCACACAGAAATACTTACGTATATATAGAAAGATTGATGTTCTACTATATATATTACATATGTATATAGTTTAAAATACTAAAATGTAATTAAAATGTATATTTTAAGTGATTTTCAATTAACAATTATTGTTAGATGTTATCATCATCGCAATATAAAACTGAATTTTAATGCAATATATATATATATATATATATATATTGCATTATATAAATATAAATAAATAGTTATAAATAATAAGTTCTCAAACTCCACACTTCCATTTCTATTTCCTTACTTTTAAATTCTTTAGAATTGAGAAAGTTTCAAAAAGACGCCTTCTTAGTGCAAAAAGAAACTTTAAACCAGAAACTTTAAAAATGAAACTTTCTTTTTATAAAAAAAAAAAAAATTATGCTAAGAAAAAAATAGTTAGAATTTGTAATTTAGAAAATGACAATAACAAGGTAGTGACAGAATTTTGGAAGTGAACCAAAAATATGTATTTTGGAGAGAGAAAATAATACGAAACTTTAACGCTTATGGTTTTTTTTTTTTATAAAAATGAAAATTTAATGTCTCTCTTTGTAAAATATACCAATACATATTTTTTTTTTCTTTCGTAAAAGAAAAGATAATTATTCATTTATATGTTAAATTATTGTACGAATATGTAGGATTTATCAACAGTTTTAATGCAACTTACATTATTAATATAAATTAAACGGCCGTGGTGGATATTTTTAAGTTATTGTTACATTTACATTTTCAATATAGTACAAGTGTTGTGTATTCAGAAGAATAAGTGTTAATATGTATTTTTATTACTTAATTGATATAAAATGAAATTCTACATAAATGAAAACTATTTACGTATTCAGATGAAACAATCTATTAGAATGAAAAACACAACATAATCTAATATAAAATATCATGCATACGTGTATTTTATTTGTAATGACATTTTTTAAAACTGTGTTAGGTATCAAATTGTTTATTTACATTTTCTCAAGCATAAATTTAGGGAAAAGAGTTATATAGATTCTACACAATAACACTTTGTCGATGATTTGACATTAAATTATTACATCACTAAAACTGTTTAAACTTTAAAGCAGTAAAACTTTAAATAATTTTAATTTAAAATAATTTATTTTAAACTACTAAATTAGAATGTCTCATTTATGGGCTTTAAGACGTAGTACTATTACAGATAAACGAAGAAAAACAAAACAAAAAAAAAAAGTGTTATATATATATATATATTAGCGTTAAAGGCAGAAAGCGCTTTTCAGGTAATTTTGCATTTCTCCATATTTGAAATGTGTAGTAAATATATCAGAATAAAAACTATAAAATTTAAGTTGTACATGAGTCTTTTAAACTAAAAATCGCAATTACTGATCACATTTAAATACAAATAAATAATTGTAATACATCATACACAATAGTAAAATATTATTAATAAATTCAAAATATTATTTTATTTCTTAGCGTTTTTTTAATTTGTAAAAGGATAAAAAATTTTTTTTTAAATAATGACCATTTGTCATTGTCTATAAAAATGAAGTGAACTTTATATTTGTCAATACATATTTATACGGTTATCTAATGTTTATAACCATATAATTTAACAATGCATTTATATAAATGTAAGTATACAATTTTAAAAGATATAAAAATACATTATTTTACTTCTTAAAATTACTACTGTGGCCTCAAAAGTATAAATCAACTTGTATAGCTTTGATATCTTCTTCTAAAACGTACAAGTAAAATAAATTGTCCGGATAAAAAAAAACAGGAAGAAAAATAGAAGAAATCTTTATCTCCATGTATCCACTTGATCTGACAAACTTGTGTTTTCTGAAGCTGTCGAAGTAACCGTCTCAAGAGGACTTCATGAAGCACATCTAGAAAAGATATTGTTGATGTAAACGTTCTGTTTTTTCTAAAGGAAAAATAACAGAATCTAAATGTAATTTCCTAAACATCATTCTTTGAATGTGCAATGATGAAAAAAGGAATATATTTTTACAATTCTGGCATTAAATTCTCACATATGAGCAATAGTACATTTAGAAGAAATTTTACCATTTTAAATAATATTAATTTATAGATATAAAAGTTGAACTACTTAATTTATGCGCATTATGAGAATGATATTAATTACAGCTACTTTCTTACAATTTCATATTTAGTATTTCATGTTTAATTATATATAAGAATATTTTTGTATGAATTAAAAGCAGAAAAATACGCAGTTCGTTTTTGGAATAAATGATAAGTTGTTATACTTCATTTAACTTAAAGGTGCAAAATTACTTCAAAGAATATTTAATAAAGTAATTTAATAAAGTAATTTTTCGGCAATGGAAATGAATGAATCAGAAGAAGTGTATTTCTAAAACGACTTGGAAAATAACTGGTTGAGGAACAGCTTCAGAAAAGGGCTACAATCAGCTGCCTGCCAATATCCACTGCTGTGCGTTTGAAAGAAATTGTGCCAATGAAAAAAGATCCTGAAAAACAAGAAGTTAATAACAGCAATGACAATGATAATTCTATACGAAAAAGGTGCAAGCTTTGTCAAAAACAGAAGAAAACACGCTTAACTAGATATTCGTGCAAAAAATGTGGTTCAAACTTGTGTTTGCAGCACTGTGCATTTATTTGTTCTCAGGAATGTGGAAGTAAATCAAACAGGGAAAATGAAGACTAAGAAAAACGAAAATGTGTTTTTTTAATCCATTAACCTAGATTTACAGATTGTTTAACTATCATAAAACTTTAAATATTGATTTTTGCATGCATAACTCTCATGCGTATTTTAATACATTAATTATTTTGTAAATTATAAAATATATCCATAATATTAAAGAATTTCATTTAATGTCATTTATTTCTACTTTAAATTGTTTTTTGTCTATTTTAAGTATTTTTGTTAACAATATATACCGGTGTATCTGACAGATACAGCGCTACCGCACTTGTTTGAAAAAAACACGCGACTAGCGAAGTGTTAAACACTCTTTTAACCTGGAATTTTAAAATGCCTTAAAATCGCTTTGATTTGGTTAGGAAAAAGTGTTGCTCGCCAAATCACGTCTTTTTGTGGCAAATACTCGAAAGCTTTTTATTTTTATTTTTTTACTAATTCTCTACTAGTATTCCGCAGTTAAATTTGACTGATCCTTTATTACGTACATGAGTAGTTTCATTGGCATTTTTTTTTCAAAATATGCGCTTTAAGGAGATCTTCCTTGTGAGTTCTACATGATGCTAACTGCTGAATATGGTATGCAGAGCATTTATCGTTTACAAAGATACACAAACGAATCTAATAATAGGTTTAATAATAATAATAAATAATAATAGCTTAATAATAGGGAAAATAATAATAATAATAATAAATAATAATAGCTTAATAATAGGGAAAATAATAATAATAATAATAATAGGTATAAAAGGAATATAATAAAAATAATAAATAAAAATAACATAATATAATAATATAATATAATAAAAATAATATAATAAAAATAATAGGTAAATAATAATAGGTCTAATAATAGGTAATAGATTTCAGTACTGTCTATGAGCGAGATTTGAAGAAACTGTTTTACAGTTATTGTATACGTATTTAAATGTAAGTAATTGTACATATTACTTTGTATATATAGATTTTATAAATCATATACAGCGCTGCACAAGACAATTTAAATAAATTTCCGTTTATGGGAAACTGCTGAAGAGAATTTTGATTTCTGTTTTGGGTTTTCAAATTTTCTGAGTTTTCTGAACTAAATTTTAGCATACTATGTAGTATATATAAAAATCTTTAGATCATATACAGGGCTTCACAAAATATTATGAATATTTTCCGGAGTATTGATGGTAAATTCAATTTTTACAACTTAGAATAACAGAAAATTATTCCTTCAAATGCAATGTATTTTAATACAGTATTTCCAGTGACTGATATTTTATGGTTCTTTAAATAATTTTGAATCATGATGTTTTTATTTATCTATCTCTATCGCTTGCAGCATTTTTACGAAAGATTTACCCGTTTGCACTTAGAACAATATAAATAATTCAGCATTTGTTTGTGGTTTATATTCCGAAATAAATCATAAATTGGTCATCATTGGCGATTTCTTCAGATATTCATCATTCTATCTGCCTTCCAGCTAATACAAAAGCATCACTTTTAATAAATTTAAAAAAAAAATATTTGAATGCATATTTGATTATTTTCACATAATGAGGTTTTTACGCATTTTTGTGATCAATCTAAATATATATATATATGAAATGGAAACATTCTATTAGATTTTTCAATAAAAAAACTGTTTCCTGTTTTATTCTGTAACACTTTGGTCCCAGATTGGATAATCTAGTTATTTTAATTTGTAACGTTACCAACGACACCTAGTTATTTTGTTTATGAAAAAAATCTGCACATCGAAATGAAACTTGGTTTGAAGATCTTTATTATATAAACCTTAAAAATAATTACATTTATCCATATATATAAATATAATATCTTTGAAATCAAAAGACAACGAATAAGTTATTTTTACTAAATCTGACCAAATCTTTAATTTAAAGATGGCATGTAATCAATTAATATATAGATTACCTAACTTGAAATCCAAATCTAACATATTTGAACAATAACTGAGTAAAACACCAATTTAGAGAAGGCGTATGATATGAATTCACAGATTTGAGACGGAAAACATACAAAATATTATAATAAATTAAACCTATTATAAAATTTCAATGCAATATTTTTTCAATAATATATTTTTTAGCCCATTTTGGCTCATAATTATCTATTTGATTCGCATATATATGCGCGCGCTATTAGCTTATATAGATCGGCACGGCATTGGCCGGATTCGCCAAAATAATAGCACAAAATGCGAAAAAATTCCAAAAATCACAAACAAAATCGCAATTTAAATTTCGCAACCGAAAATTCAAATAAACTATAATAAAACCATTTACTAACGTGAATAAAAACATTTACTAACGTGGAAAAGTGCTTAAATTTCAAAAATCTCATGCGACAAAATTTACTATATTAAACTAAAAGATTAAAACATGATTTCTTTTAGGAGTATCGCAAAATCTCTGCAAAACGCGAAAAAAATCCTAAATATTACATTAAAAATTGCGATAAATTCCTAAATTGCTAAAGGAATTCCTAATAAACATTATTGACAAGAGTACAGAATTTATTATATTAGGCTAAAGTATTAAAACAGGATTCCTTTTACTAATGTAAAAAAAACGGCCACGAATTGTAAAAAAACCTCCGAAAAATATCGCAGAAATAATCGCAGAAAAAATCGCTAAAAATTCAAGAAATACAAAAGACAAAATTTACAACCGTGCGTACAATCTTCTAGTACTTTGTAACCGGAAATCGTTCGTTGTCAAAAAATTTGCGTAAAACGAAAAAAATCCCACTAAAAATCGCATTGAAAATGGCGGAAGACAAAATTCACTATATTAGACTGAATGTTTGAAACTGAATTCATTTTACGAATGTGAAAAAATCGTCTCGATACGTTAACAAGCGGTACAAATGACATTGAAAATCACAAATTTGCGAATATCATGGAGGACAAAATTAACAATATTAGGCAAAAAATTTGAAATTTTCGAGTGTCAAAACATCGCAGCTGAACGCCAAAAAACGCTATAAAATATCGCGATCGTCTCAAAAATCGTTAAAAATTCACTTATCGAGATTTCCGAACACGAAACAAAAATAATAATATTTAATGTACAAAAATTAATGATTTGTTTGCATCGTATTTCTTTTATTGGCCAGCATTCACTACCAAATAAAACTTAGGTCTTCGAAATGTTATACATATGTTAAATTTGGTTGTTGCACTCTGGATTGGTGAAATAAATATTTATGTTGATAATTAGGGCTATAATAACACCAATTTGCCATTTGAGAGCCTATTTTGAATATTTGCTATAATTTACTACAAACTATTTTCGATGATCCCCTTTAAATGTAGACACATTGCATTTGACTAAAAATTTGATTGATTTCGAAAATAAAAACATGTCGTATTTAATTACACTCATTTTTCTTAGCACTTTTAAATGTTATGTTTTCGAATTTATATTTAAGAAAATCTAAGAAATGTCTTAAGATTCAAATAAAAACTTCTGTATTTTATAGGCTACATCTGTATTATAAAGGGCAAACGTGTCCGTGCGTAACGCTGACGTCATTTTGCAACACTTGACGATGAAATTTCGGTTTTGCGATTTTTGCTACTGTATTATTTATAATTTCTAAACATCCCATATTTTAATTTTTTACACCGTTATATAGGGAAAAAAATCTACTTTCAAATGGAATTTGTTTGAAACCTGTATCGCCATTTACTCATTTATTATAGCATTTAAAATAAATTTCAAGTGTGATTTTTTTTATCTATCTATATCGCTTGCAAACGATTACAAAATATCAATCCGTTTGCACTTTAAACAGCACTGTTAAAAATTTGCAGCAAACTGTCCAGTCATTTGACCGTTTTATATAAAATGGTTACATAACCGCAATTTAACTCTATTCCGACCATAATATGGGCAATAATATCGTCAGAATAGAGTTAAATTACGGTTATGTAACCGTTTCCTATAAAAACTGTCCAATGACTGGACAGTTTGCTGCAAATTTTTAACACTGAATATAAAAAGTTCAGCATTTGTTTCCAGTTAATATTCCGTAACGAAATTAAAACTTCATTAAACAATTAAAATATAGTATAAATAAAACACAAATGTAACACATATATAATTGAAATAAGCTCTTAAAACCGCTGAAATTATCAGAACTAAAAAACTGCTATAGATAACGAAACTTTTAGCGATTTCTTTGGCTATTAACTTCTGGCACGATGCCAATACGAAATTATCGCTTTTAATAAATTTCAAAATTTTATTATCCCGAAAATTCAAATAAACTATAATAAAACCATTTACTAACGTGAATAAAAACATTTACTAACGTGGAAAAGTGCTTAAATTTCAAAAATATCAGGCGACAAAATTTACTATATTAAACTAAAAGATTAAAACATGATTTATTTTAGGAGTATCGCAAAATCTCTGCAAAACGCGAAAAAAATCCTAAATATTACATTAAAAATTGCGATAAATTCCTAAATTGCTAAAGGAATTCCTAATAAACATTATTGACAAGAGTACAGAATTTATTATATTAGGCTAAAGTATTAAAACAGGATTCCTTTTACTAATGTAAAAAAAAACGGCCACGAATTGTAAAAAACCTCCGAAAAATATCGCAGAAATAATCGCAGAAAAAATCGCTAAAAATTCAAGAAATACAAAAGACAAAATTTACAACCGTGCGTGCAATCTTTTTTTGAATATATATAATTGACATATTTGATATTAAAATTATCTTTGGTGTTCTCCAGGGGCAATCTGAAAAAAAAATTAAATGTAAAGATCTATTAGAGTTTTTAATTTAAAAAAAAAATAGTTTTCACATATATTCTGTATCCCGGGAATCCCGGGTAAGATGCCCTAGTATTCTAATATTTATAGACCAGTAGACCCGTGCGACGATTTCGCCCTGCAGTCTAATATTTTTTAGATGCAGGTTTAAACGTCTAAAGAAAAATTAAGGATAAAAATATCTGGAACCAACATTTGCCAAGCTAGAATATCATCTCATTTATTACATCAGAGTTATAGTAAAAACTGATCGAAGATAGCTAAAGGCGCACGCAAGAAAAAATAATAATAATAACAATCGTTTTTATCTGCATTACATGATGACTTCATCTGCTTCTCGAAGAACATAGAACAAAGAAAAATAACACTAGATTAATTTTAACACAATTATTTCAGATTGTGTTCAGCCAAGCGATCCCAGGTTCGAATCTTGGCCCGGACATTTTTCGTCCAGTTGGAAATTTACTACTCGTAAAGAAAAATAAGTTTAATACTTACAAATACAAAATAATATAATATAACAAACATATCTTCTAGGCTACACATGATATATCAGTACTTCAATGGATAATTTTAATTCCAATGTTGCTTTTTATTCTAATTCTAAATTAACTCGTGCGGAGATATCGCTCTCTATTTTTCTTGCACTATTTATTCTCTGTAATCATTGCTGAGCGGGAAAAAATGTAGTATTTTATTTTGGGGGCAACAGTGAGTTGAAAAAAATCTTTCATTTCATTTATGAAAAAAATGCTGATTTGATTTTTAATTAACTGCAATTTTTAATTAAAAAAAACACGTTTTAATGAAATGTGATTGTACTATGTCAGAAGCCGTCTCAAAAACTTTTGGTATGATACCTCTTTCATTGTTGCGCGTTTTTCAAATGCTTAGAAAAAGGGATGTTTATCACAGTAATAATATATATATATATATATATATATATATATATATATATATATATATATATATATATATATATGTAATGATCAGAATTTGAATGATTCCCAAAAGAGAGTGGTACCATAAAAACGACACATATATGTTTAATTCTGATAAAAATAAAGGAAAGAAAATAAAATAAAAATTTATTAATAATTAAAATAATTTTGATATATTAATAAACTGGCATTGCATAATGTATACCTTTAAAATGTTCATGTTTCATGTCGTTTTCGAAAAGGAAATAATTAATATTTTTTTCATTAATATCTCAATTAAGAATGTATAAAAAAATCTTAAATTTATCGGCGTCTCCTGTTTATTTTTTTTTCACTAACCACTAAGGAAATAAGAAATCAAATTACTTTAATAAGAAAGATTTTTTGTGTTTCCTACATTTTAATATTTTTTTCCATATATTTCCGTGTTTTTATTTTAAAAAAAATATATGTTATATATATATATATTTCTTTAAATACGTTTTCAAAGAGACTATGAAAAACAATTACCTCTTAAACATAAATAGATTATTCTGAAGCGATAAAAATATATATCGACGTAATTAATTTATTTGATTATTAAATACATAAAACGAAAATTAATTTATCATACAATATATATTTTTAAATGTTTGTTTTTCATATAATTGGTGGTGATAACATTTTACTGTAAATTAAGTTTTTATTATTATTGAGATATAATTTATTCAAACAAATTTAATTAAAATCTTTAATTATAAAATAATGATTTAAATTATGATATTTATATTCATATTTAGTATTTTTTTCAAAATCAAACATACAGACGAAATAATAAGACGAGAAAATAATACGAAACTTTAACGCTTATGGTTTTTTTTTTTTATAAAAATGAAAATTTAATGTCTCTCTTTGTAAAATATACCAATACATATTTTTTTTTTCTTTCGTAAAAGAAAAGATAATTATTCATTTATATGTTAAATTATTGTACGAATATGTAGGATTTATCAACAGTTTTAATGCAACTTACATTATTAATATAAATTAAACGGCCGTGGTGGATATTTTTAAGTTATTGTTACATTTACATTTTCAATATAGTACAAGTGTTGTGTATTCAGAAGAATAAGTGTTAATATGTATTTTTATTACTTAATTGATATAAAATGAAATTCTACATAAATGAAAACTATTTACGTATTCAGATGAAACAATCTATTAGAATGAAAAACACAACATAATCTAATATAAAATATCATGCATACGTGTATTTTATTTGTAATGACATTTTTTAAAACTGTGTTAGGTATCAAATTGTTTATTTACATTTTCTCAAGCATAAATTTAGGGAAAAGAGTTATATAGATTCTACACAATAACACTTTGTCGATGATTTGACATTAAATTATTACATCACTAAAACTGTTTAAACTTTAAAGCAGTAAAACTTTAAATAATTTTAATTTAAAATAATTTATTTTAAACTACTAAATTAGAATGTCTCATTTATGGGCTTTAAGACGTAGTACTATTACAGATAAACGAAGAAAAACAAAACAAAAAAAAAAAGTGTTATATATATATATATATTAGCGTTAAAGGCAGAAAGCGCTTTTCAGGTAATTTTGCATTTCTCCATATTTGAAATGTGTAGTAAATATATCAGAATAAAAACTATAAAATTTAAGTTGTACATGAGTCTTTTAAACTAAAAATCGCAATTACTGATCACATTTAAATACAAATAAATAATTGTAATACATCATACACAATAGTAAAATATTATTAATAAATTCAAAATATTATTTTATTTCTTAGCGTTTTTTTAATTTGTAAAAGGATAAAAAAATTTTTTTTAAATAATGACCATTTGTCATTGTCTATAAAAATGAAGTGAACTTTATATTTGTCAATACATATTTATACGGTTATCTAATGTTTATAACCATATAATTTAACAATGCATTTATATAAATGTAAGTATACAATTTTAAAAGATATAAAAATACATTATTTTACTTCTTAAAATTACTACTGTGGCCTCAAAAGTATAAATCAACTTGTATAGCTTTGATATCTTCTTCTAAAACGTACAAGTAAAATAAATTGTCCGGATAAAAAAAAACAGGAAGAAAAATAGAAGAAATCTTTATCTCCATGTATCCACTTGATCTGACAAACTTGTGTTTTCTGAAGCTGTCGAAGTAACCGTCTCAAGAGGACTTCATGAAGCACATCTAGAAAAGATATTGTTGATGTAAACGTTCTGTTTTTTCTAAAGGAAAAATAACAGAATCTAAATGTAATTTCCTAAACATCATTCTTTGAATGTGCAATGATGAAAAAAGGAATATATTTTTACAATTCTGGCATTAAATTCTCACATATGAGCAATAGTACATTTAGAAGAAATTTTACCATTTTAAATAATATTAATTTATAGATATAAAAGTTGAACTACTTAATTTATGCGCATTATGAGAATGATATTAATTACAGCTACTTTCTTACAATTTCATATTTAGTATTTCATGTTTAATTATATATAAGAATATTTTTGTATGAATTAAAAGCAGAAAAATACGCAGTTCGTTTTTGGAATAAATGATAAGTTGTTATACTTCATTTAACTTAAAGGTGCAAAATTACTTCAAAGAATATTTAATAAAGTAATTTTATAAATTCGCTACTGTATCTATCCGTCTAAATGGTTAATAATTAATTAGTTTTCAGTTATTACAAATATTAGATATGCCTATTTATTTTCGTTAATAAGAATTCTGAGCAATATACAAATGTAAACGAAACTGTTGAAACATGACTTACTATATATTAAATGTAAATTTTTATTTCAGACATTATGAACTAATAAACTGTAGATACATATCTGATTAACAGTTGGTGAATGTTTTATTTAAATATGGCGTCATCTGGTGAGCATTCACTTATAATCTAACATGGATAAATTAATTGACTTTTAGAGCTAATTATATAATTTAGTAATTGCATATTTAAATATATAATTACATTACAAAACTATATTTCTATATTTATTCAGGCCTTTAAATTATCTTTGAATAACTCCATAAAATTGAACATCAGTTTTTCCTAAAAGAAAAATAACATTATCTAAATGCATTTTATAAACGTTATTCTTTGAATGTGCAAAGTTGAAAAACATATATTTTACATTAAATTACTTTATATTTGACTCCAGATTTTATAACTGATATTATTTGTTATTTCAATCTGGAGATGTCATCTATAAAATTAGCCCACCAAGAAAGGTTTGCTGTAATGCTTCAAAATTGCTCGTCAACGAACATAAAATTATAAAATAATTTAGACTGCTTTTCAATAATCTATCTCGAGATTAATATCACCGGTTATTATAAGAAAATGTATATTAGATTTTTTTCTCGATGTTTAAAATCCTTTAAATGTTACTAACAATTTATATTTTATGATTTTTCGATAGGACTAATGAAAAAAAAAAACATTTTTTTATTAAAACGTTTGAACTATATTTTACCATTAATAAGCTATAAAGAACAGTCGAAAAAATATTCTAGTGTCAAATTACCCCCTTAAATTCAATTCTCTCTACACAAAATAATAGCGTATAGAAAACCTTTATGAGCCCCACAATTTAATATTTTTTTTAATTTCTTGATTGGAAATGTTCCCTTGTCAGATGAAAATTGGAAGGTGTAGTAAAAAAATAAACCATCTAAGATAGGTATTGCCAGTTGGTCTTTTTTGTTATTTAGTTTTATTCAATGCTTCCACATTTTTTTAGCTGGTATTATTCGCCTTACTTTCAAAAAGGTGGGAAAAATTAAACAATCTGAAAAAAAAAAGCGTAAATGGAAACATTGTTTAAAATACCATTAAATGTTTAAAAAGACCCTTAAAATTATATATATATATATATAACAAAATTTAAAATTTATCGCGATAAACCAAAGTATTTTTATTCCATCCTAGTCTAACTTACTCTATAATATTTATTTCCTCCGTTTATTAAAATATTTTAACTCTATGCATTCCGAAAAAACCTCATATCTAAATTCAATATTTCAATGGCTGCTAATTAGTTCAATAAATCGCGTCTTTATCTTTAAATTATAAAACTCCCTAATATTCATACTTTAAAAAACCCGCATAATTCCCTTTTAATTTTCTAAATTCCTAAAAAGACTGTATTTATTTTAATCAGTTCCGATATTAAAAATAATTCGCCAGATCATAAAATCTTTTTTTTATATTAAAATGTAAAAGCATGTATTCTAATCCCATTCTGGCTATGTTCCAAATTCGATAAACCATTTCTCTTTTTCTTTTTTTTCTTTTCCTAAAAGTCAAAATCATTCCATATTCTCGAACCAATTAACTAACGATAATCAATTAATCTAAAACACTCTGGGTCATAGCTAAATCATCGAACATCATGGAACTTTCGAGAATTTTCTTTCGCGCCAAAAATTAGCGGAAACCATTTTATTACCATATTCTGGAGCCAGCGCAAAGAATCCCGGTTAGATCCCAGCTCACGATTGGCGCACGTGACCATGTATTCCTACTCTTACTGAAAGAATATATCGTCGCCTTTTCCGTTTCGGAGAGCATTCTATTCGGAGATCCGAAGATGTGATGCACTGATGAAAGCTAGACGTATTCGTATAAGAACATTCGAATAGAGAGACGCTAGTTCGAAGTTTGATTTGTTAGGTTAATGATGGAATCTCTGCCTGGTATTGGCGTGGAGTCCAGTATGTTTTTTCTTATATGCCTGCGGAATGTTTATTTTAAATAAATGGCCATCGTGCTCTGCTGTAGTGGGAGCCGTGATTGAAACGAAAAGAGGACTCGAGTGAAAGCAGATTCTTCCCTGATGTCAATTGAAGCTTCAGAATAAAAACTTCTGTGTTCTTGAATGAGATGCTTAATTATGATTACGTACACACGCCATCTAATGTGGAGTGCTGGAACTTCCTCTTCGGTTGATTATGTGAAAAGAGCCCATCTTATTTTTAAAAAAAAAAAAAACATTTATTAAAAAATGTTACTACTCAAGCAACTCGGCCTTAAAAATCACCACAGAATTATTTTATTTCGAATCCTGTCGACTAAAATAATTTTCTATTGAATTGTTCTATTGAAAAAAATATTTGGCGATTTATCTTTTGTTTCTGACGATTTTGATTTTACTTTTGGCACCAAATAATTTTTTTTTTAAGCCGAAAGTATTTTTTTTTGTTGCAGAAAGAATTAAAATGACTATACATCTCTAAAAATAAAAGAAAAACTGTTGCTAATTTTACTTTAAAAAAAGAAAGAAAGAGAAAGAAAAGAAAAGAAAAAGAAAAACAGTTTTGATGCGAGATTTTAGGCCAAAAGATGTTTTTTTAAGTGTACGACATCATTTTTGAAGGTTTTTTTTTTGGTACTTTTCGGTTAGCCGGGCACCAGTGATATATATACATGTACGTGCTATTGAAAAAATATTTAGCGATTTATCTTTTGTTTTTGGCGATTTTGATTTTATTTTTGGCCCAAAATAATTTTATTTTAAGCCAAAAGGTGTTTTTTTGTAGGTAGGTGAAAACACACACACACACATATATATATACACATATACATATATATATACATACATATATATACACATATATGTATGAAGATATATATATATATACATATGTATATACATATATATTTATATATATGTACATATATCACTGGCACCCGGCTAACCGAAAAGTACCCTTTTTTCATTCAAATGTAAACTATATTAATAGCAATATACTTCTATTTACTTCTACCTTATATATGAAATTTTGTTCCGGCTGCATATAACTCGAGTTCCGCTGAATGGATTTTCGTAGAACTTAAACTGTAAGATAGATAATTTTTTAGGGAAGGTTTTATTGTATAACATATCGTTCTACGTATATCGTTCTACGTTTAGTTATATCATTATTATGGGAAGTTGTATAATCAGATCAATCCGATTATGAAAGATTAGGCTTTTTAAAAGATTCTGCCGAATGGATTTCGATGAAACCTACACCGTTAGTTAGATAATTTTGTAGGGAAATTTTTAATTTATAACATATTATTCTACGTTGCTTAGGTCTAGAATTATAGAGGGGGAATTTTTTGCGACTTGCATTGTTAAGTAGATAATTTTTAAGGATGGTTTTAGTATATTTCATATCGTTCTATGTAAATTTTAGAATTATGTGGAAAACTTCTACAATCAGATGAACCCGATTATCAAAGATTAGCCTTTATAAAAACTTCAACTGGATGGCTTTTGTTAGCTAATTTGTTTGCAATGTTAGTTCGATAATTTTTAGCGATTGTATTAATATATTGCATATAGTTTTATCGTTCTTTAGCAAACCCTAAATGTCAATTACAAAATAAAATAATTGGTCCTTAACAACTAAAATTTTGACTGCACATTAGAAAATCTAATAGCGCAATGGCGTCATTTTTCAGTAATGTGGAAGGATATTCCAGGAAAATATACAGATTGCTTTCAAATACAAGGTCAAATTATATTTCGTTTGATTCAAGGTTCATTTGTAGAAACCGACCAGCGCAGCGGGTGTAGCTTGCTAGTTATGCTATAAAATTAAGTTCAAAGTGGAGTATTCATACTGAAATTGTACCAAAATGCAGAACTTTTAATACGAAGACATTATTCTGACGTCATCATTCGTTGTTTCGAAAATATTGTCCTTTGGATTTCAAACAGGAAAGCATTCGGACAAGTAGTTTAGAAATTATTAATCTCAAAATTTTAGAACTTAAAATGTTGAATGCATTTGTAAACGGTGCAAAACAGATTGTAATGAGTGTAGAATTTTAAGTAAAATTCAGAAATTAGTTGGCAGAAGAAGCTTTAATTTTAGATTCTGATATATCAAGCTTTTAGAAACCGATTTCTTTTAATATTTTATGTGTTAAAATTCGTACTTTTTTCGAAACTTTATTTGACCAAATATATTTATTGATTTTTTTATTATTATTTACGATGGACGCCAGAGTCACATTTTTGTATAATGCTCAATTCATGTGACGCAATATTTCCTTCCATTTCTTTCTCTCCATATTAACAGAAAATTTGCTAAAAAGCGAAATATTCAATTAAAGATGACTTGACTCCACGAAATTCGTGATGCAAATAACTCACCGGTCATGAATAAAAAAAAAGTATGCAGGTATCAGAAAAAGTAACGTAGAAATAGAATTGAAAAGAGAAGAACGTTTTCGTTTCACTTCAAATGTGTTTAAAAACAAACATTCTGGGAAGGCTTTATTTCTTACAGTATACATTAGAAAAAAATCGAGAACAAAACATACACTGAATAAAAAAGGAAGAATAAGTAACAAAATACCAAAAAAATTCGTTTCTCTCACTCTACATTTCAGTGAAATCATACACGAAGCGAGCGACAACGAATATAGTGACGCAGTATCATAAAAGATTTGCAATGTTGCTAATTTAGCCGGATTGTTTTTTCAAACGTCTATGACTGTTTCCTTTTAGTAATATTCGCCTTAATTAATATCTAATTAAATAAGACGAATGTTACTAATCTAAAATGGTGGTAGATATCTGAATTTAAAAAAAAATCCCCTAAACTGCCAAAACTGGAGAAGACAAAAGCAATTGAAATCTTGATACGTGAATTCACGTATAAAGGGAGATTTCTTTGCCTCGAGGTTCCGAAATGTTATCGCTTAGTAACCATTGGCGTATTAATTGCGATATTTTTGCATTAGTCTTATTGGTGATGTTGTAGGGGCCGAAAAAATGCTTGCGTATTAACTTTAAAAACCTCAACCATGTCCGACATATATATACGTGTGTGTGTTTAAGTGCATGAGAGCTGTGAAACTATCTTGATGGGCTCTCTATAAAAATAATCAAGAACGAAAAATCATGCGTCAAGCATAAATTATAAAACACTTTACAACACATATAGGAAACTGTAACGAAATTTCACCGTTAAATAAGGTGAAAGAAGCATGTAGTAATCACGTAAAGATGAATTAAGCAGTATATGAGACAAATAACACATTTAAAAATACAGTTTTAGGCATTCCTTACACATTCAAAAAAATAGTCCAATTATGTTGTGCTACCCTGTATATGATTTATAGCTATGTGTTACAAGATGTAACATTTTTCTGCCATTTTTTTATATATATTTTCAAAATTATAATATTAATTACTTTTCAGATCATCATTAATTACGGTAATGAATTTAATTTAGGTCCTAAATGATAAAGTTTGGTTCTTTAACGATCTCTATTTTAACGATTCAGATGAATTCCGATGTTAAAGTATTCTAAAACTCACCAACTGTCTGATTCTAAGAAATTCAGGAAATGTTTTATATTAAAATTATTATTTAAAAGATCTTTTACTTAATTCAAATTAAATAATTAATCATTTACGATATCATTAAAATTAAATGTAACTCTCAGTAATGTGATTTCTATAATTGTTTATTAAATATCATATAAGCATATTTCGTTTTAGTTCAATACGACTTTGACAAAAGTTTATCTCAATTCTTTCTTTTTCAAAAATAAAAAAATAAAGATCTCGATATTTTTCAATTAAAATTATTATAAAATACGTGTTTAGTTTATTACCGTTAATTTAAATTATCATATTTTTAATATCTTAACGATCTTTAATCTAATATCCTATAATAGGAAAATTAGAATTTACTTTCTAAGTTATTTATTTTTATTCGAAATCTTAATTAATAATATATTTCTCGCTTTAATCTTATTTTCTAGTCATGTACTGGAAATAATGCTTCTTTTAACAAATTTTCCATATATTTAAATCAATTTTAAGTCTAACAGTATACGAAATTAATTTGCTATCTTTTCTGAATTTCAAAGCACGCAATCCTCCAAAAATGGCTTTTTCAGATAGCCATCTTGCTAAAACGTAAGTTTTTTATCTTTCTCTCTCATTCAGAGGCTTGAGAAAGCATTTTTCTGTACCAGTTCATCGAACTATGAGTCATCTCAACATATTTCTGGACCTCCCACACTGTAAACAAAATTCTTTTGAGTTAGAATGTTGCCAATATGTGTAACAAGACGGAGAAATCTTTTGAATCGCTGGCATGAGCGGCCGTTTTAAAGATAATGAACGTAGTGGCACATGGCTGCGCGCGTTAAAAGCAACCCATCAACCCCGGTTTTCGTAAAGTTTGCGATGTTGAATGGATCTGGCAACAGCTATACGCTTCTTCATTGGTAAAAAAATTTGAAATAAGTTTCGGTTAGAGATAGCGTGGCTTGCTGGAATATATCTGTCATTCTGAGGGATTAGCGAAGAGGGTAAGAAGTGTTTGATTTTTGCGAGACCGGGTCCCTTAAATAAGGGGGGCACCGGTCTCTCGTCGTCAGTATTTTCTTCAATTTACGAAAAAAAGAAGCTTTTCCAAGGAAGAAGCGAAAAAGTATATTCATGAAATGATATACTTAAAGTCTATTACAACGAAGAATAGTTCCAGCGTTCCTGATACCTGAACGGGTTTTAACTAAGATGTCTGCCGTGCAAGTTCCTCAGAAAATGTTCTAGCGCTTCCATTTGTTCATCTTTGTACTGTATATAATCCTCTTCAATATTTTCAGCTATTTAGTTTCCTATTTACCACTTTAACTAATCACCGTGATCCCGATTCTCCAGATTCGTTCGTGCTCTTTACGCCTGACAGCAGCCACCTACGATCATCTTTGAGAACCTTACTACTAAACCTTCATTCATTCACCGTAAATTTACCAAGATTTATAAAATAACTTTGTGATTAAGCCTTAATTCGTTCAACAGTAAGTTCGCCAAGATTTTCAAAAATAACTTTGTGACTAAACCTTCATTCGTTCAGCAGTAAGTTCGCCATGAATTTTAAAATAACTTTGTAATTAGACTTTCATTCGTTAAGACTTTTAATAAGAAGACTATTTAGACATTTCCCTCTCCATTATAGTTTCATAGTCAAACAAGTTTTAGCGTTGTCTCTTTAGATGATTTTGGTTGTTGATCCACGAGTCTTAATCATGCATATTCTTTCTGTCAGAGTTTTGGTTTGAAGTAATTAATTTTATGTTTTTATATTCATGTGCAATAATAATAAATAATTTACTGGATGCATCCAAGAGATAAAAGTAAATTCAATAGATATTTATGAAGATTTTAAAATAAAATGTATGTTTGATATTATACAAGTGTCACTTCCACTGTTGAGTTTGTCTATTTTCTTATTTTCTTTCAGCTCAACTAAAGAGTCATAGTAATTTCTCATTCTAGGGAGTATAATATATTTAAGCATTGATAACTTTATTTCAGATATTAATTATTGAGTACTCTGTTTAATTATCGACCATCGAATGGAAAGTTAATTTATTTTTCTACAGTCTGGTATGCATTTCTTCCTGTAATAAAATACAAATTGCTTCGATAGTTTTAAAGACGATTTGTTTTATAATACAAAACTAATAAATACATTTATTTTTTGTAACTTTCTTGATTGTTAAAAAACTGTTAAAGTATTTAAATAATTTTTAAAAAAATGTAACGGCGTATAATCAATTTTTTTTTTTTTAATCTTCACAAACAAAATTTTTATAACTCTAATTGAAATTAGATTGAAATTACTTGAATAAAAAATGACTGTTCTGATATCATTTCAAATGAATGATCCGTTTAATATAGGATTTCAAACGGTGTAAATCCATAAGTGATAATGATCAAGCAACTAAAATATATTATTGAACTTCAAAAATATTATCAGTATAAATATATAAAACATTAAAAGCCTTATTTACATTTCATTAAAATATTTAATAGAACCATGAAGTTTGCTTTTCAGTTTTTGGCATTTATGATGAAGCCCTTATATTACCCTGTATATAAACTATAAATGCTACACACTTCATTTACCGTAGGGATGATGTTATAGTAAACGTCAATAACATACAAAAATTTCAGGGCAATCTGAGTATATTTACGGGAGTTACAGGAATGACAAATGGCCAAACTGAAAGAAAAACTGAAACCCTAAACAATTTTCAACTAGGTTGGAAAGTGTTAAAAATATTCACCGGATATATCAGTAAAGGATTTATTTAAACACATTTCAAGTCTTTCATATATATTTGATTTCTTATCGAACAATTTTCTAAATTATCCAATGTTTACTTATCTTTCAATGTTTCAATATTTTCTCTCTGCCATCAGTGTAAATCTAATTTTCTATAATACATTATTTTGACAGTTTTCTTAAGGGAATCAACATCGCAAAGCAGCGAATTTTAATATAAATTCAAAGTGTCATATTTGGTGTTCGAAAAAGAATATAATTTATTCCTTCTAATAACTTTCATATTTCTTTTACAAAATAAATTCCTTGAAACAAAAATATCTCTAATTTTTCAAAAGCTAGAAATTGATAAATATTGGATATTAGTTTTAAATCATGGTTCTTAAAGTTTAGTAATCTGTTTCATTATCGAACATCGAATACCTAGTTTTAAATCTCGTTGATTTATTTTTCTGAAGTTTGTTATTATTGTGTTCCTGTAATACATTATAAATTGTTTTGAGAGTGGAGAATAAGATTTGTTTTTTATCATAAACTAATGAATAAATTCTTTATTTTGACTTTCTTGATCTTTAAATGTTATTAAAATATTTAAATTGCAAAAACGTGTAACGGCGTATTATCAAATTTAAAATAAAATATATTTTTTAAAACTTCACAAATAAAATTTTTAAAACTCTTATTGAATTTATGTTTAAATTATTTGAATACAAAAATGACGTTTTGATGTTATTTTAAATGAATGCTCTATATATTGATTTGCATGACTTTAAACGTTGTCAGTCCGTCAGTGTTAATGATAAAGCAACTAAAATATATTACTGACCCTTAGAAAGATTCCTTTAGTATAAAAATATAATACATTAAAAAAACGTATTTACATTTCATTAAATGATCTATTAGAACTAAGCAGTTTTCCTTTAAGGTTTTGGTATATATAAGGAATCTGTTATATTACCCTATTATACCTGTATCAACAGTATTTATTCTAGGTCTCAACGCTTGTTACGTGTTAAGGGAAAAACACAAATTTCTGAGGATGCGCTAAATACTTGAACAAGAAAGCAGACTTTTCTATGCGTAATTTAATAATACCTGTTCTTGACATGTCGTGTTTGTTACACGATTATATTTAACAAACGAAATAAATTCAACGTAGTATTCTTGTAAAGTCTAGTCAAGTAGTATTCTTATAATTTTATGTGAAATCTTCATAATATTGCACAAAACGTTAAGGGTAGAAATAATGAAAAAAGTTTTAAAATATCTTATTGCTTCTTTTTATACCCATTAAATGTAAAAAATCTTTGCTGGGATATATTTAATTGGAACGTATATCCATGTTGATGAACATATATAAAGTTTTCAAAACTAATAACAGGAATAAATATCTTCGATGGGTCCCACTATAATTTGTCTTATTGTGGCTATCGTGTATGCGTTAGACGTTTAAAAGTTGATTGTTATATCGCATAATGCAATATATAGGGTGACTTTTAATTAACCTACAACTTTTAACTGAAACAACACTTGAGTCTTGCAGGTAGCACTACAAACATTTTTTAATTGAAAAGAAAGTGGAAAAGAGATTTAACGGATAATGTTTTCAAAGTGAGACCCTTCGGAGGTGATACAATGCCGCAACTTAGTCACAAAGTTGTCAGTAACAAAACCGAGCGTTTCTTTTTTTATGCTTGAAAATGAGTCAGTAATGGAACTTTTGAGGCTAATAATGTTTGTCGGCTTCTTTCATATGGTCTCAAATATAGAAATCAAATGGAGTTATACCTGGTGAATAAGATGGCCAATTTTCTTATCTGATCTTTTATCATTGCTCTAGAAAGTTTCAAAGTTTGTTTCTGAATGCTGAAGGCTATTTCCGTAGAAATAGTATTACATTTTCTCCACATAAATAGCAATATTTAACAGTAAAAATACGATCTTCAGTTGAATAGGATGCTTTGGGAGACACTTTCAAAATTGCGTGGAACTGACTGTAAACAAATTCCTTTTATGCCCTCTCTCACTGCACGCCATCGTGCCGCCATCTATTGAGGCTCTGAGAAGTTATTTCAGTTTAAAGTTGTAGGTAAATTAAAAGTCACCGTGTACATGGTAGTACGACTGAAATGTCATTTCTTAATCTCTGATGCACTTTGAAATTTATTTTCTAATCTCGGCAGACCATAACTGTTGTTACTTTCACGAAACAGAAGTACATTAGTGGATTACTGCAAAAAGATGTCGTACTAGCCTTCAATGACTAATTGAAGTTTGGTTCTTATTAAATTAACGCTTGTACAAATATTTGCAAAATATTTTCATGAATTTCTTTACCACAGATTTCAATTTTTACTTGATATTAAATTCCTTCAAGAATATCACTTACTGAACAGTTTAGAAGATATAAGTTTTATAACTTTCAAATATATACTACATTAGATATATATCACTTTTTAAACTTTTAACAGTTAGTTTAACAGAGACTTGTAGTAGTAATATTTCCTTTAATAACACAACGAATATTAAAGTCGCCTAAACTATAATTACAAACAAACAAAATAAGAGAGACTTTATACTTACAAACAAACAAAATAAGAGAAACTTTATATTTACAAACAAACAAAATAAGATAGACTTTATATTTAGAATTATGACTAAAATTCTGATTATTATATTTAGAAATACGTCTTAAATAATTGAAATATGATATATTTTTAAAGAGATTACATATTTTGAAACAGATTGTAAAACTTTGCATTGAATTTCATTCCTAAAACTAAAGAAGGTTTTGCTAGGGAATTTTCAATTGAAATGAATTTTCTTTTTCTTTTGTGTTCAGCAATTGAATAGAAAATGTTATAACAGTGAAAAAAAATTAAATATAAACAATGACTAACAGAAAAGTTCTGTAACTATTGAGTCTAAGTTAAAATATTCTCTGTTCAAAGCGTAATACATTTTCTGAGCCCATAAAACATAATTACAGATCAATATTTAATAGCTAAACGTGTAATCTTAATAGTTTTAGGTGGAACACTAAAATTTATCGTTCATTATTCTTTGTCATTTTTTAATTAATACATTTTACTTCAATAAATTCTAAAAAATTATCTATTTAGTTCTCTAAATCATTATTTTATGTATGATTTTTCGTTAAATATTTTAAAATTTTAACTTTTGTGTTACAATGTATCAATTTAATATTAAACAAATTTAATGTGACTCATTTGATGATAAAAAAATTAATTCAGTGGCATAAGTTTTTATAGAAAATAAAAATACTGGTTTAGTTACAAATATTTAGTCAAATAATAGTGTATATTTGCAAAGTGTTGGAGAGTTAAAGTAATTCGATGATAGGAGAACATTAAAAAAATTGGATCCCAATGGATTCAATTACTTTTCTCATTATAAATTGATTAATATAACTAATGAATGGCACTAATATGTTAAAAAGTAACTTATTTGTATATTTATCATTATTAGAAGTGCACATTTTATTGTATGGTATCGTAATTTTAGAATTTTCCTTCCGCATTTTTTATCAAGTTTTATAGTAAATGACGTCACTTTTAATAATTCATATGTGGCATCTTATGCTTAAATATGCATAATACCTTTATGTTCAACACTAAAAGTTACTGTTCATTATTCTTTATTATTTGTTAATTTACTCTTTCAAATGACTTTAGAATCCCAACAAAATAGCCCAAAATACTCGCTTTTTTCGTTCCCTCCTTTTTTACAAGTTAAGTAGTGAAAATGACCCTATTGCCGTCTTCTTTTATTCAAATTTCGATAGGTGTTACACCTCTCTGTTTATCATTGCTCCAGTTACTGAAAAAAAAATCTTTTTCTTTCTGTACTGTCCAGAAATGAATAACAATCTAATATTAGAATAAAAATACAAACCTTCTCATTGTGAAAAAAATTCTGGATTTTTGTTTTGGCTTACATATTTCTGCAAGTTTTGATATGATACTTCATTTTGGTTTATCACAAATGAGATGACGTCACAATAATTTCAGAAGCGATATTATAAGTACGATCAGATATATTCGGAAATACCAAGTCTTTATCTACATAAAACACAATTTTTCTTTCAGACTTGAATAGACACAAATTAATACAATAAACTCAACAGGGGTGAAAAATTAGCTGGGGACAGGACTCGAACCTGAGTCTACAGCGTAACGTGCTGCTGTTCTAACGACTAAACTAACCCGGCTGATATCCTGGCTCGACAATTTCCAATATAGTTGAAAAGTCTTCATAAATTCGGTTTTCCTACCCGTTTCTCCGTCTTTCTCTGCCTGTCTGTCCACCTGCCTGTTCATCTGCCAATCTCCGTGGTCTTACTCAAGGAAATAAACTTGGGTTGGTATGTAATTCATATATGTTTTTGAGGTGTAATGTGGCATGTTCGGTACTGAAAATAAGTGCGTAGCTAGAGTTGCAAATGCTAGAAAAAACCCGGTTTAAACCTGGGAATAAACCGGGTTTTTGGGAATTAACCGGGTTTTTTGGGAATAAACCAGGTCTTTTGGCGATAAACCTGGGAATAAACCGGGTCTATTGGAAATAAACCTGGGAATAAACCGGTTTTTTGGGAATTAACCGGGTTTTTTGGGAATAAACCAGGTCTTTTGGCGATAAACCTGGGAATAAACCGGGTCTATTGGAAATAAACCTGGGAATAAACCGGTTTTTTGCAACTCTATGCGTAGCACACTCAGAAGAATTTATTTATATAATACTCTACAGGAAAAATGTTTAGTGCTGTTCCATGGTTTCAAACGCATTAAAATTTATTTATATCACTGACAAGGAAGGTCTCCATAAGCGCATACCCAGAAATGTTTGAAAAAATTACAGAATATTCTTCTCATGAGAATATATACGTTTATAAAAAATTTGCTGCGGAACCTCGATATAACTTCCTTAAAAAATTATGAAAGTTTCGTGTTTTGGACCATTTATCGCTCGTTGGCGACACAATGAAATAAAAAAATATGTATATGCTTTTATGATAATTACACGTTGAAGAAAAACTTTTTTCTACTCTTCGTACAGGACTAGTTTAAGTAAGTTAACAAGTTTAAGTAAACTAGTAGTATAGCTAGTATAACTACTTTAAGTAAGTTAACAAGTTTAAGTAAACTAGTAGTATAGCTAGTATAACTAGTTTAAGTAAGTTAACAAGTTTAAGTAAACTAGTAGTATAGCTAGTATAACTAGTTTAAGTAAGTTAACAAGTTTGAGTAAACTAGTACTAGTATAGCTAGTATAACTAGTTTAAGTAAGTATACATTTTGTAATTAACGGTTTTGCCATATATATTTAAATGTATATATTATGAAATTTAACGATCGTATTTCTACGGTTTAGATCAAAATTTAAATTGATTACATATGTTAACTAAAAATTAAGATCCTATTCTGAGAATATCAATTTGACTTCGATATTGTTAGTGTCGGAGATAACAAGAAAAAAATGTTGTTGCTTTGGAAACAGCGACTTATTCAATATTGAAATGTACGCTGCTTGTATTATGAGAGCGTTCTTAATCGGACAGTTAGTTATAGAATACACTTAAAACTTATCCACCTAGTGAAACCGTGTAAAATTAAATAGCTTCAGCAACACACAACTTATATACAGGGTGTTTTAAAAATGACCGGTATATTTGAAAAATCAATAAAAACTAAACGGGCAGCGATAGAAATACACCATTTGTTGCAATAGGCTTGGGGCAACAGTAAATTTTCAGGCAGACAAACTTTCAAAATTAGTTACAATTTTCAACAACAGATGGCGCTGCAGTCTGAAAAAATCTAAACCACGATATTTTCCACATATCCACCATGCGCAGCAATATTATGGCGTAGTCCCTGAACGAAATTGCCAGAAACCTTTGTAAACCTGTGACTTCTTTCTGTGGAGACACTTGAAAGACCAGGTGTACCGCCACAATCCAGAAACAATAGAACAACTGAAGCAGTACATCTCTTCTGCATGTGAAGCCATCCCGCCTGACACGTTTACAAAGGTTTGTGGTATTTTCGTTCAGAGACTACGCCATATTATTGCTGCGCATGGTGGATATGTGGAAAATATCGTGGTTTAGATTTTTCCAGACTGTAGCGCCATCTGTTGATGAAAATTGTAACTAATTTCGAAAGTTTGTCTGCTTGAACATTTACTGTTGTCCCGAGCATATTGCAACAAACGGTGTATTTCTATAGCTGCCCGTTTAGTTTTTATTGATTTTTCAAATATACCGTCATTTTTGAAACACCCTGTATATATATATATATTATATAAGCTTATAGAAAAAATAATAAAGTATTTAATTGTTTAAGTTTAAATTCATGAAGTACTGCGTATTTAACATTCCGTTAGTCGCGCCTTATCTGACAGATACAGTATCATTTCTTTTTTCAATAACTAGATGGCGCTACTTATGAGAGAAAATTCTTTTTTGCTATCTTCCTAGTTTGTTTTAGAAGGCATTTTAGTGCTGTTCCCGCGCTTCAAGTGTGATGTTCAAATAGGGGATTGTTACAGATTATCAGTGAGATACAACGCGACCACTTTTGTAAGTATTTCTTACTTCTATATTTTTTTCTATATTTATTATTTTGTACTTTACACATGAATAATAGTATTTTTTAGCCTATTTTTAAATTTTTCGTACTTAATTTTACTATGTTAAACCATAATGTATCTCAGAGATGCAGCGCGACCACTTTTTTTATTATTTTTTTCATTTGCATGTAAATTAATTTATATTAATGTATATTAATTTAAATTTCGTGAAACTAATTGCAATTTTTTTTCATTACAGATATAAAATGGCTTCCAGAAAAGTTTATTTTAATCTTTCTGAAAAGAAAGATTTAGAGGAAATTCAAAAGTCATGTCGATCATGCTATTGTGTTTTTGAATGTGTGACATTAGATGAAAAACTTGAGTCTTTCAGGGGAAGGTGCTCCTTTATCCAATATATACCTCGAAACCCGCCAAATATGGATTAAAAATATTTGCTCTCGTAGATTCTAAGACATTCTACACATGTAATTTAGAACGTTATGCTGGTAAACAACCTGAAGGGCCTCATGCTGTAAGCGACAAAAATATAGATGTCGTGAATCAGATGGTTGCCCCAATAAGTAATTCTGGACGAAACGTTACAGCAGACAATTGGTTTAACAATGTATCTCATGTATCTCTTCTGAAGTCATTATCAGAAGAACACTATTTGTCATTCGTTGGAACTTAAAAAAAAAGGCAAATACCTCATGAAATCAAAAATATAAAGAACAGAGAGATTTCATCCAGCATTTTTGGTTTTCGGCAAGAGGGTACACTCGTTTCTTATGTTCCACAAAATAAAAGTACTAAAAAAAATGTTTCACTAATATAAAATGCATTAGGATGATAAAATTGATGACAATACGGAAGATAAAATTCAACCAAGCAGGGTGGCCTACAACACGGCTTAAGCTCTACAAGCCCTGCTTGGCAAGTTTAGTAAAAAAAAAAAAAAGAAAAATACAAATGGGTAACCTTATTAATTCAAGGCGTAGACTATAAATAAAGATGCTTGATGTGAGTTACAATTTTTTTTTGTACTATTTTTGGATAGGTTTTAGAGTCTTTTACAGGCGATGTTAAAGTCTATTTGTGATGCTGATAAAAAAGTCTATTTACAGGTATATAGGATGAAGAGTTTGTATAATTTCTGGATAGATTTTAGAGTCTTTCACAGGTGATGTTAGAGTCTTTCACTGGTGATGTTAGAGTCTTTTAGTGATGCTGGTAAAGAAAAAGGTTTTTACTGGTCTATGTGAAGATGAGTATATACAATTTCTGGTGAGGTTTCGGAGTCTTTTACTGGCGATGTTGAAGTCTAATTGTGATGCTGATGGAGAAATTCTATTTACTGGTGTATATGATGATGAGTCTCTTTTACTGTTGTTGACGGTGGATGATTTCGTAGAGGGACTGTTGGGTGAGGAAGTCGTGGATGTTTATTGCTTGTTGTTGTCTGGTGTTTATTTGAAGTTGTTGCTGGTGTTGGAATGAGTTTTTGATGACGGAATGGAATTATTTACACTACTGTGTTTCTGCGATTGTTGTGGACAATGTTGAGGATTATTCTGCTTGCGATGGCTGATCTGGAAGAGGTACTGTGTTTCTGTGATTGTTGTGGTCAATTTTGAGGGGTGGTGACCGTTTCGTTGGTGTTTTTACCATCACGAGTTGTCTAATGATGCTTTTTGCGTGCGATGGCGGTTCTGGTAGATGTCCTGATAAACCTGGCAGCGAAAACCGGAGATGAAAACCTATTACAACCAAACTAAGATTGGACTCGATAAAACACATTCGATCGGACATCGATTGAACAAGATGTGCTCATCGTATTTGGTCGCCAGGAACACTAAAAGGTGGTATATGGTTGTATTTTTTTCATTGCTCAATATTTCAGGAATCAACTGTCAGATTCTTTTTTTCGGCAATGGAAATGAATGAATCAGAAGAAGTGTATTTCTAAAACGACTTGGAAAATAACTGGTTGAGGAACAGCTTCAGAAAAGGGCTACAATCAGCTGCCTGCCAATATCCACTGCTGTGCGTTTGAAAGAAATTGTGCCAATGAAAAAAGATCCTGAAAAACAAGAAGTTAATAACAGCAATGACAATGATAATTCTATACGAAAAAGGTGCAAGCTTTGTCAAAAACAGAAGAAAACACGCTTAACTAGATATTCGTGCAAAAAATGTGGTTCAAACTTGTGTTTGCAGCACTGTGCATTTATTTGTTCTCAGGAATGTGGAAGTAAATCAAACAGGGAAAATGAAGACTAAGAAAAACGAAAATGTGTTTTTTTAATCCATTAACCTAGATTTACAGATTGTTTAACTATCATAAAACTTTAAATATTGATTTTTGCATGCATAACTCTCATGCGTATTTTAATACATTAATTATTTTGTAAATTATAAAATATATCCATAATATTAAAGAATTTCATTTAATGTCATTTATTTCTACTTTAAATTGTTTTTTGTCTATTTTAAGTATTTTTGTTAACAATATATACCGGTGTATCTGACAGATACAGCGCTACCGCACTTGTTTGAAAAAAACACGCGACTAGCGAAGTGTTAAACACTCTTTTAACCTGGAATTTTAAAATGCCTTAAAATCGCTTTGATTTGGTTAGGAAAAAGTGTTGCTCGCCAAATCACGTCTTTTTGTGGCAAATACTCGAAAGCTTTTTATTTTTATTTTTTTACTAATTTTCTACTAGTATTCCGCAGTTAAATTTGACTGATCCTTTATTACGTACATGAGTAGTTTCATTGGCATTTTTTTTTCAAAATATGCGCTTTAAGGAGATCTTCCTTGTGAGTTCTACATGATGCTAACTGCTGAATATGGTATGCAGAGCATTTATCGTTTACAAAGATACACAAACGAATCTAATAATAGGTTTAATAATAATAATAAATAATAATAGCTTAATAATAGGGAAAATAATAATAATAATAATAAATAATAATAGCTTAATAATAGGGAAAATAATAATAATAATAATAATAGGTATAAAAGGAATATAATAAAAATAATAAATAAAAATAACATAATATAATAACATATTTATATATTGAAATTTCCTAAAATTAAACCATAATTTATGTTCACATGAAAGTAATTAGGTATAAGTGAAGAGTTTCTCCTCTAATGTGAGAACTTCCCTTCTGATAAATAAAGATGTTATACTAACATTGGCTCACTGTTCTTTTGGTTGTCAAATATTATGGGTTTTTACTTCATGTTGTTTCCGTAAAACAACTCTGATTATTTTAACGACTGCCTGATACCCAACATGAATAGAAATGTGTATTATCATAAAATTACTCATTAGATCTTGGCTACTAATTCACATAGCGAACATGTCACAAAATGGCATCTTACAGTACATACTTATTACAAAATCATCGACCTACTAGATGTTTAGCAGATCTCACTCACATCCCCCCCACACAGAAATACTTACGTATATATAGAAAGATTGATGTTCTACTATATATATTACATATGTATATAGTTTAAAATACTAAAATGTAATTAAAATGTATATTTTAAGTGATTTTCAATTAACAATTATTGTTAGATGTTATCATCATCGCAATATAAAACTGAATTTTAATGCAATATATATATATATATATATATATATTGCATTATATAAATATAAATAAATAGTTATAAATAATAAGTTCTCAAACTCCACACTTCCATTTCTATTTCCTTACTTTTAAATTCTTTAGAATTGAGAAAGTTTCAAAAAGACGCCTTCTTAGTGCAAAAAGAAACTTTAAACCAGAAACTTTAAAAATGAAACTTTCTTTTTATAAAAAAAAAAAAAATTATGCTAAGAAAAAAATAGTTAGAATTTGTAATTTAGAAAATGACAATAACAAGGTAGTGACAGAATTTTGGAAGTGAACCAAAAATATGTATTTTGGAGAGAGAAAATAATACGAAACTTTAACGCTTATGGTTTTTTTTTTTTATAAAAATGAAAATTTAATGTCTCTCTTTGTAAAATATACCAATACATATTTTTTTTTTCTTTCGTAAAAGAAAAGATAATTATTCATTTATATGTTAAATTATTGTACGAATATGTAGGATTTATCAACAGTTTTAATGCAACTTACATTATTAATATAAATTAAACGGCCGTGGTGGATATTTTTAAGTTATTGTTACATTTACATTTTCAATATAGTACAAGTGTTGTGTATTCAGAAGAATAAGTGTTAATATGTATTTTTATTACTTAATTGATATAAAATGAAATTCTACATAAATGAAAACTATTTACGTATTCAGATGAAACAATCTATTAGAATGAAAAACACAACATAATCTAATATAAAATATCATGCATACGTGTATTTTATTTGTAATGACATTTTTTAAAACTGTGTTAGGTATCAAATTGTTTATTTACATTTTCTCAAGCATAAATTTAGGGAAAAGAGTTATATAGATTCTACACAATAACACTTTGTCGATGATTTGACATTAAATTATTACATCACTAAAACTGTTTAAACTTTAAAGCAGTAAAACTTTAAATAATTTTAATTTAAAATAATTTATTTTAAACTACTAAATTAGAATGTCTCATTTATGGGCTTTAAGACGTAGTACTATTACAGATAAACGAAGAAAAACAAAACAAAAAAAAAAAGTGTTATATATATATATATATTAGCGTTAAAGGCAGAAAGCGCTTTTCAGGTAATTTTGCATTTCTCCATATTTGAAATGTGTAGTAAATATATCAGAATAAAAACTATAAAATTTAAGTTGTACATGAGTCTTTTAAACTAAAAATCGCAATTACTGATCACATTTAAATACAAATAAATAATTGTAATACATCATACACAATAGTAAAATATTATTAATAAATTCAAAATATTATTTTATTTCTTAGCGTTTTTTTAATTTGTAAAAGGATAAAAAATTTTTTTTTAAATAATGACCATTTGTCATTGTCTATAAAAATGAAGTGAACTTTATATTTGTCAATACATATTTATACGGTTATCTAATGTTTATAACCATATAATTTAACAATGCATTTATATAAATGTAAGTATACAATTTTAAAAGATATAAAAATACATTATTTTACTTCTTAAAATTACTACTGTGGCCTCAAAAGTATAAATCAACTTGTATAGCTTTGATATCTTCTTCTAAAACGTACAAGTAAAATAAATTGTCCGGATAAAAAAAAACAGGAAGAAAAATAGAAGAAATCTTTATCTCCATGTATCCACTTGATCTGACAAACTTGTGTTTTCTGAAGCTGTCGAAGTAACCGTCTCAAGAGGACTTCATGAAGCACATCTAGAAAAGATATTGTTGATGTAAACGTTCTGTTTTTTCTAAAGGAAAAATAACAGAATCTAAATGTAATTTCCTAAACATCATTCTTTGAATGTGCAATGATGAAAAAAGGAATATATTTTTACAATTCTGGCATTAAATTCTCACATATGAGCAATAGTACATTTAGAAGAAATTTTACCATTTTAAATAATATTAATTTATAGATATAAAAGTTGAACTACTTAATTTATGCGCATTATGAGAATGATATTAATTACAGCTACTTTCTTACAATTTCATATTTAGTATTTCATGTTTAATTATATATAAGAATATTTTTGTATGAATTAAAAGCAGAAAAATACGCAGTTCGTTTTTGGAATAAATGATAAGTTGTTATACTTCATTTAACTTAAAGGTGCAAAATTACTTCAAAGAATATTTAATAAAGTAATTTAATAAAGTAATTTTTCGGCAATGGAAATGAATGAATCAGAAGAAGTGTATTTCTAAAACGACTTGGAAAATAACTGGTTGAGGAACAGCTTCAGAAAAGGGCTACAATCAGCTGCCTGCCAATATCCACTGCTGTGCGTTTGAAAGAAATTGTGCCAATGAAAAAAGATCCTGAAAAACAAGAAGTTAATAACAGCAATGACAATGATAATTCTATACGAAAAAGGTGCAAGCTTTGTCAAAAACAGAAGAAAACACGCTTAACTAGATATTCGTGCAAAAAATGTGGTTCAAACTTGTGTTTGCAGCACTGTGCATTTATTTGTTCTCAGGAATGTGGAAGTAAATCAAACAGGGAAAATGAAGACTAAGAAAAACGAAAATGTGTTTTTTTAATCCATTAACCTAGATTTACAGATTGTTTAACTATCATAAAACTTTAAATATTGATTTTTGCATGCATAACTCTCATGCGTATTTTAATACATTAATTATTTTGTAAATTATAAAATATATCCATAATATTAAAGAATTTCATTTAATGTCATTTATTTCTACTTTAAATTGTTTTTTGTCTATTTTAAGTATTTTTGTTAACAATATATACCGGTGTATCTGACAGATACAGCGCTACCGCACTTGTTTGAAAAAAACACGCGACTAGCGAAGTGTTAAACACTCTTTTAACCTGGAATTTTAAAATGCCTTAAAATCGCTTTGATTTGGTTAGGAAAAAGTGTTGCTCGCCAAATCACGTCTTTTTGTGGCAAATACTCGAAAGCTTTTTATTTTTATTTTTTTACTAATTCTCTACTAGTATTCCGCAGTTAAATTTGACTGATCCTTTATTACGTACATGAGTAGTTTCATTGGCATTTTTTTTTCAAAATATGCGCTTTAAGGAGATCTTCCTTGTGAGTTCTACATGATGCTAACTGCTGAATATGGTATGCAGAGCATTTATCGTTTACAAAGATACACAAACGAATCTAATAATAGGTTTAATAATAATAATAAATAATAATAGCTTAATAATAGGGAAAATAATAATAATAATAATAAATAATAATAGCTTAATAATAGGGAAAATAATAATAATAATAATAATAGGTATAAAAGGAATATAATAAAAATAATAAATAAAAATAACATAATATAATAATATAATATAATAAAAATAATATAATAAAAATAATAGGTAAATAATAATAGGTCTAATAATAGGTAATAGATTTCAGTACTGTCTATGAGCGAGATTTGAAGAAACTGTTTTACAGTTATTGTATACGTATTTAAATGTAAGTAATTGTACATATTACTTTGTATATATAGATTTTATAAATCATATACAGCGCTGCACAAGACAATTTAAATAAATTTCCGTTTATGGGAAACTGCTGAAGAGAATTTTGATTTCTGTTTTGGGTTTTCAAATTTTCTGAGTTTTCTGAACTAAATTTTAGCATACTATGTAGTATATATAAAAATCTTTAGATCATATACAGGGCTTCACAAAATATTATGAATATTTTCCGGAGTATTGATGGTAAATTCAATTTTTACAACTTAGAATAACAGAAAATTATTCCTTCAAATGCAATGTATTTTAATACAGTATTTCCAGTGACTGATATTTTATGGTTCTTTAAATAATTTTGAATCATGATGTTTTTATTTATCTATCTCTATCGCTTGCAGCATTTTTACGAAAGATTTACCCGTTTGCACTTAGAACAATATAAATAATTCAGCATTTGTTTGTGGTTTATATTCCGAAATAAATCATAAATTGGTCATCATTGGCGATTTCTTCAGATATTCATCATTCTATCTGCCTTCCAGCTAATACAAAAGCATCACTTTTAATAAATTTAAAAAAAAAATATTTGAATGCATATTTGATTATTTTCACATAATGAGGTTTTTACGCATTTTTGTGATCAATCTAAATATATATATATATGAAATGGAAACATTCTATTAGATTTTTCAATAAAAAAACTGTTTCCTGTTTTATTCTGTAACACTTTGGTCCCAGATTGGATAATCTAGTTATTTTAATTTGTAACGTTACCAACGACACCTAGTTATTTTGTTTATGAAAAAAATCTGCACATCGAAATGAAACTTGGTTTGAAGATCTTTATTATATAAACCTTAAAAATAATTACATTTATCCATATATATAAATATAATATCTTTGAAATCAAAAGACAACGAATAAGTTATTTTTACTAAATCTGACCAAATCTTTAATTTAAAGATGGCATGTAATCAATTAATATATAGATTACCTAACTTGAAATCCAAATCTAACATATTTGAACAATAACTGAGTAAAACACCAATTTAGAGAAGGCGTATGATATGAATTCACAGATTTGAGACGGAAAACATACAAAATATTATAATAAATTAAACCTATTATAAAATTTCAATGCAATATTTTTTCAATAATATATTTTTTAGCCCATTTTGGCTCATAATTATCTATTTGATTCGCATATATATGCGCGCGCTATTAGCTTATATAGATCGGCACGGCATTGGCCGGATTCGCCAAAATAATAGCACAAAATGCGAAAAAATTCCAAAAATCACAAACAAAATCGCAATTTAAATTTCGCAACCGAAAATTCAAATAAACTATAATAAAACCATTTACTAACGTGAATAAAAACATTTACTAACGTGGAAAAGTGCTTAAATTTCAAAAATCTCATGCGACAAAATTTACTATATTAAACTAAAAGATTAAAACATGATTTCTTTTAGGAGTATCGCAAAATCTCTGCAAAACGCGAAAAAAATCCTAAATATTACATTAAAAATTGCGATAAATTCCTAAATTGCTAAAGGAATTCCTAATAAACATTATTGACAAGAGTACAGAATTTATTATATTAGGCTAAAGTATTAAAACAGGATTCCTTTTACTAATGTAAAAAAAACGGCCACGAATTGTAAAAAAACCTCCGAAAAATATCGCAGAAATAATCGCAGAAAAAATCGCTAAAAATTCAAGAAATACAAAAGACAAAATTTACAACCGTGCGTACAATCTTCTAGTACTTTGTAACCGGAAATCGTTCGTTGTCAAAAAATTTGCGTAAAACGAAAAAAATCCCACTAAAAATCGCATTGAAAATGGCGGAAGACAAAATTCACTATATTAGACTGAATGTTTGAAACTGAATTCATTTTACGAATGTGAAAAAATCGTCTCGATACGTTAACAAGCGGTACAAATGACATTGAAAATCACAAATTTGCGAATATCATGGAGGACAAAATTAACAATATTAGGCAAAAAATTTGAAATTTTCGAGTGTCAAAACATCGCAGCTGAACGCCAAAAAACGCTATAAAATATCGCGATCGTCTCAAAAATCGTTAAAAATTCACTTATCGAGATTTCCGAACACGAAACAAAAATAATAATATTTAATGTACAAAAATTAATGATTTGTTTGCATCGTATTTCTTTTATTGGCCAGCATTCACTACCAAATAAAACTTAGGTCTTCGAAATGTTATACATATGTTAAATTTGGTTGTTGCACTCTGGATTGGTGAAATAAATATTTATGTTGATAATTAGGGCTATAATAACACCAATTTGCCATTTGAGAGCCTATTTTGAATATTTGCTATAATTTACTACAAACTATTTTCGATGATCCCCTTTAAATGTAGACACATTGCATTTGACTAAAAATTTGATTGATTTCGAAAATAAAAACATGTCGTATTTAATTACACTCATTTTTCTTAGCACTTTTAAATGTTATGTTTTCGAATTTATATTTAAGAAAATCTAAGAAATGTCTTAAGATTCAAATAAAAACTTCTGTATTTTATAGGCTACATCTGTATTATAAAGGGCAAACGTGTCCGTGCGTAACGCTGACGTCATTTTGCAACACTTGACGATGAAATTTCGGTTTTGCGATTTTTGCTACTGTATTATTTATAATTTCTAAACATCCCATATTTTAATTTTTTACACCGTTATATAGGGAAAAAAATCTACTTTCAAATGGAATTTGTTTGAAACCTGTATCGCCATTTACTCATTTATTATAGCATTTAAAATAAATTTCAAGTGTGATTTTTTTTATCTATCTATATCGCTTGCAAACGATTACAAAATATCAATCCGTTTGCACTTTAAACAGCACTGTTAAAAATTTGCAGCAAACTGTCCAGTCATTTGACCGTTTTATATAAAATGGTTACATAACCGCAATTTAACTCTATTCCGACCATAATATGGGCAATAATATCGTCAGAATAGAGTTAAATTACGGTTATGTAACCGTTTCCTATAAAAACTGTCCAATGACTGGACAGTTTGCTGCAAATTTTTAACACTGAATATAAAAAGTTCAGCATTTGTTTCCAGTTAATATTCCGTAACGAAATTAAAACTTCATTAAACAATTAAAATATAGTATAAATAAAACACAAATGTAACACATATATAATTGAAATAAGCTCTTAAAACCGCTGAAATTATCAGAACTAAAAAACTGCTATAGATAACGAAACTTTTAGCGATTTCTTTGGCTATTAACTTCTGGCACGATGCCAATACGAAATTATCGCTTTTAATAAATTTCAAAATTTTATTATCCCGAAAATTCAAATAAACTATAATAAAACCATTTACTAACGTGAATAAAAACATTTACTAACGTGGAAAAGTGCTTAAATTTCAAAAATATCAGGCGACAAAATTTACTATATTAAACTAAAAGATTAAAACATGATTTATTTTAGGAGTATCGCAAAATCTCTGCAAAACGCGAAAAAAATCCTAAATATTACATTAAAAATTGCGATAAATTCCTAAATTGCTAAAGGAATTCCTAATAAACATTATTGACAAGAGTACAGAATTTATTATATTAGGCTAAAGTATTAAAACAGGATTCCTTTTACTAATGTAAAAAAAAACGGCCACGAATTGTAAAAAACCTCCGAAAAATATCGCAGAAATAATCGCAGAAAAAATCGCTAAAAATTCAAGAAATACAAAAGACAAAATTTACAACCGTGCGTGCAATCTTTTTTTGAATATATATAATTGACATATTTGATATTAAAATTATCTTTGGTGTTCTCCAGGGGCAATCTGAAAAAAAAATTAAATGTAAAGATCTATTAGAGTTTTTAATTTAAAAAAAAAATAGTTTTCACATATATTCTGTATCCCGGGAATCCCGGGTAAGATGCCCTAGTATTCTAATATTTATAGACCAGTAGACCCGTGCGACGATTTCGCCCTGCAGTCTAATATTTTTTAGATGCAGGTTTAAACGTCTAAAGAAAAATTAAGGATAAAAATATCTGGAACCAACATTTGCCAAGCTAGAATATCATCTCATTTATTACATCAGAGTTATAGTAAAAACTGATCGAAGATAGCTAAAGGCGCACGCAAGAAAAAATAATAATAATAACAATCGTTTTTATCTGCATTACATGATGACTTCATCTGCTTCTCGAAGAACATAGAACAAAGAAAAATAACACTAGATTAATTTTAACACAATTATTTCAGATTGTGTTCAGCCAAGCGATCCCAGGTTCGAATCTTGGCCCGGACATTTTTCGTCCAGTTGGAAATTTACTACTCGTAAAGAAAAATAAGTTTAATACTTACAAATACAAAATAATATAATATAACAAACATATCTTCTAGGCTACACATGATATATCAGTACTTCAATGGATAATTTTAATTCCAATGTTGCTTTTTATTCTAATTCTAAATTAACTCGTGCGGAGATATCGCTCTCTATTTTTCTTGCACTATTTATTCTCTGTAATCATTGCTGAGCGGGAAAAAATGTAGTATTTTATTTTGGGGGCAACAGTGAGTTGAAAAAAATCTTTCATTTCATTTATGAAAAAAATGCTGATTTGATTTTTAATTAACTGCAATTTTTAATTAAAAAAAACACGTTTTAATGAAATGTGATTGTACTATGTCAGAAGCCGTCTCAAAAACTTTTGGTATGATACCTCTTTCATTGTTGCGCGTTTTTCAAATGCTTAGAAAAAGGGATGTTTATCACAGTAATAATATATATATATATATATATATATATATATATATATATATATATATATATATATATATATATGTAATGATCAGAATTTGAATGATTCCCAAAAGAGAGTGGTACCATAAAAACGACACATATATGTTTAATTCTGATAAAAATAAAGGAAAGAAAATAAAATAAAAATTTATTAATAATTAAAATAATTTTGATATATTAATAAACTGGCATTGCATAATGTATACCTTTAAAATGTTCATGTTTCATGTCGTTTTCGAAAAGGAAATAATTAATATTTTTTTCATTAATATCTCAATTAAGAATGTATAAAAAAATCTTAAATTTATCGGCGTCTCCTGTTTATTTTTTTTTCACTAACCACTAAGGAAATAAGAAATCAAATTACTTTAATAAGAAAGATTTTTTGTGTTTCCTACATTTTAATATTTTTTTCCATATATTTCCGTGTTTTTATTTTAAAAAAAATATATGTTATATATATATATATTTCTTTAAATACGTTTTCAAAGAGACTATGAAAAACAATTACCTCTTAAACATAAATAGATTATTCTGAAGCGATAAAAATATATATCGACGTAATTAATTTATTTGATTATTAAATACATAAAACGAAAATTAATTTATCATACAATATATATTTTTAAATGTTTGTTTTTCATATAATTGGTGGTGATAACATTTTACTGTAAATTAAGTTTTTATTATTATTGAGATATAATTTATTCAAACAAATTTAATTAAAATCTTTAATTATAAAATAATGATTTAAATTATGATATTTATATTCATATTTAGTATTTTTTTCAAAATCAAACATACAGACGAAATAATAATAAAAAATGTCTGTAATGCTCAAATAAACCTTAAATACTGGAATATAATAATTACGTAACAGACGTCTTGCTTATACTCGGAATATATTTGGTTGTAATAATATTAACGAATGAATATATTACCAAAGGTTTTAAGAGAGTTTTTCTAAAAGAAAATTTCAATTTTAATGTAACTTCTAATGATCTGTCCGTGAAAAATGTAATTTTTAATGTTACAGCAAATATCGTGTTCATTAATTACTTTTAGTAAATTAAATTGTATGCCTTCAGCTTTAGGTAATGAAAAAAAAATTGAAATGACATAACATTGGTATCCATTCTAGTGCGTTTGTAAGTACGAAAAAAATGCTTTCGTAGGTATGCTCGAAAGTTTACCGCAACGCTTCATAAAAAGTGCAAAATAGTTTCTGATTAAGATATTACTAATTAAGAATGTACTTAATTCCGTTTTTGACAATACATAACAGTGATATTAACTACTTTGCTTCTAGAGGGATGGATGTATCCGCCATTGGAAACACTGGAAGTGATCGGATTCTTCATTTTTTGACACCTATATATTCTAGAATCATCACTATCCGTTATTTGGGAATAAGCTGTATTGTGGATCATTAGGAAGAGGTGAAGTCATTGAATCATTTGTGATTTATCATCTTTTAAGTATGAAATATTTATAAAGAAGAATTTTGAATCTTTTTATCTAACTGCAACTCTAAACAGATTTTCTAGTAACCCAGGATTGTCTTATCTCGTATATCCACGAGAAGCATAGAAATGCACTTCTGCCATCATCTTTAATATATATTCTTTGTAATATAAAACTCTCTAGTATGGTTAAAATGATAAATATATATTGACATACTGAATATTCTGGGCGGGGCTATTTGAGTTTAAGCCGAAAGGTAGGCCTTCCCGCCCAGTTTGAATTTGACTTTGACATACTGACTATACAACAATAAGTATACAGAACGTATTTTATTGCATATTTTTAACTTTGTTGTGATTATCATCATCATTTTTAAAACGTACTACTAAGCAATGTGTTTTCTTGACCAGTAAAATAATTTTTAAAAGTTATTTACCATTTCTTCCTGTTGAAGGCAATAACATAACTTCAAATACTTCAAAGAGTCGTCAATAGAAATTTTCAAAGTCATTATTGATCTGATATTTTATTCGGGCTTCATTCTAAAAACAAAATTTTAAAGGCGCTCTTATTTCATTCAGCGAACATGCACACATCTTCTAAGCTTATTTAATTCTAAAATGTATCCTGTTTTATTTCCATGATTTCAAATATTCTGGAATTTTTAACTTCTTCCAGCTTTGATGTTGTTCTTGATCTCCGACAGAAGTCCATTTTGTTAAGAGGAGTTTCTTTCTTAAATAGAGATTTAAGGTCCATATCTCCGAAGCATACAGTAATTTACTTTACAGGATTGTAATACAAATTAATCATTTAGTTTTGGGGGAAATATTACTACTCAACACAAGACAATTCACAATTACAATTGATTTTCACCAATTCTCTTTTCTACATATTTTTGGCATGGTCTATCTTAATGAATGATAGACCCAATGTTTTTGAATACCCCAACTGTTCTTATATTAATATCATCTAATATAACACCAACTTAGAGACATGATGTTAAGTGCACAGTTTTTCTCATATAAAATTTTATTCCCCATTCATCATTCTTGTTAATTGTCATAAGGTACATTAAATACATTTGTTTCATTTGGATTTTTTATTTCACGTGATAATGTTCGTGTGAGTGTCGTACAGAAATGTAATAACTCTTGAAAAGGCAGTCTTTAAATATACAATGTTATAATTAATAGAAGAAAGCATTTTCAACTAGGTAAATTATATCCAATGGTTGGAGTATCAGAGTTGAGATTTATTCCAACAGAGCGAAAAATGCAAGGACTAGGACTCAAGCCTGTGTACTTTGGCTTGCCGTGCCAACGCTCTTATGCACCATGTTCGAGTCCTGGTACCGGAATTTCTCGCTCTGTTGGAATAAATCTCAACTATGATACTCCGACCATTGGATATACAGAGTTATTTTGGTTTGAAGTATGAAAATTGAAACCTACCAGTGACAATTTGAAAGATTTTCATAAATGGAAGATTTTTTTTGTTTAATGGGCTGTGATACATAATAAGAGATATATGTAAGCCATCTTGAAACAAAAGTACTACATATCTAAACTTTTACAATGAGTTTCTGTGAATTCATTCTTTTGATGGATAACATGCACTGTTAAAAAATTGTTTTTGACTGGACCAACGTTTGGTGCTGTTGTAGCTGCAATCTGAACAAGGAGAGATGACGTTCCAACACTTGGAGCTCCAATTTACCAAAGCTCCAAATGTTGGAACAAGATTTTACCATCTTATGGTTGGAGCTACTGCAGAAACAAAATTTAGCTCAACTCGATAAAAAGGTTTAACAGTGTAAATAACCGTAAACAGTGTTTAGGCAGTAAATTAAACATGTCCATAATGCTTAATACTGTATTCTTTTATTTACTTTTAAAAAAAGACGAAAAATATTTAAAAATGTTTAATACTTAAAATACTGTTTATAATTAAGGAATATATATTTTCGTCTGCAATCCTTAGTTGACATCTGATTTTTTTAGCCTCTTACATTATTATTTTAATTGAATACAAACTACAATGTAAAAACTTTAAATTCCTAACATTACTTTTAGTCAAACAAATATGATTACTATTAAAATTTATGTGATTAAAATGTTTTGGTTTAATGAATTTAATCTACATATATTATTAAATTAAAATCACTATAAAATGTTTTTGAAATAATTAAGATAATGTATTGCTCGATAACAATCAATTTAATTAACTGTCTTAAACTAGACGATGACATTTAGCTTTTATAACAAATTTCAAGTACAGTCTTAAATAGGCTGAAGTTTTTATATTAATAACCTCACTAATTAATACTTATTAATAGATTCTCTAATTAACTTAATTAAAAATGAATCATTTAACATATATAATTATTCTACAGAAACTTCAAGATCTAGATAAATTTCGAATTTTAATTAAACTGTGGAATTGTGATGGATACTATTTTTTTTATCACAACGAAAGATAATTGAAAAATTAAAATAGTTTAAGCATTTTTAGAAACAATCCTGATATTGCTGTTGTAATTAAAATAATTTAAAAGTATACTAATTTACAATAAGATGGAAACAGGATTTGAAAAATAATTTACTCTTCTGGTTTGAAAGAATTCTAGTCTCTGTATTTCACGACTTTGTATCTTCTGAATCATTTTTCAAATTTAGAAATAAGAAGATTTCACACGCTATTGTATTAACAATTTCCTCAGAATCCCTACACTATGCAATCTTAATGCATGCACTCTATATACATTCCTCATATCTAAACGTTCACATTTTTCCAAAAGTAAGAAAAAAATTATGTATTATTATTAAAAAGGTTTATTATTATAAAAAAATATAGATATAATATAATTTAAGTATACATAAGAAATATATTTATTATTTTACGTTTTATGTCTATTTCCATTCGAAAAAGTCATTAATATATATCATCTATTGAAATTTTTATTATTTTACCTTAGTTCTTTATTCCAACTTATGCATCTTTTTTTTTTAAATGACAGTGTCTCTGGTAGACTTGTAGGACGTGCAACAAAGTCGCAAATAGCGTTTCAACAATCAGAATTTCGAAAGTACACCTGTATAATTATTGTCAGTCTGTTTTATAAAGCTAATTTCAGAGTACTACACTCGAACTATACATTTTAAGAACTAATGGAGCACCAGCTACTAGATTCTTCAATCTACGCTATTAAAATCCGTGCTATGTAACCTCAAAATCTCGGAAACCACAGGGCGCAGGGCTACAAAATTTGGCACACGGATTGCTGGTACGGGGCCCATGAACTATTGGGGCAAAAAATTCGAAAATTTTAAATACAATTTTTCTATATTAGGTTTTTGTCGAATTTTTGTCTTTTTTATATTCACCTCGCAATTGTGCGACTTTTAACAAGTTCTAAATGTTTACTGTAATGAGAGATTTACATATTACGTAACTCACGCTGCAATACTAAGAAGCTGCAGAGGGTATTATGATAATTGTTTACCTCGCATGCAAATAATTAGAGATTATTTAACTACGCTTAATTATTACTTTTTTTAAAAAAAAATAAAGAAAAACATTTTATCACAAACATCAACAAAACGTTTTATTCTATTTATTCCCTTATTCCAAAGCTATCGTTTTATCGTCTGCTGCCATAGCAACATGATAAATTAAATTTCATAAAAAAAATGCACAGTAGTAGAAAAATATTTTTCTACATGTTACATAGATACATTTGGTTGTAGCGATTTTTATTTTTAATTTTGGTTTTAGAATTAAATTCATGAACTCCCGTGCGTAGAACGGGTTAAACAGCAAGTGTTATGTTTTAAAAAATCGACCTTTGTCGAGTTACCCTTTTTAAATTGTGCGACGCCTCATTTGCGCAATTGTTTTCTTCGTTCATTTAGTAAAAGCTGCCATATAATAAAGCATGTTACGCATTTACTACAGATATCTCAAGTACAAAATAGACAATACAATATAGTATATATACATCAACACAATATATTATATATTTAGTGAATTGCAGAATAAAATGGAATAAAATCGTTGTCTACTTTTTGCTGTAGATAAAAAGTAGTGTGTAAAGATACATAAAATTCCTTAATATATTAAATATTTTCTTAGCATGAATTTAACTTTGATATTTGGTTCATAAACCTGTGACTTTACAGAACATGATTTTTATCTTTTTTTAAAGAAGATAAGAATATTCTTCCAGATTTGCTACTGAAAAAATATTTTCAAAATGATACCAGTGGCTATTTTAAATAAAAATCTTTATCATTATTTTTCCTTAAGTTTCTGTCCAATTCCAGAATTAATAAAAAAAAAAAAAAAAGATTTTACTGTTTTTTTTTTTTTTTATGAATATTTGGTTTTATTATTAGTAATACAATATTGTTTGTATCATCTACAGAAAATATAGTAATTAATTTTGGCCTATGTTTTCCTTCATAAACATCCGCTTTCCTATCAATTATTTGTGTTCAAATAACAAGTTACTGTCCTAATGTTTAAGGGGTCAGGTAACCTTTAAAAAGGCAGAAATTCGAAAATTTTTAAATATGACTCTTTATATTAAATATGACTCTTTAGGAACAATTTAAAGTAAACTCCATGCAAAAAATCACTTTAGAAGTGGTTTTATGTCTAAAACAGTCTGAGCTTTTTTTATATGATCAAGGGACAGTTTGATCTTTGAAGACAATTTTCTCAAAACGACGATTTTGGTCATTGCGCGCACGATTTAAGAAAAATGGTTGAATAGAATTGCATGAAATTTTGTCTGATTGTCTTAACCAGACAGATGCACAAAATGACTTACTATTATGTTTCTCAAGTAACACGTTTAGAATTTATAACTACTTTTGTAGTAAAAAAAAACTCGATATTTCGAATTTCTCTAAAAAAAAAAAAAAAAATTCTCAAGATCTACGCATTTATTTTTTTCATCGTAGGTCATTTTGAGAACACACTATATATGTACTCATTAAAAAAATTTTGGCCTGGTTTTATCAAATCAAATGTGAAAAAACATGCGCGAATGCAAGAATAATTATTTCGTAAAACAATTATTATATTTTAAAACAAATTGAAAAGATTTATATGAGTTTATACATTTTTGAAGAATTTAAATTTATAAAACAAACCTTTATTAATATGCATTTTAAATTTTATAATTCAAAGTCCAATAGTTACAGAGTTATGGTAATTCTTATAGAGGTCCCTTTTTCATGTATTTTGTGAGTTCAAAGGTTACCTGACCCTTTAATGATTCATAAAAACTCTCGGCCATTAAATTTTAATTTAGTATTTGAAGTTTTGATATAGTAAAAGGTATTTGAGCTATTTTTAAACACATTAAATCATTTACTTATATTTATATAATAAAAATCTTATCTGAAAACATTATTTTATACACGTGCTGTAGATTGCAAAATTTATATACGAATTTGAGAGATTTGTTTTATCCTCGCGTTGTATCTGGAGCATATAAATGATTAGCATATATTATTTCTGATAAATCTTAAGTAATAGTTTTAAGTTAGCTCTAATTGAGTGTCATAAAATAAAACGTAGTCGGCTATTTACGAAATACGTGATAGTTTTCAATAGTATTTTCGGATTTATTTTCGATTTTAACGAACGAGTACCATCTTTTCTAAAGAAATAACTTTTATGATGTAAAATTAATTTCAGTTTGTATTAGAGTTGCAAAGGCTAGAAAAAACACGGTTTAAACCTGAGAATAAACCGGGTTTTTTTGGGAATAAACTTGAATTTTTGGAAATAAACTAGGTCTTTTGGGATTAAACCTGGGAATAAACCGGGTCTATTGGAAATAAACATGGGAATGAACCGTATTTTTGCAACTCTAGTTTGTATATTATAATACTGACAAAAATAACACTTTCAATTCTGAGTAAATCGATGTTTTCATTTTGTTATGAAACTTTTTATTTCACATATGACGACCTAATGCTTTCAATTCATAAATTCCAGAAATACTCATTTTTGAAACATGGACATACTCAAAAATTATTCGAATCAGTTCAAACTTATTTTTGAAACACGGAAATACTCAAAAATGAGCACATAGAAGTCAGTTCATACTCCATTTTGAAACATGGACATACTCGAGTATGAGCACATGATGTTTTATTCTTGAGTGTATGCATGTTTTCAGAAATGAGTATATTCATGTTTCAAACTTGAGTAATTTTGATTTGGAGCCATTTTGACTATGCGACATACTCAGATTTGAGTATTTTTAGCTCAATTTTGAAAATGTCCTTTTTAGAGTGAATATATCTAATACAAGTTCATGACAAGGCTTATCTGATAATACTACAGTAGGAGCAGCATCCATATTTTTTGTTCATGTATGACAAACTAATATTGTATTGTATTCATAGTTCATTAGATTTTTAATTACGACAAATGAAAATGAAACGAAATAAATTTGTATAGTTAATAAATATAAAAATACTTTTTATGCAATAGAAAATTTTCATTTTCATACTTATTATATAAAATTGGGTTTACAAATTTAGTTATTAAATGTTTAGTTAATGGAATGTTTGATAGATTTTTTTTCATAATATTAATAAAAAAATCAAATGCTGAATGAACCAAAAACCAACATTCAAAATTTAGAATAATTTAGAGTTGTATATCTGTTTAAATATTAATATTACTTTTAGTTTCTCAACAATAATATATTTTCTGCTTTTTCTGTGAATTGGGTACATTCTTTTCTATGGGTAGATTTTATACTCAAACGCACTCCTAAAGTTTTTGAAAAAAACTTTGTTTTAATAAAAATAAAAATAAAAAAACTTTATATAAAATCTTAGTTTAGAAAGAGGACACGAAAAATGATCGCTGTGACAGCGTTTTGGAAGTGGACCAAAGTTTTGTATTTTGCGGAAAGAAAATAATAAAGAAATTTAGCTTTCTCTATACTTTAGAAATGGAATTTAACGTGATCCTTTCTAGTATTATGTACTGAATCCTACAATTATTTTGTTATAGATTTATTTTGAAAGATATTTTTCATATTGAGATTTAAAGAAATGTGGTTATTATTTGTACATTCAAAATTTATGTTACGAATGTGTCATATATTGATTTATTATATATTGAAATTTTGATGAACAGCTATGAAGATTCAAGTACTTACTTTGGGAAAACAAAACAAAACAGCAATGCTTTATCTTAGACGCGCAAAACAATCAACGTGCACTTTCAAGTAGACACTCCACTATTGCTGGTGTACCTGGAGTCGCTGCTCGCTCACTGTACTCCTTCCCCTCGAACTACTATGTGCGCAATCTCTCCGACTGAGCCATCTCTCCTGGCTTTACCTTATAATGTATTTTTAGACAATCTCAAATAAATGCTACTGCTTTTTGTGAATATTTTGCCATGCAAGTAAGGTTATTTTCAAGGCAGATTTTGCAAATGTAAGCAACACACGGTATATTTCGTGAATAGTCACTGTTAGGTGTTTTTCCCAAGTTTCAGGTGTTTTGTCCGAGATTTTATCATATTCACGCAATCATTTATTGGTAATCAAATCATATGAGTTTTAACTTTTTCCAAGAGTTAAAATGTGTCCAGGCTGAGATTTGACACAAAAAACTTTTCTTAAGCTACAAACTAGTTTATCTTAGTCAAATCTGGCGGACACAATTACCTCAGACAACCTTTTGAGAAAGACATATAGCATGTTATCTGGATTAACACGATAAAATGATCCGCAGTTAAAGAAACTTTGATTTTTGAGTATTAAAAATTCCCCACACTGTTAAAAATCTGCAACAAACTCTTCAGTCATCCAGCCGCTTTTAAAAATAACGGTTATTTGCCCATATAATAAACTGTACCTGACCATATTATTGACTATACTACGGTGAGCTGATAAGTTGATAAGCCTGATAGTAAAAGCACAAGATTTTTGACAAAATTTCATATTATTTATCAATGTAGCCCCCTTGCAACTTAATACACACTCTTGTGTGCGAATTCTTTAGTGCAGCCCTGTACGAGGGTGGTTCGAAAAATTCTCGGCCTGACGAAGAAAATACAAGATTTTTGACCATATTTCATTTTCCAACACAATACATTTCAGAAGACTCTTAAGAAATGTTCATTCTTTGGCGTTTTGGACCGACGTTCAACCAACTTCGCACTCATCGAGCGGAAAGCTTTTTCATACTCAAAACACTGTGTAAATTGTAGTGGACACATTCTATCGAGGTGTTTGCAATGTCAGAATTTTCCGATATCTCAATCGGCGATCATTCAAAACGGCATTGTGAATTTTTGAGACGATTTCGTCGGTCGTAGTGGTCTTTGGACATCCTGAGCGTTCATCAACGTGAATTGATTCCCTACAATGTTTAAATTCCGCAGCCCACTTTTTTATCATCGAATATGAAGGACAAGAATCCTTGAAGGCGGAATGTAACTTTTTTTGTATGTCTGTGAAGGTTAAAACTTTTTTAGCAAAGTATTTATGACAGCTCGAACTTCAATTTTTTTTTTCATTTTTAGAAAATGTCAAACTTATTTACTTTACTATACCGCCACGCAATAACCAATAAACTCACGCGTCTGAAGCTCAGCAGCATGTCATCTAAAGGATCATACTTTACAAACATCATTGTCATTTGGTCATACTTGTTCCATCTGTGTGTCAGGCCTGGAACTCATCAGTCCACCCTCGTATTATGGTCAAATTAGAGTTAAGTTACGGTTATGTAACCATTTTATATAAAAACTGTTGAATTACTGTAAAGCTTGCTGCAAATTTTTAACAGTGAATTAAACAAAATGTACAAGATTATACATGAGCTACAAATGATATCAGTCTTAATGCATTATTTCCCTTTTTCAGCAATGAAGCTGCTTTATATATACCAGACACACATAAACCGAAATTATATCGTATAAAAATAAGAAAAAAAAAACAGTAAATGATAATTTATATTTTTTAAATTTTCTGTTATTCCTTCAAAACCATAAATCAACTTTTCTAGTTTTGATGGTTTTCATCAAAGAATGCAAGCAAAATTAATGGTCTGTAACGAAACAAATAGTGGGGAAAAATAGAAAAAAAAATATTTATCTCTATACAGGCTTTTGATCTGACAAATTTGTCTTTTCTGAAACTGTCGAAGTAACAGTCTCAAGAAGAACTTCATGAAGCATATCCATATTGATAGTGTTTGTGTAAACGTTTTGCGTTTTTAAGAGCTAGATAAAAGAGAATAGATTCTAGTTATATTACAGTAAATATAATGGGTTTTAAGAATAAATATATAGCATTTTTATAACTGAGGTGATTACTAGAATGCTTTGCGTAGCTAGAATGGTAAATGCTAGAAGAACAACATGTTGTAATCAATGTAATCAACATGTCGAAATATTATTCTATGCTGTCCCCAGCTTATAAAAATTATTTGCCCCTTTACGTTTTTATAAATGCTTATGAGAACGTGAAATCGAAAAAATTGTGTAATTTTCTACTTTTCTATACTTCGATCGTGCTAAAAAAACCGAAACTCTGTCGGCTCTCTATCTGGTCTAAATTTAAGTATAATTGCTTTTCAATCCTTTTATTTGTAATTTAACAACAAAAAATACATTTCTGATTTTCTGGATTTAATTAAAAATAGCCATGTTCAGAAGTGTTAACGTATATTTAAATATTCTTACTAACGAAAATTTCATTAAAACCTCAGCAGATGTAGATTCCACTGTTGTGGATGTTGTTGATATGAAGAAATCTTATATAATTGCCTAAAACGTCAGTGAAGGCTCACTGTGGAGACACGAAAAGTGTTTGGTTTCCGTCTGTTTGTTTGTTTGTTTGTCTGTGTGTTCCGCGATAACTGCCGAAAAAAGCGCCCGATTAGGTTGATTTTTGGTGGGTATGTTGGTGAGGTACCCTGAATTAGCTGTGTAGTTTTTAGTTACATTTGGTTCATTCGTTTGAAAAACATAGAATATTTCGTTTTAGGTCATAGTGCTTTCTTATGGGAATGCAGACGATTTTTAAATTTCATTTTTAACTGAAATGAAAATCCCTTATTTGAATAATGGATTTAAACGTAAAATTACTGATGCTAAATTTTCGATATGGAGGTTTTAAATATATCCAATAACTTTGAAAATTTCCCGATAGATTTATTAGAATTTAGAAATTAATTGTTTAAATTATTGGAAATTATCGGGAAATATAAAACAATTTAATTCCGTTTTTTTTTTTTTTTTTTTTTTTTTTTTTTTTTTTTTACAAATGTTAAAATGAATTTCTTTTTACTTTGCTATTTAATTTATTAGTTCCTTAGCAACCATATTTAAAAGACTATCAAAATAATAAAATTCAAGTAACTCGCACCACTTTCCTCCAATATTTTGTTATCAAAATAGATTATTTTTGTATTCTATTGACATAAATGAAGAATTTATTTTAATGCAAGTTTATATTTTTATGTAAAAAGTTACATGAATAAGAAGTTCATAAGAATTTCAGAACATCATTGCATAAACCGTGTTTAATTTAACTCTTCTAATTTCTGAAGCCTCCGAAGTATTTCATATGCCTGTAAATATGTATGTAATATATAAAAAAAATTAAATTGCGGATTGTAAGATGCTAATTAATATGAAAAGTGAAATTAAAAAACAATGACTTTTAGATCTGATGTTGAGGCTACTGATCTGCAGATTTACTAGTCTTATATTCGAGAATAAAATGCTTTTGAAAAAGTTATAATGCAATACTAAAATAGGAAAACAATTGTTAAGTGTTATTGTCATATAGTTAAATATATCTTTTAAATGCAAAATCAAACATGCGAAATAAAGTACAAATATTTTTCTGTTTATTAATTGTAAATAAAATTCTATATTTTTTTCAACGGTTAATATATAAAAATTATGCTCAACAATCAATTTTATAAAGGTTTAACAGTGATATATTTATTTTAAATGCTAAAAGGTGTGAACTAACAACATAATACACAGTAAAGTAACTTTTATTAGGTTGTTTGACATGTTTCGGCTTACTCCGAGCCATTTTCAAAAACAAATGTGAATATTCCATAATTGCACGGTCTTTGGCGTTATTATTTAAAACGCTACTTTTTAACTGTACTTTTTAAAAATTACGCACGTTAGCTTTTATTTTTACTTGGTTGTGTATTTTCATATCTGTAACCATTGAGTAACTCGAGACACAATTTCGGTAAGTTAAAAGATGATGCATCGTTACATATTGTATTTTTGCGCCTTACAATCTCTATGGTTTCTCTTATTATGGATGCATAGTATAAACTGGAGGGTATAGACTAATTGCCTATCCATCCATAATAAGTGAAACCATAGCGATACTAACACTCAAAAATAAAATATGTAAGGATTCAGCATCTTTTAATTTACCAAAATAGTGTCTCGAGTTACTCCATGGTTACAGATATGAAAATAAACAACCAAGTAAAAATGAAAGATAACGTGCGTAATTTTTAAAAAGTACATGGAAATTAAATGACAGCATTTTAAATAATAACTTCAAAGACCGCGTAATTATGGAATATTCTCATTTGTTTTTGAAAACGTCTCGGAATGAGCAGAAATATGTCGAACAACCTAATAAATGTAATTTTACTGTGTATTATGTTGTTAATTTACACCTTTTAACATTTAAAATAAATTTAATATTGCACGGTGTTATAATTTATTATATTGGTTTAGCAGTGAATTTTAAAAAATATATAATAATATAATCATTAAATAATAGGAAGTTTAATGAAACTGTTGGGTCAAAGTGATAAAAAGTTTTCTGAACATAAAACCAAGTATTTGAAATGCTAATATCTATATATATATATATATATATATATATATATATATATATATATATATATATATAATATTAATATGTATAATGGTAAGATTACACGCTAACATTTTTTGTAACTTCATTAATTGTATTTTGAGATTTTAATATTTTTCGTTGAGAACAATAGAATTTTTCATAATTATTTTTAAAATATTCTAATGTTTCTCTTACATCATTATTTTCAGTAAAATTTATTTTCAATTAAATGTATTAAAATTCAAACTTCGTGAAACCATGTCTCAATTTGGCATTGGACTTATTTAATATATCTCACTTCTGCGTAAAATTAAATACGTTTATCTTGGTGGCATCTGTTTTTATCGAAAATAAAATTACTCAGCTAAATTATAAAGATCAAGTCTGAGTATAGCCTTTAATTAGAAAGCGTTGGAGAGTTAATGGAATTCGATGCTAGGAAGGCATTAAAAATATTGGTTTCCATCGAATTCAATTACTTTTCTCATTAGAGATTGATTAATCAAATTAGTAAATGACTTTAGTATGTTAAAAAATATATTTTAATTGGATCTTTTGATTAAATTGTAACTGAACGGTTCATGTTACAGTATCTTAAGATAAGATTTTTTTTTTTTTTTTTTTTTTTTTTTTTTTTTTTTACAATTATTTTGAATGAACATGTGCAGGTTCGATAAATGCAGTCGCCATGTTGCCAGTGGTTAGCAAAATATTTTAATTTGTAACTGGAAACATTAACATTGAATGATCTCAGTTAACAACCAAAATTTTATAAATGCATATTTTAAAGAACTACGTGAGAAAGATTTTATGTAATATAAAGACAATATTAAAGCTAATATTTTAACTATATATTTCATTATTTTGTGTAAGTAATAATTTCTTTCGATTTTTTTATTGAAGAAAAATTGTAATTGTTGATGTTTGTAAGCAACGATTATTTTTCTTATGATAATGCATATTTTATTCACTGAAATTCTGTAATAATGTATATTTTATTTTATTAGAAATATATAATTTTGATATGTATCATCGGAAATCTTAAATTATATTATATTTCTAAACTAACTTATTAACACAGTTGAAGGATTAAGGAAATTCAAAATACGTTTTTATTATACTTATGTTATTTTTCTTTCAAACAATTAAAAAAAAACAAATTTTGTGCTTTTTAAAATTCCGGTTATATTTAAAATTGGTAAAAAAAAAAAAAAAAAAAAAAAAAAAATATATATATATATATATATATATATATATATATCAAGGTGAAGGAGGGAGGAGGTAAATAATTTTTACTGGTTACTAGTTTTTAAATTGACTACCAGATTTTTTTTTTCAATTTGTAGAGCTTGAACTTATGATAGTGTTTTATTATTATTATTATTATTATTATTATTATTAATTTTATCATCAGTAATAAATATGAAATTAATATATTATTGTAATATATAATTATTAATTTCTAATATATATAGTATATAACATTTATATAACAGTTATATAATATATTTGTATAACAATAATAAGGAAATATTAAAATAATTATACATCATAAAGCCTGGAGAAAACATCATTAAAAAACATTTTCAAATAAACATTTGTCAATGAAAAAAATTCATAAGAAGTCATCAAAGTGCACAGTAACACAGTCATTTTTATTGCATATACTCTTCGTTATATTCTGAAGTACAGAGTACATAACACAGTAATATTTGAATTATAACTACATTCATTACTTTGTGTACTGTCGTCACATTGGACTAATAGAGAAAGAAATCATGGGAGTAATTTTCATAATACCATTGATTGATTCTACTTGGTAATAAAAATATCAGAAAGTACTCATCACTAGAAAATCTAGCGATGCATATCGTGCCAATGACCATTGAGGCAAAAGTACTGAAGAGGTTTGAAGTTTAAAAATAATGAATACTCCTTGTAATTGATGCTGAATAAAAGTGTATGAAATGAAATAGTAACTATTGCTTTACTAATTGATAATATATGTTTCTCTACCACTGGGATGTCTTTAGTAAGCAATTTTGGATTTTTCTCCCGTCCAAATTGCATTTGGATGGTCTTTAAAACATACCTACATCAAATGTCTAAAGCTACAACATATTTATTTTAATCATAGCATGAACTCTACTATTTAATTATAATAAATTTTGTACTGCAATGGAAAATAAATATTTACATTTATTAGAAAACTATGCTACGTTTTAAAATTTTGTTTTCCTTATTATCCTTGATTATTAATGTCAAAATATCAAAATTCTTTTATATTTCTATTAAAATATTTCATTTTATTTGGATTCGCTATTTGGGCGAATAATGTAAAATAAGAAACTGCCTGAGATTTATAAATAATACTAATAATTCAAAATATATATAATCAATAAATTTAGAAAAATGTATTTTATAAACGAAAATATATAAAGAAACTTATACTGCGTAACGTGTACATTTATAATACTATTTACATTTTGTATATGAAAATAATACTCAAATTTAATTTCAATTAATATTGCTATTTATAATGTATCCGAAAAATGTACCTAAGATTTATTGGAGTTTCCTATTTATCAGGATTTTTTTTGTTTGTCTGTGAACTACGAGCTAAATAATAAGGAAATCCAATTAGTTTAAGGAAATTTTTTTCAAAGTTGTGATTTTTTTCCCAACACCTTTCCGATATTTACCCTAAAAAATGTATTATTTATACTTTTTTTTTGTTTATGTTTAATTAGATTTTATAACAGCTGATGAATAAAAACAATTATAGATTAAACACAATAAATTTATCCAGTCGCCAGAAAAAGTTATTGGCGCAATTAATTTCTCAGATTAATAATGATAGAGCCTCCTTAATTTCATAATATTAATATTTTAAACGTTTGTTTTTGTATGACTGGCGATAATAAACTATTGTTAATGACTTTAGTTTTCCATTATTAATATGAGTTAATTTAATAAAGTAAAATAAAAGTTTTTTTGAATAAATTCATTAAAACTATGCGTTAATTTAAACGTTTTTTAATATTTTCGAATCAATATATGGAGATGACATTAATTGAAATATGATTCAGGAAATGGTCATATTAGAAGTCGAAACTAAAATATACCGTTATTCAAAAATAAGATTAAAACTATTTCGTGACAGTCGTAGAATTAAGATAGCTTAAACTCGGATCAAAGCAGAGTAATACGCAGTGGGATGTGTCATTGTACCAGCCGGTTAAACAGTTCAAAACAGCGTTAGCTTTTCTTATCTTTATTTAAAATCACATCAGGTCTTTGATGTTGAAAGTTAAAAACGGTGAATATTAAAACAATATACGAAATATATTCATAATTATGATTAATAGCCACATGCTACATTAAACGGGGAATAACCATAGGATTTATAAAACAGAATTGCTTGCAAAATGTCACCACCACTGACGTGATGTTGGTTGGTTGGTTTCGCCCAAGGGCCTGGTGAGCAGATTTTTATTTCTACACAGCTGACATGATCTGATTTGAAGAAGATTCCATTGAGACCTACACTGCTGAACAATTGCTAACGACGAATAACACTATCACCCATAGCAACCACAAAATGAAAGGAAGCAAAATATGGAAAATTAGAATAAGTGCGGTATATAGTAAGAAGAGGTGTGCGTATGCAAATTTTCATTTCTAAGTCTGTTCCAAGTCTGTCCTCAGATCAGAGTAGGTTCAGTCTGTCATCGGATTGTAAATGCCAATTAATGTGGCGTGAGAGTGGTACTGCTTATCGTCCAGAAAATATCCAGGAAAGGGAACGATATCCGACATGCAGTGTCATGGTATGGGCCGGCTTCATGATCAATGGCCGCACGCGCCTATATATGGTTGTGACTGGGCCAACGATACATTGATGAAGTTCTACTTCCCCATATTTGCCTTTTTCGTGGTGTTGTCGGTGATAAATTTGTTTTCATGGACGACATCGCACCATGTCATCAAACACTCACTGTTCAGGATTGTCTAGACAGCGAGGGTATTCAACGACTCGTATAGCCAGTGCGTTCTCCAGATCTAAACCCCATTGAAAATGTTTGGGATGCTTTGGGGAGGAAGCTTGCTTGTCGAAAACTATCCCCCAACAAACAAGAACACCCTTACCCGTGCACTGACAGAGTAATGGTATAAATTGCATCAACAGCTGCTGGATAATGTTGTGCAAAGTATGATACGACATGTAGAATGTTGCATCAAACTCCACGGTGGACATGTCCTGTACTAACACCTTTCTACAAAGTGCCTGCTGACTTTCATATGCATTGTTCGATTTTTCCGTATGCAGCATCAAATGAACATTTTCTTTCTTTCAGATGTTTTATAGCCTTTTGTATTTTCCAGAACAATAAATGTCCTTTATTCTAATGTCTGAACAGTGTGGCAACAATATTTTACCCTACTAGGCCTCATATCTCGCTTAATGTTATGCTACACTGCAATTTGTGATCCGTCCTTAGCAATTGTCCAGCAGTGTATAGTTGTATCGAATGATCCATATATCACAGAAACTAGTCTCCTAATTTTGAATCAATTCCAGATGAGAGATCTGCATCTGGATTGGCACCCCCTTAGGTAACGCTTGCATAATACTTGGAGGACATTAGAGTCACGAATAGATTTAATGTGCCCCAGCTCCCATTAACGCACACGGTCCCACGGCAGAGGCAGACGAGAGAGGTTATCACCCTCCCAAACAATGACCTTGGTCGATGCTGCTTGGCTTTCGGTGATCTTACGAGAACCGAGCTTAACCGTCCGCCCCTCTGCGGGACCACTGACGTCATACATGCCCTTTAAACACAATATATATAGTCAGTTCACATATTATGTCACGCCACACATTTGGCGAAAATTTTAAATAAAGCAGGATGGCAAAAATAAAATGTCAGAAGAAAAACTCCCCGTATGCAGATGTACACAGATGCTTCCGTAAAATGCCAAGTGCCTGACTAAATGAGGGAAAGAAAACCGACAATGTGTGGATGCAAAGGAAATTGCTCGCAGCTCTCGAAAAGGATTGGCAGGCTAATTAAAAATAAATGGTGACATTTTACCTTGCGAAAAACTATTGTGCCTGTCTGTCAGTGAATAACAATAATAGTGGTTTTAATTTTAATGTATTTTAACTTTAATTGCATATTTATTTTACATCTACCTAAATCGGTTACATTGTATAATTTTCACCGATATTTATTTCTGTATGATAAATTGCAATAATTTTATGTTCCGTGCATAGTCCTGCTTTTCGGTGAGCTGAAACTTTCATGACTGTGTATACGTATGGTAAGTATTAAAGGTTATGTTGATCATGAATCTGCATAACTTTTAAAATCTTATTTCTGCATTAAATAAATATGCAACATTTTTAGAATAAAAAGGCGTCTTATTCACACCAAAAATTGAAACGTTATTTTTTAATGTTGCATTATTCAATAATCCAAAGACACTCGCAAGCTAATATTAATCCAATGGAATTTTCCTTCCAAATTTCTCGTTTGCATTTTATCATTTTGAAATAATTTTTATACATAAGATGTATAAGGTTGATGACTAACTGGGTTTCTCTTTTCTTTTCATTTTGCAGATTTATTTAATTTTTTTATTATTTTTTTCTGGAGACACTTTCAGTTTTTATCACTTTAGAATTTTCAAAATTATTGATTTTTTTCCTTTTAAATAAAGAACATAATTTTTTTCAACAGACTGTTCATCACCCAGTAGTGTTGAATCAGTAAGTTTAGACTCTGATTCAGAAAAATGACAGCCAAATAGGTAATATTCATTAACACAACAATAGATAAATATTTCGGGTGATTTCTATTCATTAGATGAATAAAATTTTATGGTAATAGCAAATAGATGTCTTTTACACCATTCTTTGAAATATGTTATTCAAATATTTTAAATGCACTTTAAATGCACATTTTAGTCGCACTTTTTATTTTAAAATGGCATTAAAACTAATTAAGAAAAAAAAACGTATGAATTTCACCTAATATTGACTGGAATTTATGTTTATTTAATGGAGAATATAAATTTTGTTCTTAGTTATTTGAACAACTTTAGATATTGGGAACTAAACTTTTATTATTGATTCTTTGATAATTTTAAAATAAATTTAAATTAAACTAGTTGGTTAAATAAAAAAAAAAAGTTGATTTTTGCATACATGACTTAACATAAATATGTTTCTAGTAAATTGTCCAGAAGATTGCTCTTTTTATTTACAAAATTTATATAAATAGAATTAAACAAGTCTAAAGATTTCATATTTAAATACTTAATAATGGATAAACATTGGTTATGTAAATTATTGGTTATGTAACTATTGGTTATGTAAAAAAAATATATGAAAAATTGCACATATGATAAAAAAGGATTTTCTTCAAATAATACTATGTTACATTTTTCAATCTTACCATTGTGACAAACTGGTATTATATCCGATATAATTTCGCATATGCCTTTTTAGTAACACTTTCCAACCTACTTGAAAAGTGTTTATGACTTCGGTTTGTCTGGACATCTGACCGTACTCTAACTCCCGTTAATATGCTCGGATTGCGCTGCAATTTTTATATGTTATTGTCGCTATCTATAGCATGTTCCCTATTTCCACTGAAGTGTGTAGCACTTATAGTTTTGTTTTACAGGGACACTCAAAAGAATTCCGATACATTGCGGTCTATGGGGAAAATCATTTGCGGTTTATTTTAATGATGTTACACAATTTCAAATACACTGTAATTGATATATATCACTAAGGTGCATTACAAGAAGCTTAATATGGAATAGGGTGTGCATAGCACTTATAGTTACTTTAGAGGGATAGTCAAAATAATTCCGCTACATTACGTCTATGGAGAAAAATTCTTTAATTAAATAATGTTTCACTATTTTAAACGCATTGAAATTTATATATATATCACTACGATGCATTACAAGAGGTTTACTACAGAATATTGTGTGTTTAGCAGTCATCGTTCATTTACGGTTACACACAAAAGGATTTTCTACTGTCTGTTAACAATAATTCCTGGAAATGCGTTTTTAAGTTACTGAACGCGATTTTAAATTTGACTCATTTTTTGTCTGTTACTTCGTGTGTATAAATTCTGTATTTCCTATACAAGGCAGCACAAGAATTCGCAAACACATTTCGTTTATTGACAGAAACTCCAGAAGGAGAATTTTAAACTGTGCTATGCGTTTCCTAACTAAACTAAAATTTAGCATTCTATGTAGTATATATACAAATCTATAGATCATATACAGGGCTGAATAAAAGTATTTGGCTATTTTTCCGAATATTGTATATGTTGGAAATTTTCTGGAATTACGTTTTTAAATATGTTATGCGTTTTCCAAATTGTTTACTTAGATGTTATCTTTCAGCTTATTAAACGGTAATGATTTGTAAAATTATTTTGGAAGCGTTGGAAAGTGTTACATACTCTATGCTTGACGCATGAGTTTTCGTTCTTGTTTATTTTTAATGAGGATTGATTATTTTATAAGTTAATGTATTCACATAAAACACTGAAGAAGAAAAGCATAAGAATTTAGCTATTAAATTTTTTGAATAAATTATGTTATTAATGGTTTCAATCCTCCCCCCCCCCAAAAAAAAAATCACCTTAAAAAATATATAAATTGCATAATTTCATGAAATGCTGTCTTAGTATTTTTTTCATAATCTTTAGTTTTAAATTTATATCTAATGGATATCAAAAACACTGAAGGAATAAAATTAAGGAATTTAACAAAACTACTCATCAATGTGACATGAAAGATGCATATTTATACATAGATAATTCAAAGCTGGACTGAACAATATAAAATGGCAAATCACCCCCCCCCCCTTCCCCGCCCAATATAAAAAAAATGATTACCAATACAGATAATCAATGTCTCCATATAATGAGAAAAAGATCTCTGCCATTTTATAATCCAGTTTTGACCGATATCGGCTGGACCGACATTCACCGATATTGGCCAGTCCGATGTTCGCCGATATTGGATAAAATGTTTGCTGTGCAATATCGACCGGTCCGGTGTTTACCGATATTGAACGATATTGCAAAATCACTGTTCCCCATATTGACTGGTATTGCTGTGCTACCTGGGTAAATGCATATTTTACATCAACCAATTCACTAAAACTTGCCCAGTATATGTAACATAACTAAGTAATAAATGAGACAGTTTTTCTAACGAATTCAGAGGATAGTGTCTTTTAAATACTCATGTGATAGCTTATTTAAAACGAACTGAGCTAAATTAAAATAATTAAAGACACATTACTTATTTTATTTCATGATCCTTAATTACTTGATGCTGATCTGTAAAATATGTAAAATTGCATATATCATGTATAAAAAAAAAGAACTTAATGTTTTCCTTTAAAATGACTGTTCAAGAAATCATTGTACACTCATTTATATATAACTGAAAATACGGTCATAAGAATACACACACACACACAACGTATGTGTATAACACTATTATCAAACTGAAAATATCATTATTTAAATGCATATTTCAAAGAACGTGTAGTAAACAGATTCTCGTACATAGGTTAATGAATGACGTGATTTTTCGTGAGTTCGAAATATTTACAACGCAGATACAAATTATAAATTTCTATAGAATTTCGTTGACTGAATATTGTAATACACAAAAAAATGACTATTTCGGTAAATTGTTGTTTGCACTTTGATAATCTGCACACTGTTAAAGATCTGCAGCAGACTGTCAAATCATTCGACCGTTTTTATAGAAAATGGTTTCATAACAGTAATTTAACTTTATTCTGACCATATTAAGGTCACTAATATTATCAGATATGTTTAATATTATGGCAAAGTAACTGTTATCTGTAAAAACGGTCGAAATATTTACAACGGAGATACAAATTATAAATTTCTATAGAATTTCGTTGACTGAATATTGTAATACACAAAAAAATGACTATTTCGGTAAATTGTTGTTTGCAGTTTGATAATCTGCACACTGTTAAAGATCTGCAGCAGACTGTCAAATCATTCGACCGTTTTTATAGAAAATGGTTTCATAACAGTAATTTAACTTTATTCTGACCATATTAAGGTCACTAATATTATCAGATATGTTTAATATTATGGCAAAGTAACTGTTATCTGTAAAAATGGTCGAAATATTTACAACGGAGATACAAATTATAAATTTCTATAGAATTTCGTTGGCTGAATATTGTAATACACAAAAAATGACTATTTCGGTAAATTGTTGTTTGCACTTTGATAATCTGCACACTGTTAAAGATCTGCAGCAGACTGTCAAATCATTCGACCGTTTTTATAGAAAATGGTTTCATAACAGTAATTTAACTTTATTCTGACCATATTAAGGTCATTAATATTATCAGATATGTTTAATATTATGACAAAGTAACTGTTATCTGTAAAAACGGTCGAATGACTGGACAGTTTGCAGCAAAGTCTCATTTAACCGTTTTTCTAAATCTCGGTTACTTGACCATTATAATGAAGGGTTCACATTGGTTAAGATCGATTAAAATTACGTTAAGTAATCATTATATATGAAAACGGTCGAATAACCGGACAATTTGCTGAAATTTTAAACAGTGTACTGCTTGAGCAAAATGTCGCACTTGTTTTGTGCAACAGGAAATCGCTGGCCAAAGGTATGCATATATAGATAAATAAAGAATTTTATGAATTATCACAAAAAATAAAATGTTATATATAAAATGTGCTTTGATTGAAAGTACGGAATGTCTATTATAACATCGTTACATTATATAGATGCTGATTGATTATTTACGTGGAGGGTAAATCGTCAGAATGTCGTAGCTTACACATGACGGATTTTTTGCGTGTGAGAACGTTATGTTTTTTTTTAAACTTTAGATTGTAATAATAAACATTTTTCCTTGACGGATAAGTTACGAGTTATCCTACATACTTCGATCATCTGCTATCTTTCTTTTAAAAGAAAAACACCAGCGACTGCAATGATCATAATACACTGTGAAAAATGGCACTTTCAATTCGCGGTAAATCGATGTTTTCATTTTGTTATGAAACATTTTGTTTCTAATATGACGACCAATTCTTTCAATTCTGAAATATCAGAAATACTCAGAATATTGAAACGTGGACATATTCGAATCGGATCACATAGAGGTCAGATGATATTCATTTTTGAGAGATGGACATACTCAAAAAAGATTAGAATCAGTTCGATCTCATTTTTTAAACATAGAAATACTCAAAAATGAGCACACAGAAGTCAGTTCATACTCATTTGACATACTCAAGTATGAACACATGATGTTTTATTCTTGAGTGTGTGTATGTTTTCAGAAATGAGTATATACACTTTTCAAACTTGAGTAATTTTGATTCGGAGCCATTTTGACTCCGAGTTTTTGACTCCCATTTTGCTCAGTTTTGAAATTGTCGTTTTTTAGTGTGTCATGCTAGTAAGACGTTCACTCTAGTGATGCTTCTTAATTTTATGAGTATCTACTGATTTGTGTTCTTGTGGAAATTATACTGCGGTGAATTATACTTTTGTGTGGAAATTATACTGCTAAGGCGAAGCATCGTATGTTGAATTGAGCTTTAGAGAATCTTTATTTTAGATAGCAGAAGTGGAATACTTTCGTGTTAACATGAAACCTATCATGTCAATTTTAATAGTCTATATATATTATCAGTCAACTACTGATTTCACAGTGGAATATGTACATATATATAAATTTGAAGTTACTGTTTTGATCATTTTCTTTTATATTTGATATTTCTGAAAACCAAATGCGTTTATTAATGATATAAAAAAAATTCTAGAGCCATTTATGAATAACTATTTTTTTATTTTTTTCTAATTGGTGGCTGTCTAAAAAGAAAAATCTTATTAAATGACTGTTTTATAATAGTAGAAATAAAGAAAAAATCTGTCTTTCAGTCTCTACATAATTATACTGGGTGTCCGAAAAAGGTTGGACTGATTTGAAAGAATCATAACTCAAAAATAATTGAATAAATGCAATTATTTTGTTTTCAAAGTACTCGACAAATATCCAAGATTTGTTAGATGTAGCTGTTTTAAAGTCGTAACACTCAGACGATGCGCAGAATCGATGATATGTAAATGCAAATAACACCACACATTCGCAATTTCTTCGATGATGCCGGAGTGGAAAGCGTATAAGGCTAAAACCATTGGAGTTATGGGGAAAATGTCAATTAGAGAGTTCTTCAGTCTCTTCGATTTAGTAGAAAAGAATACACTATGTACACAAATACTCTAAGCAAAAAGTTAAAATTGCGAATGTGTGGTGCGATTTGCGTTTTCCGATCATCGATTCTGCGCAGCGTTTGAATTTCCCGATTTTAAAACAGCTACATCTAACCAATCTTGTATATTTGACGAGTACTTTGAAAAAAAAATTACATTTACTCAATTATTTTTAGAGTTATGATTCTTTCAAATCAGTCCAACCTTTTTCGGACACCCGGTATATTTTGAATTATTAGTATCATTTATAAATCAGGCAAATTCTTATTTTAGATTATTCGCTCAAATAGCGAATCCAAATATAATGAAATATTTTAATAGAAACATAAAAAAAATTTAATATTTTCGTATTCATACAGTCATAATCAATAATAACAAGGAAAACAAAATTTTAAAACGTAGCATATTTTTCTAATAAATAAAAATATTTATTTTCCCCTCCAGTACAAAATTCTTATAATTAAATAGTAGAGTTCATGCTATGATTAAAATAAATATGTTGTAGCTGTAGGCATTAGTTATGATTCTTTCAAATCAGTCCAACCTTTTTCGGACACCCGGTATAAAAAACGAACTGAGAAAATTGGAAATGCATCGATTCAATAGATTCAAATTTTATTTTAGAGCTTTGAAGGTTTCACGGTTTGTGTTAAAATTAAAGTACGATAGTTATTATCCTTTACATTTAAATATTCATCTATTCCGGCACCAAGAATTAGTCCCTCTCCAGTTAATGAAGCCTTGTAAACCGTAATTTGCAAGAAATCGATTTTTCGAAATTAATGAATAGATACTCCTCTTAAATAAAATGTTACTTCTATCTACGTGATTAATAATGAAGTTAATTTGCTCAACAAAATTTTCAGTTTATATGATTTAAAATAAAATAAATTGAAATAAACAAGACGTTTTTCAACAATGAAACAGCGTTTGAAAGCTTTAAAAATCAATTCATAAGATACGGTTTATTTGTTTCTTAACAATATCAATCATTACATTTTAATTAGCTGAAATAAAATGATTGCGAATAATTAAACAAAATCTATGTATATATATATATATATATATATATATATTACGTACGTGTGATTGAAATTGAATACTACTGTTCACTGTTAAAAATTTGCAGCAAACTGTCCAGTCATTTGACCGTTTTTATATAAAATGGTTACATGACCGTAATTTAACACTATTCTGACCATATTATTGCCCATATTATGGTCAGAATAGAGTTAAATTACGGTCATGTTACCATTATCTATAAAAACGGTCAAATGACTGGACAGTTTGCTGCAAATTTTTAACAGTGTTGAATAGTACATTTTGTGTTAAAAAATAGCATACCTCTGCGATTAATTATGGAAATATTAAGATACATAAACTGTAGTACCCCGCTTCAAAGACGCGTACGAACTTTGGAATAAGAAATTAGAAAATAGGTGGATTTATTCCAGATTATATAATGCGAAAGATGTAAAAAAATAATCATTCGCGCACTAGCGTAACATAACAACATCGCCCAGCCTTATGCAGTGTAAAATCAATACCTATCCATTGCACATTTTAGCGCAGTGTGCTATGATTTCTTTGTCACCTTTCCCGCCTCCACTGGCACGCCAGATGACTGACAGTTTTGTTATTTGCACCAAAAAATCTATCATATATTCCAAAATCATCGACGATAACATTGGATATAAAAGTGTGGCGTCATCTCACTATATCGATTTGGAGTTATTTTATACTTCATATTGTACTCATGTTGGTATTTTTATTGCTAAAAATACTTCATTTAAAAAATATACAAAAAAACTGCGCAACTTAATATTTTAACAGAAACAAATAAAAGTTGCAACAGAGAAATGCCGATTAAAAATTCAAATGTGTAAAATTTTAGACATGTTTAATTAAACCTGGAAAATTATATTCTGTCTGAACAAACTTCCTTTTCATTATGTTAATATTATATTTTCCTTAAAAAGTTTATTTATTATCATTAGACACCATATTCTAAAATAAAGTAATTACTTTTCTCTCCATTATTTTCATAAAATGTAGAATTTAAAATATTTATATAGCTTACAACTTAAAATATTCAGTCAAATATTTAATGGTCAAACACAAAATATGAATAAGAATTTCGTAATAGCATATAAAATATCTACAATCCCTATGCTTTTAGATAACAAAATTAATTAATATGTGATGTTTTCGGTTAGACACAAAATTGTATTTGTTGCAAATGTTTTAGCTCATTTTTTTGAAAAGTAACTGTAAAAAACACATGAAAAATAATAAAAAATATTTAACATTAAAATATAGAAAAAATAATTAAAAAACTAATACATTACAATGAATTCATACTTAGAATTTTACAGTTTTAGCTATTAAAATATATTTTTTTACGGGGTACTTTATAAATTGTTTGAGTATCAGCCGAAAATCCAACTTTTTATATTCCTGTATTTTCGTAAATTTGTATACTTTCATTTATATATATATATATATATATATATATATATATTATTTTTTACTTGAAGTCACTTAATAAGTTTGAAAAGGAAACAAAGAAGATTTTATATAAAATAATAATAATAATAAAGAGGAAAATATAAGTTACTTTTTTTATTTTTTCCATAATAAATCTTTTCCTGTATTTTCGTAAAATTGTATACTTTCATTTATATATATTTTATTTTTTACTAGAAGTCACTTAATAAGTTTGAAAAAGAAACAAAGAAGTTTTCTTAAAAAAAAAAAAAAAGTAAATAAAGACGAAAAAAAATAAAGAATATGTATGTTTGAAATGATACACTAAATGTGAATGCTTTGACAGCGTATTGATGTGAAACAGAAATAAGTATTTCAAAGGAAGGGAAAACAAGAACGAAAAATAATGCGTCAAGCATAGATTATGTAACACTTTCCAACGCTTCCAAAATAATTTTACAAATCATTACCGTTTAATAAGTTGAAAGATAACATTTAAGTAAAGAATTTGGAAAACGCATAATATATTTAAAAACGCAATTTCAGGAATTTTCAACATATATTTCCGACATATACAATATTCGGAAAAATATCCGAATACTTTTATTCAGCCCTGTATAGGATCTATAGATTTGTATATATACTACATTGGATGCTAAATTTTAGTTTAGTTAGGAAACGCGTAGCACAGTTTAAAATTCTACTTCTGGAGTTTCTGTCAATAAAGGGAAATGCGTTCGCGAACTTTTGTGCAGCCCTGTGTATGATCTACAGAATTTATACACAGCAAGTAATAGACAAAAAGTGAGTTAAATTTAAAATCGCGTTCAGCAACTTAAAACGCACTTCCAGAAATTACTGTTAACAGACAGTAGAGATTTATTTTGTGTGTCCTTGTAAATGAACGATGACTGCTATGCACACAATATTCTGTAGTAAGCCTCTTGTAATGCACCTTAGTGATACATATAAATTTCAATGCGTTTAAAATAGTGAAACATTATTTAATTAAACCGCAAACGATTTTTCTCCATAGACGTAATGTAACGGAATTCTTTTGACTGTCCCTGTAAAGTAACTATAAGTGCTACCCACACCATATTCTATATTAAGCTTCTTGCATTGCACCTTAGTAATATATATCAATTACAATGTGTTCGAAATTGTGTAACATCATTAAAATAAACCGCAAATAATTTTTCCCCATAGAACGTAATGTAACGAAATTCGTTTGAGTGTCCCCGTAAGAAAACTATAAGTGCTGCACAATTCAGTTGAAATAGGGAACATGTTATAGACGGCAGACAAACCGAAGTCATAAACAAAGTGTTAAAAATGAATCTTCTCATTTTCACTGATACTAAATTTAAGGTGACCTTCTGAGAAGTACCCAGTTTATTTATTTATTTGCTGTTCTGAATATGAAGATATTTTTTTAAGTTTCCGTACTTAAAAAATAAAAACGGAACTATTATACCATTATAAGATAACTCATGTGTCTGTCTGTCTGTCAGTCTGTTACATCCGTTTTTCTAGTAAACTATGGAACGTGGAAAGTTCAAACTTTGTAGAGTTATAAAGACTACTGACCCACAAATTTATAGATTATTAGCAATTCACAAATATGTTTAGGAAAAATTTAGGGGAAGGGGGGGGCTAATTAAGTTACTTGAATTTGTTCTTCTAGTTGCGTATCGTGCAGGGCATCGTTCAAAAGACCTCATAACACCAAACATAAATATATATATTTTTTTAACTTTAGGTATTATATTTTCAGAGATACCGTAGAAAGTGTACAGTAAAAATATGCCACTATATTGAGGAAAAATACCCTCTCCTATTTCAAAATCTACTGAAACTAAAATTATGAAAAAATTAGAGGTAGTAGAAATGTATTAATTACTAAATAATAATTAATACATTTAATGTATGGAACCCTTTGAGCTCGAGTTCTACTCACACGTGACCGATTTATTCACAATTACGAGTGTGACATAATAGGATTGCGTACAAAATGACTCACAGATCAGTCAAATCGGTTATATATAAAAAAAATGTTTTCCTTATTTCGTTTAAATTTATAAAATAATAAATTTATAACTGCAAATGTAGTGTGTTTCTTGTAGTTAACATTAATAATATTATCAGTTATATAATACTAAAATATCTCTTACAGATATAGGGATTTTAAAAAAAATTATTTCATGACATTACTCTCCCGCCTTTAAAAATATAATTCAACATGAACATTTTCCACAATTTTCTCTGAAGGGTATAAGTAAATAAATCATCTGGAGTAAATAAATCTTAAAGAATACTGAAGATAACTTTATCTCTGAAATTCTTCTTGATCTGACAAACTTGTGTTTTCTAAAGCTGTTGAAGGAACAGTGTCAAGACAACGAAGTGTATTTTTAAAATGTATTGCTGCTGTTTTTATTGTGAAGGAAAAATATCAGAATCTAAAAATTAATTTCAAACTTTCCTTTTGACATGTATAATGCCAAAATAATAAGGAAACCTATATTTTCAGTCTTTCTAAACATTCAAATAATATATTCTAATTGTACATTTTTTTTCAATTTTTCATCTAATGGTTATAATAAAATATACAATTTTCATTAAATTTTTATCTATCATTTAAAAAGCGTAAACTTGTAGAGGTTAGAAATATTTCTGCAATGAATTTAATTAAGATAAATCGTCATGAAATCATTTCGTGACATTACAGTTCTGTCTTAAACGAACAAATAAACATATATGTTTTTGACATTTTTCTGCAGAGGATACAAATAAATAAATCATATAGATTAAAGCAAACATTAATGAAAACTGGAGGGACATTTATCTCTGACTCGCCACTTGATCTGACAAACTTGTGTTTTCTAAAGCTGTTGAAGAAACAGTTTCAAGAGAATGAAGTGTATTTAGAAACAATATTCTTGAGGCTTTTATCGTGAAGGAAAAATAAGAGAATCTAAAAATTATTTTCGAACTTTGCTTTGGCCATGTATAATTCCAAAATAATAAGAAAACTCATATTTTTAGTTTTTCTAAACGCTCAAAAAATACATTATAACTGTACGTTTATTACACTGTTTAATGTAATGGATATTATAAAATATATATTTTTTCTTTAATTACGTACCGATCTGTTTTGAAAAGCATAAACTTGCAAAGGTAGATATATTTCTGCAAAAAATATAAATAAAATAAAACGCCATGCATTCATTTAATGACATTACAGGTCTGCTTTAAAAATAACAAAGCAACATATACATATTTCACATTTTTCTCCAGATGGTACAACTAAATAAGTCATCTGGAATAAAGCAAACATTAAAGCAAACTGAAGAAAGCTTTATCTTCGATCCACCTCTTGATTTGACAAACTTGTGTTTTCTAAAGCTGCCGAATAAACAGTTTCAAGAGAACGAAGTGTATTTTGAAAAGATATTGTTGAGCTTTTTATTGTTAAGGAAAAATACCATAATCTAAAAATTATTTGTAAACTTTATTTTTGCATGTATAATGCCAAAACAATAAAAAAAAAGAAATTTTTCAATTTTTTTCTAAACACTCAGTTGATATACATATTGCAATTCTTTCTTTTTTTTGTAATGTAATTTACAATGTATATATAATGCAAAAGAGAATTTCGTTCCTGCTGCTTACAACTTGCGTTCTGCTGGATGTATTTGGGTGGGATTAACACTGTTATATAATTTTTCAGGATAGATTTTAGTATATACCATATCGTGCTACTTTGCATAATTATAGAATTAGGACAAAGTTAGGGGGAAGTTCCATAACCATGTGTACCCGATTATGAAAGATCAGCGTTTTTAAAAAGCTCTACTCGATGCATTTTGTTAGTTTGTTTGCACATAAATTTTCAGGGTTGGTTGTGGTATATTCCATATAAATCTAACGTTCTTTACCAAATCCTATTACAGATGATTAACTAGAATACATTTGAACCTTTCCTTAACAGCTCAATTTATGTGTGCACATTAGAAACTGTAATATAGCAATGGTGTTCGTAACGTTTCCTGCAATGCCAAATGACATCCCAGGTAAAGGTTCATATGGCTTTAAAATTCAAGCTGAAATTCACCGATATATTTGTTTTGATTTAAGGTCAGTTTGTAGAAAAATACCAGCGTAGCTGGCGAAGCCTGCTAGTGGATTTAATAAAATATACAATTTTAATTAATTATTCACCCATCTTTTTTTAAAAAAAAACATGACCTTATGAAGTTTAGAATTATTTCTGCAAATCATATAATAAAATAAATGCTCATGTATAAAATATACAGTTAGTAAAATAGAAGAAATCGTCAACTTTACACCATTTGGTCTGACAAACTTGTGTTTTTCAATACTGGCGAAGTAAACGTCTCAAGAAAAAGTCATGAAGTATATTTGGAAAACACATTTTTGATGTAAATATTTCGTTTGCAGAAAAAAATTGCCCCCTTCTAATTATTATTTGTGATATTTCCTCTTTTAAATGTATGGTGGCAAAATAAATGTATGTACCATAATGAAGCGAGGATTTTTTTTCTTTTCAAATTGGTAAATCATATTCAATGGTTGGAGTATAGTTGAAATTTATTCCAACTAATTGAAAAATATCCGTGCCTAGACTAAAACCTGGATACCTTAGCTTGCCGAGTCAATGCACTTACTACTGAGCTAACCGAACGATATCTTGGCTGGCATAAATATGTACACCCATGACCAAAATATAAGAGTGAATTATACCAGCCAGGATATCATTCGGGTATCTCAGTAGGAAGAGCATTGGCATGGCATGGCAAGGTATCCAGGTTTTTCTCTCTGTTGGAATAAACCTCAATTATGATACTTCAACCATTGAATAAAAATTATTGTATTTTTTAATTAAAAAAAATTATTTAGGATATATTATTTTTAAAGAGTAAGATTTTTTTTACCCTGGAAAGCATAATTATATTCACCCATAAGAGTGAATTAAACCAGCCAGGATATAATTCGGATAGCTCAGTAGGAAGAGAATCGGCTGACATGGCAAGGTATCCAGGTTTTTCGATCTGTTGGAATAAATCCCAACTACAGAGTTGTTAAAATTAAACTGATGGTACTCAAAGGCTCATAGCTCCGGTTCTACTGATCGAATCCGAATGAAAGTTCAAATATATGTTATGTAGATCATGCGACCAAGGTTTTTGTAAAAGAGAAATAGTTCGAAATTTCGCTACCAGATTTCGCTGTATTTCTGAAACCATCTGCAAATGAGTAGCTAATGTAATTTCTCTATAAAAGCGATACGTATGGCTCAAAGAAATCATTCGACCGCAGTGAACATGCCGATGAACAAGAAGGAACGCACATTGATTGAAAATTTTTTTATCAGAATGAGAGCAATGCTTCGGCTCTGAATGCAATTTCTTCCGCAATCGCCGACTCAGTTGCTCGTCGTCCGCTTCCGGTGCAACATCCAGAGGACCGGTTTATTCAAACTTACGAATCGTGCCTCTAACTTCATTTACGGACATTTTTCATCCGCCGATAAGCACGGAGTGCTGCCGAAGCATTGCTCTCATTCTGATAAAAAAGTTTTCGATCAATGTGCGTTTCTTCTTATTCATCGGCATGTTCACTGCGGACGTATGATTTCTTTAAAACATACGTATAGCTTTTATAGCGAAATTACAATAGCACCTCATTTGCATATGGTTTTAGCCATAAAGCGCCACCTGGTAGCGAAATTTTGAAACTATTTTTTTTTTACGAAAATCTTGGCCGCATGATATACATAACATATATTTGAAGTTTCATTCGGATCCGATCAGTAGAACCGGAGCTATGAGCCTCTGAGTACCGTCAGTTTACTTTTAACCACCCCGTATAATAATCCAACCATTGAATACAAACTATTGTATTTTTCAATTTTTAAAGAAAATTTGTGTTTCGGAAATATTTCTAAAGAGTAAGGATTTGTTATTCTGGAAAGCATAATTATATGCACCTATGTCCAACAAATAAGAGTGAATTATACCAGCCAGGATATCATTCGGGTAGATCACTAGGAAGAGAATCGGCATGACATGGCAAGGTATCCAGATTTTTCGCTCTGTTGGAATAAATCTCAACTATGATACTTCAACCATTGAATACAAATTATTGTATTTTTCAATTTTTAAAGAATATTTGTATTTCGGAAATATTATTTCTAAAGAGTAAGATTTTTTTTATCCTGAAAAGCATAATTATATGCACCCATGTCCAACAAATAAGAGTGAATTATACCAGCCAGGATATCATTCGGCTAGTTCAGTAGGAAGAGCATTGGCATGGCATGGCAAGATATCCAGGTTTTTCGCTCTGTTGGAATAAACCTCAACTATGATACTCCAACCATTGAATAAAATTTATTGTGTTTTTCAATTTTTAAAGAAAATTTGTGTTTCGAAAATCACTATATATATATATATATATATATATATATATATAACAAGCAAAAACAAAACAGTTAAAATAATAAGGTAGAAATATTAAATGATAAATTCCCAGTTGTTATACTTAAATATATCAAATGTATCTCGTATAAATGCAATTGTTGAAGACATGATCTATAAATTTTTCAACTTGAAATTACACAAACATAAAGAAAGACTTTGTAAACATTGATTACTATAAAATAGCATCTTGAAAATGAACCATAAACGTCGAAAGCGCAAAAGATTATGTTTTATTAAACAGCCAAGGTTTGTAACAAAGTGTACACTTTTTAACATAAATTTTCACATTAATAATTAATCATTAAAACGAAAACATTAAGAACTATTAGTATAATATATTACATTTAACAAAAAAGCTTGTCCTTCTATACATTTTAATGATCTTTCAAATGTTTCTCTTAATGCATTCAGATATGACTTTTCATTAAATATTGTGATAATTCAACTTTCGTAATAAAAATTCTAAGGGTTTTTTTTTTTTTTTTTTTTTTTTTTTTTGTCATATGGCTCAATTGATAAAAAAATTAAATAAGTTTATATTTAAAAACCACTTGCATCTGCTTGTATTGATAATAAAGTTACTGGGCTAAATTATAGCCCTTATTTAGAAAATGCTGGGATATTAAGGAAATTCGATGCAAGTCTTGCATTAAAAATATTGGGTACAATCGGTTTCAATGACTTTTCTCATTAAAGATTGATTAATATAATTAGTAAATGGGTCTATTAACTTCCCTGGAGGTTTTTCATCATTGCGAGTTCTATTGTATGGTATCGTATGATTATTGTTTTCTAAAATTTATAATAAATTGTAATGGAATGTAACATTATTCTTTTTCTGTTTTATTATCAAAATTCATTATTATAATGTCTTCAATGTTTAATAACTATTAAGGATACATTTGACGTAAAACCTTAACATGTCCCTATTTACATTAAAACATTTTATGTAATAAAGGGGAAATTACATTTTATATAAATCCTTTTGAACTTTTTCAACAACAGACAAGCACTGTCAAAAATGTTGTAGTTGATATAACCAAATATTGGGGCTGCATTAGCTGCTGCAATAAAATAGCGAAATATCGTTCCAACATCTGGAAATGAGTCAATGTGAACTCCGAATGTTGTAGTTGTAACGTTATTTCGCCATCATACGGTAGTGCAGCATCAAAATTTGTTTCAAAAACTCACAAAAAATTTAACAGTGAAGGATTATTGTGGCAATATATTTATTCTGTTAAAAGTAAACGATTTCTCAGTCGAAGTCAGTAGAATATTTTTGTTATTGATTTAGTGCTTTAGCATACATGTAAATTTTACATTTTTTCAAATTTAAAACCAGAAAGTTTATTAAATAATAAAACATAATAAACAATCACATTGAAACAGGACGCACTTCATAAACTATCTCTCTGCGTCAAATTATGTTTACTTTGCTTTACAAAACCGCACAATTGACAGCTATACTTTATAGATCAGTAGCTATTCCTACTGGTTAGATTAAACAAACATATGAATTCAGAAATTTTATTTAATAAAATAAATCCTGCCAACGTACAAAACCTTTTTAACAACCAAAACAGAGTATTAACACAGAGTAAGGTATAAAAAAATTGTCATACAACAAAAGTGGCAATAGATTAATTTAATATAAAATGCACACTTAAACTGTCTAAGGCGATACAGTATTTTCGTTTCTGTTTTAATAATTTTCCACACTAGTTAACATTCTGTTGATTTTTTAAATTAATACCAGAAAGTTTCTTAAATAAAATAAATAATAAATAACAGCATAGAAAATAGAATAGAAAACGGAAACATTTCATGAAATATTGTTTTAACATAAATTACGTTTTTTTTTTTTTTTTTTTTTTTTTAATTTGACCAGTATTTACTTCCACTGGCCATTTTAAATAGATATGTAAGAAACCAAAAATTCTATATAATAAGGCAATCAGGTTACCAAAGATAAATAAATTCGATGTTACGAATTAAAATTTCTGGTAAAAATTAAATTGAAAATAAAATTAATTCCGTGGTAGGGGTCACATATTACAATTCAATTGCATAAAATAAAAATGAATAGAAAACAACATTTTATTTACGTAAAGAGATATTGTACTAATATATACTTTAAACAACATCAATACTTGCACATATCAAATCAGAGTAAAAAAAAAGAAAAAAAAAAAAAAAAAAACTGAAGGAAAACTCAGCAGCCTAAAAATATTTGTAAAATAACAAAAATAAAGCTTCGTCGACTCGTTTTTTGTGAAAACAGCATTGTTTATTATTTAGCGAAATATTGTCGATTTTAGTTTGATTATCCGGTAAATTAAAAATTTGGAGTTTAATAGATTTATATAGTTTCTTTAATGATGGTTACTGCACATGTAATATTTATACAGTATTACATATTTCATACGTTGTAATTATTTTATGGAGAGAATTTTTCACTGGGATAACATTGAATTAATTTTCATTAATTAATATGTGTTATAGCGGAAAATAAATAATATTTCACTATATTCTTTTATTAAATTGAGATTAAAATTTTTGACTAAGTATGCTTCAACGAAACGAAATGGCCTGAAGTTTAATGCTTCTTAGTCGTAAAAGTTTATTAATTTCAATTAAGATGTATTTTATTTACTTCATTTAATAGACCCATCTTAATTGGGAGTGACTGCTTAAACTTCTTTTCTTAAAATTTTCGAAAATAACACTGATTTTATATATCATATTCCTTTATGCCGTTGGGTAAATAGTGCATCTATAAAATATTGCTTTTCCTAAAATTTGATGCTTCACATAAATTTCATATAAGTTTTTATTGGACTATTCATTTTACCAGTTAAAGGAATTTCAATACTCTATCAAAAAGTATTATCCTATATTTTCATACAATCAACATGGTGACTGAAAAATTGATGCCAGGGTTTCCTTGCCTCATAACCTTTGATTTAAGAGTGTGACAAAAAACATTATTACATATTCGTAAAGTACAACTCAAGTATTTTTAATAACACATACTGTATTTTGACCACTAGCCACGACTTGGTTGTGAAGGTAGTAGTGCAACCTAATTAAAGGTGCTGAATTAATAATTAATCAAAATTAAGTTTATTTAAGCAGAAAGAGTAAAACTATACTTCTAATATTCTAAAAATTACAAAAACGTATAGTGTCAATTTTCGAACTTCACTTGTCTGTCAGTCTTCACTGTCAGTCAATGCGTTAAAAGTATCAATACATTTTGAATAAGATATTCGCTTATTTCGAAACTTAGACATTCAATACTACGACGTAGGAAGGCTGTTCAAGCCTTGTTTTTGAAAGTAATAGTTTATTCGTTTATGTTCAAATGTGTACATGGATACGCAACATTTTCCTTTCGATATGTAAGATTGAATTGTGTGAAATCGCACTGTTGGATTTGGATGACTGTTGTACTTTGCAAATCAATGTTAGTGATTCTTACTCGTGGCTATTTGGTGAGTACAAAGAATAAAGTTTTCCCGGAGTAAGTTGATGTTCTTGCAATATGCCTAGCCAATTAAATGCAACAGCCTGCAGCATCTGCTGACGAGTTATATTTCTTAATTTATGTTCGAGACTATTTAGTATTTGGGCCGCAAAAGTTAAGGATAGTCGGAAGAAAGAAATTAAAGTTGGATTGCTTCAATAAAGTTTTGGCGGAACTTCAACGAGTTCCAATTAGATTTATAAGAGGGTTATTTTTAAACTAAGTACCGTCTTGAAATTCCTGTGTGGAGGCACCGTGGTTGGCATTCCACGCGTGCCATGTTGTTTACCTACATCTGTTTCGAGCCACAGGCGCCATTACGGAAACAATCGACCGTTTTAACGTTTGTTTTGGAGTATTTAAAATTTGAGAATCCCGCCGCTTGTGAAATACGATCGGTGATTCTTTTTCTTGGTGCTAAAGACGTGAAAAAGGTTGAAATGAAATTCATCGTCAGATTAGTCAAGTTTAGTAACACATTTAGTACACATTTAGTTTAGTACACACAGATTAGTAACACATTATGACCGGTGGGATAGTAAGAAGATTAGTTAAAACTTTTAAAGATGGCCGCAGGAACGTTCATGATGATAAACGAAGTGGGCGGGCTTCAGTAATTACTGAATATTTGGTGCAGAAAGTTGACGAAAGAAGAAATGATGAATTTCCTTAGGTTTCACAAAGTGTTCTGTATGAAATTGTGAGGGAACGCCGGCAGACTTCTATGAAGAAGGTATTCAAAAACTGGTTGTACGATACGATAAGTGGCTTAACATTGGCAAAAATTACGTAGAAAAATAGATTGAGGTGCATGCTTGAATATAAAATTAAAATTAGTATGAAAATTATACTTGTGTATTTTTTATTTCAAAAAGTGCTTACTTAAAAAATACCCGTCGTAGTTCTGTAGTGATTTCTGTAAGCTGTACTATATTCGAGCAAAGTTACATTTCATGTTTTTGTTCTAGTCATCTGTAAAATACTGTATTAGTTTGAATTTATTTACTATTTCCGCTAAACTTAACCCCTTCGGGACCGGCGGCTTTTACACAAATTTTATTCGGTTGGCACCACTTTATTTAAAAAGCTACTTTTAATGAACTATTACAAAAATGCTCTAATTAGAGAAAGCAAATGTTACTTTTATTTTTTACTGGTGCCTAAAACAAATTCTGTATGTTCTTTTTGAGGGTGCATATATGCACCCATGCTCCCGAATGGGTTAAGGAAGTAGAGACCCACTCCGTAAAGGTTATTTTAGCGACTCATTAGTAGGAGCTAATTTAAACTAACCCAAGTCAAATTTAATATGTTATTCTTAACTTTTTTTTTCTCAAAATACTAAGTTGTTTTTTGAATGGAAAATCTTGAATACTTGTTTCTTCTAAAATCATGAACGGGATTGAAACGAATTCATTTTGGATTTATTATCGATATATTCGATATGTTAGAAACGATATGTTAGATATGTAAAGTATGATTCGATATGTTAGATATGTATGATTTAAATAAAGTGAACCCTAGATGTGTTTATGTTCAATACAAATCAAGAAACAAAAAGAAAACATGCTTTCAATATATTCAGGATGAAATTATCAATAAATTTTAATTGGGAATTAATTACATATATATTGTTGCTTTTTTCTAATAATGTTGAAAATACATTATCCTTCTTTAATTATCCTCCAATTAAAGTAATACAGAAATTAAAAAAATATATATGTCAAATATCCATCGATGATAATGATTTATTGCATAATACCTTCAATTAAAAAATACTCAAGAAGGAAGAAAAAATCAAAATCCCTTAATTAGGAGTCTTTTTATTTATTGATTTTTTTGGGGTTTTTTCTAATTTAGATATTTTTGTAACTTTAATTAACATTAACATAATTTTTAGAGGCATTATCATATATATATATATATATATGCTTTTTGTTTTACAGAGTAAATGCACGAAAATGTTCTAGACGTAAACTAAAATGATCGATGAAATATATTTCTGTGATTAATAAAGAGAAACAAACATGAAATATTTCATATTATAACATATAGACAGTTTGCGATAACAAGGCTTTGTAAGAGCTCACTATGCTACAGATACAAACGGTGAAGAAAATGCATTATTTAATTTAAATTTGTTACGTCACTTGCTAGTAGTGATTGTCACCTTAAATTTTTAGATACCAAATTCGTGTGCAGGTATACTTATTAAAAATATATGCATGGTGCTCAGTGATTAAGATCGAATCTGCTGCGGTCATCCATTATATTATAAACCGTACCTTGTCTTTAACTTATTCAATTTCTCTTTTATTTTTTTCTAATGGAAACTTCCGTGATTGGATAACCCTTTCCAGCAGTCTCGTTTTGGATAGGAACGGTGTTCCGCCAGTTTCGACATTATTCATTCTAGTGATGTTACTAGTCGAACAGACGGAACCACGGCCTCCTTCCTCGAAGACGCTATTATGAAGGGTTTTCCCGAAAATGAAGATCGCACCGGAAAAATGTAAAAGGGAAACTCGTTAAGTCACAGACGTCGCCTCTATTCGCAGAGTCGTCAGGGATACAACATTTAATACATTGGATAAACGCAGCGGCTTCGAACTTATTCATTGAACACCAGAAGGCAAAATATACAAAAATAAAATAAAATATACCTGAATAGAATTTGGTCTGTAAAATAAAAAGGTCTCAGTACTATAAGGTGAATTTAATACATCGAATGACGGCAGTGGCTTTGAATTCAAATAACATATTAGTCATTTATATTCCGAAAAATATATATACATAATTTTTAAGGTGATCCCAATTGGGAACTTTGGAAACTTCTGACTAATACTTTACACTTTTATAATTGCTTAAATAAGGCTATATTTTAACAATTCCTTATTTAGCTTATAATACTTTAGAAAAAAAAGGTTATATTTGCCTGATATTGTAAATTATTGCTTGGAAGGTATTTCGCCACATGAATTTTTTATACTGCCTATCGAAAGATATTGTAATATTTATAGTATATTTATGAGCGTAGTGACTTTTATAACGGATTATTCTATTTTTTCCCTGCTACATAAATTGATAAGTATTTACTTTTAAAAATGTAATTAATCATTGTTACTTAAAATAATTCCAACATTTCATCGTAACATTATACAGGGTGCAAAATGTTATCTATCGCCGACCTTTAATTTCTCAACCGTTGGTTGTAGACATATAGTTCCAATTACAAAATCGATTAAAATGAGGTAAATATTCAAGTTGTGGCGTTATTTAAAGTAAAAAATGAATTTTATAAAAATTATGGAATCTAACTTTTTATACGATTCCCCGGTCCCTATAGTTATATTTAGTAAATGTTTGCACATACCATAACAAATACAACACAAAACGTTTGACTTCTGTACGACAAAAATTGACACAGTTGTTAAATTTCAAAGTTTCAAAGTTCAGATCAGTTAGAAAATGAATTAGAATAAGATCGAAATCAGGGTGCAATGTCCTTTTCACGGCAAAACCACCTTTAACCAGTATCGCTAAAACCGGGTATCACCAAAGAGGGTTATTTCATCTAAAAATTAAGCTAATTTTAGAGGTCAAACAACATTCAAAAGTGAAATTAGGCAGTGTTGAATTCAGGGGGTGACCCGGGAGGGACACTCCCCCCTTTCCCCCCGGAGCAATGAAATGTCCCTCCCGGAAAATGTGAGATTTTGTGTTTTAAATGGTCGAAAAGTGCAATTACCCCCCCCCCCGCGCCGAACTCTATCATGTCCCCCCGCCGGAGGAAAGCGTCTGAATTCAACACTGAAAGTAGGTATTGTTTGTTATAGGAAAATAAAACCTTCCGCTCTTTTGCGTCCAGTCTGTTTTGATTTTATCAAAATAGGGTTGAGTCGAGTTTGTTTAGCTGCGTTTGGCTGAGTGCCAATCTTAGTGACCGCCTACAAGAAAACGCAAACTAGAACTTCGGAAAATACTCATATCAGCGTAACACCCCTTTCGGTTGTATAATCGTCCCAGAGCGCTCGGCGCGGTTTTAAAAAACGAACAATAGAATAGACATCAGTAAAATAAAATATACTCAATAAAAACTTGATAAATGGCAGCGGAATGCAAACGACCAACCGAAATATAACGAGTATGAAAATCAAGATTTTGCAAATTACAATAGTACCGTAGCACAACGCGTTCGGATAAAACACGAGCCACTAGCAGTGGACATGCTAGTCAGCGCAGTGATTGTGATGGCAGGCTATACGTAAACGCAATATACCGAAATGATACTGATTTATGTTGAATGTCAAAGGAATGCCAGAGCAGCTGCGAGGGTTTATTCAGAGTGTTTTCCTAGTGATCGGACATCCAACGCATGAAACAATAACTTATGCATTGCACCGACTTAGACCGGCACCGTTTCACCATGACCCAGAACAAGTAGACGAGCAAGGTGTAATGTTCGAGTGACACCGGAGTAAGTGTTGGCATTCGCCCTTTTAAATCCACAAATGAGCACGGCGGACAGAAGCGAGGCATGTGGATACACGCATCAGCGCGTCTGGCAGTTATTACATGCATATGGTGCGCATCCATACCATCCAACGCTGGTGCAAGCATTCGTGTTGGGAGACCACGAAAGACGGTTTGATTACTGTGATTTCATGCTTAACACTATAGAGAAAAATCCATCGTTCATTTGTGACATTCTGTGGACAGATGAGGCAACGTTTACACGGAGTGGCATTGTAAACGTGCAAAATGTACATTACTGATCTCTGGAAAATCCTAACATCATCCGCACAGTACACCAGGTACGTTGATCAACGAACGTGTGGTCCGGTATATGAGGGACTCAGATTGTTGGACCCATATTCTACGATGGAACCCTAACGGGCGAACTTTACATGCACCTACTACAAAACACGGTACGTGACTGGTATGAAGAGCTGCCTCTCCGAAAAGCATGCCGGGTGTGGTTTCAACATGATTGGGCTCCTCCGCATAAAGCATTAAACGTCTGTGCATATCTGGCCAACGAATTCGGTCAACAGATCATTGGATATGGTGGTCCAATATAGTAGCCACAGCGTTCTCCGGACTTGACTCCCATGGACTTCTACCTCTGGGTATACATCAAGGCACAAATGTATGTGACTGAGCCTACTTCTCTGGTTGATCTGAAGCATCGCATCATCCTTGCTTGTCTCACAGTTACACCTGCTATGCTCAACCGTGTCCAAGACTCAGTACTGTCACGTATTCAATTGTGCATTGGCAGCAATGGAGAACACTTTGAGCATTATCTCTAGTAGATTCCGGTGCTTGATGTATTCATTTTTATAGTAGACCATTTTCTAATATGATAATAATTTGATATTTATTTTTCTGTTTAATTTCAATATGTCATTCTTCGCTTTGTATACGACCCCTCAAAATCAGCTCAAATTTTTAGATGAAATAACCCTCTTTGGTGATACACCGATTTAGTGATACCGGCTAAAGATTTTTTTTGCCGTAAAAAGGACATTGCACTCTGATTTCGATCTCGAATTACTCTAATTCATTTTTTAACTGATCCCTGAATGAAAGACAAAATCATGTGAAAAAATCTCAAACTTTGGAATTTTTTAAACATGATAACAGTGAATATTCCAAACAAAATTATCTCTTAATATTTTTTCTCATAGTAATATTTTCCCTTTGTCTTTCAATAAAATGGCGATAATTTTTTCGAACAAATTAATATCCAGATGTATCCAATCATATTCTGTAAAATAATATTTAATCTTAAATTGCAACCGTCAGGCCAAAATTTCGGAGATTTGAGTCACATAAATTTAAAACAAAATTTTAAAACGATAAAAATAAAAGTAAAATTTATGTTTACTGTTTAATAGTATAAATGTAATTTTGCAACAACGACTTTTGAATCTTCATTTTCAAGTATTTATTCAGTCGTCAGTTGCTTCAGGTAATTCTCAAATGCTAATATATTAGCAAGTGTCCCCATTCTTTTAATTAGGTTGAGCCTATGCTTTCGGAACACCCTCAATGAAAACACCCTCTAAACTGCGAACTCTACTAAAAGCGACATATGTTGCTCTAGGTTACTAATTCGCTCTTGCCTAATTCGGACCAATATCCACAGCATTTTTTGACAAAGTTAAACCCTGGAATTTGGGCATGGTGACAGCGTATGCAACTGTTAAGGGCAACTAAGTTTAGGAGAATGAGGCATTTTTTATTTCCAATATTTAGATATAGGTGTGACAGGGAAAAGTCTTTCAGTTACAAATGGGCCATGATAATAATCAAAATCAACCTTTTCAACTTGTGGCAAGCCTGGAGGCCTTAGTTCTGGTCCATAGACATTATCTTTTACTATATCAAGTGCACCGTTTGCCTTTCCTCCCTCTGTCCACAGATTGGTACATAAAATAGTTCAGTATCCAATTGCTATAAAATGTTCAGCCTGAAGTCTAGATGCACGACCATCTAAACTCCATCTTGCTATTTGATTATTGTGGTCTGCTAATATTTTTGTCACGGGCCATTTTGATTTGCGAAGTATTTCTTAATTATTTCCTTAAGCTAGCCTATTTACTGAGAAAAAGGCGTATGACATCTTGAAATATTTCACGTTATGCCGAAGGCAGTATAGCTTTACGTTGTTTCACAGGGGATGCGTATTGGTCGCCCACGGAAACCGAATCAAGAGTCTCTCGAAACTATATTTGCTGTTCGTCGTACGGTTTCAGTGACTTTCTTAAGGCGAAACATTTTTTAAGGTTCTAAGCACTGTTTGTCCGTGCAAAGCCAAAATTTCTGTTATATAATGTGTCTTATATAGAGGGTTGTCTTTAGTGGGTGTAGCTGCCTAATGTATCCAATAAGGTAAACAAATAATCTTCCAAACGGCTAACACCTATCTGGTTTACCTTTGAGACATCTTTGCGCAAGGGCCAGCCATCAGATGACATCCGATCATTGAAAATTCATCAATAATGAGAAATAACACTGGAACCATTTTGAGCTGTAGATTTCTTGCTGCTTCACTTCCTAAATCAGCGAATCTCTTTAAAACACAGAGGTACTTTTAGCGATAAGTGAATTGTCTTACCCTCTACATTAATTACAGAAGCATCTTTTGGAGCCAAACCATGGAAACTTCCTGTCCTAACTGCTCGGTAATTCTTTTACGAATTTCTTTGATTACCGTATTTTTTTCAGATCCGACTTTCCTAATGATAAAAATAAAAGTACGATTAGTAAAACTTATAATTCTTGTTTGCAAAGACGAAAGCTAATCTTCATAAGAAAAGTATATTTTGCTGCTCATCTGTAAATCTGATGTTAGAATTATCATCATTTAATTCACTGTAAGCTGTTGTTCTTTACAATAGTTCAGAAATGAAGTAAAATTGTGATTAGGGTAATAACTGTAGCTCTCACTTTTCCACTCATATGCATCATCAATCACGCCGTTGTTACAAAACATATTCGTTTGTCTGCACAGGCACGCATCTGCGGCCATGTAGGGATAAATCACGCGGTATTCTTCTTGCAGTTTTTCTGGTTCATGTATACTGCTAACATCAGGAATAAATTTTCGTATGTATAAGTACTTAGGTGATTGAATGCCTCCTTCTATGACTGATACACAGACGGCAGGATTTCTTGAAGTAAAGAGTCAGAATTTCCCCTCCAAAAACAATTGAGTAATACTTGCTGGTTATAGTATTATTCTGTTATAGTTGGGTTGCGGTTGAGGGATATAAGAGGAAAAACTTTAACAACTGCCTCTTTTCTTCTTTGATGATATTCGACTCCTCTTACCGAAGAAGATTTGGCAAACTTAAGATGCGTTCAGGTAACAATTCTCTCCAGCCGCTCGTAATACTTCCGAACCATGCTTTTAATGGTATTTCGTCACTTGCACAGTTAATCTTTTCAGTTAACCTTTTCAGTTCTTATCAAGAAACCGTAATTTAACTACCTCACGATTACTGTGATACATTGGTCACCCCCATTAATAAGTGGACAACCTCTTGGAAAAAGACAAAATACGTTTTTGGACTTCTACAATAGAGTGGAGTGAAAAAACGAAAGTTGGAATTTTGATTTCGGATAGCAGCCAAAAGTTGCTTTTTAGTACCTATAATATACGTGCAAAATTTTATGAATTTTGAAAAACTCCTTCAGGGCTCTACCACGACCTTTATATTTTCATTGTTTCACGCAATAGGTTTTTACCATAAATTGTACATTTACAGTGTTCGTTGGTAATCTCGTTTGACATTTTTATATTTAAAATGTTTAGTGTAACTTCCTTTATTATTTCTAAACATTAAATCTTTATTTTAAAAATTTTTAAACGTTTTATTGAGCTTTACAATTTATTTTTTTCATTTTTAGCGCAAAAATGAGTGCGAGTGGAGGCAAACCGAAATTTACCATTACTAAACGTGCAGTGGAATCTCTCTTATTTGGTGTGCCTTCAAAACTAAATGAAGTTGTTTTGCGAACAATAGCAGACGTTATAAAATGTTACTTATACATAAGACAAGAATTAAAACAAAGTTGGAGTGGTAAAGATCCACCAAAGCCATAGGTAATTCAAATCCTAAGAGAGAAGGTCGAAGAAATTTGGAAGAATGCCTCAATTCTTATAGTTTCCCAGAGGGGTATTGATCAAATGATAGACAACGATTTTTCTAAATACCAGAGTCTTATTGGATTCGCCAAATCCAAAAGAAATGATAATTACCTGAAGAAGGTTCAGTTTTTCAAATCTGAAGCTGTAAATAAACTTCTATACATTTCGGAGCGCAAATACAAGCCAATTCCTAAATGTACTTGTGAAAAATCAAGGAAGGTGCCTCCAAAAGAACAGGAATTTCTTCTTGACCAAAGGTCAGCAAGAAAGAGGGTTATTTGTATGCTCAATAAAGCCTAGACAAGTAATTTGAGACAAAGAGAAGACAGGAAAACAAGGAAGTCGATGTGGGCTGAAAAGCCAAGTTTAAATTCTGCAGTTAATCAGGGCAGTACAGTTGTTATGTATTTTGACAGTGGTGATGAAGAAAGAAGTAATAGCTCTTCATCAGGGTGTAAAGATTTAATATCCGTATCACAAGCATCTACTGCTAAAGAAGAGTAACAAAGACAAATGAGAACACATCTCCTACGGTTTCAAGGATCTCAGATCAGTATGGGGTTTCTGATAGATGCGTAGCAGCAATAGCTTCTGCAACTCTACAAGATATTGACATTATAATAGAAAACTATTCATCACATATAATTCACAGAAGCAAAATACGCAGAGAACGAAAGAAAACTAGAGAATGTGAAAAAAAAAAAGATGATCTAAAAGCATTAAAAGCGGGAATCGAAAGTATATATTTTGATGGAAGAAAATATAAAACACTACATCAAGAGAAAATTGGAGATAAATTACATCGGATAATTATCAGTGAAGAACATGTATGTCTGATTGAAGAGCATAATTCACTGTATCAGGGACACATTCCACCGTCTTCTGGATCTGGAAAGCATATTGCAGAAAGCACTTTAAAATACTGCACTGAAAACAACTTAAACCTTGACAAAACTACGGCTGTAGGTTGCGACGGAACAGCTGTAAACACAGTAAGAAATAATAGTGCTATTAGATATTTTGAAACAAAGATTGGCAAAAGATTGAAAGTTTGATTTTGAAAGATTCGTGAAATTAGTTACACATGCAACATTGGAAGTTGTAGGAGTAGAAGCAAGGGACGGATATATACGAGCAAAAATCAAATCGCGAAACATAATGCCTAGTTTTGATATACCAAAGGCCAATATAAATTAGAGTGAATACTCAGATAGTTTTAGAGTCCATAGTATATATCCATTTTATTGTATTCCTATATATTTAGAAAATTGTCTTTCCTATACATTCAGAAAACTATCTTTCATGTATATTCAAAACGTAAAAGTGAACTGTATAAATAATTATTTTACTTTTTCTTTATCTTTTTCTTTAAAATTTACATTTTAGTGTGACCTTTACCTTCAAGGTCTCAAAACATAACGACACTTAGATTGATCACATGTAATACTTTAATCAGCCATATTTTATGGGTTATTTTACTAAAATCAGAGAAATTCTGCAAAAAAAGTAATTTGAATACTTTACACTACATAGTGCATATCTTGGATTTTCACAATAATTTGAATACTTTACACTACATAGTGCATATCTTGGATTTTCACATATAAAGGGCATAATTTTTAAGAGTTTGCAGAGCCCTAAAGATGAATTCCAAATTAAATGAAAATTTAACCTAATATTCAGTGTGCCAAAAGGCAAATTTTGAGACCTATCCGAAGAAAAAATTCCAAAAAGAAAATTTCATGATTATTTACACTTTTTTGGTTTTTCACGTATATAAAAGGCATAATCTTTAAGAGCTGGTAGAGCCCTAAAGATGAATTCCAAATGAAATGAAAATTTAACCTAATATTCAGTGTCCCAAAAGGCAAATTTTGAGACCTATCCAAAGGAAAAATTCCAAAAAAAAAAATTAAGGCGATTTTCACTCCACCCTATTCTACAAGTGCTAGATTTGTTTCGTTCATCTTATTTAAAATCTCGGATAAAAATTCATTGTAAGGAAAAGAAACCGATTCCGATTTTGACGCATATTTGCCAATGTAATGTAAAATAGCAAAGTTGTATAATACATTTTACATCTTAATACCATTTTTTAAATCCTGGATTGCCTGTACTAAATCAAAATAAAGAAATTCACTCCAAAAATTTTAGAACCCACCAACTTAACACCCTTCGGGAGTGAAATTTTCTAATATCCTTTCTTATTGGTTGCCTAGGTCATAATAGCAATATACTGTCTAAATTTCGTGATCCTGAGTTTAGTCGTTTGAACTGGGCGTTAATGTGTCAGTCAGTCAGTCAAGAATTCTCAATTTACATAATAGTATACATAATTTTAGTAACCACTCTTTTTAAATAACTTCACCAACAAAATTTCATACACAATAAAATATCTTTAAGATTGAACATATACACCTACCAGGAACACTGATGCTAATACTTAATAATCGCACAGAGTTTCTCTATTTTTAAAAACGTAATAATCTGAAATTGTGACATTTTCATTGGTAACAAATTGTTAAAAATTGTATTTAATCTTTCCATTTTCGTTATAAAACATTCCAGTTATAAAAGCATGAACTATATTCTGGATTTTTTCTATTCAGAAATTTAATCACAATTCGCATAAAGCAAATAAATTTTCAAAATAAAATTATGTTTAGTTGTATACTTAAACAGAAAAAGCATTGCAATTATTAAAATATATCAAAAAGATTCTTTTTACATTGATGTTTGTAATGTTGTATTTTAATTTTGAAATAGTATACGACGTATAATTCTTAAAATAGAAATATATCCAGTAAACCATAACAAACTCTTCCAAATAATTTTAATTAAATTAAATGCAGTAACTATTATAATAGTTAATACCCCTTTGTAAAGGTATACTTTTATTATTTCTCTTAAAAAGGGATTTTCAATTTTTATCTAGTTCTCTGTAAATTGACAATATTTTACAAAACACAAAGATACGCATATATGATGTCATCTACCGTAAAATAAAGGCATTAAATTTTGCACTTAATTATTTGGCCATAAATATTAACTGTGATAGGAGAATTTGCGGTAAATTAAATTATTCCTATTTAATGAACCAAAAAATTCGGATGCTTTACGGTGGAATTTATTAGTTAAATATTTCAGATTGTGAGAGAAATTTTAATATTGATGTTCAATAAAATACTGAACGTTTCTTTAAGTTTTTGAATAAAAGAATTATGTTTTTGAAAATAAAGACATTATATAAACTTTTAAAGCATACATAAAATAATAAAATTTTTTATTATCATTATCTTATCTAAATAATTTATAATAATATGACATTTTTTTGCGTTGCTTAAACATTCAGTAAGCAATAATAAACATATTGGAAATCTATAATGAAAGTGTTCAATTATTTCAGAACAATTAATAACAGGAAGATAGAGCTTTGTGAATTCTATATTTTAATTTGCGATTTAATTACTCTTATTAATTAAAAAAAAATAAACTTTAACATGTCATTTTTGGAAGAATGATAACAAAATGTATTCTTTTCATTGGTGATATGCTACTATAATACTCTTTCTAAAGTTAAAAATAAATCAATAAAGTGTATTTTTTTTTACGAGGAGATTTAATATGAAAATAAAAACCCTTTTTAAATACAAATGCGCATTTTAAACAAAAATTATATATGTTTAAAAAAAACTACTAGTCTTAAAAATTGCATCGAATGCCCAGAGAAAAAAATATGATGTGACACAAATCTAAAAAAAAAAAAAATAAAAATAAAAATGCGTATATTGCTATGATGCAATCGCATGCTTTACGTGAGAATTTTTTTTTTTCTGAAATCTGTAAATTAGTTTCATCGAGGATATTTTTATGGAATATAATTTTGGCTGCAACGGTCAATTGAATTCGCTTGTTTTCTATTGTCATATAATATAAAATTTACTTTAGATATTTTCGTCTGGTAGCTACAGAAAATAATGTGCATTTTATTTTTTAAGTCGTGACATTATTCATACTTTTTTACAGAAAATTTATAAGAAGCATCGGCATAAAAACAATACATTTCCTTGGTGACACTAGGAAAATCTATTAAAGATATTATTAAACCAATAAATCCAGTTTAAAATTATACATAAATGCACATACTAAGTTGACAAATTAATTTTTTTTCTAAATAAGTTAATATATTTTTAAAAAATTCATATTAAATTAAATCAAAATCCAAAAAAAAAATCCAAATAAAAAATCCAAATCCAATTCGTATTATAAAATGAAATATTTTTTTCTTCTATATTATTACTAGAGATTATCTGAGATTTTATATAGAAAAGGTGCTTGAAATTCTAGATAAAAATATCAGTATTTGAAGAAATGCTTTTACAGTGAACATGTGAATGAATTAATACACAGTCATCGACAAAATATAAGAAAAAATCTAAATTTAATTGCCCGAAGCAATCTTAAAGAATCTTCATACGTACTTTCCAGGATTGTCAAGAAAATACCAAATCGTATTTTAAATACCACTTTTTCAAATTGCTTTTTCTTGCCTGATTTTATCGCAAAATTTCTTCAATAAGGCGACTATTGCTTTTCGAAAATACTGGTATTCAAAATAAACTTTTAGTTTTTTTTATGGCAACCGTGATTATTCCAGTTTTTTTTTTTTCATTCAAAGAGAAAGTTTTGACGTAAAAGTCTCAGCATGAAAAGAAATATTTTATTGCTTAATATAAGCATATTTAACGGGAAAATGTGAAACAGATAAAGTAAAAAAAAAAAAAAAAACTATCCAAACTTGAAATATAGAAAAATTACAACCATTGTTTCAATTTAAAAATTAGTTTTTTTACTGAAAAGTGAAAAAATAGATTCATTGAAACTTCTTTTTTTATTCTTCAGTAGATGTCTTTAAAGTTCATCACGATTTAAAAACTTTCGTGACAGCTACTAAACTTTCTCACATTCCCCTCTATATGGAAAATAAACCAACCACTTAAACGAAACTGTTGGAAGAAATTAAAGAAGACACGTTTATATCATCATGGAAAAACTTGGTTTAATAAAATATATTTATTTTCAAAAACTTTCCAAAATTTCTTAAGTACAGAAATGCCAAAGACAGCTGTTCATTTTAAAGTTCGTTCTTAGTATTTATATTAAAACAGTGTTCATTTAAACTATTTACAGTGAAATATTTTATCTAAACTGTTTAGTTATATTTAATATATTCTACGTAAACTTCACTGTTATTTTTTAATAGCAAATTAAAGGTACTGTTAATGTTTCTTATTATTTCTAATAGCAATAGTAGTAAAAAAGGAAAATTCGATGAACGGTTCATTATGCAAGAAATACTTAAATGCAAGTAATTTTCATTCCGTACCTAATTTTGTTTATTATAAATTCCGTTGTTGAAAAATAGGAAAAATCAACAGATTTTCTATAAAATTTAGATTGCATGTCTGAAGAGGAATACATCATATACTCATATATCTGGTGTTTGTATTTCAGCTATTAGGCTCTAGATGGCAGCACTACAAATTGTAATGTGTCTGTTCGCTAACGTCCCCTTTTAGTTATTTTGATTATACTGCAAGTAGCCAATGAATGCTGTACAGTTATGTAATATGTGTGCTCTGATGTTATGTCTTGTTGTTTTGTATATTAAACCTCTAGTTACTATGTCTCACTCTTGCATCTCATTTAAGTATTCGGTTATCTTAATAAATTAATAATCATAACAAAACAATTGGGGACCATGAATAAAAAATGGAGGAAATTTTCTCACCAGAAATATTTGGAAAAGAAGTGTTGCGTCAAAAATGAGAATGACTATACAGTTTTTGATTTCAGTATGTGATGATATATATTACGCAAGTGATGTTATAATATAATTTTATTTCCTGCAAAAAGTACGTCACTTGCAGGAGTGGTGTGCCTACATATTGTTTTTTTTCTAAAAGAAATAAAGTGCTAGAATGCTCTCAAATTTCATGAATTCAATGGTTCTATTGAAACGCTCCAAAGGTACGTTAAAAAGCTGGAGCAATGTTTTATATTACATGATATTATAGAGGAAAATAAAGTCCCTGCTATTACTTCTTGTATGGGTCCTAAATTGTATAATTTATTCTGCGATTTATCTTAAGCTGTTGTACTATTGACGTATAAAAAGATTGTTGATAATCTATTGAAGCAGTTAATTACCCCCCCTAATAAATCTTGTGAAGTAATAAAATTTCGTAAATGTTCTCAAAACGAAAAATGAATCTATACAAGATTTTTATGCTAGATTAAAAAAAATACAACTGTTTGTGCTTTTTTTTTGTGATACATTAAATGAAAATCTGTTGGAACAATTGCTTAGAGGTTTAAAATATGAAACTATTCAGAGTAAAGTAATTACGCAAGTTGATGATTTGAATTCTGTATAAACCATTGAAAAAGTGGTAGTCATACAGAATACTGCAGCTGATATTTCTGAATAGAAGAATAAAAATTTGAATATAAATGAACTAAAAATGTACTAAATGTTTACTAAAAATGTACAATCCAACAAATTTCCAAATAATTCTCAAAAACAGAAAATCAACAATCATGCAAATAATGTAAATAAGGGAAATTCTGATGTAAATGAGAATAAACTGAAATGTTACCGATGTGAAAATACATCATATGTAGCTAATGTATGTAGATATATTAACACAATTTGCAATCAATTTGCAAATCAAACAAATTGCAAAAAAGGTCACTTGAGTAAGGTGTGTAAAAGTAAAAATAACAATGTTCAGAAACAAATGAATGTATTCCATACATTTGACATTTTATCTTTGAGTTATGATAAAGGCACTACTCCAATAAAATTATATATTTTAATTGAGAATAAAGCTAAAGCTGAAATGGAGTTATATACTGATTCCAAAATTTCTGCAGTTCCGGTAAAAAGTTTTCCCCGAATTTTTCCAAATTATAAAATTTTTCCGCCAGTTGTTGAGTTAAGAACTGCAGCTAGTGAAATGTATAAACGTGTTTGGTATGTAAATATAGATGTTCCATATGAAGATAAAACTAAAAATCTTAATTTATATCTGATTAAAGAAGATATTTTTTCACTAGCGGAAAATAGGATCCCATTTTACGTCAAATTTTTCATCCCTAATTTCGGGTTCTTCAACAAAAATTTAATTTTGGCGGTAAGCGGGACGAATTTACTCTTTAACATAGTTGTATTTTAAAAGGATTTCGAGTAATGATCCCTGAAATTAATAGAAAACAATTTTCAAATGATTTTCACTTTGGACATTTCGGTATTGTGAAAAGTAAGCCCTTAGCTTGAAGTTTTTTTTTATCGTGATCAGAACGATATTGAAGATCTTGCATGGATTTGCACTATCTGTGTCGATTTAAAAAAATAATCTACCTAAGGTCACATCATTGGGATGAATTGGGAATCATTTGTATTCACACCATTGTGAATGGACTACAACTCCTTGGCAAAGAATTAATATAGATTATGCTTTTAATTGCGGTTGATGTTCATAGCAAATGGCCAATAGTTTTCATTGAGCAAAATACAACTTCGGAACATACGATTACTTGTCTGTCTTCACTTTTTGCCAGATACGGGCATCCAGTGAACCTTTTGGTATCTGATAATGCTAAACAATTTAATTCTGCAGAATTTGAGACATCTAATCACCTAAGACTAAAGAATCATTGTGCAAAACATAGGTTTAGAATTTCTCTACCATTCAGCTACAAATGGTCAAGCTGAGAAATATGCGCAAATTCTAAAACGTGGATTAAAAGTCTTATCTTCAAAATCTGGTACTTTACAAATGAAATTGAATAATTTTATTTTACAGTGTAGAAACATGCTTCATGTTTCCTGCAGAGTCCTGCATTTCTATTTCTAAAGCGGCATATAAGAACAAAAATAGATTTGATAATTCCAAACGTTACAAATTTTGTTCTTGATAAGCAAAATGCAAGAAAGCCCAATACTGAAGTAAAATAATTTAAAATTAACCAAAAAATGGTTGTTAGAAATGATATTCCTGAAGCAAAGTGGAAAATTGGTCGCGTTATTGTGTCAGAGGGAAGTTACATTATAGATCTCAAGTTGGTTCAAATATCTGGAAAAGACATGTTGGTCAGATAACGAACGTAGGTGCAAAGGTCCATTGAAGTAATGCTACAAATTCCGAAGAAAGTGATACAGAAAGTTACAGAATTGAAAATACAGTTGTTATTCAAGCTGTTTTTTAACCAATGCATCCTAGTGTGCCAGATCTTGGACCAGCTGACTTTTTCGATTCAAGAACACCAAATCCTAAAGGAGCTGACTTTTTCTATATAACTGCTCATAGTACTAAACAAACTGACTCTTGTTTCCCGAATACTCCACGTCCTGATCTAGCTTATTGTGATATGATGCCTCCTGTTCCATATCCTATGGTTCAAAATAGTACGGTTGATGCTGCTGCAGATCCTTTAAATACTAATTCTTTTTATTTCTCCCCATAGGTAAGTAGACGTTCTACAAGATTTCGAAGAGCTAATATCCAACTGAAACATTAAGTGGGGGTTAATTGTAATGTTTGTATTTCAGATATTAGGCTCTATATGTAAGCACTACATATTATAATGTGTCTGTTCGCTAGAGGTCCCTTTTTCATTATTTTGATTTAACATTCAGTGGCAAGTATCCTCTGAATGTTGTGTAGTTAGGTATTGTTTGCCTTCTGTGATGTTTTGTCTTGTAATTTTGTATAACAAACCTCTAGTTACTATGCCTAAATCGCGCATCGCATTTAGGCATTTAGCTATCTTAATTAATGAATATTCAAGATATAATAATATACGTATGGATAATTTACATGACGCTTTCATATAGACTATCAAAATTTTGGGCACTTTCTAATACGTATATAAAATGCAAATCGGAATTTCATTGAGGTCTCTTATAACATGAGCTCTGAGGGAATGGTTTTGATGTGACTTACATTTTTAATTAGATAATTTTTCAGGGGTGGTTTTAATATATTACATATCTTTCAACGTTACTTTGTTATAGATTTACAGGGGAAAGTTTATGATCTGGTGAACCCGATTATGAAAGAATACACTTTTTAAAAAAGTATTGGAAGGATTTTGATAAGATTTGCATTGTTGACAACATAATTTTTCAAGGTTAGTTTTAGTATATTCCATATCGTTTTAGTAGTTTTTACCGAATTCTACAGTAAATGGGCAATTAAAAGAAATAATCTTTAACAGAGCAAAAATTGTCTGACACAGAAAATATAATAGCTCAATGGCGTAGGTATCGTTTTTAGCAATGCGCAATGACATTCCAAGTAGATGTCAATATTGCCTTAAAAAACATAGTCAAAGTCACCGATATATTTTATTCGATTCAAGGTTCGTTTCTAGAAACCGCCTGGTGTAGAGAGCGAATCCTGTTAGTATTAAATAAAACAACAGAAAATCTATGTATTTTTTAAATATTTAATAATCTTGGAGACGCACAGCAAACTCCAATGCGGCTATTATGTGCTTTTCAGGGTTATTATAAGGTGATTTACACTAAACTTTTACCTACACAAATTCGTGTATCGGTTTGTAAAAAAGGGTCATTAGTCACATAAAGGGCAAAGGCATTTTTCACTAACATACGAAGAATCTTTTGAAGGATGTCCGAGCTGCTGCAAATTAATTTCTGCTTGTCCTTCCTAAATAAGCTGTTATATTATTGGCCGACAGGGCGCGTTAACTACAAAAGACACATTAAAAATGAGTTTAAATTTATACTATTGAGTGATTTAAAATGTGCTCTTATCTGACGAAATAAGTGGGTTAGATAATATAGTGTGTATAGTACTTTTAGGCATAGGATGCCGTAAATTCCACAATATATGGGAAGTAGAAATATACACCTCCTTGATTATAATATATATATGAACATAAAAGTAAATCAAGGAATTTCAAGGGTTTTCTTTATATGTCATAACAAAACAAACTTTGAAAATGTATTGAATAATAAAAAAATTACATTTGTAAAAGATATATTAAGAAGCCTTTATTAAAAGATAGTTTAAAATTTCTTAATACGATACACTAAAAATTAAATATTAAATAAATAGATAAAAAAACATATGTTTCTGCTATTAAATGTAACATATTAATAAAATGTAGATACATGCATAAAATACTAAAAAGAAAGCAAAATGCAAACACTAATCTTATTCAAAAATTAATCCATTTAAATAATGTTATATATTAATAATATTATTACAAGTGTATTCTAAAGATTCAAAATAGAATCATCACGTCTTATTTTTAATATAAATATTTAGTAATGATTTTCGTCAAAAGTTACAAAAATTTATAATTATTTTGTTGGAATTTGTAATATAATACTAAAGAAAAAGACGATATTTGATGAAAAAGAAAATAACACTTCTTAATCATAACATTAAAGTCAATGTAAAATAAATTACCAAATCTGCTACTTTTTAGGTTTTTCCATGTTACTGAAAATATGTCATATATATTAGATTTTTTTTCAAACTTGCGATATATTCCGAATCATAAAATGTGTTCATGTATTTTTTTTATATATAATCGTCAGTTTCTATTATATTAATCAAAATTAATTTTCGAAATCGGAAATAAAATTATGCATTACATGGATAACCAGAGTGACACATTCGATGACAGATAAAATTCGTTTTCCTTATTTATCCATCATCTATATTCAAATATGAAGAATATTTGAAATTTTTTTTGAGATACAATTTTCTTTTCTCCAAACATGTTGTTTACAGATTAATTATTTGTATGTAATATACCTTGTGTTAGGAATTATCTGTGTTAATTATTTTATAACTATTTATTTCTATGGAATTATTTATTATATTAATAAAAAATTATTTTTCGAAACCAGAAATAAAATTACGTATGGACTTTCATAACAAGAGTGACAAACTACGATGACAGATGACATCCATTTCCCTCATTTATCCACCAGCTATATTCAAAGATGAAACACATTTGAAAAATTTTGAGGAACAATTTTCTTTTCTTCATCTGTGATGTTCAGAGTTTAGTTATTTGAATGTAGTATACTTTGTGATAGGAGTTATCTGTGCAGATTTTGCATAACGATTTATTTCTACGGAATTATTTTCCTTGCAAAATAAACTATGGCGTAAGAAATAAAAATTGTCAAATATTGCACTTCCATAAAAAGTATTTATACTACTTTTAGTGCAATAATAACATAATCTTAAAAATATCAATATTACTAGACGACATTTTAAATTTTAATGTCATTTTTTAAAGATATTTACACAAACCGTAGTGTTTTTAACCATTGATTATAAATATAGTCTATATTCTAAGATTATTGAATCAATATTGAATAAAATGAGTAATTGTAAATGAGTAATTGTTGTCATATTAGTACACTTTTATTACAGGGGATAAAATATGTTAATATGTACAATTTGAAAGATATAATATGTTGTAGGGATTTTTTGTTCGGCAATATAATTTCGGTAGTCTTGAATTTTTGAAAAATAAATATTAAAACTTTATCACCTCTATAATTGTCCAGTGTTTTCCTTAGACCCAGAAAGAATTCTCTGTTTCAAATGACGAAGATGCAATTTAATACATACTGAAATTGCTGTTGCATTTTTATAGATTTTATTTCCTGATAAATGAAGACGGCTTTGAAACATGAAAACAATGCAGCTTTGAAATTATTATTAAAGTAATGAAAGTACGAAAAATGTATTTAATAATCTGGAGCAAAGTAAATACTTTTACGTTTTCACATTGATAAAATTTGAACAAATGAGATTTTTAAAATTTTATTACATGTACTTGTACTAAATAGAGAAAACCTTATTTAATTATAATTAAATAATATCTATTAGTAAACATGATTAAATTGATGATTACATATGATTAGTAGATCTACATATATATTAGTGAATTTTAAATTTTGTGATTATTTGAGACATTTATTGTTGGAATTTCCCTATTAGGTAGCTTTCATAACAAAAAGCGTATCATTCGTACAGAACATACCAAGGTCTCGACCGGATTCGTTGGCCAGCTTCATGCGTCATCTTGTTTCAAAATGGCGGCAAGTTAATTTATTTTAATTCTAAAAGATGTAGGAAAAATTATAAATTGGAAAAGTTGTTTCCATTAAGTGTTAGATCGTGATACAAGGATTTCGAAACATTTTTTTTGTTTTGGCTTTACCTTAAAAAATGGCTGAGATATGGCAGTTTGAAATTCTAGGGTGGCTGACATTTTGAATCAATCTGATTTTTGTTATGCTGTAACTTTTGTTATGCTCTCATGCTGAAATTGCCATTCAAATTCAGTATTAACAAAAACCGGAATTGAATCTTCTATAATCAGGTTCCAAGCATTTTAGCTGCGGATGTTTACGTTGTAGTTAGTTGAATTTTTTCAAAACATGTACTATGAAAACTATCTTTTTCCTTCCGGTACAGGCCAGAATGACTTTTCAGGGCATTGGCTGATCGCATGATAAAGATTATGCACATTTTCATTTATTTTGAATTCCCACATTTCAAAAGGTAAAATATTGTTTATATCAAAATGTGTTAATTGCTTTTTTTTTAAATAAAGATTTGCAGTGTTTGATAAATATAATTTTGAAATATGAAAACTGTAAATTAAAATCTTTTGAATCAATAAGAACTATTACTTAAGTTGCATCTTATCATTTTTATATGATTTAAAAATTTATCCTTTCATATATGTAATGTATATGAATGTAAAATTTTTGAGAAATATAACCAATAACATTTATTGAACTATTTATTATTCTTATTAGCACATCTCTTTGAATACATATGAGAGATCATTAAGATAAGACTCATATTAAAGAAGCATAAGTATCCTATTAATATATCATATTTATATAAGATAAGTATCATATTAAAATATGATATTAAAGTAAGGTAAGTATCGAATTAATATATCATATTAAATTAATATATCTTAGTACATTAAGCTAAGTATCAAATTTCAATGTCATTTTCTTTTCATCGTTTAATACTGTGTTAAACCGTATTGTTTATGTTGGGTTAAGTGTCATAAGTTTCCCACCGATCATTTAATATTTTAGGATAAACACGTTGTTTACTTTATCCAAAGTAATTTAATGCATGGTCGGCATTTTAAAACATTAATTTTCTACTCCACTAGTTCATGGATATTGTCATATTTAGAGATTAAATAAGTTTTATGTGTAATGACTTCCATAACCAATTATTTTATTTTCTGTTGAAAAAAAAAGGTTATAAATATTTTGCTTTAAAAAAAATAATCGAATATCGTAATTTGAAATAAATTAAAGAACTAAATATCTTGTCGCGTGATGATATATTTTAAAGAAAAATTACCGATGTTGATTATTTAAATTTTAAGTACATATTTTATATTACAAAACTCAACTAAAAAGTGTTCATTAACTATGAAACATTTAATAAATGGTTTAATTACATCAATAATTCAGATTTTAATGTTATTAAATGATATCTAATAACAAGGTATATACACAGCAATTAAATAAATAAATATAAACAAAATTTTTATTTGTTTTTGTATTATAAGCTTTGTGATTAAATACGCAATCCATCGAAAGTTGCGTATATCACGTGCAGAAAATAATTCAAGCAGAAATTCTATCTTCAGAATTCGTAAAATCATAAAATCAAAACTTGGTATTTCCGGAGCTTTAGATTCTAAAAGTAATATCGGAATCTTTTCCAGTTTTTGTTTTGAAGTGATTATGGAGGCTTTCAAAACGTCATCCTATTGCCTAAAACAAATATGAAAGGATTACAAGATGTTGTATTTTTGAAACATACGATGTAAAATGAAAATTTTATTAGAATTTTACAGCTTAAAGTATTATTTTTGAAAAGCTCTTTAACCAATATTTTACATTTCATGCATGATAGATTTAAAGTTACGTGAAGTATAAAATAAAAAATCTGTATAAAATGAAATTGTTGATATATTTTATATGTAAATATTTAAAAATTGAAGCAATAAAGAAAGTAAGAAGATAAAAACTCAAAAAGATTTCTTTTCGAAGTAAATGAAAGCAAGGCATGCTGATTAAAGTTATAAACTTTAGCTGGAAGATAAATATGCATGTTCACATAGTTATATATATATTTCAATGAAATGTTTTTATTTTAAGATGTTTCTATGCATATTTAAGCATTAGTATCTTCTTTTTATTGGTTAATAAAAAACTTTTATTATAAAAGGACTTCTGGAGTTTTTACACAAACTTTATAAAAGAAAATCATTTTCATTTAATTACAGATAGCTAGATGATGATGGATAAATTATAAAGTCGATTTTAATAGATTTTATGTTAAATAATTTTTAGATTAATTATACCAATGATGCCTTTATAGATTGCTTTCTTGGATAGCTACATATTTTCTTGAACATTTTGGAATTTTTTTTTATTGTATAATAACAATAAATAGAACGTGTATGAATCATACTGTCCAAAACTTATTTCACTTCTCCATCTGACGAAAATCGTATGTCCCGATTTACACAAGGCGTCGAAGATGACGCTTCTTTAGCGCGACACCTATGGATTCAAAAGGAGTTACTCGAAACAAGCAACTTTTTATTGTTGGAAACATTTTGTCGCCCATATTGTTCCCTACTTTCTTATTACACACGATAATCTAAAGCGATAAAAAATACTACAACAGAATGTTTGAGGCTACTACGTGTCGTCAGTTTTCCAAGCATTGCATTGGCTGTTCCACGCGATATTGACCCTTGATGAACATTATACGATACAAAATTTCTCCAACAATAAAAAAAGTTGTTTGTTTTTCGAGCAACAATTTTTAAGCCATAGGTTAACATTGTGTCACCCGAAAGTAGTAACAACTTTGACGCATCGCATTTTACTTTAATTAAAAGACAAATGTCATATGGAACAGACAATGAAATTTTTGGAAATCTGAATAAAGATGATCCTTGTCCGTTGTGTTGCAGCAATTTTTGTCGCTTCGTGTAACAGAAACTTTATTCATCTTAACGCTTCTCTGAGGGTATATAAATAAATATTAGTATGAGGATAATAAGTCTGGACTCTAAGGAAGGTGATCTAACGATTTACGGGGAATTTTTTTATATCGTTACACCGTTATTTGAAGTTTTCATTGCCACTGAGAATATTAATATTAATGAATGATTTAACATAATTATTTCAATGTTGTACAATTCATATTTAATTATTTAAAAAAAATGTAAATTTAAAAAAAAAGTAATTAAAAACCTTTTCGCCTGGTATCCACTGCACACAAGGTTGTAGAAAACATATTGCTTTAAAAATAACAAACAAAACTGATTATGATGTATAATTTATGTATCGTGAACATATACTTCAATTTCAAGCAATTAAAAATAATTTTTTTTTAATTTAAACTTAAATTTTAAATTGTTTCAAAAATTAATTTTTTTGTTGAAAAAATGCCAATTTAAAAAAAATTAAATTTTGAATTGTTTGAAATTGAAGTATAAGTTCAAGATACACCAATTTCACATCAATATCAGTTTTGTTTGTTAGTTTTAAATCAATATTTTTACTACAACCTTGCGCCTAGTGGATACCAGGCGAAAAGGTTTTTATTATTTTTTTTTATTTACATTTTTTTGATAATTAAATATGAATTGTACAATATTTAAATAATTATGTTAAGTCAAGCAGATATTGACCTATTAGTGGTAAAAATTTAATTTTTTTTATGTTATATGAAATCTGAAATAAAATAAAATGTGGGCATGAAGCAAACTTGCATCTTCGGAGGAAAAGTAAGAATCCTTAGTCTCCTTAATATAAAAATGGTTTGATAATTTTTGAAAGGAAATCTACAGAATATTTTACATGTAGTTGTCCACACCATTGTTTTGAATTATTTGAAAATGTTCGCCAAAATAATTTAGTATACTTTAAGAATTTTGTTCGTAAAAAATAACATTTTTTTTTCCTTTTCTGGATTTAATCAATAATATCCATGGACAGAACCGTTAATATCTGAAAAATCTGGTTACAGAAATGTTCATTAAAAATACAGTGGAAGTTGATTCCAGTTGTGTGTGTCTGTTGTGCACATAAACAAATCTTATTAAATCTTTACTATATTCCTTAGTTCTTGAAAAACAATTTATAATATAATAAGATAGTAAGATACAATTTGTTTTCAGATATTATAAATTAACATATATTTAAACATATTACCTTTATGCAAAATGACAATGTCCAACTTACGTAAAATTGTTTTTGCACTGCGTTATTTGTAAATTAAAGCCTGTTTTTGATTCGACTGTTAATATATGCCTTTTATTCAACAGTAAATGTTATAATGGTATCACAGTAGATAAAAAAATGAATATTCATTAAATACATTGAATTCTAAAATTGCTGCGACAAACTTATAAAAATGCATCTGAAAATAAAACTCAACTTTTGAAAAATCTAATGTCAATATAAAAATTACATTTAATAAGAGTACGTTTCAGATATAAATTAACATATATTTAAACATATCATCTTTATGCAAAATGACAATGTCCAACTTGCGTAAAATTGTTTTTGCACGGCATTATTTGTAAATTAAAGGCTGTTTTTGATTCAACTGTTAATATATGTATTTTGTTCAACAGTAAATGTTATAATGGTATAACAGTAGATAAAAAAAATGAATATTTATTAAACATATTGTATTCTGAAACTGCTGCGACAAAATAATGAAAATGCAGCTGAAAATAGAACTCAACGTTTGAAAAATCTAATGTCAATATAAGAATTACATTTTAATAATACCAATATATCTAATTTTCTACATGCGTTTCTTGATTTGACATGGTTTGACATTTAAATAATTGTCATATGAGATTTTATTAATTTTCGTTTACTATAAAGCATCGTAATTTTTTCTAACTATGTTTTAAAAAATTAAATTATTAGCTTCGATCATTATTTTCAGTAATTTTCTTTCAATTAAATATTTTACAATTCAGTCTTTGTAATTCTATGTTTCAATTTAGCATTCAATGAATTTAAAAGAAGTCATTTGATAATAATATTAAATAAGTTTATCTTTGTAGTATCTGTTTTTATCTAAAATAAAATTACTCAAATAAATTACAGAGATCAAGTCTCAGCATTGCCTATAATTAGAAAGTGTTTGAGAGTTAATGGAATTCGATGCTAGGAAGGCATTAAAAATATTGGATTCCATCAGATTCAATTATTTTTCTCATTAGAGATTGATTAATCAAATTTGTAAATGTTAAAAAGTAAGTATATTTTAACTCGATATTTTGATTAAATTGTAACTGAACGCTCCATTATTAGTATCCCACGATTAGATTTTGTGCTATAATTATTAATGAACAAGTGAAGGGCTCGACAAAAGCAGTCGTCAGGTCACTAATGGTGAACAAAATATTTTTACTGACGAATGGAAGCTTTAATATTGAATAATATCAGCTAAGAACAAAAATTTTAAAAATGGAGACTTTCAGGAACTGTGTAAGACAAAACTTTATCTTATATGAAATGCCTTAAACCTTACATTTTAATGATACCTTTCATTATTTTGTGTAAATATTTTTTTCCGAATTTTTTGTTGAACCAAAATAATAATTTTGAAGAATAACAATTATTGTTCATTAACATTGAATAATTTCAGCTAAGAAAGAAAATTTTAAAAATGGAGATTTTCATGAACTGTGTAAGACAAAACTTTATCTAATTTGAAATTACTCAAAGCTCACATTTTATTGATACCGTTCATTATTTTGTGTAAATAAGTTTTCCGAAAATTTTCTTGAATCAAAATAATGTTTTTGAAGAATAACAATTATTTTTCCTGTGATATTTCATATTTTATTCATTCAAATTTTGTAATAATGTATATATTATTATTCTTTTTATCAGTTTCGTTGAAAACATAATTTATATTACCTTTTAAAATTAATTAATTGACCGAATTAAAGAGCTAAGGCAATTCAAAACATGTTATGACTATACTGAGATCTATAATACAACTGTCAACGTTAAACTGAAGGAAAAAAGAGGGGGCCGGTAAATACAATTTTATTGTCTGCCAGATTTTTTAATGTTTGTAAATCCCTGAACATGTGATAACTTTTAAGACCGTCATAAATATAGTACCTGTTTTAAATAATATTTATGATTCCGCGGAAGAAAACGCAAGTTAAAAGCTTACTTGCAGATAAACATTAGCAAGTGATCGAATACTGTCTGTATTTTAGACAAGATATATGAACAAGTGTATAGAAAACAGAGTCATGACAGCACACAGGCAGACCTACCCTATGAAAGTGAATTTGTCGCCCAGTCATTCTGTCAAAAATTGTTAAAGTAAAAATTTGTAAACAATGCTCCAGACAATATTTATTTTTTTCTGAAATGTGATAAATTCAAGAGAGATCATGTATGTGTAGCACTAATATGGACATTGTTGTCGGTGTATACTGCTCATTATATGAGCTCGACTCATAGTATATAGTGCCCGACTAAGTATTGTTTGAGTGAAATCTATGTTCAGTACTGTACGTTGTGGCGTCACATTGAATAATTGAGATAAAATTGATGGGCGTGATTTTCAGAATACAAGAAAGTTACATTATTCAGTAATAAAACATCAAAAAGTACTCACCAGAGAGAAACTAGCGCTGCATAGTGTGCCAATCACCATTGAGGCAAAACTATAAAAGGAGTTTAAAGTATTTTACTCATATTAAATCACCCATGTAAGTGAGACTCAATAAAGTTTTGTCAAATGTAATAGTATTTTTGTCTGGACTAATTGGTAAAATTACTGACATTCATACAGCCATTGAGTCAAAAATTGTTAAAGTCAAGATTTGTAAACAATTCTGTAGACAATATTTATCTTTTTCTGAAATGGGATAAATTCAAGAGAGATCATGGATATGTAACAGTAATACGGACATTGTTGTCGCTGTATACTGCTCATTATATTCTGAAATACAGAGTGCCCAGACTGAGTTTTATTTGAGTGAAATCTATGTTCAATAATGTACGTTAAGGCGTCGCATTAATTGAGATAAATTTGATGGACGTGATTTTCAGAATACCAGAAAGTCACTCTATTCAGTAATAAAAATATCAGAAAGTATCCATCAGAGTGAAACCAGCGCTGCATATCGTGCCAATCACCATTGAGGCAAACATATAAAAGAAGTTTGAAGGATTTTGTTCATATTAAATCATTCATGTTATTGAGACTAAATATAGCTTTTTCAAATGTAATAGTACCTTTCTCTTTACTAATTGATAATATATGTATCTCTACCAATAGTTTTTCTTGAATAAGTACTTTTGAAATTTTTTTCGTCTAAAATCCCTTCGATTTTTCTAAAATGTATGTACAACAAACTTGAATTTTTTAGCTACAATGGATTCCTTTTAACCGGACTAAGAAATCCTCCTTTTATTTAATTATACGAATATCTCAATTCGAATAAAAATACATTACTTTTCATTAGTAAAATATCCATAATTTCCAAATATTTTTTTTGTATAATTAATTATAATTGCGAGAAAAGAAATCAAAATTGTTTTACGCTTCTCTTAAATTACTTCCTTATATTTCGATGAATAAGCTAAAATAAGAATCTGCATGATTTGTAAATTAGACTAAGAATACAAAATAGATATAATTAATAAATACAGACAATAAATTGAATAAAGTAAAATATATACATAAACTTGTTTTGTGTAATGTATCCAATTTACAATTAAAATACGATTCAGATATATTTTGCATGTAAAAATAATACTCTTTATTAATTTCCATTAACATTTCAATTTAGAAAGTATACGAAAAATGTAACTAAGATTTACTGGATTTTTTATTTATTTGTTGATTTGTTTATTTATGAACTACCCTCTAAGGTGTAAGGAAAACAAATTAGTTTAATCTGAATTTGTTTTCAAAGTTTGTATTTTTTCGCATTATTTTTCTGATTTTTATCATAAAAAATATATTATTTATAATTTATTGTTTATGTTTAACTTGATTTTATAAAAAAAAGATGAACAAAAACAATGCTAGATTAAACATAATTAATTTATCCAGGCGCCAGAAAACAGTATCGACAGAATTAATTTATCTGATTATTAAAGAAAAAACTCAATAACTTAACAAAATGAATTTTTTGTTTCGGTATTTGTTTTTTGAAATATTTTAGAAATATGCAGAAAACTCAAATCAAAATGTGATTTGTCATATACTCTGTAGTAACGAAAATATAACTGTTTTGAAAAATTAGATTAAAATTGTTTTCTACCAAATCTGTTTTTTCTTGAAGACATAGAATGTGATATACATTGACACCGACAAAATGCAGATATTTTTAACAAAAAAAAATGTTCCAAAAATTTTTTATAATAATTCTCATGTTAGTATTACAGCAAAAAGATTGATCACAACACAAACATTTACAATCGATCCATTATTCGAATATTAATCAAAAATGAAATATTCGATTGTAAGTACATTTGTTTCTGTAAAGAAAATAAGTTCGTAACTTTATTTGATTCTGCAAAGTGTCCTCAAACATAACATGAAAAAACACTGCACCTTATAACTCTATCAAAGAAATCTATACAAATTTCAAGACGAAACTTTCATTGAGACATTTTATATGTAAATCAAATCACTTAAATATTATAGTTAAGGCTACAACATTCCAGATTATTTATAATAAAAAGGTGCTTTGTTTGCTAGTGTTTTCGCTATTTGTTTGTTACTATATAGCGTTTTATAAAACTATAAGTCATTCGTATAATTAGTTAATTCTGTGATTTTTGATTCACATTTGTTAGTGGGTTGGGTTGAGTTGATTATTGACGGCCAATTATCTACACTTGGGATATAGACCCGGGGAGAGTGCCCATCGTGGGGGTCTTTCTAAGGGAATCTAACCAGTATTTACGCATGGATAAATCCACGGCTCGAAGAAAACCACGAAAACTCCGAACGATTAGGCCGACGGGCGCGATTGGGATCGAACCCAGCACCTCCCGTCTCACATTTGTTAGTGAAACAAATAAAATAAAATTGAAGAGGTACTTTTTAAGTATTATTATTTGCAGTTATATAATGAAATTTTCATAGTTTGAAACATAAGTCACTTATTCCCACAGAAACTTTATCATTAATTTATGCTTGCTCTAAAGTTGGTGGTTTCTTTTTCCATTTTTTTATTATTTTTTTTTTCTGCAAGTTTTCAGAAATGACAACTTTTTTGTTTGCATTTTAAACTTTAATTCTTGAAAATGTCCCTTTTTTTATTAACACTGACAATGATTTTTTTAACTATTATTTGATGGTAATTTAATTTTGTATGTTGTGTTCTAAAGTAAATATTAGTTTTCGTTTTTTTAAAATCATTCAATGATGTGTTTGTTAGACATGTGTATATATATCTATATAAAACCTCTAAATGACGGATATCTCGCACTGTTAATAATTTGCAACAAACTGTCCAGTCATTTGACTGTTTGTTCAGAAAACAGTTACATAACAGTAATACAATTCTATTCTGACCATAATATTGCCCATAAAATGGTCAAAATAGAGTTTAATTACGGTTATGTAACCGTTTTCTAAAAATCAGTCGAATGAATGGACAGTTTCTGCAAATCTTTAACAGTGTGGGGTCGAAAAATTTGTCAACTATTTGCAGATATATGCAAAGATGGACTGAAAACATGTTCGTTAAATAGGGGTTACCGGTATTCGATAGTGACCGTTTTGGAAATCTAATTGTGTATATACGGAAAAAGTGGGCAAAAGTTTACGGGGTGATAGAACGCAACTATACGAGCAAATTTCGTCATAGAATGTATGGTCGAGCGAACCGCTAGGTGGTGTTGTAAATCGCATGACACATTCCTACGAGAGGTGTTGCAGGAGCTGCTGCGTGTGATTCCAACCCTCATCTGATCGAAAAAGTGGTTTCAAACGACGGTGCGCCTGCACACTTTTCATTAGTTGTGCCGAACACTTTAGATACAACTTTCCCAGGGCGATGGATTGGTCGAGCGATGGATTGTCCCATAGCTTGGCCACCAAGATGGCCGGATCTCTCGTGTTTGGACTTTTTGATGTGGGGCCATATGAAAAGCCTAATCTACGAGTGCCCCACTGAAACCGATATGGATCTAATCGCCGGGATTGCCGTTGTTGCCGGGGATATTCACGAAATGCCTTGTGTATTCGCAAATGTGCGTATGTCCATATCCCGCAGGTGTGAAGCGTGCATTAGAGGTGACGTGCATTAGAGAAGATTTTTTGAGCAATTTCTTTGAGCATATACATTAATTATATTGCTCTTAATAAAAAAATCTGAATAAACTCCTCTCATTCTTGTGTTAATTATTTAACTACGACAGTGGAAAATTACCTTTTAACTTCTCACCGATTGCGTTCCGACCATACATTATATGACGAAATTTGCTCGTAAAAATATTTTATTTGAGGGATCCCCAAGAATATTGTGTAACATAGAATTTTAATGGCAACAGATAAAAATTAAAAAGAGGGATTATGCCACTTAAAAATTAAAAGGTTTGACATCTAATAAATACAAATGTCATTTTAATTATGTTAATATTATAGCTTCCTTTAAGGTTTTACTTATTATTAAGACATAATACCATAAAATAAAATAATTATTTTTCGATTCATGATTTTTATAAAAGATAGGATTTAAAATTATTTATATACTTTAATATTTAAATTTTCAGTCAAAATCTTAACAGCCTCAAAAATAAAATCGACCCTTATAATCCTATGTTCTTCAGATCACATTAATTAATGAATTTTGTTCACTTTATTTTTGTGTCAATCTAATGAAAAAACACACGCAAAAACTTTAAATTTTTACCGTTATTAGATGTTAAATAATTATTTATACCAATTCAAAATTGCACTTAGAAAACAAAAATAAATAACACCACAAAACTTTATACTTTTGCTAAACAGCGTACAACCAACATAGTGGAAATTGTGTCCTGACTGGGGATCGAACCCAGATGCCTTGGTATAGCGCACCAAGTGCTTTGCCATTTAAGCCATCTGGGCGACATCCAGTCTCGCATTTTTCACTTATATAAACGTTAGCTAGTCCGCAACATCACAGCGTAAGATGGAATGTCATACATGAGTTCCCAGCATCGGATTAAATATCTAAATATTCCAATTAATTTTTCAGCAGGACTGAAACTACGCTTTAAATCTTTAAATGACACTACAAATGTTGTGAAATTTCTTTTCACTTTCCTAAACAGTATACAACCAACATTGTGAAAAAAAAATGTACAGACCTGGGATCGAACCCATATACATTGGTATCTGGGTTATCTGGGTGATCTGCGTTATGTCCAAGGTATCTGGGTTCAATCCCCGGAGACATTTTTCACTATGTTGGTTATACTCTATTTAGCTAAGTGAAAATATATCTCACATCGTTTGTAGTGTAATTTAAAGATTTATAGTGTTCCTGCTGAAAAAATAATTGGAAATTTAAAAAAAAATAATAAAAAAATATATATATAAAAAAAAAAAAAAATAGAAATTAATACTACACAAAGAAGACGAAAATCTAACATTCGATATGTTCAATAGAAGTTTAATATAATTTAATAATAGTTTAAGATGTACGTATACGCTTAAATATAAACCTCTTTTTCTATTTTTTTCCATAACTGATCTTTTCCTGCCTTTTGTTAAAATTGTACACTTTCATTTATATATTTTTTATCTTATATTTCAAGTCACTTAGAAACTTTGAAAGAGAAACAAAAGAAGAATTCTTAAGGAAATAAATAACTTAAAGAGAAAAAAATCGCAGAATGTGTATGTTTCAAATGGATGCTACAAATAATGCATTGACAACTTATTGGATGCGGCCCAAAAATAAGTTTTTTAAAGAAAAACAATATACAAAACATTGAATCTTCTCATTTTTTTTTTGGAATGAAATTAAAGGTGACCCTTTGATAAGGGTCCACATTTTTATTTATTATTTATTTATTCTTCTGAATATTACGATACTTTATCACAATTGTGACTGTAACAAAAGTAGATTGTGTACAAGCGGACGAACATACAAAAAGGTATATATATATATATATATATATATATTATATATACATGCTTGTGCGTATGTATTAACCGTCTAAGTGGTTTGCCCGTATTTGTCAAATTTCGAAAAACAATTTAAATCGACTGTAGACAATAATATTTTTAAAAGAATTGTATTTTAAGATATATGTAAAATAAGCAGATATGAAGTGTATTTTAGAAACAAACACGGAGAGAAAATTTAAATGTATGGTCATTTTTATGAAAATACAGAAAAACCCTCAGACGCACGGAGGGCAGTTTAGTATATATAATCAAGTCTACATTGTGCATTATAGTTAATTTTTAGAAAGCTTAACATTTAATAGTTGACAAGAAAGCATGTTCCATGAACTAACAGATATAAAGGAATCATATATATATATTAAGAAAAAAAGTCGATATAAATCCTTGAAAAATATGTAAACTAGTCGTTGGCAGACCACGATAATACCCATCATGGATATGCATCATATAAAATATGAAAATAGAACATGTGTAAACTATTTATAAAATGCATTTCATTTCGAATAAATTCCTGGCTTGATGACGTCATAAACTTTAAATGCTATGATACTGAATTGCGTAAAAGAAACATCCTTATAACTCTATAATTGAAAATCATATTAAGTAACGGTTTACTGCGTCGGATTAAGCGTCTCATTTCCAATTAAAATATATCTTTGAATTGAAATTTGAATGAAATACAGGGTCAGGAAAAATCGAAGATTGCGGAAAATATGATTATAAATAACATACTAAATTTAAAATCTCTATCTCAATGTGTTTAGGAGATGGAGCGTTTACAAACACACACACAGGCAGACGGGCGGCATTTTTTTTCTAAAAATATATTTTGCGGAATCTCCAGTGTCTGAAACGTGTAAATCCGTCAAAAAAAATTTCGACTTTCAAAACGATTACAAGACTTACCCTATACTTCGTATGATAGGTAAGTAAAAAATATAATTGATATGTATGTATGTATCACAATGAGGTTATATAAGATTGAAAAGGAAGTTATAGGTGAACAAGGTAATATTCAAGATGTAAGTTTTCATGAAGTAAAGTTCATGAAGTAAGTTTTCATGTAAGTCAAGATCAAAAGTTTTCATGTATATATATATATATATATACATGAAAACTTTTCTGATTTTTCTTTTAGCATTTTTCTTTCACATTATTATATATCAAATAAATTTAATGTTATTTAATAAAAAAAGTAGTGTTTCTTATAGTTGTTATTAGTAATTAGATATTTATTACTAAAACAATTATGCAGATATAAAAGTTAAAGCATTGACAGTTAAATATTTTCATTCTCCGTGCATGACATTATAGTCTTGACTTAAAAATCTTAAATAAAAAATATATATATTTCAAAATTTTCTCCAAGGAAAACAAGTAAATAAATCATATGGAATAAATAGAACATTAAAGAAAACTGAAGATACCTTTATCTCTGAAACGCTTCTTGATCTGACAAACTTGTGTTTTCTAAAGCTGTCGAAAGAACAGTCTCAAGAGAAAGAAGTGTGTTTACAAAAGATATTGTCTAAATTTTTATTGTGAATTGAAAATACCAGAACATAAAAATTATTTTCAAACTTTGCTTTTGGCATCTATCAATCAAAAGTATTTAAAAAACCATATTTATTGTTTTTCTAAACTCTGAAATAATATATTCTGAACAATACGTTTTTTTTTTCTTTTGCAGTAGGGGAAGATCGGGTAGACCCGGACACTTGGATAAATTGAAAACAAAAAACAAATGAATGAAATTTCTGACTTTTTTTTATACTTAAAATAAAATTACGAACTTCTTTAATTATTTTAATTAAACATTGCTAATAATATCGAATTATTTAACGAAGTATACTTAAAATGGTTTGGAATTATTTTTTTGACTTCACAAGAAACGGCGGGTAACCCCGGCCATATTAATCAATGGTGTTCCAACCATTTTTTGGCCTTACAAACATCACAATTATAATAAAAATCCGATGCATCTATATAAACACAATCTTCATGGGCCCAGTCATTGCATTCCTGGCACTGAATACAGTCTTCTTCAAATGTTTCTCCGCATAGGATGCATTCTGTCTCGTTTGGTCGAAAATTTATTGACGAAAACTAAACACTCACACACGACTAACTTACTCGGCGCCCACGTCGCAATTAAACTGTATTTGTTTAGACTCTAGAGGGCGTTCAACTCTTTATTTAAGCAACACTTGGAATTTCTTAGAAATTGAAATGTCCGCGGCTACCCGACTTTCCCCTATTTATTTTAATGTATATTGTAAAATATACAGGTTTCCGTTAGTTATTTATAGATCTGTCTTAAAAAGCATAATGTTGTGAATGTTATAATTCTATAAATAATATAAATACCAACAGAGTGAAAAAAAATGTCCAGACAGGGAATCGAACCCGGAATCTTTGGTATTACGCACCAATGGTCTACCATTTGGAGCTACCCAGGCGACATCCAGTCCAGCATTCTCTCACTCATATATGGCAAAGCTACAACTCTGCAACACAAGATGGAACGTCAATCATGGGCACGACTTTAGTGGCATGCATGACACAAATTAAACCCAGTATAGGTGAATATTTATATATCTAATTAAATTTACGCTAGACTTGTAGCCCTGCTGTAATAAAGTGAGACAATGCTAGACTGGATGTCGTCTGAATCTGTGCTTAATACTAAAGTTTCCGGGTTCAATCCCCTGTATGTATTTGTTTAACACTGATGATTGTACGCTGTGTTGTAAAGTGGTCATTCACATCCTTTGCATTCATCCATCTTCACCGTGATTTCATCTCTCTTGTAAATTTAATCAGGTATATAAATATTCACCTATACAGGTTTTAATATGTCTCATGTATGCAACTGAATTTGTGCTCATGTTTGACGTTCCATCTTGTGCTGCAGCGTTGTATCCTTGTCATATAAGAGTGAGAGAATGGTAGACTATTCGTCGTCTGGATAACTTCAAACGGTAGACCATTGGTGCGTAAGACCAAAGGTTCCGGGTTCGGTCCCTGGTCTGGATAATTTTTCACTCCTTTGGTGGATGCTGTGTAGTAAAGTGATAATTCATAGCCTTTGTTTTCCTTCATTCGCAGCGTGATTTCAGCTCTGCTGAAAATTTAATCAGATACATAAATATTCACCAATACTGAGTTTAATTTGTCTCATGCATGCCACTGAAATTGTTGTCATGATTGACGTTCCATCTTGTGGCCTAGAGTTCTAGCTTTGCCATATAATAGTGAGAGAATGGTAGACTAATTGTCGTCTGGATAGCTTCAAATAGTAGAACATTGTTGTGTAATACCAAAAGTTCCAGGTTCGATCGCTGGTCTGGATATTGTTTCACTCTTTTGGTTGCACGCTGTGTAGTAAAGAGGTACATCACATCCTTTGTATTCATCAATTTCCAGCGTGATTTCAGCTCTGCTGATAATTTAATTAGATATATAATATAAATAAGAAAAATATTCAAGTATAAAATAAATAGTAAGTAAAATATACGACATTATTATCTTTATACAACTTGATCTGTCAAACTTGTCTTTTCTGAAGCTGACAAAGTAACGGTCTCAAGAGAACATCATGGAGTTTATCTGAAAAATAAATTGTGCATGGAAACATTTTGTTTGCAAAAAGTAATTGCAGCTTCTAAAAATCATTTCTAAAATTTTACCTTTTAAATAAAACATTTCAAAATAAATTATTGCAATTTTCAAGTTTTAAAGAAAATTTGTGAATCAGACAACGTATTTATTCAGCAAGATTTTTTCAAATGGTTCAAATGATGAAAATTATTATTTTTTATTTTTTTTTAATGGTTAAAAAAGACAATCATAGACATAGCTACACATTTTATTAGGAATGTACCAATATTTGTTTTAAATGTATAGGTGGTTGCTTTATATAGATATGTTTCGGCTTGTTACAACTCAAAACATTACTATTTTTATTTTTATTTTTACAATAAACAAAATTTAATTTGAGGTAAAATAAGTAATATACTTGATTAAGTAATATATTACCACTTATTTTTAGAAGAGAAATTAGCTTTATTTTATTTTAGAAAATTACGTTTCAATAATACAAAGATTAATATCGCGCATTTGCGGTTCTAAAAAAGTTAGATTACATTGCATGTGTGTAAACATGATTTGTTTTTCATTATTTAAACGAATATTATTAATTTAAACGAATTATTTAAACATTTATTTAAACGAATGTTCTCCCAAAAAACGTTTTAAAACTATTTTTCTATTTACATTTTTTGAACTTTTAAAGTGCTTAAGCAGGTCCTCAAAAGTGTTTTTATGTCACCCAATTTTTAGGTTATGACAACTAGTTTAACGGACCAGCGTCACGGCTAATAACAGACAGATAAAAAATTGACTATTTTTTCTTCAAGATAATGGCGTTTTGTTTTTTTGAAAAGCAAACTAGAGTAATCTAAATTGATGACAAATTTTTAAAAATCTATTTATTTTAATAACTACGACTTTTTAAACAATTTTGAATGCTGAAAATTAGTAAAATAAAAAATAAACTCAAATTTCAAACAGCCATTTTGACAATTTTATGTTAACATCCAAATAACATGTACTGTTATAATTAAACAAGAAACGTTTGTGTGTTTCTTTGTAGGTGTAATCTCTGTAACAACCTACCCGATTTCAAAGATGATAAGTTCCAAAATGCTGGTGACAAACTCTGCTCCAACATAGGCAAAATTTTATGTCTTTACAACATCTAAGAAGGGTGCAGGAGAAAACAAGTTCTAAAACTGCGACTTCTCAGATATTAATAGGGCTATAAATTTTTAATTTGATGTGGTGGTTACTTTTACGGTATAAATACTCGCTATGAACAATTTTTAAAATGTTTGAAATTTAAATGATTGAAATGAACGGAAAACGATTTAAAAGCGATCTAAATTACGATTAATTTGGAACAGTTATGGCTAGACATCTAAAATTTGACATGACTTTTATTTTAATGCTAGATGCTTGCACAGAATAGTTTCTAAAAACTTCGAAATATACATTTGTATAGAAAAAAAATTTTAATTGTGACATTGTTGGTGCTAAAATCTTTAAATTATACATGGTAATTACTTTTAAAATGTAAATATTCCAAAGAACGGTTTCTAAATTATTCAAAATTTAAAAGGTTTACATTATCGAAAAATAATTCCAAAATTGTTCTATATTAATACTAATTTGGAAATGTTAAGACAGTAAAGTTGAAAGTTGACTTGACTTGACTATTACTTTTAAGACGTAAATACTCGTAACCGAACAATTTCTACAAAAATCGAAACGTAAAACGGTGCAGGATTTTTCTTTTCTAAAATTACGATTTCTGTGACATTGATGAGTCTAAAACTTGAAAATTGACATAATACTAAATTTTAAGATGTAAATGTTACAAAAGACCGGTTTCTAAAAAAATCGGATTTAAAAGGGCAAAATGAGCAGAAAATGTTCTGAAAACGTTCTATGTTATGACTAATTTGGAGCTGTTAAGACTAGAATCTTGAAAATTCACGTGACTGCTATTTTTAAGACGTAAATACCCGCAGCAGCACACTTACAAAAAAATTTCAAAATGTAAGCGTACAGGAATAAAAACGTTCCAAATTTGCGATATCTGTGATATTCATAGAGATAAAAACATGAAATTTCGTATCATGGTTACATTTACACTCTTAAAACTGTACCGCTTATTTAAAAGGCACAAGCACATTGTGCCTTCTATTACTTTAATGTAAGAGGCACGTAGACAGTGTGCCTCTGATTAGGAGAAAAACGTTAGAGGCAACATGAAATGAAAGGCACCCATAACACAGCGAAATATCTCAGAGGCACACAGTTCGCCTCTGACAGATTGGTGCCTTTAAAAAAAAAAAATGTCGAGTTTCAGAGGTAAACTCAGAAACGGACATGCGCTATTACAGTCGTTTACCCGTCATGCATTGGGATCAGTGGAAGGGAAGCAGAGCAAAAGCAATGGCCGCCAATGTAAATAAGCATGTGAACAACGTTGAGTCGAAGCAAATAATGAGTCTGGAATAAGTAAGTAGTATATTTAACTTTGTATTCTTTTCTGTGAATGTTATAATGTAAAACAGGATTCTTTATACACTCGTGATTAGGGAGGGGCAACGATAAATACTTCGTCAAACTCTTAGTTATTCAAGTTATATCTTACTATTTTCAAAGGTTTAGGGGAATGGCGGCATTACCCTGCACCCTCTAGCGTACATGCATGTGTGTATATGTATATATTATGTATGTGTATCTCTCAGCAAATCTTTGTTTTTATGTGCATATAAATAGGACTTAATAAATAATAAAATGAATAATACATAGTAAATCATTCTTTAATCATATATAGTATTTCCAAAACCGTAGTCAGATTTTTTTTTCTGGTGTTTGTGTGTGTTAGGAGGGGGGGGGGGGGGAGGGCTACCTTGTAGATGTTAAGCTACAGTGCCTTTCTTTTAAATAAAGTATAATATGAATTGATTCTTCCCACTACAGCCTTGAATACTTTCTACATTTTATAAAGTTTCACAAATCGCAATGTTGATTCAAATTTTGCACTCTAAAATATTATTTGTATATTTCAAGTAAAAGTTCCTTAAAAAAATATTATTTGTTTAGAAAAAACAGAATTTAATTAAACTGTCATTGATCATTCTCCCTGTTGATAAAAATAAAAATATTTTTTTATTTTATTTTTATTGCATTAAATTTTCGTATAATAATTTATTGAAATTTTGAAAAATCACCGTTTTTTGGCTTCCATAAATGTTTGCAATTTTAAATATCTCAAGTTCTATCAAATGTAGAAAATTTTATGATCCCTCATTTTAAAGAGGAGTTTATAAATTTTAATTTAATATTAAAAATGACTATGTTTAGTTTTAAAAAGTAATTTTTTTTTTTTTTTTTTTTTTTTTTTTTTTTTTTTTTTTTTAAGAAAAAAAAAGAAAAAGAATTATGTTTGTTGTAATATTATAAGCTTAAAATTATGAAATTTTTTGAGTGGGATCTCAAGCTGAACAATTGCCATTTAAATAACAATCTAACGCGCCTGCATTATTTTTCATGTTTTTAATGTTTGTCTTATTTTTTTTTTGATAAAGCTTTTATGCCTTTTTATGTATTTTGTTATGCACAAAATAAATTCAAATGTTGACAAGGTTCTTTATTGAACCACAGAACTGACTTAGGCCACATGGACACACATTTTAATATTTATTTAATATTTATTTCAATAAATTGGGGGTGAGAAAATTTTATTTTATAGTATTCTGCCTTAGACAAAATTTAATCTATGTCTTCGGATATGCCATGCTGGGAAATCTTGCTGCAGTAGACAGAATTTAATGTAAAGATATAAATTTAATATAAAATATAATTAAATTACAGTCTGCACCTCTTACAATGGTGGCACATGCATGTGCCACCATTATAACAGGCACAGAATGTATTTTTAAATAAGAGGCACTTGAATATATAAATTCAGTGGCACACTGTGCCTCTTAATTTCAAAGGTACTTACGCTGTGCCTCTGAATCCCAAAGGCACTATGTACCTCTTAATTTCAAAGGCACAACGTGCCTCTTAATATTCAAAGGCACAAAAATTCAGAATGTACCTCTTAAATCAGAGGCACAGTTTTAAGAGTGTATGATAGAAATGCTCTCTAGGAATGGTTTCTGAAATATTCGAAATTTAAAAAGGTGAAAATAGCAAAAAACGCTCTAAAACCGTCCTAAATTACGATTTATTGGGAATTCTTAGGTTTAAAAACTTTAAATGTGTATTAAAATTAAACCTCCCCTCTCCCAAGAAAAAAAAAAAACAATCGAAAGACCACATGTAATTTAAATGCGACGCAAAGGGTTGCCACAAAGCTAGTTAAGAATACGCAAATACGTATAAAGATTTACTGCACTTGCAAACTCCTTGATTTGCAAGAATTTGCAAGAATTTAAATTCATGAAAATACCAATATTTTTAAATGCAAACACTTAAGCGAAAGTACAATAAATTCAACGACAAAAAAAAAAAAAAAAAAAAAAAAAAAAAACTTTTTTTCTGCGCGGATTTTTTAAATCGTATTTCAAAGATGCCGCAAAAATCATTACGCATCGGGAGAAACTGTTTTTAAAATACCATGTTCATAATAAGTATTGAACATTAAAAGAATGAATAATCTTTGAGACAGACAGAAATCAAAAGTGACAATATAATTTGGATTTTTGAAAACAAATAACCTTTAAAAATAATAAATTTTATCAAGCACTCAATTATCTTTTTTTATCGTTCAAAATAGAAAATAATGTGTAAACAGTGTCCTATTTTTCAAATTATCCTATTTTTTAATTTATATATGATAATCCAAACAAAATCCGTATGCAAAATAGAAAAAAAAAATTAGTTTATTTGTGCATTTTTTACGTGTAGAAACTAAAATAGTTTATAGGTATTTTTTTATTAATGAAATAATACGATTTTCGCAATAAAATCAACATAATAACTGATTCACTGTAAAAAAAAATTCTGGCAGGTTCCGGAAAAAAGTGGTGACATTAAGATGCCACGGCTTTTTGCTGTTACGTTTCACAACAAAGTAGTGAAACATTCCGATTTTCAATAATCAATATACTTTTGTTATTCAGTGTCTTATTTAAACAATTAAATTTTAAAGTTTCCTATTACAGATAAAATGAAAATTCAAATAATGAAGCATAAAAGATTTAAATTAGCTACTTACTTCATCGGTTGATATCCAAACAAAGAATGGTATTTGTTCAGATTGCATTTGTCTGTAAGTACCTTGGCAGCTGTTTTGTATTCTTCTTTAGTTATCAAAATGGCTAATGGAACATAAAATATGAAGCACGCATGCGCAGAATGTAGTTTACGGAAAAGTTGAAACCTCACAAATATATTACACAAATTATTGCTGTAATTGACGTGGGACATAAGGAAATTCGAAATTCCGGTAAAATATGCGAAATGTTTCAGGATAATTTCCAGAAACGTTCCGAAAAATTTTTACAAGGTTGTTTTGTCACGACAATGACGCAAATTCTGATTAATATTTTGTTTTTTAGATTTACATTTTTTTAATGATTAAAGTAGAATTTTATAATTTTTGGATCTGTGGTATAAATGTATTACAGACGTCATATAACGTATAGTATAATCGTCTGTAGCACAGTATGAAGTAAATAATCGTGAGGTTTATTTAAAAACAGAATGAACAAACGTAGAAATTTCCAAAACGGATTTTTTAATCAAAGTTTTATATTATCCAAATTATATTTTATCAAAGTTTATCAAAAATATATTCTGAAGCTATCGGATATAATCGAATTGTTGTGAATACGCTTTGAAGACTTCTGTTTATCAAACGGCATTACATATCCATTTGTTCGTCTGATTATAGAATATTTATAATACAGGGTCTTCCAAAATTCGACCGACAAATTAAGAGGGGTGATAAAAGGCATCAGGAGGATGAAAACTTTCTATAGAACATGGAGTCGCAAACCACGTTTAGTGGGAGAAATTCGCAAAAATAGTTATGAAAGGTGTGACGTCGAGTGGGAAAAAAGGTCCAATAATAAGTAGAAAAAACATTTATGTGACGTCAAGTATGATTAAAATACATGGCAGTTCAACGTCAGAAAGGAAGCGATGACAAATTTTTATTGAAATTGTTCGAAGTCCATTGCACAGGCCACGAAGGTCACTGCACAGCCGACACCGACGGACGAAGGATTGCCGGACACGTTTAAACGTATTCCTATAAAAATGTCTGGTCGTCTTCTTTCTGACGTTAAACTTTAATGCATTGTAATCATGCTTTATACATCAAATAAATGCTTTTGCTATTTGTTATTGGCCCTTTTGTTTCTACTCGACGACGTCACACCCTTCAAAAATATTTTGGCGATTTTCTCTCACTCAAAATGGTTTGCGACCCTATGTCCCGTGGTAAGTTATTATCCTCTTGATTCCTCCTATCAGCCCTCTTAATTTGTCGGTCGAATTCTTGAACACCCTGTATTACTGTCAAATAAATTATTTAGGTTGATTTTCATCTTTAATATTACTGATTATTTATTGGAAACGTCTTCCCCTTACTCTTTAAAATAATTTATAACGTTATTTATTCCATCTATATGTCCTTTTTGATCCAAATATTCAAATATTATTTTTATTTCTGCGATTTTGTCGCTTTTATAGTTCTTATATATATATATATATACACCCAGAAAAGGGAATTGATTAAAACTACAAAACATGTTTTGTTGAGTACATTTTGGTTGTTTTAGCAAATTTCAAGTAATTTTGAATCATTTTACTTGAATTAACAAAACATTTTTTGCTGACGATACAAATTTTTTTTTGGAATTGCAAAAAAAAAAAAAAAATTGTTGATTCAAACAAAATTTCAATTGACCTATATTTAAACAAAAAGTTTTGTTGGGCCTACCAAATTTTTGTTGATTCAACAAAACTTTTTTCTGTGTGTATATATATTGACATAAATATATATCATTTTAAACCAATCTTCTATAATACCAATTTTTGAAATGTGTCTTAAGGAAATCAGCATCGTAAGCCAGCCAATTTTAGTAACAATTCGTTATTCCGTATTCGGTGATACGAAAATAACATTGCTTAATCTTTTTACACCTTTCAACTTTCTTTAAGAAAATGAAGTGTTAAAAACTAAAGAATCCACAACTTTTCGAGGACAAACAACTAATAAAGAAAGGAAATTGATTTTAAACCAAGAATCTCTACCTTTAGTAATCATTAACATTCTCGGATATTCATAAAATCTCCAATTATAAATACTGATAAATTACATTTTTGTGATCTTTTTAGCTTCTTCTTGTGAGAAATCACAATTATTTAATTAATTGGGAAAATTACTTGTTTTTTCACTATTCAATTAATAAGAAACTTGTAAAAATTCTAAAAATAGTCAATATATATCTCAAAAATTAAAATAATTAGGTAGAAATATTAAATGAAAAATTCACATTTACCTATCTAAAATATTTGAAATATATCATGTAGAAATTTAATTATTAAGAAAAAGATATGTAAATCTGACAATTTATAATTTAAGGATAATAAAGAATTGCTATGTATGTTAATTATTACAAAATATTCTCTTCAAAACGAAACATAGACATTCTAAGAGCACAAGTATTATTAACCAGACATTGTTACTAACAAAATGTGCATTTTATCATTATTTGTTTAGAATTAGAATGATATCATTTTGTACTACTATTATTACGAGGGAAAGTGATTAAGTAAGTCATAAAAGATAATTAAATGACAACTTACAATGATATTCACTTCACAATTATTTTTATTTCTCAATATATTCTCCACCAATATTTATGCACTTATATCCCCATTATATCAGTACCCCAACACCAGCTGCATAAGATTCTTTGGGTTGCTGACTCAGCGACATTAGGACTTCACGTTGAACCTTTTCATCATTTTTGAACATCATCTTGCTTCCAAGATGGTTTTTAGTGGACTGAACAGATTGAAATCGCTTTGGGCTAAGTCGAAGCTGCATGGTGGATGTTGAAGAAGTTGCGATCCAAACTTTTGAATTCTCTCCTGTGTTCAACTTGAAGTCCTAATGCGGCTGAGACATCAACCCGAAGAATGTTATGCAACTGGTGTTGGGGAACTGATAAAACGGTGATATAAGTAAATAAATATTGGTGGACAATATGTTGAGAAATAAAAACAGTTTTGAAGTGATATCATTGTACGTTTTTACTTAATTATCTTTTGTGACTTACTTAATGACTTACTCTGGTATCTATTAAATTAAAAAGTATATTCTTCTACTTTACTCATTTTAATTCTTAATAAAATATTTCTCTTAATGCATTAAATATGATTTTACATTAAATAACTTTATAATTCAACTTTCGTATTAACAATTCTCTTTTTTTATCTAATATGGTTCAATGGACAATAAAATTAAATAAGTTTAACTTCTAAATGTATCAGTGGCACACGTTTTTATCGAGAGTAAAATTACTTGGATAAATTATAAAAACCAAATCAGAGAATAGTCCTTAATTAGAAAACGTTGGGAAGTTAATGGAGTTCGATGCAAGGATCGCATTAAAAATATTGGATTCCATCGGATGCAATTACTTTTCTCATTAGAGATTGATCAATCTAATTCGTAAATGGGTCCATTATGGTAAAAAATAACTTCCCTGGATATTTTTTATCATTAGATGTGCGAGTTTTATTGCTTGGTAGCGTATGATTTACTTTTTTTCAGTAATTTATAATAGAGTGTAACGGAATGTAATTGTTTTTGTTTTGTAATCAACATTCATTATTATAAAGTATTTATTTTTTAATAATTATTTATGATGCATCTGACGAAAATTTTGAACTTATTACTATTTACGTTAAAACATTCTATGCAATAAAATACAAATTGCATTTTATATAAATATTCTTGAATTGTTTCAACACCCAACAAAGGATAATCGCAAGCAGTAGGACGTACAAAATGAGTCACACAAGTAAAGTGGCAATCCATTTATTATGCCAAATGTACACGATTTCTCAATCGATATTGATGCAATATTTTCCTTCAGTGTTTAATGCTTTATCATACATGCCAATCTTCCATTAAAAAACATAAAAATTATTAAATAATTAAAGTTAATAAACAACCATGTAGAAAAAAAGACATTTTTTTCTGGATGGAATTAAATTTCTAAAACCGCACGTTTGGCAGTTATGCTTTACGCACTGGTAGGTATTCCTACTGGATGGATCAAGTAAGTAAATTGTAGCCTGAAATTTTATTTAATAAATTAAACCAAATCACCTCTTAAAATCTTTTCAATAACCAAAAGAGAGTAATAGTACATAATGAGAACTATAAAAATTACCTTGCATTAAAAGGGAGAATCAAATTTACATAATCTAAAATACACTTTTAATCTGTCAAAGGCTACACCGTATTTTCGTTCTGCTTTTAATATTTCCCCACATCAGCTAACGTTCTGTATTTTCGTTAATTAAAACCATAAAATGTATTAAATAACCACATAAAAAATAGTAACATTTCATAAAATAATAATTTTACTTTAATTTTTATTTTTGAGTTGACTAGCAACGACTCATACTGGTCAGTTTTAATAAATAGGTCTGAATCCAAAAATTCTATTTAGTAAGTCAATTCAGGTTACTACAAAGAAATAAAATGTTTCGAAATAAGGTTTCTGGAAAAAAATTGAATTGGTATAATTTGAATTGTAACATGTGTGCCCTAGGGAAGGGACACATATTACAATTCAAATACAGAAAATAAGGATAAATATAAAACAACATTTTATCAACGTAAACAGAAACTTTACTAATAAAATATAATTTATAAAAGATCAATATATGCCTATAACAAATCAAAGCAAAGAGTAGCAACAATGTTAGAAAATTTTGCAGCCTATATATATTTTTAAATAAACAACAAAAACTTTGTTTAAACCATTTCTGAACAAACATCAACATATATTCATTCGCGAATTATTAACGTTTATTTTATGTATTTATTTATTTTAAATAATCCGGTACTTTAATAATATGGAGTTTTACAAAATTATATAGTTTATTTTATCGAGGATCAATTTATATGTGATATTTATAACGAATACATTTTTAATTCTGGGATAATTTTAATTTATTTTTCAATATTTAATTTATGTTGTAGTGAAAAATACCTATTCCACTATACAGATTAATTAAATTAAGATTAACAATTTTATGTAAGGAAGCTTCATTGAAAGCAAATAGCTTGAAGTATGCTACTACTCAGTCGTAAAAATTTATTAATTTCAATTACGATGCATTTTATTTTCTTCCATTAAAAAACATATTTTAAATAGATTCGGCTACTTAATCTTTCCTTATTAAAGTTTTTGAAAATAACTGTTGATTTTATATATCATAATCCTTTACATCGTGGTGTAAATAGTGTATTTTAAAAATATTGTTTTTGCTAAAATTTTATGTTTCACATAAACTTTATATTAATATTTATTGTACGCCTCATTTTAGAAGTTAAATGAATTTTATGACTAACGAAAACTATTTATTCTCTTATATTTTCGTACAATATACAGAGTGTCCATAAATTATTGACAGGAGTTCCTTACCTCATAACTTTTGAACTTGACAAAAAATATTATTACATATTCGTAAAGCGTAACTCAGAATGTTTTTTTTAATGATACAAACCGAAGTTACATATATGTAAAGTTGCAACTCAAAACGTTATAATCAAATAACGATTATAATCAAATAACGATTATAATCAAATAACGATTATAATCAAATAACGATTATAATCAAATAATGATTATAATCAAATAATTTGATGAAATTTATCAAAAGTTTATCAAATGTTAATCAAATTTATCAAAAGTTAAATTATGAACACAATGGTAGATATTGTCCGCATGATAGTTTTCACCATTGCTATTTGATAAATGTTATAACAATTTAATATTAATTAGTATTTCATTACATGTGTTATTCCATTAATAAAATTGTAAGTGACATCTTTACACATATGTAACTTTGTGTTATTAAAAATATTTTGATTTGTACTCTACGAATATGTAATAATATATTTCTTAATGTTCTTAGATCAAAAGTTATGAACTAAAGAAATTTCGAAAATAATTTTAGGACAACCTGTATAAAAAAATATATATTAATTATATCTACAACGCATAGTTCTGTCTTTCAATTTTGCTAAGTACTACCACAGTACTCCCATGTTTATGTAGCATAAAAATATAGCAAAAATAAACGACTAAATGAATTTTTAAAACAAAATCATAAATATATATACATAAAGTGGAACGAATACTAAATTCTAAATTATACTGTAAAAATTAATCGTTGAAAAATTATGTATTTAATTATATTTAGTAGTGTACTTCTTAAAAACATTTAAATATTTTTTTCTTATCATAAATAGGTTGAATAGAGGTGATTAAATTTTACTACAACTACTTCCGAGTAGTTAAAAATGTACTTTATTAAATCAGAGATTTTTGCGAAAATTAAGACACCATTTACACTTCAGAAAGTGTTGATGTGCTAACAACAATCTGTCCATACGTTGCATATGCAAGGACAAAAATAAATATATTTACTCAGTAACATACATTTTATATTAACTACTGATACATGGCACATGTTGCTTATCTTTGTTCTATAATGACGCGATTACAATGACTTATAATTTCGAAACCTATTAGAAACAATATTTGAAATCACCATGAAACAATATAAAATGTATCTATAATTTTGCGAACACTTAATAAAACATTAAATTATATATTTATGCTTATCTATATTAATAAAATACAGTTTTTGTCTGTGTATTGATGTACATATTTGTGTGCGAGTGTGCAATTTTTTTGTGATTGATAGCGGAATATTTAGCAAGAGTAGGTTTGCAAATGGGGTTCGGATTGTTTTATTACTTTATTTCGTTATCACTTTTTTATACGATTTTTAGCGTTTTCAATCTTTAAGCGCACTTTAGTAAATTAAGTCCTTCTTTCAATATGCTTAACTTGTTTTTGGTACAGTGAGTTGTGAATTTTAACAAATTTTTTAATGAAATATTTTAAGGAAGTCACTTTCCCGGTACTTTATTTATTTCAGTATCCAATCATTGTCACCAACAGATACATATTATATCTGTGTATAGATAAAACGTATGGAAATAATTTAAATCAAAAACTCAAAAACTATGAAATAGATTTTTCCCCAATAATCGACAAAAGTCAGTTTACAGCAAGCATCTGCTACTCTCTGTAAATGAAAAAGAAACTATCCCGAAAGTCCTCCTTACAGGAGAAAATTTTCTATAACGGCGCATGTGACATCACAGTCTGGAGGTTTTTTTATTTATGATGTACGTGGAATGAGACTGAAGCCAAAAGTGTGAAAACAGTGTAGCGAGACATATTTAAAGTAAACCCGGGAAATTTTTCAGAAATTTTATGCATCTTTAAAGTTATGTGCGAGGGCAATGCCGCTCATATATGCTAATACTAAATAGATCGTAATTAAATTTTTCTCAAATATTAATTGCTGAAGTCCTATACCATCTGTCCGAACGAGGCGACATATTATTCCCAAAGGAGATCAAAACACGCCAAAAATACGAATTATATACCTTAATAGTTAAAAGTTAGTTTAGGTTTGTAAAATTTTACGATATTCACATGCTCTTTCTAAAATGTCTTCTGAGATCTGTTTAACAAATAATAAATTAAAAAAAATATATAAACAAGTAAAAAATCGTGTTTCATCTACTAATTTTGTTTGTCTTTCAAGTTCAATTCTCAAGTTGTTAGTAGGTGATTGTCACCTAAAAATTTTACAGACGAAATTCTTAACAGGTATATGTACAGGTTTTATACAGGTCTTGTTTCGTATATTTTGCCTTCTAATGTTCCATGATTAATCTCGAAGCTGCCGCGGTTATTCACTGTATTGCACGTCCCAGCATCTCCCAAACCCGATAGTCGAGTCCTTTAACTTATTGCTTTTAATTTTGCTTTTAATTTTTTTTTATGGGAACTTCCGTTATCGGCGGCACCCTTCCCAACACTCTCGTTTTGATGGGGATGGTTGGTTCCGCCTGTTCAGAGCTTATTATTCCACTGATGTTTCAGACGGAACCGCGGCCTCCACCAAGACGCTATTCGGAAAGGTGCCCTGATCACGGATCGCACCTGAAAAGTTTAAAAGCGAAATTCCATTAGTTAAAGACATCGGCTAGCGTGTTCCAGGTGAATACGATTGATGTTTAATAGATTATGCAACAGCAGAGTTTTCGAGAATATTCATTGAAAGCAAATTATACAAAAATATAACAAAAATACTTGAATCTGAAATTCTTTCTATAAAAGGTTAAGATGACAATTACTTTAATATACCGGAGAACAGTAGCGTCTTCGAGGTTATTCAAATACGGTATTAGCCATTTAACTGCGGAGAAATATATATCTATATACTATATATAATTTTTATGGTGATCCCAATTGGAAACTTTGGAATCTCTCTGATACTTTACACAGTTATATTTGTTTAAATTAGGGTATTTTTCAGCAATTTCTTACTTAGTTTAAAATACCTTAGGAAAGATCACGTTACAATTGCCTAATATAGTAAATTATTGCAAGATTGGTATTGGGTCACATTAATATTATACCTCTCTAATCGAAAGTTATTGTCATATTTATGGATCATTTATGAGTGTAGTGACTCTTATAATGAAATATTCTATTTTTTCTCTGGTACAAAAATAGTAAAGTATTTACTTTTAAAAACGTAATTACAAAAGATAACCTAAAGTAATTTCACAAAATAGATTTTGTCGTTACATAATATGCATTCCATTTTTCAAAATGACAAAGGTTTTATTTTCAAATTTAGATACATATTTCTTATTATCCAATTAAATAAACCGGGTATATTTTTCTGAAAATAAAAGTTTATGAATATTTTTTTTCCACAATTTTAGAGAATAGTATCTTTTAATGAGCTGTAGAAATCGTCTAGTTTGAAAGAACATTTTTAAATAATCTTTTAAAAAATATATAATAATTAAATGATCATAATCGATTCAGATAAGTGTTTTAAATTAGAAAAAGTGAAAAAGCCTGTAAAATTAAATAAGTACAATATTAAATAGAATGAATTACATTTATATTAATTATTTTACTCATTAAAGTTTGATTAGCTTAATTAAAAATGTTTTCAATTAACTTTCATAATTACTCTTTAAGTTATTTGGCAATTAGATAAATTGAATTTTATTTTCGAAAAGAGCAATGCTTTGATACTATGTTTGTATTTTTAATCAGAAAAACGATTTAATTTTATTACAATACATAATATATATATATATATATATATATATATATTACTATAAAGAATATTATGTAAATATAATTAAAATTAATGGAAATCGAAAAACTCGATGTAAAATAAAATGTTTTCATTGATATGAAATATTTTTTAGCTCGTTTTTTTCCTGCATTATTTTTCAATTGTTGATATAAGATGAAATTTTATTAATGCATTTAGAGTTTACTTATAATGAATATACTATCAAAGTTTAATATATAAATTAAATATTGTCCCCAATTCCAGACACATAATCATTCTTCTGCGAAATAATACTAGATATTTTATTAATATTATTTTTTACAATGCTTAATCATAAATGAATTAAATTTAACATAAAAAATAATGTTTTAGTGCACTAATTTTGTAATAAAAATAATTGATTAAACATTTAAATAGTTTTACTACATATACGATGTGTTAAAATGAATATTTTTAATAAATTTCTAAATGCAATGAAATTATTAAATTTCCAAATACAATGCACCTATTCAAGTTCTGAATACAATGCAAAGATTGAATTTCTAAAATGATAAATGATAAGATATTTTACTTGTTTAATTCAAGGGTTTAACAAGATTTTATAATTCACAAAATGTAATGTGTTATTTTTGTGATTGTTATAGAAAGTTCTGAAATAAAAGATTATCCATTTTTAAGAAACTTACATATAATTAATTAAATAAATACACAATCATGAAACAATATCCGTTTTCTAAAATATGTAAAATATTAAAAATTAATAGAATAACTCTCATGTGACTACTCTTACTAATTTCGTAAAAATTGTTTAACAGTAGTTTAGAAATTGTAATTATAAAATCCATGCTAAAATTTTATTTACTCAATTAATTGACACAAATATAATAAACCAAAATTATTATTTCATTTAATTGAAAAGTCTGTAGAGAAATATGGGAAATGGTACATTTACACTTAGTTCATAAAATAATTGCAAAATTAGTTTAACCTTTAAACGGGTGCTCGGACAGCATCTGTCCGAGAATACATGCAAACTTGGACAGATGCTGTCCGAGCTCCCGTGTAAAGGTTAACCAGAGGATCCCACTACTGTTTCATAGGTTATGAAACATACTGTCTGGTGTATACAACGTAGGTGAAAACATATTTTCAATTAAAAACACTAATAGCTTTTTTATATTTAATATATTTTTTAGATAACGCACAAACAATACAAAAAGCATTTTCGTTTGGAAAAAACACAGTGAAATAATATATACGTATATTTAAAAAATTAATATTTTTGCATCAGCTGAATGCCAGAAGTTCATGCCCGAGAAATCGTCTAAAGTCGCTTTTTGTAGCAGTCTTTTTTATTCTATTAATTTCAGTGGTTTAAGCACTTAGTTCGATTACATGCCTGCTATATTTGTATTTTATTTATTTAAGGATGAATATTTAATTGCGTTATGTAATATTAGCCGAAAACAAAGGCTGGAATATTAATACTATTTTAAGTGCAAACGAGTTAATTTTTCGTAATCAGGACCCACGAGATAGCGATAGACGTTTTTGAAAATCCGGCTTTAAAATAATTTTAAAACAATTATAATTTAATAAATTGAGATACAGCTTTCAAGCAAATTGCTTTTGAAGTAATCTTTTTCATATTAGACGGTGTAGAAATTGAAATTATGCGATGTCTAGAATTATAATAATAAAAAAAACAGTAAAAACAAAATTTATCGGTCATGTGGTACTACCATTAACGTTCGTCAGCGTTACGCATGCTCATGTTTTTGCTTTATAATATAAATTTTCAATTTGTTTTTAATTATTGTTTCAACTTATATAATGCACAATAGTTTATACAGGATGGAATTCTAATTATTTTCCTTATTATCCAATTTAAATACGCAGACCAGTGTTCCATTGCTTAAGAGCTTTTATCTTTTGTAAATCTCGTGCATAAATTCTGAAGCTGTCAGTGGCGGGAATTGAATTTATTATATTGATTACAAAAATGAACGAAAATTACTGATATTCATAAATTGAAAAATCCCTACTTAGAAAGCATTGTTTGTAAATAAATCCATAATCTGATATTCATCGTGTTATATTTCAACACATAATTGGAGCGTTCCGAGCTAAAGTGAATGAAGTCCAAAAGTATAAAAATTTTTGTGTGTTTCGGAAAGTATTAATAGTGTATAATTTCAGAGTCACAGTGAACAAAGTCCCATTTGTAATGTGTTGTATTTATTTATCCGACATTATGTCAAAAACAATTCAGTGCCAATGTGCATCAAGTTCAGTAAATTCAGATTTAAAATTGAATTGACACCTTAATTATTGTTCTTGATTTTTCAAATTATAACCCATACTTAAGTTGGTCTTCATACTACAACAGTAAAAAAAACGTTTCTAAATCATTTTAGGATTCAACTAGTGTTAATAAAAATTAAACTTCATTATCTCAAAACTATAATTTATGGACTTGATCCACTTTAGCTCTGAACGCCTCAAATTTCATCTCCTATTTTACCTCAACTGTCAGTTAATTTTTAATCGAACCTTTAACTGGTATTTGTCCTTAACTTACATGGCTTCGGTTTCAATTAGGGCCAATCAGTATTATACTTAATTTAATTTATTATAAATATAATTTAATTAGCAATTCAGTCGACTTTTTTATGCTTATCTTTCCTAGGGTGTTCGGGTCTTTTTTTACCCATATCAAATTTATTATATAATTATATAATTATATAATCTATTATATAATTTTAATTTTTCAAAAATATTTGGTGACTTTGTGTCCACAGTCATAATAAATATTCCGTTATGTGTAACTTTTTATTTCAAATGGTAGATTTTTTACAGTACAAATTGTAACACATAAGTCGTTCGGGTCATTTAAGACCCATGTGGGATTTTCAGTGCATAGGATATATAAGTACCGTAATTTTCTATATATTATTCAATTATTATAACAGAAAGGGATTTTTTTCTCCCATTTAAAACTAAAATTAATTAATTTAATTTAATTAATGAATTAATATTTGAAAAAACTGTATTAACATAAAGTGTCATCCACTACAAGTTAAAAAAAATGTCTTTGAACTTGAATGGATGAATAGAAAATATTTTATTAACGATCGAAAATTTGAACACGATATATAGAGAGAGAGTATAAGCTAATAGTAGGAATTTAAAAAAACAGACAGCAAGTTGCCGGAGCTCTCCTGTGATTGGAAGAGATTTTTCTGTTATTTGGAGCAATTTCTGTCTTGTGACTGGAGAATTTCAGGAAAATTTGACCGTCGTTTCTTGAATTTTCCGTGTTTTCAAAGAAAAAAAAACATACGTAAAAATTCCGTTTGTAATACGGAAAAGTAACACACAGCACAGTTGCCGGAACATCCATGTGGTTTGAAGAAAGATTGGAAAATTTCAGGTATATTTTATGTTAGATTGGTGAGTTTTCCGTATTTTGTGGGAAACGAAGCAAATCAAAGCGGAAATATTTGTGTTTTAACGAAAAAAAAGCAACGGAAAAATTTGTTCAATTCACAGATTTTTTTGAGAGTGTATTCCAATTTTACATTTCTACATACGTGGCGTTAAAAATCTTAATTACAACTTTTAAGCATCGCTTTTTACATCGATTAAACGTTAACTTAATTTCCAACCGTCTAGACGGTTTGCGTCGGTCGTCTCATCTGTTTCTCGCTAAATAATATTTTATTAGCTATTTTTGTTTGTTGTACCGACAACACTTCTGGCATTGAGAGAATTATATGTTATGACTCTGTCACTTGTCCTGTAAGTAACATATTCCAAAGTGTTACATCCTTCCCATTGATTTTTGTGTATTTTCGAAACTGAGTCTCTACTATAAAGAAATTCCTTTAAAGTTTAAACACGGTTCTAGATGACCTCCATTGTACTCTTCGTCGTTCGCTCTTGAAATTTTTTAGTTTATAATTTGACTAACCGAGTTTTTAAATAGCTTCATTGATAAAATTTCACAGACAATAAAATATCTTTAACATGGAACTTATACACTAACCTAGCAGATTGACGATAATATTTAACTATGGCACAGAATTGTGCTATTTTTCAAAATATAACATACTTGACATTTGGTTGACATTTTCATTGAATCAAGTTGTCAAAAATCTTGTTTTGTCATTCCATTTTCGCATTTTTCCAAATGTTTCTTTAAAATGTTTCCAAACGTACAAGTTAGAAAAAACGTGCATCATTTTCTGGAGATTTTCTATTCACAAAATAATCCTAAATTCGAACAAACAAAAAAATGTCTATATAGTTTTATATTTTGTTGCATTTTAACACCGAAAGGTCATTGCAATTGTTAAAACATATCAAAGGAATTTGTAATGTTCTATTTAACTTTTAAAATCACATACGTAATCCTTAAAATAGAGTTATATTTATAACACTTGAGTTATGCATAACAAACTCTTGTAAATATTTTCAACTAAATTTCAAACATTAACAATTATAATAGTTATATAATAAATATTGTATTAACTATTACAATAGTTAATACTCCTTAGTAAAATGTAAATACATTTTTATTTCTTTAAACAAATGATTTTAAATTTTTATCTAATTTTCTGAAAACTGACAATATTTTACTAAACAAAAAGATGCACCAATTTATTGTATCACCGACCGTAAAATACAGCATTAAATTTTGCAATTAATTATTCGGTTATAAATATTAGCTGTGATAGGAGAATGTGTGGCATATTAAATTACTCCCATTTAATGAACCAATACGACGTATAATTCTTAATATAGAAATATATCCAGTAATCCATAACAAACTCTTCCAAATAATTTTTATTAAATTAAATGCAGTAACTATTATAATAATTAATACTCCTTAGTAAAAGGCATATTTTTATTATTTCTCTTAACAAGTGATATTCAATTTTTATCTAGTTCTCTGTAAATTGACAATATTTTACAAAACACAAAGATGCGCATATATATAGTGTCATCTACCGTAAAATACGACATTAAATTTTGCAATTAATTATTCGGTTATAAATATTAGCTGTGATAGGAGAATGTGTGGGATATTAAATTACTCCTATTTAATTAACCAAAAAGATTCGGATGTTTTATGTTGTAATTTATTATTTAAATATTTCAGATAATGAGGGAATTTTTAATAGTGCTGTTCAATAAAACGCTGAAAGTTTCTTTAATTTTTTTAAATAAAAAAATATGTTTTTAAAAATAAAGACATTTTGTAAACCTATTAAATCATATATAAAATATTAAAGATTATTACTATCATTATCTTACCTAAATTATTTATGATAATATGGCATTTTCTGGTGTTGCTTAAACTTTACGTAAAAAGTAATAAACACATTTAAAATCTATACTGAATATTATGAATAATTGTAAAACAAGAAATAGGAGAAAAGTATAACTTCGCGATTTTTATATTTTAATTTGTGAATTAATTACCTTATTAATTTAAAAAAACTAAAATTTAACGCGTCATTCTTTCGAAGCAAATTAGTTTTATTTTCATTGATTATATACTGCTAAAATTTTGTTTATACGATAATAACATTTTACACCTTTTTTTGTTTTTTTACGAGGAGATTTAACATGAATGTAATAATGATTTTTAAATACAAATACGATTTTTAAATACAAATTCAAATATAATATATATATATATATAAATATATATATGTTTAAGACACTTTCACTGTAACAAATTGCACTGAAAGTCCAGAGAACAAAACACAGATGTAACACATACAGAGTGTTTCAGAAAGGAACCCTAACTTTAAAAATCAATAACCTGGAAACGGTGATAGATAGAAACATGAAACCAGTGGTATGTTTATTAAAAAAAAATCGTAAGAATCTTATACGTAAATCTCAAAATTTAGTTAAAAATAGCACCGATAGATGGCGCTGAGAGCGTTAAGAATACTTTTAAAGAGAGTTCAAAAGCATAGAAAGACTTGCCGTCGACGATTTCGCCATTGAAATCTGACCGCTATTTTCGTATAGTGAAAATAATTCGCATTGGCCACGTTGCCTGTTTTGAATTTTTTTGAAAAGCTCACGAATTGTTTCCCCCCTGGGCCTTTTGCGACTTGAAATCGCGTTTGAAAACTTCTCATTGTGTGGCAGTAGGACTCTAATTTAATCGGTGGTACTCCAACACAATAAACACACGTACCTCCACGGTATACACCACTTTCGGAATTATTTTCATTATACGGTAATAGCGGCCAGATTTCAATGACGAAGTCTTCGACGACTAGTCTTTCTATGCTTCTGAACTCTCTTTAGAAGGATTCTTAACGCTCTCAGCGCCATCTATCGGTTCTATTTTTAACTAAATTTTTAGATTTGCGTGTAAGATTTTTACGATTTTTTTAATAAACATACCACTGGTTTCATGTTTCTATCTATCACCGTTTCCGAGTTATTGATTTTTAAAGTTAGGGGTCCTTTGTGAAACATCCTGTATATAAACGCTATGCGTGGTAAAATAGAACGCTACCTAAAAATTATATATACTTCATATTTAATAAGTACCCGTAAGGCATGGTGACGTCACGGCGACGTCACTGTGAAGTCACACTGTGACTTTGTGACCGTCGTCGTGACGTCAAGTGGCGTCGATGTGAAGTCACTGTGACCTAAATGTGAGGTCGTTATGTCCGTTTTCAAGGCTTTCTGTGACCTCACAATGTGACTACTTTGTGAAGTCACCGTGCGACTTCAATGTGAAAAATGTGACGAATCTGCATCGGATAGGGTGACCAGATTTTACCCGAATCCTATACGGATTTGATAGACTCCCACGTAGGGCACTCCCCTCAGGGCCCATATCCCTCGTGTTGATAATCGGCCGCCATACAATCAACCAACCAACCTATACGGATTGTTCGGATCAAAATTTTTTTATGGTTCAAGTTTGTGACGTTTGTGACGACACTGCATCGGGTCGGGTGACCAGATTTTACCCGAATCCAATCCAGAAACTTCGGATCGATCTTTTTGGATTTGTTTGGCTACAGAATAGATTTGGATTAGTTGTCGTGTGACCCTATTTTCGTCAACCCGATCTGACGCGAGTCGGGTATAATGTTTTTACTGTAAGTCTTGTTTGGAATAGAATCTTGCATACGACCGAGTAACAAGATTTTATCAGAAATTGTGTTACGGTACAATTTCTGATGTCGGCTTGGATCTAGAGTCATGTACGAATCCGGTTATATACTTCATGAAAATGATTGAATGTCTACTTAGGACCAACATGTCATTTCAACATGTCAAACATCAACCAACATGAATGATGGTTGACTGAAACTATAGTTCGATTCAACCCGTATTCTTACCCTAACCCAACAACAACAACAACAAAAAATCTGTAGGCCCACAACCCGACCGAACCTGATAAATGATTTCGCATAGATTCGGAGAACAAGATTTCACCAAATACGGATAAGATCGACGATAAGGATTGGATCGGCAATCATTTTTATTGATGCAACTCGTATTCAAATTAAAACTTTGCATCTGATTGGGAAACCGACTAATGTAGCCATTAAGCAAGAAAATTATAAATGTAAAAAACGCATACTAATATAAAAATAAAAGATGAATCCATTAAAAATTATAATAAAAGTAAATAATTCAATAATATGAAATTCTATTCTGCAAATAACAACTTTTTAAGTTAACTTCTACTTCCATTTGTTTTATGTAAACACCAAAAATATTGACAATAATTAAAACTATGCTATTTTGCTGTTAAGTATTGAAGTTTTTAAATGTGTATACTTTGCCATATTTCCTCTCGCTCAGTGTCACGAAACTTTCTAACACATTTATGAACAAACTTTTAAACGCATGGCACTTGCATTCCTGATTATTAAAGCTATTTGGAATGAATAGAGTTTTCCATTTTTAGATAAATGTAATACTTAAGATCAATTTCGGTCACGTTTTACCCGTTTCTGACGCTGCGCGTCGGAAATTTGGTTCAAAACACCGACTTTGATAGTGTTTTCTGAAACATCATCTGCCGTTACCAAAAAATGGATAACGCCATTCGATTATATATAGGGTAGATGTGCCAGTAATGGACACCCTTAAGGAATTTCTTTAAAAAATATTTTTTAATTAATAGTTATAATTTTTATATTCAACATTTTTTAATATTATATTACTCTACCAACAATATTTAACCATGCTCATAGTCACATTTCCCAATGTGAATCGAAATTTAATTATAAATAACAGAAATAAATCAAAACACCCTAAATTCCAGTAATGGACACCTCACAAAAAGTAATAGATAATTGATATTATGATTGTATTTAAAACTAGAATTTAAAGATAGCATATTAATGAAATAAAGAAAGCTGAATTTTTATTGGTTATTTTTTTATAAACCGAAAACATTGAAGGTGGCCCATTACTGGACGGCGGTCCATTACTGGCACATCTACCCTATTCTGAATAAGAACACCTGCCAATTTCATGTATTTCCGAATAAAAATGAATTCAGAAATATGTCAGAAATTAGGTATTTTGGATTTGAGAACAACTTTAAAGAAAATTTAAGTATATATTTTAAAATAAGCATTCTGAATTTTTTTTATTAGGAATCAATTTAAATAATAGATATACCTATTGTGCGATATTATTAAATAATAAACATTGTATCAAGCAGTAAAACAGTTTTCGTTGTAAATGAAATATAGAAATTAAGATCATAAGTGCCAAAAAAAAGTATATATTTTTTTATTTACAAATTATTTTATTTATAGTTTTTGATAGAATACTAAATGCAGAACTTAAATATCAATTTTTACAGTAAAAACATTTGATAACACAACTGGAAAAATTACCTTAACTAAACAGTTATTTTAATGTTTCATAAATATTTATTATTTTTGTGCACCTAACATTGACACATCTCGACTAATAAATTATTCAATGCATTAAATTGTCACATTTTTTTCACATATACCGGAAAATTATTTCTGAAAACCTACACTAGCAACGAAATTATCAAATTCCAAATCAAATATTAATAGTTTTAAAAATTACGATGTTTTTAATTATAATGAATAACTATGAAAATTGAACTAACAATCGCAAAATATTAAATAAATTCCTCATTTTTAATGACACTTTACATTTAGAATACATATTGTTAGTAAATACTTTAAGCTTTTTAAAAATTTAAACATCTTAACTTTTAAATAATGCACTATTAAATGTACTAGCACTAAACTTGCACTATTAACAAAACTGCGAAGACGTTAAAAGTTACCTGCTGATCTATAGGTAAAGGGGTTACGTTTGAATTCTCCTTATCTGCTTCCCTTTCATTAAAAAAATAGACTGTAAATCCACTCCAATAATTTTCAAATTATTCCGGCAGAAGAGGTGTGTTCATAGATCTGAGAAATCAAATATCACCCAGGCCTTATGAACACACCCGGCTAGACACAAGGAGATGTTAAAATGGATGGCTTACTTTAAAATGGAGATTGTTCACTTTAAAACGTTCATTTACTTACACAGTATAAATCTACAAACTTAAAAGAATGCAACACACGCTAAATCGGAACTTGGAATGAGAAAAAATCGTCTGCCTTCAATATGCGCGCGCAGTATTATTTAAACACAACAAAATAACAACTAGCAGATGTTCCCAACTTTACCGCAAATGACATAATTCAAATCTATATTTTATGAGTTTTTTTTCCAAATTCACTCTCCAATCACACCGTGCAGTCACAGAGTGTTGGCATTTTGTTCATAGGTTTTACGTGACTTATGTGACTTGCACTGACGTCATTGCAACGTCACAAATTTTTTTAAAGCTGTCAAAAAGTAATTTTCTTTATGCCATAAGATGTTCTAAAGTTTATTTTAAGTTTTCTTTAGATCTCCAAGACGTTCACATTTTGGTCACAGTGTGACGTTACAAAGTGGTGGCATTTTGGTCGCAGATGTGACGTGACGTACGTGACTCACAGTGACGTCACAATGATATCACTGTGACTGTGCATGCTATGCGGGTAGTTACATAGGTGTCATTTTCTCAAAATAATGTAATAATTATGGGATTTTTTTTTATAATATATCGCATGTTCTATGTGAGAATAACATTTTTGTCAAATTTGTAAATTATTTTTATCGAAGTTATATATTGCTTATGGAATATGATTTTGACTGCAGCGGTCCACTGAATTCATTGTTCATTGTCATATAATGGAAATCTGAATTTATTTAAGGTATAGTCTTCGGGTAGCTGCAGTAAAAATTTGTGATAATCATTTTAGTAATATTTTACAGAAAATGGATAAAAAGAAACCACATAAAATTAAGAAATTTCCATGGTAACATAAATGAAAAAAAAAGACTATTGAAACATATATTAAACCAAAAAAATCTGCTTAAAATTGTACATAAATGCACGTAGTAAGTTGACAAACTAAGTAATTATTTTCCAAATAAGTTCATAAATGTGTAATAATGTCCTTAAACACTTTCAAATTAAAATAATTCCTGTAAAAGTTTAAAATATAAAATATAATACATTTTTTCCTGCTATTTAATTCATTAAAATTATCTGAGATTTTATGTACCAAAAAAAGGAGAACAAAGACTATTTCTTGAAATGCTAGATAAATGTATCAGTATTTGTAGAAATGCATTGATAAACTAAAATCATACTATCATAGAATCCATATGCAGTAATCGGAAAAATATACAGTTTATAAAGAAAAATCGCAATTTTATAGCACAAAGAAATATTAAAGAATCTTCATATCCTAAAAGGTGACTTTCCGGATTCCCCCAAAAATTCTACAATTTTATTTTGAACAAAAGTTTCATATCGCATTTTTCTCCTGATTTTATCTCAAGAGTTCTCTAATTAAATAGAGCGACTATTTCATTATAGATATAGTGTTGTTTAAAATAAAATTTAAGTATTTATTTAAGTATAAAATTTAAGTATTGCTTATTGCAAATATTTTTTTTTAATTAAAATATATAGTTATAACTTAAAACTCTAAACACAGAAAGAAATAATTTATTGTTTCATATTAGCATTTTAACGAAAAATTGGGAAACAGATAAAATAGAAAACTATCCAAACTGGAAATATAAGGGCCACATCACCATTCATTTAATAAAAAAGAAAAATAGATTTTAGTGAAAAATGAACAATAAATAAATAAATAAAAATCCGAATCTGCTAAACTTTTTTCAGTAGACGTATTTTAAGTTCTTTCCCATTTTAAAACTTTTGTGGCATCTACAAAATTTTCTAAAACTCTCAACGAAATGGAAAAGAAACCAACTATTTAAGAATAAACTATTTGAAGGAATTAAAAGAAGACACATTTATATTACACTGGCAAAACATTGGTTATACAAAATATATTTATATTCAACTTTTTAAGAAGCCTCTTATGTACAGAAATGTCAAAGACAGCTTCTAATTTTACAATTATTTCTTGGTGTTTAAATTAAAGCCTTGTTCATTCAAACTATTTTCATTCAAATATATTATCTAAATCATTTATTTTTATTTAATAAATATTTCTTATTGTTAAAATTTCAGTGCAAATTCACCTTGTTTAATAATAAAATTCATAAAGATATAAATAAATGTAAATATATTGCTTGAAGGTGCGTAAAAACATACATAAAAATATTTAAAAGCACATTAAAGTTCTTTTAACATCATAACGTTTTCTACCGAACTTACTCGGTCATCATCAGTGAAAAACTAATAGTTAAGTTGAGTTATTGTCTCTTCGGATACTCTTCGATTTTGTCTGATAATTTTTCAGGGATGGCTTTTGTATTAACCTGTACTTGTTTATGAAATGTTGAATGACCTTTCCCATCCTACCTTATATTCCACACCCTTGAAGTAAAATGGTTTGTTCTTGGCATGCTAGAAGACGCGAAGAGAGAACAACTCATCTTAACTATTAGTTTTTCACTGATGATGACCGAGTAAGTTCGGTTGAAAACTTTTTGATTTTAAAAGGACTTAAATGTGCTTTTAAATGGTTTTATGTATGTTTTTACGCACCTTCAAGCAATATATTTACATTTATTTGTATCTTTATGAATTCTAACTTCTTATTGTTTTTACTGCTGTTTTGATAGTATATTAAAGGAATAAACAAAGCGAAATATATACAGAAGGGATTGTTATTAATGTTCTTAAATTATTAATTGTTATTAAAGTTATTAATGTTTGTTTCTCTTTCCAACGTTCAAACAAACTAGGGCACCCAATCCGGGCTTCCCTGGATACAGAATGTAGGTGAAAACGATTACTTTTTTTTAATTGAAAACTCTAATAGATTCTTTACATTTGATATTTTTTTAGATTGTCCCAACAACACCAAAGAGCATTTTTATACCAAATATGTCAATTATTTATTCAAATAAAATCTCGAAATTTATTAAAATCGGTAATTTTCTATTGACCTCGTGCCAGAATATAATAGCCGAAGAAATCGTCTAAAAATTTCGTTATTTACAGCAGTTTTTTTTTATTATTATGATAATTTCAGCGTTTTTAAGCACTTATTTCGAAAATATGTCTGTTAAATTTGTATTTTATTTATACTATTTTATTTATTAATTAATGAAGTTTTAATGTCGATATTGAGTATTATCGGGAAACAAATACTGAACCTTTTATATTGTTTAAAGTGCAAACAGATTAATATTTTGTAATCATCTACAAGCGACAGATAGATTTTAAACAGCATCATGCTTGGAATTTAATTTAAGTGTTATTATAAATGAGTCGATTGCACTCTAAAATTAGAAGGAGTGAGAAGTTGACTCTTTGGAAGAGTGAGAGGCATTTTCACTCTTTTAGGAGTGAATTTTATAAATATGCACTCTTTAAAGAGTGGAATTTTCCACTCTCTAGAAAGGAGTGAAATATCTCACTCCGTTGCCGAGAGTGACTGTCTCACTCCGTTGACAAGAGTCAGTAGTTCACTCCGTTGAGAGTGAAAAAACAGTTTTTTCCAATAAAACCACAAGATGGCGCCAGTTCTCGGATACTCCGTTATCGAAACGAAAAGTCTAAAATGAAATCCTTTATATATAATAGCACGATTTTAAAAAAACTGAAAAAGGCATTGAAATAATAAATGAATCAATAGAATTATGGACAGGAAATATATTTTATGCTTTACAAATTGCAGGATTTGCCAGTACTAAGAATAGTGTAGGGAAAACAAATATTTGAAGTAAATTTATGCTTAGCTGCAACACAATTTTGCTTCTATTTTATAAACAGAAATTTAATATCTCTGAATGCTAATTATTTTCCTCTTTATTTAAATAACCTATTCTACATATTTTATATCATTTCTAACCTCTTTATGAATATAAACAAAATATAACTATACAGATTAAATTTTCTGTTATTTTTAGCACGTTTGAAATTAAAATGTAAAACATAAGAGAAATGAAAAACGTTGCATTTAATCACTGATTTTATACCATTTATTATAGCAAAAAAAAGAGTATAAAAGTGTCGGTAATAGTCTTAGGAAAAATTTAACAGCTATAATTTAAGAAAAAAATACGTTTTTTACCCTGACTGAAATTTTCCCCCTAAAAATTAGTTTTGGAAAGTAAATTTGGGGGCCCCTTTGTATTTCAGTGGGTAAGCTTCAGCTTCACGGGCCTATTTGGTAAACAGGCCCTGGGCCTCGGACAATCTTAATCGGGCTCTAATTATGGAAACATTATTAGCAAGAAAAAAATGAATGAATAAATAAATAACTGCTTTGTTGTAACGGAATTTTTGTCATAGCGGAAATGTACAGACGGGTATTCGCACATTTTTTAGACGATTTCGGCGTTGTTGTTTTTAACGTTTAAAATATGAATATTGCTTTCTGAAATAATCTGTATGATAATCTTGTTTCTTGATTCTAATTCTGCGTAATGCTTTCGATGGTAGAAGGTTTTTTGTAAAATTTACAGGGTTATTGTATCCCATGCGTCTTTAAAAACTTTCCAGATTCGATCAATCGTGGTGATTTTGCCCTTTGAAAGAGCTCTTTTCAGCAGACCCAATGAACAATAAACCATGAGAGAAACGTCAGGTGACTGCAGGAATATGTTGAAAGGTATAAATACAATACCTGTGTGAGTTTTTAATGTTTTCAACGAATACAGCGGTAGTTTTTGAAGTATGAGCAGTAGCTTTGCTTTGATGCAGTTTCACCCTTTAAAAGTCATTGTAATAAAGAAAATGGCATTTTTTCTATAAATATCGGATGTAACACATTCTCTTAATAATATAATGAATTGATTGTAACATTTTTGTCCAATATTCTTATTTTTATTTTCCCATTGTAAGATAAATTTGCGATAGTCATAAATCCTTACATGAAACTTCGTTTTCCGCTTGAAATGGGCTCTTTTTTTCCCTGTTTTTTTTTCATCTGGTATCTTTTTACTATGTATATGTACTGATTTTTGAAATAGCACTTTCCAATCAATTGTTATGTTTATTTCGCACTAAAAAGTTTTTATATTATGCGCTTTGCAATCATTTTAGACTGTGGAATTAGCATACTTCTGTTCGGAAAAAAAAGAACGCATCTTCCCATTCACAGCTTTTTTGCATGCGCAATCTTGAAATAAGAATAAATTTGAAAGTATCAGACGATAATATAAATTACACATAATAACTTGTTGTCAGAATTTTTTCCTCTAAAATAATTTATCAAATTTGTCTAAGACATGTGCGAACAGTCTCTGTATTATATGATACAAAAAGAAGGTTTCAGTTTTCTTATTTACACAGTTGAGAAACACCGTAATATTTATGATTTCTACACAAATTTAATAAGTGTGCTCGAATATCACAAAAGAAACAAAGCTAAAATAATGTAATAAGAGTTATTTTAATTGTTAGCGGCTGTAGCATGCTGTAGGTATACCAGTTCTTGTCCGAGCGCAGTAGTCAAGCAGCAACGAGCTCGGTTACTACTTGCGAGGATGACCGCCTACGAACAAGCGTGTGTAAAAATGAGTTTCTCTTTTTTTTATTCAAGAATTTTAGTCACTCCTATCAAGGGTGAAAAAACTCACTCCTTTTGCAAGAGTGGATAGTCACTCTTGTGAAAGAGTGAGTATCCACTCCTGTTCAGAGTGAATATTCACTTCTCAGGAGTGAGTATTCACTCTTTCAGGGAGTCAAGAATTTCACTTTTTCCTAGAGTGAATAGTCACTCTAAAGAGGTTGGGCAAATTTTGACTCTGCGATAGAGTGAATATCCACTCCTCCGGAGTGAATAGTCACTCTTTCTTATTTAGAGTGTGCGATACAGTTTCAAACAAATTACATTTGAAAGTAATTTTTCCCCTATATAACGGTGTAAAAATTAAAAATGTGCGATGTTCAGAAATTAAAAAAATTACAGTAGGAAAAATCGCAAAACCGAAATTTCATCGTCAAGTGTTGCCATTCGCAAAATGACGTCAGTGTTACGCACGGCACGTTTGTCATTTATAATATAGATAGTAGAAAAACGTGAAGTTTGGATCAACGATTTATTGTATATGAATTTCTTAAATAAAATTTACCATCACACAGTATATAATTATGTTTTTTTTTTAATCCTGTTGTTGTAAAATTTCAAAAATCAAAATCGTTTCTGTCAAATGTAGATTTTTGTTTGTATGTCCACACCTATGCATGTATAATTTACATGATATTTTCATACGGACTATCAAAATTTTAGGCGCCTTCTACTATGTATACACAATACACAAAAGAATTTCGTTCTACTCACGTATAGTTATTTTCAATGGGTTTTGATGAGACTTTGAGTAGTTAGATAATATTTCAGGAATGGCTTTCGTATATTCCGAATCGTTCAACGTTGTTTAGTTATAGACTTATGGATGGGGAGTTATAATCTGGCGAACGAGATTATAAAATTTTAGCATTTAAAAAAAATGTTCTACTGGCTTATTTGTTGATAATCTTTTGATTGTTAGTTAGGTATTTTTTAAGGATTGGTTTTAGTATATTTCATATCGTTCTACTGGTCCCTACCAAATCCTACTGCGAATGATCAACGAATAGAGTTGGTCATTAACAGACCAAATTTTTTATGACGCATTCGAAAATACAGCAGCGTAATGACGTACATATGCAATTTTTTAGACCCCTGACCAGACCCCTACCTGCCAGGCTTATTACCTAGCTTAACGGGTTGATACCTGGCAACAGGGCGAGGATTTGCCTGCTCTCCGCTTTGTGAAGATGTGTTTGTTAAATATATAGACCGACGTTGTTGCTTTAATTGCTTTTTCTTAGTTGGCCGGTTGCTAATTGATATTGGATGAGGCGGTTCAGCACTGCGCAGTGTGGCGAAGTCCTGCCGGACGGATGTGAGTTGCTGGGATACTTACTATTACCTCGCTGCATCGCTCACCCATACGTCATGCGATCGCTACACGAGTTGGTCTCGTAATTTAGAACCTTGATCTGGTGACGATATCTTCACCTGACCAGGCACTCCGAGAGGTGTAATTCGCAGGTAACTTGGAGGACTTTACACTCACGATGAATTTTACATGCACAGGGCGCCATTAGCGTACATGATGTTCATATGTATTTTAGATATGAACAAGGAAACTCCAGGTAAAGGTGTATATTGCTTCAAAACACACGGTCAAATTCACCTGTATATTTCGTTTCTTTCAAGGTTCGCTTGGAGCCATCGACCAGGGTAGCGAGCGAATCCTGCTAGTATTGGATAAAACAACAGAAAACCCATTTTTTTTTAATTATTTATAAAACTTAGATATGCACAGCAAAACACATTACTGCTCTTACTGTTTTTTTTTTCAGCGTTCTTATACGGCTATCTACACCCAATTCGTTTACAGACAAAACTTTGTGGTTCGTTAAGGAAGAAAAATAATAATTACTCACAAAAATGCAAAGATCATTTTAAACAAGATGCGAAGCATCATTTGAAGGAAGTCCAATTTGCAAGAAATTTACTTCTGCCGGTCCTTCCTAGTTAAACTTTACGAAATGGCTTATTTTATTGGACAACGGTGTGTGTCACCGCAACAATGCACCATTGGATATATTTCACAAGAGTCTAAATTTACTCTAGTGACCGATTCAAGATATGCTCTTATCTGGCGAATCAAATGGGCTGTTTAGTATAGTGTGTGCCGAACTTTTAGTCATAGAAGGCCGTAAATTCATCAATATATGGAGTACTCATAAACACCTACTTGATTTCGCAGAATGCAAATTACATCAAGTAATTTAAAGGGTAAGTTTTATATTTTATATCAAAACATATCTAAATGTATTGAATAACAATAAATTTACATGTGTAATAAAGATATCTACATTAAGATATAATTACAAAACATCTATTAAATACGACTGGGTTGTCCGGTAAATACGTTCCGTTTAGGAAAATTAATTCGTACCGGAAAATTCTGTCCGTTAATTTTTTAGACATTAGCTATCGGAATTACTGTCTAACAATTAAATGATAGATTTTTTAAGTTACGAATTAATTTTCCCATTAGTTTAAAGTATTTTAATTTAATACACTAGAACTTAAAATGAAATACATAGATAAAAATTATTGTTTTGCTATTCAATGTAGTATATTAATAAAATGTCTATACATACTTAAATTACTAAATAAACGCAAAATTCAATCACTAATTTTATTAAAAAAATAATCAATTTAAAAAATGTGATTGGTTAATAATAATTTATTTTTTTCTTTCTAAAGTTTCAAATTAGAAATCATCACGTCTTAATTTTAATATAAATACTTAATAATGCTGTTCGTCAAATGTTTAAAAAAAAAGTTAAATTATTTTGCTGGAATCTGTAAAATAACTCTAAGGGAAATACTTTAAAAGTAAATAACACTTTTTAATCATAATTATAATATCAAAAAACTAAGTTATCAATTATGCTACATTTTAGGTGTTTGTGTGTTACTGAAACAATCTTGTAGATATAAAAAAAAATATTCAAACTTGCGATACATTCTTACTCCTAAAATGTATTAACATAAAGTATGTTTAGTAATTGTCAATGTATAATAAATAATTCAAAAATTATATTTCGATATCGGACATAAAATTATGCATTGACACGGATAACGAGAGTGACGCATAAATAACTTAGATGACGGATGACATCCATTTTTTCAATTATCCGATCTTTAATATTCAAAGATGAAAAACATTTGAAAATGTTTGAGATACATTTTTTTTTCATTTATATTTTTTAGAGAAATTTCGTATTTATATTTTCTTACGGCCATTTATATTAACTGGTTTTAATAATATAACTAATGTTATAAAACTTTGATATTGTATTTACACCTATTTTAATAAATATTAAATTATGAAATCAAAGTACTTAAGTTGTGTATTTTAAATATAAAGTCATCCAAAAAATATTGAAAATAGTTGACTACATCTTAAATATTAATGTCCTTTAAAAAAAAAAAGATTCACATAATCCGCAGTGTTTTTAATCATTATTTAGAAATTTAGTCTATATTCTCATATACATTCATATTTGATATATGAAAAGTATTATGTTTTCATATAGAGTGGCAATATAAAGAATGATTGAAACTGGCATGATTCCTTATCTGACAACTGTTAGCGACATATAATTTCACTTCATAAAAAATACGCCTTTGTATCTATTCTGCTTTTCCCCCAAAAGCAAACGTAATTTTACTACAATATTGGAATAAACTGTAAATTCCCCTTATTAAGGCTTGAACCCGCCATTCCTGAGAACGGCAAAAGAATATACAGTTTTCTTCGAAGTGTAACTCTAACTGTAACTTTTACTGATGAGATGCTTTTATACCACGAAATTTCTATTTTAATTTTAATTTTAATGTATCTTAATGTTATTTTATTGTTTATTTAATGTCCGGTTGTTTATTTTATAGAGAAATTTAGGAATTCAGACGTAGAATGTTTACATACGTAAAACGTATTTAAATATAATTAAATATGTTTAATGCATATTTTTAAATGGGTTTTCATACATATTTTAAAATACGTTCTAGACAACAATTGATGAATTGTAATGTTCGGAATTTTTAAGATCGTCATGGGTGAAATTTCCATATTCATTTCATTTGATGATCATATGATGCTTGTTATGCATATTTTTATTTATTTTTAATTCACATATTTCAGATATATTTAGAGAATATTTCTCAATAGAAAATATAGTTGATATCAAATAAGTGTTAATTACTTTTTAAATACAAAATTTGAATAGTACATTTTTTGATAAATAGTAATTTTGATTTATGAAAAATGTAAATTAAAATTTTATTCTTTTGAATTAATAAGAACTATTACATTTTATAATTGTGTTGTGCTCTGAAAAGGCATAAATTAACATATGTTTTTTAATATAATATGTTTGAGAAATATATCATTGTTTATGATATAATTATTTTACTTATTAACCCATCTCTTTGAATAAGGATGAAAGAGCATTATGGTGTGAATCCTATTAAAGTATCATATAAAATTAAGATAAGTATCTTATCATATCATATTATTATATTAATATACGATAGCTTTAATATTAAAGTAAGATAATAAATTAAGCCAACTACCAAATTAAAATTTCATATTAGATTAAGATATCATTTTAAATAAGTATTAATATCAAATATCATTTTCTTTTTCTTTGTTTTAATACTGTATCAAAAACGTATTCTTTATGTTGGGATAAGTGTCATGATTTTCTCCCCGACCATTTACTATTTTAGGATAAACACGTTGTTTACTCTTTCCAAAGTAATTTAATGCATGATCGACATTTTCAAACATTAATTTTCTACTCCACTAGTTCATGGATATTGTCATATTTAGAGATTAAGTAAGTTTTATGTCTGGTAAGTATCATAACGAATTATTTTATTTTGATTTTGTTGTAAGAAGAGTTATTAATAATTTAAATTCAAAAAAAAGTAATTGCATTTCGTAATTTGAAAGAACCCAGAGAACGGAAGTCGCGTAAGGATATATATTTAAAGAAAAATTACCGTTGTTGATTATTTAAATATTAAATGCATATTTTGTATTAAAAAAGTCAATTAAAAATCGTTCATTCCCTATGAAATAATTAATAGATGGTTTAATTGTATTAAAAACTCAGAATTTATTTTCATTAAACGATCTCTGATAACACCATATGTACACGGCATTTAAATAAATAAAAAAATATATACTTAAATAAATTGAATTTTTTTTTTAAATAGAAGCATTACTATCAAAATCGAAAATCTCAAAGATTGTGTATATCACGTGAAGAAAATAATTCAAGCATAGATTGTATCTTCAGAATACGTAAAAGCATAAAATCAAAACTTGGGATTTCTGGAGCTTTAGATTCTAAAAGTAATATCGGAATATTTTCCAGTTTTTGTTTTGAAGTGATTATGGAAGCTTTTGAAAACTTCATCATATTGAGTAAAACAAATATGAAAGGATTACGGGATGTTGTATTTTTGAAACATATGATGTACAATGAAAATTTTATTAGAATTTTACAGCTTAAAGTATTATTTTTGAAAAGCTCCTTAGCCTAAATTTTATATTCCAGGCATGATAGATTTAAAGTTACGTGAAGCCTAAAATCAAAAATCGATATAATATGAAACTGTTGATATATTCTATGTAGAAATATTTAAAAGTTGCAGCGGAAAAATGGGAAAAAGATAAAAACCCACAAAAGATTCCTTTTAGAAGTAAACAAAATTTAACCATGCTGATTACAGATATAAACATTAGCTCAACGATAAATTTGCATGTTGACACAGTAATATCTCTTGTAAAGAAATATTATTTTTTGCACATTTTCCTATGCATATTCAAGTATTATTAATTTCTTTCTTCATATAAATATATACCTCTTATTATATAAGGACTTACGGAATTTGTTCACATAGGTTATAAAATAATAATCTTATATCTAAAATTACAAACATGTATAGGATGGTGGATTAATTATAAAGGGGATCAAACATAAAATTGGATCAAATATAAAATTAATTATTATTTACCTAAATTATACCAATGATATTTTCAAATATAGTTTTCTTTGACATCTGAACAATTTCTTAATCACATTGGCGGTTTTTTATTATTGTACAGTATACTGACTTAGAAAGTGTATTAATCTTACAGTTTACAAAGTTTTCACTTTTATATATGACGAAAATATCTTTGCCCTATTACACGAGTGCTCAAAGTTGCCTCTACTAACAGTGATACAATGTTAACCAATGGCTTCAAAAGGCTCGAAACAAGCAACATTTTATTGTTGGAGCAATTTTGTCACCTATAGTGTTCCTTAAAGTGTTATTACAAGGAATAATTTGAAGAGAGTAAAAAATACTGCAACAAAATGAACAAGTATCAAGAATCCCTCGTCAGTTTTCCAAACATTTCAATGGCTGTTTCGGGCAAGGATTTTCCCGCCTGAGTTTCCCAAGCATTAAATTGGCTGTTCCATGCGACAATGGTCCTTGACAAACACTAAAGGCGGCAAAATTGCTACAACAATAAAAAGTTGCTTGTCCTCGTGCAATACTTTTGAAGTCAAATGTTAACATAGTGTTCCTAAAAAATAGCTGCAACTTTCACGCTTTGAGTAATAGCACTTTTTCTTGGACAGAAAGATCAATGTCGCCCGCAAGAGAAATTCTTGGGAAAATGACCAGTCTTTATCTGTTGTGTTGCGTCTATTTTTGTCGCTTCAAATTATCCCGTGTTGCTGGGAATAATTCCTTACATTAATTAACACAATTTTATCCAGCATAAGGTTCCAGTAGATAAAAGGAATGGGGTTAAGAAAAGGAATTATTTAGAATTAGGGCCGTATAGAATTTTATTAAAAGAAACCCTAGAAGGGATTGAAGTTTACTAATTAATTATCTTAAAGATAATTTCTAGTGGGCGCCAGCTCATGTCTGGAGCTGGATTTTCTCAGGAATATTGACCTAATGACCTGTATTTTAATGGGTCTCACATCCATATATATTCTTGACACTGGCAATATATCGTATGTTTGTGCCATTGTGTACGCCTGTCAGAGAGTTGGAATAATAGGCCGTAATATCCGTTACAGGACTCAGAGAAATACCCACACATGACGCCAATATAAATACAATTTTTTCTGAATATTTCCTTACCACAATCAAGATAATTAAAAAATGGAAAAATAATTAATACATAATATAAATAGTCCTTGGTTATATAAATAAAATTGTTCTTAGAACAAACTGTGTATAGAAGTATAGTAGTATGCTGTATTAAAAATTTGTGAATTTGCAGGCGAGTTTCAATCGCCTCAGCACGTGTAATAGAAAGTTTACTCATCTTAGTGCTTCTTTAAAGCTATCCAAATAAATGTAAGTCTGAGGATGTTAAGTTAGTACTATAAAGAATGTAATCGAGTTATTTATAGTGAAATTTTTATTTCATTACACTATCAGTTGATGTTTTGCATTGCCTCAGAAAAGAAAAATATTCCGATCGGAATGAAACGCTTTTAGGATCGATGTGCCGCTTTGAACATCTCCAAAAATTAACATTACTATACCGATTTTTATGTAGAGTTCATAAAGAAACTTCTCGCACAAAAAAACCCAAATTATTAGATAGGGATTCCCAGTTTTGCTTTAGTGGACTAGGTTTTTCATGCGGTACTCCCAACTGGATTGCTTAGTTTCATTTTCCTTACAATGTGTGTTTCCTTTGTTTGTACCTAATTATGTCTGTTACATGCATATGAGACATGCAAAGGATCTTCTTTTCATTTGTACCCAGTTTTAATAGGCTTTATATTTTAATTTGTTCAAAGTTTTCTTTGTGAAAACTCACCATCTAATTTGGTATTTTTAAAAAGTTAGCGAACAGATAAACGATATTATGATATGTATGACAATGCAATGCGAGCAGAAATACTATATGACAATGCATTTTTTTTTACTGTAAACATTATCCAATAATTGCCCAGACAACAAGTATAAAACCTTTTAATATTGTTATTACAAATGTCACCTTGATATTTCATACTTCCATTTACAAGCTAAACACACAAAAATTTTTCATTTATAGTTATGAGAACGAATGTTTGTAGGTAAATTATTTATCTTAATGGATTTGCACTCTTATTGGAAAATAATTTTTGATATTATTGTTTAAATATTTTTACTGTAATATTTATATCAGTAGTATCTTCTTTATTTGTTTCTAAATAGTAGCCTTGCTTCCAAAATAATTTTAACCAATATTATTATATCTTAGCATGGGATAGACGAAAGAAACTTATACGGAAAGTTAATCGAAAACTTATACAAAAATACGGAGCCTTCTGTGGATTTTATTATGACTATGGATTGGACTTTCCTATTCTACACATGATTGGTTACAGTGTTGATATATATTCGTATTTTTTACATTTAATTTTCTAGCATTTTTTAAGAATAAAAACACTAGTTAAAATATCACATAGAAAACAAAACAATTTTGAATTTATTATGGCACCTTATGTTTTTTGTATTTCCGTTTGAAATCGGAGACAATAATATAACCTCAAATTTGCTTTCTCCATGGCATATGTGCATCACAGTGATATTCTCTTTCTGTTTTTTATACCGTACTTTGTTAACAATTTCAAGAGATCAGCACTACATTTAAAGGTAAAAACTCCAGTTGTTAAAAAAATTACATCTCACATTGATTTTTTTCTGTCAGTATAATTTTTAATTTATAAACACAATAGTTTAAAATAAAATTTCCCACTTTCTTAAACTAAAGATTTTTCGATAAAGATTATTTTGACAAAAGAAATGTCAACATTTAATTTGATGTTATGTTTTCAACGTTTACTTTTCATATTTTAGGAAAAAGAAGGCACTGTAAGAAAATAGTTTTCACTAATTTTTCTCTTTGAAAAAATTAAGTGAGTTAAATTTTAACAATAAATACTTATCTCAAATTAAATATTCTTATCTTACATTGAAAAAAAATGTGGAATAATTTATAAAACTATTCTACTTAATTTAATTATTGATATTTTTAGGTGCAATTTGATTAGTCTAATTAACCATAACGTTAATTAATTCAAATAAAAAGTCTGTGAAAAGAGTCAGTTTTCAGAAAATATTTCGTAATATATTTTTCTTATTTCCAGCTTAATGGTAGTAAAAAAATATATTAAATAATTCGAGACGTCTGAGAATTAAACACTCCAATACGAACATATTAGTAAGAATAATAAAATAAATATAATGATTTCTGCAGAACATATTTAGGTGTATATCGTTTTCTGTTTTAGATTGTGATTTTTATTATACATTATATAAAGGTGCGTATTCATGAATACTGTCCTACTAAACATTTCGAAATAAAATTTGAGAAAAGGCAATTTTTTTTCAGTCATATAATATATTTTTGAGTGTCAGTTGGCGCAGTTTATAGAAAGTCATTTTGTACAACACAGTGTTTCTTTTAACTGCCTTTTTTATTGCTGTTAATATTCCTTTTTTATTACATTGTTGCCAATATCGCTCATTTTGTCAAAGAATGAATAACATATTAAAATGTTTGACGCGTGTTTGCAAAAAGCTATGGAATACAAGATGATTTTAAAAAACATACATAGTCTAAGTACATTGTACCTTCAAAACTTATTTAAATTTCGTATCGATTGCTAAATAAGTTAGAGCATAGAGAAGAAACAAAAAAATACGAAAAAAAAACAGTGATGTCAAATGTGACCTAAGTTGCTTCCGGAAAAGGATGCTTACGGCTGTGCTTTCTCGACTTTGCGGATGCACTGTCATGCCTTTAGATAAATTATATAAGTATTTTTAAACTGGAAGCTAATTTAAACTGTCAAAATACATTTAACGTTACATATATATTTTTAAATGGGATTTTAAAAATACCTTACTTTCTGAATTCATAATTTACATATAAAAATAAATTAAATGATACCTCTTTACAAATCAACACATTCTGACATCAAAGCACTTGTAATAAAAAATATTTTCTCATTTTAAAATTTACTTATGCTAAAATATTCCTTATTGTATTTAAAATTCTACTTTAAATGCAAACCTTATTATTTCTAAACTCTATCTTAAAATCATTTTTATTAAAACTTGTTTCAGATTGTTCCTTAAATATCAATTTATTGAACAATCTTAATAGTTTCTTAGAGGTGAAGAGAAATTTAAAAGTACTTATCATCATTTACATAAATAAAATTTGCTTACATTTGTTTAAAATATTTCTTCTTTCAATTTAGGGTGAAAGAAATTGCTTAGCAATTGCCTGATAAAAATGTAAGGCCGTAAAATTATGGCTGTATTTAATGCGATTTTATTCCGCGCAGTCCGTTAAAATGTACATGTCTGCAATCAGAGAATGTGATCATATAATTACCAGAATAAAATTATAGTACCAAAACTAGGGATATTTGATCATATGTGCATTTGATTCTCTACCTTTGTTTTATTTAAGAATTCTTTTTTTTTTATGAGTACATTATAAAAGCAGATTTTTCAAATAGATAATGTTGTTTTCAATCAGTTGTTTCGATAACAAAAAATTAAAGCAGAATTCAATACTTTACCCTAAAAAATATATGTTTTCCTTCTGTCTTTCGTAAACTCCTATGCTAGTAGCAAATAAAGTTTATGAAAGTATATTTGCTTTAAAAGTGTACGTTAATTAATGTTCTAAAATATAAGATAGCTAATTAGACACTAGTATAGCTGATTGCTGTATGTATTTACATATTTTCAGAAAATTTGACTAAAATATTATCTGAATAAATGCATTTGTGGAATATTCGTTTTTCAGTGTGTTTTATAGAGTATCTGAACATGTCAAACTGAATTTAAATTTCTTAAAAAATAATAAATAACACATTTCAGTAATTAATAATACAATGCAGGTAAATTTTATTTTACCTTTCCCGGCGGTGGCTTATTGTCACCTGGAAAGACGAGAGATTCACGAGATCTGTTTAATTTGTTTAATTTTTTCATCGGTTTTCAGCTAAAAGAGTTTATGTGTTTCACAATAGACTTCGAGTTGTTTTGCCATATCCATGCTGTGAATTCTAGTACTAGAGAATGTCTCTAAGTATACACTGCAAATTCCAAGCGCACATTGGGAACATTTTTATTTTTAAAAAGTGTTCGAGTTACCTTAATGTGTACTGAATGTGTTCCCTTAATGTGTTCCGAATGTGTTCCGCTATAAAGAAAATGTTTCGAAATTGTATCGAAAGTCTTCTGATCAGGATATCTGTTAAATCTAAACTTAAGAACACATTTGAGAATGGATTGGGAGCGTATTTGGGCACACTTGTGAAATCATCGCTTTCAAAAAGTGCGCTAGAAGGTGAGCTGAATAAAAGAAGTGTTCTTAGAAGCATTCTAAAAACTGTTCCAGAAAGTGCGCTTCAAAGTATTTTAAAAAGTGTTCTGAAAAGTATATAAAAATTTTCAGTGTAACCATTTCGTCAATCCCAATAAGGTAAGCTAACAATGTCTGATGCTGAAACGAGTCCGACGTAGATATCCAAACCATCGCAGACATTTATGAATTGATATGTTCTAACCAATATTTAACTAACCGTTTTATATAGGTCAAATATAACCTATAACGCAATATATCATTTAAATCGAAGTGCAAAAATATATATTAATACATATTTTTATAATTCTTACATTAATAAAGAATTTTAATTGCTGCTATTTTTTTTCTACTATATTCGATGAATATGGTATTATTAAAAAATATTTTGAGAAATAGGAAAACAAATTTTGTATTTTCTTACATGAGCTAAATTACATTTGAATAACCTCAATAATATATCTGACTTCGAAATTCCTAATTTCCTAATTCTTTATATTAACTCAAAAAAGTACTCTTGTATAAATTTGATTTACAATTACGTCTTTATTCATCTTTTCTTAAAAGCGTCATTTAAAACAATGTAATAAGAATAGTTTATTGTATACCTTTTTAATCCCTCTCTTTAGTATGAAAAGTTTCTGACAAGTTCTACAAATTGGTGCATCTTCACGTATTTTGTTTTGTATATTTAATTTTTGCGTAAATACTGGACACAAAAAAAATCTAACATCTACAATAATTGTCAAATTATATAGCAGATAAATCTAAATATCAGAGCCTCAACGCCAGTTGGAAGTGAGTTATAATTTCATCTCACTTAATATAATATCTAATAAGCAGCATTTTAAAATTTAAATATTTACATTATATACCCAAATATCACAAAATGGTTATGCCAACTTTGGCTAATTTGGGGTAATTTTTGCGCCCACAATAAGAAACGTGCGATATTCCGTACGATATGCGAACTAATAATTTGCGAAAAAAAGGCCCAACAGTTATCAACTCATTATTCTGCTCCCAAATGCTTCAGAACGCTGTATTTCCCAACCATTTCGCATCCCCATCCTTTCCAACACCACAATTTACCAACGGTTTACCACATACTGCGGACATGGGTCAACAATATTCGGTATATTTAAAATATTATTATTCGGCTATTTCGGTATATTTAAATATACATAGGATTTCTCGAATATTCGGGAAATCTTATTAGTGTAATATTTTATGCAATGATATTTTTGAAATAAATGCATTATTTTCCCTTTTCGAATAAAAAGTTCTTTTTCTTCAGGGTCTCTCTTTCTTTGAATCCCAAGACGTGACATTAATGTCCGGAAATTTTCCAACATTGTATCATTTTAGGATTTAAGTGAAGGTTTTAAACAATGATTTTAGTAAAATATGTATCTCCTTGAACGATATATTTAATCTTAAACTAATAACAATACTGATTCACCTTGGTACTACGAAACATCTGCACCTGTTATAGATGTTGGGTATAAGCTTGTTGAACAATGATATTTACGCAAACGTAAAATTCTCTAACGAGACTTATATCTAATTTAGAAGTCAAGCCCAGCGAATTCATAACTGATTTTTGGAAAAACACTTTTGATATTCACTCTATCATAAAACACAGCACTTTAATAAATAAATAATAATCTGTCCGACAGAAGAAGTATACAAAAAATGTCATACCAAAATAAGTATTAAAACATTTTGTAACAAAATGATTTAATTTTATTTTAATAGTGCAGACATAGAGCAATATTAACGAATTTTCTTCTGTAATACACTATGAAATACAGTTGCTAGTCGACTGTTGAATAAAACGAAAGAAACAATACGCTTGATGTCAAAAACTAAAAATAGTGAAAAAATAAAACATTTTATATTTTTTTATTAAATTTACATAAAAAACTAATCATAACTAATCATAAAACTATAAAAAACTAATCATAACTAATCATAAAATCATAAAAAACTAATCACAACTAATCATAAAATCATAAAAAACTAATCATAACTAATCATAAAATCATAAAAAACTAATCATAACTAATCATAAAATCATAAAAAAACTAATTTTGATTTCTATCAGATTTGATTAACAAAAATTCAAAGCGGTCCGATTAATTTCAGAGCTCCATAGAAAACATTTTACATTAGTCATTTAATATTAAAAATTATTACCAAATGTGCCATTTACATTTCAGTGAATGATTGACATTTTGCAGAGACTGTTAAATCGATATTGTAAATTAATATCTCTATGAGCAGTCATATTTTTTTCTACATAGCGCGCAACTTTATTTTATTTATTAGTGCCTACCTTTTTTAAATAAATATGGCAGGCCATTAAAATAAATATACAATGAAAATGTTACTCACTTTTCCTTGAAGGTAATCTTGTATCATCTCTTAATGTTTATCTTGAGATAAATGTCACAGTTTTCTCACCGACCATTTATTATTTTAAGATAAACTTTTTGTTTTTGTTGCACAAAGTAATTTAATGCATGGTTGACATTTGCGACATTAATTTTCTACTTCACTAGTTGATGGATATTGTCATTTTTAGAGATTAAATAAGTTTTATGTCAGATGAGTGTCATGACGATTTTTTTAATTTTGTTCCAGGTGTATGAGGAGTTACTGGTCGGTTTAAAAAATTTGCAGATAATTAAAAGTCGCCGTTCCATAAGGGTAATGTTCTTTAACAGAAAATCGTATCATTTTTTTAAAATTTATTTTATATTTTACAGTCCACTTATAAGTGTTAATTTCCCTTCAAATAAATAATAGATAGAATGTGTATATCACGATTTCAGGGTGTAATTCAGGCGATACATTATTATTTATACATTGCATGTAAAATAAAATAAAAACATATAAATATATGTAAATAAATCGGAAATATTTTTATTTAGTTTTTGGGTAAGTGTACTGTTATTATATTACCCCAAAATATTTTACACATCAATGGCCAAGCAATAACTCAAGAATAAAACGTAAACTCATATTACGCAATAATATAACATCCAAAATTATATATTTCCGAACCTTTTGCTTATTAGGTAGCTTTCATGATATTCATGATAAAAAGTTACCTATTGCAGCCGTTCGGAGGAAAGCAATTCCAAAAGATTTTGGTACATTTTCATCGATCATGATCCCCAGACGCCAAAACCAACTTCCGTTCAAATGTTGATATATATATATCTGACATTTGTTATGTTGTAACTCTTTTATTTATGAACTGATTTGGTTGTGACCGAGTATGTGTATAGGATATACCAAGGTCTCGACCGAGTTCGTTGGCCAGCTTCATCCGCCATCCTGTTGGCGGCTAGTTAAAATTTTTAATTTAAAAAAATCAAAATTTGAAAAATTGTTTCCTTTAAGTGTTAGAACGTGGTACAAGGATTCTGGAACATTTTTTGTTTTGGTTATATCTTAAAAAATGGCTGAGATATGGCAGTTTGAAATGCTAGAGTTTCTGAGATTTTGAAACAATCTTATATTTGTTATGCTGTAACTCTCATTCTTAAATTCGCATTTAAATTCAGTATTAACGAAAACCGGGATTGAATCTTCTATAATCGGGTTCCAAGCATTTTAACTTCGGGTGTTTGTGTAAAATGAGTTGATTTTTTAAAAACATGGACTATGAAAGCTACCTTTTCCTCCCGGTACAGGCCGAAAGGACTTTTATTATTTAAAGGATATTTAAACAGAACGGTGCTATATTTAAAAGTACGAATTTCAGCTAATAACTCTTTCTGGTATAATATCTTTTCATGAAGATAATTTTTATGTATACAGGTAGCTGTGTATAATGGAAATTCATAATATATAAAATTCCCATTCACAAACTGCAAGTTGCCGAGTGCAGTGATGAGGACAACTAATTTTAACACCATTTTTATCAGTTTTAATCTATTTTCCGAAACAGTAGAAAAACATAAATAAGGACTAATTTTCTGCATAGTATAATAATATGTCTTGCTTTTCAAATTACTGGGAAGTATTTCTCTTTTTTAATTTCTTGTACGTTTTGTACTTTTCATTCATAATTTTTAACGTAGTAACAGAATTGAATATAATACAATTTATCAATTTCATAAAATTAACATATTTCTTTATAAACGGAAATATTTTAATTTTAAACTTTCAAATAATGTAACATATTGAATATTTTTTTTAAATCTTATGAAAAAAGATTTCTCAGTAAGATATTTTTAGAATAAACATTCCTTTAAGTTAATTAGTTATGTTATAAGTGTAATTGATATAATTATTTTTAATTATAAATTGTGAAAAAACTTTAACTATATATGCGAAAATAAATAAATAAATATATAGCGAATATGTATAGGCGTGACACCATAGAATATGTTTAAAAGAAGTAGAATTTGCTGGACCAAATCCCTTTCTTGTTTTTGAGAGTATATGGCCGCATCTTATGTTTATCTGACTTACCCTATTTCATTCGGCATTTAATAAATAAATACTAATAATAATTTTATAATAAATAACATAATTTTTATAACTAAAAAGCTCCAAACAGTGCTCAGAATCATCTACTCGTTGTTGTTTTTGGTCAAAAGTCAACACGCGTGGCACCCACTTTGACAACAGCTTTTTCATATACAAGTGTTCATTCAAAATAAAACCTACACGTTCCTTGTATATCTTCAGAGTCTGAGCTATCTCCTGCAACTTCACTTTACGGTTCCTTAAAACGATTTTGTGGACTTATTTTGTTTTCCGGAGTAACCACCTCTTTTGGGTGGTGCATCACTGGTGTCCGTATGAACACGTTTAAATTCAGTAAACCAGTCAATAATGGTTGATTTACCTGGTGAAGTGTCCGGATAACGCTTATCAAACCAACTTTTTGTTTGAACGGTGTTCTTTCCCATCAAATATCTATTCTTGAAATTCTTGTTTGTTCATTTTTTTTGTTAATCAACAAAGTCGTTTAACTAAAATCACTCTAACGTTTTATCCCCGCGGCGAATCGTCATAATTTTTAAAGGTTAGTATTTACTAAAAAAAGCATCGGTTCGGTGATTGCAACGCCATCTGTGTGCCAGACTGGGAAATTATCAGCCGATGTGTTACAAGTAACATATATTGTGTTTGATGTCACAAATGCGTACATTCAAACATGTTTAACAATATGAAAAATATATCGACTATCCTTTATTGAAAACGTTATTTTACTTATCAGGATATCTCTTTAAATAAATGAGACAGGTCATTTAGATAAGTATCATATGAAAATATAATTTACCTTTTCTTAGTTTTGGTTATGTATCATCCTTATTGCTCATGTCGAGATAAGTGTCACAAATTTCTCGCCGTTCATTTAATATTTTAGGATAAACAAGTTGTTTTCCCTGCCTAAAGTAATTTAATGCATGGTTGGTATTTTGCAATATTAATTTTCTAGTCCACTAGGTGATGGATATTGTCATTTTTAAAGATTAAATAAGTTTTATGTCTGATGTGTCTAATAAACTAATTATTCGTTTTTGAACCTGGTGTATTAACAGTTATAAATTTGATGCAAAAATAATTTAATTTCACACTGTTAAAAATTGCAGTTGCATTAAAAATCGCCATTCAATTAATCAAAATTGTGTTTCATGCAATTGCTATTTATTTTTAATTTATTTATGTTATGAAATGGACTAAGTTTTTTCTTTCTTACACATAAATGCGACTGAATAATTGTATCAAGCATTAAAAGTAAAGTATAGCTTAATGTGCTGATGTAGATGTAGAACAATATATACAGAAAATTAAATGGACCTTAGACAAATTTTAATGGTTGATGAAGGATATAAAACAAACATTTTTTTATAAAATAAACGAAGCTCCCAATCTAATTTTCTGTAAACAACAACAACAACAATAACAACAAAAAATACTGGATGTCTTATGTCGTTACAATGATAAATTTTACACCTAACATTAACATTAATAAACATATATTAGCGAAAAAAAAACATTAACATGAAATACCATCTGCCTCGAAACAGCAATGAATTAAACTTTCCATATTTTGGTATTTCGTTTGTGTCATACGGTGTCATTAAACGATTTTTATTGCTTGACCTACCATTAACGTTTGTCTAAGAGCTTTTAAAACATTCTGTTTGTTATGTAAAAAATCTAATTCCAATAAAATAATAAATATAAATAAACTGAAAACATATTAAGACTAAATCGCAAACTATCGAACATTGTGCACATTGCGAACAGAAAATAATTTCAGTTGTAAATTGTATCTACAGAAAATGTGAAAGCATAAAATCAATACAAATAATTTCTGGAACTTTAAATTCTATAAGTAATATCAAAATCTTTCGAGTTTTTCTTTGGAAGTGATTATGGGGTCTTTTGAAAACTATAGTAAAACAAATAGGAAATGATTACAATGTGTCGTATTTGTAAAACATATAATGAAATTTGAAAATTTGTTTAGGGTTTAAAGGATAAAGTAATACTTTAAAAAACTCCATAGCCAAAACTTTCTATTTAAAACATAATATATTTAAAGTAACATAAATAATTACTATTTTCTTAGAAATTTACTGTAAATACATGAAAAAACGAAAAATGAAAAACTGAATCAGCGATGATGCAAACAAGATACAAATCTTGCATATTTTTTCTTAAATAAATATATTTATTCATGATGATTATACATATAAAAGTCATCTTCATTTAGGTAAATTATTATGATTATGTAGTTACATCTGTATCAATGAATTTATATCATTATTTTCACTTTTGTCTATGCATATCTCTGTATATATATATATATATATATATATATATATATATATCTTCTCTTTATTTATAAATGCGTGACTACGCCTATATAAGGAAGGAATATGTTTGTAAACTAAATGTATATGAAAATGATTTCTATAATTCCAGACACATATGAAAGCTAAACAATGAAAGATATTTTATATAAATCTTTATAAAGAAAATTTTGAATCTCTAATTAGCTCTAGATATATCATTATTGCCATAATTCTAGTTGCAATTTCTCAATGTAGGTATCATCCACGAACAGAGTTTAACCTATATATTTGGCGGGTTTTATTTTGATATAGAAATTAAAAGTTATATTAAAAGTAAAGACAAAGCTAATTAAAAATAAGTGTTCGTAATCAGATTAAAGTTCGTAATTATGTAAGTACATACATGCATATATATGAATGTATGTATGATACTTCAAGAAAGAACTACTATAATGAGAATATAGTAAACCATTAGCAAACTAATTTGGGGCAGACAAGCATACTTTGTGATTTTAAAAACTATTATCATGAATATATATATATATATATGTTACATTCCTGTCGAAAATTGGCACATTATAGACGATCGCTATTGCCGTCGACTTGAACGTTCTTTCCACCAGACAATCGGAACATCTCAGTCCGAAATCACTAAAATTACGTGATAATCATATCGAGGTAGCCGCAGTCGAGATCGTTGAAATGTAGTCATGACACCCGGACAGGGCATCACTTCGAGTCACTCACCATGAAGACAAATCTCGAAGTATATCACATCGGAAATCGTAGTGATTTTGCAGTCGTAAAAATTGAGCAGAGGCGGTGAAATCCAGAAGAAATTTCCCAAAAACATTAAAAAGAAGACTTAATAACTTAATAGATGAGCAGTGGCTTTATTGTGATCACAGAGATGAAAGCAACTCCACCAACTTTCGCTTCATTAAAACTGAACACATTTGAAGATCTTGAAGAATTATTAGAGCTTGAAGAACATAATACCGATGCATTAGTGTAGACTCCCCAGTGACGGCAATTAGATGACAACCACTAATTCGTGTAAATTCTGTCTCCGAAGCCAGTGTAACCGTATAAATACTTCAAAATTTGGCCCAAAGGTACAAAACGCGCGAACAAGCTGGTCCACTCGCATCCATGTTCGGAGGGCGCTAGGGGGATAAAGAAGGCGGAGCTTTCGCGCTAATGGATGAAAAAAATGAGGCCACGAAGACGTGTCTCTGACGTACGATTAAAAGTCTTTAACAGAAGCGGCAAATTAAAAAGGTAAAAAGGCCTTTGGGCGCGAAAACCGCTTGGAATCATGGGATGCCGAATGAATTAAATAGAAATAAAAATGGTATTCTAAAAGTTCCAAAGAATAAAAATTAAATGTCTCAAAAGAAGAAATTAGGCAGGTGCGTTTAGAGACAGTGTTGCAATTTAAGAGAATAAGGTTTTAATAAATACGTGTAGCTTTTAACAGATTAAGATTTTTAGAATGATAAATAACAGAATATTTTGATTAAGTTATGGAATAAAATACAAAATAGATTTAAGAGATATTTTAAAAAGTGAGGGAAAAAAGAATTGAAGAATTTGGAATAATTTAACTAAAGAAATAGGGCGAAAATTTTTTATTATTACATATATATATATATATATATATAATTATAATATCTATGTATTTCAAAATACATATCAAGTTCTAATATCATTCTACATTAATCTACAAAGAGATAAATAATGATAATGTGTAAACAGAATACCACATATCTAATAATTAACATGTGCAATCATAATTTTACCATAGCATGTGCTTCAATGGTAATTGGCTAAATTTACTCATACCTGAATAATATTTAAAAAAAGAAAGAGAGAGAAAGGGGAAAAAATATATAGATTGGAGTTGCTATTAAGTAAACACAAATGGATTAATAAATCAAATATGAACATTATACAATGGAAAACTGGACCACAAGAGAACAAACAAGAATTGGATATGAAAAAAACACATGTAGATGTACTCGTCAGCTTGGTTGCACCCACATGTTTTTTAAAAATAATTCAGTATTTCATAATTCTACTGGCATGATGCTAAGAACAGTAGAATCAACCAAGTATACTGAATTATTACCAGATAACATATATATATATTGCCTGCTGTATACATGTTTTATTATCTTTTGAACATACACGTTAAATTTCATAAATACAAAAAGTATTAAATTAAATGGTTTCATACAAAAACCTTAATTATTTGAATTTATAAGTTCTTCGTTGTATGACTAATAAATTAACCTTTTCGTTGTCAGTACTTGTATACCAAATATATGTAGAAAAATCATATTAATACCCAAGCAGAGCATCGTGAATTTTTAGCTAAGGTATTTATTAAGTGTAAATAGGTACAAGATGAAGTAGAAGAACACGTATAGCATATGGCAAATTTGAGATTGTCGTCGAAATAACATAACAAAGCTACTTGTTTCATATCTTACAAAATACTCGAAAGAACATATCAACACTTTAGTCTTTAAGAACATCGAAAGCTTAGAATCACATGTACGTCCTCAGAAGAGAATGCTAAATTCCTCTGGCGGCTCACTTTCCCGTTTTAACCTCGTAGCAGTTTTCGTCGTCTGTGAGCGCGCTTGCTGCACCGTCTGTTAGCAGCATCAGACCCCACAAATATTTTAATTATAAACTTCTAGCAGAAAAGAAAAAAAGCAACAGAAACAGCTATTCTACTACAGATTATGTCTACTTTCAATTTATGTTACAAATAAGCTTAAGGGTCCGTCTGTATAATTAAATTGTAACAAACACTTATATTTTCAATACGAGCACTTACTTTTGACATACATAAATTGCTAAATGACATCTGAGGATACCAAACGGGATACCAGTCACTGCAGAAATTTAGAAATTATGCACATTTAATGTTTTGAACTCCAAATTGTTAAATAATTATTAACAGTTACAATATGAACTACAATGTACGTGTTTGTTTTAAGCATGACACAAGAAATACTTGGCGGAGTGAGGTTAATTTATAAATGTATCAAGCATCTAGAAATCGATTTGTTTAATTTTTTATATCTAAATCCACCACAGACTTCACTGCCTAATGTCGCGTGGGAAATCTGTTTTCCGACAGTGAGGAATGTATTTGTATCTTTCTCAGTTTTATGCCATTCAAATTCATCCGTCCCCGTGTCACTTGTGGATTATCCTCAGGCAAACAGGTGTTTGAACATTGTATTTTTTATGTACCTTAATGAAGGAATCCGGGAGGAGCATTATGCTCTACGGACTTGGTTTCCTCGTCTGAGCTGTCCCTCTTAGGCTGTCAAATACATATACTTATTAAATATTAATAAAAAATAATTATGAAATTAATTTAAAAAATACATATTGTAAGATATAAAAACTTAGAATATCATCAAAAACATAAAAAATCACGTAAAAAAAAGTTATGATTAAAAACTCTTTGTTTTGCAGCTATTAATAATGGATTTAATATTAAAAATTTTAATATGTATAATGCGTACAGTTCTCAAATGATGTACTTTCTGTTTGATATCTTAAGGTAAAATGTTCCAAAAAATCTAAAAATGATCTCAAATTTAGTTGCTCATATAGAAATTTTAAAAGTTTGATATAATTCCATTATGGAAAATGCCCCGGAAGGTTTTTTTTTTTTTTTAATAAATTCTAAAAAGACATGTTTTACAGTCGAATGGATATTTCCGTTTTTTTTTTCTAGATCAATTTGATGCTTAAAATTTATCGAGTGTTCTTGATCCTTTCTTGAATGATTTTTTATAGGGGCGGGTGTTGACTTAATTTTTATTTAAACAGTTTGATACGAAATGAATGAACCGCTGTCGGCCACATTTTGCTTTTTTCATAACCTAGTTTTACAGTTTCAAATATTCCGTTGCTGGCAAACTGAGAGACGACTGTCATCTATTTTGTTTAATTTATGAAACACGGGGCTAGTTCTGCTCATAAACATTAACCGGAAAAAATGTTTCTATCGCCAAAATGTACATGTAACCGCGAGTGGTAATTTAACGTGTTAAATACATTGCAGCTCTCTAAAAGACAAAATTTATAATCAAATGAAATCACATGGACAAATTCTAAATTACCGAATACTTTGTTGTAGACAACTAGCATTGTTATTAATTGGGTCTTTTTTAATCCAATTTCAATTACCATATAAAAACAAAAAACAAAACATATTATTTTTAATGAATCGTATGTATTCATATGACGAGTCCTCTTTGTCAAATTTCCGGAAATTCTTAACAAAAAAAAAAAAAAAAAAAAAAAAAAAAACGTATTTTTCCTCTTTTAACTGAATGTAAAATTCCAGTTTCCTTCTTTTTTTTTCTGATATAGAGACACCGTAGTTTATAATACTTTATTTTATTTACATAAAATTAACTATTTTTAAACGAAAGATTTCAAAGTAAAAAAAAAAAAAAAAACATATCTTTCTATCTTTGGAAATAAATGCTCGTTCTGATATTCTACAAAAAAAAAAAAAAAAGATGTTTCAATAAGATATGTTTTTCAATAAACCTTCTCTTCTAGAGATTTTATTTCTAGAGGATAAATTATAATGATCAGTTGATATAATTATCTTAAATTTGAAAACGTGAGGAAACTTATAAAACTAAAGGCAAGTTCAACATCAAAATGTTGTATTCTACCTAATTTAATTATTTTCCTCTTTCATTGTAGTTTTATTAGTCTAATTAAAAATAATGTTAATTAAATTGAATAAATATTCTGTTAAAAGATTTACTATTCAGAATTTTTTTAAACTTTAAAAAAAATATATCAGCCTATATGTAGTAAAATATATTAAATAAAGATATATATTGAATAATTAGAAAAATATGAAGCTTTAGCAGTCCGTTATGTAGATCATATGTAAGTACAATAAAACTGTTGTTATAGCTGAAAAAATATTTAGGTGCATATTTTTCCTTAAATTATATTTTATAAAAGAATGTATACGTGACCATTATTCTATTTAACACTTTGAAATAAAAATTTGTGAAAAGCAAGTAAATAAAAAGCACCAATTTCATTTGATTATTCTTTAATATTTTACAGTGATATCTACTTATTGTCTGCCAATTGGCATAATTTGGCGAAAGTTGTTTGGCAAAACAGCGTTTCTTGTGGCAACACTTTACCATAACGCATATATTTTTTTATTCCTATTTTCGCCAATATCGTTCATTTTGGTACGTATCTTACGATCATATACTAGCTATTTTGAGGTGTATCTGTAGTAAAAACCATATAAGATAAGATAATATATTTATAGTATTATTTTGTACCCTAACAGTATACTAAAATTTCGCTGCGATTGGCCAATTATTACAAAAGTTATAGCTTAGAAAATCGAAAAAAGACAAACAAAAAAGCAGACAGGCAGCCTAACAGGTCGTTTTTCAATCCTGATGAAAGTGAAGCACAACCACTTCCGAAACTAGCTCTTTTGAATAAAAAGTTCATAAAAGTATCCATTTAAAAATCATGCGTCAGTATTAAAATTAAACGAATTGTACAAAATTTTTTGTTGAATGTCGGTTAATAAACACAAGGATAAGAAAACTGTTGCTTGAATTGCTAAAAAAATTATTAAATGTGAAAACATGTAAAGCTTTATTTCTATAAAATATTTAGCACATTCGGATGATTTACTTTGGCGTCCATTTAAAAACACTTCGAAATTTAATGAAGTTTTTAGTTTTTCATCTAAACAATGATAATAAAAATATCTATTACACGGACACTAAATTTAACAAATATAAGAATTCTATCAGAATTGAGAAAAAATTTAACAAAGTATTCTGTTCTAAAACAATAACAATATATATTATAGCCTGCTAGGCAGAAAACTATGACAGCCGTTACATTAGAAATAAATACAATTAAAGCATTTAAAGTTAAAAGTCGAAATGGAAACAGTCATAAATACTAACATAACATCTTTATATCCTCATGATACAGAAACAGGACCATCTGCAGTTCTTTACAACAAAAGAAAAAATATTAAAATGGGACCATCTGTTTAAGAGTTGCGTGTGAATATATATAGAAGAAAAAATATACAGAATATTAGTATACTATTCGTCGTTGAAAGGCATTAAGGAAATGTGCATTACATCCCTGCAGGATTGCAGCGTTCTCAATAACTTCAATACAGGAAGCGATCACAGGTTAGTTAGATGCAAACTGCTTTTAAATACTAAAGTGGAAAGAATGAAGCTTTTGCAATGCTCAAAGAAATCAGTCGATATTATAAATATCCAGAAACATAAAGAATAATTTAATTTAGAACTTAAAAATCGTTTTCAAGTACTTCAATCAATCTTAGAAGAAGAACAAGATGTTACAGTAGTGAACAAGAAAATAACAAATACTCTACAAGAAATTGCAAGGACGATAGCTGGTGAAGTACAAGTAAAGCAAACAAAGAAAATAACAGAAGAAACAAGAAGATTGATGAAGAAACGCAGAGAATTTAAAATGAAGAAAAACTATCCTAAATCAAGAGTTGAATATGCAGAATTATGTAAAACGGTAAGAAAATGTGTTACAGAAGATATCAGAAAATTTAACTGTGATCTTGTCAAAAAAGTTCTAGAAGATAACAAAAGTTTAAAATCAGCTAAGCGCAAACTGTGTGTTGGAAGAAAAGGTATTTTTGCACTGAAGAGAGCAGATGGAACAATCACCAAAATCAATAATGAAATAGTACACATTGTCGAAAAATTCTATAACGATCTATATAAATGTGAAGATAAAAGGGAAATCAACCTACGTGATCCACTAGTAAACATAACAGAAACTGAAGAGATAATCCCAGTGATGACAGATGAAGTTGTACAAGCCATTAGAGGCATGAAAAGAGGTAAATGCCCTGGCGAAGATGGAATTACAATTGACCTTATCAAAGAAGCAGGAGAAGAATTTGCAAAAATGCTAGCCATACTGTTTTCCAAATGTCTCGAGAAATCAGATGTACCAGAAGATTGGAATAATGCTGTGATGGTGTTACTTTATAAGAAAGGAGAAAAGGAAAACATTAAAAACTACCGTCCAATCAGCTTACTGTCAGTGATTTATAAAATTTTCACCAAAGTTTTAACGACAAGACTTGAATCAGCTCTGGACTCAGCTCAACCTAGAGAACAAGCAGGATTTCGAAGTGGATTTAGCACAATGGATCATATTCAAACAGTAAGGGAAGTTATAGAAAAACATAAAGAATATAATTTACCTCTCTGCCTTGCCTTTATTGATTATGAAAAAGCATTTGATTCGGTCTACACATCTGCAGTAATTACTTCTCTGGAGGACATTGGTATAGACAGACCTTATATCAATATCATAAAGAAGATCTACAAGAAAGCAACAGCCACCATCCGTTTGGACAAAGGAAAAGCGAAGATCAAGCTTGGAAGAGGAGTAAGACAGGGAGACACCATTTCGCCTAAGCTTTTTACTGCTGTCTTAGAAAGTATTTTCAAGAAGCTGGATTGGGAAAACAAAGGGATTAGAATAAATGGGGAATATTTAAGCCATCTCCGGTTTGCTGATGACATTTTAATTTTCAGTAATAGCCCTGAAGAATTGCAAAATATGCTAAAAGATTTGGCAGAAGCTAGCATTAATGTGGGATTAAAAATAAATTTGGAAAAGACTAAGGTGATGTTCAATTCATTTGCATCAAAAAAGAAAATCGTCTACAACAACACTGAGATTAAAGATGTTGAAAGTTATGTGTACCTTGGACAAGAAATATCATCAGACAACAGTATCATGAATGAAATCAATAGAAGAATAAGAAATGGATGGAGTGCTTTTGGGAAGAACAATATTATTCTGAAGAGTAACATGCCTCTTTGTTTGAAAAGAAAGGTGTTTAACCAATGTGTTTTGCCTGCACTAACTTATGGAGCAGAAACTTGGACACTAACAAAACGGATGGTACAAAGATTACAAACAACACAGCGAAGTATGGAAAGATGTATGCTAGGCATAACCAGAAGAGACCGAAAGAGAATAACGTGGATAAGAAGTCAGACGAAAGTTTTTGACATCATCGAGAGAATTAAACGGCTAAAATGGAAATGGGCTGGGCACATTGCAAGAAGACAAGACAATAGATGGAGCACAAACACCCTACAGTGGTATCCCAGAGATGTAAAACGACCAAGAAGACGACCTCAAGTAAGATGGAGTGACGAAATCAGAAAAGTGGCCGGTGTTAATTGGATGACTAAAGCACTAGACAGGCAACAATGGAAAAATCTGGGGGAGACCTACATCCAGCAGTGGATTGAAAACGGTTGATGATGATGATGATATATATATATATATATATATTGCGCTGCGGGTCAGGTTAATTTATGTTATGGGTTCTATTAGGTTTCGGCTCTTTTGGGTCGGGTTTTGAAACGCGTTTTATTTATCAAGAAGAAGTCCATAAAATTATTTCAGATGAAAAAACTATACATTTGCAAATGAATCAGTATATATATATATATATATATATACACGGAAGAGCAGTTGAATTAGAGATATCGGTGTAGAATCGTGTACCATCACCTTTCACCGGATGGTGGCATCACTTCGTTGCAACTTTGGTTCAACAAGGCACAGGAACCTTTGGGAAGACGTACCAATCTAAGTACCCTGATTTGATTTATTTCTCACAGATCACGAAGATTTGATGGAGAGGTCAGAGACTCGAATATCGTTTTCGAAGCATACCACAAGTGTTCGATTGAATAAGGTTAGGCGAACTCTCTGGACAGATAAGCAATTTGTTTCCTGTGGAGTGATCTCTCAACCATTCAGATACAATTCGATGGGAGTACATGGTCGTCCAGCATATCCAAATAACATTGACTAGTGATGAACGATGCAATATGTATCGTGGGTCACATTTAAGTCTATATAAAGAGTCCCCAAGCGTAGTCGTGCACCATCGTACATTTGACAAGTCATCTATTGCAACACATTGTTTACCATGGCAGTTGGTCCTAGAAAGGAGGGTTTTCCGGAATTGACGTACTCATGGTAAACCCTTGACACAGTGACTCGTAAAACGCGACATTTGCATAACGCCACCTTTTTCTAATTCACCTGCTCTTCAGTCTATATACTATACAGATATATGAGGTTGTTCATTTTTATATATAAAAGTGAAAATGAATATTAGATTTACTACTATTTTATGGTTTTCCATAATTGCATTAAAATATATATATTATTATTTTCATTCCAGGTTCCGGATAGGCTTTTGCGTTGAAAACATCAGGTTTGGGGTTGACTTGATATAGAGTTGTGGAGTATGGGTCAGTACAACGAGATCTGTGCAGGACTGCCAAAAAAGGTTAACAATGCAGGATTGCCAAGAAAAAAAATACATTGAATTATTATTATTATTATTATTATTAAAAAATTTTTAAGATAGTTTGTACTCTCCATTTTTCTGCTTTGGTGTCCATTTCAAAAACATTTCTATCATTTGCTGAAATTTCTCACATTTTCTTCTAAACTATAAAAGCACACATTACACACACACACACATTAGATCAGATGTAAGTAGATAAACTTTCTTTCAGCCTTATGAAATAAATTGTTATGTTCTGAGATAATTTTTGTTGCTCTTCCGCAAAAGAAAAAAAAACTTTGACACACTTTTTTAATATAATTCTTCTAAATTTTGAAATATACAAATGTATTAACTTTTTTTATTCTATTTTAGATATAGTTAAATTAAACATTTAATTAATCCCTAAATTCCAAACATTATATTAAATAAATATACATTCATGTGATAAGAAATTATTAAACCTATTTTTGTTGTTTGCAATTACAATGGAAATATTTTTTTTGAAAAAAAAATCTATTAATTTTTATATACATTTTCTTATAAAAATTATACTAAAGTTAAGAAGAATTTCTCCTTTTAAAAATACAACTGAAATTATACTTGTATAGCTAAATTATAATATGTTTCAACAAGACGATTCGGGAAAACATGCGTATCTTTTTTAGACGATATTTTCTACGTTCACACATTCCGCTTTCTGGCAAATTTTAAAACATTTATTGCTTTTTCTGAAGTTTACCACATTTTCTTCTAAAAAAATAGAAAACCAATGTTAAACGGAAATATTGCAATCAGTTTAATTTGACAAAATTTTATCACATTGGAAAAAAAAAAAGTGTGAAAAATAAACACAATAATTCTCTATCGAAAAGTCTATCGAAATTCTAGCTAGCTTTTCTGTAAATATACCACTAAATGTTACATGGTTTTATTTATTGTAATTGTACTTATTTATCAAATACAAGTATACATAAACAGGATTGACCTCTAAAACTGTACTTAAGAATACCTTTAAAAATCACAAAATAAAAAATAATTAAGGCATCCTGAAGAAGTATTTCAAATTTATGAAAAAGCAACTACATAAATCATTTTTAAAGATTCAGTAAATTGCACAAACTAGCTTTGTTATAGGACGCTGATATGTATCATTTGTTAGACTTTTTAAAACAGTATTTATGTAAAAAATTAATATTTGTATTATTGTATTACTTACATGTAACGTTGTACTACCCCAAATTTTAATTACAACATTCTAAACACTTTTCAACATAGTTGATAATTGTTTATAAATTCGGTTTAACTTGCCGTGATTTAACATAACCGTGAATTAACTCGCGTAAGTATACTCGGAATAAAATATTATTTTTATATGTTAATGATGTTCACCAAAAATCGTTTTATATTTAAAATGAAGTTGTAGCATTTATAGTTCATTTACAGGACATACAAAAGAATCCAGTTACATTATGATATATGAGTAAAAAACATTTGTGGGGCATTTTATTTAACCTTTGGACACCACAATTGCCGAAATCATCCCAATGCTGTGAAACCCACAATAGCCGAAATCATCCTAATGCTATGAAACCCACCATAGCCCAGGAGAGCTCAAAGGATTTTCATTCCTCTTAAATGGGTTGGGGGAATGTCAAGGAGGTGGTCTCTCTCAGTGATGGATGGGGTCCAGTGATGGATGTCCAGTATTGACATTTCTGAACAGTACAGAAAGAAAAAAGAGATTTCTTTTCAGTAACTTGAGCAATGATAAACAGACCTGTCGAAATTTGAATAAAGGGAGTAGGTAGTAGGGTCATTTCCACCACTTACCTAATGAAAAGGGAAAAACGAAAAACCAGCATTTTGGGCTATTTTGTTGGGATTCTAAGGCCATTCAGGTTTTTTTAATTTGGGATTTAAAGAGTTAAACATCTTATTTAGATATCTAGTTTCTTTCTAAGAAAAACAAATCTTAATAATAATCTGTTAGTGTTGGAAAGTGTTTCGTGATATATTCCTGAAGCATGATTTTCTGTTCTTGTTTTCAAGTGTAATTTAAAAGAAAAAATATTCTGTGTCAACGTTTTGTAGGTTTATAGGAACATCAACATTATTTTTAGAAGATATATTTTTAGTATACTTGTTTTGTTTTGCCATCCATTTCGAAACTTTTGTGGCATTATCTGAAGTTTCTAGCATTTTCTTCTAAACATAAAGAAAGTACCTATTACACAGAAACAACTGGAACAAACGTAAGAAAATAACTTTATATCAGAAATAAGAAAAATTAGGTTTAACGAAAAATTCTCTTCTTAATGTGCTTATACAACTGTTTTTGTTCACGAATTACCGTGACAACAGTTTCCTTTTATAAAATATTTTCCGCATGGCGTAATTGAAATGTTTTATCGTATTCAAAGTTTTATCATAATTCAAAGTTTTATCATCTTTTATTATGAAGTTAATTCAAGTTTGAGTTTAATCTCTTTTTTCTATTTTTTTTTTCAGACAAAAAATGAAGAACTTATTACACAGAAATTATGGAACAAATGTAAGAAGTTCACATTATATAAGAAATGAGGAAACTTTGGTATAATGACATACTCTATTTTTATTGGATGGATTTATACAATTATTTTTGTTCATCAATGACCGTGGCAGCAATTTCTTTTTAAAAAATAGTTTCTAGATGTTGTAATTAAAAAAATGTTATTAGAAAACTGTTCTTCAAAAATTAATTCAAGTTTTAGTTTCATCTCTGTGTTTCAAACATTTCTTCTAAACAATAAAGAAAGCCCCTATTACGCAAAAACTATTTGAACAGACGTAAGAAGTCAACTTTATATCAGAAATGAGAAAACTTTGCTTTAGCAAAATATTCTTTTCTCAATTGATTTATACTGTTATTTTTTTCACGAATAACAGTGAAAGCAGTTGTTTTTTATAAAATATTTTCTGTAATTTGTAGTTAAATATATTTATCAGAAAACTTTTCTTTGATAGTTAATGAAGTTTTAGTTTAGTCTATGATATTCAAACATTTTCTTCTAATGAAAAGAGAAAGCACCTATTACACAGAAACTATTGCAACAAACGTAAGAAGTCAATTTTATATCAGAAATGAGAAAAGTTTGGTTTAACGAAATTCTGTTCTCAATGGATTTATACTGTTCTTTTTGTTCGCGAATGACCGTGACAGCGGTTTATTTTTCTGAAATATTTTCTACATGTTGTATAACAAAAGTTTTATTAGAAAACTTTCCTTCCATACTTAATTCAAGTTTTAGTATAATCTCTGTTTTCAAACATTTGCTTCTAAACAAAAACTAAAGCCCCTATTACGCAAAAACTGTTGGAACAAACATAAGAAGTCAACTTTATATCAGAAATGAGAAAATTTTGCTTTAGCAAAATATTCTGTTCTCAGTGAATTTATACTATTGTTTTTGTTCACGTATAACCGTGAAAGCAGTTGTTTTTTATAAAAGTATTTTCTGTAATTTGAGTTAAATATATTTATCAGAAAACTTTTCTTTCATAGTTAAATGAAGTTTTCGTTTAGTCTCTGATATTCAAACTATTTTTTCTAATGAAAAATGAAAGCACCTATTACACAGAAACTATTGCAACAAACGTAAGAAGTCAATTTTATATCAGAAATGAGAAAAGTTTGGTTTAACGAAATATTCTGTTCTCATTGGATTTGTACTATTGTTTTTGTTCGCAAATCACCGTGGCAGTAGTTTATTTTTATGAAATGTTTTCTACATGTTGTATGACAAAAGTTTTATTAGAAAACTTTTCTTCTATACTTAATTCAAGTTTAATATAATCTCTATTTTCAAACATTTCTTCTAAACAAAAAAGAAAGCTCCTATTACGCAGAAACTATTGGAACAAACGTAAGAAGTCGACTTTATATCAGAAATGAGAAAACTTTTCTTGAGCGAAATATTCTGTTCTGAATGGATTTATACTGTTGCTTTTGTTCACGAATAACCGTGAAAGCAGTTTCTTTGCTGTATTTTGTAGTTAAGAATATTTATCAGAAAACTATTCTTTCATTTTTAAATGCAGTTTTAGTTTAGTCACTAATATTCAAACATTTTCTTCTAATGTAAAATAAAAGCACCTATTACACATAAACTATTTCAACAAACGTAAGATGTCTATTTTATATCAGAAATGAAAAAGTTTGGTTTTACGAAATATCCTGTTCTCATTGGATTTATACTGTTGTTTTACTTGCTTGCACTTCGGTATCCGTCGGGATAAGATTTTTCAACTAGATTAAATTTTAAAAATACGTTTGAATATATGGTGAATTTTAAAAATTTTCTTTATCGGCACGAATAACTGAACTACTAAACGGTGAGTTTTTAAGACAAATACTTTTAACACGGAAAAGTGCTTAGTGTTTCATATAGATGTATGATAAGTATTTTAAAACCCTATTTTAAAACCCGCATTATTAATATGAAAAATCATAGTATTTATTTATTTTTTAAATATCTGGAAACATGCAGTTGAATTTTTTTTTGTATTATATTTATATATTTTTTGTATATTTTAAACTCAATTCTTACAACTTTCTTTTGCATAAAATTCGAAAAAAAAATTCTGAATAAGATTGGCATAAAAAAAAAAAATTGTAGTTTAGTTTTTGAGACTAAAATGTGTCTAAAAAATAATAATGTAAAAAATGGAATTTGCTTTAAATAAAATGCCCTCATAGCGAACTTTTTAATATTTTTCCTGAAAATTTTCAGCTTTTTATTTTATTTCAAATATTTATTTTCACATATTGCAGCAATTTTTGCATTTAATTTTCTAGAACGAAGAGGAATTAAATTGAAAATAAATTAAATTACACAACTTGTGAAGGGGCTTTTGGAATAAATGTAACAATGATTGAAGTGAAAGAAATTTTCTGTCAAAATATATTATGATTTACGTCTAGTTTTATAAATAAGAAATATTAATATCTTCCATATTTTGAATTTTTAATTTATATATAAAGGTAAATTCAAAACGTACATTTACCAATCAAGACATTCTGACAGAAAGACTATGCTAAAATAATAATTTTTCATTTTAGAATTTCTTTATGCCAGGATATATAAAGTAAGCGTAGCTTATAATTTCCGAACTTCATCGTAAAATATTTTTTAATAAACAGTTTTACGCAGCTTTACATTTCAAATTTATGAATAATCTTAGTTGTTACCTCTGGGGGAAAATCTTCAAAAGTACTTACCGTTATTCAGTTAATCGAATTATTTTTTAAATTGTTTGAAATAATTCTTCATTCAATTTACTGTGAAAGGAAGGACATACATACTATTGCATAATAAAAATACTTCTGGACAACAGGAATAATTACAATTGAAGTTTAATGAGATCAGATATTTAGGTGATGCTTAAAACATTTTATAAGCTTTTCAAGATTGATTTTATTTTTTTCCTGTCGTTGTGACTAGTTTAATAGACAACGACTGGAATTTACAAAATATATTCAACGTAACACAATATATCTATATTAAATAATCAAAGTTGTGATAAAATACGCATTATAAAATATTGATTTATTTTCAATGATTTGTTGTTAAAAAGACGGTTTCAAGTATTAACCCATTAATGAGGTAGGTAATAGAATTTTTATTCAATTTAAACTAACCCTATTATATTAGAGTTAGTTATGTTTTAATAATTGTAACCGTTTAAAAAAATACATATTAACGTAGTCTAATCAGGAAAAAATTTTGGCCAGACTAAAAAGAAAGACTCGATATTTTTTCTTGCATAAATGCAATTAACGTTTGGAAATAGTTATAAAAATTTCAGCTTTTAGCACAAAAACATATAAAACATATAAATAATTATTAAACACGTTTATATTAATAATTTATCAATATTATAATAAACACAAAAAAGGACATACTTCTTTTTTTATTTCACTCACTTATATTAACTTCTTGTAGCAATTTTTGCATTTAATTTTCCAGAACTAATAAAAATTAAATTGAAAAATAAATTAAATTTTGCAACTTGTGAAGAGGTTTTAAAATAAATTATGATAATGCATTATTAAAGCGAAAAATAATTTCTGTCAAAATATGTTTATATTTTAGTCTAGTTTATAAAATAACAAATATGGCTTATGTAATATGGATTCTTAATTTATATATAAAGCTAAATCTAAAACGTATCTTTATCAATCAAGACAATCTGTCATAAAGACCATGCTAAAATAATATTTTTTCATTTGAAAATTTATTTATGCTACAATATCATATCAAAATAAGCGTAGCTTATAATTTCTAAACTTCATCGTAAAATAATTTTTAATAAACAGCTTTAAGCAGCTTTATATTTCAAATTAATGAATAATCTTAACTTTTGCCTCGGGGATAATATTCAGAAGGATTTATCGTTATTTAGCTAAATCAATTTCTTTTGTAAATTGTTTGAAATAATATTTCATTTAAGTTATGGCTCAAGAAATCATATGCAATTATTTTTATAATAATGAAAATACTTCTGGACAATATGAATGATTACACTTCCAGTTTAATGATATCAGGCAATTTGGTAATGCTTAAAACATTTTACTAGTTTTTCAAGATTTATTTTATATTTTTTCCTGTCGTTGAGACTAGTTTAATAGATAACGACTGGCATTTAAAAAATAGATTTATTGCAACACAATATCTCTATATTAAGCTATCAATGTTGTTACAGAATACGCAATATAGAATATTGATTTAATTTCAATGGTTTGTTGTCAAAAAAACTGTTCCAGGTATTATCCCATCAACAAGGTTGTATAAATAGAATTTTTATTCATTTTTCAACTACGTATTCATTTATCATGAATGATTTGATGAATTAATGATTTATTGAAAAAGAGGTTTCCAGATATTTACATATTATTAATGTTGTATAAAAAGTATTTTATTTTTAATTGGTACTTGGTTAAAATACTTCTGGACAACAGGAATAATTACAATTGAAGTTTAATGAGATCAGATATTTAGGTGATGCTTAAAACATTTTATAAGTTTTTCAAGAATGATTTTATTTTTTTTCCTGTCGTTGTGACTAGTTTAATAGACAACGACTGGAATTTACAAAATATATTCAATGTAACACAATATATCTATATTAAATAATCAAAGTTGTGATAAAATACGCAATATAAAATATTGATTTATTTTCAATGATTTGTTGTTAAAAAGACGGTTTCAAGTATTAACCCATTAATGAGGTACTATAAATAGAATTTTTATTAACTAACCCTATTATAATAGAGTTAATTATGTTTTAATGAATGTAACCGTTTAAAAAAATACATATTAACGTAGTCTAGTAAGGAAAAAATTGGCCAGACTAAAAAGAAAGACTCGATATTTTTTCTTGCATGAATGCAATTAACGTTTGGAAATAGTTATAAAAATTTCAGCTTTTAGCACAAAAACATATAAAACATATAAATAATTATTAAACACGTGTATATTAATAATTTATCAATATTATAATAAACACAAAAAATGACATATTTCTTTTTTTTTATTTCACACACTTATATTAACTTTTTGTAGCAATTTTTGCATTTAATTTTCCAGAACTAATAAAAATTAAATTGAAAAATAAATTAAATTTTGCAGCTTGTGAAGAGGTTTTAAAATAAATTATGATAATGCATTATTAAAGCGAAAAATAATTTCTGTCAAAATATGTTTATATTTTAGTCTAGTTTATAAAATAACAAATATGGCTTATATATTATGGATTCTTAATTTATATATAAAGGTAAATCTAAAACGTATCTTTATCAATCAAGACAATCTGTCATAAAGACCATGCTAAAATAATATTTTTTCATTTGAAAATTTATTTATGCTACAATATCATATCAAAATAAGCGTAGCTTATAATTTCTAAACTTCATCGTAAAATAATTTTTAATAAACAGCTTTAAGCAGCTTTATATTTCAAATTAATGAATAATCTTAACTTTTGCCTCGGGGATAATATTCAGAAGGATTTATCGTTATTTAGCTAAATCAATTTTTTTTGTAAATTGTTTGAAATAATATTTCATTCAGGTTATGGCTCAAGAAATCATATGCAATTAATTTTATAATAATGAAAATACTTCTGGACAATATGAATGATTACACTTCCAGTTTAATGATATCAGGCAATTTGGTAATGCTTAAAACATTTTACTAGTTTTTCAAGATTTATTTTATATTTTTTCCTGTCGTTGAGACTAGTTTAATAGATAACGACTGGCATTTAAAAAATAGATTTATTGCAACACAATATCTCTATATTAAGCTATCAATGTTGTTACAGAATACGCAATATAGAATATTGATTTAATTTCAATGGTTTGTTGTCAAAAAAACTGTTCCAGGTATTATCCCATCAACAAGGTTGTATAAATATAATTTTTATTCATTTTTCAACTACGTATTCATTTATCATGAATGATTTGTTGAATTAATGATTTATTCAAAAAGAGGTTTCCAGATATTTACATATTATTAATGTTGTATAAAAAGTATTTTTTTTTTCTACTACGTTAGATGACCCTATTATACTAGAGTTAATTAGGTTTAATAACTGTAACCGTTTGGAAAAAAACATATTACCATAGACTACACTGGATTAATTTTAACACAATTATTCAAATTGGCAAAGAAATCATACGCTTTCATATTCATCCAGTTAACCTTATTGATCATAGTATCTGGTCTGATATTTTAATCAGCTCAACAGAATAGATCGCAGGTAATGGAACACCAGTAAACACTGGATACATGATTACACTGGATTAATTTTAACACAATTATTCAAATTGGCAAAGAAATCATACGAGTTATAATTTTCCAACTGGACGAATCCAGTGTTTACTGGAGTATGATTTCTCGTATGATTTCTTTGCCAATTTGAATAATTGTGTTAAAATTAATCCAGTGTAATCATGTATCCAGTGTTTACTGGAGTTCCATTACTTGCCATCTATTCTGTTGAGCTGATTAAAATATCAGACCAGATACTATGATCAGTAAGGTTAACTGGATGAATTATGCCCTCCAGATTCGACCGGGATAGCTCAGTAGGTAGAGCGTGGCAGCTTCAGCCAAGAGATCCCAGGTTCTAATCCTGGTCCGGACATTTTTCGTCCAGTTGGAAAATTACAACTCGTACCATAGAGTAATTGGGTAAATTTTTTGTCAGACTATAAAAGAACTACTCGATATTTTCTCTTGCCTAAATACAATTAAAGCTTAGGAATATTTATAAAAACTTCGTCTTTTAGCACAAAAACATATAATACATATAAATAATTATTAAGCACATGTAAAATTAATACATTATCAATATTACAATAAAAACACAAAAAGTGACAGATTAATTTTTTATTTCACAAACTTCAATTCACTTAATTTAGTCATTTTTGAATTTAATTTTCCAAAATAAAGATGAATATAATTGAAAAGAAAATTAAATTTTGCAACTTCTTAAAGGGATTTGGCATAAATGTAAGAATGATTAAAGTGAAAAATTATTTCTGACAAAATATGTTTAGATTTATGTCTAGTTTTTAAAATAAGAAATATTAATATCTTACATATTCTGAATTTTTATTTTACATATCAAGGTACATTTAAATGGCACGTTTTCTAATCAAGATATTATGACAGAAAGACACTGCTAAAAAAAGAATGTTTGATTTTAAAATTTATTTATGCTAGAAAAGCGTAGCTTATAATATCTCTACTTCATCGTAAAACAATTTTTAATAAACTGTTTTACCCAGCTTTATATTTCAAATTAATGAATAATCTTAGTTGTTGCCTCGGGGAAAAAAAAATTCAAAAGTACTTATCGTTATTTAGCTAAATAAAATTCTTTTGTAAATTTTTTTAAATAACTCTTCAGTCAAATTACGGCGCAAGGAAGAATATCCAATCTATTTTAGATTAATGAAAATACTTTAGGACAATATGAATGAGTACAATTCCTATTTAACGATATCGGGTAATTTGATAATGCTTAACACATTTTACTAGTTTCTCAAGATTGGTTTTATGTTTTTTCTATCGTTGAGACTAGTTTAATCGGTAACAACTGATATTTAAATATATATATAGATTTCTTGTAACACAATATCTCTATAATAAATTTTCAATGCTACCATAACGCACGCAATATAAAAAAATATTTATTTTCAATGATTTGATGAATCGGTGATTTGTTGTGAAAATGGGGTTTTAGATATTAACCCATTAATAATGTTGTGTACATAGAATTTTTAATTATTTTTCAACTACCTTAGATTACCCTATTATGATAAAATTGGTTATGTTTTAATAACTGTAATATTTAAAAATAACATATTACCGTAGTCTAATAGGATAAAGTATTTTTCCAGACTAGAAAGAAAACGTCTTTTTTTTTCTCGCGCAAAAATTGAATTACGGTTGAAAAATATTTATAAACACTTACGTTTTTAGTACAAAAACATTTCAAACATATAAATAATTAGTGAAAATATGTCTATTAATGAATCTTCATTTATATTAAAAGAACACTTTTAATCAAGTTTTAGCATCCGAAACAATAACTGGATACAAATATAAACTAGTCGTTGGGGCCACCGTAATACTTACCCATCATGGATATGCATAATACAAGATATTAAAATAAAACATGTGTAAACTATTTATAAAATGCATTGCAATTCGAATAAAATCGTGGCTTGTTGACGTCCTAAACTTTAAATGCTCTATAACTGAATTGCATAAAAGAAACATCCTTATAACTCTAAAATTGATAATCATATTAACTAACGGTTTACTGGGTCGGATTAAGCGCCTCATTTCCAAATAAAATTTATCTTTGAATTGAAATTTGAATGAAATACAGGGTCATGAAAAATCGAAGAGTGTGGTAAATGGGATTACAAATATCTCGGCAACTCATTATCCGATCAATTTCATTCTTCATTCAAAATTTATGTATTTTTATTGTCTTTTACATTCAATAACTTAAAATAAACAATTTCGAAAAAAATTATATAACTTTCAACAGAACGAATATTTCGAGAGTCCGAAAAAAATATTTCCAGATAATTGAGGTTACTGAAATTCAATAAGCTTCTTCCCATTATTACATACTACGTACATACCAAATTTCAAGTCACTATCTCAATTTGTTCGGGAGATTGAGCGTTTACTGACACACACACACACACACACACAGACACACAGACAGACGAATGGCAAAAAAAATTTTTTCTACCAAAAATATGTTTTTTTGGAATCTCCATTGTCTGAAACGGGTAAATCCGTCATTTTTTTTTTTTAAATTTTCAAAACGATTACAAGACTTACCCTATACTACGTATGATGGGTAAGTAATAATACATTAAAGAAGATATAATAAATATAGAATACATAACAAGATACAAATATAAAGAATTGTCAATGCTATTTTAGAATATGTTATATAAAATGTTGATTTATTTTCAATGATTTGTTGTTAAAAAGAGTGTTCCAGGTATTCGTTGTATAAATAGAATTTTTAATAGCTTACTTATTTTACTAATTTCATACACATTGCCTATGAAACTGTAAGAAACACCCCTCGTACAGTATTATAATATTGCAGGTTCTAAACTTTAGTCATTTAGATTTGTTATATTTTACGTCTGTTTATTTTTTTTTCTTCTATCGAAACGTATGTTTACATTTATACCTTAAATTATCTTTATCATCTGTATTCAATAAATACGTTATAAAATATTTCGTAAATGGACGTTAGAACATCTCTCCTTTGAACAAGTTATATATCCTTAGTGAATACTATTATCACAATGTTCATATTATTGTAAAAAAAAAAAAAAAAAAAAAATCATTATCGTTATTCCCGACGCTGATACGATGCCTGTATGGGATTAAAAATTTATCTTAATTCTGGTTAGACACTTAATATAATCAGAAGTAAACCATAATTGCGAGAATGAAATTTCTTTTACTTTTTTATATATAGTCTAATGGAGTGTATGTTTCAAATTTAGCCGCTACTATTACTACTTTATTATCTCTTCCTTTTACTATAATTAGATAAGCAATTTTAAATTCCCTTTTTTAATATTTAAGTGATTATTTCTTTGTACTCATAGCATATTCATGTAAAATATTTCCTTTTATAGCTCCTATCAGTCAAAAGTTTTGTTTCATCAAATGTTCTACAAAATTCCAAAAACATAGAAAAATTATTCATATAGATTTGGTTACAGGGATTATTGATACTTTGTATAACATATAATTTTGTTACAAGACGTTCTGTTTTAAATGACATTAAAGTGACAATGCATGGCTGTTTCTCCTAATATTAGATGTTAGGAGGAACATATAATATTAGTCCATAGGAACATATAATTATGTCCTAATATTCTAATATTAGCTTTTCCTCCTAATATTATGTGGTCTGTTAAACACGCTTATGAATCTGAAACTAACAGTCATATGGTAATCAAATCCCCTTAGAGTTAACTTTGTTTTCCGTTCACATCATATGTAAAAAAGGCGTTAAATTGCCTGAGAAAGTCTACTTATATTTATTATCATTTCCAGACAAAAAAAAACAGAACTTCTACTTCAAACGCCAAAGCCCCGTAGCGGGATCATTCGATAGAAGTTTGTCTGGCTTAACTTTAAACTATTGTATTTATATCAGGCTTTAAGGACAATTGTTATTTAAAATGTTGGTTTTGATTCGTTTTAAAATAAAAATGCAAAATTTCTTTTAAACATTTTTTATTCATTTTATTTGAGATTGTCGAGAAATTAAATGTTATTTTTTTTTAATGAAAAAGAAACAAATGAAATTATTATTCTAATATATATATATATATATATATATATATATATATATATATATATATATATATATATGTAACTCATACTTTTTGTTTCACATAAAGAATGTAACTTATCATTTCCAAAAAATATTTTGTGGAAAAAATCAAAAGTAGATGTTCTCCCAACGGATTATTGGCGCTTAACCCCTTGGGGACGAGCGACGCGTATACGTGGCGCAGAAGATGCTCAGAATCCTCGATTATTCCCACCAGTAACTTTTTATTGTAAGCTTGACTTATTTAATGACAGCATTTCTGCGATTCAATTAGGCGAAAATTTCTGTTTTGAGAAACCGGTGGTAAAAGATTAAAAATTCTGTAAAAGACGCTCGTCGCGAAGGGGTTAATGTTTGTGCCTTCTGGTGACTTTTCATAATTGATTTAGAGAACTGCTTCAACTAAGTGCATGTTAAGTATTTTGATATTTCGTTACACCAGAAATAAACTTTAAACAAGTATGTGGATTTATGTGCAACTCTTTTATCGCTGAAATCTAATAGAAGCGGAGAACACGTAACATTTTTCTCGGAAAATACGGCCAACTCTGATAGCAAAAAATCGGAAGTAAAAATCAAATCAAATGCACAGCTGATAAATTGCCCAGTTAATTTGCATCAGAAGACATTACTTTGAGGTTATTTACTCTTTTACACATGTAATGATCCTGTGCAAATGAAGCAACAGTATATAATTGAAATAACATTTCAATGTTTTTTGTCAACTTATAAATCTACACTATATATATTAAATCCTATTGTAACGGACTTTGAATGTATTTTGCAATGAATAAATGTGTTATCTAGACTATTGACGGTATAGAATACACCCCAAAGCCTTGTGGGTGGATGACTTTTTTTTTCAGTTGTTAAAATTTTTATTTTACGCTATTTATAATATTGTTCAAAAATAATTAATTCTGGAATTTAATGTTATTCAATTCTTGTAAATGGAAATTGTTGAATTATTAACAAATACATAATCGAATCCAAAACTTTCAAATTCGAGCGTTCATTATTAAAAATCTATCACATATATCCGAAAAAATATTATAAATTTATGTTTAGAAAATAACATGTAAGTTCATTTGATCTTTTTCAGTGCTTATTAAAAAAAAATAAAAAATCTGCTGATTTTTAAATTTGTTTACATTTTTTTATAGATAAAATTTTATTAATATATATATAGTTTATCTTCTGCTGTTTCATTATAAATTCAGACTTTAGTAATTATAAGTAAAGATATTATTTACTTTCATATGCATCTTTGAAATACGTATGAATTATTTTATAGAGTTAAATGTATGTTAACAATTATAGAAAGGAATTTCATAGCAGTTTTAAATAAATCCAGAGAAAATATACTCTCAATTTAAAAAGGAAAGTTAATAATGGGAGTTATTTTGAATTTTTAATTTTCAGTATAAAATAAGATATCAAATATAAATTACTTCAATGGATACATTCTGATTGAAACCTGGGGCTGAATTTTTCAAAAATCTGAAAAGTTATTTCCGTAAATTAGCTTCATATAATTTCTAATTTCAATTCAAAATCATTTTTTAAGAAATAGCAAATACTTTCAATTTACGCTTGACGCATATTTATCATTCATTCCCAAGGGACACCTTTGAAATCATTTATTGCTGCTTAGTTCATAAAAGCTTTTTGAATCAATTCATAAATTTCTCTACTAAATGTAAAGTAAAAGTATTAGGGCTACTTAAAATTATCAAAATTCTATAGAAGATATAATTTTAGATTTATTTTTTTAATTTGTTGCTTTGTTTATATATAAAGTAGTCTTATCTTCAGACAAATAACTATGAAGCCCACAAACTAATTAACGAATCAATGCTGATTTTCAGGAGTGATAAATGATAAAAATATCTGGAAATTTGGAATTTCCGTTGAATTTTGAAATGTAGTTTAAATGTTTAATTTATGGATTGATTAATATATATATATTTAAATGAGATAAATGAAGTCGGTTACGTTTTAGAATCGTGAAAATATTTTAATCCGTTTACATATACGTTATCTATAATAGATCCGCTTATTATACAATTTTTAATTCATTTGCTTGCGGTTATGTAAAGGTGGTGACTAAATAGCTAACTTAGAGTTGGCTGAATTTAATTCTACTTTAAATATAAAGTAGGTGATTATTATTCACATACTTCTAAACCACACCTTTTTCTAATAAAAAAAACTTTGAGCTGGATAATGTATTTCAATAAATACATTTTTCTTCTATGTGGTACTCATTTGAAATCAAATTCGTTTCTTCCATTAAACAAAATTTTAGGCCCAAAGTATTTTTCTTTTTCTGTAAAAAAAACGGGAAGTTGGGAAGTTGGGAAGTTGGGAAGTATATATTGTATTTTTTAAGAAGAAATATGACATTTCAAGAAAAAAAAAATCAAAAAATAGATATTTAGTGCGGAATTTCTTTTAAATATTCCTGCCTTTTACATTTGAGGAATACAAATTGAATAAATATATATAACATTTATAACTTCGTATACACAAACTAAAAGAAATATATTTTTAAATGCGTAAAATTGTAAGTATGCCAGTAACCGGGGTAATTTTTAATTAAAAGTAACACTTTTGTTATTAGTCTGAATTATATATATATATATATATATATATATATATATATATATATATATATAATATTACTACAAATACATATATATATATGTTATATCATTTATTTTTTATATCTTCACAGAATGTTCATTACATTATTTTGTAAATAAAGAAAAGTCAATCCCACGAAAAGTGGGGTTATTCTTTGAAATTTATAGGATAATTATAAAGCATTGGATTTCTCATCATATGAATATCTGACAAGATTCTTATAAAGGTTACACTATATGGTCAATGATGACCGGTTTGCGGATTTAGAAGATGGATGGATTGCGGATGGACGCGATTTTTGACGTTTTGTTAAATATCTAGAAAAATACATAAGGAATTATCCTGAAACTTCAGGCGTGTAAACAGCATAGTTGACCTCATGTATTTCAGTGAAGATTTTTTGCCGAAACCCCATAGGGGGCAGTCAATAAATTGCAGAAAAACGAATATTTTTTGGATAACCCTGTAAAAACTAATATCGCAAAAGCGTTGAAACGGTAGCACATGCTTAGGGGGCTTCTTTTAATAAACTATGTTCATCTTTATGAGGATAGCATGTATACTCGTGGAGAAATTAAGATTTTTATGAAAACAATCCCAAATTTCACCAAGTGTTTTGCTTATAAAATTCAGAGTTCTTAATATAAAAGAATGTTCTTTCATGATGACACACAATAGATGATATCAAATATAAAATGAGAGACGCTTCATTCTTATTATGTCAACTTTCATAAGCTAGTATATTTGGATACAACCCCTCATCTTTTTGCTTTCTTTTGGGAACAGTGAATTTCGAGCTTATTCTATCGACGATTACTATCAGAATTTTCAAGCTATGTTTTTGAGACTTTCACAAAAGTTGGTCCATACATTTAGCTAATATATTATGCACAGTATAATTTGATTGAATTGGCGCATGCGCACTGAAACAATATTTAGTAAACCTGCTAATTTTTTATCCAATATTTATTATTCTTTAATTCTGATTGCAGGGTATTATATATAATGTTGTGTGTCATCGTTCCTGAAAAGAAGATTCTTTTATTTTAAGAACTCTGAATATTATAAGCAAAACACTTGGTGAAATTTGGGATTGTTTTCATAAAAACCCGAATTTCTCCACGAGTATACGTTATATCCTCATAAAAATGAGCATACATTATTAAAAGAAGCCTCCTAAGCATATGCTACCGTTTCAACGCTTTTGCAATATTAGTTTTTACAGGGTTATCCAAAAGATATTCGTTTTTCTTCAATTTGTTGGCGTTCCTTATGGGGTTTCGGAAAAAAAAATCTTCGTGGAAATATATAACGTTTAGCATTTTGTTTACACTCTTAAAGTTTCAGGATAATTCCTCATGTATCTTTACAGATATTTAACAAATCGTCTAAAATCGCAAGTGACCGGTCATCATTGGCCATATAGTGTAGACAGTCAGAATCAGATTGTATTGTGTAATAAAAATGGGGTAAATAATGTGCATTTTAATAGAAAGGGGCTAACAAATGTTACATCTTTTGTATCACACTTTAAAACCTTTTATAAAAAGCAAAGAAAATGTGACAATAATTAAGAATATAATTTAACTATTAATTGTGGATATTCCAGTAAAGTGGTAATGATAAACCTATAAACTTAAAAGTACATTAACTCATAAAAAACCATCTGATGGATCGGCTACTCTGATCATGTGAGTACGCGATGGTTTGAATGAGAACGTAAGTTTTTGCACACTAATTGTCCATGTGCGTAAAAGTTGATCAAGGCTCTCTTTCTTTAACTTGCGACGGATGACTGTGTAAATCTTGGAACTAGTGAGTTTCTGCTTTTTATCGATATTCATACAAATTATAGTAGCTGGTCAATCGATATTTGGGATATATAAGCTTCGGAAATACGTTTGGTATTTGGGACTTGGGATCGTTTTCTCTTTCGATACGAGTAATTGGAGATCCTGCGCTTGAATCAATAATCTGAAGCTGACGAAGCGTATAAGTAGTTGTTTTGACCTGGACGGACGTACTGAAATCAGCTCCCGCCGAGTCTACAGCGTGGAGTTGATTTGTTACTGAAGGCCTGACATGTGGTTGTCTTCAAAATTGTGAGTTCGTTTTTAAATCTTTATATTTATATATTTGAAGTTTTATTTTTACGGAGTATACCTTCGGGAAGAAGTTTAACCCTCTAAGCATGTAGAACGTAATATTCCGTTCACTAAGCTCCAGGTTTCACTGCAATATATGCAAGGTTTAAGATAATATAATTCTATAGATTTAATGAACTTTTAAAACATTGAAGAATGATTAATACTCTCAAGTGTTAGATTCATATTTGTAATTAAGTTTTATTTATAATGCTGAAAGAATCGTAATTTTTTAGCATTTAAAACAAAATGCAGAGAAAACAACATTACAATTTTACCCTTTTTCAAAACGGTCAGAGGGTAAATTATATTTTGGAGTAAGGACAATTAGTAGCGGTCTTCTCAATCCCAGCCCGATTAAGTTTCAATAAACATTATTTTTAAACCTTACCTCTGGTGCTCTCTTTGTACAACTGAACGGCCTGGTTCACTGATACTGACAGCAATGGCCGTCTCAACCTTAAATACTAGATTAACGTAAAGTAACCTATTATCCTTCTGAAATTGAAAAACAAGCAAATTCAATTACACTTTTAAAGTTCAATTATAAAACATCCTTATAAAACCTCTTATTGGTTATAGATAAGTCAGCACTATCATCTTTGCATGGCATTTTAAAGAGATCAATATAATCAATCTGATCTTGGCATAAAGTAAAAAATGAAGTAGGTACATGCTCTGTTTCTGGTATTGTAGGCAACCAAAAGTGTTTGTCTCAATATCATTTAAGGATTTACATTTCCAGATGCTCATGTTCTTCATTATTTTACAGTCCTTCGACATTTTGCCAATATAATATCAAGATTCATAATAAATAGCAAAATATTTGTGAAATATAATATTTTTTATTACATATTTGAAGTGAAACTTCAGTTTACGTGGACCTCTGGGTTGGACAGTCGTATTAGAACCACTAGTATACCCGTGGTTGCTTGTTAAACTGATGTCAGTGGATATATCGCTGTGATAACTTTCATATTCTGATGAACTTCAATAATCTTATAGATATTTTTTTTCTTTTGATGTCTTCTTCTAATTCATTTTAGGGATGTTCTTCCCTACTTTTTCTTTTATTTGTTTAACATACTCATGAGATGTTACGACAAATTTATCCATATAATATTTGCTTCTTTCAACTCATACAATAAGTCTTGGGGTTATTTTACTTAGTAATATTTAATAAAATATCACACTTTAAATCACTTCGTCTTTTATTTCTTTACAAAATGTACATAATACTTACTTTTTAAAATTGTCCGACTGTAACCACTAAATTTTACTAGAATTTTTTGCGTAATAAGAATATTCATAAAATTTTCATGAACAGCAGTTTGTGCTTCCTTTTTCAGTCAGAGAAAATAAATTCATACTGGAAATTTTGAGAAAAAATATTACTTTAAGTAATCACTAAATGTCTGTCATTAAATAAAGCAAGAATTTGTATTTGAAATTTCTGGTATGAATTCGGAATTTCTGAATAAAAAATGAGGCCAAAATGGCAACGCTAGTGAATAATAAGGTTAAAATTTAGTGGTGATAATCGGCACATTTTTAAAGTAAAGGAAAATGCATTTTTTCCCATTCGATAGTTTTACATGGTAACGAAGATATAGACAATAAATGGATCATCAATGATAATTGGGCTATTGAAAGGTTATTTTCATATTGTATTGAAATTACTTTTGCCTAGAAGACATAAAAATCATTTAAACTTTATTTTGCATTGTCTAAACTTAACCTAGATTATCTAAACATTCCCCTCAGAATTGTCTATGAATTACCCTGTATGGAACATTGCAAAAATATATTTTTCATTGACATAAACTAAACTCACCTGTGTTTATGAATCTTGGAATTTTCTGTTAATAGATTAGAAGGTAATCAGTTCCTTCTTTGAAACAATTTAAAATCTGAAAATAAAGTAAATAAATATCTGCTATATATAAATTTAAAAATGTCGACACTAATATTTGGTTGGAGATTTTTCAGTGGCGTTTTCCTAGCGGTACAGATTACATGTTAATATGTGAAATACAGCTTAGGAAATTTCGATATATTGATAAAAGAGCTTTAAATACATACATTCAGACACAAGAAACAAATAAATATAACAGTTTTTAAACAGAGAGTGCGTCTAAAAATTACCCTGAAGATTTGTGTCAAAACATTAATGGGTTACTCTATGTCAACATAAAGGTAGATACCGAGCTATAAATCCCAGTACTCTTTGTCATAAACATATAAAGATTGAATAATAAATAGATTGTTTAATGTATAGTTTAAATTAGTCAGACATAAATGTGTTTTAAGTTGTATTGGATAAAATAATGGCGTTCTGAATAAATTATTGCACTAATTAAGCATAATAAACATAGAAGCAAAATGCATCCTGAATCTGACGCCAGGCAAATAAAGTACGAGACCTATGTAAGAAAGCATGCGATAAATATGAATTATCATGTCAATTGTTTCTTAACGGTATGTAAGCCAGTTTCTTATCTGGTGATTGTAGCAGCACTTTCTTCTGAAGTCAAACTCTATTCTTAATGTGTGTTTTGTTATTTGTAATCAATAATTTTTTGCAGCACTGAAATATTTTAACATTGAAGTTCATATATATATATATATATATATATATATATACAGGGTGTTTTTTTTAAACTGACGCTATTCAGAGCCGCCGGTAGCTCGTTCTAATAACTGGATTGACACAAAATTTTGTGAATGGACTAAGAAAACCATGGGAAAAAAGATTCCAACAAAAAAAAATAGTTCCAATCACCACCGATAGGGGGAAATGTGGCGCTGTGGTAATTTATGCAAATGATAATTAGCATAAAATACGGGCAATAAATGCAAATGCAAATTTTTAATTACGCAAGCGACAGTAGCGCCAATAGTTTAAGTTATAAATGCATGCGAGAAACACCGAGAAACAATTTCAGCTCAGGTTGAAAATGAATCTCAAGTTACCGCAGCGCGCGTTACTTGTGAAGTTCTATTATTGTAACCAGTGCAATGCATGAGCCGCTCTTCGTTTACATAGAACACGCCATAAACTGCGCAAAGGACCTATATTCGTTAATATATTGAAAGCAATGATTCTGAAATTCGAAGAAACAAGCTCGCTAACAGTTCGGTCAGGCAGAGGACGTAAACCGGTGGCAGAAAAAGTGATAATGGATGTTTCAACTGCGATCAACGAAAGGGAAGTGTAAATCATGAATAAAACATGGCATTTTATCCAAATTATTAATTTTGTCTGTTTCTGATGTTTTTTTCCAATGTACAGCGCCACATTTCACCCTATCGGCGGTGATTGGAACTAATTTTTTTTTGTTGGAATCTTTTTCCCATGGTTTTTTTAGTTCATTCACAAAATTTGTGTCAATCCATTTATTAGAACGAGCTACAGGCGGCTCTGAACAGCGTCAGTTTAAAAAAAACACCCTGTATATATATATATATATATAGATATGTATATATTTAACCTTACTTTGTGCGTTTGTCTTTATTCACTGTTTGAATGTTTTCTGTAAATAAATAGCGGCTAATCTAACCTGACAAGCAGTAGACATTTTTTCCTACTATTTTGATATACCACATTTATATTGCTTCAATATATATATATATATATATATATATATAATATATATATAAATTAGTAAATACAGGGCGATACTTGCAATTTTTATACTTTAATCAAATTATTCATGAAAAATTTACTTATAGTGATATTATCACATAATCCTTATACACTGTTAAAAAAATTGCAGTAAAATTACTGCAGCAGAGATTCCAGTCATACCCCGTAAAAAAAAAAAAGTCCATGCCCATCATTTTGTGCAGTCCGTAATTTTACGGGGCAAAGTAATAAAGCATTATAATGCACAGGATATAATGCACTTTAAAACACAATAACACTTTACTTATTGTTCCGTAGCACGTAGTACGTTAGATAATCATCACAGAATCGCTGTTTTGGCGGGTTAAAATTTTCGAAACACGAGTAAAATGAAGGGTTACACCCTAGCGGAGGACAATGTATGGTGTCGTACCGTATTTTTGCTAACATATGGGCTAGAACTGTAAGAATATGTGGATTGCTCTTAATTTTTCTAAGTATCTAAGGGATAAGGCCGCTTATTTAGTGGATCAGACCGTTTTTCATCAAATAAGGCTGTTGCCCGTGAAAATTGAATGGCAAATGCTCATAAATTTACAGTTTTTTCTGAGAGTGTACATGATATGAGAAATGCAAAATTACAACCAGTAAAATTATTTTTTAAAAAATTCATTAAATATTTAATTAAAAAGTCATTAATTTTTAATTTCGTAAAGGTTTAATGAATAGATTTTTGTTACACCTTCAAATTTGTATTTATTTTTTCTTTGAAAATTTCGTAACGCAAATTTCAAGAATTCTTTTTTTTCTATTTCATTGTTTGGTTAATAATTCAAAGATTGTTAATTTAAAATAATGAAGCAGTCCAAAAAGAAATTATGACAGTGATTAATGGTTCTTTTTGCATGTAAAATTATAATAATATTTTTTTATAATCGTTGTCGTTCTAATAAAATTTTATCAAAGAAGTGTCTAATTAAAGTATATCTTATTATATTTTATCATGTTTGAGAGTCTTTAGCAATATGTATAACTTGTAGAAAAAATAAACATATCAGTTTTGAGTGACACTGTTTAATTAGTAATTTATATGTTATAATTGTCTATGTAAAATTTATTATTTATAAAAAGTAAGGATAATGAATTTTCTAAAATTATATATATAAATTAATGTTTTGATAAAAATGTAATATGTTATAAAAAAAAATCGAAAACCTTTGTTTTGTTCGAATGCGGTGCTAATGAATAATGAATTATTTAAACAATATATTGCAAAATATTTTATAATCTCAATAAAAAAAATCATTCATGTTTAGAAGTTGAGAAAATTGAAATGAAGGAAAATTTTATAATTATGCTTTTGCCATCGTCAATATGACGTCAGAGTTACTCACGGACATGTTTTTGCTTTATGATATAGACTTACAAAGTATCCGGACACTTTTGAAAATTTACTATTTATGATATTTCTTGAAATGTAAAATTATATTCCGTACTAAAAATATAGTATGTTATTTAATTTGTTTTTCTCCAAAAGCGTATCCTTGTTCGAATACGGCGCTTCTGAGTATGAAATATTGAAAAAAGTATTGACAAATATTTTATAATCTCAATTTATAAAAATCATTCATGTTTAGAAGTTGAAAAAATGGCAGTGAAGGAAAAAATTATAACTTTTTTATCCCATGACGTCATATAACGTCATGGCGTCATATATGACGCCAGCGTTCAATATGACGTCAGCGTTACTCAAGGACATGTTTTTGCTTGGTGATATAGATTTACAGTGTATCCAGACGCATTGGAAAATTCACTATTTCTAATATTTCTTGAAATGTAAAATTATATTCTGTATTAAAGTTAGTATGGTATACATATAATTTTTTCCCCAAAAAGCGTTTTCTTGTTCGAAGACAGAGCAATTGAGTATGAATTATTGAAAAAAGTATTGTGAAATGTTTTATAATCTCAAAAAAAAAAAAAAAAAAAAAAAAAAAACATTCATGTTTACAAGTTGCGAAAATGGCAGTGACGGAAAATATTATAATTATGTTTTCCCACCAACGATATGACGTCAGCGTTATACATGACGGACATGGTTTTTCTTTATGATATAGACTTACAACGTATATCCGGACACATTGGAAAATTCACTATTTCTAATATTTCTTGAAATGTAAAATTATATTCCGTACTAAATATATATAGTATGTTATTTAATCTTTTTTTTTCCTAAAGCGTATCCTTGTTCGTATACGGCGCTACTGAGTATGAATTATTGAAAAATGTATTGTAAAATATTTTATAATCTGAATTTTAAAAAAATCATTCATGTTTATAAGTTGTGAAAATTGCAGTTAAGGAAAAAATATAATTAAGTTTTTGCCACCTTCAATATGACGTTAGCATTACTCACGGATAAGTTTTTGCTTTATGATATAGACTTACAATGCAACCGTACACGTTGGACAATTCACTATTTCTAATATTTCTTGAAATTATATTCCGTACTAAAATTTATTTTAGCATACAATAAACAAAAGCAATAATAATTTTCAAAGACAATATTAAAGATTCGCATTTCCAAAAATATGATTTTCTTACCTAATACCTCATTATATTTGCCCATTTATGTCTGTTTCAGTTGTTGCATAATTTTTGGAGTAAATAAATCATCAGCGTTTGTCATTTGTTTCAACAGTATTTTTGTGAAATAAATCTATGGGATATCTTTAATGTAAATAAAATATGAGGAAATACATGGAAAAGAATAAACGTCCAAATCATACACTCTTAGTTTAAAAACTTAATAATTTATATACAAGTATAAATATAAATGCCAAAATGATGATATCCTTTAATCAAAATTCTAAATGTGCTTATCATGTGGATTTAATCTAGCGCAGTTTAACTTGGAGATCCCCATACATGGAGATCCGAGACCGTTTGTATCGGATAAATTATTTTACACATTCCCGTTCACTACACGATACTACTAATTCGCAAACGACATTATTAATAGCAGTAGAGACAGTAAATATCAGACATCTCCAAAAAAACATTCACGTATTAACACCGACCCATTCGCAAATTTTGTTTTCCTACTACTGCAGTTGAATTGCAATTATAATTGAGGTAGAAAGATTTTTTACTGCAAGCCTCTTGCAGTGTTTGAAATATACCATAATTTTAATTAAATATAAAATCATTTTACCACAATTTTCTGAGTATTTATAATATTTATATATATTTTGTATTATAGAGGGTGGTTATAACATAAGTATCTGTATTTGGAGCTGTCTGTAGCTCGAAGGAAAGATCCGAATGAAACCAAAATCGGTAAAATTACTATTCAAGAAGGGGGAAGAAGAATGGAACAATAAAAAAAATAATTGCAATAATCACCAACAGGTGGCGCTACTGAGTGTGAAATGTAATGTCTAATACAAGAACAAACAAGAACGAAAAATCATGCGTTCCATAGGTGCGCATTTCCATAGATTATGTAACACTTTCCAACGCTTCCAAAATAATTTTACAAATCATACCGTTTAATAAGCTAAAAGATAACATCTAAGTAATCCGAATACTTTTATTCAGCCCTGTATAGGATCTATAGATTTGTATATATACTACATAGGATGTTAAATTTTAGTTCAGTTAGGAAACGCGTAGCACAGTTTAAAATTCTCCGTCTGGAGTTAAATAATACGGAAATGTGTTCGCGAACTTTTGTGCTTCCCTGTATAGGATATACAGAATTTATACACACCACATAATAGACAAAAAGCGAGTTAAAATTAAAATCGCGATCAGTAACTTAAAACGCATTTCCAGGAATTATTGTTAACTTACAGTAGAGAATTCTTTTGTCCCTGTAAATGAACGATGACTGCTGTACACACACTATTCTGTAGTAAGCCTCTTGAAATACACCTTAGTGATATATATATAAATTTCAATGCGTTTAAAATAGGGAAACATTATTTAAATAAACCGCAGACGATTTTTCTCCATAGACGTAATGTAACAGAATTCTTTTGACTGTCCCTGTAAAGTAACTATAAGTGCTATGCACACCCTATTCCATATTAAGCTTCTTCTAATGCACCTTAGTGATATATATAAATTTCAATGCGTTTAAAATAGTGAAACATTATTTAAATAAACCGTCAATGATTTTTCCCCATAGACCGCAATGTAACGGAATTCTTTTGAGTGTCCCTGTAAAAAACTATAAGTGCTACACACTTCCGTTGAAATAGGGAACATGCTATAGATAACGACTATAACATATAAAAATTACAGAGCAATCCGAGCATATTTACGGGAGTTAGAGCACGGACAGACGGACAGACGGCAGATGGCCAGACGGCAGACGGCCATACGGCCAGACAAACCGAAGTCATAAACACTTTTCAACTAGGTTGGAAAGTGTTAAAAATGAAGGCGTCAAACCGGATGGCGCACCTAATTTATTGGAAAATGTCACAGTGAAGGTGGTTACGCTTTTGCATAGCGGTGCCGATCATGTTCAGGTTCCACCTCATCATTGTGCTGGAGGACACAATCCAGGCAGTTCAGACCGTGTTCAACTGCGAAATATAACGCATCAGGAGTGATGTTTGGCACTTGTTGTGATATGCGGTAAAGTCATTGCGGTTTCCGACACCTCCACGGTACACAATATTACACATTACATTTCACGCTCAAAGGCACCATCTGTCGGCGATTAATGCAATTATTTTTTTTATTGTTTCACTCTTCTTCAACCTTGTCGAATAGTAAGTGTTGGTTTCATTCCAGTTATTCCTTCAAGCTACAGACAGCTCTAAACATATTATAACCACCCAGTGAAGAAAATTTTGTAAAAATATAATATAACGTTGGACATTAGTGTTTTACAATATAGATACTGATGTATCAATTTTAGGTTTATATTAACTTTTAGAATAAAATAAAATGTTGATTAATTCTAGATTTTACTTAATTTTTTTATAAATTAATATTCAGTTTTATAAGTTCCAATCTGTTATATATATAAGGAGTATTTCCGACTGTTATTTAAAATAATATCTTTATTTCTCAATGATTAAATAAAGAAAAAGATTTATGTTAAAATAAAAAGTTATGACAGTGATTAATGACCCATTTATGTACATAAAAATGTAAGATAGATAAAAAATAATAATAGCTATTAAAACACTTCTGCTACTGAACTCTTACTAAATCTTCATCATGAAAGAAGTAAATTAAAGAAGTCTGAGTAATATTGACAAGGTAATTCCTTTCCTTCATACTATAATTTTTATTAGCGAAATTCCCTTTTAAAAATATTTTTCTTCATTATTAAAAAAAATACAAATTTTGAAAGGTATTAAGACATTTATTTTTATATGATTACAAAGTACTCTTTTTTTTTAGAAATAATATATTTTTGAGAAGAATTTGTTTTTAACAGTCAGTTTCGTTTGATGTTTATGAACATGTATGCATGTAACATGTATGATGAACATGTGAACATGTATTTTTCACACTCGTGAAATATCAGTAGTAATGAAATTCATATTCATTTACTTAAATTAATATATATATATATATATATATATATATATATATATATATATATATATATATATATATATATATATATAAGTATATATATATATATATATATATGTATGTATATAATTATTTATAATTATTTTGACAATATTTCATTTCCATGTATTATCTCGTTTCTTTTGACCAAAAAACATACAATCAAAAAGTAGTTTATCATGTAAATACAAATGTAGATGAATTGTATGACAACTGTCTGACACTCTGCATTTTTAAATTTATAATTTTTTTCTTGCATGGAAGTATACATGAAAATTACACCGATGTGTGCAATAATTATTACGTATGATGTACAATATTATGGATTGAAATAATACTTTTAAACGTAAAAATAGAAACTAGTAATATTTATTAAGGGAAATAATTCCTTTTTTCCTTTCATGATTTTTATACACCACATCAATTTGTACACGTGAATAAACATTGTGAGTATAGTTTTATAAAGGAATTTGTTTCTCTTAGAATAAAATATAAAGTACGCAGGGAAATTATACGCAAAACTATATATGAATTATTGTAGCTGTAAGTAGCGGAAGTAGTGGACGGAACACTGTCATTGCTACATCGGCGCGATCTCTGACTCAGTGAGCTTCCGGCTGTGGCAGTAAGAGCCTCGTTCTTTCGCTCAATCACTTGTTATAGCCTGAAAACATGAGTGCTGCAATAGAAAATCCCGCCAAATGCGATTTGCGTCGTGTAATAAGAGTTGTTTGGCAACAAAACAAATGTTTTGTGAAGACATTCATCGTCAATTAAACTCGCAGTTCTTATCGACATCACTACGCTCGTCCGCTCGAAAAAAAACAAGAATTTTTGAATCAATTCAAATGGAACATGTTTTAGCATCCGTATTAAAGACCGGGTTTGACACTGAGTGATTTCATATAGTCACTTGCGAATTATTGTAGCTATAAGTAGCGGAAGTAGTGGGCGGAACGCCTTAATTGCTACATCGGCGCGATCTCTGACTCAGTGAGCTTCCGGCTGTGGCAGTGTGAGCCTCGTTCTTTCGCTCAATCACTTGTTATAGCATTAAAACATGAGTTCTGCAATAGAAAATCCTGCCAAATGCGATTTTCGTCGTATAATAAAATTTGTTTGGCAACGAAACAAATGTTTTGTGGAGACATTCATCATCAATTAAACTCGTCGTTCTTATCGACATCACTACGCTCGTCCGCTCGAAAAAAAAAAGAATTTTTGAATCAATTCAAATGGAACATGTTTTAGCATCCGTATTAAAGACCGGGTTTGACACTGAGTGATTTCATATAGTCACTTGCGAATTATTGTAGCTATAAGTAGCGGAAGTAGTGGGCGGAACGCCTTAATTGCTACATCGGCGCGATCTCTGACTCAGTGAGCTTCCGGCTGTGGCAGTGTGAGCCTCGTTCTGTCGCTCAATCACCTGTTATAGTCTTAAAACATGAGTTCTGCAATAGAAAATCCTGCCAAATGCGATTTTCGTCGTATAATAAAATTTGTTTGGCAACGAAACAAATGTTTTGTGGAGACATTCATCATCAATTAAACTCGTCGTTTTTATCGACATCACTACGCTCGTCCACTCGAAAGAAACAAGAATTTTTGAATCAATTCAAATGGAACATGTTTTAGCATCCGTATTAAAGACCGGGTTTGACACTGAGTGATTTCATATAGTCACTTGCGAATTATTGTAGCTATAAGTAGCGGAAGTAGTGGGCGGAACGCCTTAATTGCTACATCGGCGCGATCTCTGACTCAGTGAGCTTCCGGCTGTGGCAGTGTGAGCCTCGTTCTTTCGCTCAATCACTTGTTATAGCCTGAAAACATGAGTGCTGCAATAGAAAATCCCGCCAAATGCGATTTGCGTCGTGTAATAAGAGTTGTTTGGCAACAAAACAAATGTTTTGTGAAGACATTCATCGTCAATTAAACTCGCAGTTCTTGTCGACATCACTACGCTCGTCCGCTCGAAAAAAAACAAGAATTTTTGAATCAATTCAAATGGAACATGTTTTAGCATCCGTATTAAAGACCGGGTTTGACATTGAGTGATTTCATATAGTCACTTGCGAATTATTGTAGCTATAAGTAGCGGAAGTAGTGGGCGGAACGCCTTCATTGCTACATCGGCGCGATCTCTGACTCAGTGAGCTTCCGGCTGTGGCAGTGTGAGCCTCGTTCTGTCGCTCAATCACCTGTTATAGTCTTAAAACATGAGTTCTGCAATAGAAAATCCTGCCAAATGCGATTTTCGTCGTATAATAAAATTTGTTTGGCAACGAAACAAATGTTTTGTGGAGACATTCATCATCAATTAAACTCGTCGTTCTTATCGACATCACTACGCTCGTCCGCTCGAGAAAAACAAGAATTTTTGAATCAATTCAAATGGAACATGTTTTAGCATCCGTATTAAAGACCGGGTTTGACACTGAGTGATTTCATATAGTCACTTGCGAATTATTGTAGCTATAAGTAGCGGAAGTAGTGGGCGGAACGCCTTAATTGCTACATCGGCGCGATCTCTGACTCAGTGAGCTTCCGGCTGTGGCAGTGTGAGCCTCGTTCTTTCGCTCAATCACTTGTTATAGCCTTAAAACATGAGTTCTGCAATAGAAAATCCTGCCAAATGCGATTTTCGTCGTATAATAAAATTTGTTTGGCAACGAAACAAATGTTTTGTGGAGACATTCATCATCAATTAAACTCGTCGTTCTTATCGACATCACTACGCTCGACCGCTCGAAAAAAAACAAGAATTTTTGAATCAATTCAAATGGAACATGTTTTAGCATCCGTATTAAAGACCGGGTTTGACACTGAGTGATTTCATATCGTCACTTGCGAATTATTGTAGCTATAAGTAGCGGAGGAAGTGGGCGGAACGCCTTAATTGCTACATCGGCGCGATGTCTGACTCAGTGAGCTTCCGGCTGTGGCAGTGTGAGCCTCGTTCTTTCGCTCAATCACTTGTTATAGCCTTAAAACATGAGTTCTGCAATAGAAAATCCTGCCAAATGCGATTTTCGTCGTATAATAAAATTTGTTTGGCAACGAAACAAATGTTTTGTGGAGACATTCATCATCAATTATACTCGTCGTTTTTATCGACATCACTATGCTCGTCCGCTCGAAAGAAACAAGAATTTTTGAATCAATTCAAATGGAACATGTTTTAGCATCCGTATTAAAGACCGGGTTTGACACTGAGTGATTTCATATAGTCACTTGCGAATTATTGTAGCTGGAGGTAGTGAAAGTAGTGGGTGGAACGCCTTCATTGCTACATCGGCGCGATCTCTGACTCAGTGAGCTTCCGGCTGTGGCAGTGCGAGCCTCTTTCTTTCGCTCAATCACTTGTTATAGCCTGAAAACATGAGTGCTGCAATAGAAAATCCCGCCAAATGCGATTTGCGTCGTGTAATAAGAGTTGTTTGGCAACAAAACAAATGTTTTGTGAAGACATTCATCGTCAATTAAACTCGCCGTTCTTATCGACATCACTACGCTCGTCCGCTCGAAAGGAACAAGAATTTTTGAATCAATTCAAATGGAACATGTTTTAGCATCCGTATTAAAGACCGGGTTTGACACTGAGTGATTTCATATAGTCACTTGCGAATTATTGTAGCTATAAGTAGCGGAAGTAGTGGGCGGAACGCCTTAATTGCTACATCGGCGCGATCTCTGACTCAGTGAGCTTCCGGCTGTGGCAGTGTGAGCCTCGTTCTTTCGCTCAATCACTTGTTATAGCCTTAAAACATGAGTTCTGCAATAGAAAATCCTGCCAAATGCGATTTTCGTCGTATAATAAAATTTGTTTGGCAACGAAACAAATGTTTTGTGGAGACATTCATCATCAATTAAACTCGTCGTTTTTATCGACATCACTACGCTCGTCCGCTCGAAAGAAACAAGAATTTTTGAATCAATTCAAATGGAACATGTTTTAGCATCCGTATTAAAGACCGGGTTTGACACTGAGTGATTTCATATAGTCACTTGCGAATTATTGTAGCTGGAGGTAGTGAAAGTAGTGGGTGGAACGCCTTCATTGCTACATCGGAGCGATCTCTGACTCAGTGAGCTTCCGGCTGTGGCAGTGCGAGCCTCGTTCTTTCGCTCAATCACTTGTTATAGCCTGAAAACATGAGTGCTGCAATAGAAAATCCCGCCAAATGCGATTTGCGTCGTGGAATAAGAGTTGTTTGGCAACAAAACAAATGTTTTGTGAAGACATTCATCGTCAATTAAACTCGCCGTTCTTATCGACATCACTACGCTCGTCCGCTCGAAAGAAACAAGAATTTTTGAATCAATTCAAATGGAACATGTTTTAGCATCCGTATTAAAGACCGGGTTTGCCACTGAGTGATTTCATATAGTCACTTGCGAATTATTGTAGCTGGAAGTAGTGAAAGTAGTGGGCGGAACGCCTTCATTGCTACATCGGCGCGATCTCTGACTCAGTGAGCTTCCGGCTGTGGCAGTGCGAGCCTCGTTCTTTCGCTCAATCACTTGTTATAGCCTTAAAACATGAGTTCTGCAATAGAAAATCCTGCCAAATGCGATTTTCGTCGTATAATAAAATTTGTTTGGCAACGAAACAAATGTTTTGTGGAGACATTCATCATCAATTAAACTCGTCGTTCTTATCGACATCACAACGATCGTCCGCTCGAAAAACTCAAGAATTTTGAATAATTTCAAATTGGACATTTTTGACCATCCCCGTTACAACTCGGGTTTGACACTGAGTGATTTCCTATCTTCAGTCACAAGAAGAAGTAGCTTCCGCTCTCCTTCGATGAAAATGACAAACTTCAGAACGCCATAAAATGTTTGTTATGTATCCAGGCGGGATAATTTTTTGAAGAAACAATTTCTAGGTTAATGAAAGGCAAATGCTTAAACTTAAATAACGTCTATGTTCAGTAACAGCGATATATATATATATATATATATATATATATATATATATATATATATAGATAGATAGATAGATAGATAGATAGATAATAAAATATTTTTCGCTAAGCAAGTTTTTTTTTTTCCAGCAAAACAGAATTTACTTTTCGATCTCTCCTTCGAAATCTTTTATCTCGGTATATAAAACTTGAAAACAAAAAGTACACTCAGAAAAAGAAACTGATTAAAACTACAAAACATGTTTTTGAGTACATTTTGGTTGTTTTACCAAATTCAAGTAAAATTGAACAATTTTACTTCAATTAACAAAACATTTTTGCTGACGATACAATTTTTTTTTTTTTGGAATTGCAAAAAAAAAAAAATTGTTGATTCAAACAAAATTTTTATTGACCTATATTTAAACAAAAATTTTGTTTAAATATAGGTCAATGGAAATTTTGTTTGAATCAACAAACATTTTTTTTTGCTGAAAACCATTTTTTTTTTTTTTTTGCAATTCCAAAAAAAATTTTGTATCACCAGCAAAAAATGTTTTGTTAATTGAAGTAAAATGGTTCAATTTTACATGAATTTTGCTAAAACAACCAAACTGTACTCAACAAAAATGTTTTGTAGTTTTAATCAATTCCTCTTTCTGAGTGTAATAATTCCTGTTTAGTTAATATTTAATACACTTTTTAAAAATTGTGTTCAAAATATAAATAAATGTTTTTTTAATATCAAAAACGTTTACACATTACTTATTAAAACAACTATTTATATATTAAATAGTTATTAATATATATTTATATATTAATAGTTATTTATTTATATACTTTTATTTTTATATTAAAACAACTTTTGTACTAAATTTTCAAGTAAATTTCTGGAGAGCAGTTACATTGAAAGATAAATTAAATTACGAAAATTGCGCAAGAATTTTATTTAAAGAATAAGAAAGATGGAAGCATATAATAATTTAGTCTGTCAAATATATTTATATTTAAGTCTCGATTTTAAAATAAAAGTTAATAATGCCTTACAATTCTGAATTTCAAATTTGCGTATGATGGGAAAAAATAAATCTAGCTTTACTAACCAAGATAGTCAGATAGAAAGAGTGTCTTTTAAAATGAGGATTTTATATTTGAAAATTTAATTACGCTAGCAGATCACATCAAAGTAAGCGAAGAATATCCTATAACTGTATCCTAAAATAAATTTTAATAAACATATATGCGGAATTTTATGTTTCAATTTAATGCATATTCATAGATATTACTTAGAGGAAATCTTTTTAATGGTAGTTTTAGATTTAAAAAAAAAAAGATTTTTCAACTTGTTTAAAACATTTCACTTTCAATTTTATATAAAAGAAACATGTTATAATCTATTAAATATAAAAAGTTTGTTTTCTATAAAATGTGGGTGATTACAATTTACGTTTAGTGAGCTCAATTTAAGTGTACTGTAACAAGCATTTTACAGTTTACTTGTTTAATATTTAATGCTCAGACATCTTTATTTGAATTATTCATATTTTGTTTTACTTATTATACATGTCATAATAATTTATGGATTAAGCAGTCGAATATATATATATATAGTACTTTGAAAACTATATTAAAAATAGTCACGATAGCTTCAAATTACATAAACACTGTTGTAGCCAACTAAAAAAAAAATAATATATTTTGTAAATATTTGCAATAAAAAGATTGGATGATCAAATCGAATGTTTAAAGAGTTGGTTAATGTACCGAAAAATATTATATATCTAAATTTTAAATAATTAGAAAAAAAATAAAATAATAAATTTATGGTATATCATTAGAAAAAAATGTATAAAACTGAAGTAAATACATTGTATTCATTAAGTACTATTTGAGGAATTTATATACCTTATTATAATAATAATTCATCATATTTTGAGGAAGCTATTGTTAAATATATCGTCTGCAATTCTCATCATTCAATATCCAGGAATTTATAAAAAATATCATCTCATGGGTTTACTGGAAATTTGGATGTCAGTCTTTGTGGTCATTGAATGTTTTAAGGATATTCTGGTTCAATGTTTATATTAGAAATCAAAGTAAGATAGAAGAAAGTTGGCATTAAATATATGAAGTTGTGGAGTTTGTCAGTGCCGATTTCATAAATAAACGTAAAAGTGATAATGGATCATGTGGATTTGTATAGGTGTGAATTGTATGTATGGAATTTTGAAAGTGTGCATATTGTTATATTCTGATGTTTTAGTTATGCAACGATCGTCTATTAAAGATGCAGATTGGATACAGATGTCGCTGATGACTGGGGTTGCACTGGGGGCGCTGATGCACTTTTTGGCGCTAAAATAGCGATTTTTTGCTTGGCATGGAAACTCGACAATTTTTATTCGTATGACAACGTGATGTTTTATAATAAAATTAACTATGTGTTTAAACAAATAAAATAAAATCATATCAAGTAATTAGCAAATAAAATTAAATGTGTATGTTAAATATAAGTAAAGTTTGTGTTAAATAAAAATGTGTAGCACAAAAAAATGACGTCAACCCCGGGAGTTATGCAAATATTACTCAGGTATAGTAATTTAGTAAGGTTATGCAATTATTACTCAGTTATGGTGATTTAGCAAGGTTATGCAAATATAACTCAGTGGTAATTTAGGTTAAGATAGAAACCTATGGTTTTTTTCGGTCATTTTGATAGTAGACGCAGAAATAAGGAATTGTCTTTTTTGTATTTGTTCATTAATACACAAGCGACGGCACGTAAAAGGGCAATTATTTAGTTTATTTTACTTACAACTTCTAAATATTCGCACAACGATATGGCAAGATCTACGTTTTATATTCAATTTAATGAGAGAATATGGCTACACTCTAATAACGAAATTTTCAAAACTGAGCAAAAGATACTCAAATCTGAGTATTTCACATACTCCAAATTGCTCCGTATGAAAATTACTCAAGCATAAAACACATGTATACTCATTTCTGAAAACATGCACACACTCAAGAATAAAATATCATGTGCTCCTAATTGAGTATGTCCATGTTTCAAAAATGAGTATGAAATGAATTCTATGTGCTCATTTTTGAGTATTTCCATGTTGCAAAAATGAGTTTGGAGTGATCCTAGTCTTTTTTGTGTATGTCCAAGTTTCAAAAATAAGTATGAACTGACCTCAATGTGCTCACTTTTGATTATGTCCATGTTTCAAAATTGAGTGTGAACTGACCTCGATGTGCTCAGTTTTCCTTATGTCCATGTGTCAATATTCTGAGTATTTCTGGTATTTCAGATTTGAAAGCAGTGGGTCGTGATATTTGAAACAACAAGTTTCATAACAAAATGAAAACATCGATTTACTCAGATTTGGAAGTGTCATTTTTCTCAATGTCTCTATATATGTGTGTGTAGACATCCTGTGCTTATTTTTGAGTATTTCAGTGTTTCAAAAATGAGTTTGAACTGATCCCAATCATTTTTGAGTATGTCCATGTTTCAAAAATAAGTAAGTGCTGACCTCTATGTGCTGTGTTTTAAGTATATGCATGTTTCAATATTCTGAGTATTTCTGGTATTACAGAATTGAAAACATTGGATCGTCATATTTCATAACAAAATGAAAACATCGATTTATTCAGTTTTGAAAGTGTAAATTTAATCATTATATCACGAATATCATGTGTATTTTGCAAAACCCATTTTTATACCAACAGTTGTTGCTGTTTTTAAGTGCGCATTATACATGAGTATATCCGGCAGTCATTTAAAAAATAGAAATGCTAAAATTATACTAAGTGTTGAATGTAGCATTATTTTGCTTCTCTTAAAAAAAATACTTGAAATAGTAAAGTTATATTCTATAGATACATACTTAAATAAAAATAATATTATCAACTATCCTGCAAGAATAAGTAATTACTTAAAACATATACTGTTTAAATGCAGAATGTTGGGTTTAAACTATTCTAATTGCCGTAGCAAGAAAAAGTATTTAAAAGAATTCATAATTTAAAACACAGCATACATAATAAAATACTATCACAACCACCCGGCTTCTCTCGAGTTAACAGTGCAGGCTGTGAGAGATTCATTAAATATCACACAGTTTGCAAATTAAACATGATAATCAGGTATAGGAGTTCCACGTGTTTGAGACTTTCATCGTATTTTTCTGCTAAGTTCCAAAAATGTCGCCAACTACAAAGGTATCGATAAGTCCAACATCAATCTTGCCACTCGAAACTTTGTAGACAGCAATGAGAATGGACCAGGAGAAAGAAGATTACGATAGAGATTTTGCCTTTACGCAAGCTGGGTATATCATAAAAGATCGCCAAGATAAGATAGCTGCGGAAAAACAAAGGGAAAAAGAGGAAAAAGAAAGGGAAAAAGAGGAAAAACAACGGGAAAGAGAGAGGGAGAAAGAGGAAAATGAAAGAGAAGAGAGAGAAAGAGAAAGGGAGGAAAAACAAAAAGAACGCGAATTTAAGTTGGAACAACTTAGATTGACGCAAGAGTCAAATAGACGTAGTTCAACTACCAGTGGCGGGTCGGAACGCCCAGCCAAATTACCGCTCAGAACGATCATGCATCGATTTGATCCGGAACGCTCTGACATAACATTGTTTTTAAATTTGTTCGAACGACAGGCGACCAAAGCGGAAATAGAGGCAGGTGACTTAGTAACGCATTTACTAGCTCTACTGCCAGTCGAAATTGCAGAGTTAATTTTAAGGGAACCGCAAGATCAGACTAAAGACTTTGAATACGTTAAAAAAAATTGTTAGAACGCTTATACATGAGTCCCGAAGCGTACCGTCAAAAACTAATGACACATCCTCGTAATCCAGGTGCTCCTTGGAAAGACATTATTTTCGAGCTCAACAGCTATTTAGAGGGTTGGTTAAATGGTTTAGGTGTTACACATTTCAGTAGTCTTAAAAATATGTTGATAACGGATCAGATTAAGCTCTGTGCTTCTAGAGAAATGAAAGAGCACTTCATTGATTCGTGGGCAAACTACAAAGACCCTTTAATTTTGGCAAAATGTCTCGACGAATATGAAGCAGTAAAAGAGATTTCAGATAAAAAGTAGTATGCAAGATCTTTTTATGATAGGAAATCTGAAGAAACGAAACTCGAGGATAAATCGGGGGAAGAAAAAAATTCCGACAAAAAATAAATTGGCGAGATAAAAAAATTAAAGACAGAGAACGTATCTTCGAACGAAAGAGGCGTTGCCATACTTATGGAAGTGAATTTCACCTAATGGCTGATTGTCTGAAAAGACAAAGGGATAGAACGGAAGTAAAGACTTTCGAGAGCATAAATCACTTAGGCGATATAAGCGAAGATAAAAATCTGTTCTGACCTTTTCTAAGTGAAAACAAAATCAATGGAAAAAGGCGTGCGTACTCAGAGATACAGGAAGTACCTACGACGTTTGCCCATGGCATTTAGTAATCAAAAGCAAATTAGGTAATGAATATGTTTGGCTCAAACAGACATTCGATAAGTATCCAAAACGGTATCCAGAGTCGCACGAATGGGGATAGAAATAAAAGGTCTAGGATATATTATTACGAAAGCAGCCATCCTGCATAGTCACTCTAAAACTAAACATTATATCTTAGGTAACAAGACTCAAGCTCTAATAAATAAAAAGTAATATCAAAAACAAAAACCACAAACTAACTCCAGTTGGGATAACCCGGGGAACGAAATAAACCCTTTAACATAATCCCGAAGGCAGGAGAAAAGTATTTTGTTATTCCCCCCCCCCCACAAGGAAGAATAACCGTTCTCAGTGTACAACAGAAAAAGAAACTTGTTTGAATAGGTCAAGAAAAGTTGATGAGTTCGTTTTCCACCAGGGGGGAAATTCGAAAGATAAACGCGAAAATTTGAAAGTGAGTGTTGACAGGGAGGATTATCGAAGGAAAGAGAACCAGTGAAAAACGGTAATACTATTACTTCATAAGGTAATACACACCAAGAGGATGGGATAAAGGATTATCATTCGAAAGTTAGTTTGGAGGGAGTAAACGGATTCACTAAGATTTTCTTAAAGTCCATTGCAGATCAGTTGAAAGAAAGTATTGATAGGGTGCGAAATCCACGCCTTTGTGGCATTATTTTTAAAGAAGTCGAACGACTGTGTAAAACGTATTGTTCGCCAAACGCGAGTAGAGAAATTCAGAAGTGAGTTTTTGAGTAAAACTCAATCTTTCGTACATACTTGATTATTTTTAGTTTTATTGTTCTTTTGGCATGTGTAATGAAATAAACGTATCTTTCGAAAAAAAGGTCTCTAAGGCTAAATGTTCAAGCAATGGTAAACATTGTATAATAAATTAGGTCATTTATGTATATAGTGAGGTGTTAAATTGTAATGTTATTTGAGCCACTCAAATATGTTGAGCTAATCCCTTTTTTTGCAGATTTTCCGTATTTAACCTCGACAATGTTTGAAGTTGGGGGTGTTGCGAGAGATTCATTAAATCTCACACAGTTTGCAAATTAAACATGATAATCAGGTATAGGAGTTCCTATGAGTTTGAGACTTTCATCGTATTTTTCTGCTAAGTTCCAAAAATGTCGCCAACTACAAAGGTATCGATATGTCCAACATCAATTTTGCCACTCGAAACTTTGTAGACAGCAATAAGAATGGACCAGGTGAAAGAAGCGTGCCTGTCATCTAGCCGACATCGTGTGAGGACCACACCGTGAGAAATTTACATCGTGAGAACTTTGGGTTGTTTCGTATATCAGTAGCACCTCCCGAAAAAGAACCCTTATCCAATCACGTGAAAACTTTATTTTATGACGTGACCTAAAACTGCTTTTAGTGGTGAACGAAGATACTATTGTTCAAGGAGTTGGCCGGAGGTCGGACAGAAAAGAGAGGAGGCAGTCAGAGTTTTGGAAACAAAGTGTTGTGGAGCAACACTTGACTCGGGGGGAAGATTTCTCTCAACCTGGTAGGGACATAGGTTCCTGCTGACAGATTTTTGAATAGAGAGACAATCTCTCTTAAGTTAACGGCGAGAACGTTGCGTGACTATTTATGAAAGGCGAATGAGAACACTTGCTAAATTGTGACAACACAAAACGATGTATGAGGCTGGACACTTTCCGTTCACTGTGAATTATTAAAAGCCGAACGAACTTTAAAATAATTGTTGTGAAACTCCAAGTCGACTATAGATGAACTGTAATTTTTAGTAAATTTAAGATCGAGTTTATAATAAAATTCTTTTCAAAGTATTTCTTTAAGTTGATCCATCCTAAAAGGTTTCACGCTACCCCTTTTAAAATTTGCAACATCTTGGATCTATCACAAGGCCTTCAGGGTAAAATAGATAAATGTGCAATATTCTTAAAATATGACGATGATAATAACGTATTCGCGTCCATAAATCAGTAAAATGACAATTTTTTTTAAATGACATTATTTTGACGCAATTAATACTAAATCATTCAGCTATATAAATGAGAATGCGAATATTATTTGGGACGTGTAACTTAAAACTACAGGATTCTCTTGACAAAACCGGGAAAAATGCAAAAAATACAAACAAATTGCCTAGCATTTAATGACATTTTATTTCTTATGATGGCTTAAATCTTTTATTTCATAAATAATAAACGTTAATTTAAGAAACGCAAATTATTGATGACAAAACATTATTACATTCCGGACATATATAATGTAAGGAAATTGTTGTAATCGTAATAAAAACCCGATTATGGAAATTTCGGTATATTTTTACATTTTGAGATTCCCTGAAACCGTTTACTTTATTTTTAAATCTATTTCATACAGGTGTACGTATGTGTGTATGTTGGTTTTCATGTTTTAAGTTTAAAAGTTCCCGGAGTCGGTTTTTTGTGTATTTACGATAATATCCGTATGTATGTGAGTGAACACGATAGTGTCCAAAACTCAGATTTTGATTGAACTTTCATTTGGTGAACATGTCACAGGCGACTGTTGCAAAAGCAGGCTACTGTTGCAACGTCGATAATGCATGCATTATCGACAAAATTCGCTAACTTTTTTGGTATTTAAACAATTTTTTAATCATTCTATGATTATAACTGATAAACAATTTTCTTATATCTAGATCATTCAACTAAATTAATTTTATCGTCCATGTTTATCTTATGTGGATCCAACAATTATGTTTCACCTAAACCTGACTTAATTTAGAAAAATCATTTTATTTAAACAACAAATTAACAAGCGATTTTATTTATCTTTATCTAATGAAACGATGTGGAAATTTATGTAATGCATAAAATGGCGAAATAGCTACTTTTAAAACAACTTAAAACACCCATTATCATTGGCTGTAACACGATTTAAATATTTACTAGATAGTGCCCGTCATGATTTGGCGGTAAATAACTTGGAAGTTCCTTTAGAAGAATGCTTTTTCTTTCAATTAGCTGCTTTTAAATTAATTATATATTGAAAATTTTATGAATTGTTATGTTGTGTAAGCGATTCTTATTATGAGACGATTGATTGTGGTGTCACACCAGCCTACTCAACTAATGAAGTGAAATAATTTTAAACTTGTTATTTGAATCCTATTATATTTGAATTTATTGAGCAAGATTTTAACTAAAAATATTAATTGAATGATTTATTTTTACTTATTACGGTCGCAAAATTTAAAAAAAAACATATCAATATTTAATATTTTCTGATTTATTTTAATTACGCGACCTTTAAAAACTTTGATTAATTTTATTTGTGTCAACCTGACTCTAAAACCCAGATAAACAATGGATATCAAGATGATTTCTTTTATAATTGGATAATTTTGCTTCTTATATTTGTCTTCTTTTTTTTTTTTCTTATTTTTTTAAAGGAGAATAATCATATACTTTTCTTAATTATACAAATAGATCTTATTGACAATGGTTGTACAAAATATAGATAAAAGTTTAGATCACTTTATTTAATTGATAACTACATGCAAAATCTTTTAATTTATATATTTATAATATAAAATAATTAATTAAAGTAGTGATTTTAAGTAATATAAGTAAGTAAGTATTATCAGTCTGATTCTTAAACCCTGAATTTAAACTTTGCTATTTGCAGCTAACGATTTATAATACATATTATGTAATTACTTGAATTTTTATTTTACATTTTCACACATTGTTTAATTGTTAAATCATGGATATCAAGATAATTTAGTGTTCCTGTATGAATATTTTTCCTTCTTTTTGATTTTTCTCCTTTTATTTTTCCTTTTTTTACGAAAAATAATCACATACTTATCTTATTATATATATGACATCTTGATGATGGTCATACCGAATATAATTAAAATTGTAGACCAGTTCAATTTATTTAATCAATAATTACATGCATGATATTTTAATTTAAATACTTTTAATATAAATTTAGTAATTAAAACAAAATATTCTTGGGTGTTAAATTTTACTTAATTATACAGCATTCGTATAAAAAAATTACAAATTATACAACTTTTTCTGCTGAATTAAATATGGCATTATTAAAAAGAATTAATGTCAATAAAATAAGAAAAAATCATTCTGTCCGGAGTGGGTTTCGAACCGACACGATGATCGAAAAGAAAAGCACCGTGCCTTAGGCAACTCGGCCACCGTTTTCTTGTTTGTGTCTACTCTATAACTGGTTGAGTTCTGAATTTAATTTTACGTATGCGCAAATGTGTCATTTTCGTGTGAAAAGTGGATTTGACGAAAATACCTTTTCGTTTTAATATAACAGATTTTAATTCATTGGCTTAAGCTCAAAATTACGTCATAGTTGCATTTTTATGAATGACAGTGCACGTTTTCTTTAGACCACGAAGTAATTTTAACCAGTGGAAACAATTTACCTTTGTAAAATTGGGAGCTTAGTTATATATTTTTACATTATTATTTATTTGAAAGAATTGTGTTCTGTAAAGTGAAACGAAATAGTAAATAAAACATAAGAACCGTTTCTTTAGAGTCACTTTGACGTCATATGGAGAGCATTTGACAGATAGTAACATCAAATTTAGAAAAACATTTTATTTATTTATTTGCCAAAATATTTTCTTGAATTTCAGATGTCTGTATTATGATGTATTTAGATGTCTGTACAAATATATTTAAAGAAATGTACTACGAAATTTAAACGTTTTTACAGTAATATTTTTTATATACATGAAACAATGACGTTGACTTCTCAAAATGATGTTAATTTCTGATTTTGAATTATAATTAGGGAATCTGAATTTTTATTGGTTTATCAAAATATTGTCCATATGCAGTTTCTTTTTATTGCAATGGGAAATAAATTGCATTAGAAAGTAGAAAAAAAAGTAGAATTCTCTAATGATAAACTATGACATGTGTTTGAAAAAATGGTAAAGAGTGGTCTGGAAAATTTGTAATGCTGACAGTAATTTTACTCATGTTCTTAAAGGTATGCATAGTAGATTTCTAAAATGAACATGCGCAGAAAGAACGGCATTTCTATATATAGGGTGTCCGAAAAGTAGTGAAACGGTAGAATAATTTGAGAAGCATACATCGCATTGAAAAACGGAAAATATGTGTCCAATATTTTTATTAAATCTATTTACGGATATCAGATTTGCCCCTCCCCAACTTTGCCCCCTGCGGGAAAGATGGGTAACTTTGAAATCTTAAATGATAACCCCCATTATTTTTACTGCAGATTCAGATTCAACGGGAATACGCAACTTTTGTATTTAATTTTTTTTTCTGAAAATGGTTCTGTAAGCGAGTAAAATGCAGTGAGAATAGTTTCCATTGAAATGTCTGAAAACGGTCGAATAACTCGAGAAATACACATTGGATTGAAAAATGGAAAAATGCATGTTCCATATTTTGAATTCAATGTAAGTGTTTAGATAGAGACGAATAAATAAGAAATTCTCATGTCATAAATCAAATGGTTTATATTTTACGAAAGTTTCCTAAGCTAGTACTCTTGCAGAATATTCAAAGATGTTTTCTAAAAAGTCCATCTCATTTGTCTGAACAAAAACATGTACCTAACAGATGCATCTTCCCAATTTACGATTCAGCCGTGCATTGAACAGAAATTCTTGTATGTGAATGTTGTTTCAATAATATGTTATTTCCTTTTACCTTTTTATTCATGGAACAAAGGGACAAAGTATTTGTCATACAATTTCAAACTTCATTTTTTCGCATACAGTCAAAAATTGCCCTGCATTTATCAACAATTTGAAAACTTATTTCCATTTGAAAATCCTATAAACTTATTACCCGAAAATTATTACACTTTTATTTTGAAATCTTTGCAAATATTAAATTACGTTTAAAACAGAAATTAAGTCAGAGATATTTGTAAATATTATATGGCTATATTTAACTTTAACATGATATTTGTGCATTTGATTTTAATGTATTCTTTTAAACATTATTTTGGCAAATACATACGTTTATGAAACTATTACGTCGTATTTTTATATATAAAAATTCATTTGTTTCTTTTGTTTGAAATATATATATATATATATATGATTTTAAATTAAAATTAAATATTTTTGAATTGATAATTTTTTGTGTTTCTATATTTATTTCCTTGTTGCTGGTTCAAATTTGGAATAAAAATCAGAACGTATCAGTAATTTATCTTAAGAAACTTAAAAAATTGAATGCTATGTAACTTTCGTTCATATACTCTATACAGGTCATGGTAATTTATGTGTATAAAAAATATTAATACTCATAGATATTTTTGTTCAATATTTTCGATACGAAAATAACAAAAATAAAATAAAATAAAAAGCTATGCAATATATTATATTCAATTAAAATAAAGAAAAGCTATTTCCTAATTTTTTGCACATACAGCTTTTATAACTGTACGTTAACTTGTATGTATATTTTAAGTTTGGTAATGTTTCCTTATGATTCTCCATCTCCATTTTTGTTAGAATAATTTGGTGATAAGAATTTAAAGACTGATTTTCGAATTTTAGTTTGTATCATCTAAATTGTGCACTTGAAATTACATTGGATAAATACTGTTACTCGAAAAACATCCGCAATGTCTATCTATTTACTAAAGTTCAACAGAAAAATTCTGCTTTATTTTATTAGATCAACGATAATTTTATTTGAGAGTTCAGAATACATAATATGAAATTTTAAAAATAATAAACTAGAGTAACAAGTTTTAAACTGTTTTACTCAACATGGGGCATGAATGTGCCAATTTAATTTCCAAATAAATTTACCAAATTTCATATGTCAATACAGTAAAATATAATTACAACCACGTAAAATAAAATTCACTTTTTTTTTCATTTTAAAGAATATATATTTTTAAAATCTTAAACACTCTATTTATCGTTTGACGTTTATTCGTCAATTAAGCTATACAAAAAGAAAAATCTTTAATTTATAACATAATTAAACTATTTTTTTAACTATTCATTAATAGTATATATATTTTTTAATGTAAAGTTTCTTTCAAATATTCCAAAATTAACACAAAAATATTATTAATTTTAGTTTTGTTTACTAAACACGTTTGGATCAACAAATCAGATATTCTCTTAAACTAATTAATTAATCCTCATTAAGTAAATGAATACTGATAAAAGAATCGGTTACTTAATTTAGTTTGCTTTAAAAAAAAAGCAATATATATTTTTAAAGATGATTAAACCCGTATAATTTTGATTACCATTTCCTTTTCTTTAAAGGAAAATGCTAATTATGTTTTACAGTGACCGATAAAAATGCTAAATTACTTAAATCAGAATGATCAAAATCATAATCCAGAAGGGATGTATATAGTGAATTTAGTATTGGGCGAGGGAATTACCTAATCGGTGATAGACAATTACAAATCTCTAAATTATTCATTAAACATTTTTACAATTTCGAAACTAAATCGTAATAAATAGAGCCTATTTGCGTTACAGAGATGTATGTATTATTTAAATCTTCAGCACTAATTCAAACATTATTTAAAATAAATTAAATTTGAAGTAAAAATTTTTGCATTTTAAAAACATATGAAGAGCTTTAGCATTGAACAAAAGTTTACGTTATTAAATAATATCTGTTTTTTGCGGCCCGCCTACCGAAGTAAACTTCTGTTTGCGGCCTACGCAAAAAAGTGGTTGAACATGTCTGTTCTAGATTATGTTAAGCCTTTCATAAAGCATGTAATATCGCATCAAGCCATTCTTAAGACATGGAAAAACAAGTATTAAAATTGTTATCAAATTTTAAATCTCGAAATAGAACTTTAAAACTTAAAAGAAAATGTCTTGTAAAATTCACATGTCCTGATGGAAGAGCGAAAAAGATTTTAATACAGACTTTGGAAACAACAGTTTTGTAACATAAATCCATTTGAACACAACACACTTGAGCACTAAAAATTGGTTTTCATGCATATGGCGGCATTCGTTCGTTAAGGTTTATGAACAATATATATATATATATATATTAATGTGACTGTTAATGAAAAAACTCGTATCAAAAACAAAAACTATTCACTTTTTAAAACATATAAACATTAATATTTATTTAATTATACCTATTATAATTCCTATACCTATTAATTATATTCTCTGAAATAAACGTATTTCTCTAGAATAATTTATAACGATTCATCTTTCTTTTAATTGATGCATGGAAAAAATATATAAAATCAATCGAACAATAAAAGATTTTTAACCCGATTAACTAATTTCTTACCGAAAAAATGCAATTGATTTTAGTGTGAAACAGTTTAAGTAAGAGAACAAATATTGGATTTTCAATGCAATGTAATTGTAAATAAGCTTCATGCTTTTTATTGCTTAAAGATAATGATTTTGTCTTACTAATATACTTCAGATATAGATGCTAGATTTTGTTTTTCATAATAATTAAATTATTATCTTTCTACAGAATGTGCCTTTAATCATTTACACATATCACCATTTAGGGGAAATGATATTTAATTTTGAAAAAGAAAATTGAATTAAATGTAATATATATATATATATATATATATTTATTACATTAATATATACATATTAATGTAATAACTTTAAGTTATTAACCGTTAATATGTACATAGCTTCCAATAAATATTAAATTGAAGCAAACAAATTTAGTATCATTTTTAAGTGAAATCAAAATGTATAAAAATATCTGATTCTTAATCAGTTTATATTATTAAAACTTACATTTAAACTCTCGTGTTCAGAAAAGTAAGTTATATATTTATTAAAAATCGAAACTCATATTTATCAATCAACGCCCTTTTAAAAGATGCTCACGCTGGTATTTGAAATATATACATTAAAATTTAATTCACACAGTACATGATATTAAAATAAAAGCAACACTTTTAAAGCTCCATCGCAAATTATTTTTGACTTGATGTGTATTTCAACTTGATATGTGTTAATAATTGTTGCTTATAAGAATTTTTTCAAAGCACTATTGAAGTTTCAGCTGATAAAAGCTTTTACGTTTTTTTTTTTCAAAATTTTCTCCATTTAGTTTGTTATGTAAGAAATGTGATAACATCACTTAAATATTAAAAGACTTTTTCTGAAAATATAAAATATTACCATTTATGTTCAGCGAATTCAATGTACTTGAAAATCTTAAAATAGTTGTGGCATTTCTTTAAACGATATTTTCTTAGATGGATTTTATTTTTTTTATTTTTATATTACATTATTTTTGGCAATGCTTTGATTTTTTTCAAAGTATAAAACATTACTAATTGAACAAAATCATTTTATGTTATAAGAATTGTACTCGAGGCATTTATAAATGGAATATTTCTTTCAATAGAAGTTGTAGTTTTCCAACTGAGTGCGAAGGTCTCCAGTTCAATAGAGATCTGTCAGTTTAATCGGAGGTAATTTGTTCAAATTCTGGTATGAACACTGTTTCACTCAGTTGGAAAATTACAACTCCTATGGGTTTTTTTTTTAGTTGCGTTCGTAATTATATAAATACGTAGCACCAATTGTCGTCGTCTGGTCCGTCCGTCTGTCTGTCCGTCTGTCTGTCCGTCCGTCCGTATATAACAACGCAAAAACTACCCAACCGAATGGTTTGAAATTTAAGATCTTTGCAGGATTTTGTCGAGACATTTATTTAAAATTTTATGAAAATCGAAGCAAAACTTTAGAATATATTATTAAAAATATTTATTAAGAAATTAGATTTTTTTTTAAAGATCAGTGCTTTCTTGTTATAGGAGCTTCCGAGGTTTAATCGTGAAGCGACCGAGATATACTTACTTTATTACAGAAATTAATCTGAAGACGATAAAATTAATCTCACAGAATTAAAAATCATAAAGATCTGAATATTTATATAACTAGCTAGAGTACGAACGCACTTCATTTGTCACGTTTGACATACAATTTCCAACTTGTTTAGAAATTACTGTAATTGTGTAAAATTAATGAAGTTTCTTTAAACATACAGGTGCAAATGTAAAATATTATTATTTTTTTTTTTTGCAAAGTATATTTTGACATGTTTAAATTAAATATATTGAAAATGACACTGTATTTAGAGACTAGTTTAAAATTACTACTATTTTCAAAATCCTAATCTTTTTAACATAAATTATTTTTTTAGTAGTCCATTAAATATTTGCAGTATTACATGCGTAGACATACTTTCATTTATTTATTTTTTCAGTGACCCACGAAGTAAAAAAGAGTTAGTAAGTTAGAAATTTCCATGTTTTTTCTTTTTCAAAAAAGAAAGAAAAATCACTTTTATGATACTTAATTTAACAAAAAGAACTCTGAAATTATCTAAATCAGTTATGGTCATATTGTAATACGGTTTATCCCTAAACCCAGAAAAAAGTTTTGTTGAATCAACAAAAATTTGGTTGACAAAACAAAACTTTTTGTTTAAATATAGGTCAATGGAAATTTTGTTTGAATAAACAAAAGTTTTTTTTTTTTTTTTTCAATTCCAAAAAAAAAATTTGTGTCATCAGCAAAAAATGTTCTGTTAAATCAAGTAAAATGGTTTAATTTTACTTGAATTTTGCTAAATTTTATCAAAATACTCACCCCAGATGTCCCAGGGTTCTAAAAGCACTTTTGTTGATATTAAACTCATATTTATTTTAATTAACATATAAAAACATGGATGGTTTGTAGTAATATAAAACTTCGACCGACGTAATGCATGCACGCAATCTTTTTAATCAAAAATACTAACATTTAATGAGGTTCGTGTTATAATGAAATGTTCAGCAGTAGTAAAAAAGTAATAAAAATAAAAGTTAGAAAACAAAGACTAATTTAATTATAATTTATATGACACGGTCGGTTTTGTTTTAACATAAAGGGACATGGGAAAAGTACTCCAAACTACAACATCATTTAAGGTCTAAATATCAAAATATTTATGCTGTACTTTTTTAATGCACTGAGAAAAGTGAAATATTTGTTTCAAATATGACGACCCAATGCTTTCAATTCTGAAATACCAGAAATATTCAGAATATTGAAACATGTACATACTCAAAACTGAGCACATAGAGGTCAGTTCATACTCATTTTTGAAACATGGACATACTCAAATATTAGCACATAATATTTTTGTTATACGTAATAGTTTTGTTTTATTATTGAGTTCAAAAATGAATATATACATGTTTTAAACTTGAATAATTTTGATTCGGAGCCATTTTAACAATGTGATATACTCATATTTGAGTATTGTTTGCTCAGTTTTTAAAATGTCGTTTATATATTGTGCAATGTCTAGTAATAGCATAAATTTAATAAGCATCAATGTATAAAAAAACTAATTTAATTAAGAATAACATAAAATAGATTACACAAGTACACTCGCGGCATATTCCGTACACCAGTAGTGGGTTACCAATAAACGTAATGAAATATGGTAGTTAAAATTACGAAATTAAATTTTAAACATTAGTTTAACACTGAAGAGTGTTTGAAAAGAAGTTAAATGAGATGCATGAGTTAATCAAATATTCATCTTGGAACTCGAATCTGAATTTTTGTTTTCATGTTAATTGCTATATACGAGAATACATTATTCTTACCATGTACTCTGCAGATCATAAGATTTGTTTTCTGTTGTGAAAATAAACTGCAATGAGGCATGCCGTTAGTGTTCTTAAATGTATAAATAAAAGCATACATCTCTAAATAAAAAATCCATTATTAATAAACGTTGATTTTATTAATGAGTGTTTAACAAAACTAAAATAAGTTTGTTTAAATTTTAGATACCTTTTTTACATATATTTTACATCTTTTAAATTTAGTATTTTATGCATCATATAAATATAAAAGTAGTCTCTTACTGTTTGAGTAAATTATATATTTGTTCTTTAAATACGAAAGCGTAACTCTATATGACATGGAGTATCGTTATTTAATATTTAATTTTTTCGCTAATAAAAATTCCAGTAAGAATGTAACTGAACATATTTTGAAAAAAAAAAATAATAATTATCAAGTAATGTAACATTTTCAAATACATAAAAGAAAAGAAAAGAAATGTATGAATATTTTATTAAGTGGTTTCATTCATAATTAACACATTCCAAAGTAAAATAGACCTTCCTGAAAAGATTAATTATTCAGTATTAATAATCCATAAAGAATTTAGGAGGTAGCAGTTACATGAAAATAAAAATTTTACTTTCTTGTGTATAGAAATAAAACGTTTTTATGACAATGATTTATATTCAAATAACGCTTTGCTGTGGAAATGTATTTTTTAACGTATGTGTGTGTTTAATGATAAACTTTATGGTTAATAATGTTGATAGTTTTAAAAGGAATGGCGTTTTGTAAAGACATATTTAATTTACTTGATACAGAAATAAATACTAACAAGGGAAGACTTCAACATTTTAAACTTCGATTTACATATACACAATTAGAAAGGAATAATATAAAAAAATAAGTTGCTGAAAAGCAGCATAATCAGGTAAAAGTATTAAAGTTTAAATAAAAGCTATATTTATTTTGCAGTAACTAATGGTGAGATTATGAACCACGTTTTCCATAGCTTACAAATACATTCTAAAAAGGACATTTTAAAAAGTTAGCAAATAATACTCAAATCTGAGTGTGCCGCATAGTCAAAATTGCTCCGAATCAAAATTACTCGAACTTTGAAACATGTATATACTCATTTGTGAAAATATGCACACACTCAAAGAACAAAAATATTATGTGCTAATATTTGAGTATGTTCATGCTTCAAAAATGAGTATGAACTGAATTCTATGTGCTCATTTTTGAGTATGTCATGTTTCAATATTCTGAGAATTTCTGGTATTTCAGAATTGAAAGTATTGGGCCGTCATATTTGAAACAATATGTTTTATAACAAAATGAAAACATGGATTTACTCAGATTTGAAAGTGTAATTTTTCTCAATGAATATTCTAAAAGTTTGGATGCGCGTAATATGGCACTGCGCGTTAAGGCTCATCGACGGAAAATTACGGTAATATTACGGCATAATTACGGCTTACCCGTAAATAAATATTACAGAGCTTTTGTTTTTATATCTTATTTCGCTTAATAAAATCTACGTATATTGTTTGGATGTGAATTCATTTAATTGTATTTGTATGTGGTCAATAAATTAATAGTTCCTGTCGTTTTGAACCCTACTGTTAATTCATCAAATTGATTTATAAAATGAAAAATAAGTTTAATTTCAGTTATAGAAAAAATAATAAAATTTTCATAAATGTTTAATAGTTGTTTTTTGTATGAATGTGTTTGTTTCCATCAGGGATTAAAATGAATAAATATGTAGGTAAATAAAAAATAAAAATTAGGAATGTTTTTAATAGTTATAGATATTCTATATTCATAACTATAACAGTAAATACGAATTAAATAACTTACTATTTTGAGTGGCAGAAAGTATTTTTAAATGATTAAATACCTAAACAAATTAATCCATTATTTAGAAAGCTTTGTTATATAAATATAGAAGGATATTAATTGTTGCACATAATTTAAAAATGCCACCTCAAATTGTACGGAATTTTACAAAAACTCTATTAAAAATAATTAAATACACAACTATTCATTTTAATATGTAAACTCAAATTATTATTTTTTATATGTTATTTAAATAAATCTAAGCGCATCCAGAAAAAACTGTTATCTTAATTGGAATAATTTCTTTTCAAATCATAAAACAACACACACTTATTTTTTAATGCAATAAGCAAATACAAACGTTTTGATCTTTTTTTTTATTAAAGTAATTCTTGTTAAAATTTCAGAAAACTGTAAATTAATGGTAAAATATACAGAACTTATTATAAGTCAATTAACTAAATTCTTTTCAGAAATAATGATTGATTTATTCTTTATTTCAATTTAAGAAACGAAGAAAGAATTTTTTATTGAAACAAAAATTATATGGAATAGGGTAAAACTGAGTGATTTTGATTGTCTTCATCTTTTAGTATAAATATTTCTCATATTGGTATATTTTCTATAACTATTTCTAATGTTTTACGTGTATGTTTCACACATGAAAAAAAAAATTGTTAGATTTTACAGTGTGAATAGAATTTTTTTTGGCACTTTGTCGGACTTTACAATTATTGTAAAAAAAAAAAAAATAATAATAATAATGTTAATTGCTACGAGGGCAGTTTGATAAGTCCGTGATTTTGAAATGAAAAAAAACAATATACATATCAAAATGTATTTTATTTTTTGACGTAATCTCCTTTCATAATGATACACTTTTTCCAACAATGTTCTAACTTTTTTAATCCTTGCAGAAAAAAAAAAAAAAAAAAAAAAAAAAAAAGATTTCTCAAACTCCTCAAAATAGACATTTGTGGCATTAATGATATCCGACTTTTGAAGAAAATCTCTTTCCACCAAGCCATTTATAAAATTTAGACAAAGAAAAAGTCACCGGGGGCCAGGTCAGGAGAGTAGGATGGATGATGGATCAAGTCGTATCGTAATTCAACCAATTTAGCGGCTGCGATTGCAGACGAATGATTTGGCGCATTTTCGTGATGAAAACCCACTTTTGTCTTGGACAAATGGGGCCGCATTTCTTTCAGTTTTGCATCAAAACGGTCTAATAAATTAGCATAATACTGCCCGGTGATCGTTTTCCTTTTCCAGATAGTCAATGAGGATTACGCCCTCTGGGTCCCAGAAAACTGAGGCCATAATCTTTCCGGCCGATGGAACTGTGTTTGTCTTTTTCGGAGCACGTTCATTAGAAGCAGTCCACTGTTTAGACTGTTCTTTCATTTTTGGCGTTTAGTAATGTATCCATGTTTCATAAACTGTAACATAACTCCGCAAAAATTCGCTTGAATTGCGTTCGAACTTGTCCAAACAATGTTTTGAAATCGTTACACGAGTCCGCTTTTAATCCACTGTCAGCAATCGCGGCACCCATCTTGCTAATAACTTTTTCATGCCCAAATGTTCATGCAAGATGTTAAACACACTTTCATTTGGAATGTTTACCTTCTTAGTTATTTCACGCACTTTCACACGGCGGACTTTTAACACGATATCATGAAGTTCGATGACCATTTATTCAGTCATGATCTCAATTTGACGTACAGAACTTTCCGCAAATGTTATGCTCGTACGGCCACAACGAAATTCCTTAAAACGCTTGTGAACCATACCATGTGATGGAGCAGAGTCCCCATGATATTTTTGCAACTTTTTTTCAGTTTCGGTAATTGTTATTCCGCATGTATAATAGTGTTTTATCAAAACATGAAATTCTTTTTTCTCTATAATCAAAATAAACACGTAATTTATTATTTTATTCTTTTCACTTTTTTTTTTATTTTGAACGTCTGACATTTTTATATATTTTTTTTACCGTTATTGTTTTTTAAAAATTTTGAAACCAATTTAATAATTTATTATTTTATTCTTTTCACCTTTTTTTTTAAACTTTAAGCATCTGTCATTTTTATATTTCTTTTCTTTAACACACATGTATAAAATCACTCTGCCAAAAAAGTTCTTTTAAGAACTAACCTTCATTATTATGGAGAGTAAAGAAAAAAAATTTAGCTGCAAAATTTGCAGCAAGTCTTATGCTAGCAATCCATCACTAAGGAGGCACATTAAAAGTGCTCATCCTGATCAAGTACTATCAGATATTGCACCTACACTGAATGATCAAAAAACATACAAATTCACCTGTAATCAATGTGATAAAAAATTTAATCACAACTTTACATTGAAACATCATATAAAAATGATTCATACTAATAGTAATACTGACACTGTTACAAAAAAAACCTTTCATGTATGCCCAGTTTGCAATCGTGAATTAACAAAATCCCAAATGTTTGATCATCTGGAAAAATGTCATGGCATAAATATAGACACTGAAACATTAAATTTTGACACATTTACTTTGTTTGAAGAATGGAAGGGGAAAATGGAAAAAGACTCAGCATCAAAATATATTAGATAGACAGCAGTGAAAAAATCAGGAACAATTTCTAAATACACATTTCTGTGTAATAGATCTGGATTTTTTAATTCACAGAGCAAAGGTAAACGAAGAATAAAATATCAAGGATCAAACAAGATTAATGCCCACTGTCCATCAAAAATTTTTGTGAAAATATTTGAGAATGGTAAATGCGAGGTTCAATTTTCAAAAACACATGTTGGACACAACCATGATATAGAATATTTACCAATTCCTACAGCTGATAAGGAAATAATAGCAACAAAAATAGCCATGAAAATACCTTTCAAAACTATTTTAAGTGATGTACACAATTCTCCAGGTGATGCCGGTCCAAGTCGATTGACACTCACTACAGCACAAGATCTTCGTAACATACAAACGAGCTATCATCTTGAATCTGATGGCATTAGACATCCCAATGACGCCACAAGTGTAGAAATTTGGGTTGATGAAATGAGAGCACAGGAAAACAATTGTGTTTTGTTGTACAAATTCCAAGGATCAACACTGGAAAAATATCCAAATCTAAAACAAAATGATTTCATTTTAATCATTATGGATAATGTTCAAGCCGAAATGCTTAAAAAGTTTGGCCCTCAACATATTTGCATTGATGGTACACATGGCACCAATGCTTATGATTTTTACCTAGTCACATTGTTGACAGTAGATGATTTAAACGAAGGATTTCCTTGTGCCTTTCTAATTTGCAATCGAGAAGATGGAGACATTTTAAAAATTTTCTATTCTGAAATAAAAGAAAGGATGGGTAAAATCACTACAAGAGTATTTATGTCAGATATAACAAACATATATTTTGATGCATGGGCTGCAGTTAATAATGAACCTGAATATAGATTATATTGCACATGGCACATTATAAGAGCATGGAAAAAAAAATATACAAAGCAAAGTAAAAAAGGAAAAACAACAAGAATTGTATGCATCTTTGAGGAATTTGCTACAAGAAACAGATGTAAACAAATTTAATACTAGTTTTGAAACACTCATACATGATTTCACAAATGATAGTGATCTTAATGAATTTGGAGAGTATTTCATGAAGTTTTATGCTGATTGTGCACAATACTGGGCATACTGCTATAGATTAAATGCAGGAATTAACACAAATATGCATGTAGAAAGATTTCACAAAACTTTAAAATATTATTACTTAAATGGAAAAAATAATAAACGTCTAGACAAAGCCATTGATGCTTTAATGAAATTCATACAACACAAAAAACATGATAGGCCCATTTCCTTACACAAAGGCAAATTAACGGCAAAGTTAAAAACTTTAAGAAATAGACATGATATAAGCAAAACATTATCGACAGGAAACATTACCCCAGAACAAGATGGCTGGATCATTAAATCAACATCATCAACTAAAATGTATAAAATTAGTAAAGTGCTGGATTCATGTTCATGCCGATTAAAACGTAATGAATGCAAATCTTGCCTGCATCAATACAGGTGTACTTGTTTAGATGCAGACATAAGAACAAACATGTGCAAACATATCCATTTATTATGCAGGTATATATTCAATAGCAACAATAACAAAACATCCAGTGATGATTCAGTAAAAACAAATTCAGAAGATACAAGAGACAGCGAGAAGCACATTCTAATAGAAGATATATTTCAAAAACATCCCAGCTCATCTTTTCTGGATAAAAAAGAAAAACTCATTAAAGAAAAAAATGAAATGATGTCAAGCTTATCTACTCCAGAAGAAATTAAACTACTCGAAGAAAATAACATCACATTCAGAGCCAAATTAAATGCCATACGTAACAAGTACAAGCGGAAACTAATAGCAAAAAGAAAATCATCAGCCAATAAAAAAATAATTCCACAAAGATTCTTCACAACAAAAAAAGTAAATAAAAAACTTTCCCAAATCAAAAAAGCACTTAAATCTAAAAACCTAGCCAACACAGCTTTAAAATTAGTAAATCAATAAAACATAAATTCACCAATAACAAAAATTAAATGCTAAATCATTTCGATGTACATATTTTTTTAATTTCAACAATTTTATCCCTTCTTATAGCCAATTTGAACCTTAATAAATAGCATTTTTAAAATATGTAACAAATATGTAAAAATAGATAACTTTTTCAACATAAATAATTCACAAGTCAAATGCATTTATTTATACTTTTTTTTGTGGACAAGTTAAGAGGAATCTCTTATCAAGGCCTTTTTATTATTGTCATACAGATATAATAAATGTTTGACATGCTATAAATTCAAACAAGTAGGGAGGCCTACTATATGGCTTAATATGACATAGTACAATGTGGAATCTTTATTCAGAAACCTGTTATCCAGAATGATATTGCCATTGCTTGATTCATTACGAGATGCATGGAATAACTTGATGCCAACACCTAGGATTTGAAATAGAAGCATATTTGTTTAGATATGTGTTTTGATTTTTATTTAGAATTGTTGTTTACAAAAGATTCTCATAAATTGCCTCCTTTCAAACTTTCATTAATCTTTGATCTTGATTTAATTTGATTCATAATCTGAGTAATCTAATAATTAATTTGGAGAAAAAAACCCCATCACAGCCACATATATGTCCTACAAATCTGATCAAATGGATGTTGCTATAATGCTCAACCAATTATCCAGAAAAACTAATTACCCAGAATACATCTCAACCATTCTGTATAAATGGTTCTTCTATACTGTATTTAATTTTGATGAAATACATAAATTTTTATGTCAAGAAATGAATGTCATAAAATTTGCACATCCTATGCAAGAGAAAAATATTAAAACTTATCAAATGGCTATTTATTTATAAATTTTGACAAAATGGGTCATCCTAAATAAACAAAAGTTTATGAAAATCCATTAAAAGCAGGTAAAAATAAAAGATTAATAGTTAGTTTTCAATCATTCATTTGTTATTTAAGCATTAAAATGTTCATGATTTTAACCAATTACAAACATGAGATATGCGATAAATTCTATGAAGAGGATTTATAAATATCTTATAGGATTTATAAATAATTATGAAAGTTAGTAAAATCAACCTTCATGTTTCATTAATGAAGAGCTTTGATTTTAAAATTACAATAAATATTTGTTTATTCTGAATTAATGTTGTTTAAATGTATTGCTTAAGAAAAGATAATATCAAGCAACATTCAATATGTGAAACTGAGTGTAAAATAATTTTATATTTTGAAAAAAGAAAAAGAAATCATGTAATGCTACAGCTTTTAAATATATAACAAATTCTTTTCTTTTATTTGAGTTACAACATACACAAGTTATCCAGAATCCATCATTTTATGAACTATGATATTGCAACAGATTTCATACATCCTTTTATAAATTAAATATGCATAGTCATACGCAGCATTTCCTAGAATCTATGCAATATCCACATAAATATGTAATGCCAGTAAGGAAACCTTAAAACAAGGTTTCCATTAATTTAAGTAGTGTTGTGATTGCTTTTGTCAGATATAAGAATTTATTTTGTATTATGCATAGCCATTTTATTATATATTCCTAGTGATTCATTTGTTTTTAATTCATTCAGCAAAAACAGTTTATAAAACTTTCTTCTGAAAATTATTTATTATTCAAAAGTGCAATACTATATATACAACAGTCAAAATTTGTATTCAATATTCTTTTTATACTATTAGAAACAATCAGAAAGTGCATGGTGCAATGATAGAAGCGTAAACAGATTCTAAAATAGATTTGATAGAAAAAAAAAAAGTTTTCAGAACAAGCTGTCTGGTGAAAATATATGTGTCTATAGGAAAAGGTTGCACCTTTCTACCATTTCATACTGCTTTTTCAGTGAAATTGTTACAGCAACTTCAAAAACCAAATACAAAATTCAGTACTGTGACATAAAGAAAATGCTGCAGTCATATTTTTGTCATAAGAAAATAATTCGTTTGCTTTATATTTTCCTCTTACAAAGAAAAATTGTAAGTAACATTCTTTAATCATTTTTGTCTCAGTACCCTACAATTGCAATTGTATGATGTAAGTGTTCATTAATAAAATGAAAGTATTTCTATGTACCTTAAAAAGATCAACTGTTTGAAAATAATATTACCTTGTTATGGAAAATATTTCTGCAATTTAAACCATTACAATTTATGCTGCATAAGTAACAGTTATCAGATGACAAAAAATCATTTATACTTATCGAAAAAAAAAAAAAAAAGAAATTGAGTAGAGTAACAGGAAAAAAAAAACTACTTGATTAAGAAAATGACTTTTTTTTCATTTTTATATTACATAATAATGGCAAATCAGTGTTATTAATTTTGGAAAATGCTAATTTGCATTTGTATGTATGTATCCTAGAATGCTAAAATAGAAGTTTTTCAATATTATTCATATTGTTAAATATTAAACCCATAATTCAGGGAATGAATCAGTTTATTCACTTATGGCAAATCCAGTAAACACAAATAAAATGATTTATGAATTTGATATGACAACATTATAAACATTTAGAAGTTAAATGTGCCCAGAAACTGGCATCTGATAAATAAAATACAAAAAATAAAGGTAGACTGTACAAACTGATTTTTTCCCCAGAATTCTTTGCTTATAAAATGCATTTTTAATGATGCATTTATAAATAAAAACTAATAATCTGGAGATCCAATGTTTCAGTTTTAATAACTTTTTGCTGAAAAATAGTTAGGTTTCAAAATAACTAGTATATGGTTACAAATTATACTTATATAACAGAGAATGGTGTTAAAATTTTTGAAGACTTATTTACTTGTAGTAAATGCTACAAATGCTATTATATTACAAGAAAGAAAATGTCAACTAATGTTTGAGAAAATGTAATTAGTTACAATATAATTTCCTATTTTTCTTTTATAATCATCTGTACTTCCTTGCACAGGTTCTTGCAATAATATTGCTGATATGCAATTTATTTCATATCAATTTTAAACCATTAAACATTGTTAAAAATCTGTTCCTTCTGTGAAAGCTTTTCAATTTTAGAAAAGTAACCTACATGCTAATGGAGAAAATATGCTCTATGTGCCATTAAGGATAATCATTTCTTGTACATATTTAATGTGTCTGTTACATTATATTGGAAATTATTAGATCCATTTGTCCAAGAATTATTTTTTATATATCATCCAGCAGCTCAGAAATAAAACAATCCAAAGTTCAATAAACAAAATATTTTAGCTTAGCAATTCAAAGATAAGTTTGAAAGTTTCAGAATTTCAGTTATCTACAATTTTTATAAACTGCTGCATTAAATCAAGAACTATGTGTAGAAATAAATAGATGTTTCTGTGAAAAATCAAAGTTTCCTGTATTGTATAATGCTCTCTAAGGACTTTTTAGCTGACAATATCTATTGCAATGTTTTTATTAGGAAAAAAAACAGTAATTGCAAATCTTCTATATGTTCATAAGCATATGAATAGCTTTAAAATTAAAAATGATCATCCATTAATGATTTGATATTTTATATACTGAACATTTTATGTATTATAGTATATGTGTTTTAAAATTTTACAGAAATAGTCTTTGAAAATATAATTTCTGCATTAATAAAACTACATTAAGAGATTCTGTGTTCTTTTTTAATAGGTTGAACTATAAAAAGTATGCAATCTTTGGTATTGTACATGTAATGTGCTTTAATATAAACAAAATATAAGAAAACGTTTCTGTAACTTTGAATATAAGGTTATATCTGATAAAGTGTATCTGACGTAGGGCTGTAGCTAGCAGTGAATAATGGGGGGGGGGGCTCATTTTTTTCTCTCTGACACATGCATGCAGAAACAAACACACACAGATATATGTGATCAAAGAAATACAGTGACCTCTCACTTATACGCGATAGACGGTAATTATTTTTCAGCACCAGTTTCTTTTTAAAATAATTTTCTCCTTATTTAATCAAAGAATTTATAAGTCAAATTTTACAGTTTTAAAATAGTGATATGAAAAAGTAATTACTGACATCGCCTATAAGTGAGAGGTCATTGTATATAGAAAGATAAAATAGTACATATTCATATTGTAGATACTATATTTCTTATTAAACTGTTTATAATAATTTAATTTTATACTAAGAAAAGAAAACGCTATAGAATAAAAATTTCCAGTGTATAACTAATGTACAATTATACTGGTGAAATAACAAGTGATGATGTCAACAAGTAAATAAATAACTTACAGTTCACTTGTTCCATAAAGGGTCGCAACCTTTAATTTCTTTATAAATAATATAAAACATTTACAAAATCAAGAATGTATTTGCATTTTAAAATTGTTTTTAAAACAGTTATTTAAATTAATTTAAAACACTTATTTGCAGTTTTTATACAAATACCGTAATTTTGTGCGTATGTGCCGCACCTTAGTTAAGTCTTTTTCAAACTGGAAGTTTTATTGAAAATAAGAAGTCAAATAAGTGCTAAGCAGAAGTAAGTCACATTTTAATTAAAATAAATTGTGGTAGGAAATCGAATTGTCTGAGATGCGGCGTATACGCACGAAATTACGGTACTACAATTTAGTTTTGTGCAAAACTAAGTTCGATTTTTAACAGAATTTCATTTGATGACCTTGGAATCTTTCCCATGGGGAGTGGAGGGGGGGGGGCTCAAAACTTTTTAAGGGGACTGGCATTTTAGGTACCAAGGAAAAAACTCAGCCAGATTAAATAATTCGGTCGCCAGTGATGACCGCATTTGTCAAGCCCTGGTCCCAACAAAAAGTATATCAACAATTATACATGCTAACACAGATATCTATATAAATCTGAATTTTTTCCTTTTCCTTTTGATTTCAGTTTCACTGGTTTCATTGAATAAATATTTGACAAAGCTGATTACTTAGTTCATTGTTACATATTTTATGATTACATATTTTTAATTTAAAAATAAGTTGGTTATTAGAAACTTTGTAAAGTTCTCTTTGTAAATTTATTTTGCGATGCTGGGAGGATGGGGGCAAAATCCATGTGTCCCATGATGAGAAAACTAGTTTTAGCATTGCGTCGTCCATATATGAACAAACACTCATAATATAGTATGTAAATCATATTTATACCATATTCATATGTACTGTCGATCGAAAAAAACAAGAACACCTCATATATTTTAATCACCCAATTGTCCCAGAAAAAAATAATAATAAATGTAAATGGCCATTCAACTGGAAATTGTGTCTCCTTTCAATTTATGTTGAATAAATGAAAACAAGAACATATCTAAAAATCATATCAGCAAAGACATTATGTTTGAGCAATGTTGCAAAACAAAACTATAAATCATTCCAATGTGTAAAACTCTTAATAATAAATGAGGAATCAAGTACAGCTTTTCATCAAATTAGTATATTGTAAAGCTTCATAACTACTTAATTACTATTCGAAATACATATACGCATTAACCGTTTCAGGAGCAAAGTACTTCTATTGGTAAAATGCTGAAATGATTGAATGACACCAGAATTTACAAACAAATTTATCTGAAAAAGCCTTGCTTCATGTACTTAACAAAAGGAAAAATTTTATTCTAAAATTCTGGTGCCAATATGGCATTTAAATTAAATGGTCCAAAAATTAACCACTACTCTTGAAGGGGTTTAAAGTATAAAAAAATAGAAAAAAAAAACATACACCAATTTTTAATGGATTTACTTTAATTATATCTATTTGTTAATAAATTTAGTCAGAAAAAATATTAAATAAATCCAGTTTAAAATTTAGCAAACAATACATTCTTCGAGAATAACAAGTTAATATGAAGAATAGATCTAATATAAATCTCAAAAAATTTCTGCACTTACTATTCAAAATAGACGGAAGAACTTTTTATGAAAACCAAAGCAGGAACATTACATTAAGTGTAATTCAGCTAGCAGACATAATTAAGATAATTGAAAGATATATAACACTTCAGTTATCATAATTATATTAACTAGCTAAGAGTTGACATAAATTTCAACGAAATAAACAACTGACACTTTTGTTTTTAACTATCGTACAAACAGCTGATTAGCGCAAAGCAAACTGGGAAAATATTGAAACAGCCAATAAACGCTGGTGACGAGAGTTGCCTGCACGGTAGTTAGGACTCCCGCCAGAGTCTAGTTCATACATACCAGCAATAGTGATATTAATAATATGGAAACAAAATTGTTTTTTCAATGTATATGTGTTTAGTGCATTACGTTATTCTAAAAATTGCGAGATTAAAAATGTGCAATAATAATTTGATATAAATCTAACATAAATTGAATTGTAATATTCTGTTATATTTTGAAAAACTTTCTCCTGTTTTACTAATTAAAAAGTAGAAATATTACTAAAATACATTTCGATACTTATTTTTTTTTATATTTAAAAAAAACAAAATGCCCGAAAAAAAAATCCAAAGAAAATAAGAGAATGATCATTAAATATGATTCATGATCATTAAATATTTCTAAATAGCCTGTTATTGCATAGATTCGTTTTAGTAATAAAATGTTTTTTATTCTGATATCTTCATTTTCAGAAAGATTAGAAAACTTTTATCCATGTACACTGTTAAAACTAAAGGTGACAATTCGGTGCCTTTTGGGAACCCGGGGTGAAATTCTGGTGCCGTTTGAAACGCTAGGGTGCCGTACAGGCTTGAAAATGTGATTAGGGTGCCATTTGGTCACTCACTGATTGATTGAAGCTAATTAGGGTGCCGTACAACGCATATTGCTCGAACTTTTTCACCCCGTCATTCGACTGGTATCTTGCGCATGCGCTGATTCGTTTCCTCTTCATGAGGTGTTGACTTGTTTCCTCTCATTTTTCGCAAGTCATAGGGGAGTTCGAACAAGATGGCTGACTTTGAATTTCAGTGCATCGCTGCTGCATAATCGTTGCCGCATAGTTATTAATATAATAACTAAATAACGACATTTATTTAGAATAAATAAACCAGGGGAGTCAATAAAAAGAATCACTCTTTATATACAGGTATGTGAAATGTTTCAGTATTGTTTGTATATTATGTTTTATTATTATAAAAAGATTTTATATTATGTTGTATTACAAGTGGCTCCACACATTATTTTCAAGCAGACATTTTAATTTATAATCTTGATGTGGAAAGTTGAAATTTGTATCTCGTGAAATTAGAATGATGTAGCCGCACCTATTTGCTTGTTTTTTAAATTATTATTTATGCAGAGCTCATAATAATTTCATTCATATTTTTATCTAATGAATTTTCTCGCACAGTTTTTGTTGTTTACGATCTAGAAATAAATTTAATGATGCATTATAGTAATAAAAAATATAGAGAGAGAAAAAATTTTTATTTAAAAAAATAGTTTAATTTCTTATTTTTCCGATATATAAACAAACTATTTGTAAACAATTAAAGAATTTACAAGTTTTAAAGGGAATTGATTTTTACTAACTTGAAACGTATTAATTTGAATATTTGACAATTTTAAATTAGTTGATTTGATAATATGAAATAGTAAACTTTGTAACATAAGAAATAATAAATTTTGTAACATAAGAAATAGTAAACTTTGTAACATAAGAAATAGTAAACTTGATAAAATATAAATTTCTGCAGATGTTTTTACTAATCAAATACTTTTTACTATCGAAATTTTTAGAGCTTGTGTTTGATGATGAAATGAACTAAAAATATACCTCATTACATATTATAAATTATTAACAAAATATATAAATCGTAATTCCTGGATTGATATTTGACATTTATACATGTGTCTTCTTGAAAAATGTTTTGTGAGTCTCTTGTACTATAACATATTAATAATAATAAAACACTGGAACATTTCACAGTAGTGTGGCTGGATGTAAGAATGGCTTAGATGATTGAGTGATTTATGTAAATATATTTAACTCGCATAGCTAGAAGATTTTTTTTCCCCTCTTAAAATAATAATGATAAATAAATATCTCTGTACTACTACATCTAACTTAAAATGGTAATAAATACTAATATATATGGTAATAAATACTAACCGGTTTTATAGGTAACAGAAATGACCTGATGATGTATATAATACATTTCTCATAGATATTAACCTGCACATGCAGGGGTCGATGCAAGTGTTTTTTTTTGTGGGGGGGGGGGGCATTTTGTGAAATTTATTATATTTTTCACAAAATGCCTCCCCCCCCCCTTGTCTAGCAATTGTATTGAAAAGAATTTGAAAATTCTTATACTTAAAAAAGAAAAAAAAAAGGCTATACATATATAATTATAATGCAATGTTTAACTTTTCAGCAATAAAATGATCAATACTTCATTTTCTCTGCTGAAATTTATACAAAGTTAAAAGTTGATCATCTCATGTCAAGGGTCGATCCAGGCAAAATTTTGGGCCTTTTCAGAGCTCCTTCACAAAGATCTATTTAATAAAACAGGCTCCTTCACAAAAATCAATTTAATAAATTGGGCCCCTTCAGTAATATCTATTTCATAAACTGGCCCTTCACAAAATTCCTTTTAATAAAACAGGTATCTTGAGAAAATTCCTTTTAATAAAATAGGCCCTTTCACAAAATTCTATTCCATAGAAACTTACTATTTTTATTAATTATTCATTATTTTGATATGTTTTAAAATGTGTAATTTGTAAACAATCTTTCGAACCAAACATTTATTAACATAACAAAAACTTTTTAAAGTCCTATTTGTTTTCCTTTCTGGTGAACTTGATTGTTTACAAATTGCACATTTTAAAACATAACAAAATAATAAATAATTAATAAAAATAGTATGTTTTTATGGAATAGAATTTTGTGAAAAGACCTATTTTATTAAAAGGAATTTTGTGAAGGGATTTGTTTTATTAAAAGAAATTTTGTGAAGGTGTCATTTTATCAAATTGATTTTTCTGAAGGGGCCCATTTTATAAAATTGATTTTTGTGAAGGAGCCTGTTTTATTAAATAGATTTTTGTGAAGGAGTTCTGAATAGGCCCCAAATTTTGCCGGGATCGACTCTTGACATGAGATGATCAACTTTTAACTTTGTATAAATTTTAACAGAGAAAATGAAGTATTGATCAGTTTATTGCAGCTAAAGTTAAAAACATTGCATTATAATTATATATGTTTAGCTTTTTCTTTTCTTTTTTAAGTATGAGAATTTACAAACTCTTTTCAATATAATTGCTAGACAAGGGCGGGGGGGGATGCTTTCATTTGTGGAGTGCCGCTTGGCACCTTAGAGTAGAGGTGCCATTATTCTCCCCTGGGTGCCATCCTTTCACCCCTTGGGGCACCCTGTATTAGGGGTGCCATCCTTTCACCCTAGTTAAGGGTGCCATTTTGGCTCCCCTAGGGGTGTCACCAGTGAGACAAGCCTTTCACCCCTTTTGGGTGCCATGTGTCACCTGTAGTTTTAACAGTGTACATAATTTCTGTCGAACATCCAGTCCTATCTTAGGGATTAAATAACTAACTTGAAATAATTCAATAACAGCGGAAAATTTACTGTTATTTAACTGTAGAAAAGGAATTCATTCAATGCATATAAAATTGAATTAAATATTTTTTTTTAAACTTAAAACTCGTTTTTTGGAAGTGATATTCTATTTTTAAAGAAACTCGCAACAAATTTTGCATTGATTGTTTTTTCAATAGAAATTTTCAGCTCTAAAAAAATCTGATGAAATATTTAAAACTATTTCTTCTTCACAACTTGCCTTAGATACGAACTTTTAGATTTTCAGTTACTGCTGTTTTGAATAGAAACTTCAAGTTTTTTATTGGCATAATTTTTGTTTTAACAAAAGACAACATTTTAGAAAAGCGGTGAAAAAAAGAAGAAAAGCGAATTTACATTTGCAGCTACCTCTCATTTTCGTGCAAATATTCCTTCATTTATTTTTTATTAACAATTTCCAACATAGTTGAAAAGTTTTTATGATTTATGTTTGTCTGTCTGTCTGAATATCCGTGTTCTAACTCTCGTAAATATATTCGGATTTTCGTGCAATTGATATATGTTATCGATGTTTACCATGGCATGTTCAGTATTGAAAATGAAGTGTGTAGCACTTCTAGTTTTTTTACAGGAACATTTAAAAGAATTACGTTTTATTACGGTCTATGATGAAAAATCATTTGAGGCTAACTTTAATAATGTTAAACAATTTCAAACATATTGAAATTGATATATATCACTCAGGTGCACTACAAGAGGGTTACTATAGAATATGGTGGGAATAGCGCTTATATTTCCTGAACAGGGAAATTCAAAAGAATTCCGTTACATTACGGTCTATGGAGAAAAATCGTTTGCGGTATATTTTAATATTTTTTCCTATTTCAAACATGTTGAAATTGGTCTATATCATTAAGATGCATTACAAAAGGTTTACTATAGAATATTTTGTGTATAGCATTCATCGTTCACTTACAGGGACACACAAAAATATTCGGTACTGTATGTTAACAATAATAGCAGGAAGTGCATTCAACTGAACGCGGTTTTAAATTTAACTATTTTTTTACTATTACTTTGTGTGTATAAATTCTATAGATCATATACAGTACCGCACAAAAGTTCTCGAGTACATTTCCGTTTATTGACGGAAATTCCATAAGGGAAATTTTAAACTGTTCTACGCGTTTCCTAACTGAACTAAAATTTGCATTCTTTGTTGTATATACACAAATCTATAGATCCTATACAGAGCTGCACAAAAGAATTCGGATATTGTTTACGAATATTGTTGGTAATTCATGAAATTGAGTTTTAAAATATGTTATTCGCTTTCCAAATTGTTTACATAGATAGCCTCTTTCACCTTATTCGCTAAATTATTTTGGAAGTGTTGGAAAGTCTTACATAACCTATGCTTGACGCATGATTTTTCGTTCTTGTTATATTAAACTTTATAAATGACAACATGCTGAAATAAAGTATCCGAAAGTCAAAAATATATGATCACTTGATAATTGTATGTTTCCTTACAGAATCTATTCAATAAAAATATACTGTTGAATATAATTTCTTCTAATTCCCAACCGAAAAATGTTTATTTTATTTATAATTTATATAATCTAATTTTAAAAACTAATCTGAGATTAATTATTTAACACGCAAAGATTTTAATAGCTAAAAAAAAGTTATTGCTACTTATTGGCGAAAGTGTTCCTTTATAAATATAAACAAAATAGTACGTTTTAATTTAATTTATTTTTATTTTATTTCATTTTATTTTATTTTATTTTTGGTGATGGTAAGCTTTTAGATTCATTTGTCCGTTTGATTCAGTTAAAGATACCCATGACAGATTCATCAGACTTTTTTTTAAGTACTGAAAGTTCCAGTTGTAATAAATGTGTTATAAAAATTTCATGAAATGTGTTGTTAATCGGTGCGTTCAAATATTCCTAAATATAATTTTATTATTTTCAAAACTTGTGATCAGTTGTAAATGTAGTACTTATTGATAAAAACATGGGACAAAAAGTCAGAATTAAAATAATAATAATAATAATAATAATAATAATGATAATAATGATAATAATGATAATAATGATAATAATAATAATAATAATAATAATAATAATAATAATAATGATAATGATAATAATAATAATAATAATAATAATAATAATGATAATAATGATAATAATGATAATAATAATAATAATAATAATAATAATAATAATAATAATAATAATAATGATAATAATAATGATAATAATAATAATAATAATAATAATAATGTTAATAATAATAATAATAATAATAATAATAATAATAATAATAATGATAATAATAATTATTATTATTATTATTATTATTCTATAATAAAATATTTTACGTCCGAATCTCCTTAAAAATTCAATTTCATTTACTATTTTGTCTTTTTTTCAACATAGTCGAACATAACTTTCAACATAGTCGAAAAAAGTTTATGCCGATTTTTGGTCGGTGCTTCAACTCTCGTAAATATACTCGTATTACCACGATATTTTTATATTTATTGAGGTTTTCAATAGAACTTTCGGTATTGAAAATATAGTGTGCAGCATTTATAGTTAGTTTACAGGGACACGCGAAATATGTCAGTTACATTACGGCCATTGTATTGATATTACGATGTGTCAAACATTATGAGATTGATATACATAATTCAGATGAACAACAACATGCTTCCTCAGGCGTATAGAATAAATAGAATTTATATTTCCTTTACAGGGACGCACAAAAGGGTTCCATTGCATTATAATCTTCGTGGTAAAATCGTTTGTTTTGCATTTTAATGAAGGTATGATATTTCAAACATAACGAAATCACCACTGCATAACATTTACTCTTCATTTACAGGTACACACAAAGTAAATCTGGTAAAGGACTGACTAAGATCCATAATTGCTGGAAATGTGTTTTCCTCTGTTGTATGCATTTTTAATCTGATCTAATTTTGAGTGTATTATACGGTGTATATAAATTCTATAGGTCGCATACAGTGCTTCTCGAAAGGCTACACACACAATACCGGATATGAATAGCAATTGGTGAAAATGGGTGTTTACTGAGTTATATGTTTTTTTTTTTTTTTTTTTTTTAGGTGTGTTCATAATTATTTAAATACTTAGCACCTATAATCGTCGTCTGGTCCATCCGTCCATCCGTCTGTCCGCGTATAACAGTGCAAAAACTACCCACCCGAATGATTTGGAATTTAATATATATATAATTGTTGTAGAATTTTGTCCAGTCATTTGGAATTTTATGAAAATCGAATCAAAACTTAAAAAGTCCTTCCGGCCTGTACCGGGAGGAAAAGGTAGCTTAATTTTATTTTCGTTCTATTATCTTCGTTTTAAAATTTTAGCTAATGTTACACGAAAACAGCAAGTTAAAATGCAAAGAAACGTTTACAAAAGATTCGTTAATACTGAATTTAATAAAGAAATTCGCCAAATTATTGAGCAATAGCCAAATTGGCTTCATTTATGAAGACTTATTTTGGTCGCCAAATTTGGCGATATTTCGCCAAATGTCGTCAATTTTGGCGCTAATGGATATGAATATATAGTTTTATGCGTATGATTGGGAAAATTATTACAACAATGAAAGAAAATAATTTGCGAGTAATCGCGTTAATGTGCTGTTTTGTTTCAAAATGTCAGCCACCCTAGAATTTCAAACTGTTCTATCTCAGCCATTTTTTAAGATAGAGGTAAACCAAAAAATGCTCTGGAATCCTTGTATCAAGGCCTAAAACGTAATTAAAAAATAAATTTTAATTTTTAATTTTTTTGTATATTTATTTTAGTTTTAAATTTTTAAATGGCCGCCATCTTGAAACAAAATGGCGGACCAAGCTGGCCAACGAACTCGGTCGAGACATTGGTTAGCTTAATACACACAATTAGTTTCATCAAAATTGATTTATAAATACGAGCGTTATCGTATGACATAGGTGATATATATATATATATATATATATATATATATATATATATATATATATATATATCAACATTTGAACGGAGTGTGGTTTGGGGGTCTGGGGGTCATGATCGGTGAATATATATCGAAATTTTCCGGAACTGCTTTCCTCCGAACGGCTGCAATAGGTAGCTTTATATTTTTTTTGTATTGAAAGCTACCTAAAAGTTATTAATGAAATTTTTCTTTAGTCTGTTAAATCCTGTCATACGTAATCTATATAATAAAAGCGCAAGTCATGTGACTCAGGAATAAAAATACGGGCTAACCACCTTTTTTTCATATTCCAAGTATCTATTTTTATTCAAAATTATTTTTTCGTATAAAATTGCATAAAAGTTATATTTTTAGAAACAACGTTAAAAAAAATGTTTGCTTGAGAGATGAGTTAGATTAAACAATGAACAGATTCTGAGATAAATTCAGTGCAAATTAGGTTAACCGAATATTTCAATCCACTAGAGTAAATAAACACAGCATATTCGTTCATTATGCGTCATAAAAATATTAAACAATTCATTCTCAAAGCAATATCTTCGCATTTGTATAAATCGCATTTGTAAACGTGGCATACGTAATTATAAAAAAAGTCCTTCCGGCCTGTACCGGGAGGAAAAGGTAGCTTTCCTATATTTTCGTTTTAAAATTTTAGCTAATGTTACACGAAAACAGCAAGTTAAAATGCAAAGAAACGTTTACAAAAGATTCGTTAATACTGAATTTCAATAAGAATTTCGCCAAATTATTGAGCAATAGCCAAATTGGCTTCATTTATAAAGACTTATTTTGGTCGCCAAATTTGGCGATATTTCGCCAAATTTGGCATATTTCGCGAAATGTCGCCAATTTTGGCGAGAATTTGGCGCTAACGGATATGAATATATAGTTTTATGCGTATGATTGGGAAAATTATTACAACAATGAAAGAAAATAATTTGCGAGTAATCGCGTTAATGTGCTGTTTTGTTTCAAAATGTCAGCCACCCTAGAATTTCAAACTGCTCTATCTCAGCCATTTTTTAAGATAGAGGTAAACCAAAAAATGCTCTGGAATCCTTGTATCAAGGCCTAACACGTAATTAAAAAATAAATTTTAATTTTTAATTTTTTTGTATATTTATTTTAGTTTTAAATTTTTAAATGGCCGCCATCTTGAAACAAAATGGCGGATCAAGCTGGCCAACGAACTCGGTCGAGACATTGGTGACCTTAATACACACAATTAGTTTCATCAAAATCGATTTTTAAATACGAGCGTTATCGTATGACATAGGTCAGATATATATATATATATATATATATATATATATATATATATATGGATATATCTATATATATAAATCAACATTTGAACGGAGGGTGGTTTCGGTGTCTGGGGGTCATGATCGGTGAAAATATATCGAAATTTTCCGGAACTGCTTTCCTCCGAACGGCTGCAATAAGTAGCTTTATACTTTTTTGTATTGAAAGCTACCTAAAAAAGGCATGCTCCTTTCCCTCCTCGCAGACGACATAATTAATTTCACTAAAATAATGAGGATGATTTTTTTTTTTTTTACATTGTGAAACTAGTTATAAAACGAACGCACCTCATATGTCACTTTTAACGTAGAATTTCCAACTTGTTTCTGCTTATTTCGATATCTTATCTTATTTTCAAAGTAAAATGTCTAAATAATATCCTGTTGCTGTTTAAAAGTGTTTCAAAATCTATCCCTGATGTATGATTTTTCATTCTTGTTTGCACAACAACAAAATATGTCTTTGTTATTTATACATTAAAACTGATTTAAAGAAAAGCATTTTACTGCATGGGAAATAGCATGAGAATAGTGAAACAATTCAAAAATATGAATTTATATTTCGTATAAATAGTGATACTGGTTAAATAGTAATAAATCTGATTTCAGTCATCCGTATTTTTAAATAAAAAATTTCTCATGAATATGATACAGAGAGAAACATTTATTTTTTGTTTAAACGTAAAATTAATTGATTTGTAATATTAGTTTTTTCTTGTTGTAATAATTTGTTCTTTATTAATAATTATAGAAGAAAAACATTACTTAATTTAGTACGTTTATTTATTTGACACGTAAAAAAAAATACGGAAACAAAAGAATCAAAAACAGAAAATCTAAATTAATGAGCCTGCGATATTTTCATTCAGATTGTTTTTTAATTGGGAAAATGTTGATTAATGAACATTTTTTTCACAGTAACAACAAAAATGTTTTGGAATTTTTATAATATAATTGCGAAAACAAATTTATAACCTTTGATAACGCAATAAAATAATGAAAGAACAGAAAATCATCTGTTATTATGCATCGATATGAGTGGAACTGATTTAATGCATAATACTTTTATCTTTAAAAAAAAAATGTTTTTGCAATATTATATTGTTTTTGTTTCTATGAAACTCATAACAGATTCAATATTCAATAAATTTTGCCTTACGATGCTTTTTGATATTTTAAACCATAAATAATTTCTGGAAATTTCTTTATATACGTTTCTTTTTTATTTTGTTTTATCGAATTATTACTCCCCTATTCAAATCCATACCATCACCAGCGCATATAAGAAATTACGATACTAATGTTTTATTTATTTTATTCCCATAAGAAATACTTCCGTGTTCTTACACTGATAATGTGAAGCTGCATTTAAAGAATAACTTTATTGTTTTGCATATAATAGCTTTAAAAATATACGTTACGTATAATTTTCAGAATATCATTTAGTATTTACAACGTGGTTGAGTTTCATATTGTAAAATATCTTTCTTATGAAATATTTTGAACTTTTCTAAAAGTAATGATGGTTTCTTTTGTTTATGTATTGCACAAATAAAATAATTGCATGTATTGCAGTGACTATATTTTATTGTATTTATTCTGTGACTCTGAATTGCGAAAGGTTCATGGAAAGAGTATATACCTTTCTTATCGCCTTTTTTCCCTGTATTAAATATAGAGTTAATTTCTTAAATATTCGTACATATAAAAGAGATTACTCGTACTTAACACTTTGCCGTCCGGTGACACCACAGTGGTGTGTACGTAAAGTAACTTAATTTTAATCCTTAAATCCCACATTGCCACCAGAATTTTGGAATGTAAAATGCCCTTATATCAAGTACACGAAGAAAAGAATTTACTTATTTTCGAATAAATTTGTTTCTAAATTCTGGTGTGAATCAACCATTTCAACATTTTACGTAAAAATACGAATCTGTATTTTTACGAGGCATGCGGACGGCGGCAATGTGTTAAAACATAAGAAAGTAAATATTCGTTTGCCACTGTACAGTGTTTTGATTATCCGTATTAGAGTGCTTTCAATATGCTGAAAAAAAGAACTATTGAGAACATTCATTAAATCTTTACATAAAAGTACACTGTAAAAAAATTTCGTAAAATTTCAGTAGATGTACCGTAAATTAATGGTACTTGTACCGTTTTCACTCTTTACGGTATGAATACCATACTTCTAAGGTATATTAAGCGTAAACAAACCGTATATGTGTCATTTCGATTATAAACGGTATTTATACCGTAAAATGATTGTTTTTCAGTAAAAAATTGCTATTTATACCGTAAAATAATTATTTTTCCGTAAGGAGAAAGCTGGTAGCCCCGCCTATGCGTATGGAAACCTCCGAAGTGATGCTCTTGCTCTTGTTACGTAATGCGTGCAGGCCTGAGAGAGGGGGGAGTGCAGCCGGTACATATACTTTAAATATTTTACAGTACATCTACCCTCCAGTAAATTGCGGTATATATACTGGTCACAAAGTTGCCAGTATATGTACCTTAATTGTTGACCAAAACTTTTTACAGTGTGCCCAATGTTTACATTTCAAATCATTTCACGCATGCTCTTTGTACAATTTATATTAAAATTAATGGATTATTCGTAAATGTCTCTAATAAATTTATGCAATCAAAATATTTTATATACTGAATGTTACATTTGCAGTGGAAATCTAAACTATATAAGCCGCGTGGAGTTATTTTGTTTATGACTCGCACATATAAAATAAAATAAAAAAATAATCGAATGAAAATACATACAAAATAATTATAACAGTGACTTTTGAGTTATTTTACTTTCATACATAAGCTAAATATATTATGGTTTATCTGCACAAGATTTGTGAAGTAAGGTCTTGGACTGTTAGTATACCATTATAGAAAGTGTCATAAACTGTTTGTATTACAGGGTTCGTACTGTTTTACCACAATTTTTTACCAGAAATTTTCTGTTTAATATTTAATTATCAGAAATTGTAGACGCCTTGTTTAATTGCAGCATTTATAATACTTTTCTGCAGTTAAATTTTGGTAAAAGCGTACAAACCCTGTATAAGATGTTAGTTATGATATACCTCTTTAGCAAACCATATGAGTATTTTTAAACAGTCCTATGATATTGTAATCAGGATAACAAACGGGTTCTCTTGTCATCATTGACATGGATTCAAATTGTGCTGTTATATAAATGAACAAAATAATTGCAAAATTACTATGAATTCAAATTGTGCTGTTATATAAATGAACAAAATAATTGCAAAATTACTATGGATTCAAATTGTGCTGTTATATAAATGAACAAAATAATTGCAAAATTACTATGGATTCAAATTGTGCTGTTATATAAATGAACAAAATAATTGCAAAATTACTATGGATTTAAATTGTGCTGTTATATAAATGAACAAAATAATTGCAAAATTACTATGAATTCAAATTGTGCTGTTATATAAATGAACAAAATAATTGCAAAATTACTAGAAGTATATGTTGTGATCATACTCTCTATTTCTCTACATATATACATATTATACATTAAAAATTTAAAAATATTAACTTTTATGAAGTATGAAGAATTATTAATATATATATTATTAATATATATATATATATTTAAAATAATAAATGCTTACTTATAATTGAAATATTGTTAGTCATGTTCCTTAATTAAAGTTTTAAATGATATATTTTATGGAACGAAAATCTAAGAAAACTTTTATTTTAAAGTGAAAAACGAAAATAGCAACTGTCCATTATTTAGTTGCTAAATCTTTATATCATTTTAAATATAGAACAATTTTAATATGTTTTACACAACATGTCGTGTTTATAGTTTATGTTTTATTCTACTACATGCTAAAATGTATAATTTAATACGTTAAAAATATCTCATTTAACGTATGTAGCGTATGTAGCGTATGTAACGTATGTCTCATTTAGTATGTTAGATTTTTATTATATATGTAAATTTGGTCTATTTCATACATACCTGTAGTTATTACTAAACAGAAACACATAAAAATACTCATTTATTATAACTGAATCCATTTCCTTTTATACATGAAACATGTATTTCTTTATTCTGTACTGTCTTAAATTAAATTTTTACATCATCTACTTACATATTTACTTACATACAGTTGTGGCCAAAAGTGTGGACATTTTTTGAAAGTTTCATGTTTTTTTAACTTTGTGGGCTTGTAGAATATATTAATTTTCACTTAAATACAAACGTTTATATATCAAATTGAAGGTCATTTAATGTAGAATTTAATAGTAAAAACTGTATTACAATATCTGTATTACAAAAAATCTGTATTACAAATAGTAAGATCTATCTTAGATTTGCATTTTTTTAGGTGATACTTACACAATCAATACTTAGTAGAATAACCTTTATGTTTGAAGACAGCTTCACAGGTCTTTTCATCGAGTGAACGAGTGTTTGGAGCTCATCTTTCGTAATCACATGGGGCAAAGAATCAATTATAGCTTCAATAAGTTGTATTTTATTGGATGGACTTTTTTTCGTACAAGAATTTTCAAACGTCGCCACAAATTTTCAATTGGATTGAGATCAGGGCTGTTTCCTGGCCATGGTAATATATCTATGCCTTTATTTTGAAACCATGCTTTGCATACTTTTGCTGTGTGGCATGGAGCTGAATCCTGCTGAAAAATAAATGGTGCATTGTTGGCGAAGAGATCCCTGATGGAAGGTATCAATTTTGGTTCCAGGACAGTTTCGATGTATTTTTTGGCATTCAGGAAGCCATCATTTACTTGAATTCGGCCCACACCATCTGCAGACATACATGTCCAAATCATGACATTTGTTGGGTTTTTTGTAGTTGCTTCAATGCAATCAGGATGAAGTGCTTCTCCTACTCTACGTCTCACGTATTTTCTACCATCAGTACCAAAGAGCGATATTTTACTCTCATCACTTCAGATTACTTGCTTCCGTTGATTTTCTGACCATTTAATGTGTTCTTTTGCCCACTTAACTTGTTTTTCGCGTTGCTTTTGATTTAAATATGGTTTTTTCCTTGGAATTCTAGCTTCTTATTGTTTTTGAACTTACTGCAATACCCGCTGCATTCATTTCACATCTAATGGCATCTGATGAAATTTTTCTATCTTGAAGGCATAGCCGTTTAATTTTTCTATCGGCAGTAGCACTTCTGCATTTTTTTCGGCCTGATTTGGCCTTATTTTCCACTGATTTCGTTTTTTCATAACGTAAACAGAACTTTCGTACACCAGAACAAGTCACTGAACCACTAACTTATCTTGCAATTTCAGCATAAGAGAGGCCATTTTCTCTCAATATGACAATTCGGCTTCTTTTTGTAGATGTCCAATTAGTTCTTCTTGTTGATGACATTGTTTAAAGTTAGTTTTATTAAAAAAAGGACTTTAAATATTCAAAAACAGCAATACACAATTTAATTGTACTAGTATGCATCATTCCGCAAAATGTTTCCACAACAATAACTCTTTTACCATCCAAATAACCTAAACTATAGTTACAGACATTTGATTGGTCCTCAGAACAGTGTTTGTGATTGGCTAGTGCGCTTTTATTACAAAACACGTCCTTATTCAAAACGATTTGTGTTTGTTTGTTCTACTAAAATGAGTATAACTTTTTTTGTAATCCAGATATTGTAATAATGTTTTTATAATTAAAATCTACATTAAATTACCTTCAATTTGATATGTAAACGTTTGTATTTAAGTGAAAATTAATATATTCTACAAGCACACATACTTGAAAAACATGAAACTTTCAAAAAATGTCCAAACTTTTGGCCACCACTGTATATATATCAGATAAATTAAATCTAACTATGTTTTATTGATCTTACTGATTATTTTCTACTATTGTAAATATAATAAAATTTATCTTTTGATATTTTAAGGAAGCATGTTTGGTATTTTAGAAAACATATACTTGAAAAAGTCTTAGCAAGTAATAAAAATTATGACAGTGATTAATGGTCGACGTACTTACATAAGAACATAAGATGGATAAAAAATAATAACTCTGACTAAAATATTATAACTACTTAAATAACTTCCTGAAAATGGGTTTATTTAAAGATGGATGAGAGTTATTAACACGAGGCGATGTTCTTTTTATAACAAAGAATATTATTTTATTTATAGTAACGTATTGAGGATGAAAAAAATGTGATAAATCCGTAGACGAAAATTATTTTTGACCAGTAAAACTCACGTTTAGATATTATTGTTTAAATAAACTTTTGTAAAATAAATTTATAAGTATGTTAAAATAAATTATATTTTATAACATTAAAATTAAGAAAGTTATTACGCATAATTTATATAAGATTAATAAGTACGGAATCATTTCTTCACAGCTTGTAAAAGGCGATTATATTGACTTTAATATTAGTTACATCAGTTTTTTTTTTTTTTCAAATTTTCTAATATTAGTTTTTTAGGTTTTTAAATTCAATTCGCTGATTACAAATATATAGAAGAAGGATTAAGTAAAAATCTTATTTAAGACAATATGCAATAAAGATATACATGTTTCATGTATAAAAGGAGATGGATTCATTTATAATAAATGAGTAGTATAATATGTTTCTGTTTAGTTATAACTACATGTCTGTATGAAATAGATCAAATTGACAAATCTAATAACAATCCATTATACTAAATAAAGATAAAATGAGATATGTTTAACGCATTTTATTATACATTTTAGCATATAGTATCATGAAACATAAATTTTGAAGAAGACATATTATGTAAAACAGATTATAAATGTTCTATATTTACAAGGATATAAAGATTTAACAATTCAAAAATGGGCTTTTGTTATTCTCGTTTTTCACATTAAAATAATAAATGTTTTCTTATTAATTTTTCGTTCCTTAAAGTCATTTAAAACTTTAATGAAGGAACTTAACTGACAATATTTCATCTATACGTAAACATTTATTATTTTTAAAATTTTCCATAATTCCCATAACAATTAGTTAAATTGCAGAAAAGACATTACCCTCTTTATCAGCTTTAGAAAAATCATCATCCCTCATGTCTATGTAGTTTCCGTTGCTTTTTTCTCCAATATTTGTTTACCGTCTGTAACGTATTTTTTTTTTTATCAGTACCTTAAATAACTTTCTCACGCTATAGCCTGTGAAATTATTACTTAATTTTTCCTGTTTAATACGAAAAAACTGGAAATTCTTCAATTTTCGGAACGTTTTAGTGGTATGCGCAATTGGAAGATATTATCCGATTTCAAAAATATTTTTTGACATTTATGACCGATGCCATATTCAACGTTTTCACGCTATAGAGAACCAGAAATAAATATTTCGACTATTTCCAACCACCCTAATCTACATGAATTCCTTTGTCGATCACAATGTGAATAAAATTAATTTTGTTAAATGTTTAGTTTCACGAAAAAAAAACTATGAAATTACTTTTTCATATAAAAACTAATTAATTTTTACAATAAAATACATAAATATTTAAAAAAAGTTTATAAGCAAGACATAAAAAAATAAACTAATCTTAATTAATGCTTCTTTTCAAATCATCAAAATGTATTAGGTGCCAATATATATATGAAACCAATTAAAAAAATTTTCTCAGTTGGCCTCATTAAAACTATAATTCTGTGTAAATCCCATTATTCTAAATAATTTTATCTCTCCAATATTTCGATTGTCAAAATTCAATCTAGCTAAAAATAGTTTATTCCAAATTCATTCTCTTAAAAAAATGGCTCATCGCGATGTTCTATTAAAATTACGCACTTTTATTTCATTAAATAAAATGCATCCTATAATTTAATTCTTTAAAAACACCAATCTCCCAGCTAAAAATATTTTACTCTCTTGAAATAACAACCTATGTATTTTTATTTATTTTATTTTATTTCCCTATGTTTTCTGACAAAATAATATTACTTCTCAAATTATGAAAGTTACTTTAATCTCAATATAAAAATTTATCTTGGCATCTTGCCATTCTCGATTAAACGTATGTATTTCTTTTCTTTTCTTCTCTTCTTATTTATTCGAAGGAATTTGATTCTGCGGGAATATTCTCGAAGCATTTGTTTGCCGCGCTTTTTCCAGCTCACGGTAAAATCGCTTCAATATAAGAGCGCCGAAGAATTAATCCGAACGCGCTGATTGGTCGAGAGACTTTTTAGTTAACATGTATTCTGGAGCGTTCAAGAAATGATATACGGCATTTTTCCCGCGAAATAGTCAGATTGTTCCGGGATGCGGTGGTGCATGCAGACCTCGGCGCGTACGTCACGATCATAGAACATTCTCCTTGGCCGCCGATAGATTAAAAAAAATACCTGCCTATACGAACCAAAAGTCTTCTTAATTAATAAATTAAATCATCAAGATTCTTCACGGTATTAAAATCAGCACGTATGGATTGAACATCATAAAGGTTAAAGCCTAGCCAGTTTGTTTTTGAGTTTCGAATAAAAGTGAAATGGTCTCTTCTTTGCATTCTATACGTACACTACGAAGTGAGTTCTCGGTGCCCGACTGTAAAATTCCTCGGAGAAGCCCTTGCCTTGAGTATGATTCTACAAAAACTGTGGTGATACACGTTAAATCGTGACATATATATATATATATATATATATAATGTAATAACCAATTATAAAAAAAATTATCATCTATTAAAAAAATAAATAAATGATATTGAAAAATTCAGAGAGCAATATAAATCAATTCAAAAAATTTAATTATCTGATTTCTTTTTGATCAATAATGATATATTTTAACTACTTTTTTTTTCTTTTTAAGTAGGAGACAAAAGGGTTTTAAAAACAGAAATGCATAAATATTATTATGATTTGTGAATTTTTATTTACTACTTTTTTTATTAAAATATTTTTTTTTCTCTAAATATTTATTTCATTTTTATAATTCCTAGTTTTGATTAACAAAAATTGTGGTGCGAATTTAATGAAGCTTTTTATGGGATTTTTTCATATGAATGTTTTCATTCATAGAAAGTTTTCTTTAAGAGTTGGTGTATTTTCCTCACGACGTTAAAAACAAACAACATTTATGTCGTAATTGCAGAAAAAACCTTTTAACATAACGTAATTAACACGAATACAAACGAAAGAGCCGAAAAACATTTATTGTTATTTATCAACAAAAATCTCGTCGGCTAATTGTAACAAAACTGTTTTTTTTTTCCAGTGTTCTTTTTTTCTTTCCTAACAGCACTAAATACAATAAGAATTTTATACAGAGAAAATAAATTTAGAAAGTGATTCTTCAAGTAAGCATTAATTTAATTGTAATGTTATTTTATTTTTTGCTATAAAAAGATTTTATCATTAATTAAAGAGTAAAAACTTTAGTAAATTGTATATCTATTTATTTGACATCATATAACAATAGTATGTAAAAAAAAATCATCGAAAATCAGAAAAATCTAAATTTATGATCGTGATTTATTTCCCCGTAGACTTTTATAAATGATAAAATGTTGATTAATTTAAAGTTCTTGTTTTTGCAACAACAAGAAAAGTGTTTATTTTTTTTCATATTTTATAAACAAAATTAACTTCCATACTGGGATTACGTAATTAACTTCAAGAGAAGGAAACATTTAAAAAATATCTCTGGCTATTCATGACTGCTGATTAAAAGATAATGAAATTGATTTTTTTTCTAATAAACAATGTTTTTTGCTTCATCAAAATTTTTCTTAATTCTTAAAAAAATAATAGCAAATTCATCAACATTTTTTTCTTTACTTATTGAGTTATTTTTATCGAATAAATCAGAATCATTGAGGATTTAATCTCATTAGCTTATTATTCTAATCTTTAAAAAATTGTGTATTCTGTAGATATTTCGTCTTTTATGTGTTCATCAAAAATACATTTTCGTAAAATAATAAAAACACAATTATTTTTCATAACAAAACGTTATCCTATACCGTAACCTTATATGATAACGTATTGTGAGATTATTTTAAAAAACATGCACATGTAAAATATATTTAAACAGTGTTTATTTTGTTTAAATCAATGTGTTTTTTTACAGAGTAAACACTGTTTTCCCACTTCAGTTTACTGAAATGTTTTGGGAAGTACCCTGTGTAAGGTTATTGTGCCAATGTGACGAGTCATAAATGTGTCAATGTTCTTGTAATTTACGCAAGATTGATAATTAAAAAACATTCAGTTTCCGAATTAGGAACAATTTTCTGTAAAATTAATAAACGTATACTTGATCATAAAAATAATAAGATGTATTTCTTATTACATAGTCATTGTTTTTTTATGTTTAACAGAAAAGAGTTGAAATTCGATAAAAAATAATCGATTAAATACATTGAATATTATGATACATAATCCATTTTCTCACATCATTTTACTGAAATGCTTTGGGAAGTAAAATTTGTGAGGTAAGTATGCTAAAATGTAACGAGACATAAATGTGCTAATGTTCTTGTAACGAAACCCTAATCGCACGAATCGTATATAATTCTTATATAGTGAAATATTCGAACTTCGTGAACAAAATCTGAAACCTTTCATCACATTCAAATGGTTTTCTTTAAATGAATTTCCTATAACAATAGTTCCCGTTCATTAACAAGTGCCCCCATAACTCCCTAAATACGGCGAATAATCCAAGAATAGTGATCACAGTTTCGATTTTATTTTATATATATTTTTAAATTTTGAAGATCAAATACTCTTTTTGATATCAAGGCCTCGAACGTCAGGAACAGCGGATCTTTATTAGGATATATTCTGAGGAAAGTTCATGTGGTGATATCATATATTGTGCGAATCCTCCTAGTGTTCATCTTTTCAAATTTTTCATGTTTCGAACTACAACAAAATAGTATCTGAAACAAAATAAATAACGCAAAAGGACACCTCAGAAGAAATTTAATAGAATTAATTTAATTTATTTATTGTTCAAATTATCCAAAATCCAGCGCACCTAGAGGTCTGAAATTTTTTATTTTGGTAGTCTAAAGCCTGATCTTATTCTCCTGAGACTCAGAAGTTTAATATTTTGATAATTGCCCAAGATATTAATTAGAATCTCACTAAACATCGCTTCGAAAATGTCATATTTTTTATCAAAATGGCCAAAGAATAAAAAACTCTTGTTCTCGATTTGCAAACAGAAATGAACGAATTTGAAATCCATTTACTATTTAGCGAATTGTAAGAAAACTAATTAAGATATTGATTTGGAATTTTCTGAGCGTATGTAGAGCAATTTTTTGCTTCCGACAATGTAGTTATTGTAAAATTCGGCCTGTCAATGTCCTTACATTTTGTAAAAAACTACGAAAAATGTGGCGTCGCCAGTCAAAATAATACGAGAAAGTTTCAGACAGGGATCTGCTTTCAATAAAAATGAAACTACAAAGAGATCTGTTTCTCTGGCGGATCCCTTCATTTATTTTGCGAAAATGAAAGAAAATAACTGCCATTTTTATACGAATGAACGAAAATTAAGATAACTAATTAAAATATAGATTTGAAATTAAGGATGGGAAGGGGTGCCATCTGACGGAAATTTTAACGTAGCGTCTTCGCTAAGTTCTAATGATTAGAAAAATATAATTCTTTTTTTAATGATCGCGTTAATGTAGTAGAACGTGGTTTACTTGAACACATTCTTTTTTACACATTATATTTGAAAACATTATATTTTTGGGTATGGGGAGATTATACATTCTGATTTACACAAAACAAATTCTATTTAAGAAATTCAACATTTTTAGCTGCTCCCGTAGCGTTTTATATATGTTATACATAGAGAATTCCGGAAATTGCAACTAACGATTTTCGTAAAAACTAAATTTATGTTCCTAATAAAAATACACAACCCGTATGCACTTGATGCATACCAACAATCAAAGTAAATGATTTGTTGTTGAGCACTTGCATTCTTATCTCGTGTTCTATGGGATCGATCACAACTAGGTTTGAATGAGTTGACTTGGTTTTCGATAAAGTTACAGATTTTAGTTTCACCTTTCATCGTAAGGGGGCGCATCATTTTCTCGAGTTCTATGGGACCGATTTCGAAGGGAATTGGTTCATTCAAGTCCCTTGATAAGCGGGTACCCATGTCGGATGTTCGTATAGAACAAATTGCCGAAAGTAGAACTAAAGTATTTTGCAGACGCCTGCTATACGGTGCCGGATGCGGCGGATACACCTGTTGGAGTTTTGTTTGGAAAGTGGTTTGTTTGGAACAGAGTGCGCCCCATAGCGAGGCATAGTTGGAACTGAAGGATTTTGCAGCATGTGCGCTGCACACCTACTATACGGTGCCGCAGGTAGCGGGATTCTTTTATATCAAAATGCACCCCCTATCGGCTGAAATTGGAAATAAAGGATTTTGCTCGCGTGCGCTGAACTTTTAAATAAATAATTTTATACTAAATCGGGTTAAAGATATAACATCATACAAACTTTAGGTTTGTTTAATTTTATAACGGGCTCGGGCAACGCCGGGCTGGTCAGCTAGTATTTAATATTATGTATCTCAAAAGTATTTCCACAGTTATTTTAGGGTTTCGTCAGGTGAACGAAACCCTAAAAACGAAAGTACAGCATTTGTCACTAGAACTTTTAGAAACACGTAAATGATTTTTGTATGTAGAAATTAATAACCAATTTTTGTCTTCCCTCAAATACATTATGAACGTAGAAAAATAAATTATCCATCCAAGCTTGGAAATACGGGTATTTTTCTTTGTATGCACAACGCTGAAATACTAATAATGAGATTTTTTTTTTCAAAATTGTGATGAAATAAAAACATCCAGACCCTAGTATATTTGCCTTATTTGTTTTTGTACTCAGAATGATGAGACTTGAGGAAAAATGATTAATTTCTATGCAAACGAAAATAAAATGCTTCAAAGTCATGTATGAAAATTTGTGTTTTCTCCTGAAAATGATGAACATCTGCCATTTGATGGTTTCCTTGCTATGTTTTTTCGTGAAAGATTAAAAACTATTCGTTAGGGGCCACTTTAACCATGGATCATCTTAATGACCTACCCATCATGGATATGCATAATATAATATAGGAAAATAAAACATGTGTAAACTATTTATAAAATGCATTGCAATTGGAATAAAATCTTGTCTTGATGACGTAATATACTTTAAATGCTCTATTACTGAATTGCGTAGAAAGAAACATACGTATAACTCCAAAAATGATAATCATATTAACTAACAGTTTGCTGCGTCGGATTAAGCGTATAATTATATATAATGAGACGAGAATCTTTTAAATATATCTTTGAATTGAAATTTGTATAAAATACAGTGTCATGAAACTCAAAGAGTCTGGAAAATAAGATTACCAATATATCGGCAACTCATTATCCGATCAACTACATTCTTTATGCAAAATTCATGTTTTTTTAATTATTATTGTCTTTTACATTCACTCCTTAAAATAAACAATTTCGAAAATTTTTATATACCTTTTATCAGACCGAATATTTCGAGAGTCCGAAAAAAATAGTTCCGGATAATCGAGGTTACATAAATTCAATAAGCTTCTTTTCATTATTGCATACTAAGTACATACCAAATTTCAAGTCTCTATAAAAAAAATTTCGGGAGATAGAGCTTTAACAGTCACACGCACAAACAGACGGATGACAATTTAAATTTCTTCTAAAAATATGTTAGATTGTCCCGAACAATTTGAGATAGAGTCTTGAAATTTGATATGTGCTTAGTAGGTAATAATGGAAAGAAGTTTATTGAATTTCAGTAACCCCAATTATCCGGAACTATTTTTTTCGGACTATCGAAATGTTTGTTCTGATAAAAGGTATATATGTTTACTTTAAGGAGTGAATATAAAAAACAATAAAAAAACATAAATTGTGTATAATGAAGGAATTCGATCGAAAAATTAGTTGCCGATATATTTGTAATCATATTTTCCACACCCTTCGAGTTTAAGAAATGCAATAGTTTCTTCGTAGTTGAAGAGTAAATCATGTATTTAATTCTGAAGAGATAAACCAAGTTTCCAATATTTAAATGTAAATAAAAATTCAAATAAAAATTAATAATAATAAAGTATTCTATTTGTTATTTTTATATGAAAAAAATATTGTTATTTGTTTCCCATATATTTATTATACTTCATTTTGAAGTATTATATTACAAAAAACGAATTTCTGCAAACAAAGTATAAAGATTGTCCATACTTTTCATTTCCAAATAGCTAACTTAAAAAAGTCAGTTTAAGCGTTATAGTTACAAAAGGAAAAAAAAAAGTTTGAATCGTGTTTTTCAGCATATGAAAGTACATTTACCTCAGAATATTTATTTTAAAAACAATTATGAAATTAAAAAAATTGTATGGTTTCTTTGGGACCTACATTAACATAATTTATGTTTTATGAAACGCAACGAAATTTTTAACGGACTCACCTTCTTTTGTGCAATATCATGATACAGCAAGAAGTGTTGGAGATACATAGAAATTTGATATAGGTTTCGAACTTACTGTCAACAACATTTCGAAAAATGGATATCTCGATTCAGTTTATTTTAATCTCCAATGTTCTCCAGCATTTTTGCACATGCATCCAGTAGTTGTTTTTATATTAGCAAATTTCAGACAAAACATTTATGCCTATTACTAAAGTAATTACAATATCTTCATTATTGTTAAGTTTATGAAGGGTGTTTTTCAGCATATATAAGTCCATTTACCCCAGAATAGTTTTTCTAAACAATTTATGAAATTAAAATTTTTGTATAGTTGCTCTGGGACATACATTTATATAATTTATATAAATTTATATAATGTAAAGAAATTTTAAACGGACTCACCTTGTTTTGTTCAACATCATGATACAGCAAGAAGTGATGATGATACATAGAAATTCGTTATATGGTATTGACATTACTGTCAACAACATTTCGAAAAATTGATATCTCGGTTCAGTTTATTATATACTCCTATGTTCTCTAGCATTTTTACACATGCATCAAGTAGTTTTTTTCGTATTAGCACGTTTCAGACAAAGCATTTATGTCTATTACTATTATGTAATTAATATATCTTCATTATTGTTAAGTTTATGAACGGAAATCCTGATTAAGATTGAGAGAAATAATATTTTTTGCATAACAATTAGATAGTTACGTAGCGGTTTAGTGTAATGTTTGATACCATTTACGCGCACGATCACACCTCTCAGTTTTTCATCGGAATGAAAGAGCACACTGTATTTTAAATATGTTTAATAAAATATCGGATATTTATTTTATAAATTCCATGATTGTTACACGTAAAAGTAAGAAATACTTAAATAAACGTATGGAATTCATAGTTTTAATTAATATTGTGAAACAAACATGAGTCTGTTGAAAACAAAGCATAAATCATTCTTAAAACAAACCGAATGCGATTTCATTTTTAACACTTTCCAACCTAGTTGAAAAGTGTTTATGACTTCGGTTTGTCTGGCCGTCTGCCGTCTGGCCGTCTTGCCGTCTGGCCGTGCTCTAACTCCCGTAAATATGCTCGGATTGCTCTGCAATTTTTATATGTTATAGTCGTTATCTATAGCATGTTCCCTATTTCAACGGAAGTGTGTAGCACTTACAGTTTTTTTTTACAGGGACACTCAAAAGAATTCCATTACATTGCGGTCTATGGTGAAAAATCATTTGCGGTTTATTTAAATAATGTTTCACTATTTTAAACGCATTGAAATTTATATATATCATTAAGGTGCATTAAATGAAGCTTAATGTGGAATAGGGTGTGCATAGCACTTATAGTTACTTTACAGGGACAGTCAAAAGAATTCCGTTACATTACGTCTATGGAGAAAAATCGTCTGCGGTTTATTTAAATAATGTTTCCCTATTTTAAACGCATTGAAATTTATATAAGGTGCATTACAAGAGGCTTACTACAGAATAGTGTGTGTATAGCAGTCATCGTTCATTTACAGGGTCACACAAAAGAATTCTCTACTGTCTGTTATCAATAATTCCTGGAAGTGCGTTTTAAGTTACTGAACGCGATTTTAATTTTAAGTCGCTTTTTGTCTATTACGTGGTGTGTATAAATTCTGTAGATCCTATACAGGGAAGCACAAAAGTTCGCGAACACATTTCCGTATTATTTAACTCCAGACGGAGAATTTTAAACTGTGCTACGCGTTTCCTAACTGAACTAAAATTTAGCATCCTATGTAGTACATATACAAATCTATAGATCCTATACAGGGCTGAATAAAAGTATTCGGATTACTTAGATGCTTTCTTTCAGCTTATTAAACGGTATGATTTGTAAAATTATTTTGGAAGCGTTGGAAAGTGTTACATAATCTATGCTTGACGCATAATTTTTCGTTCTTGTTTAAATATCTGAGAAATTCAAATATAGGTAACGTATTTCAAGAAATTCATAAAACAGATAAGATACTTTAAAAGCACGCATTATACTTACATAAAAAATAGTTCACATAAAAAATCCAGATCTGCTCAATTTACAATTCCGTGATACATTGGAAAATATATTTTGAATGCGTGCAAAAAGTTTCAATTGGATATTTCTTAATTTTTTTTATATTTCATTGCATAAATTATGGTATTTTAAATTGCATTCATGCATTTACATGAAGAGTTACTGCCTACTACATATTATTTTTTTTTAAATAAATAAGTAAGTAACACGCGACAGTAATTTTACTTTTTAATATTTCCTTGTTTGATGTAAAAGAAAGGTTTACAGTTACGAACGTAACATAACAGTATAAATGTTATTTCATTCAAATTTTCTTAAGAAAAATTCATTTTATTTCATCATTTCTTGAACGATATTTTAAATACAGATTTCTGAAATTTCCAAAAACACTCAATAAGCCTCTTCTGTTTTATTCTATAAACAATTTTAAAAAAAAATTATGTTTGTAGAGAATTTATTTGTACCTAGGCCACTTTTCTTTCGAATGCATAAAATATTCTTTCTGAACCCTTTTCAAACTGTTGAATTATGTACAAACATGCGAAAAGTATTTACTTCACCTTAGTAATAAGGTACATAAGTAAAATTGAAAAATTTCTCAAATAGAATCATTTTCCTTAAATAATGCAAAGGACAATATATACCGGGGTGTCATAAATTCGTGCAAACTTTAAAAATTCGTAATAAAAGATGTAATGCTCGGAAAAAAATTCGGTTTACGTGAGTATGATCAGAAGGATTTCGGATATTTTTCCATGTATAAGAAAAATTATTCAAAAAGTAACCGATAGAGGACGCTCACACGTCATACTGAAACGCTTTTGAAAATCAGGCTCGCAATAAAACATATGGCTGGAAATAAATTCGTCATTCGATCGCGGCAGCATGCTATCGTTAACAGATCGAGCGCTAGTGGTTAAACTTTTCTACAAGAATGGTGAATCCACAACTATTGCATTGCGAATGTTTCGCACGGAGAAAGGACTTAAAGCGCAAAAAAACCCTATTTCATTGAATGGGATACTCAGTTTAGTACGACGTTTTCAGGAAACGAGTAGTTTGGAGGATCCTCCACGTAGTGGCAGACTATCCTCGAGCGCGGATCGTGTCCATGTTGTAAAAAATTTCATGGAAAAATTGGCAGCCTCGACATCAATGTGGAGTAGCAGTGCTCGTGAATCTGGGAGAATAACGGGGATTCCGGAATCGTCGATTCGACGTATTCTGCACAGAATCTTGGATCCGTATCCGTACAAGATACAGGCACTTCACCAGTTATTACCGGCAAATACAAATAAAAGACTAAAGTTTGCGACATGGGCGGTGGCACAAATGGAGCATGACCCACAGCGGTTGCTAAACGTCATGTGGACGGATGAAGCACACTTTTTCACTGCATGGTGACGTCAATACGCAAAAAAGTCGTATCTGGGCGACGTCAAACCCTCCTGAGCGAGTACCTGACCAAGCCACTGCCTTAACCACGTCTTTCATTCTGGGTACTTTCTTTTTTGAAAATCCTGGTCCTGAATCCGGCTGGAAAACCTGTACAGTCACTGCAGAACTGTATCTTACGTTTTTGCTTGACCATAATGTGCCTGCAAACTATCTGAAAAAATGATTTTCAGTTTGTTATCTGAAGGCGAAATTTACCGAAGAATCCAACTATGATAACAAACTTAGGTGTCAGTCTTGAAAATTTTTAAAGTTTTGCAATTTCTATATCTATATGATCCCCTAAAAAAATTTAAGTATAGCATTAACTAATGCATATTATAACTATTGAACGGTACCAGCCACATTTTTATAAGAGACTTTCCGTCGGAGTAATTAGGGTGATCATTTTTTTCAGGATTTTACAATTTTCCTCCTTCAGTGTTCTATTTTCTTAAAGGATAATTCAGTAAGAAAGAGTCCTTTACTACATCTGATAAAAAATGCAATAATAATTAACATTACACATATTTTAACACTTGAAATTTTTTCCATAGAAAATTTTTCTCACGTCTTGCATTCATAATATTTCAAATTTTAATTACTTAAATGGCGTTAACCAACATAGCGATAAATTATCCAAGACGGGACGCGAACCCGGGTCATCGGTGCAGCGCACTAACATTCTACCAACTGAACCACAAGGAGCTATATCCAGCCTGTTACTCCTCCCTATCACATGGTGGCAAGTCTACAATCGCAGCACAATATGGAATATTACCCCGTGAACCACCAACCCTGGCACAAACACGAAACGTGGAATGATACTCAGCCTGGCACTTCTCACTATCACATGTTGGCAAAGCTACAAAAGCAGCACAAGATTGAATATTTTCCTTGAACCACCAAACCCTGGGGCAAACACGAAACGACGTTGCCCCAGTTACTTTGCCAACATGTGATAGTGAGAAGTGCCAGGCTGGGTATCGTTCCTTGTGGTTCAGTTGGTAGAACGTCAGTGCGCTATACTGATAACCCGGGTACGAGTCCCGGCTAAGATATCTTTTCACTATGTTGGCTATACGCATTTTAAGCAATTAAAATTTTAAATATTATTAACCTTACACATTTACCTTACAACGTGATAGTAAAAGCTTTTGCCATGGACGTGGATATAATTTTACTTCGATTTATCATAGATTTTTTTTATACAGAATAAGCACTTATAAAATTCTATCTTTTTTGATAATAAATAATTAGTACATTTCTTGAATTTATGAATAAAAAAATATCTCTGTGTTTCATTATAACTTATATCCTAACTTTTTAACAATCTACTTCACAGGAAACCTTTTAAAAGTACCTTTTAAAAGGAGATCATATTTTAAATATCACAGATGCGCATTAACATTTGCTTTTAAGGGAAATTATCTCTAATTTGAAAATTTCTGTTACAAAGGAAGAATACAATTATTACAAATGTTTGCGCAATTATATCTACTGAGCTATTTTGTGTTATTGCATTCTTAAATGCAAATTGTGTTCGCAATGGGTTGAATTTAAAATATAATTCCGCTAGCAGTAAAGCTAATCATAGAAAATGTTGTATGCAGTATTTCCACTATTTAATAAGCCAACCATTACTAATTGCATTCTCATTAACTTCCCAAACTCATCAAGTAAAATAAATCTGTTTACGTTTAGTTTAGACATTTAATTACTCCAAATGTAATATGCAGCTAAAAATCAATTATACTATACACTGCTTATGAATGTCACTTTCCTTCTTAAAAAATAGTAATTAAATAATTGATAAACGTTTAATGGTTTTTAATGTGTTGAAATTTTATATACATTTTGCTCTAAATTTAACTGAATGATGTTGATTATTTGTATGATTGAAATATTTCATACGTATACACGTCATATTTCTTCCAGGTGTCTACATTTTAATGTGTTGAAATTTTATATACATTTTGCTCTAAATTTAACTGAATGATGTTGATTATTTGTATTAATGACATATTCCATACGTATATACGTCATATTTCTTCCATATGTCTACGTTTTAATGTGTTGAAATTTTATATATATATTGATCTAAATTTAACTGAATGATGTTGATTATTTGTATTGTTGACATATTTGATACGTATATGTCATATTCCTTCCATACGCCTGATAGAACAAAATCAATATATTTAACAATAAGCATAAATCTTATAAATTTTATTCATACACGAAATATTTCTGGTGTTATGTTCGATATCATTTTAATTTACCATGCGCATTTTTATCAAGAATCTATTTTCTGCATTGCTATACGGTATAGCTTTTTGACATTTTACATTTTGCAAAAGGTGCTTTAATATAATTAACGTTTCACTCTATAAGTGAGAGCTACATAATTTTGTAAAATTATCAACTATTTCCTACCTTCAAAGCAAAATAATTCACAGAAAACATGACCTTCAAAAAAGCAAATGTTGTTATAAATAACACACATTATCATTTATATGTTCAAGCAGTGTATCTCAATTTAAATTAATCTATTACAAATACGTAATCTCTGTTTCAGAAAAATATAATATAAACACATTTTTGCGTAATGTCTACAGAGCTATACTGCAGAAATATATCTTCAGGAAAGTGTAGAGAAAATTAAGTTCCTAAAGTGTGATTGCATTTTGGTGGATTTAAAAGCTAATACCGCTAGCGTTAGCACTAAACATAATAAAAGAACGCATTACATACAATTGTATACAACATTCTATGCAGTGCATACAATTTGTATGCACTGCATCCACGCAGTAATGTAACAACCGAAACTAATTGCAATCTCATTAACTTCTCAAACTCAAATTCACTCTCAATTAAATATATTTACAGTTAGACGTTTAAATAATGTAAAATGTGAAATGTAGGTTAAAATCAATTGTACAATACAGTGCTTACGAAGATTTATTTTTAGTTCTAAAAAGGTAAATATGATACAGGGTGTTCAAAAATATTTCCTTCCCTGTATGAAACACTTTTTAGGTTTTAAACTAACCCCTTTTTTTTTTTTGCAGGTTTTTGTAACATGGCTGTAGAATATCAGTGGCAGTGGCAGTGGCAGTGGCCGGAAGACAAGAAATGTTCTCGTATAAGGAAAAGGCTCAGTACGTCCTCTGGTGGCTATCTTGATAAGAAGGAACAATTCGGAAATGCTTTCCTTCATGGAAGGAAAAACATTTCGGAAAACCTTTTCTAACTAATAATAACTAACAGCCCTTGCTAACTAACCGCCTCAAATAGCCGGGACGATGGCCATATCGCCAATTCTATTTAATTGAAAAGTAAAAAGAAACAGTACTGTTTTAATTTCTATGAAGTTCTGTAATGTGGTTTATTTTGTAATAAGGAGACGTCTTCATATTGAAAAATGTATTAACTTTCATATTTTAAATGGGTAACACACAAATGTCACATCACAATCCAGTTTCTTCAATCAAAGAAACCCAGTGAAACGTATCAGTCGTTTAAAACTCCATACGACATCCGATATACTAACCTCGCCGATAGAACTAACTTTTAACATCCGAAACAAAATCTCATTGTTCCATGCCTCGAATGTGCAATACAATAATCGCATTTTGTTTGAAGACCATTATCACAAAGCGCAAACAATATGTTTAAGTAACGTCAAAGCTTTATTTCTCATGTAGGTATACCAGTAGTGTGTTTTTCTTCAACTTGAAATTTCCCACACATACTTACTGGCACCCTGTGTGATCTATGCACGTAAATAGTATACTAAAATTGGATTTAGCAGAAAACCCAACCAGACATATATAAGAATGTATTCACAATTTTAGCAATATGCATGATTTATAGATTTATTTTTTGAACAATTCGCATACTAAATTAAAATTTACATCAACAGAAAAACGCATAACACAATTAGCATTATACTGTCAGCTGTTTTGTACCCCTGTAGTATTAAATTTTAGTACACTAAATTTAATTCATTTAAAAAACGCAAAAATTAATTGAAAAACACACTTCCAGCAGTTATAATCCATGGGCTGCGGTGCATCCCAGCTCTTTTGAGGAGAACGGTACATGAATTTATTTTTGAGTAGGAATGGAAAGAGAATATATTTTGAACGAAATATTGCATATACACTGAATTTATATGCAGAAAATTATGCAATGATTTTCTTCAGATTTTTACATTTTTTTACTAGATCAGTATCCTAATTAAGTTACTTCAATACATAACAATACATTGTGTTTACTCATGTGGATTGGAATATTGTGATAATACAAGGTCTTTGGAATGATTTCTACAGTATTTGAACCCATTGTCGTCGATACTCAGTTAAGATGCCTCAGAATATTACATGTTGACTTAGCTTTCAATTAAATGGATGAATTACAATAATAACCTTTTGAAACAAACCTTAGTCCAAAAATTATAATTATGGATTAAAAAAGTGAAAACTTTTATGAATAATAAAAGTATACATTTACCAACATTATAATTTTATTACTTTGTAAAGTATAAAGAATAAAATTCTCAAAAAAAAATTCATTATATTAGTAAAGTTGACCAAAAAACAATACTTTATTGGACAAAAAAAAAAAAAAAAAAAAAAAAAAACGCAAATTTCTTTTATGACGGTTAGAGTCATATAAAAAGAGTTTTAAATTGAAAGCTCCTTCAATGGCAGAGATTCCCTGTATTTAAATTATGAGAGAAAAATTTACCAATTTTCACGAACACACTTGATTTCTCAGTATTTATAATATCTCTATATATATTTTTAGATTTATCTTTATAATAATGACAATTTCTTAAAAATATCCCAAATCAAAGTATTGACATCAGTGTTTTACAGTAAAAATACACGTGCATAAAATTTAGGTTTATATTATTACCTGAAATTTAAATATCACATATTTATTAATTATATTTTTATCTTCTTTTTTCGTTAATATATAACTCAACATAAATGTAAATTTCAATCCGTTTCTTTTTTAAATAATCTTTTCTGTTTCTGTTTAAAGTGATATATTATTTTTTTAATGAATAAAGAAACAAATAGATTTTTATGTAGAAACAGAACGCTATGACAGTGATTAATAATCCATTTATATACTCAAAAATTTAAGAGAGAAAAATAATAATAGCTATTAAAATACTTCTGCTAATAAAACTCCTACTAAATCTTCATCATGAAAGAAGAGAATTAAAGAAGTCTGAGTAATATTGACAAGGTAATTCCTTTCCTTCATACTTTAACTTTTATTACAGAAATAACATTTTATAGATATATTTTTTAGAAGCAAAAAATAACAGTTTTGAAATACATTAAGACATATTTGTTAATATGGTTATAAAGTATTATTTCTTAAAATATTTTGAAAAGAATTCATTATTTATTTATTTATAATAATTATTATTATTATTTTATTATGTTATATTATCTATAACTGTTTATATTGAGAAGTATTTGTTTATAAAAACCAGTGTCGTTTGATGTTTATGAACACCACCTATTTTCCACATGTGTTTTTCACTCATGAAATAACAGTAGTAATATAGTTTATATCCATCATGTTGATATTTTTGAATTAATTATTGTTCTGCTTCAAGTATTGAATTAACAAAATATGATGAATATGGTAAGGTTAAGCCATACTGATGTAACTGTCCGTATCCACTGATCTAATAATTTTCTAAAAAATAATTCGAACATGCACTGAGAAAAAAAAATACCTTCTTCAAATAGAATGAATAGTTAGACTGTTTCTAAATCCCTAAACTAGAAATGTAGAAGTCCGAGCTATGCGAATAGGGTAAACAAGTAAACTGAATAGACAAAATGATCGGGAATTTCTGGTGTCTTGTTTTCTAGGTGACGAAACAGTAATGAATCGTTAAAAGTGTGAGAAATTATCACTTTATTTCTGGAATGGATTTATAAACTAGCATAATAGTTACTAAAACTAGCGTCTTGTGTTCGCATCTATTTGAAGAGATTTTTAAATAGGTTTGACCACGAGAATATAAGAAAACAATATTGAATTCTAATAGGAGACTCTAGAACTCTCTGGCAAAGGGAACTAGAATTTATAGGGATGAGATGGAACTATTTTTTCTAGAGCCACAATTATATTCTAGTTGAGAAGGGAAGATTTTTACTCAGTGTGGTGTTGGACAAATAATTAGTTTTGCAATCTTTCTCAACCTCGTGATTTTTAAATTTAAAATTTTATTATTGTGTGGAAACATACATAAAAATCTACAACGATATGCGCAATGACTACTATGACAATGATGCAATAATATGGATATAAATTACATTTTCAAACACAAAAATGGAAACTAGTAATATAGTTTTCCATTTTTCCATTTATGATTTTATCCAACATGTTTATTTGTACACTTATCTTTGGCATTAATATTTCTCATTCTAATTCTTAGAATTTATTTTTTTTCTTTAGAATATAAAATACGTAGGGAATATATTATAAAATCAATATAAGTATCGCTATACGAGTTGAGTTCAGAAAATAAACCGCTGTTGTAGCTGGCGTTGGAAATAGTAGGCGGAGCGCCGTCATTGCTACAGCTGCCTGATCTCTGCTCTCTAAGTATCCAGCTGTGGCAGTGTGAGCCCAGTTCTTTCTCCCATTCTCCTGTTATAATCTGAAAACATGAGTGCTGCAATAGAAAATCTCGCCATTTGCCAGTTGCGTGCACTCTAAAAACGACATTTTCAAAACTGAGCAAAACATACTGAAATCTGAGTATGCCGCATACTAAAAATGACTCCGAATCAAAATTATTTAAGTTTAAAACATGTATATACTCATTTCTGAACACATGCACGCACTCAAGAATAAAACATCATGTGCACATATTTGAGTATGTCCATGTTTCAAAAATTAGTATGAACTGAATTCTACGTGCTCATTTTTGATTATGTCCATGTTTCAAAAAGTAGTTTGAACTGATCCTAATCATTTTTTAGTATGTCCATGTTTCAAAAATGAGTATGTACTGACCCCTTTGTACTGTGCTTTGAGTATATGCATGTTTCAATATTCTGAGTATATATTTTTGAGCATGTCCATGAAATGTTGTAGAAATATAGATTTCCGAGCTATGCGAATAAGGTAAACAAATAAACTGAATAGGCGAAATTAACAAGAATTTCTTGTTTGTATTTTTCTAGATGATGAAACAATAAATTATATTATGAATTGTTTGAAGTACGAGAAATTATCACTTGTTTCAAAAATGAATTTGAACTGATTCTAATCATTTTTGAGTATGTCCATGTTTCAAAAATGAGTATGAACCTCTATGTGCTCAGTTTTGAGTATGTCCATGTTTCAATATTCTGAGTATTTCTGGTATTTCAGAATTTAAAGCAGTGGGTCGTGATATTTGAAACAACAAGTTTCATAATAAAATGAAAACATCGATTTACTCATATTATAAATTGTCATTTGTATCAGTGTGCTGTAATAAGATATCTTTGGCACAAAACGTTTCAGCAGTAGACACGCATCTTCAATTAAACTCAATGTTCTCAATCACATGACAATGCCGTCCATACAGGCTCAAAAAAGTCAAGAACTTTTGAATCAATTCAAATGGGACGTTTTTGATAATAAAGCCCTTACAGCGCAGACTTGGCGTCGAGTGATTTTCATCTCGTCATTTTCATGAAGATGTGACTTGCGCAGCTCTTCGATGAGGAAGGTAAGTTTCAAATTGCTGTGAAATACTAGCTACGTAGAAATGCGGCCGAATTTTACGAAGACAGAATTGATAAATTACGAAGACATAATTGATAAAGCCCTACTCTGTTAAAAATGTGCAGCAAACTGCCTAGTCTTTTGACAGTTTTTATAATAATATAATTTTTATTATAAATATATGTTAATAATTGTTATTAATATAATACTATTTTATAATAATATAGTATATAATGGTTATATAACCGTAATTTAACTCTATTCTGACCATATTATTGTCCATATTAAGGTCAGAATAGAGTTAAATTACGGTTATGTAACCGTTTTCTATAAAAACGGTCAAATGACTGGACAGTTTGCTGCAAATTTTAACAGTGTGTGACAAATGCTTAAGCTTAAATAGAGACTGTTCAAAAATAGTGAAAATCTGTAGCTTTAAGATATATATAATAAAATATTTTTTATAAGCAGGTTTTTTTCATTACTAGTCAAGCAGAAGTTACTTTCAGAACTCTCCTCGCACTGAAAGAAAGAGATCTTCATCTAGATCGCTTAATCTAGAGCGAATAAGTAGTCATTTTCTAAATCCCTAAACTAGAAATATAGATTCCTGAGTTATGCGAATAAGGTAAACAAATAAACTGAATAGACGAACTGATCGAGAATTTTTAGTCTATAGTTTTCTAGGTGAAGAAACGATACATTATATTATGAACCGTTTGAATTGCGAGAAATTATCACTTGATTTCTGGAAAAAAAAATTTACAAACTAGAATTATAGTTACTAAAACTAACATCTTGTGTTCACAATTATTTGCAGACATTGTTAAATATGTTTGACCACGATAATATAAGAACACGCTCTTGAATTTTAATAGGAGAAACTGGAACCACCAAAGGAAACTAGAATTTATAAAGATGACGTGAAACTATTTTTGCTAGAGCCACAATTTAGTTTCTACACTGTTAAAAATTTACAGCAAACTGTCCAGTCATTCGACCGTTTTTTTTAATGAAAAAATGGTTACATAACTGTAATTTAACTCTATTATTACCATAATTTGGGCAATTATATGGTAAAAATGCAGTTAAATTATAGTTATGTAACCATATTCCATAAAAAATCGAATGACTGGGCAGTTTGTTTCAAATTTTTAACAGTGTAGATGCCAGTGACAGAAGTTTTTCTCAGTGCGGAACTCTTATATCTCGGATATAAAACTTGAAAAAAAAATTGTTAATTCCTGTTTTGTTAACAATTAATACACTTTTATAAAGGGATTTCAAAATAAAAAAAGGTCCTTTAATATCAAAAACGTTTAACACATTGCTTATTAAAACATCTCTTATACTGAATTTTCAAGTAAATTTGAGGAGAGCAGTTACATTGACAGAGAAATTAAATTTCGAAATGTGTGCATGAATTTTAATTAAAAATAAGAAAGATAAAAGCAGATAATAATTTAGACTGTCAAATATATATATATATATTTAAGTCTCGATTTTAACATAAAAGTGAATAATGCCTTACACATTCATAATTTTAATTTTCCGAATAATGGGAAAAAAATAAATCTAGCTTTATTAATCAAGATAGTCGGATAGAAAGCGTCTTTTAAAATGAGAATTTTACATTTTAAAATTTAATTACGCAAGCGTATCACGTCAAAGTAAGCGAAGATTATTTTAAAACTCTATCGTAAAATAATTTTTAATAAACATATATGCGGTATTTCATGTTTCAATTTGATGCATATTCATTGATGTTATTTAGAAAAAAATCTTTTAATGGCAATTTTGTCTTTCTTTTTAATGAATTTTTCTGTAAAATGTGAGTGATTACAATTATTTTTTAGTGAACTTAAGTATAATGGAACAATAATTTTTCAATTTTATTGTTTAAATTTAAATGCCCGGACAGCTTTATTGTTATTCATATTTTGTATTACTTATTATGCCTGTCATAGCGACGTTTTGACTGTACCGAAAAACAATATTTAAAATATATATATATTAAAAATAGTAAATATTTCTTCAAATTTACATAAACATTCATAGCCAACCAATTAAAAATAATAATAATCGTTTCTCTAAATATCTGTAATGAAAAAATAGGATGGTGAAATTGAATACGTTAAAACTGTGTTTTAATTCCAAAATTTAAAAACATAAAACTTCACCTTTTCTAAAACATATACACAAATTAAAAACATCTTTTACTTAAGCAAGGTGTCAAATACCTGTAAAATAAAATTTCCAAACTTGACATGTTTCGGTTTCAAAGTATAAAACCATAATTATAAGCAAACAAACATCGTTAAAAACTAAACCCGAATGACCGAACCGAACCTAACTTCAGGTCATTCGGGTTTGGTTTTTAACGATGTTTGTTTGCTTATGATTATGGTTTTATACTTTGAAACCGAAACATGTCAAGTTTGGAAATTTTATTTTACATGTATTTGACACCTTGCTTAAGTAAAAGATGTTTTTAATTTGTGTATATGAATGTTTAAAGTTTTGAAAATATGCTTATTGCACAGAAGAATGTTAAAATTTAAATTAAAAAAATAATAAAATAAATAAATAAAAAACTTTACTTTAAAATATTTTATTTATGGTATTTCATTAGCGAAATGCCTACAAATGAAATAAGTACATTTTATTGATCATTCAGGGTATTCTGTTTGTTCACTGTATTAAACTGCAAGACGTGATCGTAGTGTTCTCGAATACGAAAAAAAAATATTTTTTTTAATTGGAGTTGTTTATATAAGAACGGTTTTATGAGCGTTCACTTTTCAAATGCTAACACCCACTTTTGACACTTTATTTGCGTTTTATGGTTCAAAGCAGCACGGAAAATTGAACAGTTTATATATATTTTTTAAAAACTTCGTAGGATTTTATGTTATATTTTAATAATAATTCGTCAAAATTTGAAGACGCTAATGTTAAATATATCCTGTGTAATTTCCACCATTCAATATTCACGAACTTCTAAAAAGTACCATCCCCTGGGAATGGTTACTCGAAGCGGGGAGATCAGTTTCTGTGGTCATTCAATGTTTTAACGTCCCTGGAAATGAAAATAAGATAATATGAAAATAATGAAAATAAGATAAGAAAAGTGGGCATTAAAGATATGAAGATGTGGAGTTTGTCCGTGTGGATTTCATTAAAAAACACATAAGTGATAAGGAATGAGGTGGATTTCTTTAATCGTGAATTGCATGTATGGAATTTTAAAAGTGTGTATATTATTGTAATATGCTGTTTTTTTTCTGCAGCGTTTAAATAATAAATAGGTTAACATAGTTAATTTATGCATTTACTATTCACTTATGACAATTTAGGATAAGATAAAAACCTCCGTTTTTTTCTGGTTATTTTTGCAGTAACCGCAGAAGTAAAAATTGCCTTGTATTTTCTCATAATAAAGAAGGTATGACACGTAACATTGCAACTATTTAGATTATTATACTTACAACATCATTATAGTCTCAAAACTTCATGACAATATCTACGTTTTATATTCACGGATTTATTGAAAACATATAGATGTCGGTAATATTCGTGTTTAATGCGCAACACATTTTTTTAAATAACAGGTTTTTTTATCTTTTTTTGCGTTTTATACATGAGTAAATTTATTTGAATGGGAAATTATATGAATAGTAAAACCGCTGTGAGAAATTTATTTATTTACATTATGACTATAACTTTATGACAATATCTATGTTTTATATTCACGGACTTAGTGAACACATATAGATGTCGGACATATTCTGCGTTTAATGCGCAACACATTTTTTAAATAATAGTTTTTTTTTTGTATGCGTATTAGACATGAATAAATTTATTTAAATGGGATATTATATGAATAGTAAAACAGTTGTGAATAATTTATTTATTTACATTGCCCTTTAAAAGTTTTAAATTCAGAGCGGAGTATTCCCTAATTTTTAAAAAAAATAAAAAATCACTTGGTACGTTCCGGCAGAAAAATAAAAGTCAAATTTCAAACCCCATTTTTGTTGTCTGTGATATTATAAAAAGAAATACTTTAATTAAATTAATGATACATTGTATAGAAACATTCTTAAATAAAAATATCCGCACTAATTATGTAAGAAGACATGATTACTAAAAATATATATTTAAATGCAAAATGTTTTATTTAAAATATTGTATTTGATGTAAGAAAAAAATGTATTAGAATTCATCTTTTAAAACGAAGCATAAATAATAACTTATAATTTCATACGAAGATAAAAAATTATATTAATGGTTGAGTGAAAAAATATTATGATTTAATAAATGTGATATATTTAAAAAATTGCGAGTTTATATGCATAGAGTGACATTTTAATTTCAACTGAATAAGCAAGAATATTCATAAAATTCCAATTTAAAGAATAATAACGTCTTTTAATAGATTTAAAAAATATATTATTTTATGAACTTTTTATATCTCATGTTCGTTCTGAAAATTTGTAGTCTTATATATTGTTAAAATGTCATTATCTGGTGCTATTTTGACACACACTGGTGTTATTTTGACATTTAAAGAAACTTAAAAAGGCTATATATATATATATATATATATATATATATATTTATATTTATATATTTTTTCAAAAATCTAATATGAAATATATATATATATGATGCATTATTAAACAAACTTATACAATTTTTACTCGTATCATTATATAAATCCATATTACATTTCAATTGTATATAATTTAGTATATATTATTAAATTGTATATAATATTCTGTGTTTTTATTATTGTATGTGACTTATAAAATTTTATATTTAATTAGTTCCTTAAAAAAAGTAATAAAACGATATTTCTATAAAATATAAAAAGTGCAATTTTGAAATGAATGTAACGTTTATATCAGAGACGAATATATAAGAAATTCCCATGTCATAAATCAAATGGTTTACATTTTACGAAACCGTCCTAAGAGAGAACATTTTAAATATGCTGATATTTCATTATTTGTTCACACAAACTGTGTTTTTATCATTTTCTCTGACTTATAAAATTTGTATTTCATTTTATTTAATTCATTCAGGTTATACTTGTAAAAAAATATTTAAAGCATAATTCTATATAATAGATATCTTTTAGTAGATTAAAAAAATATATTCTTTTATGAAATTTTTATATCTCTTGTTCTTTTTGTCAATTTTTAGTCTTATATATTGCGTGTTGTTACATATGTCTTATATATTGCGTGCTGCACATGTATGTATTTAAAAAGCTGTTTCATATAAAAAGAAAGATTTTGAAATAACACATTTCCATTTGATAAGTCAAATGGTTTACATTTTACGAAACCGTCCTAAGCTAGTACTCTTGCAGAATATTCAAAGAAGTTTTCTAAAAAAGTCTATCGTATTTGTCTAAACAAAAACATATACCTAAAAGACGCATCTTCCCAATTTACGATTCAGCCGTGCATTCAACAGACATTCTTGTACGTGAATGTTGTTTCAATAATATGTTATTTTATATTACGCATTTTCAAAAGAACAACGTATTTTTCATACAATAAACAAAAAATACGATGTTTTGCATTTTGTTATGTAATTTAAAATTTTTAGCAGAAACAAACGATTATGAAACTGGTACATTACGGTTTTTTTTTATAAAAAGGAATTAAAAATATAAAACATTATAACACCCTGTACTTAATGCATATAACACCCTGTACTTAATGTATATAATACTCTGTATATAATATACTTATTTTTATTTTAATTGCTAATAAGCGTAAAATAAAAACAGTAAAAACAGGAAAATAAGTTTTATTAGATTGTTGACATGTCGAGTAAGTCCCCATGATTACAAATATGGAAATAAACATCTAAGTAAGAATAACAAGATTGAAAAATCATATACGTTTAGCATAGATTATGTAACACTTTTCGATTCTTCTAAATTAATTTACAAATATTTACCGTTTAATAAGGTGAAATATGATATTGAAGTAAACAATTTCGAAAACGCATAATAAACCCAATTTTAAAAATTACTAAGAATAATAGGAAATTTATAACATAATAATAAATCAAAGTTCGATTTCAAATACGTAAAATAAAAACAGTAAAAACAGTAAAATAAGTTTTATTAGATTGTTGACATGTCGAGTAAGTCCCCATGATTACAAATATGGAAATAAACATCTAAGTAAAAATAACAAGATTGAAAAATCATATACGTTTAGCATAGATTATGTAACACTTTCCGATTCTTCTAAAATAATTTACAAATATTTACCGTTTAATAAGGTGAAATATGATATTGAAGTAAACAATTTCGAAAACGCATAATAAACCCAATTTTAGAAATTACTAAGAATAACAGGAAATTTATAACGTAATAATAAATCAAAGTTCGATTTCAAATACGTAAAATAAAAACAGTAAAAACAGTAAAATAAGTTTTATTAGATTGTTGACATGTCGAGTAAGTCCCCATGATTACAAATATGGAAATAAACATCTAAGTAAGGTTTTTAACACAATTAACAAATTTTCGTCAAAGAAAACTGATTTTAGTTTCCCTTTACTGCAGTTTAATTAAGAGAAAAATTATTAGAATTTATATTAGCTAATAAGCGTAAAATAAAAACAGTAAAAACAGTAAAATAAGTTTTATTAGATTGTTGACATGTCGAGTAAGTCTCCATGGTTACACATATGAAAATAAACATCCAAGTAAAAATAACAAGAGTGAAAAATCATATACGTCAAGCATAGATTATGTAACACTTTCCAATACTTCTAAAATAATTTACAAATATTTACCGTTTAATAAGGTGGAATATGATATTTAAGTAAACAATTTCGAAAACGCATAATAAACCCAATTTTAGAAGTTACTAACAGTAATAGGAAATTTTTCCCTGGGAATATATATAGCTAATGGCAAAAATTATAATGTCCATCGAAAGGTTTTTAACACAATTAACATATTTTCCTCAAATAAAATTGATTTTAGTTTCCCTTTACTGCAGTTTAATTAAGAGAAGAATTATTAGAATTTATATTTAATACAACTATAAGTACGTTTCATGCTTTATATTGAAAGAAAGAAACATATTTTATTATTTAAACCCCTAAAATATACATGCTACATTCTATATTTTTCATAATAATTAAATTATTATTTTTTCTTAGAATTATCCTTTAAACTTTTACATATATCACTAATTAGTGAGAATGATATTTAGTTTGCTGATAAACATTTGAATTAAATATGAGGTATAATATTCATTGCAGCAATAAAAGAAAATATATGTAAGATATAAGAATATTAAACAACATTTTGTTCAATTTTAAATTATTTTTTGCTGTTTTCTAACAAATTAAAACATTTTATACTGCACTTTTACATTCAGTCACTATGTAAAAATTCAACTAAATGTTAAATCGATGCAAAAAATGTAATATAATTTTAAAGAGAAATTAAAATGTATACAAATTCTAAATTTTAGTCAAAATGTTTTTTCAAAACTTACATTTAAACACTGGAATATTTTCTTACGTATTATAAGTTTATATTTATTCAAAAACGAAACTTTTAAATTCATTTTTTTCAATCAACATAATTTTTAAAAAGCTCAAAAGGGAATTTGAAATTGATATTTTAAATATTTAATTCCTCCAGCATATTATATCAAAATATGTGCAACATTTTTAAAACTTCATCGTAAATTATTTTTGATAAGCAGTTTTATGACGCATTTCAAATTGATATGCATTAATAATTGTTGCTTACGGGAAATCTTTCAAAGTAATTGTTGGCTTTCAGCTGATAAAAGCTTTTTTGTACGATTTCAAATTTTTTTTCTGTATGTTTTGGTATAGAATAAACATGATAACCTCTATTAAATATTAATACAGTATTTCTCGTAAATATTAATGGTTTTCATTTATGTTTAGAGAGTTCAATGTACTTGCTAATTTTAAAATAGTTTTACATGTTTTATATGTTATTTTCTTGGATTTTATTTTTCTTGTTTTTATATGACATTATTCTTTTCTGGCAATGTTTTGATATGTTTTAAATATAAGAATTACTATCAAAAAGTCAGAGATAAACCTAGTTTCTGAGCTCATTTTTTTCCAAATTTGGTTTTTGACTATTTAACTAATAATATACATTAGAAACACAATCTATTATGAACAATGTCTCCGTTCGAGCCTTTACATCCCTACATCATTATACTCCCATCATTGTGGTAACATTTTTCTTCATTATTGGTTGATTTTATGTGCTCTAAATAATATTAATTTGAGAAGTTTAGATATTATCATCTGTTTAAAGTTTATGAAATTTGTCTTGAATAAGGTGGAAATTCTTACAGAAATTATTGAATATATTCAACTAAATATGGTTGACAGTAAAATGATAACTGAAAATGGAATTAATATTCTATAATATATTAATCAATATACATTACGTAAACAAATCAACAGTGTACAAAGTTTTTCGAAAAGGTGTAAAGATTAATCAGAAATATGATTGTAAAAATCATCACGGAAAACGAATTATACATTAAAGGCATTATTATAATAGTACGGGTGGTGACGATGTGGCGAGAGAGAGGGTTAAAAAATTAAAATTTATGAAAGGCCGCCAATGTCAGGTTCTCCACCCTAAAAAAATTTCAACCTACGCCCCTGTGCTCATCCTCTGCATTGAGATAAATGAAATTTTTTCATGTTAGTCTAAGTCAGTTGTGTTTCTTTTTTATATATATAAAATATATGTAAATTTAAAAAAATTGCGTTAGACTATATGGATGCACTGACTGAAATTAAAATTCCTGCAATCAAACAAAATAAGTGAAACGCACTAGCATATTTGCATTTCATTGAATTAAAACTCGCAAAGACTTGTTCAGAATGGTATGGCTCTTTCGTTGCATTGTCCTTAAATTATTTCAGTAGTAAATAATTATATAGGATTTAATACATTTTGTTGTGTATTTTAAATGTTATACGGCAAAAATAATAAATAAATAAAAGAATGCTATGCACAGCACTTACATAAATTGCCTAGAATTATTTTCTAAATACATTTTTTTATGTATACCTTAATTTAATGATTGGAAACACGTAAATCAATATATATATGGATGCTAAATAGGACTTTTTTTTTCTAACATAATGCGTTTATAAATATATAGCTATTTTTTAGAAAAAACTATAGTATAAGAATTTAATTATTTTCTCTAGTTAAAAATACCTATAACACAGCTACTTTGGATTCCATTATTTATGGCCAGACAGCTAAAGATTAACAGCATGAGGATACGGAGGTTATGTATAAGTAAAAAAATCTAACTCTAAATAAACTAGCTTTTACATGTTTCATAATTCAATCCATTAATAATAAATGTTCATTTTTTAATGAGTATTTCATTAAAAAAAAGTTTGTTTTAATTTTGGGTATCAGATTTTTTTTTGTAATTATATAGTATTTATATAGTATTTAATAATTATTATAATAACTATATAGTATTTAATACATTTTGTTGTGTATTTTAAAGGTTATACAGGCGAAAATTATAAATAAATAAAAGAATGCTATGCAGATCACTTACATAAATTGCTTAGAATTATTTTCTAAATACATTTTATTATTTTAATGTATATCTTAATGATTTAAAAACACGTAAAACAACATTTATGAAAATGCTAAATATGTTTTTTTTAACATAATGCGTTTATAAATCTATGGCTGTTTTAGGTAGATTTCGTAAGTAATACTACCTATTACATTCTCCCCTATGTTGGAATTTATGGAAAATTTTTGCAGATCTATGCCGATCATGACTCACAGAACACAAAATCTACCCCCAGTTCTAAACTTTATCTTTCAATCTATCTATCTATATATATATCACTTTTTTATGGACACGATAACTTCTGCACAGATAATAATTCTGCACAGATCTCTTCCAAACTGATACATAAAATCAAGGGGCATAAAATCTCGGCCAAGTTCTTTAATGGGCAAAATCGAACCAAGGGATGGGGGAATAGGGGGGGGGGGCTTTTTCTGAAAACAGAAAAACAAAACATAACTTGTTATTTATGATACGTATCGAATCCGTTTAAAGTTATTATTACTTCTAGGAAAAGGGCAGAAAATTTAAGTATGACAGATTTTTGATATGATTAAAAATGGCCTCAAGGGGGGGGGGGGGAAGAATAGTGGTTTAAGAAGAAAAAACATAACTTTGTCAATTCAAATATATGAAATCCGCTTAAATTTATTATAAATCCTCTTAATATTATCTACAACTTTTATATTACAAGCTTTTTATAGGACCAAACCTTACAACAACAAAAAATAATAAAAGAAAATAAAAGAAATCCCTACAGGATCCACCTACAGACACAGATAGATTTCGAAGTGGGCGGTCTGAACTGCCGCATCATGGCAAAAAGGTAATTTCTTCTGAAATTCCCAATAAACCTGCGCCTCATGGTCTGCGACTTCGAAATTTACCTGTGCCTGTAGGGCGAGCGGTCAGGGATTTTCTTTTAGATGAAACTATAGTATAAGAATTTAATTATTTTCTGTAGTTAAAACTATCTACAACACAGTAATTTTGTATTTCATTATTTATGACCAGAAAGCTAAAGAATAACAGTATAAGCATACAGAGGTTATGTATAAATAAAAATATGTAACTCTAAAAAAATATCTTTTACATATTTCATAGTTCAATCGATTAATAATAAAAGTTCATTTTTTAATGAGTGTTTCATAAAAAAAAAATCAGTTTGTTTAAATTTAGGGTAGAAGATTTTTTTTCGTAATTTTTCTATATATTTTAAATATTGCATTTTATGCATTAAATAATTCTAAAGGGAATATATTACTTTTTGAGATTTGCTCTTTAAATACGAAAGCGTAAGGCAGTATGACATCGACTTTTGTTATTTCATATTTAATTGTTTTAAAAAAAAGTGATACGAATCTAAATTGAAAATATTTTGAATAAATAATAATTAGCAGATTATGCAGCATTTTCAGATACATTAAAAAATACAACAGTACAAATCATGAATATCATTTAACTGTCATCATTCATTAATTAACACATTCGAAAATAAATGTTTTAAAAACAGACATGACTGAAAAGCTTAATCATTCATTTTTAATTAATTTATAAAGGAATTTGGAGGGAGCAGTTATGTGAAAAAAGAAATGTGTATTCTAAATAAACGTTTTATGATAATAATTTAATTTTTGATAAAGCTTTGCTGTGGAAATAATTTTTTAATGTGTGGGTTTGTTTAAAAACAAGTTTTATTGTTAATACATTTAATTGTTTTGAACAAAAAATGACAATTTTTAAAAACATTCTTGATTTTCCTGATTTAAAAGAAATTTTTGCCGTTTGTTTACTTTTACAAGAAACAGGTAATAACTGCACGCAATAACAAATGCATAATATAAATGCATAAAAATGTGCTGCTCAATCGCAGTAAAATCCCGCATAAAAATAGAGATTGAAATTCCTAAATTTGTCCGACAGTACCTTATGGGATATTATTAATGATACATAAACTTTACGTAATACGTGTACATTGTAATTCAAAGATATAGTCTCAGATTTGCGGTGCGAGTTATACTCCGGATAAATTATTTTACATTGTTTATGCGCTTAGGTTGCCTCACTAGCTTAATGATATATATATTTTTTTTTCATCTCCGAAAAAATGAATTGTAAATAGATACAATTAGTATGATGCATAATAAGTAAATATTAGTTTTTTTGTAATTTCGCATAAAGGTATTAAATGTAATTATTTTATGTTTTAGTAAATATCTGTTTTATTCTATCTTTTATTTATTATAAGCCTTTTTACAATGCTATATATATTTTTTTTTTAGTCACATTAACACATTGCAATATGTTCTGCATAACCTTTGCACAATGATGCTCAAAATATGAATCGCATATTATTCATGGTTTCCCGTCCTTAAATTATTTTTATATAATCCCTTAATTTTGTTCAGCAAGGATTTAATTTTGCAAGTTATTTTTTTTAGTTATTTTTTAGTTTTTTAGTTTTTAAATAATTTTTTTTTGTCCTTCTATAAGATTCATATTTCCAATTTGTTAAAATAATTGTGATATATTTCACACAATATATAAGTGTTATTTGCGCCAGTAGTTCAATGCGTACTCCTCAACTATGATAATGGGACTGTTAGCTCGATGAAATGACGTCACTGAATGGGGTACGTTTTGCTTCTATATATTTTTCTTTTCTTTTATCATTTTGTTTTCATTAAATTTGTTTTTGTTTATTTCATATTGCTCCCTATTAATTGATTTTGCCTCTAGAAAGTTTAGTTTTTCAATATATGTAGTTCAATGCACACTCCTCAACTATGATAATGGGGCTGTTAGCTCGATGAAATGACGTCAGTGAATGGGGTACGTTTTGCTTCTATGTATTTTTTCATTTCTTTTATCATTTTGTTTTCATTAAATTTGTTTTTGTTTATTTCATATTGCTCCCTATTAATTGATTTTGCATCTAGAAAGTTTAGTTTTTCAATATATGTCTATTTTTTTCAATTTTCTTTACCTGGGGAAATCGTGGTTGGTTGGGCAATTTGAGTAAAATAAATTCGTCTCAGGCTTATTTTACTCAAGCAGAAATCAATTACACTTTCACTTATATTGCGGAATATTGCCAATGATAACGTGTTTTACAATCTAAATTTCCATATTATTCTTGTAATATGTTTACATTCTGCACACAAGATTTTTTTTCTCCACATATCTTTTTTATTTTCCGCTTATTTCAATTTCTGAGTCTTGCATTTTTGGATATATGTCTTATTTTATAATTATCGTTTAGTACATTGTCTATTTTTTATGAGACTGAATGTTTATTATACACAAAAGTTATATATATATATATATATATATATATATATATATATATATATATATTAATACAATTATATATTTTACGTTATACAATTACAGGCGTCATAAAAATATGTAAAATTTACAAAGGTGTATTTTCCCGTCTACAGATAATAAAACCTTTTACATTCATAACCTTTTTATGGTCATTTTTTCATAAATAAATAACGTCTGTCAGAACATATCGTAAGATTGTTGTATCTAGGACTTTTTATTATTTATACATATAATTATTATTATGTCAATAAAATCAACGTTCCTGTCTTTTTGTACCCCACTGTGTTGTACGCTATATATTAACTCACCAAACAGAATTTCATGTTAAATAAGTAAAAAAGAAAAAGAAAAACTACGTTATCGAAATAACAATAAATCTTTCTTAAATGTTTGTTACAAGTATTTTACTGTAATTGGTTTGTTTCATTCAGCATTGAAAATGTATAATCATACAGATATGTAAAAAGTGAAATTATGGATTCTATTTCACATTTTAACAAATTTTATGACATTTCTAACAGTAAATTAGAGCTAAAGAAATTTGTTTTATTCACAATTGAAAATGTGTGCAATATACTAAGTATGTTGCAAAAAGCAAAATAATGGATATGTTTTACATTTTAAGTGTATTGCATGTATATAAAAATAACAGTAAATTAAAACTGTAGATATTTATTTTATTTACCATTCAAAATGTATAATTATATAGCCATGTAAAAAGTAAAATTGGGGATTATGTTTTATATTTTAAGATTATTACATTTCTATAATTCTAACTGTAAATTAAAACTAAAGCCGTTTCTATTTTGAGTGATATAAATCCTTTCATAATTAATTTAACAACTCAACAAGTTATTCTTTGTAGAAAAGTTGTATTTTTTAAATATTGAAGCATATTACTTGTCACACAGAATAATGTATTATCAACATAAATCGTACTGAATTTTACAAAAGTTTGATTCCGTAAAGAAACTAAAGAAATATTTATTTTAATGTATAAGTTCAAATTAATTTTTAACATACAAATGTTGATTAAATAACTCTTTGAATGCTAAAACAACCGTTACCTTAATCAGACTAATTTATTTCCAATCATAAAACTAAACGCAGTTATTTTTTAATGTAACAACTAATTAGAAACTGTTTGATCTTCTCTAGTTAAAAATTAAAAAACTGTTTTAGAATGATAAAATTTCCAGAGTTCACTAAAACTTAATTAACTAATTTATTTTTGAGGAATAAAGATTGATTTATTCTTCATCCAAATTTAAGAAGAAAAGAAAGAATATTTGAATGATAAAATTGGTGATAATTAAAACTTGACTGGTTTTCAATTTATTCTTCTTTTAGAATAAATATATCTCATATTAGCATATTCTTCATAAATAGTTCAAATGTCTTACGTCTATATTTCACAACAGAAAAAAAAATCGTGTTGTATTATAGCGTAAATGGGAAAAGAAATGTATCGTCGGATTTCGCAATGAAAATGAAATAATTTGAAAGCAATTCAATATTATTTATTGCTACAAACCGACAAGAGTCACATTAATAATATGGAAACTAAATTTGGTTTTCAATTAATATATTTCTTGCTGTATTACGTTTCTTAAGAAATATTGGAAGTGAGAATAAAAAGAATTCGAAATAACTTATGATATAAACGTTGCATTAATTGAGTTATAATGTTATTTTATCTTTCAGAAAACAGTCTCTTGTATTACTAACTAATGGAATAGATATATGTGGGTATCACAGAAGGGTTTCACAGTCCATAGCAACAGTGATACACGTATAAAGACTAAGCCCATAGCAACAATCATACTCAGCGATTCTGTTGTGACGTAAAACCCTTTCTTTAAGAATTATCCTTGCCACAGCAGAAAAATAGAGCAGAGTCATCTATTTTCCTTAACTCAGTTAAGATTGAACTAACTTCTCTTTGTCCAAAACAGCAGAGTCAGCTGTTATTAAATCTATAAGTAGGAGTATAACAGTGTTGTGGCAGGTAGTTCAGAGCAGAATCGCACAGAATGTGTTGCAGAATTGTAGCACGGGACTTAGATGATAATTTCCCGAATTCCCCTATTATTATAATTCCCCATTTAAATACTGTAAATAGTCTATAGATTAGTAATTAAAGTATAAAATGTTAAAAGAATTGTGCTCTTTTCCACCTACAAACACCAGAGAACCACCAGAGAACGAGAGTCTGCTATACTCTTCGTTCTTAACATATATTACTAAAAGTATTTTTATAGATTTATTTTTTTAATAATAAAAAATCAAACTCCCTCCACCCGAAAGAAAATAATAATTATCAGTAACTATTTTAGTTATTTCATAGATTTGTTTCTGTAATAAAGTGCCTTTTATTGTAATCTTCCTTTTCAGAACAACAAGAAATTGTATCTCCGTGTTTATAATTTATTTTGAAAAACGAGTTCTATATTGAGATTAAGTAAATAACTTGAAATAATTCAATAACAGTAAAATACTTACTGTTAATTAACAGTCGAAATAAATCTCATTAAATGCGTATAAAATTGAGTTTATTGTCATAAAACTCTTTTTTTGTGGAAGTTTTATTATTGTTATTATTATTATTATTATTATTATTATTATTATTATAAGAAACTCAAAACAAAATCTGCATAGATTGTTTTTCTTATAATTTTTGAAAAATTTCGAAATTCAAATTTAATTTTGGCTTAAGTGTCAGGCATTGGCACAAGGAGCCCGGTGCATTTGTTGTTTTCCGTCTATCTTAAAAGAATGGCTGATATATACATGATAGAAATTCCAGGGTGGCTGACATTTCGAAACAAGACAGCAGATTTTAGTGAACATGATTTCTCTCAAATTATTATCTTTCATTGTTATAATCATTTTCAGAATCATGCGCATACAACTATATATTCAGATCCGTTACCGTCAAATTCTCCCCAAGCTTGGCGACACTTGGGGAAATATCGACATATTTGGCGACAGAAAATAAGTCTCCATAAATGAAGCCCACTTAGCTATAGCTGAATAATTTGACGAATTTCTTATTCAAATTCAGTATCAACGAATCTTCTGTAATCCGGTTCATTGCATTTTAGATTGCAGTTTTCGAATAACAATAGCTCAAATTTTAAAACGATGACCCAGAAAAGTTACCTTCCCTCCCAGTACAGGACGGAAAGATTATTTTGAATGGAAATATTCGCCTTATGAAACCGCAGTATTTCTGTTATTAAAATAACCTTGATTATATTATTAAAATGAGGGGACAAGAAATGCGTACATGCTTTCGCAGCTATGGCGTGAATAGCTCGTTTTGATTATGTGTATTCTACAAATCAAATTTTTTCAAAATAAAAAATTACTGATTTAAAAAAAAATCTGATTTCTAGATGATTACACATTTCCTTACGAAATATGTCAAATGTAGTCTCCTTTAACAAAAAAAAAGTTTTATTTATTATTCATACATATAGTGTATTTTTAAAAGTAATTATTAAAAATAAAAGTAATTAAATAAAAAAAATAAAGGAAATAAAAGAAATAAAAATAAATTAAAAATTAAAAATAAATTTTGAAGTAATTAAAAGGAAAAAAAAAAGAAACACGCTGAAAAAGACTTATTACTACTCATTTGTAAAAGTGTTACTGATTAAACATAAACAAAAGAGTTATATACTAATTAATTTTTCAGCAGTGCTGAAATTACGCTGTAAATTAATGAAATACAAAAGATGTGAATTATCACTTTACTGCACAGCATACAACCAATAAAGTGAAAAAAATTCCAGACGGGGAATCGATCCCGGATCCCTTCGTATAGCGAACCAACTGTTTTATGCTAGACTGGATGTCGTCCGGATGGCTTAACACTAACGCTTGTATTTAAATTTGTTAAACTATAACAAGTTTTTAAAATCTTGAATGTTTTTTTATTTTTTAACTCTTTGTTATGCTAAATTAGCATTTGTTTACATTTGTTTATCTTATTAACCATATAGTTTACTTATTAAAAAAGCATGTTGTATATTTACAAGATTTAACTTACATAATATTAGCAAAAAATGCGCTTTTTCGTTTTTTCGAGACAAGCGGTCAAAATGACCGGTGATCGTAGTTATAGGTATACGGAAAACGCCGTAATGCTAGTGTTAAATGATAAAGCACTTGGTGCGATATACCAAGGGAACCGTGACTACCTCTGTAGGTTTTCACACCCCTCGAATTGTGGTAGAGCAAGTACCGGTTGGAACATCCCGATTTAAGGAGTAGGGCTTGATTCCCTTTTGGATTTCCAGCTCCGAAGCTGTTGGGGGACGCCGGTCCGTCTCCAAGTGTCTCGCGGCGACTCCCCGTGGTTTCACCGCGTATCGCAACGGATTACGTCGTCGACACTTGGGTTCAAGGTTAGAGGGTCCGTAGGTGACGGTCCTCCGACCAGCCGAAGCGCCGTAGCGAGTCAAAGCTACTGGCGCGATAAAAGTCTCTCAGGACTTGGGTTCGGTGGTCGTCTACGCCCGGTGCTATCCCTCATGGGCGCCTGAGGCGCAGCTTACTTTTATACCAAGGGATCCGGGATCGATCCCCGGTCTGGACATTTTTTCACTCTATTGGTTGTACGCTGTGTAGTAAAGTGATTATTCACATCCTTTGTATTTCAAAATAGTTATTATTATTTTTTTTAACGCCAAAGTTTCAGATTCCCTTGTCAGTTTGATTCATTTTAAGATACTATTGACAAATTCACCACACATTTTTTTTTCTTTTTTCGTTTTTAAATTTCATTTCTAATAAATCCAACCAAATGATATAAATTTCATCGGTTGTATTGTCAATCGCAGCGTTCCAATATACATCTATATAATTATATTCAACAATAAAAATAAAAACATGCGAAAATAATTTTTTCGGGGATCAAAATATCTCACTCCAGTAATAATTAAATATTTCACATCAGAATCTTCTTAAAAAGGCAATGCTATTTAATATATTGCCCTTCCGTTTATAAAAAATTAAAATGCAATTGTCATTTTTGCAGTGTAATGGAAAAAACAAAATCTTACAGCATGGGAATGCATAATTAACATGAAAATAGTTAAACAATTGAAAAATATTTATTGCTATTTCGTGATAATGGTTGTATGATAATAAATCCATTTCTGTTTTCAGTTTCAGTTTATTTCTATAAAAATGTTCTAAATAATATTATACACAGGAAAACTTAGAAATATTTTTTTTGTTTTAACGTAAAATAAATTGAGTTGAAATATTAGTTTATCTTTTTGTGAGAAAAAAAAATAATTTCGCAAATTTATTTACTTGAAATCAAAGAAAAAATGCGAAAACAAAAGCATCAAAAACAGAAAATCTAAATTCATGATCATGCGATGTTTCGATTTAGACTTTTTTCTTAATTAGTAAAATGTTGATTAATGAAACAATTTTTTCGCAGTCACAGCAAAAATGTTTTGGCATCTAGATAATGTAACTGAAAGAAAAAAAAATTATAACCTGTGATTTTGCAATTATGAAAATAACGGAAAAACGGAAAATGATTTATTATTATATAATCGATAGGAGTGATACTGATTAAATGCAAGCAATTTTTATATATGTTTATTTATTTATTTATTTATTTTTTTTAATATTAAATTAGTTTTTATTCTATGAAACTTACAAGAGATTCATTAATTAGCTAATTTTTTCAAACTGATTTCTTTTTTACCTTTAAATAATCTCCTGTTCCTATGAATTTCTACAAAACTTTTTTTATAATTTAGTTAATTGTCACTCCGCTATTCATACCTTCACGAGTAAGGTAAAGCTAGGAGAGTCTGCGCACAATTCAAAAGAATAACAATAAAAAATCTAAATATTAAATTTTTGCTAAACTATCCATGAATAATTTTTACTTCATTTGTTTTGTATGCATTTCCATTGTTATTTTGTTGTTATGTTGTAATTTAAAGAACAATTGTAATAAAACCAAGAAAGTTATGTCGCACAATCTGTCCTTACAGGGTTGGTGTGATTGCGCACAAGGGTAGGCGAGATTGTTACTAATAATAACTATAATTAAATTGTTAACAATATTAATTACACTTAAATGGCATTATTGTAAGGTTTTTGTGAAAAAATATTATTGTATTAGGAGTGAATATTTCAACCTAATGATTAAAGAATCAGAAAAAAGGAAATAATTTTAAAAACAATTAAAAAATTTTAATTAAAGGGAAAAAACAGTAAAGAATCAGAAAAAGCAAGTCCAGATAAGATTACAAAATAACATTAAGTTACTTGATAACATGTTTAACTTAAAATTAGTCCATTTTAATTTTTCATATTTTATGCAAATTTACCAATACGCTGCGTAATCTCTCCTAGCATGGAAACTAATGGAAACAATGCGCCATCTCTCCTAAGTAGCAGATGCGCAAACTCTCGAATTTCGGTAGGAGAGATTGCGCGGCCTTTTATATTAACATGGTCGCCACTAAAACGAACCGTTGATGTTCACATTGTTAGTCTAGATTAGTAGCTTATGAGAAATCGTTTAGGTTAAAAATATTTTGTACTACTGGCATCGTATAGAAATTTTGATGAATAGCTATACTTACATTGGGAAAATAAAACAAAATAGCAATCCTTTATCTTAAACGCCCAAAGCAATCAACGCGCAATTTCAAGTAAACACTCCACTCCTGCTGTTGTACAACTACCTGGAGTCGCTGTGCGCTCACTCTACTCCTTCCCCCGAACCTCTATGTGCACAATCTCTCCGACCGCGCCATGTCTCCTGGCTTTACCTCACATATAAAGAAATATCATGCTGAAGTTTTATCGATTTCAATTCCGTAAGGTATATTTTCCTGTTCTTCCATTGATAATGTGCCGCAGGATTCGAAGAATCACCTTATTATTTTACATGTAACTAGTTTAATAAGTTGTATTACAGACACTATTTGCTTTAGTATTTAATACGTGATTGAGTTTGATATTATAACATAACTTGTTCACAAAATATTTAGAAGTTTTCTGAACTAATGGTGTTTACTGTGATTTGTGTGATTGCAATACACAAATTACAAATTTTTATTAATGAACTGTTTTTGAGCTGTAACAAACAAAATGTTTTTCATTTTACAGAATGTAATTGCGAAAACAAAAACCTGGGATTAAGCAATTATGAAAATAACGGAAGAAAGAAAAATATTTTTTTGTTATATATCGATAAGAGTGATATTGATTAAATGAAAGCAATTTTTATTTATTTTTAATATGCATATCTGTAACAGTAAATTTGTTTTAGGTTATATGGAACTTATAAAACATTTATATAAATCAGTATATATGGTCTTACTGATTTTATTAGCTCTAATTAACCTGTTAATTTCTAGAAATTTTTCCATTTATATATTTTTTTTAATTCGATTTATTATCACTCCGCTATCCATACTTTCACGAGTGCTTATAAGGAAAAATGATGCTGAAGTATTGTTAATTTATTTCAATTTTCCTCTGTTCTCCCAGTGAAAATGTGCAGCCGCATTTCAAGTATCATCTTACTGTTTTACATGTAACAACTTAAAAAAAAGTACATGATACATAATTTACAGTATTACTTTTAGTATATAAAACGTTGGTGAATTTCATACTAAAAGAGATATTTTTTTTAAATTCAATTTGTGTGATAGTATTACGAAATTACCATAAAGGCGTGTTTTGTAGTGACTGCATCTTGTTGTATATGTTCTGTGAATTTGGAATACAAAAGGATTATGAAATGGAATATTTTTTTTTCTTATAGACTTTTTCAAATAAATTATTGAATAAATTAAATTGAATTATTGCATTAAATAGGATGTTAATTTCTTCAATATTCATACTTATAACTGAGATTGCATGTTACTGTACTTAAAGCATGTGGGAGTAAATGTTGGATTTCAACGCTAAAGTGTTTTGGTTATTTATCCGTTTGTAGAAAATTATAAGTAGAGTATTTTAATATTCTTAAAAACTGTTTCGTGCGAACATACATTTACTTTTCTTTTTTTAAAGTACCTTAATTTCACATTGCAAATCATTTCGCACATGCTATTTTTACAATTTATGTTAAAATTACTGGATTATTTGGAATAGTCTCTAAACAATTTATGCAATCAAACGATTTTCTGCATGACAAGTTATATTTTTAGAGACAATCTAAAATATATAATTCGCGTGGATTGTATTTGATTTTATGACTTGTATCTACAATATAAATTCAAAAGTTATTTGTACAAGAATACATACAGAATATTTATAATAGTGAATTATGAGTTCTTTTACATTTATACATAACCGAAATAAATTAAGGTGCGTAAGATTTTAGAATTATGTTCTTGAACTCTTAGTAAAACGCTGTTGAAAATTTTATAAAAATGTTTGTTTCGGCTGACAGCCACAATATTCCTCTTTCGCAAGCCATACGAAGATTTTTGAAAAGGATTGGTGATATTACAATCATGATAATAATAGGTATCCTTGTCATCATTTACATAGATTCTCTTAAGACATAAAAATCGAGCATCAACTGGTACTGTTATACAAATGAACGAAACACTTGCGAAATAACCAGATATACACTGCTCAAAACAATTAAAGGATATTTGAAGTTTTATATAAAATAAAGATATAAACGAAATTTTTTTTGCCGAAAATAGAAGAAGAGAATCACAAATGCAAATTTTTCTGGTTTTCAAACTGTGGAGTATGCAAATTTTGAGTTCGACGTCAAAAACGTCGCTTCAGCGGCAGCGAATGAAATTTGACTTTCAACTGGATAAAAGAGAATGAAGACAAGGATGATCGGCATTCAGTGATTCATTTGTTTCGATGAGTACGATGTCTCAGCGAAGTCATTTGACAGATTCAGAAGCTTGGAGAATTGTTGGTAGGTTAGAAGGGGGCCAAACTCAAGCCGAAGTAGCGCAAGCCATTGGAGTGTCACAAAGTGTCATTTCCAGGATCTGGAACCGTTTTTTGGAGAGTGGATGTGCAGGCCGAAGACCAGGGCAAGGTCGTAGACGGGCAACAACGCCCAATGAAGATCGGTATTTAGCGTTAACAGCTCGGAGACACCGAAACATGAACGCTACTCTTCTCCAACAACACCTTCGCTCGGCTACAGGCACCACGATTTCAAATCAGACTGTCCGAAACCGGCTCCATGCTGTAGGTCAGTATGATCGCCGACCGATGGTATGTGTTACATTAACATCAAGGCATCGTCGCGACCGCAGGGAGTGGGCAACCGAGCATGTCAACTGGAGGAGAAATGAATGGAGCAATATTCTGTTTTCTGACGAGTCCAATTTTTCTGTGCATCCGGATAATAGCCGTATTTTCATCTGGAGGGACCGTGGCAGTAGGAATAATCTTGCGTTTGTGCACGAAAGTGTCAGATTTGGCGGTGGAGGAGTGTTGGTGTATGGTGGCATCTCCATTGACGGGCGCACTGACCTCTACATCATTCGAGATGGAGCTCTGACTGGTCGCCGATATATGGATGAGATCCTCAGATTTACTGTAGTCCCTTACGCTGCAGCAATCGGATATAACTTCATTTTAATGGACGATAACTGCAGGGCACATCGTGCAAACCTGGTGGAGGATTTTCTTTTCGAGGAAGGAATCGTTCGAATGGAATGGCCAGCGTGTTCTCCAGACATGAATCTAATCGAGCACGTTTGTGACGCTCTAGGAAGACGAGTTTCTGGCCGACAACAACCCCCACAAACTCTCCAAGAACTGGAAAGAGCTCTTCTGGAAGAGTGGGGCAGAATACCCCAACTCGTCATTAATTAGCCTCATTGAGTCCATGCCTCAAAGGTGTTCAACGTTGCTGGCCGCCCGTGGAAACCATACCCCCTACTGAAAATGATTTTCTTTGAAGAAAACTCCTTTTCTTATTCTTTTTTTCTCATATGCACAAATTGTGTTTTTTTCCTTTTGTACACAAATGCGCAATAAAATGCATTTTTTTCTGCCAAACATGTGTAATTTATTTTCATATAACCTACTATGTCTGTCGACCATGTATGAGTCAGCTAAAAAGTTTCCCAGATACAAAATCCACCTAAAACTGCAATATCCTTTAATTGTTTTGAGCAGTGTATATGTTTGGAGATGTACAAAGTGTCTTTTAATTAACCTGCACCTTTAAAATGAAATAACACAAGAATCATTGCAGATAGCACAGAAAAATTTGTTTTATTGAAAAGAACGTCGAAAAGGTAATTAATGCACAAGATTTTCAAAGAAGATATTGTTCTCGGATGAAGCCCATTTATGGTTGTCATGGCAGGTGAACCGACAGAATGATCGTTTCTGGGGATCCTTAAACCTTGAATTTGTCAACTTAAGACCATTGCATGCACAAAAGGTAACAATTTGGGTTGCTCTTTGTGGATCGGAAGTTATCGGACCAATTTTCTTTCTGTCAACTGTTAAGGCTGATGCGTGTAAGGAAGTTCTGAAACAGTCGTTTTTTCCCCAGATTCGTGCTCTGGGTATGAACACCAGTGGATATACAATGGTGGGCAAAAGTTTGGACATTTTTTGAAAGTTTCTTGTTTTCCAACATTGTGTGCTTGTAGAATATATTAATTTTCACTTAAATACAAACGTTTATATATCAAATTGAAAGTAATTTATTGTAAAATTTAATAATAAAACAGTATTATAATATCTGTATTATAAAAAAAAGTTATGCTCATTTTAGTAGAACAAACAAACACAAATCGTTTTGAAAAAGGACGTGTTTTGTAATAGAAGCGTACTAGCCAATCACAAACACTGTTCTGAGGAACAATCAAATGTCTGTAACTATGGTTTAGGTTATTTGGTTGGTAAAAGAGTTATTGTTGTGGAAATATTTTGCGGAATGATGCATACAAGTACAATTAAATAGAGTATTGCTGTTTTTGAATAGTTAAAGTCCTTTTTTAATTAAACTAATTTTAAACAATATCATCAACAAGAAGAACTATATTGGACATCTACAAAAAGCCGAATTGTCATATTGAGTGAAAATGGCCTCTGTTATGCTGAAATTGCTAGACAAGTTGGTGGTTCAGTGACTTGTTCTGATGTACGAAAGTTCTGTTTACGTTATGAAAAACCGAAATCAGTGGAAAGTAAGGCCAAATCAGGCCGAAAAAAATACACAAGTGCTACTGCCGATAGAAAAATTAAACGGCTATGCCTTCAAGGGTGAAAATTTTCATCAGATGCCATTAGATGTGAAATGAATGCAGCGGGTATTGCAGTAAAATCAGAAACAATAAGAAAAGGTTATCACGATTTGGACTACAAGCTAGAATTCCAAGACGAAAACCATATTTAAATCAAAAGCAACACAAAAAACGAGTTAAGTGGGCAAAAGAACACATTAAATGGTCGGAAAATCAATGGAAGCAAGTAATCTGGAGCGATGAGAGTAAAATATCGCTCTTTGGTATTGATGGTAAACAATACTTGAGACGTAGAGTCGGAGAAGCACTTACTCCTGATTGCATTGAAGCAACTACAAAAAACCCAACAAATGTCAGGATTTGGGCATGTATGTCTGCAGATGGTGTGGGCCGAGTTCAAGTGATTGATGGCATCCTGAATGCCAAAAAATACATCGAAACTGTCCTGGAACCAAATTTGACACCTTCTATCAGGGATCTCTTGCCCAACAACGCACCATTTATTTTTCAGCAAGATTCAGCTCCATGCGACACAGCAAAAATATGCAAAGTATGGTTTCAAAATAAAGGCATAGATATATTACCATGGCCAGGAAACAGCCCTGATCTCAATCCAATTGAAAATTTGTGGCGACGTTTGAAAACTCTTGTACGAATAAAACGTCCATCCAATAAAAGACAACTTATTGAAGCTATAATTGATTTATTTGCACCATGTGATTACGAAAGATGAACTCCAAACACTCGTTCACTCGATGAAAAGACGCTGTGAAGCTGTCTTAAAAAATAAGGGTTATCCTACTAAGTATTGATTGTGTAAGCATCACTTTAAAAAAATGCAAATCTAAGATAGATCTTACTATTAGTTGCTTAACTTTTTTTATAATACAGATAATGTAATACTGTTTTTATTTTTAAATTTTACATTAAATTCTAAAAGCACACAAAGTTGAAAAACATGAAACTTTCAAAAAATGTCCACACTGTTTGCCAACACTGTAGATTCATGCAGGATGGTGCCCCACCGCATCGAATAGGCAGAATGTTTGACACCATTAACAGTGTGTTTGGAATCCGGGTTATTGCTTATCAATACCCAAACAACCATCCTGGTGCATCGCATTGGCCACCTTATTCACCGGATATGAATCCGTGCGATTTCTATCTTTGGGGTCACATGAAAGACTTGGTGTACAAGATGAAGCCGACAGACCTCAATAGCCTCCAGAAATTCATTACTGACTCATTTCCAAGCATTAAAAGAGAAACACTTGTTCAAGTAACTGATAACTTTGTTTACTATGTTGCGCTACTGTAACGCCTCTGAAGGTTCTGACTTTGAAAACCTTGTTCATTAATTACCTTTTCGACGTTCCTTTTAATAAAAAATTTTTTGCTGTGCTATCTGCAACGATTCTTGTGTTATTTCATCTTAAAGTTGAAGGTTAATTAAAAGACACCTTGTATATGCTCTCTTTTTTTCTGACTCTCTCTTTATATATATATATATATATATATATATATATAATAAAGCAATTAAAATTATTAAACGTTATGAAGTATAATAAAGAATTAGTATGAATTTGTGTAAATATATGTATATATATATATATATATATATATATATATCATTCTTTATCGACATATGAGAGATGATTTTAATATATATATATATATATATATATATTTAAAAAATAAATGTGTGTATGCTTTATCGATCTCAGTGATTATTTCCAATCATTGTATGTAGAATAAAATTTATGTTTTGATATTTAAAAGAAGCATGTTGTTTTTGGGAAAAACTACTTTGAAAAGACTTATCAAGTAATAAAACTTATGACAGTGATTAATGGTCGACTTACTTACATAAAAACATAAGATGTATAAAAAAATAACAACTCTTACTAAAATACTGAAACTACTTAAATAACTTCCTGAATGTGGGTTTCTTTAAAGATGGATGAGGGTTATTAACACGATGCAATATACTTTTCATAACAAAGAAAAGGGATGACCACAACTGTAAAAAAAAAAAAAAAAAAAAAAAAAAAAAAAACGTAAATGAAAAATATTTTGAGCGGTAAATCTGAAAACGTCTAGGTATTATTGTTTTAATAAACTTTTTAAAAAGAAATTTATAAATGTTAAAAACTAAATTATAATTTGTAACGTTCAAATTAAGAATGTTATTAAGCGTAATTTATATATGATTAATAAGTACGTAATCAATCCTTCACTAATTGTTGCAGGCAAATATTTTGACTTTAATATTAACTAGCTGATCCGTCCGTCGTTACCCGGAAATCAGTAATATTCATTTCGGTAAAAATAGTCATTTTTGGCCCTCATTCTGTTCTAAACAAACCTCTTTCCGAACGAAACCCCGGCACTCGTTCCCGCTGCCTACGGCATTGTATAGCAGGGGTGGCACGAACACCCTGCGATATCGTTTAGTTTCAATTTTGACCGCTAGGGGGCACGAAATAATATTACTTACTTATCTATATCTTAATTAATTCATTTTAAGTTGAATGAACCAATTCCGAACATTTTTAGAACACTTTTGTCGAAATATGAAAATGCTTCATGTCGACCTCTTTTAACCACACCCCCACAGCTCACGACATGCAATCACTATATACTGCCACGATGGGAGAGACTCGAGGCTACTACCATACACACACACAAGTGGTCTGCGCTAGGTAGTTATATAGGGATACACACGACTATTTTTATTTTTATATATATAGATTACATCAGTCTACTTTAAATATACCGCATTGACAAATCTAATAACAGTGTAATATATTCACTGCCTAAGAGGGACAGCTCAGACGAGGAGGCCAAGTCTGTAAAGCATTGATGTCCCTCCCGGTAACTTTATTAATGTTTTACAAAAATAAAAAAATAAAAAAAGCCGAAGCTGAACCCGCCGGCAAGCGCGATAAGGGGTGGGGTGAACAGTGCAATGGCTTTGGGCCAGAGAAAGAAAAAAATGTTAGACTTATACATACTAGGCCAAGTGGACGGCCGTTCCAGGTCAGTGACCACCAAGCGACAAGCGGCAGGAAATGAAGCATATTCACATAAGAAATCCCATCCGCTGCATCACACAGTACCCACGCGGCAAGCAGCGGAAGGGGAAAGTTGTGATTTTGTGCTATACAATAAAATAAAACAACAGTTCCTACATAACCTTATTCCAAAAACAGTCTTAGAAGACTGGATACGAAAAATAAAATAAAATAAAATAAAAATGCGCCGAAGCAGTGTTCCCACGAGAGCTACTTGAGAAATGCTTTAATGGAGACTGAATTCCACTGGTTCTCAGGATGTAAGAATGTAATATATTAAAAAACTGGATTAAAGGAGATATTTGTCATGTCTTTGTTTATACATTATGCAATATAATAGCATGAAACATCAACATTAAACAAGGTATATTGTATAAAATAGATTAAACTATGGTCTAAACTTAAAATAAAATAAGTATTTAACAATTTAATAATGAAATAGTTGTTTTTTCCTTTCCTTTTTGTATTTCAAAATAAGAATTTTCTTTTTATTGAATTTTGTTTTACAGTCGTAAACAGTATAAAGTTTAAACTCCACTGTTATTTTCAGAAAAATGTTTGTAGTTTACTACCCAAATGTAGAATCCAAACACGACTGTTCTGAAAAAGAGTTTAAAAATGGATTTTTAATATATTAGTCTCCGATTTCAAGCTTTTTGGAAATCGGAAATTCTTCACTCACGTGCAATTTTAAATTCAAAGATTCTGCAATGCGTTATTTTTTAGGAAAAGTTTTTGTAGAATTGAATTAAACGTTGTGCTTTACTACTTTCAATGTTAAAGATAAATTAAAAGTAAAGAAATGCACCAGCACAAAAATTGTAAATATTGTATAGAGGCAAAAGCAAAACTGTAAAACTTTTGTGAAACTGAATATTTCATCTAATCAACTCTACATAAACAGTGAGATGCGAGATGTCGTTGTTCCTAATATTTCTTCTATAAACAATTTATGTATCTTCTATCCGAGAAGATTGAAATCGGAATTGTTATTTACCATGAGAAAGGAATAATAAAAGTTTATTTTGCGAAGATATTTTTGTGATAGTTTTCAAATGTGAAAGACAATTCTAAAAGAGACCACAAAAAAAGGCATAAATTCAAAAAATGAAATGTTTAAAATTTCAATGTTGATTTTCATAAAAAATAGAGATAACACTATACTCAATAAACGTATATGTATAATATAAAACTGTGCTGCCCAATCATATTTGGATTCAACGTTTTGATTCATTCTAAAGCGCTTGTGTTAATTGAGCTCCTTTTTTGCTTTTGAAAGTTTCGATTAGCATAATTGTGGCTGCAAAATGCACTTTTAAGTGACATAAGAAAGGTATAGCGCATTATTTTGATGTATTTTTTTAAAATGTAATGCATTTTGGTAACACAAGCTCACACACACACACACACACTATATATACACACTATATATACACACTATACACACATAATATATAATATATATATATATATATATATATATATATATATATACATATATGCATATATATATAACCATTAATGAAACATTACCGAAACACCAAGAGAAATGTGAAATTATGATTTAGTAAGTAATAATTTATTGATAACGAAATTGTAAATATATATATATATTTCAAAGAATTTAATGATTGATGTTTTTAAAAGCTTTAAAATATGGTTTAAAGTAAAACGATGATATTTTGAAACTTATATTTTATGTATTTTCATTAAAATTCAAGAAGATACCTGTTAGAATAATTTTTATTTGGATCACTTAAAATTGCATATTAATTTTATAAAGAAATATTGAAAATTATTATACATAAAAAATATATGACAGTAATTAATTATTACTTTATTTATACAAAAAATGAAATAAAAATGAATTAATACCAAATTAAATGCAAAATAAAATTTAGAAAGATTTGTTCAAAATTCATAAGAGTAATATGTTTTTAGAAATTCCAAATTATTTTACCAGACATGCTTTTCATCGTAATGAAGCAAAAAGCTTAAATTAATTTTGAAACCTCATTAAATTTAAAATAAATCATATAATTTGAAGGATTATGTTTCTATTATTATTCTGAATTTTAGATGTTCTTTTATGATTTAAAAAATATATTTTGAACCAATAAGATTAATTTTAATTAATTGTACTCAATGCGTATATTATAATATGTACTTAAATATTTATATTCTTTTTTCATAAGTACTACTTGGTGAAAAAAAATAGTTTAAGAAAATTATTTTTATACGAATATTAATAATATCGAAAATAATCATTAATAATTTTCTACATCCGATTTTTATGTAAGCTTTACTCGAAAAATTATCACTTCTTATTAATTAGAATATTTGTATCAGTTCGATTAGTAACTTATTTTTTTTTCAAATATTCGTATTATGTTCTTTTGATTACTTTTTTTAAAATCAATTACATTAGTAAAAACATAAATTATTTTTAATTTAATGTAACCTAGTTGGGAAATGTGGAATCAGTGAATGGTGTTGGATACAAAAATCGTATTTTTGAACTCAATTAAATAGCGAGAATCAACGTTTTTATAAAATATATATATATATATATATATATATATATATATATATATATATATATATATTCTTGCATTTTCTTAGGTAGCTTTCAATACAAAAAATATATAGAAAGCTACTTATTGCAGCCGTGAAAAAATCCGATATATTTTCTCCGATCATGACCCCCACACCCCAAAACCACTCTCCATTCAAATGTTGATATATATAAATACAATAAGAATAAATCAATTAATGGAAATATATATATATATATATATATATATATATATATATGTCATACGATAACACTCGCATTTATAAATCAATTTGGATGAAACTAATTGTGTGTATTTAACTCACCAATGCCTTGACCGAGTTCGTTGGCTAGCTTGGTCTGCCATCTTGTTTCAAAATGGCGGCCACTGAAATATTTAAAACTAAAATAAATATACAAAAAAGTTAAAAATTAAAATTTACTTTTTGATTAAGTGTTAGGCTTTGATACAAGGATTCCGGAGAAATTTTTTCTTTACCTCTATCTTAAAAAATGGCTGAGATAAAACAGTTTGAAATTCTAGGGTGGTTGACATTTTGAAACAAGACAACACATTACAAAAAAACAAAGATTAATTTATGAGTTTTAGTAAACGCGATTTCTCGCAAATTATTATCTTTCATTACTGTAATCAGTTTCCCAATCATACGCATAAAACTACTTATTCATATCCGTTAGTGCCAAATTCTCGCCAAACCTGGCGAGATTTAGCGAAATATCGCCAGATTTGGCGACCAAAATAAGTCTTCATAAATGAAGCCAACTTGGCTATAGGTCAATAATTTTGCGAATTTCTTATTCAAATTCAGCATTAACGAATCTTCTGTAAACGGTTTCTTTGCATTTTAATTTGCTGTTTTCGAGTAACATTAGCTAAAATTTTAAAACGAAGATATAGGAAAGCTACCTTTTCCTCCTGGTACAGGCCGGAAGGACTTTAAAAAAAATTATTCCCTCTCATTTAATGAAAGCTTTAATATTATAAATGAAGAAATAAAATACAACGAAAAATTGTATATATATATATATACGAAAAGTTGAGTACGGATGCGTAAAATTCATGGAATACTGGCGGATTGTGAACGGTTGTATTATTTTGAAGTCGACAAAACCAATCAACCTGCGTGAAATTTTTAGTAATAGTTGATCATCAGAGATTCCAAATAAGAACAAAATGTGGTTGTTTACAGTCATATTTTTAATCCAGACAATCAGGTGTAAGTGTAGCAAGGCAATGAATTTAACAATCAAGAGATTTCTCCATAAAAACAATCCAGTTGTCGTTCTAAGGTATTTATTCCTCTAACATGGAAACGTAAATAAAGTCCAACATTATGTAAATATTCGTAAAACTTGGGTAGGGTTCAGGCCTGGGCATAAATTGCTGCATCATGCTCTATGATTTTAAGAAGCAAATTTATAATACTACAAAACTTGTAGACACCAGACAACATATCTTTTAGCACTTGAAACAAGACAAAATTACAAGTTCCGAAGTCATTGCATCTGCTTTTTGTCAAACTAGCGGCAGATATTGACGTATTACGAAAACGAACCAATCGGTGAAAGGCGCACATTGACAGCTGAGCAGCTAAGCGAATGACGCGAGAGGGAGTGGTTTTAAGGAGAATGAATCCCCTACCTGGTAACGTAGATTTTTCGAAGTAACATGTCAGATCCGTGGAATGAAAATTGAAAATAAAAATAACAAAATGGCTTTTAAAAACACTCAAAAACTAAAAACTAACTTCTCTCAGAATATTATAGATTGGATAGCTGATAAAAGTTTATGATGGGACTAAAAGTTTTAGATTAAGATTTGAATAATATAATTATTAATATACGCGTTTTGAATTTACGGGGAAATTATATAGAAATAAATAATAGATATTATTATGAAATAGGGAGATCCTGAATATGGTGGAATTTAGAATAATAAAATAATATCGCGAAGTTTATATGACATATATATGTATATATATATATTATACTACTTGTTTTAAAAATATTTGTTAGAACAAGAATTGTTATTGAAGAAACGTTATATATATGTGTCAGGTTTCTCTCACAGCTGCAAGAGTTGAAAGCTATTCTTAAGGGATTAGCGTATTGTATCTGTATCTATTGTGTACCGTAAGAGTCTGGTTTAAGAAAAATCTTAATCCGGAGGGTGGCGAGTTGGACATAATGAAAGGGGTATTTCCATTGCAATGTGGTCTTTGATAGATAAGAAAGATAGTGCACTCTTTTATTTAGGAAGACAGATCAGTCAAGAGGGAGGAACGGTTGTCAAGCGACCCTTGGAAATAAAACAGCAGCCCCGTAGAGGGAGAGCGGGTGCGCTGGGGAATGACGAGAGATGAAATTAGTTCAAACGTGGTAGTGAAGGTGTAAGGTCGTTGAGAGTTGACGATCTGAGCCACGTGTGTTTAACGGGATCTCTCGAAAGAAAGAGATAGCGGGTGTGAGATGAATAGAAATCTCAGTGCGGAATGAATTGACGTAGTCTAACGGTACACGTAGAGCGTTTTCTGTAATTGTTTTGATTTAGTGTTAAACCGGATAATTTACATCCGAGTTTAAGTGTAAATATTGTTAATAAATTGTTACTTTAACTTTAATTGAAAGAGTTAGGTTTTTCTTGAATATACATCAAGTATCGTGCCCGATATCACGTATTCATATCGGTGGTGGCAGCATATCAAAAGACCGGATTTATTTCGAAGTTGTGTGGACGGAGAAGTGGAATCCGATAATGTTGGCAGCGACGGGATCTGAATCACCAAAGACCAGTGCCAGTTAGCCGTGTTACAGAGAGTTTGTGCCGGATCACCCAGCGGAAGTGTTTGTGCCCTATCGTCGTAGACCACCAGTGCCAGTTAGCCGTGTTACAGTCAGTTTATGCCGGAACGTCTAGCGGAAGTGTGTGTGTCCTATCATCGTAGACCAGTGCCAGCTAGCCTTGTTACAGAGTGCCTTGCCGGATCGTCCAGCGGACGTGTTGGTGCTGTGTGTAGTGTTAGTTCTAGTGTTTGTGTGTAGTGTTTGTGTACACAGTGATTCAAGTTACAGTGATTGTTGCCCGAGAGTGCAAGATTTACCCTGTGGAAAAGTGAGCAGAGAATTGCCCCAGCGAATAAAGTACGAGGTAAGGTGTTTTGATCATTTTACTCTACTGACATTCTCGAACCTACTGTTTTTTATTGTGTATAATTGATGGTAATTTAAGTTAATGTTGTGGTTAATTTATGATAATTTATGTGCAATATAATAATTGGTCTAAATCAAATGAGATATTAACAACCATTTTACACTATTGTTTTAAGAAAAGGATCGTATATTAATTACTAGAAGTGATTTTCTAATTGTTTTAAACGGATAAGATTAATGATTAAAACTAATGCATTGGGTTAATAGTTGGAAGGAATAATTGAAGTTTCTTAAATTTAAATTATTATTAACGTAATATTTAAATTAAGTGATATTGTTTGCTTTAAGTTTGAAATATTGATAGTAAATGAGGAAAGCAAATTTGTGTAGAATTTAAATTAAATTGAAATAACCTTCAAGGAAGAACTGAAGGCCCAGAGAAAAAAAAAGTGCTGTGATGTACTTTTTAATGGGAGAACTAATTTTGAAATTGAAATATTTTATTGAGATTAAATTTAGGAATTTATGCGTATTTCCTGCAAATTTTTGTTAGGTGGATATTTTTATGTAGTGATTGGCATCAGTGCTTTAATCAAATTGCAACGTATCAGTATTATTGTGTAAATTGTATTTTATTATTTATGATAAATTTAAAATCTGTATTGCATACTAATCAAATTGAAATTATTGTTACTTGGTTATTGGAAGAAAATTGTGGGGTAACGTTGTTTAAGGAAATTTATCAATTATTATTATTTATTTGAAATATGTTAAATAGTATAATATGTGGAGGTAACTTATGAGGGTAGAATTTGAGGAAATATTAATTTGATATTGTGCTTAAGTATTATTGTAGGATGGTAATAATTATCAGTAGAAAGTATGGCTTTCTTACTAAAATTAAAAAGGGTGGATCTTCAGTTGATATGTGAAGAGTTAGGAACTGAGGTCTCGGAAGATGATACCAGGTTTAAGCTTAAGAAAAAGATAGTGGAGAGTGACGAATATGAAGAGGGGGCCGTTATGGAATTATCTAACACTATTGTTACGGAGCGGTTAGAAAAGGTAGAAAGGGAGGAAAAGTTACAACGAGAAACGTTAGAAAGGGAGGAAAATTTAAAGTTACAACGGGAAAAGTTAGAAAGGGATGAGAGGTTAGAACGGGAAAAGGTAGAAAGGGAGGAAAAGTTACAACGAGAAAAGTTAGATAGAGAAGAAAGGTCTGAAAAATTGAGATTGGAACATGAGTTAGAGTTGGAAAGGATAAAAATTCAGAGTTCGGCAAATAACTCTAATGGGACTAGAGAATCTAATCATGAGAGTAGCCTAGAGAAATTGATTAAAAGTGTTAAAACTTTGTCTATCAAAGTTCCAGAAGGGACTGAGGGATGGAATCTGTTTTTTAGCAGTTTAGAACGGGCATTCCAAACAAAAAATGTACCGGAAACCCAGCAGGCCGAAATTCTGCTAAATATGTTAGGAGATAAGGCCGATAACTTGCTATTATACACGACTAGGGAACAAATTGAGAGTTATGAGAAGTTAAAGGAATTAGTTCTAAGGGAACACGAGCCGACACCGAAGGCGTGTTTGGAAAATTTCAAGAAGGCTAGTAGGAATCAAAATGAAACTCATGTATTATTTGTATCACGTTTAATAGCAACGTGGGAAAATTACTGTAAGATTAGAGGTTCAGATACATATGAGAAGGTTAATCAGTTAATTGTCACGGATAAGTTGTTAAATACCCTAGATGAGGAAACCGCGACGCATATTGTGTTAACTCAGCACATTAATTGGTTAGAAGTTTCTAAGATTGCGAGGGAATGTGGTAATTTCTTCGATGCTAAACAAAAATCTTATGCGGTAACTTATAAGGGTTATAAAGGTAAAGAAAGGTATGTGAATAATGAAGATTCTAGAAGGACAAAAGATGAGGGATTTAGTAGTAATTGGAGACAAAATGGGAATAATGAAGTTAGTCCATTTTTGGGTAGAAAACCGGAATATAAGAAACCTAATGATACGACGCCTATCTGTTTTAAGTGTGGTCAACGAGGACATGTTCAGCGATTTTTTACAAAAGGAAATAATGAGGGAAGTAATCAAATTAATAACCGACAAGAACCAAGGGCTAGTATCAATAATATCTCAGTGCGAGGAATTAAAGAATTACCAAGGGGAGCGAGTATGGCAAGAATCGGAGCAAGAGGGAATTGGAGAGAAGTTAAATAATCTCGAGAAAGTGGAAGTTAGTGTAAATGGGAAGATAACAAAATAATTGGTGGATTCTGGTTGCCAAATTAGCGTCGTTCATAAAGATTTAGTACCAGCAGAAAAATTAAGAGGGGCTGGGAGCATCTATTTACAAGGGATATTTGGCATGGCAGTGAAATCGCCATTAATTCAGTTACCTTTAGCTATTCCAAAACGCGGAGAAACTAATGTAATTCATCAGGATGTACTTTGCGCGATAATTTATAATAGTAAGGAACAGGTAATTTTACATCCTGACGTGGCTAATGAATTGTCAGGGTTAAACAATGAGAAATCATTAAGAGAATCGGTAGAAAGGGAATATAAGGAAGATAGTAGGAATAAAGTGAAAGAAGGGGAAAGGATTAGAAATGGTAATAATAATCGTTATGTCGTAGACGCGAGATCGGAAAATTTACAAAGTCAGGAGAAGGAAAAAGCCGAGGTAGATAAATGTAAGATTAATCAAGTTACGGAAAGTAGCTTAAATGTATTTCAGGAATCCCAAATGAGTTGTAAAGATTTAGAGAAAGCTTGGGAATTGGCTGAAAATGAGAGAGGGTCTTACTATGTTGTAAATGGGTTATTGTATCATAAAGAGAAATTAGTAGATGAAACTGTAGCTCAATTAGTATTACCTAAAATTAGAAGGGAGTAAATTCTAAAATTAGCGCATATTTCCTTATATGGAGAACATCACGCAGTTAAGAAAATGTTAGAAAGAATCAAGCATTCATTTTATTGGGAAGACATGGCGGATGAAGTTAAATTTTTTTGCGAATCATGTGTTTAACGAGGGAAATGAATGGAAGTGATAGGGAGAAAGAGGAAACAGGTCAACCTGCATATATAATTGAGTTAATGGACGGAAGTAAGAAACGGCTGTATCAAAATGAAATGAGGGAATTTATGGCCAAAAATAAAGTAGTCGATATTGTCTTGGATAGGGACGGGGAGTTTGAAGACTGTAGGAAAAATCTGTTGTTAGACAGAGCAACCGGAAAATAAAGACAGGAAGGGATTCGAGATAAAAGGGTTAACAAATATTCAAGTTGGGAACATAAAATCAATCTTAAGGAAAAATAAGGAGTTATTTATGGGTCCTATGCAACTTGTAGAAATGGAGAAAAATCGGATTGGTCGTAAACCAGAAAGGGGTAAGATAAGGCAGAAATTCTACAATGTCTTTATTACGTACAAAGAGGACTTGGACAGACAAGTGCCTGATTGGTTAGAGGAAAATTTAATTAAGACCTCAGAGGCAGAAGTTAGCCATTCAAGCGGGTGCATTGCGGAAAGGGATGTACCAATTAAGTTAACGAGGAAGGACTGGAAGGAAAAAGTTGTACCGCCTCCAGTAATATCAGCCTAAGAACTGACATTGAAATGATATAATACTAGTGTAACTTTATTTTTTTCTTGTGTATTTATAATTGTATTTGCATCATGTGTTTATAACAGTGTATTAGCATACTGTGTAATTTTTTTTAGTATTTATCACATTAGTATATGGTTCATTAGAGATGTCAGTAGTTAAATTTTCAGACACCTTGAAATATTTATGTAATTGTAGTAATGAAGAAACCTATCAAGGAACTGTTGAACTCTTCTCAGACATTACATAGTTTGAGGAAAATTAGCCCCTAAAAGGCATATTTTCCGCTAAGGTGGGGGGTGTCCGGTTTCTCTCACAGCTGCAAGAGTTGAAAGCTATTCTTAAAGGATTAGCGTATTGTATCTGTAACTATTGTGTACCGTTAGAGTCTGGTTTAAGAAAAATCTTAATCCGGAGGGTGGCGAGTTGGACATAATGAAAGAGGTATTTCCATTGCAATGTGGTCTTTGATAGATAAGAAAGATAGTGCACTTTTTTATTTAGGAAGACAGATCAGTCAAGAGAGAGGAACGGTTGTCAAGCGACCCTTGGAAATAAAACAGCAGCCCCGTAGAGGGAGAGCGGGTGCGCTGTGGAATGACGAGAGATAAAATTAGTTCGAACGTGGTAGTGAAGGTGTAAAGTCGTTGAGAGTTGACGATCTGAGCCACGTGTGTTTAACGGGATCTCTCGAAAGAAAGAGAGAGCGGGTGTGAGATGAATAGAAATCTCAGTGCGGAATGAATTGACGTAGTCTAACGGTACACGTAGAGCGTTTTCTGTAATTGTTTTGATTTAGTGTTAAACCGGATAATTTACATCCGAGTTTAAGTGTAAATATTGTTAATAAATTGTTACTTTAACTTTAATTGAAAGAGTTAGGTTTTTCTTGAATATACATCAAGTATCGTGCCCGATATCACGTATTCATATCGGTGGTGGCAGCATATCAAAAGACCGGATTTATTTCGAAGTTGTGTGGACGGAGAAGTGGAATCCGATAATATGTGTTTAAAGTGAATTGAAAAATTCTCATTGATAGGAAATATTTAGAAAAAAATAGATATATTAAAAATTAAATAACTGATAATATACTATAAATCAATTCATCAAATTTTGTTATTTATGGAACAAGAAAAAGCTTTATTCCCATTTTATATCACAAAAGTTATTAAAGTTTTACAAATATAAGGTAAAGCCAGGAGAGGTGGCGCGGTCGGAGAGATTGCGCACATAGAGGATCGGGGTGAAGGAGTAGAGTGAGCGCGCAGCGACTCCAGGTAGTTGTACAACAGCAGTAGCGGAGTGTCTATTTGAAAGTGCACGTTAATTGTTTTGAGCGTCTAAGATAAAGCATTGCTATTTTGTTTTGTTTTCCCAAAGTAATTGCTTGAATTTTTATAGCTATTGATCAGAATTTCTATACAATGTCAGTGGTACAAAATATTTTAATTTTAAACGATTTCTCATAAGCTACTAAACTAAACTAACAAACATCAACGGTTCGTTTTAGTAGCGGCCATGTTTAAATAAAAGGCCGCGCAATCTCTCCTACCGAAATTGGAGAGTTTGAGCATCTGCTACTTAGGAGAGATGGCGCATTGTTTCCATTAGTTTCCATGCTTGGAGAGATTACGCAGCTTATTGGAAAATTTGCATTAAAAAATGAAAAATGAAAATGGACTAATTTTAAGTTAAATGTATTATCAAGTAACTTAATGTTATTTTGTAATCTTATCTGGACTTGCTTTTTCTGATTCTTTATTTCTTTTTCTTTTAATTAAAATTTTTTAATTGTTTTTTAAATTATTTCCTTTTTCTGATTCTTTAATCATTAGGATAAAATTTTCACTCCTAATACAATAATATTTGTTCACAAAAACCTTACAACAATGTCATTTAAGTGTAATTATTATTGTTAACAATTTAATTGTAATTATTATTGTTAACAATTTAATTGTAATTATTATTAGTAACAATCTCTCCTATCCATGTGCGCAATCACACCAACCCTGTAAGGACAGATTGTGCAAAATAACTTTCTTGGTTTTATTACAACCGTTCTATTAAATTGCAATTTAACAACAAAATAGGAATGGAAATGGAAATGCATAAAAAACAAATGAAGTAAAAATTATTCCTAGATAGTTTAGCAAAAAAATTAATATTTAGATTTTTTATTGTTATTCTTTTGAATTGTGCGCAGACTCTCCTAGCTTTACCTTATATTGTACCATTTTTATGAAAGTTTGATGAAATCACAGGGGAATTTTCTCATAAGTATTAATAAAAGCAATAGTTTTGAAAACGATACAGTTTTGTAATATGAATTATACTTTGAGTAATGTGCATTTTAATTATGTAAAGTTATTGTATGTTTGAAAATATTTTTTTTATACAAAATATAATATTCGAATATTGGATGTACACTAATTTCTTTTTAGATGGCCGTATTCTGAGTATTTATGAAATTAAGTTTGGCAAAAGTCTAGTTTTATAAAATCAAAAGCAATGCAATTACTTCGTCAAGTAAAATCAAATTAACTTTTACATCAAAATAAATATTTATTTACAAAACGTATTAGCAACTCAGCAAAAAATCAAATAATCTTAATTACAGTTTCTTTTCAAATCATCAAACATATATTATTTGGAAATTTTGTTTAATGTAATAAGCAATTACAAAATTTTTGATCATCCATTTTAATATAAAATAAAAATATATTAAAGATTATGAAAAATTCAGAGCACATTATAAATCAATTAACTAATTTATTTTCGATCAATAATGATAGATTTTAACTCAGTTAATTTATTTTTCAGTTGGAGAAAATGCGATTGTATGAAAAGAAATGTATAAATAAAATTACGATTTGTCAATTTTGAATTACTTCTTCTTTTGTTGAGATTTTTTTTTCTCTAAATATAAATGACAGTTTTCTATTCGATAATTTTGATTAATAAAATGTTTGGAGCAATTTTAATTACGCTTTTTATGTGATTATTTTAGGAAGTTGCATTTTGTGCTTGGTTAATCAATAAATCTCGTGACATATTTTTTCTCATACCAATAGTCCGAAAAATAATTATTGCTGAATTCTATAGATAAATTCTAATTTTTTGTTATTACAGTTTTTTTATTTGCATGTTTTATGTAATAAAATAATTATGACATTTGAAAGTTTTATAAACCATACATCTTGATAAATTTAATTATGCATCAGTTTTTGCAATGATATAATACGAATTCATATTCCTGCATAATAAAGACAATTTATTCTAAATTCAAAAATTTCAGTCATTTTGTCTAAAATTATTTTCTACGAAATTATTCAATGAAATGTAGAAACAAATCTCGTTTAAAAAACTTCAAATGTATTGATTTTTTTTTTTGTAATTGTAATATTGCTAATAGTATCGCTAATGAGAGAATGTGTTGGAAGTAGGCATAAATTATGAGGGTATGCCAATTATGTTTAAGTGTAATTTTACTTCTGAAACGCATGTGCTGATTATTATTTTTTTTTTTTTTGAAGAAAAAACTTTAATATGTGAACAGTGTCAATTTAAAATAAATTGTTAAATTGTATAATGCGCAAAATATATCATTAAACGTGAATATTTTCTGTATTACACTTCAAAAATTATATTTCAACTTAGATAGTGATATAATGAAATATAGGATATTTCATTATATATTTCATATCTTTAATCGGCCTTTGTGTCAGTAGTTCATGATGTACAAACAGCTCATAGATATCAGTAGTTCATAGGATGTGCGAAATTGGTGAAATTCGAACTTAAAAATAACTCTAAAATACCTTAATGCTTATCTGAAACTTTTATTTGGTAAGGTTTTAATTCAACGTATTTAAATCAGATAAAATCTCAAACTAACTTTAAGTCTAATTATTATTTTTTACACAATCAAATGATTTGTAAATAATTCATAAGAGTATTAATTTTCCTATCTGAGCTAAATTGTGTCCAGATTGGACTCGAACTCAGAACCTTTAATTTCAATTGCAATGTTCCTCCGATTGAGATATTCGGACGACAGCCAAAGATGGTAAATCTACTACCTGTATGAATTATTTACCAATCATTAGAATGCGTTAAAATAATTATAGTGTAATTATTCATCCAAATGTTGAGCCCCACCAGTGTCTGAGAGGTTCTGCTCTCAAAGCTGATAGACGGAAGGTGCTGGGTTCAATCCCCTGTCGTGCCCGTCGATCTAACCGCTCGGAGTTTTCCGTGGTTTTCTTCGAAACTTGCCGTAAATACAAGTTAGGATCCCTTAGAAAGACCCCCACGGAGGACACTCCTCCCCTAGAGCCTATATCCCTCGTGTAGATAATCGGCGGTTATAAATCTGCCAACCAACCAACCATCCATATTTTGTTGGAGTACCTTTACCTGTGTTTTATTCTGATGTGCTGTTTCAAATGACATTCCAGATGTCATGACTAGGTGTCATGTTGTTCTGAGCGAATATTTTGTTCTCTGAAATGTCTTCCAAATAGCTCAATTGGAAGAAAAATGGGCAATTGAAGCCAAAGTTCCTGGTTTCAGTCCTAGCCTGGACACATTTTCGCTCAGATGTGAAAATTACTACTTGCATAACCTTAAATAGTTATGGAGATTCACTTTTAATGAAATTTAAAATGCGTACTTTTTTTCCCATCGATTTACAAATTTGTCGAACATTTTAATGATACTTTTGTTAAAAAATTATTGGGTAAAAATTTAAAAATCAAATCTAGAGTGATGTAATTATTCAGGCTACACTGTTAAAAATAATCTGAAATTCACGGGTATTTTTTTCCTGAATTTCACAGAAAAAAGTCCCTTTTCGCGATAAAAGGGTATTTTCCGTTAAAAAACAGAAAATTTTCTCATATTTCCTGAAAACAACAGAACGGACGGAGACGAAAGGGGCCAACGGAGATATTCCGTTATCTGCTGCATGTTTAAAAAAAATTTAAACTGACATGTTGCTGCACAGAAAAACTAAAGATTCAATAAATTAAAATTTCGAGTTTATTTAAAACAACAAAATAGTGCTTTCGAATTAAAAAAAAGTAACAATTTTCCCATTAAGAATGGGAAAATTGTTACTTTTAAAATTATTTGCAATTTATTTTTTAAAGATATAAGAAAATATTTGCACTTAAAATAAATTCTAAACAAACAAATTAAAAAATATACATTAAGTAAAAAAAAATCGATTTTAATAAAAATAATAATAATAATAATGCTTCCGAATTAAAAAAAATAATAATAACAGTTTTCTCATTCATTTAAAATTATTCGAAATTTATTTTTTAAAGTAATAAAAAGCACTCGCACTGAAAATATATTCTAAGCGAACACATTTTAAAAATATATAATAGTTGAAAAAAAATCGATTTTCTCAAAAAAGCAAACATTTTTTATCGAATTTATTTCAAAATATAACATTCCTATTTTACATCTAACAATCAAATTAATAATATATATAATTCATATTTTTATCCTCTATTAATATTACAATTTTAAAACATGAACATCATCTCATAACGAAATCTCCCCGCTATTAACTTCAAAATTACCAAGCTTCCAAGTTCTAAGCCGCCATTTTGAAAAACCCCATATCATCCTTTAAAACTGCTACTCTAACAAGCGCCCACTAGTCTAACGGGCAAGACACTTGACTCGAGACTTGGTCATCCCTGGTTCAAACCCGATGTCAGCCGGAAAATATTCTTCAAGTATATTAGATAGTAAATACTACCGTCATAGTCGACAGATGGCAGCACATGTAGAGCGGTAATTTTTTTAAAGCCGAGTGTATTCTTTACGGATAATTTCCTTTCCTGCCAGTGCTGCCAGGTATATTTCCGTGATTTCTGAGATCGTTAACGGAAAGTTACCGCTTCTGCAAACGGAGTTTGTCCTTCTTTTATCTTTCAAAACGGAAAATCTACTAACGGAACGGAAAAAGTCCGGCTACTTTGCTGCCAGTAGTTTTACCGTGAATTTGAGGATTTATTTTTAACAGTGTAAATTTGAGTAAATTTTCCGATTATTCTAAGAGAAATACTAAAATTTCGATAATTAAAGACACATAGAAATTAAGTTATATGTCAGGACAGGTGTTAATGAATTATTTTTTTCAAAATTACGTAGAAGTTGAACAGAACATTTAGAAATTATTGGTTTTGTTTGTTTTTCGTTTTAGAATTTTAAATAGACGTTTTTGAATTGCGATAAAATAACTATACTCTAGATAAGCATGTATATCTATACTCTACAGAATTATTCATAAATATACCAATATGAACAAAAACATGTTTATTTATATTCGATATAATTATTTGTTTTTTTTTAATGTGAAAATTCGTATTTTGACAGTGCACTATTCCTTAATGCCTGTCCCAAAATGAAAGACCACGTAAAAAAAATATCAAAAGAGTTATAATGCGTTTTTGGGTTCTTGATTTGTCGTAAAAAGAAATTGTTCATTAAACATTATAATACATTATAGAAGTTAATCAGCAAATTTCTTATCAGCATCTTTTTTATGGAACTCTATAAAAGTGAGGAAAATGTAGCAGAGACCGGATTGATATCACTTTACATAAATTAATTTGTGTCATTCTTCTTTTATATTTTTGTAAAATATATGGTTTTTGTTAAAGTATTTGGACATTTTATTTTGCCTTTGTAATCGGTAATGTTTTACCAATTCATTTATCTTACATTATGTTCAATGATTGGAATTTCATAGTTGAACTTTATTCCTCAAATATGGTACTCCAGTTATTCAATATGATTTACGTAGTTGAAAAAACAAGGATTCCTTTTTCATTATGTTTTATTTACCATGCAAATTACTATTGCGTATAAAAATGGGGACGAAAAATTAGTCGGACCGCAAAGGTGACGTATGATAGTGAACCACGCCGCGGAAAAATATTTTGGGAAACGTTGCCTTGTTGTATACAGACACATTAAATCCTTAAAATCACTTTTTTAAAAATAATTTAATAAATATACAGATTATATGTTTTGAGGAATTTAGAATGTAAATATGAACATTATAATTATTTAAATGGGGAAAGTAATGAAAGTCGTCTCATTATTCTAAAGAAAAATATGGAACAGGAACAATAGTTTTCGGGGCATGCTGGATTTTTAATGAAAAATATGATGAGAACCGTACGACATGCGCTTATAATGTTTACGCTTATAATGTTCAAAAGCATTTATTTAAAAAATACACTAATACAAGTTCTCGTTCTAGTGCTTTCAATATAAAATTTTTTTATATTTGTGATATAGTGGCTCTGCTAACACAGACTGCAGACCGCGAAAAGCAATCATCAAATTTTGTTATTGTATTTACATCTCAATAGAGACAATTGTATCTTAAGTAACGGAAAACAAATGTGCTGGTATGCATTGTTACACCTTAAGAATTGCTTAAATATATGGAATAATTATGTAATACAGTGTATAAGGTGAATTTTACGATAAAATTATAGTCGCTTCTCCTATTATACAATTAATTTTCTAAAATAGTTTTTTGTTTGTTTTAATATTCCATAGTTGGTTATGTTGATAGTTATTTTAGGTAGCTTCCAATACAAAATGCTACCTATTACAGCCGGCCGGAAAAAAGCAATTCCAAAAAATCTTGGTATATTTTCACCGATCATGATCCCCAGACACCAAAACCACCCTCCGTTCAAATGATAATATATATATATATATATATATGTATATATATATATATATATATATATATATATGTGTGTGTGTGTGTGTGTGTGTGTGTGTGTGTGTGTGTGTGTCTGAAATATTTCATGCTGTAAGTCTCTTACTTATGAACCGATTTGGATGTAACTGAATATATGTATAGGACATACCAAGGTCATGAAAGAGTTCGTTGGCCAGCCTCATCCGCTATCTTGTTTCAAAATAACGGCCAGTTAATTTTTTTTTTCAAAATTCAAAAACATGTACAAAAATATTATAAATTGAAAAAATTGTTTCTGTTAAATGTTAGAACGTGATCTAAGGATTCTGGAACTTTTTTTTTTGTTTCTGCTATATCTTAAAAAATGGCTGAGATATGGCAGTTTGAAATCCTGGGACGCCTTAGACTTTGAAACCATCTGATATGTGTTATGCTGTAACGCTGGTATTGATGAACCGATATGAATGTGACTGACCATGTGTACAGAACATACCAAGGTCCCGACCGAGTGCAATGGCCAGCTTCATGTGCTATCTTGTTCCAAAATGGCGGCAAGTTAAATTTTTAATTTTTTTTAAGTTAAAAAAATATAAAAATTATAAATTGAAAAAGGTTGTTTCCGTTAAGTGTTATATCGTGATACAAGGATTCCAGAACATTTTCTGTTTTGACTTTATCCTAAAAAATGGCAGAGATATGGCAGTTTGAAATTCTAGGTTGGCAGACATTTTGAAACATTCGGATTTTTGTTATGCTGTAACTCTCAACCTGAAATGCGCATTCAAATTCAGTATTAACGAAAACCGGGATTGAATCTTATATAATCGCGTTCCAAGCAATTTAGCGTCGGGTGTTTGAGTAAAATGAATAGAATTTTTAAAAATATGGACTATGAAAGTTTCCTTTTCCACCCCGGTACAGTCCGTAAGGACTTTTTTAACATTAAAAGATTTTTTCCTAAATTTCCTTTATGCGAACTTTTTAACTTATATCCCAAAATATAGATTTATTTTATTGCAGTCAGTATCTTTTCAAGAATTCCATTTGTTAGCATTTTAAAATTAGACATTTTGTACCATAACTTTTCAAACATATGAGGGGAGGTAATCAATTCAAACAATATAGGGAGAAACCTCCAGTTATTGACACCTAGCCAGTAACTCACACTTGAGCAAAAATCTCACTCAAATAAGCATTTTGTAGTAAAATTCTGCAAATTAATGTCATCTAGTTATAAATGAGGCACTTATTTTTATTTTGGAAGTACCACTTTAGGGCCAAGAACATATTCAATGAGGAAGAAACTTTTGAGAATACAAAAAGTGCCCTTTAGAAGCAACCATTTTATTTCTAAAATTAAGGAAGTGTTTTTGTAATCTATTTGTAACACAACCATCCTAAACTTTTTCTTAAAGTTATACTTGGGTCGGTTATTGGTTCCTAGAATTTCATTTCACCAGTCTCTGACAGAGGTATTAGTTATTGGTTATATTAAAGAAAGTTGAAATCTATTATTTGAACTATTTAAAAATACATAATAATAAATTAAATTTATTTTGTAGTAAACACCATTAAAATTTAAGTTTTTTTAACAGTGTCTGACACCAGATGTCAGTTACTGGTTCATAACTGTCAGTTATTGGATATCTGCATTACTAATAATGCAATACAGGTTACTAAATTTCCCTTTTTATAAAAAAAAATATTAATATATTTTGTTTTTATAATAAAGAATAATGCTTTTTTAAGGATTTTATTCTTTTAAAATAAAGTGTCAGTCACTGGTGCACTTTGTGTCAGTCACTGGTGCACTTTGTGTCAGTTATTGGTGCTTCAAAACGGGTTCGGTGCCAGTTACTGGAGTTTTTCACCATATTTATGAATAAAATTAATTTTTTATAATAAAATGTATATTTTTTTCAAAATTTTGCAAACAGTATTTTGTAATATATCTCTACTATCCTTCAAAAACAAAGGTAAGTATAAAATAGATTTAAATTTTTGTAATAGTGATGTAAGCAAGGAAGAATCCTTAACGTGTCAGTTATTAGGGATTTCCCCCTAGATCTCTATAAAGATTTTATTGGCTGAGACGAACTATAAATTAGTTACATAATAAAATGTAAGGTAAAACGTCTAAAGAAAAAGGAGACTTTACAGAGGCAAACAATTATATATATATATATATAAAAAAAAAAAAAAAAAAAAAAAAAAAACTTATCTATATCTATTTCATAAAATTAATAAATTATTTGCAAGTGGAATGTCTTTCTTTCTTTTGAAAAAAAAAATTAAGATGTTAGACATAGCTTGAAAAAAATATCTAATTATCTTGGTTTTATTAATTGTATCTTAAAAATCTAAATAACAAAACAAATGTATCCTAAAACAGAATATCGTATTCTTTATTCATGAGTAATTATTTTTTTTCTCAGAATATATTCAATGATACAGAGTTATTTTAATTTTACGATATTTTTTTTCCCACAACTAAAGAAAATTCTAAAATTTATACAGTAATTAGAAAAAAACATGCATTAATTAACATTAAAAACATTTATTTCTATTTATCAACTGTAGTTATAATATTTAAATTGTAACAAAACGAATTTTTTGAGTAGTTTTTCAAATGTTTTTTTTTAAAACAATTCAAACAACAAATGTCATAAAAAAATATACAGTGAAAATGTACTTAGAAATTATTTTTTTTCAAAGTAAAAATTAATTAAGTTGTAATATTATTTTACTTTTTTGGGAGAGTAAAACGGTTTCATCATTAATTAAAGAGTAAAAATGTTTGTAAATGATATATTTATTTTTTCATTTATTTCACATAAAAGAACAACATTTGGAAAAAAATAAAATCATAGAAAACCTAAATTCATGAACATGATTGATTTCCCCATAGGCATTTATAAATGATAAAAAGCTGATTAATCTACAGTTCTTTTTTTTACAACAACAAACAACGTATTTGTTTTGTTTTTTTATAATTTATAACCTGATTGCGAAAACAGCTTCCATCCTGGGATTACGTAATTAACTTCAAAATAAAGGAACAATTGAAACATTTCTATTGCTATTTATCAGTGCTCATTAAATGCAAATAAAATCGATTTTTTTAATAAAAAATGCATTTTGCTACAAGAAATTTATTCGTAATTCCAAAAAAAATCATAGCAGATTCATCAATATATATTTTTTTCTTGATTTCTTTATATAGCATAAATCTGAATCATTGAAATTTTAATCTTAGTAGATTATTATTTTAATCATATAAATTTGTTTTATCCAGTAGATATAGTCTTTTTTTATCTGTTCATCGAAAGGACAACTTCATGAAATAGTAAATATATATATATATATATATATACATATATATATAACTGTTTTTTTTTTCAAAACATAACATTATGCTGTTTCAACAAGATTCTATAATGCATTTTACGATTCTTTAAAATACACGCATCTTTAAAATATAACTAAGCAGCATTCATCTTGTTTCATTCACAACGTGAAATCCATGCATGAATGATAATTAGAACACACTGAATTTGTGAATTAGGTATAATTTTCGTTTTTATTAATAAGCATATACATGAACATATTAAACAATAAGATGTTTGTCATACTATGTAGTCATTGTTTTATTTTATGTTTATCAGAAAAAGAGGCGAAATTAATAAAGAAAGTTTATTGAAACTTATTGAATAGTAAGATACATAAGAAATATTTCCAACTCTGTTTACTGAAATGTTGTGAAAAGTAATTTGAATGTTGTGTTTTGAATTGTTGTTTAATGTCATTGTGTCTAGATACGGCGACTCATAAATGTGATAATGCCCTTGTAACTAAACAGAAATGGCAGACTAAACTACAGAAACTACAGAAACTAAACAGAGAATACAGAAATGGCGAAATTAATAAAAATGCATTGTTGAAATATATTTAATAGTAAAATATATAAGAAAAGCTTTCATTTCTGTTTACTGAAATGTTTTGAGAAGTATGTTTAAGGTCATTGTGTCTAGATACGACGACCCAAAAATGTGACAATGCGCTTGTAACTAAAATCTTATTGCAAGAATTGCATATAAGTGCTATATACTGAAACATTCTAATTTCGAGAAAAAAACGCGGAACATTTCACTTCATTTGAATCGTTTTCTTTAAATGAATTTCCCATTACCATATAAAATATAAATTAACAAATGTTCCCATATCTGCCTACGGGCGGTGAATAAACAAGAAACAGGGTTCACAGTTTACCTTTTTACTCTTTAAAGATCAAGCGCTCGAAAGTCAGTTTTAGTCTATTTGAAGTGAAAGAAGGATAAGGCGACAAGTTTTCAAATTAGAATTGTTCTAGATTAATCTACGCATTTCGGGTGACGTGATTTTAGCGATGTCTATTAGCGATGAATTGGATTCGTTAAAAGCGGAATCTGCTTTTAGGATATTTACTGAGGTACAGTTTACCTTTTTAATCTTTAAAGATCAAGCACTCGAAAGTCAGTTTCAGTCTATCTGAAGTGAACGAAGGATAAGGCGACAAGTTTTCAAATTAGAATTGTTCCAGATTAATCTGCGCATTTCGGGTGACTTCTGATTTAGCGATGTCTATTAACAATGAATTGGAATCGTCAAAAGCGGAATCTGCTTTTAAGATATTTACTGAAGTTCAGTTTACCTTTTTAATCTTTAAAGACCAAGCGCTCGAAAGTCAGTTTCAGTCTACCTGAAGTGAAAGAAGGAGAAAACGACAAGTTTTCAAATTAGAGTTGTTCCAGATTAATCTACGCTTTTCGTGTGACTTATGTTTTTAGCAATGTCTATTAGCGATGAATTGGATTCGTCAAAAGCGGATCGGCTTTTAGGATATTTACTGAGGTAAGTTCATGTGGTATTTTTGTTTAATGTATTAAAACGATATTTAAAAGGGAAATTTTGTTTAATTATGCTTTATTGAATTAGTAAATTGGGAATTTCCACATGATCATTCACTAGTTTTTTTTCTTCGGATGGATACTTAAAAAAGTGTTTCAAATGATCCAAAAAGAAAAATTCATGTCTTTAAAAATTTTAATAACAAATATTACGTAATAAAAACAGCGTATATGTTACCAACGAATAAATGCAATGCAAGAATTTCCTCACTCCACTATTCCATACGGTTATATAAGCAGGATTCGTACGCCTCCTGGAATATTGTGAACGGAAAATTCTTTGATACCAGTATTTTCTTACAGAAAATCTCTCCATAAAAGAATGCGAAGTTTCGCGAGTTTTACTTAGATTTCCTTTTCTATAAAAAAATACTGGTGAAACTCCTGGAAAATTCCCTGATCCGCACGAACCCTGTATAAGTGAATATCTGAATTTTCTTGTGTATATTGAAAATACATAAATTAAAATTGGATTAAAAAACTATGACATTTTATCATTCAATCGGAATGTTGTTCAAAATCATCTTTCGAATCCAATGCTGTATAAAAAATTAGAAATACAGAAAGATTCTCTAAATGACATACATACTTCTATGTGGACCTACCCATCAATTATTTGTGAATTTTAATGAATTTTAACGAATTTAACTAGATTTTCATGTTAATCATTCAATATTAATGACTTTCATCTTACTATTGAGGACAGTGTTTGTGCTGATTTTGACGTTAATGATGATTTAATAACAAGGGGTATTGAGGATTTAACAAATAATGTTTGGTGTTCTGCCAGCACATGTTTTCAAATTGAGCAACATGAAGGTAGCAATACAAAATTTCCCACAATGTGTGGTGTGTCTGTCCTAATAAATTAACATGGGATAGAAATATAAGTGATGGAAATTTTGAATTCCTGGCAACAATGAATGCATATTTTAAACAATTAACTTGCATATGTCAGGAGTACAAACAAAACCACATCCACAAATATCTCTTTCTGAACCTAATCGATCTCATGCTGATGAAACTGTTTGTTAAAACAGTTTCGATAACAAATTCGTTTCGATAAAAATCGAAACAAATTAGTTTCTATAAGAATAAAAAGTTTTTTGTGTTGTTAATCTTCCTTAGTCAGAGTTCTTGACAACATTATTGAACTTTGATCGGAATCATGATAACGAACAATCTCTGCAACGGCACTAACATTTTTCAGGAGGCTCGTTTCCTGTATCGCAAGTGCTGGAAAACAATATAGGTAAGTTCGAATTAGGAAAATTCGTTTTGCTAGGTTGAAATAAACTCATCACTGTAAATGATTCTATAGACCGAATTTGCTACAATAAATCAAACTATTTTCATGAAAAAAATCTTATGCGCTTATTCAAGTACCTAAATTAAATTATCTATGTAGGTGTGAACTTTGAAATAAATTGTGGTACTTATGCGTATTATTATCTGTACCTGGTAGATATACACTGAGAAAAAGGACACTTTGAAATTTGAGTAAATCGATGTTTTCATTTTGTTATGAAACTTTTTGTTTCAAATACGACGACCCAATGCATTCAATTCTAAAATACCAGAAATACTTCTAATATTGAAACTTGGACATACTATAAACTGACCACATAGAGGTCAGTTAATACTCATTTTTGAAACATAGACATACTCAAAAATGATTAGAATCAGTTCAAACTCAATTTTGAAACATGGACATACTCAAAAATGAGCACATAGAAGTCCGTTCATACTCATTTTTGAAACATGAACACATGATGTTTTATTCTTGAGTGTGTGCCCGTTTTCAGAAATGAGTATATACATGTTTCAAACTTGAGTAATTTTGATTTGGAGCCATTTTGAGTATATGCGACATACTCATTTTTGAATATATTTTGCTCAGTTTTTAAAATGTCGTTTTTAGAGTGCACCACGTCAACAATTGTACCGATACTACTAATTAAAGTAATCGTCATTTGTTGTACATTATAACTGCATAGTTAATATTTTATAGTTGACAAAAGTAAAATGACTTTCAGAAGTATTTATATATAACTATATAGCATGATAAAATACTATTTTCATTATTAAATTATGTACGAAGGAAATACATGCCTTACGGCATATTATAGAGCCGGAATAAAAAATATCGTCATAGCAATCTTTTATTAATAAGAATCACAAAACTTATGTTATGTATTTAATAAATGCATATTATATTACTAGTATACCAGACAACGTTGCCTTTCGAATGATGTATGAATCACGATGGTGCTCGATGACTTAAAACTCTCTGCGTTTGACTTCCTGTCTACTACAAATTACATAAACCAGGATGATTTATGTACTGATTCTAGCACGAGAAGATGTTCAGATAAGTAAGTATCGACGTCAGCTAATTTCCTTTTGATACGTTAAAACAAGCTTATCACTAATATACTGTTGAAGTACTGTCATTTACAATGGAATTAAAGACTATTGAGCTTAAATTTGAAAGTTAAAGTATTTGTAGATGACAAAAAAATGTGATGGAATATTATTCTGTTAAAAGTTTTATCACTAAAAATGCTATCACAATATGCTATTGTTATCACAATATATGCTTTTTAAAACACATCTATCATAATGCTAATTTGGTGTATTAATAAATAGTCCGTTAATTTCAGAAGTTTGATAAATGCAACAACATTTTCATGTTATTTTTTTACAGTCTGAATGTTTATTACATTTCTTATTATTATTCTTTCGTAATAGGGGGCATCGTCAATTGGCGTATTCCAGCATGCGTTGCTTGGTGAAAATTACTAGCAATTTTTTTAATCAAAAAACAATTTCTGGTAAAAGGTATCAGATTGTTGACTAAAATGTTTATGATTGTCACCAACCATTGTCATGAACATCGACTGCGTAAGAATTTTGATTTTCATTTTTATGAAACAGTTAGAAAAGCACTGATAATAAGTATTATAATATTGCATTGAAACAAATAATTGTTTTTCGAATGAATCGCAATCGAACTGTATGGTGCGTGTAAAGTTCTAATTAACCTTTTTTATCTTTAAAAATATGTTTTTATATTCTCCAATCAATTTTTATTGCTAACAATGACGCTAATAATGTTAAGTTGTTAGGTTTTTTTTTCTATATTTGAGGATGTTCAGTATCGAATATTTATATCCTACGGATGACCTCCAAAATGACGTCAAATTTAAAAGAAAATGAGGGGGCCATTTGTCCAACAGAAACACGTTATTATTCCATCAGTATGCCATGATTTTCATTGTATTTACTATTCCAGCTGTTCTAAGTCTATGATCTTTGTATATATATACATTCTCCATAAAGTATGGATATTTTAGTGATATTAGCACTCAGTTTTTTATGAATTAAGGTATTAAAAGACAAACTCTTCTAATGCTGAGCAGGTAACATGTGAAGTTGAAGTGCATCTATTGCAAAATCAGCACAAATACTAGCTGCTTCAATACAGAGCTCAAATCTAAAAACAAATTTAATATTGAGAGAATTCAATTTGCATAAGATGCTGAAAGCAGATGTAAAGTGGTCCCAGTTGTATATTCACAGAGTGTTTGTATATTAATATGTTCCTTTTGGCAAAAATAAAGGATACGTGAAAGGTTCTTTGCTTTTATCAGTCTACGCCAATAAACGATATATTGCCACAATATTGCACAAGTACTCGTTATCTAGAAAAAATTTATTAGCTTTGAGTGTGACGACAGAAGCAAATTCGTCGGTCATAGGAACAAAGGGTCTTCTGTAATCAACACTTAATTGCATTGCAAAGAGCAGTTTTATAAGGTTGTAAACTTCGGCATTTACAAACCGCTGCACTTCTTGAACATCTTGACTATACGAAATTATTTTGCGAATGAATAAAATAATCTGGCATTCCATTAAATCCCCGCTAATTCCATGGTGGCGAAGTTGTTCGAATCTTTCATTAAAAGCATCTTCATAAAATAAAATGCACATCTGACAATTGTGCGTCCTTTTGAATTCATTTTTATTATTATTGTGTTGCCACATATGTTTCATTTTATATATGGAATGGACTTCCCGTGTTAAGAGGCGAAACAGTTTAAAAGTATTTCTACTACCTACAGTAAATCCTTGTCACAACCACAATGTTGTATGAAAAGAAGTGTTGATTATCCAGTGAATCTAACAATTTGGTATTTAACGACTTAGGAAATATATTTGAAAAAACTTTAATTTCGATAATGTGAAGAAATTGTATATAGTATAATAGATACAGAAAAAAATAAAAAAAACGATTTGACAACATTTGTTACTAGAACTTTTAGAAACTGGGATTTTCATATAGAAGTATATAAAGAAGTTTTGTCATCACTCAAAGAGAGTATGAACACAGTCACATAGATACTTTTGTTTATATAAACAATACTGAGGCACTAAAAATGGTTTGTTTTTTCTAAATGTTGGGTAAAATAAAAATTCCAAACTATATATGCGTGATATGAGTTATTATAGTAATAAAGAAAAGTGCCCAATTAAACTGATGGCTTTGAACACACAGGCTATACACACTAATAAAGGGGGGGGATTAGACCACCCCTTTTCCCCCTTTATACTTAACCATTAAACCTCCAAATCTAATCAGGGAAGCGCCTTTTCAGAAAAACCTGTATACCAAACTGAATCAAATCGGGTAATTCTGCATGAAAACCCCATTTAGCTAAATTAATGGTGATTAGCCACCGTTCACCTCCTTTTATGCTTAACCAATGAACACCCAAAATTAAACGGTGAAGCCCCTTATCACAATGAACCTATATACAAAATTTGAAGCAAATCGGATAATTCTGCATGACAAACTTATTTATCTAAATTAAGGGGGGATTAGTCCCCCGTTCTCCCATTTATATTTAACCAATGAACCTCCAAATGTAATCAGGGTAGCACCTAATCAGAATAAACTGGTATACCACATTTGAAGCAAATCGGATAATTCTGCAAGTAAAACAAATTTATCTACATTAAGGGGGGGGGATTAGCCCCCGTTCCCCTCTTTATACGTAACCAATGAACACCCAAATCTAATCACAGAAGTTCCTTATCAGAATGAACCTACATAAAAAATTTGAAGAAAATCAGATAATTAAGCATGAAAAACCCATTTAGCTAAATTAAGGGGGGATTAGCCACTGTTCTCCCCTTTATGCTTAACCAATGAACCCCCAAAACTAATCAGGGAAGCGCCTTATCAGAATGAACCTATACACAAAATTTGAAGCAAATCGGATATTTCTATGAAGAGTTATCCCGTTGCGTAAATACATACAGAACCTGCGGGGACATTAGCTCTCAGGCTTTGATATCCTGTGAGCTAAAAACCCAAGACTTAAAGAAAAATTTTTCATTTGCGCGCAGTCGTAAGTAATATACTTCAGAGCTGTGCGAGAGAATACATGTTTACTGTTTTAATTTTACTGTTCTCAGCTTTGATTATTCAAAAAAAAAAAAAAAAAAAAACTTTCTGCTTTTAGATTTTTATTGTAGTATAGGCTGAAATTATAGTGGAATGTATTAATAGTGGAATGTAGTGGAATGGTCCTTTAAACAATCGATGTAATATGTTTAGTTTTTAAGGATGAAAATTCCGTTATGCTTTTACATATGTCATATTCATCGATAGAAGCATTGCATCTTTCTATTTACAGGGTTGATAAGAACTTTCGCTCCAATCTCTCCGTGCAAAGAACGCGTTTCAGTTCTCGAAATATAATATTTATTGCAGAAATAAAAGACCCAGATTTCCGCAGAATTCACATTTCGATTCAACGTCTGCGCACTCCAGACTGGTGTGATTTGGGATTCCTTTAAATCAACTATGCGTATGCCTTTGTTTGCTATATTGTGATAATGATATATTTTCGCATTATTACTATACGAAATGTAATGAAAAAGTCTAACTGTAACATTTATGTTAATCCAAAATTTTATTTGGTTATTGAAAAATGCAAGATGATAAAAGTATGTTCTCAAAAAAAAAAAAAAAAAAAAAAAAAAAAAAAAAAAAAAGTCAACAGTTGAAATGTTGGTCTGGTGAATTCGCATTCGGGTAGAGGCACTTTTTTCGGTTTATTTATCGATAAAATATGTTGTTTTATGAGATTTTATTTTCTCTTAACTGAAAAAAAAAAATCATTTTCCAGTTTTTTGCAAAATAAAAACATTTCAAATACTTTATAACAAATAAAATTGTGAAATATACAGTAATGCAATAACAAATAACTATTGGAATCAAATTAGTGTATTCCCACGATTCCTGTTTTTATTAAAAAACGGGTTTCCTTAATTTAATATAGATTTTACTTTTATTCGAAAACAATTGTATTCCTTTTTCTCCGATGTTATAGGTAAAAAGCTTTCTGTAATACTGAGATGATAAAGAAATCTCAAACAAAATATTTATCTCTTTTGATTACTGATAGTGATTCTAATTAAGTTTAAACGTGGAGAAACTTGAAAAATTCTGTTTGTTTCAAAAAATACATTCGCTATCATTTAAAGAACTCCAGAAGGGATTTCTTTATCAAAGTTTTTCTTTTGTACTTAATAATCCAATTTCATTTTTTTTTTATTTTTTTTTATAAATATTTAATTAGAAATGGAATAGTTGCTTTATAGCAGATGACTAAATATTTAATTTGATTGTGAAGTGAAACATTACTGGAAACAAAGTTTCTAGTATTTAATTATAAATAAAAAATATCGAAAGGTTAATAATAAAAATAAATTTCGATATATTTTTTATTGAAACAAATATTAAACATATACAATATATAGATATTATATTTCATTTTGAAATAGTAGTATATTACAAGTGAAGAGTTTTTTCAACCAAATATAAAATGTGTCCAATAAATAGCTAATCAATTTAACCATAGATAACTTTTAAATTTAGTATAAAGTTATCGTTTTCAAAACAAATATGTTTCAAATGTTGTTCTTCAGCATATTAAAATCCACTTATTTCAGAAAACAAAATTTTTGTATGTGTTGGTCTACGTTTTGGAAGTTATGATTAGAAAAACTTTTCTCCTAATCAAAAAACTTTTCTTTCCCCAGTTTTTTTTCTTTTTTCTAACATGTAGAATCAATAATTTTATTTCTCCTTTGACTAAATGTTGCTGAGTTATCGTAAATTAAATAATATGAATTTTCAGCTGTCTCTGGTACAAAATACGTGTCACAGTGGCCAGAGATATAACTTCGTGTAGAAAAGTATCTCAATGCGCAGTTATCTAGACGTTTACAGGCATGTGTAGATTTGAGACTCCGATGTTTCTTTCCTTGTAAAAAATAAATCAGCCAGAATATTGGACGAAACAAGATTATTGAAATACAGTGAAACCTCTCTTTAAGGGCCACCTGCCGTTCCATTGAAAATTGGCCCTTATGAGGGGTGGTCCTTGAATAGGGGTGACAAAAAAATCTAAAATTAGGAAATCAAAACCTATATAGGTGAAAAAACTGTTTATTAACATTTTAAAACTCTATACATGATTGAAAAAATTTTCTATTGAAGTTTGTTTACTTTTCATATATTTTTCGCAGACAATTTTAGTTTCTAATGATTCCTTTATTTTATGGAACAAATTACTTAAATTTGCATCATTTATTAATGTCTTAGAATGAGATATTAGTTTATTTATTTCTGTTAGCGTTTTCTGACAGGATATATTCACAGCTATGCAGATTCATCATCATTATCTGAATCAAATTGAACTCTTGAAATAAAAATAATTTTTTAAGTTAAAAAAATAACAATTTTTTAAAGTTTAAAACAATAAATTTTTATGTTTCACCTGTATCTATATTTAATCTATAATTATTTTCTCCCAATCTTCTGATAAATCATCATAGCATTCAACCACATTTTCATATTTATCTGAATCTGGATCGTATTCAATTTCAGCAGATTTCGAAAGTTGAACCTGCTTAGGATTTAAGGCACACGGGAAAAAATGACTTTTATGTGGGGTAGGTGTGGCCCCTAATAGGAGTAAAATTAACATTATGTCTATGTGGAAAATTTCCGTTCCTGAAAATATTGGCCCTTAATAGAGGTGGCCCTTGAATAGGGGTGGTCTTTAAAAGAAGTTTTACTGTAGTTCCTTTTTATCAGTGACAGAGACTCTCAACGTGCATGACAATATCTCATGCAATTTTTACAACATCTAAAACTAGTCGGACTTGTCCAATCCCAAAACTTTCTTCTATCTCACACAGGATTTGCCTACACTAGAAAAGAATCAGAACCAAATTATATCAAGGTCTAACTGAATCTAAAGTTTTATTAAATTCCGTGTATTAGTTCTTGAGATATGACTATTGCTAAAATCGTGTAAATCCTGCAAAATGTAGCGTAGCAGCGCCACCTTTTGGGAGATTTAGACCAAAACCTAATCAACAACAACTTATGTCAACGTCTAACTGAATCTGAAACTTTATGAAAATCCGTGCATTTGTTCTTGAGATATAATTATCGTGATAATATTGAAAAAAAGTAGCATAACAGCTCCACCTGTTAAGCTATTTACACCAAAACGTAAGCAGCATCTATTTATGTCATGGTCTAACAGAATGTGAAGTTTGATGAAATTCCGTGCATTCGTTCTTGAGATATACCTATCGTGAAAATCATGAAAAAAGTGGGATAACAGCGCGACCTGTTGGGATAGCTAAACTAAAACGTTGTCATTGTCTATTTATGTCTAGGTCTAACGGAATATGAAGTTTGATGAAAATAAGTGCATTAGTTCTTGAGATAGAGCTATTTCGGAAATCGCAAAAAAATGCAGCATAGCAGCACCACCTATTTGGGCGATTTTCACCAGAAACTAATCAACAACAAGTTATTACAGGTACTAACTGAATATAAAGTTTTATTAAATTTCGTACATTAGTTCTTGAGATAGAGCGCCCACAAAATTTTTGTCACATACAAACAGACAGACAGACAGACAGACAGAGTCACAGATCAATTAACTTATATTTAATTTCAAATTAAAAACATATATTGCTATAAAGAATAAGATTTTATGTCCAGTTTGTGTTATAAAAAGGACTTAAACTAGTATAACTCAGTACAAAAAGCTTCAAATTCGAGATTATTGTAATTATATGTATTTTTATTCTTAGTTGTACTTTCATCACAATTTACAAATAAGATGAGTAAAAATAACTTTTATATAAAAAATAAGCCCTACGTTAATAAACTTGAATAACATGCTTCCGTAGTCATGTATCTTAATGTAATTAACATTAAGAAACATTAAGAAATTTTCCTTTAAAAAGTTACATGCTATAAAATGAATGTTGAACTTTTACTATATATATTTTTTTGTGTTTACGTAAATTAATCTTTCAGGATCATGTAAAGGTTTTGAAAGTTACAATTACTTTGGATACATAAATTCAATAAACACACAAATCATATGATTATAAATCTTAGATTTGTTACTTCAATGAAGGGCATGAAAATATTTGGTCTCAGAAACAAATTTATATATTTGTGTTAGAGAAAAACATGTTTGTCGGAAATATTACACATTATATTAAAATACCCTTAAGGTTTATCATATACCTGAGTATAAAAAAATAATAAAAAATAAATGAAAATATCAAGAAAAAAGTTTTTTTTTTTTTAATTCTTCATAAGAGGGATATAAAATAAAAAATGTGATAACATGTATGTGTCAAAAAATAAGATATTTTAAGAAATTCATACGATTATTAATTTTCTAGTTGATTTTATACTGGATAATTTATTTAAGTCGATCAATTAAACTAAATGATGAACTACAACATATAAACTAATTGTTCTTTTTGTATTCATTTAATATAAAAGTTGCTTCACTAGTCACTTGTAAAGTGATGCTTTTACATAACACTTTAAAAAAAAATTCTTTCCTTAACCCCTTCGCGACGAGCGTCCTTTACATAATTTTAATCTTTTGCCACCGGTTTTTCAAAACAGAAATTTTCGCCTAATTGAATCGCAGAAATGCTGTCATTAAATAAGGCAAAATTTACAATAAAAAAAAACTGGTGGGAATAATCGAGGATTCTGAGCACCTTATGTGTCACGTATACGTTTCGCTCGTCCCCAAGGGGTTGAAAGGACGGATGAATTCGAAAAATGAAATAACAGAAAAACGGAAAGCGACAGAAATGCACCGTTGGCTGCATTATCTACTTACTAAACTAGTAAATATTCAATCGCACAGAACAGTAAATTTAGTTACGAAGTTCGCCAACAGATCGCACAACAGAAGATCTGCGATAGCTGAAGCAGGGCTCTCAAATGATCCGCAACTGAATACCAATATTTTTTTATAGAAAATTTCATGGTAGGTGTATACAACATTTCCGCAAAAAATTACCTCCGAAGGTGGTTTCTGCAAAATTTGCAAGAAAAGATCTATCAATAAAATGTTTTTTGAAAATACCGGTATTCAGAAAAGCAGACGATTCGGGAAGCCTCTGCTGTAGAGAAACGTTTGCATATCCATTTTGTACTTCGTCGCTATGGGGCTAGAGCGTACTGATTAGAAGTCGCTGTGCAGAAATGTTTTATTCGGTAAAAAAATGGATATCTGTAGTCTTGGAATTCCCGAGGCTAACGATAAAGACAGGCTACCGCGGTGCATTCTGCATACCTTTTTTTACAGACCGCGAGAGTGACGTGAAGCTCTTTTCGTACACCTGCATTGGTGGATTCGAGCATCACGTGATTCCGCCGGTCTGTAAAAAAAGATACGCGTAAAGTACCGCGGTAGCCTTTCATTTTCGTTAGCCTCGGGAATTCCCCCATCTGAGTCACAGTATTGTTGAAATCAATGTACTTGAAGCTTTAACAATGGTCCTTCAGGAAACGTCTTGCGCTCACGTGCGGAAGTTACAGAGGTGAATGTTAAAGTCGCTCAGCAATCATAAAGCGACCGCGGGTTCGTGTTTTCCATTGCAGCTCAGGTTGGACTATGGCGCATATCAATGTACCATATCATGCGCCAGAGCCTCCAACGGTTTCCATACAGGAATGAAACCCACGATCCCAGTAGAGCTGCTGCCATTAATGCACGCGAGACGTTCGCGAACGCTATGCTGCAGCAGCTGGATTCTGGTGAAATCGATATTGAGTATTATTTTCTCGATAAAGTGTATTTTTCTTTCGACGTCTTCCAAACTGCTGCATTTCGGCCGTCATATCCTCCAAAATTTCACTGAGCCATTTTTACAACGCCAAACGATTACTGCAGCACTATATCTGGATGTTTTGCTTAATTTGTGTCGGTACAAATTGTCTTGAATGGCTGTGGGAATACCTCGTGATTCTTGCCAAGATGTTGCCTATCCACATGAACGGTTGACGTTATTCATTTCTTAAACGAACATTTCGATTATTGCAAGAACATAAGAAAAGAATGGTCTCCCTATTAGCCAGATTTGACTCCTTGTGTCTTTTTTCTGTGATTGGGAAGAAGGAGGTACCTGAAAAACTAGATGTACTGCCAAAATCCAAAAACGACTGCTGAACGATTGGTATTGGAGTGCAATTCCTTTAGTAACGTTAGCACGGGTTTGTCAGAATTTTGTTCTCAGACTGCACCATATAGTTGTTGCAAGTGGTGGATATATCGAAAATATCTAGATTTTTGAAGAGTTCTTCGAACCATGTTGATACAGTTTTTTTAGTTTTTTTACTTAGAAGCGCCATTTGTTGGCAAACTTCTCACGTGGGACTGAAAATTTACCGTTTCCCAAGTAGAATGCAGCAAGTGGTTCATTTCTATCTATTTCCGTATTTTTTCATATCATTTTTCAAATGCACCTGTCACTTTTTAGAATACACTATATAAGCCATAATAAAGATGACATATAATTCATAATACACAAATTTGCTAAAATAAAAATTTAAAAATGAAAAAGAAAACATGAAAAAATCACTAAAATATCCAAAAAAGAAAAATGAAATAGCATTATTGAATATAATAAATCGAAATAAGTAATGATTAATAAAATAAATAATGATCTAATAATATGATGGAAATGGTACTGTCACTTGTCAAATTTTACAAAAGTGAGTGTCAAATAGCTACAAAAAATAGTTATTTTAATTTTATTCATAATTTCACAGTTCACTGAAAGTTGGTGGTTGTAACGTTCATTTAATGGTCATATATATATATGTGTGTGTGTGCGTGTGTGTGTGTTTAAATATATATTAAGTATCTCATTTAATAACGCAACATCAAATGTAACATATAATCAATTTATTTAAAAAAAATAACTTTCTAAACACACTTTATTAAATTTTAAGTTCGTATTTAGACATTGGGATTAGTTAAAACTGTAATAAGGTAGTATAATGCTGTATCATATAATTTCGATATATACGCTCAAAATATACTCTAGCGAATTGAATAAGCACTACAGGGATTTCGAACATCCAAATTATTTACACAAATCACAGTAATATTCACTGCTGCCACAGCTAGAATTCAATTGAACGGACATACAATGTAAAGTATCGTTTTGCGCTGTTATTCATTTAATGAAGGATATTTTTTTGCGTTGAAAAATTTCATATCAATATACTAACAATATATAGTTCAACAAGAAAATCTAATAATAAATGCAATACTACACGGATTACATAAATGAAATCTGAAATTTTTAATCCATAAATGGGACATCTATAAGTAGATATAATATGACATTTCAGAAGTTCTTATTTGAAAGCAGCTTCAGTCCTACACCCCAGACAGGTTATTTGTTGAATAAGAGCACTTTTAAAGTTTCTAGAATTCATCGGAATCTCATTTGAAGTCAATTATTATGCTTTCTTCAATACATTCAGTTTTTTGTAATACAATATTCATAGACATACAGAGGCTGTTTGCACATTTTTTAGACAAATTTGATAAATGATTTTAAAAAATGGAATTATTTTAGAGGAAAACTTTCTTTCAACAACTTATTATTTGTAATTCATATTATTGTCTGATACTTTCAAATTTATTCTTCTATCAAGATGGCGCATTCAAACAAGCTGTGAATCAGAGGATACATTTTTTTTTGTTTTCCGAAAAGAAATATTCTTATTCGGAAGTTTACAATGATTGTAAAGCGCATAGTATAAAAATTTCTAAGTGCAAAATAAACATCAGTATTAATTGGAAAGAGCAATCCCAAAAATCAGTACTTATTCTTAGTAAAAAGATTCAAAATGAAAAACAAATACATTAAAAAAAGGGCCCATTTCAAGGCTGAAAAGGAAGTTTCAGGTAAGGATTTATGACTGTCGCAAATTTATCTTACAATGGAAAAATAAAAATAAGAATATTGGACTAAAATGTTACAATCAATTCATTATATTAAGAGAATGTATTACATCGGATGTTTGCAGAAAAAATGCTATTTTATTTATTTCAACGACTTTTAAAGGGTGAAACTGCAAACAAGCTACCGCTCATGCTTCAAAAACTACCGCTGTATTCGTTGAAAACATTAAAAACTCACACAGGTATTGCATTTATACCTTTCAACATATTCCTAAGAAGTCACCTGACGTTTCTCTTATGGTTTATTGTGCATTTGGCCTGCTGAAAATAACTCTTTCAAAGCGCAAAACCACCACGATTGATTGAAACTGGAAAGTTTTTAAAGAGGCGTTGGAAGCAATAACCCTGGAAATTTTACAAAAAACCTTCTACCATCGAAAGCATGACGCAGAATTAAAATCCAGAAACAAGATTATCATATAGATTATTTTAGAAAGCAATATTCATATTTTATACGTTTAAAAAACAACGCCGAAATCGTCTAAAAAATGTGCGAACACCCTCTGTAATTAATAATAAAAACTGAAAATATATCAACAAATCATAATATTAATGAGTCTTTCCACAGTTAAGTCTAAAACATTTAGAAGCAAAAAATCAACATATGGCAGGTTGGATAAGATATTTTGCTATAAATATAAAAATACTGAAATAAAAAAAAATATATTTTAAATATAATTTGTGTTATATGTTAAAATGTTCTTCACAGTTGTGATTACATTACCATTCTGAAGAAGAGTTACATTTATATGATTCATATATGACAAATGAATTAAAATTTTCTTGATATATTCAGGTAACCTTTTATTTTTTCTTGGGGATTGAAGGTTTGGTTTAGTGTAATAGATTACCGTATATTCTTTTTTATTATTATTATATGTGGCATCATGCTTCTAAAATAGAGCAGAAATTGCAGTGAATTGTAGATAAAATTATATTAAGCAATATATAATAAAATAAATACAATTGTAAGATAACATTATTATTCAAAATGACAATTTTTTGTTAAATAAATTTTTGTGTGCATTTTTTTGCATTTTGATGGAGGATTTTCAAGGAAGAAAAAGGTAATATTTGATACTTACAAAAATATGCTTTCAAAGCAAATAATTAGAATTTACTAAATATCTAAATTAACATTCAGTTTGAGTTACTAAGAAAATAATGAACGACTATCAAAAGCGTAAAATTAGAATTTCTAGAGATATACCCATTCAAATTATATTTTTTGTAATTTTTCCTTTTTTTTTGTATGTTAATTTAAAAAAAAAACAGTTGTAAAAATTGAGGAGGCTTTCAGGATTTTAAACTTGCAATTCATTACACACACAACATCATGTAAATAATCGATGTTATATAAATATGGAATTAGGTATTGTGTGGCGACTTTTGTATTTAAATTTACTTTAAAACTTAGAATAATATATATATATATATATATATATATATATATATATGTGTGTGTGTGTGTGTGTGTGTGTGTGTGTGTGTGTGTGTGTGTGTGTATGCACATAATATTAAAAATATTTAATGTTATTGTTAAAATTTTGGAAATATAGCTTTAAGTTAGAAATAGTATTTATTTATTTATTTATGAGGTCGATCAGTGTTACATAAATAATACCGTACGTTTTTGAAAAACAATACTTTTTCGAACCTGATTATTTATAAATATTATATTTATAAAATGACGCATGTAAAGTTTCATTTTCTGAAACATTCTTACAAATATTCGCACAAAATTTTTAAACATTTCAAGATTAATAATATCATAAATTAAAACTAAAATTAACTATTGAATACATTAATGAAATATACTCAGACTTTTAATAAAATCTATTCGATAAAAATGTAAATACGTATACAACAATGTAAAATCTAATACATGTTTTTTCAATAATAAAATTAAATTTAAAAAAATAGATACAGCGTACACTTAAAAAAAAAACGAAATTATTTTTTTTTTATAATTTTCATAGCAGTCCATTATATTTTGAATTATGACTTCCTAAACGTTTTTACAAAGATATTTTAAAACAATAACATCTTACATTTTGCAGTGTTTATCCAAATACATAATGACTACTTTATAGTTAACAAAAGACTTCCATAATAAAATATTTTTAGCTTTAAATACACATTATATATTTTTAAGTATATGAGTAGATTATCAACGTGTTGGTTCCAAGTGCATGATAATGTTTACTTTAATTATATACACATTTCCATTCACTAAATACTTACGGCTTGAGAACTGATTTAAAATAGCCGTAATTATAGTTCCAACCATCGTACAAACATGCAAGAAAAGAAACATACTCAATAGCTTATTTGACATTCCTTCAAATAAAAGTAAATTGTGTAAAACATTTACTTTTTAATTTTAACACATTCATAAAATTATTGTAAGTTTTCTAAGAAGAACTTTTTATTTATTTATTTATTTATGCATATTTTTAATTGTTAATTCGATATAAAATAAAAGCGTCTCTGTAGAAGAAGTTATTAAAACTTCAAACACGTTTTCTGGAATTTTTTCAGTGTCAAGATGACTGGTTGTAACACATCCTGTAACACATTTTTTAAAAAATAAGACAACTGATTGTTTAATAATATCTAATATTATCCGGAAAACAGAATAAAAAAAACTTGTTTCAGAACCGGTTGATTTAAGCAAGATTCAGTGTGATAATTTGCATGTTTGAAAAAGCGCCCGTATCATTTGCAAATTTAATTTCTCCAACTTGTCCCGAAACTTTGCTATTTAAACGTAATGGGATATCGTAACTGAGAAACATATGCATTACAATTATTTTATAAGTTAAAATAATATTTTATATCATGTAAAAAACAACACAAGATATATTTTATTTCTGAATTTAAAAGATAATATTTCAGAAATAAAAATTATTAATATCTTAAAAATACGTATATATATATATATATATAACCATAAATGAAACACTATCATAGCACCAACTAATACAATGAAATAATAATTAAGTATGCAATAATTAGATGACAATGAAAGATTCCCCAGTACACTGAATATGGAAACAAAAACATATTAAAAGAATAATAAATTAAATTAAAAATTGAATAAATGGAATTAAATGAATGAAATGAAATGAAATTTGTGGAATTTAGACAGAATTATCAAGTCCCAAATGCCTAAATACCATAAATAAAATGAAATGAGATGTTTCATCATCATATTAGCCATACATTGCTAAAGAATATGATTTTGGGACTGCATCTCATAAACAATGAAGTAATCCTGTGATAAAATAAAAAATAAAATACAATATTAAAAAGGAAAGAAGCCAAACTGAAATTATACTGAGAAATCATTAAATAGAATCAGAAAGTATAAAATCCATAATAATTAAAAAAGATACCTGTGCTCCGCAAGAACCAGTATGAAACACAACATAACTAGGGAATGAATTGCAAAAAAAAAAAAAAAAAATCATTACATGTTGCCAATTTTAGAAATATAAAATGTTTTATAATGTTGCCATAAATAATATTAGAATAATATGAAAATTGCAAAGCAAACGGGAACATTAGTGCTGCCATCTAATGGTAATATATATATATATTTCGTAATTTAATAAGGCGAGGTTATTTAATCTATTATGTTTTCCTTTCAAATTTCTATATGTATTAGCTATTACAAGCTATTGAGTTCAGAATGTATATTTCTTTTCGACATTTCAAAACATTATATTTTCTTAGCGAAAGTGTATTAAAAGACTTGTTCAATAATTTAAAAAAAATGTGACAGTGATTAATGGTAAGCTTACTTAACGATATTAAAGGTAAAATATATATATATATATATAACTATTACTAAAATAGTTTAACTACTAATTCAACTTCCTGTAAATGTTCTTGTTCAAAGATGTAAGAGAGTTATTAGCAAACTATACTTTATTTTTATATTTAATTATATTTCTTTAAAGGTGATTAATCACGGACAACAAAGTGAAAGATGTGTCGCCAAAAAATATTTTTGAGTGGAAAAGCATTTTATTCTTTCAAATTTCTATTTGAATGCAAAATAGTTTCATGTGTGATAAAGAAAGTATTATAATTAACCTAAATATCTAAATACTAATTTTCCGTAGATTATCAACATGTTTATTCCAATTGCATGATAATATTCACTTTAATTAAAAAATACACACTTACGGCTTGAGCCGTAATTATAATTCCAACCATCGTACAAAAATGCAAAATTCTTTCTAAATAGCTTATTTGACAGTCCTTCAAATAAAAGTAAATTCTGAGATATTTGTCGAAAATTAGATATTTAAACGTATTGGGATATGTTAAGTGAGACACATTACAGCACTACAATTCATTATATGTTTAAAATATTTTTTATATCATATAAGAAGCTTCACAACATATATTATTACAGAATTTGAAGAAGAATATTTAAAAAATAAAAATTATTAATGTCTTAAACGTACTTATGTATTTTTCTCTTTTATTTCTTATTTTACAAAGAGAGGTTCTTTAAACTATTCAGTTTTTCAATTTGTAATAGCTATTACAAGCTATTGAGTTAAGAATATACATTTATTTTTGATAATTCAAAACATTATATTTTCTTAGCGTAAAGTGTATTAAAAGACTTGTGAAAAAAAAAAAATGTGACAGTGATTAATGGTAAGATTACTTAAGAACATTAAAGGTACACACAAATTATAACTATTACTAAAATTATTTAACTACTAATTCAATGCAAATATAAAAGAGAATTATGAACCATTTGTACTTTATTTTTATATTTAATTATATTTCTTTAAATATGATTATTTACAGACAACAAAGTGAAAAGAATGTTTAAAAAAATGAGTAGAAAAGGAACAAATTTTATTTTTTCAAATTCCTATTTCAATGGAAAATTCATGCATGAAGAAAAAGCACTACCTTTAACCTAAATCTCTAAATACGAATTTTTAATATTGGAATTAAAAATCTTTGAAAAATATTCATACTAATTTTTAATCAAATTTAAATACAAAATTTCACACAATATCCTTAATGCAATATTTATATGTTATTAATCAAAATCTGGATATATTAGCGGAATATACTAAGACGTAATATACTAAGAGAAAGACCCATAAAGAGTCAGGATACTTCATATACAAATATCATTGGATAGCATATAATAATACCATTGAATAGCATTGAATGAATTATGAAAATTACAGAAAGAAATGGAGGGACCACATGGAAAGGAGGGATTCTGATCGCATACTAAGAGCAGCCTTAAATTACAAACCAAGGGGGAAAGAGACATGGGAAGGCCACGAAAGAGATGGATTGAGGCCGGAACAGGCTTAAACCATGTTTTGGAATGATGATGATGAATAGCATATAGGGTAAAGCTAGGATAGTCTGCGCACAATTCAAAAGAATAGCAATAAAAAATCTAAATATTAATTTTTTGCTAAACTATCCATGAATAATTTTTACTTCATTTGTTTTTTATGCATTTCCATAGCTATTTTGTTGTTATGTTGCAAATTAATAGAACAGTTGTAATAAAACCAAGAAAGTTATTTTGCGCAATCTGTCCTTACAGGGTTGGTGTGATTGCGCACATGGGTAGGAGAGATTGTTACTAATAATAACTGCAATTAAATTGTTAACAATAATAATTACACTTAAATGACATTGCTGTAAGGTTTTTGTGAACAAATATTATTGTATTAGGAGTGAATAGTTCAACCTAATGATTAAAGAATCAGAAAAAAGGAAATAATTTTAAAAACGATTAAAAAATTTAATTAAAGGAAAAAAAAAATAAAGAGTCAGAAAGAGCAAGTCCAAATAAAATTACAAAATAAAATTAAGTTACTTAATAACACGTTTAAATTAAAATTAGTCCATTTTCATTTTTCATTTTTTATGCAAATTTACCAATAACCTGCGTAATCTCTCCTAGCATTGAAACTAATGGGAACACTGCGCCATCTCTCCTAAGTATCAGATGCGCAAACTCTCCAATTTCGGTAGGAGAGATTGCGCGGCCTTTTATTTAAACATGACCTCTTCTAAATCGAAATGTTGATGTTCACATTGTTAGTCTAGATTAATAGCTTATGAGAAATCGTTTAAGTTTAAAATATTTCGTACTATTGACGTTGTATAGAAATTCTGATGAATAGCTATGAAAATTCAAGCACTTACTTTGGGAAAACAAAACAAAATAGCAATACTTTATCTTAAACGCTCAAAGCAATCAACGTGCACTTTCAAGTAGACACTCCACTACTGTTGTTGTACAACTACCTGGAGTTGCTGAGCACTAACTCTACTCCTTCCCCCCGAACCTCTATGTGCGCAATCTCTCCGACTGCGTCATCTCTCCTGGCTTTACCTTACTAATAGCATTTGTTTGCATCTACTAAAAATACTGTTTTCATACTATCATTGATAGACATTTTGTGTCATTAATAAACTTTTAAAACAAGATAAATTTCTTCTGTTTTTATATTTAATGAACTGTAAATTATTAAACTTACAGATTAATAAAAAAATATTTAAATTTATATTTTATTAGTTGCTTCTTTTCGAGGGGTTCACATATAAAATTAATATCCTGTTATTTTAAACAAATTAATTATTTGCATTATCTAGCATTTAATTTCACAAATGTACAAACTTTGCATCGTAATATTTTACACTCACCTAAGGAAGTGTAATTACACAAAGTTATATAATGCTGTAGAAATTTTACAACGTGACATAAAGTTTTGTGTGTTTTAAAGTATCATACTTTTATGTAAAACAAAACTGCAGTGTTATGAATGGTGAAGATGTTGAACTTTATGTAAATCTCTGTCTTTAAAAAATAAGAAAATAATTATATTTAATGTATTTTTTAATAGTTTGGTGGAAGGGAGATAATTAAGTTCTTAAAATTTATCGGAGAATAGTGACTTGCTGATTTTAAGTACTTAAAAATTACAATTCCTTAAAATGAGCCTTTTTATTTAGCTGACCTAAATTTGAAATTGTATATATACTCGTATGTTTTTAAATATCACAAGAATAGAAAACATGGAGAGAAAGAGTTTTGAATAAGTCAATAAAACCAATGAAGGTGTAGTTATATTATTAGAAAATATTTCGAGAGAATTGAAAATAAATATGTATTTTTTCTAAAAGTTTTTTTTTCAAAGCAATAGCACTTAGACAAACATCTATACACTATTATATGCCACCAAATCAATTGAAGAATAAACAGAACAACAAATGAAACAAGAGTGACATATAAAGACTTTAGAGAAAACAAAAAGTCAACTGTAAACAGGGAATACAATCAATTAGGCATATGTTCTGGGGTCCTCATTAGTTCCCTGGCCTCCCAATATCTGCCAGATATACTGTTACTTGATAGTGCGGGGCACAGTGGTAAATGCTGTGCATTCAAGATTACATCCTCTCCACAAATAGGGCAATTTGGACTTCAAGAATACCAAATCTGAAAAGATAATTAGGTAGACAATCTTGTCCCGTGGCAAACTCATCGGGGATTCATGCAGAAAGTGACCGAGTATCGCCTTGCACTAGAAATTCCTAATAATCCTGAAAAGCTGCTTCCAATGTCGAACCCGGCATAGTTACCTTGTATACGAGGTAATACCGATTTGCTGCATCCAATTAGGAAAGAGGATGCTGGGGATAAAGAGTTACATGCATATGCAATGGAAACTATTTATACTAGATACCCCATAAAAGAATGGCTCCGCGTTTATACGGACAGCTAAAGACTCTCTTTGGAAGAAAATGCGGGTGCTGGAATCTACTCGGAACTCTTCGCATTTTATGCATCCTTGGGAACAAACACAACACCGTTCGATGGAGAGGTGCAGGCTATCTGTATTGCCACACAACAGCTAATTATACGAATAAAAGATTTCAAAAAAGCAGTTATTTTATCGGATTCAATCTCTGCTATTCAAGCAATAACTTCCTTTAAGATCCCCGACTCAAGAAGAATTGAGGACTGCAGGAAAAATTTTAAACAACTAAAAGAGAGTGGAAAGGAATTGGAACTACAATGGATCCCGGACCATTGTGGAATATACGGGAATGAAGCGGCTGACCAACTAGCCAAGAAAGGAACTAAAATAATACAAACACCAAGCAATGAAATACCTTTCAATTCAATATCAAGAATTATAAAGAGAAAAATGGAGTCTCAATATGAAATGAGAAAAATAAGTGAAATCGAAAATAAAGAATCAAAAAATGCAATATCTCATGTCCCTACAGCACCAAGAAGAACAAATGTTGCCTTATTTTTTCTAAAAGTATGCATGTGTTATTTGTATTCTGTTTCTATTATTAAATTCAATTCAATGATTTTGATTGATTCTATGCATTCAGTGTCATCCTAAATATTTGTAATTGTTAATTTCTAGTGATTTTAAACTAGTCTAGTTAAAATTTTATATATTTTTCAAATGCAGGTTTTGAAAAAGGTTATTTATTATGTTTTTGTTTTTTTATATTAATATTTTCTAGAAGAATAGGAACTCTCTCATAAAGGAAATCTATTTTTAGAGTTTCGTTCATCTCACGAAACCCTATTCGTCCCGCTACGTTGTCTGTCCGTCACAGAACCGTTTCTCAGAAACTATATAACTTACAGACTTAAAATTTCGTACGCTTATAGCTAAATACCTATTATGAAGCTACAAATCATAAAATTAAAAAAAAATCGTATTATTTTAATATAGAGAGATATAAAACCAGAAACCTAACAGCCTTTTAATATTAAATGTTGCCAGCAATTAAAAATCACAATAATATTCTTTCTACAATAATTAGTTTTCTATTGAAAGATTTCTACGTGAAAAATTGAAAAAGAAATAAAAAGTTCCACCAATTAAAAAAAAAAAAAAAAGATAAATATGACGTTAGATTGGTAATAAAACGGAAATTTTCAAAATATTCTCAATAATACAAGGATTATGGGTATGTGTAAGTACAGAAAACAGGTTAATCTGATGCCATTAGACAATTAAAAAAGAAAATTAATCTGACGTCATATTGTAAGTTTAACGGAATTTTCAAATGTTTGAAAATAATACAAAGAGAGTATCAATATGAGTAATCGAGAAATCAAGTAGGTATGACGTCAGCAAGTGATTATAACGTCATATGAGTTTGAGAAACGTATTGAATCCTGATAAAAACCCGATTATGGAAATATTGGCATACTTTAACTTTTTGAAGGCAACTATGCAATATGTTTAATTTTGAAAATGATTTTTTTTAATATCACATTTTGTCCATGTGACAGATACTATTAGGACAGCGTATAAGACAGTATAATAGCGGGAAAACAGACTGAGAAAATAACGAGAAAAATTGACCGGTAAATTTTTACTTTTAAAAAAACATGACATTTTTTTATGGAAAATAAAATTTATTTCGATTTATTAAAGAAAGGATAAAGTGTGTTGAAAGGAGTATTAAACCTTTGTGCGATCTTCGATCACACTTACCCACTTTTTTTTTTTTTTTTTTTTTTTTTTTTACGTAAAAAGGACATCAGTCATTCTTTTTTTCACTAATTTTCTAATCTTCGGTTAGTAGTTTTCGCTATAGACGTATGCAAATTAGATTACTCTGGTCACTCTTAAAAGTATAAAAGCACGATTGGCGCATGTTGGGTCGAGACGTGCCTTGTTTAGGATTGCGAGATCAGCCTACCGATTTTGGAATAAAGCGCGCCACGTGCTATAAGGTATCAGAAGTGTGGAATTTAGCCGAGTAGAAGTGAGAGTTTTGGAAAGAGTAATTTCAGTAATCATTCAATAAATCTGATAGGTTGCTAGATTTATTGACATTTATATAGATATTGAAACTGTGAGCTAATCTCTAATTGCAGTGATCGATTTGGAAGCTGTTTGTGAGTGTCGTTTGAGCAGCCAATCTTCGACAAGTAATTTAATTTTGAATTTGTAATCTTTCATTTAATGTGCTATTGAACGTTGATTTAAGAACTAGATTAGCATTAAGTGCAGACTAAGTAAAATTAAGAAGTTAAACAGCAGGCCTTACCTATTTGATTTAAATAAACAGCGTTTTTAAATCTGAACTTGATTATGTCTCGATTTCAATGTAGCAGCCCTGACGGATGCGCCATAATTTAAATTTTGCTTAATAAAGTTATAGTATAATAACATAAGCAAGAAATATCAAAACCTGCAATATCTTTTAAGAAACTTTCTTACACTGTCCCCGAAAACAACAATCATCAAAATATTGAATAATTATCATAACTGGACTTTATAAATTGAAGCCTTCACTGTGAAATACTAATACACATACTTGAATTAAGGAATCAGAAATGTATGAACATAAAATAATAACTATTCGAAATACACAGACCGCATACGTTATAATGAATATTTTACAGAAATATTTTTATAGTATTCGTAGAAATACCTGTAATTTAAAAAGAGTTATTACATATTCTTTACATCAAATATTCTAGAATACAGATGCTTAATACAATAGAAAGGGCAAAGGTAGAGGGAGAATAGGCTAGTCTACATTCTTACAGAGTTATGATAGAGATATCTTATCCAGTACCCAAATTAACCGTTGTGTAAACATTGGCTACGCGCAACAGTTACAATAAACACTAGTTGCTATTCTTTCACACAGAAAGGTATAAAATGAAAACGAAATGTTGTTAGAGTATATTACATGAAAGAAAAATATAGTAGTTATGAAGACAATTGTTATATTACTACATTAGGTGGAAGAATGATGACAAAATCACTATTGTTGGATCGTTGTATAATATTAAATAACTGAGGAAATCTTAGGTTACAATGTGCCCATATTTTCGTTAAACATGAAATCTGTACAAAATATTTTATTTAAAACTCGCTTTTTTAAATTATTTATTCTTAGTCAGAAGATTTTCTTTAATTTTATATTACACTGTTATTTTCCAGTTAAAAAAATAAATTGTTTAATGCGTATGCAGATTTGCTTTAAAGACAAGCTGAATAGCTGCAAATCTCAATAAAAAAATAAAAGAAGAGAAATAAAAAGATTATTTTCTACTCTGCAGTATATCTTCGTATAAAAATGTGACTACTACTAATTGATTAGTAACAACATGTACTCATTAATGCATATTTGTGCTTTCCTTAAGGTTAGTCTACATATATAATCTAAAACAAATTCGCATTTTTTAAACACTGAAACCGAATTTTGACACCATATTCGGATTTTTCATAAAATTGTAACTTCAAATACCAGACGGAAAATCATTCGGCCAAGTAGTTCAGGAATTATGCAGGTTTAGAGGTTGGAATTCCTACTGTATTATGGACATAACAATTGTATGTACAGAGACCCTTGATTCCATTGGAAAATTGTATTGCATTTACGAGCACTGTTACATCCTTTAGTTTTCGCCGAAATAACAAAACAAGCTTTAATTGAATGTAAATATTTTTATATAAAAATATAACAACTTGTAATAATATACTTCCTATAATTGTTAAAATGCATAAACTGAAAACATTATAAACAGTAGAATAAGTTTTTTTACACTTTTGACATGTTTCGACTCAATTTGAATCATTATTAAAACAAATATGATCCATTATAATAGAAGCCATAGAGATTGTAAAAGGTACAAATACAATATGTAACCGTGCAGCACCATTTAACTTACCAAAATTGCGGCTCCAGTTACTCAATGATTAGAAATACGGAAATAAACATGCAAGTAAAAATAAAAAATAACGTGTGTAAATTTGATTAAGTACGTGAAATATTAATTGATAGTGTTTTAAATAATTTCATAAACCCTTGGAATTATATTGTATTCGTATTAGCTTTAATAATGGCTTAGATTGAGCCGAAATAATCAACAGTCTAATAAAACTTATTTTACTTATCATAATATTTTAATTTTAAGTTTTTTATCATTTAAAAGATGTATAGTAAATATTTTTTTATACAATAGCGAAACTTTTTTATATAAAGCCCAGGATTGTTTCACGTAACAGGAAGAAAATCCTGAAAATACATTATGAATATCTTAATATGAATTAATACTCTGAATGAAACATAATTTACTAAAATACCATTCTTAAAGAAATTTAAATACAACTTCATTGTTTAAGTCTCTGAGCAATTTGAATATAGGTAAGATATTTGATGAAATTATTAAACAAAACAATATAGCATATGCAAAATATTTGATGCATTAATTTAGATTGAAATTTAGAAGTACATATATTTTTATACATTTGTGTATAAAAAAGAAAAATCCATGTCACGATTTAAAGGTTTTATTTCTTATCATAACAACTAACAATAATACACGTCTAGAATATTTTCAAAAATACTTTAAAAACACGAATTACATACATAAAAAAATATTATACATAAAAAGTCGGATTTGCTCAATTTACGATTCGGTCATGCATTGGCAAAGATATTTTCAATACGTGCAGAGCTTTTCAAATGTATATTTCTCCTTTTTTGTATATTTCATTGCATAAGAAATGGTATTTTAAAGTACATTCATACATTTAGATGAAGAAATGTTAAAATAGTTACTGGCTACTACGTATTGATATTTTAAAATAAGTAAATATGTCACACAAATGTAATTTCATTTTTTAAAATTCTTTGTTTGGTGTAAAATAACGTTTTACAGTTAAGAACATACCATATGAGTATAAAATTTAATTCATAAAAATTTTGTTAAGATAAATTAATTTTCTTTTTAAATTTATTGCATTTTATTCAAATATAAATTTCGTAATTTTTCGAAAATAAGCGTCTTCTGTTTTATTCCATAAATAATTCCAAAATAAATTTATTTGTAGAGGTAATCTTTGCACCAAGGCCACCTTCCTGTTTAATGTAAAAAAAAATCGGATCTACTAACACTTTTTCAATCTTTTTAGTTATACACACACATGTTTTTACTGTTTACTTCTCACTTAAAAAGTAGTACATACTTAAACGTGTAAATTTTGCCAAACATAACTATTTTTCCTAAAATAATGCAAATGACACTAGGTACAAGAACAGCAATATACCTAGGACTTGTAGTTGTTGTACCTAAGTCCATTTCCAAAAATTGTTAATGTACACAATACTGTAGTCAGGGCCGTAGCGAAAGAAAATTTTTGGGGGGGCAAAAGGCAAGATTGGCCGACTCAAAAATGTTTCAAATCCGACTAATGTAAAATAATCAATCTGTCGCATTATTTCTTAATTAATAGTTTTTACAATTAATTTTAACTGATTAATTATAATTGATAGTTAAAAATAAAATATATGATTTTGTATTACTAAAATGTTTCTTTGATATAACTCAGTAATTATTTAAAAGATTTACCAAGAACTTTACTGGAAAAAAAAAGAATATGTATTGATAAGAAAAAATCCTACAGTTATATTTGTGAAAAACACATTTGTTTAGAATGATAGAATGAAGTGATAGTTTAGTAAATAGAACGTAGTGATTTTCAACATAAAAGCTAAATAAAAATGTGATCTCTTAGTTCTAAAAATTATGATAATGTAATGAATGGGAAGTACTTTCAATATTTTATTAGCATGCGATAGAAAATAATTTGAACTTTATATTCCAATTAGAGATAATATCGTATGGAATTAACAATATACACTTTCAGTAATTCTAATTGTAAAACTAAAAAATGCACACTAGGGGTACTGAAAATATTCGGAGGGCCTCAAAATTTAATTGCGCCTGGGGCCTCTTGAGTGCTTCATCCACCACTGATTGTGTTTTATAGGAATGTCAAGGGACCGACAGAAACATTTGAATTATCCACGATTTCGAATTATACACGTTCGAATTATTCAAGTTTGACTGTACTATTTTTACATGAATTACACATCACACTGAATAAAGCAAACCATTCATACCTTTCTTATCACCAGTCCCTGTCGAGTGGTTTCCACTGTGCAGCCATGTTGATAACTTCTTCGAACTTTTTGCAGCCTCCCAGTTTCTTCTATTTAGAATCTGTCTTTTTTTATTTCCACTTGGCGTTTCATAATATAAACTATTATCTCAACACAAGCAAAGTAAGATTAACCCCTTGGGGACGAGCGCCACGTTTACGTGACGCATAAGATGCTCAGAATTCTCGATTATTCCCACCAGTTAATTTTTATTGTAAGCTTTGCCTTATATAATGACAGCATTTCTGCGATTCAATTAGGGGAAAATTTCTGTTTTGAAAAACCGGTGGTAAAAGAGGAAAAATTCCGTAAAAGACTCTCGTCACGAAGGGGTTAAGTTATAAACTATCGTACTATCACTACTATGCGACTCTCAACTGCTCTGACAGTCCGATATTGATAAGCAGTTAGTAAACGAATGACTCATCATGAATAGCACTAGCTCACTGCACGTCCTAGCTTGCACTTGACTCATCACATCGGCAGGCACCAGGCGCGACATGACACATTTGACTCGACATTCTGCTGTCTGCTCTAGAGATGCTTTTGCATGCGAAGCGTATGGAGTATTTGAACGGATACGCAAAAACATTTACTCTAGCACTTTGATGAATTTTTTTTATTATTAACTTTTAGCTAGGTGCTGGGTATTTTATAGGAAGTTAGATTAGATATTAAAATACAATAATTTTTTAACCATTAGTTTGGGGCCCCGGGGCAGTGCCCCGGCGGTAGTTACGGGCCTGAAACGCTGAACTATTTATATTGTTTTAAGTGCAAATGTGTTAATGTTCCGCAATCGCTTCAAGTTTTTTTTTACCATAAAACTACTTTTAATAATTTAATTTTTCCTGAAATCCTCTACTTTCTGAATTCTTTATTAAAAAAATAATTCATCTTACGTATGATTTAGTTTTTTAAAAAAGTAATCGCTAACATGTACCATATTTCCGGCCTATAATTCGCGGATCAAACAATTATGTTTAGACCCAGAAATTTTATTTAATAATTGAAGTAAAATATTTACAGCGATCTAGTATGTTCCATTACATAAAATAAAATTTCTAGGTCGAAACATAATTGTTTGATCCGCGGATTATACGCCGGAAATTACGGTAATCAGGGTATACAATAAATATTAAGTAATTAATAAAGGCTCCAATTCTAATTTTTATAATAACAAGTGAAAAATCAGTGAAAATTATGTAATTATGTTATGTTGGCACAAGTATATAAATTTAGTTTTAGATTTATCAAAAAAAAAAAAAAAAAAAAAAAAAAAAAAAAAGTAAGAAGATTTTAGGTATTAAATGTTAAATGCACGGATATTTTTTAAATTTATTCATCTTCTTTTTTTAAATAGTTTTAAAAATTCTTCGTTTTTATTTTCCAAACGTTCCTAAAACAGTTCCAAAGGCCGTAAACATCATATCGCTGCTAGAACCTACTATTTAACAAGTATAAAATTTCTTGAATTTTCTTAAGCGACTTTCGCATTCGGTCGACCTAGTTTATACACTGGCCTCCAAAAGTTAAAGTACAAGATGTTTTCGAAGCTCACCAGACAAAAAATGGCAGTCAGATTAATCTTCATAGTTTATATGAATGACAATAAGCTTTAAAAAAACTTATGCAAAAATTACCGCTACCACTTTTATTTTATAGAAAAGAATAGCTACTTCTGAATGAGAGAAAAATATGCAATTATGAAGCTTTCGTAATTTCGCGTGTAAGTTTTGTTGCATTCGAACTATTGTTGTCAGTTTTGTTCACAACAGCCACTAGTCTAGAAATGTCTAGAAGAAGTCGTTTGTCCGATTCATTAAGGTGGCGGACGGTAGGGATGGAAATGGGGTTGTCACAGGCCGCTACTGCTAGACGGCTCAATGTGTCTCGCAGTGTAGTCCAACGACTCTGGGATCAGTATGAATCCGAAGATTCTGTGTCCAGAAGACATGTTCCAGGCACGTGTTACAACACCTGCAGAAGACCGGTTTCTAACTCTTTCGGCCCGAAGGAGAAGACGCACTACTGTGCCGCAACTCATTGCAGACCACTTTGAAGCATCAGGGAGAAGAATCTCCCCTACTACGATGCGAAGACGTCTTCACAATGCAGGGCTCTATACAAGGTGACCAGTTGTGTGTTTCCCCCCTCAACAGACGACAGAGAAGGGCCCGCTTATGTTGGGCAAGAGAACATGTTTCCTGAACCAGACAAAAGCGGGCTTCTGTACTCTTCACAGACAAGTCCAGATTCACACTGGAGAGCGATTCAGGATGTCTTCTGATCTGGAGAGAACAATGCACTCGATACCATCAATCAAACACTGTCGAAACACACAGGTACAGAAACGGTGGAATCATGGTTTGGGCTGGGATCTCACTCGGAGGCCACACTGACCTGCATGTGTTCCATGGAGGAACTGTGACTGGTGCGAGATATCGGGATGAGATCCTTGATTCATATGTGCGCCCATATGCCGGTACTATTGGCAATGGTTTCATTCTAATGCATGATAATGCGAGACCACACCGAGCTGTGGTTGTTGAGGATTATCTTGAGGATCACGGTTTGGAGAGAATGGAATGGCCAGCTCACTCTCCAGACTTGAATCCGATAGAACATCTTTGGGACTATCTTGGAAGACAGGTTGCGGCTTTAAGTCCTCCTCCAAGGTCATTAAATGAGCTGGAACAAGGCTTACTCCAAGTCTGGTCAGCGTTACCTATTTCGGTGTCCGACAATTTAATTGAGAGCATGGAAAGTCGATGCCGCCAATGCATTCAAGTCCGGGGTGGGCATATTCCGTATTAGAACCAGTTTTTTAATGTTTCTGTCACATTTTACTGCATAATACTGCGATGTACTGATTTCTCCAAGAATGGAATTTTCCACCATGAGGGCTTTTTTGTTGTAGTTTCATTTATACGTTTAACTTAAGTAAATTTCTATGTCGCATTTAATAAATAACGGTTTAGCGCACATTTCCTCCAAATTTGTTGTTTATATATTCATTCATTTGCAAATTAGACGCAAAAAACCGGTTGTACCTTAACTTTTGGAGGCCAGTGTATATTGATAGTTTTTATCTATGTAAGTTGCGAGTGTTACTGTAGGACAAATTTCTGATATTTTCAATCAATAGATCAGATTCATTTGTTTCCCCTATTGGCCCACGTATCGACGGCCGACTTAGATTTTCCATGTGTGGGTAAGGTATAGTATATGTCCAACATTTCCGGCTCTGCAGACAAAATTTATACATAATTTTTTTCAGTGGGTAGACCGACTAGCTATTTATGTGATTCGAAAATGTGACAGAACACGTGACTTTCATACCGGCTGACCAGATAGATCTATTGAAATCATTACTTTTTTTACTCATAACCTAGATAGGTTGACTGACCGACTAGCTTTTGCCATATGATTGTAAGGGTGTAGTGAAATGCATTCTGAAGACTTAAAGTCCTGCCAACCAGAATTTTTCCGAATTGCTTTTATTAATCAGCCTACTGACATACTACAGAGACACTAATTAAATCTGCTGATAAGCCGACTGAATCCTTTTACCAAACATTGGGGGGGCAGCTGCCCCCCCTGCCCCCCCGCTCGCTACGCCCCTGACTGTAGTAAAAAGAAACATACATTAACATTTAAAACACCCACCATCATTAAATCACACTTTGGTCAAACATACCCTAGTTAAATAATATTTGATAGTGTTTTTTTTTTTTTTTTTTTTTTTTTTTTTTTTTATAATGTGGATATTCCAAAAATTAACTTAATACTAATCAACCTTATATGAAATCTTTAAATTCCAAAAAGTTACGAACAGTCTATTATGTAACTTTATACATAAAACGAATTTTTTTTTTCATGAGTTATTCTACATTACAATTTGAAATTTTATTCAGTTCCAAGGACCCAGGCAGCACTCAATATATACATTTCACATTATTCAGTAGCCTTTTACTTTATTTTTCAAAGGCAGGTGTTCTTTCTATTCATCTCAAAAAAGTCTTAACAAAACTTTTTACCTTAAAACAGGACCCTTCACAACACTTTTCACCTTTAAACAGGACCCTTCATAAATTATTTCACCTTAAAAATAGATCTTTGACACAAATTTTCATTCACCATATACAAACTTAATCATTTAAACGCACAATCTGACTGATACTTTTGCACTAGATGTTAAACTTCCCTGAAAAATTATATTTTATTTCACATAACAATTCGGTAGTTCTGGAAAGTGTTTATGCCATTTTACTGAAACGCATTAAAAAATCACAAAAATCTTCTCGAAAAAAAAAAATCTCGTGAAATCTCACCAATTTTTTTTTCAAAAAAAAAAAAAAAATTCTAACTCTCCACACGTAAATATAATGAATCTCACGTCATGCTAGAATACGCATATTTTACGCGAAAAAAATATCGTGAAAATTCTTAAGCTCCATCCTTATTTTTTAATTAATATTTTTAATAACTTTTTATAATTAATCTTTTTTTTTAAACTTCCACCATATAAAAAAAATATTTCCGTTAAAAATTTCATCTCATCCTACAGTACACACATTTTACGCCAAAAAAAAAAAAAAAAGAAAAAAAAAAAAAAAAAGAAAAAGAAAAAGAAAAAATACTTGGAACTTTTCCAAGTATCCAAAATTCTTTTCGAAAAATTAAATAAAACAAAATTTTCTTAATTCTCCACACATAAATAAATTTAAACTATCAACACCCAAATTTAAACTATCAGAATACTATTCTCCACAGTCCACACCCTCCACAGCTCCCCTACTCGTCCCTTTACACACTACTATATACAGACTATATTACTACATATACTACTATATACACTACTATATGCTACTATATACACTACTATATACTACTATATACAACCCTTTATACAAAGCCTATTATATGGCAATATGCCGGTGATTGGGTGATTTCACGTAAAAGACATCATGCGAACTGAATTTTTCTGAGTGAAAAAATAATCAGGCAGGGAGTCAAAATCAACAAATTTGACCTTCAGCAGGGTTGAGTTAAAAATAATAAAATGTATCTACGTATACATCCTTTAATGGAGTGCCATTACCTGCGGTATATTACGTTGATCTGTATACAATGTATACCAGATGCTGTTGCCAATTAGGTGCTGTTAATGAATTGTGTCCAACGGTTGTCGATGCGGGTAGCTCAATAGGTGGAGTATTGGCAAATTAGGTCAAAGGTCTGGGGTTTGGCTCTCGCCATGGGCATTTTTTCACGCATTTGGAAAAATTCAGTTCGTAGGTGTTGTAATTAATATATATATATATATATATATATATATATATATATTCCACCTTCCGTAACTCAAATCAAGGCCAGGGGTCTCCACCCAGGAAGTTTTCAGTCGTACGCCGATTATGATAAATCGTTGGTGCTTATTGAAAAAGAAATAGCCAGTCAAGTCCACTTCAAATTTTATTAGGATCCCAAGAGCTCTGGTTATGCTTTTAGCTCTTATGATAATTGAATGCAGTAGAACCAAGGAGAGACTTCGTATCCAAATACCATTCGAAGAAATCAAAGTTGTTAAGGGGCGGCATCTTATATTACACCGGCAGCTACGGATATTTTTATTCCATGATCGCGAGCCACGCGTCGCACTTCCACCTACATCCTGCTTCCAGCAACATCTTTCTTCTTCAAGGCGGGAAACCAAGTGTATATCTCTTCTCTAACGCTCACGAATACAGAGCCATTAAAACAGTCTTTAGAACAATCAGCATTACGGAACTCAATTTTCTGACTCTATGATTTTGAAGATATCAAGCTGCCAGCTGAAAAGCGCGGAAGAATCTTCTAGAATTGTTTCGGAAAAATCTGATTCCTTCAAAAAAAAAATAAGAAAGAAAAAAAATACGTAGGTTTTACCGAGTGTGGGCAGAATGCCAATATAAAAATTTGACATTGAAACTGAGATTAGCTTTTATATTTTGAGAAATAATACTTTTTTGCCAGAAAACATAGGGAAATAAAAATAAAAAGATATAGGTTGTTATTTCAAGAGAATTAAAATATTTAGCTGGGAGAGTGATATTTAAAAGAATTAAATTTTAGATGCGTTAATTTAATGAAATAAATGTGTGTAATTTTAACAGAACATCACTTAGAGCCATTTTTTAAGAGAATGAATTTAGAAAAAACATTTTTAGCTAGACGGGATTTTGACAAGCTAAATACTAGAACGAGAAAATAATTTAGAATAATGGGATTTAAACAGCTTTGATGAGGTCAACGGCGAAAAAAATTAAAATTTGTTTATTATACACACACACACACACACACATATATATATATATATTATAATCTTTGTAAAAAAAAAAGGTTGAGCTGCTAAATTTTAATTCTGTGCTTTCAAAAGACTTATCTGTCTTGGACTTCAAAATGACTCTAATAACATGCTCTGATATTGCCACTTCCCCAAATTAATAAAAAGTCTTAGATTCAAATATTATACAAAATAAGGAGTAAATAACCTAGGAAGATGGTGGTTCTACATACATATCGGGGGAAAATATATTACCCCCTACTTTCCCTGCCACAAATCATCGAAAAAAAAGGTCTCGTGACAATCGATTAGTAATAATATCTACGAGTTAATGTTCATCCTATACTTACTACTATTACTTTAGGGAGTTGTCTATAGATAGAAATTGTATCAAAATTTAATTTTTTTTATTCTAACAGAATCGAATATATATATATATTTTTTTTTTAAATTAATCATTTTTAAAAATTAGACACTGTCTATTAATTTATAAAAAATCAATCTCTATAAGCTTTATATATATATGAATCTAAAATTACAGCTAATTCCGCCAATTAGTTTTTGAGTTAAGCTTAGTGCACAACCTGCACTGTAATTTGTTTTCAAATATGATGTCAAAATTAGATGTTTTGGAAAGTTTAAAGACTAACAATTTATATATGTAGAAGGCACTCTAAACAAACTTTAAGTATCGTATTATTTAATAGATGTTATGACTATTCAATGGCACCTGCAACATTTTTACACGACGATTTGCGGCAGTAGTGGAACATAACATGTTTCTTTCCAGGACTGTACAGTGGGTTCCCCTTTAAATAATTTATTTTCTAATGGTCCACTTCAGTAATACCGGCTTTAACTACATCTGCTAAAAAATACAATGATAATTAACATTAGGCATTTATACATTCATTAGGACTTGATAGAGCATACTTTTTGTAAAGAACTTGGATATAATATTATTTCGATTTATCATACATTTTTTGTACAAAATAAACAAGCATACACTTATATCATTCTATGTTTTTCTATAAAAAATTATAAATAAATCTCTCGACTCTATGAAGAAAAAACAACCCACCATTTTGTTTCATTTTAATTTATATCCAGAATTTTTACCATTTTACTTCACAGAAAACACTTTGAAACGACCTTTTAAAAAGAGATTATATTTTAAATAGTACTGATAAATAACATGATACATTAAATTTCGCTTTTAAGGGGAATTATCTCTAATTTCAAAATTTCTGTTACATAGGCAGAACACAATTAGTACAAATGTTTGCGTAATTATATCTACAGAGCTATTTGGTATGACAATTCCTTCAGGCAAATTTAGAGAAACTTGCATTCCTAAATACAAAGTGCATTCGGTAGAATTTTAAAGCTCATACCACTAACCGTAATGCTAATCATAATAAAAGAACGTGTTCTATACACTATTTGCACCATGTAATCAGCCACCCGTTACTAATTTCAATCTCATTAACTTCTCAAAATCATCGTGTAAAATAAATCTGTTTACGTTTAGATATTTAATTACAGCAAAGTGTAAAATATACCTAAAAATCAATTAAACTCTGCATTACTCATGAATGTTCTTTTTCTTTTGAAGAACAATAATTAAATAATTAATTAAACTTATTTTGCTGTTAACATGATTGGTTCAATGTTTTGAAATTGAAATTATGTATTATTTGCTTTTAATTTAATTGAGTGATATTGATTACTTGTATTATTGACATTATATTTCAGTTAAAACATAACCTTTGAAAAGTTTGATCGAACAAAAGTAGTAATATTTAACAATAAGATTGAATTTCCAATTAAAACTATTACTTAGATATTATCCGATGCTGGGAATTTATTTGTTTCATGTACGCCGCCACTGGGTAGTGTGCTCATGTTTGACTTTTCCTCTTGCGCTGCAAGGTTTCATCCGTGCCAACCTATAAGTTAAAAATGCCAGAAACGATGTCGGCCAGATTGCTAAAATTATAAAGCACTTGGCGCGCTATACCAGGGTATCTGGGTTCGATCCTCAGTCTGTACACATTTTTCACTATTTTTTGTTATGCGTTGTTTAGCCAATTGAAAATTTATTCACATCCTTAATTAATAATATTAATAAGATTGAAGATCTCAACTTTTATAGATGCAGCTAATATTTGTGGAATGTTGTTCGATATCATTTTAATTTCCACATTTGCACCTATTTATCAAGAAGTCGTATTTTGTTCATAATAAAACGATATAGAATTTTGACATATTGCGTTATGTAAAACCTGTTGTAATAGAATTAACGTATTGCTCTGTATAAGTACACTGCATAAATTTGTAAAATTATAAATTATTTTCATAGCAAATTGCATAGCAGACTATTTGTGAGAAAACATGAACTTTAAAAAAGCAAATGTCGTAAGAAATAACATAATCATTGAGTATAGCTGTGAAGGAACATTATCTCCAATTTAATTTTCTCTGTTTCAAAGGCATGGGTTAAGATTTGAACACATCTTCTCGTCATTGATCTTGAGCGCTCGCTTAACTGTTTCCATACATATTGAAGTATTACCTCTTCCATCAAAAACGTAAGTTTCTCTCATTTTTTTTAATTGGTATGGCTGGTATTCAAAAACTGTTCATATTTTCTAGAACAGTATTTTGGTTGATGTTCCATCACTACATAACTTGGTAAAATTATAAATTTTTTACATAGCAAACTGCATAACAAACTATTTCTGAGAAAACATGACCTTTAAAAAAGCAAATGTCGTAAAAAATAACATAATCATTGAGTTTAGATGTGAAGGAACATTATGACCAATTTAATTTTCTCTGTTTGAAAGGCATGGGTTAAGATTTGAACAAATCTTCGCATGATTTTAACTATGGCAATTGAAAGAAAATGTCCCTGATCTTGAGCGTTCGTTTAACTAATTCTATATCAAATAATCAAAATGAAATAACCTTTTACATAAATATATTTTTGATATTAGCATACAGCGTTTCCTTTGTAAAATCATTTCCATAAACTGTACACTACATTCTACATTATTTCACTATAATATTTCGATTTTGACTTCATATCGTACAAGTTTTCTTTTAAAATTGAAAGTATAAATTTATATGTAATAATTTGTAAAACTGAGAAACTTAGACCAAAAGTATACACATTTTATTTCATTTTAACGTTGCAAACTGCCCTTTTTAATGTAATAGTATGTCATAAAACAATAAAATTTTGGATCTGAATTGTTATGGAATGAAACAATTGTCAAACTATGAAATATCAATTTGTTCCTTTGAAAGTAAAAAGAATTAAGTTGCCTTTGTTAAAAATAATTTTATTCATTGAATCAATTAAATCATTTTAATTATTCTGGAAAACAATAATATTCCCATCGTAAAGTGTTTGAAAAGACTTTTTTAATAATGCAGATATTAGTACAAAATACTGTACTTCTATAAAAAATAAAACGAGTAAATATGTTATATTTAACTAAAATAGCTTAACTATCATATTAAAGGAGATTTTTGGCATAAAAGACGATTTAAGGACATACGTGAATTATTAAAAGTCTTTCTTTTTTTTAATATTATAAAGTCTCTTTAAAACTATAAAAAACAACAACACACTATAAACATAAAAGTTGAATCAGCCATTTTTATAGAAATATAAGGTCATAAATATATACAAAATGGAAAAAAATCTACTTGAATGTTTTACATTCTACAACATGGTTTTTATAGTCGTATCAAAGGAGGTTCTGTATAATTTATTATGTAACAAAACTACCCATGCAGTCGTCTACAATTTCTAATAATAATAATACAAATATTTCAAATTATTTTAATTTTGTCATGTCTTCCCAAAAACTGTCTTGCAAAAACTATATAGGTTACGTGTCTATATATAGCTTACGTGAATCTCAAACCTTACTTCTTCATTCAGTACTGTTGTAAACAATTATATAAAGATATTTTTCGAATCTTAGATAGTTTACATTGCATGGAGTAGATATTCTTGAACACAGAATTTGTGATAAGATGTAATTATAAGCAGGGCTTAATTTCTAAGAAAAAAAGTACCGGAGAGCCCTAATATTCTGCAGTACTAACACCCGTAGCGTACCCCCCCCCCCCCCCCCACTCTGCCGTCACTCCAATTTGCATATTTATATTTCATACATTATTTTCAAAATTTAAAGCATTATTTTTTTATTTAGCGAAATAAAAATTTTAAATACATCTATCTGCGTATAGTTAGCTATCAACTATTCCACTTTTTAGTTTTAACTACTTCAAAATAGAAATCTAATCTTAAGATTAATTAATCTCAGAATTCTGCGATTAAATAAGCTCAGGATTATGATTCGGAAAGAGTGTTAACACAAAAAATGAATAGTTCGCAGCTATGCAGAGTAGAAAAAAGACTGTTTCTGTTTACTCTTTATTCTGATCAAAATAGCATTAAAATGATTTGAAATGGAAATAAATAAACTTTTGAATTTAAGACAAATTGAGCTCGATCCTGCCCAAACCAGAAGACAGATATAAAAATCGAACCTGTTTCATCTCCGCCTCTTACGTGAACGACACATTCCGTCACTTATATGTGTTTTGATACAAAAGAAGGCAAAATGTTGGAGATGGGAGGGAAATGAAAGGATGATATAGGATTCGTTTTTAGGAAGCGTTATTGCATTGCGCTCCGGAGCGCAGTGTTTATGAGCTCTGGTGAATTTTAGCCAATATTTAAATATTTAATAAAAAAAGAAAATTACCGGAGCTGAGCTCCGGTGGGCTCCGGCGTGAATTAAGCCCTGATTATAAGCAAAGTACTGAAACAAAATACATTAATGTTTATGATTATCCGAGATCCCTTTAAACGAACATCCAATTATTTCAATATATATTAATATGTTTATCGTTTTAATCTTAAGACTGAAATACAGAATGTTTTTCGTTAATGTCAATTCGAGGCTTTAAACTATTAATATGCAGTAAACTTTCAGAAATGAAATTTGAGAGATGGGTGTAAATCCCTAAAGGTGCTGTGAAAAGTAGTTTAATCCACAATATTAAAATTTTATTTACTTAAAAGGCGTATAGCCAGCATAGTGAAAAAGTTCCCAAGCCGGGACTCGTACCCGGGTCATCAGTATAGCGCACTGACGTTCTACCATCTGAACCATGTGGATAGGCACCCAGCTTGGCATTTCTCACTATAACATGTTGGAAAGGCTACAAACGCAGCACAAGATGGAATATTTTTCCGTGAGCCACCAACCCTGGGGCAAAACCTAAGTAAACAGAAAATTAAGATTATATATTTTGTTTTCGAAAAATCTTTTAAAACTCAATTGACTAGTAATCTATAAATTTATACGTAGTCCTGTAAATTAAACATAAAATAAAAATTCGTTTTACAAATATAATGCAAAGAAAATATAGATGCTAAGAACACTAAATATTAACACTTCTAACATTAGCTTAGTAATTAAGCAATACCAAGAAAAAAGTGATTCAATTTATCATGTTAATTTTTTTTTTCTGTTCATAATTTCTTTTTTTAAATTTTATTAATCATATATGTTAGTAATTACCGCTTTTCATTAAATGAATTATATTTCATTAGAAGTCAAACACTTCAAAGAGTTTATCATAACCAAATTAAATAATTTGAGTACATAAATTATCATTAATGTAAAGTATTTATTAGTTAATTTGTCAAAGAAATTAAAACAAACACATTTTTTTAATATTTCAACTAGAATATTTCTAATTAGCTGTTAACTCTGAAAAAACAAAAGAAATATTTTTTCTCATAACAACTGATAAAAAACTTTAAAAAAAAAAAAACCTTTGAAAAAGAAATTTATTTAAGACAATATTTTTAAATTTGCAAAAAAATACTTTGCTTTAATTTAAAACTCCATTAGCGCAGCCAATTGAAGGTAGTATCACCATGTAGTCAAATCGTTTAGGATCGCATCATTTTGACTTTAGTCACCAGTGTCATAGTCATTATGGTAACTAAAATGTGATGCCTTTAATTCGTGACAATATGAATATCAGTTGACATTTATGAAATCAAAGGGATCAATCAATCAGAGCGATAAAATCAATCAATGTGAAATCAAGTATTGAAATAAAACACTACTGACTTCAATGTTATGTCAAAGCAAAAAAAATCGTAGTTAAGCATCAAAAGGTGTTTTCAAAATCACATCACATGCAATTAGTCACGAAACAGGTCATATCGATGACACAGAAACGTCAAAATGAAATAGTTTACGAAAAATAGAAATAGATATTGACTCGCATTGTAGTCATTAGTCCACTCATATGGAATGAAAATACTCCAATTCCTATTTACTGCATGCATTTTACATTAAAAAACATTAAAGAATCAATATTCTACAAGAAACATCTGAACTTTTAGAAAATTACTTAAACACCAATATTCCGCAATGAGAAATCAATGTAATAAATTTCGATTACAAGATTTAGTGGTAATAGTAGCGAAGCATGAATCGAAACTCGAAATTATTTTCAAATTAACAGTACGCAATGCATAGCATCTGAAAGGTTCCGATGGATAGTTTATTTGGTGGTCAGTTAGGGTGCTGAAGATATCATTTTGTTACAATAGTACTGATGTTTTAAAGAAAACTGAAGAAGGTTTCTTCTTGTCAGACTCTGATCTGATGATCAAAAGACCTAAATACACACCTGTCTTCCTTTCCTGGCTCGGAAATGTTTCTCTGAGATATTTACAAACTGACGTACTCCATCCGTTTACTTGCTTGTGCACGAGTTTCTGTTTTCTTTTCGAGAAAAACGCACATTGCTCATAGTCAACCCTCTATGCCACTCAACAAAAGTTAAAGCTCGAAGAGTGCGTAGACTTAAGTCGGTTTCTTTTCTTGTGCTTTTTCGGAGAATCTTAGATGTTTTATGACTTTTTCAGGATATCTAAAGTTCAGAGGTCAAAACGGGAATATGTGACAACCGTTGACACTACCCCTTTCTTTTGTTGAATCTTTCTTTTATTTTGTATACTTGAGCAGAAATTGATTCGAGAAGGATGGGAAAATTGATATCTCAGGCTGACATGCAAGCTTGCGCGCTAAACGCAACCTTACAAACTGCCTTCTCACTGGACCTTCTATCTAAACTAGACAGCGGGCAAAGAAGGTGGGGAAGAAAGCTTCCCCTGTTTTTTCAAACATCGCGCTACTACGTCTGTTTCTGTCTGTTTAGTACTTGATTATTTTCTTTGAATGTGTAGTATAAAAATTGACAGTCTAAAAGAAATGTTTTATGTTACCAACATATGCATATACTGGATAAATGTATCATTCCCTTGAGAAATTTAATTTTTTAATTAACAGTTATAGCTATTATATTCCAGTTTCTTTTGTATTATATTAATCAGTGTTGAATGTAGGAGGTGGCGCGGGGGGGGGGGACATTCCCTCTCGAGAACAGTGATGTCCCACCCCGAAAAGTGTGAGATTTTATTCTTTTTAATGGACAAAAGTGCAACTCCCCCCCTCCCCCCCCGCAGCCGCAAAAATCCCTCCCGGAGAAAAATGTCTCAATTCAGCACTGATATTAATCTGTCAACGATATTTAACTAATCTCAGCTACATTTCCCATTGTAATCCAAATTTAACTGCAATTACAAAAATAAATTAAAACACCCAAAATTTCAGTAATGAACATCCTGCAAAAAGTGATACATATTGTTTTTATAATCGTATTTTATTTAGAATCAGAATTCAATATAATGAAAATATATACTAATGAAACAAATTAGTTATTTTCAAAAAAATTTAACATTTAGGATACCTGTAATGAAATATTTATGATAAGAGTTACTTTTTGAAATTAATTGTTGTCATTATCACAAGATCAAAATTATGATTATTTTACAATGATTATTTTACAATGATTATTTTTAATGTTTGTCTTATTTGTTTTTAATAAAGCTTTTATGCCTTTTTATATAATTTGTTATAAGTAGGGTAGAAAGGCCGATAGTAGGACACGTCGATGTCGGTGGTGATGGTGGTGGTGGTGTCGGTGGTGGTGGTGGTGGCCTTCACGTCGGAGCAGGTGGTGGCGTCGGAGCCGGAGCAGGTGGTGGATCTCGGAGGGTCGATCTTGGTGGATCTCGGAGGGTGGTGGCGTAGATAAGAGGCATGCGTCACTTGGGAGGTTGGATTGGGATGACTCACGGAAGGTCGATCTCTAATTTTAATTGGAGAACTTAGAAATTTTTCGAAGCAAATTTATTTTATTCAAGTATAGTACGGTGGGGTGTTTGGAAATATTTTTCAAAGTGTGGTTTGTGAGAGAAAATTGCATTTAAAAATATTAATTAAAAATGGTCATTAAAATATTAATTAATTTTAATTGGAGTACTTAAGAAATGTTTGCGATTTTTTTTTCAACTAGAGTAGGTTATTCGATATACATGTTAGAGAATATTAGAGGTGAATTTTAAAAGTCAATAATGGTTTAATTAAAAATGGTGATTAAGAAATAATGAGCGTACTTAAGAAATTTTGGCGAGATTTTTTTTTTTTTTTTAACGAGAGTACGCAGTTTGAATGTGTAGTAGAATGGTAGAATGAAAAATATTAATTAAAAATGGTCATTAATTAATTTTAATTGGCGAACTTAAACATTTTTGGGGCAAACAGACGGGTTTTAATGAATTCGATGCATGTTATGGTAAAAATAGAGGGTCCCGTATGATTTATACTGCACTAAATTTAATAGCTCCCCTTCCCTTTTTTTACCCAGAGGGTCCTTCGATAGAAGTTAGGCTAATAATACGCACTTCAAAAAATACAGAGTGGTATAAAAAGGGACTAAGAACTCAAATGTTAATATAAAATAGCAAGTAAACAAGAAAGAAAATATCATGCGTAGCAGAATAATTCATGAATCACTTTCCAACATTATCGAAATGTTATGTGAACAAAATATAATTTTACCATCTAGTGCATTAGTTAATTAAAATAGTGAACAGTTACAGATCCCCTTTTTAATAAAAAGGAGGCCTTCACAAAAAATCCAATGAATTCAAATTATGCATAAATACTAGAACCCTTTATACATTCAGTTCATTGACCCCTCTTTTTCCCCCCTTCGAAGTGTGAACTCGCATTAGACTATAGGGCCTCTTCTGAAAAAAAATGGGATACATTCCCTGATTCTAATCATTTATGAGTATGTCCATGTTTCAAAAATGAGTATAAACTGACCTCTAAGCGCTCAGTCTTGAGTATGTCCATATTTCAATATTCTGAGCATTCCTGGTATTTCAGAATTTAAAGCTTTGGGTCGTCATTTTTTTAAACAAACAGTTTCATAACAAAATGAAAAGATCGATTTACTCAGATTTGAAACTGTTATTTTTTTTCAGTGTAACTCTGTTATATACATAAATTTCAAAATGTTTGACATAGTGCAACATCATTACATTTCACTGCTAACGTTTTTTCCCCATTGACTGTAATGTAACAGAATTCTTTTCATTGTCCTTGTAAACGGACTTTAAATTCTACACACTTCATTTTGAATACTGAACATGCCGTAGTAAGCTTCAATGACATATATCAATTTCACGGATATATGGGTATATTTACGCAAGTTAGAAAACGCACAGACAGACGAACACAATTTCAGACGAACAACAGACAAACCGACAAACCGAATTCAGAAACACTTTTAAACTATGCTGGAAAGAGTTAAAACACATTGGTTCCATATATGATATTTTACAGACAATAAAATTAATAGCAATAAATAAACAATGGCAGTTCTAGTTAAATAAACGCAAAAAAACTTTTTACTAACACCATAAAATTAAGAAATGCGCAAGGCCATTCGAAAGAACGTTGACGTTCTATTTCTAGCACAAAGAAGTTGTTTAATGGCGGAAACAAAAGAAGCCATTAATAAGTGATTTACCCTGAGATATGCATGATATATTTTACAGCCTCTTTCAAACGGATACCACGACTTTTTGTACCTTAAGGAAATGACAACTTTCTTTCGAAAGGCCTTGCGCATTTCTTACGTTTATGTTGTTATTAAGACGGTTTTTGCCTTTATTTATTTATCACAAAGTCTATTTAACTTTTTAATAATTCTAGTTACTAAATTATTCTGTTTTTCTGGTTGTTATGGTTCATCAAACAAAAATAGTCACTAACGTAAAATCATACAAAGAGACAAAACATTTGTTTGAAAAATTAAAAGACAAATTGAAAAGTCTACAGCCTACAGAAAGAAACAAATATTAAAATAATAAAGTCATTTTCAATTATATGAATTTTATTGAGACAGAAAATTCTGAAAAAGGAAATTTTAATAACATGCGAATTGAAAACATTTATAAATGAAAAGTTGGTGAAACAAAGGCCCAACGAAGAAAGGAATGTTTCCTAGAATTGTTACTCGGTACAGGGATATTCAAGTTACTTCTGTAAGTTTAAACGCTTTTGAAAAATTATCACTAAAATTTTTTTAAGCATCAAAATTTCCTAAAGTTCAACTCACTCTTAGGGAGAAATGGAAAAGTAAAAGTACATTTTATACGTTTTTATGCTTGCTTTTAGAATACGTTTAAATTCTTCATCTTTCATTTTTACAAAACTATACTTTATCTAAATTTCAAATTATTTTTTCAGCAGTACTGAAACTACGCTATAAATTTTTAAATGGCACTGCAAAGTATGTAATTTTTTTTCACTTTTCTAAACAGCGTACAACCCATAGATTGAAAAATTTGTCCAGACCGGGAATCGAACCCAGATACATTGGTAATGGCGTAGTTTCAGTCCTGCTGAATATTTATTTGGAAATTTAGATATATTACCCGATGCTGGAAACTTATTAGTCTCATGTACGCCACTGAATAGTGTGCTCATGTATGACAGTCTCTCTTGCGCTAGGAAGTTGCAGCCTTGCCAACATATATAAGTGAAAAAAGGCCAGACTGGATGTCGTCCAAATGGCTTAAATGATAAAGCACTTGGTGTGCTATACCTAGGTATCTCGGTTCGTTCCCGAGTCTGAGGACATATTTTTCACTCTGTTGGTTGTACGGTGTTTAGCAAATTGAAAATAAATTCACTTTCTTTGTAGTGATATACTTTATATTCTGTAACATTTTAATTAAATCAAAACATATATTGCTCGGCTTAAATATAAAATCCTTCTAAAATTTTATGTATTGTATTTAAGAGAAATCGTGTCATTAATACATCCTATACAAGAAACGAACTAATAAACTACATTACGCAGTAACTTCTGATTTAATGCATTATCTGAAATTGAAAGCCTCAAATACAATAGAAGCGTATAATTAGTACAAATATTTTCTCAATTATTTCAACAAAGCTATTTTGTACGAAAATTACCAAAGGCGAAATTAGCGAAAATAACGTTCCTAAATTAAAAGCTGGAATACATTACATGCTATTTAGTCACTAATACGAGTAAGTGTAAAGCTATTCAAAATGAAAGAGCGTGTTTGGTAAACAACGTTCAGAAACTGATATGTTAATAAATTAAATAAAATTTGCAACTAAAATTCCTTTAAAAATGTTTGTGATTACAGATTTTAAGTGTTGAACATTGTAATGTTTATTATAAAAGAAACAGCTGAAAATACGTAATTACTGTTTACGTATATCACGTAAATGATATACAGGGTGTCCCACAAGGTACGCAGCGTCTAATATGTACAGATTTGGATAGAGCACGTCAATTTGAATATTTTGAATGGTAACATGTGGGGTCCCCGAATATAGCGTGATAGTGTAAGTAAGATGTGAAGCTTGTCATATGAAAATCACAAGAAATGAGGAAAAAACCAAGTGAAAATCAATGTTTATTGAGAAATTTTGGATATATTTGGGAACCCCACATGTTACCATTCAAAATACTCATATTGACGTGCTCTATCCGAATCTGCACATATTAGACGCTGCGTACCTTGTGGGACACCCTGTACGTAAATATGTATATCATTTAAATTACAAACTAGCTGTTTAACCCGTTCGACGCTCGGGAATTTATGAATTTAATTCTAAAACCAAAATTAAAAATAAAAATATGTACAACCAAATGTATCTATGTAATACGTAGAATTTTCTCTTCTACTACTGTGCATTTTTTTTAATGAAATTTAATTTATCATGTTGCTATGGCAGAAGACGATAAAACGAAATCTTTGGAATAAGGCAATAAATAGAATAAAACGTTTTGTTAATGTTTGTGATAAAATGTTTTTCTTTTTTTTAAATTAAGCGCAATTCAATAATCTCTAATTATTTGCATGAAAGGTAAAATAATTATCGTAATACCCGCTACAGCCTCTTAGTATTGCAACGTGTCGTACGTAATATGTACATCTCACATTGCAGTAAACATTTAGAACTGGTTAGAACTGGCGCGATTACGGGATGAACACAATAAAAGGCAAAAATAAGTTAAAACAAAAGTAAGTTGTTTCGTAAATCAAAAATACAGCATTGATTGCAACAGATTTTCCCCCCCAAAACTAGCTCACTTTCTTTCGCATTACTAAAATAAATATTTATGCAGTAGTATATATATATTTTTTTGCAAATATTTGTTCCTTTTGAAACTACAAAAGTTTGATGGTATGGGTGGTGATTTGCTATGGCCGATTATCTGAGTTAGGTATGTAGGCCGCGGGGTAGTGCTCTCTGTGGGGTTCTTTCTAAGGGATCCTAACCCTTAGAACTTTATTAAGGACTTAAGGACAATGTTCGAAGAAAACTGCTCGGTCGGCGAGAGCGAAAGGTGGCCCAGTACCTCCCGTCTACCATTTTTTTTTTTTTTTTTTTTTTTTTTTTTTTTTTAAGAGCAGAACATCTAAGCCACTGCTAGGGCAACAAAAGTTCGAATAAAGTTATAAAGTTAAAAAAGTATATACCATATAAGTGGACTCGCTTTTATTCAACGGAATGAAAATTTTCGTAGATAAATTAGTAATCATGTAACGCAAGAGAAAACTACTATCTACTTATTTAAAGCAGTGAGTTAAATTTAGTTTAATATGATCTAAAGAGTGTTCAGCTTATTCTCTGTTATAACCATTCTTATTTCCTAGGTTAATTGTAAATGACCAAATAGAAGGAACAAATTTTCGGATTGCTCGGATTGCCCTTGCTTGTGACGCCCGAACTCAGTTCGGGCAAAGCAAATATGCCAATTTTGGAACGCCCGACCTGCTTTCGGGCAAGAGAAAAATCGGTGTTTCAATTAACGTTTTTCAATTAACCTGTTTCAATAACTTTTTCAATTAAAGTTTTTCAATTAACATGTTTCAAATAACGTGTTAAATTAACGTGTTTCAATTAACGTGTTTCAATTAACGTGTTCAATTAACGTGTTCAATTAACGTTTTACAATTAACATGTTTCAACTAACGTTTTAACGTTTTTCTCAAACATATTCCACAGGCAAGGGGTTAAATTTTTAAGGCAAGATAATTTGCGACTTTGTTATAGTAGATGGCCCTCTGTATACATAAAATACAAGGTTCGCCACAAATTCGTTAAAACTTTAAAAGTTTATTAAAAATGAACAATTGAGGCTAAACAAATTCAGTTTGCAAAAATGAAATTAGATGGAGATCGGATTTTTATTTTATAAAAAAAAGTTGGGATTCAAAAAATTACTGATAGATGCGCTGGCAGCATAATTTCCGTCTCCACCGCCGATCGACGATTGGAATTTTTACGCTTTCTGATTATTTGTAAAATCAAACGCTTTTTAAGTCATTTCCGGTATTTTGGAGGATTATGAAGGTATAAAAAGATATGATATAAAAAATTAATATATATTATTAGATTTTATAGAAATATTAGATTATATAGTGATTAGATTATATAGAAATTAATTAGATTATTTTACTATAATATTTATTATATTACAGTTATAAAGTAATTAGATTATACAGAAATTAATAGATATTATATAAAAAACCAAGTTCAACCAGAAATGACTTAAGAAGCGTTCGGTTTAACAACTAATCAGAAAGCATGATAATCGCAATCGTCTATCCGCGGTGGACAGGGAAATTATGCGCGCTGGCAGGCATAATATGAAGCAGATGTATTCAATCTAAGATTATAGTAAAATAATCATTTGTACGAAGCGTCTGACCAGCATCAGTATCTCAACACATAAAATGTCACTTTTTGTCGCCTTTTTGTACTTTTGTCGTGAGGAATTTTCGCAATGCACCGTTTGCTGATAGGTTCTTGTAAGAGAGACTTCCCGTTCTTGTAATAGACAAGACTTCATTTGATAAGGAGAGAATACTGCTGGCAACAAATGGAGAAGCTATGTGCATAGACGTGTTTTATTGCCAGCCTTATTTGCACAAATCTGCTTCATATTACGTATGTCAGCGCCATCTATCGGTAATTCTTTGAAACAAAACTGTTTTTTTTAAATTTAAATATTTAATAATAGGATCTCCCTCTAATGGCACTCGTGCAAACCGAAAATTTTTAGTATCATTTGTTTCTCTTTAATAAATTTTAAATTTAGCGTATTTATGGAGAACCCTATACTATAAATATATTGTTCAAATTATCTCCAGAATCACTAGTGCTTAAAAAACATTTCAGTGATTTACATGTGAAACTATATGTGAAATTAACACCATGGAAGTAAATTATTTTATAATACACTCTTCATAGACAGACAAATCGGAAGCTTAATAAGATATTAAAATAAAGCCTAAAAATTTACTGAGGAATTCCGAAATGTTACCATTTGGATACATTATTTCCACTTCCATATATTAACTGTGATAATTGTTAATTTTTATCAATATCCATCCTTTTACAATACAATTAACGTATAGTTCACTAGCTCTGCGAGTTTTGAACGAAAAGCTGCTAGTGCAACTGAAATTGTAAATTGAATATTTGAAATAATCTAGTTTGGTCTCTAAATTTTAAAATGAAAAAAAATTATACTGTCTCATACAGTTTATTTACAATATAATTGTTAATTTTTATCAGTCTCCATCCTTTGACAATACAATGAACATATAATTCACTAGTTGTGTGAGTTTTGAAAAAAAAAAAAGCAGTTAGTGCAACTGAAATTGTAAACATAATATTTGAAATAATCTATTTTTGTCTTTAAATTTTAAAACGAAAAAAAAAAATTGTACTGTCTCATACTGTTTATTTACAATAAATATTTCTCATAATGTCCAAGTAAATTACAGGTTTCTAGTGCAATTATAGATGCATTGGCTTTTATTTTTCTTCATTTCTCTATGAACCTATAAAATATGAATCCTATAAGTTAAAAAAAATAATATGATAGTTTTTTACGAGTAGCCCAATAAATGTATTTTTTTTAACTCATGAAACTTTACTGTCTGTTTTCATTATTATAATGCACTTCTTCACGTAGAATCAATGACAATAAATCAAATCCATATACCAGGTGATCCAAAAGTCAGGACGAACTTTTAAAATGAATAATTCGGAAACGAATCAAGATACAAAGATACGGTTTGCACTAAACGGATGGAAAAGAAACCGTGTTTTGTGTCGCAACGAAAAAAAAATAGTTTTGTTGGCGACCAACAGATGGCGCTATAGTGTTTTATTGCACCAAAAGATGATTTACAAATGAAAAAATGTTGACAACTTACAAGTCAGCTTATTTACAGTTAATCAGTACTACAGTAAATGTTCAATGTGCTGTCTATCATTCAGTACAGCTGTGTACAGCTGTGAGTACAGCTGTGAAACGAGGCACCACACCGTTCACAGCATTTAATAGCATTTCTTGCGTTATGGCAGACACATTTTGGCGGATGGCGTCTTTCAGTGCTCAACTAATGGACAGCATTTCGATGCATACAAGCTTCGACTACCATTACTTGCTGCAGTTGCTCCTTTTTATATCGTTTGTTGCTTTGCATAATCCTACATCAGAAATCCGACAGCCGCCATCTGTTGGTCGCCAACAGAACTATTTTTTATTTCGTTGCCACACAAAACCCGGTTTCTTTTCTATCCGTTTGGTGCAAACCGCATCTTTGTATCTTGATTCGTTTTCGAATTATTCATTTTTAAAGTTCGTCCTGACTTTTGGATTACCCGGTATTTTTAAGCTTCCGTTTACTGCGATATTTAACTTGTTTTTTACATAAAACGCTTATTTAAATAATTTATTTTTATCAACGATAAGTGACTTCTTATTTTTATTAAATAATTTATTAGGGATTAAGACAGCGTTGCGAAATGTCCAAATATTTTTGCTAAATGAATTAAATACCCACAGATGATGTATTATTAAACATCTTCTATTTACAGTTTCAATCAGGTTGATGAAATTAATCAGACTTAGTAAGAAACTTAAATATTTGTTTTAATGAGACAAAGAAAAGTGTTCTGTAATAATTATTGGTCAAAATAAAGCTACTTTTATTCTTAATCCTTCATATGAGTGAAAGCTAACAAAATAATAAATTAGAATATATAGTATAACGTCCATACTGCTGCTGTGAAATATAAGCAATCTATTAAATATCTATGTGATTAGCAGAAATGAAAATGTATAACAGATTTTTTTCTTATTTCATGTATCATAGAGGATTTTTAAATTTTGATTATTTAATTACGTGTATTTTGGTATTTATATTAAATGACAGTAATTGAGGCATTTAGAAATTAATATGATTAAATTATAGCTTAATGTGCAAAGAAAGTAAATAAAGTAAATTGTATTTGACTATAAATCTTCTCCAAAAGAATTTGATTTTCTGGAACTTAAGCATATAGTTTTTTTTTCTATAATCGCCTAGACTTTTTAAAATAAAAGCAAATTATTTTATTGTTTCTGCCATAAGATAAATTGGTATATTTATTAATAATTGAAGTTGATTTTGTTAAAAGTAAAATCCAAGAAAAGTTTAGCCCTCTTAGCATAATTTGGAAATTATATATATTTTTTTAAGTATGCGTTTTGCATATTTAAATATAATTAAAATAAAAAAATATTTATTTTTTTGTTACATTTTTGAAGTATGCAGGCTGGCTGTGCCTAGCGAAATCGGTTAAGCTACATATTTTTAATACTATTATTGCTCCTCCCACCTTACGAAAAGCTAGGGCATTTTCTTTAGCTAACTGTTCTTAGTTTTTTGTATTTTAAAAGATTTATGGCATCAGTTTATTGCATTTTCTTAGAATAAAACTATTTCATTATATTTACCATAGCTTAAATTATATTACTTACCCATCATACGTAGTATAGAGTAAGTCTTGTAATCGTTTTGAAAATCGAAAAACCGTTTCAGACACTGAAGATTCCGAAAAAACATATTTTTAGAAAAAAAAATTGCCGTCCGTCTGTCTGTGTGTCTGTGTGACTGTAAACGCTCTATCTCTCGAACAAATTGAGATAGGGACTTGAAATTTGGTATGTACTTGTACATAGTATGTAATAATGGAAAGAAGCTTATTGAATTTCAGTAACCTCGATTATCCGGAACTATTTCTTCGGACTCTTAAAATATTCGTTCTGATAAAAGGTATATAAAAATTTTCGAAATTGTATTTATTAAAGGGTGAATATAAAACACAGAAAATAAACATAAATTTTGCAATAAGAAAGAATTCGATCGAATAATTAGTTGCCGATATTTTTGTAATCACTACTTCCACACTATTCGATTATTTATAACCCTGTATTTCTGTCAAATTTCAATTCAACGATATATTTTAATTAGTAAAGAAATGCTTAATCCGACGGAGTTAATTGTTAGTTAATAGGCTTATCATTTTTAGAGTTATAAAGATGTTTCTCTCTGCAATTGAGCAATAGAGCATTTAAAGTTTATGGCGTCATCAATCCAGGATTTTATTAGAATTGCAATGCATTTTATAAATAATTTACACGTTTTATTTTCATATTTTATATTATCCAGATCCATGATGTGTAAGTATTACGGTGGCCCCCAACGACTAATTTTGTTTATGTGCACCAAAATGCTGCGTAGCACCTGCTGCACATAATTTGTATTTTCTTTACACATTTTAAATACATTCATATATATATAAATAGAGAGAGAGAAGAAGTCCCAAATACCGGCTACCATTCAACCTTGATCCGACAATTTTGAAAATTAGTAGAGGAAAAAGTCATGCTAGGGTAACTATAAGGTAAAGCCAGGAGAGATGTCGCGGTCGGAGAGATTGCGCACATGGAGGTTCGGGGGGAAGGAGTAGAGTAAGGGTGCAGCGACTCCAGGTAGTTGTACAACAACTGTAGTGGAGTGTCTACTTGAAAGTGCATGTTGATTGCTTTGAGCGTCTAAGATAAAGTATTGCTATTTTGTTTTGTTTTCCCAAAGTAAGTGCTTGAATTTTCATAGCTATTCATCAGAATTTCTATACAATGTCAATAGTACAAAATATTTTTAAATTAAAGGATTTCTCATAAGCTACTAATCTAGACTAACAGTGTGCACATCAACGGTTCGTTTTAATAGCGGCCATGTTTAAATAAAAGGCCGCGCAATCTCTCCTACCGAAATTGGAGAGTTTGCACATATGCTACTTAGGAGAGATTGCACATTGTTCCCATTAGTTTCCATGCTAGGAGAAATTGCGCAGCTTATTGGTAAATTTGCATAAAAAAATGAAAATGAAAATGGACTAATTTTAGGTGAAACGTGTTACTAAGTTACATAATTTTATTTTGCAATCTTACCTGGACTTGATTTTTCTGACTCTTTATTATTTTTCCTTTAATTAAAATTTTGTAATCGTTTTTAGCTCACAGGCTATCCAAGCCTGAGAGCTTATGTGCCCGACGGTTCTGTATGTATGTATGTACGTAACGCGATAACTCTTGATAGAACTAACCGTTTTACTTTAAATTTTGTTTATAGGTTCCTTGTGATAAGGCGCTTCCCTGATTACTTTTGGAGGTTCATTGGTTAAGTATAAAGGGGCGAAACGGGGGGCTAACCCCCCATAATTTAGATAAATAGATTTTTCATGCAGAATTATCCCATTTTCTTCAAATTTTGTATATAGGTTCATTTTGATAATGCGCTTCTGTCAATAGTTTTGGGGGTTCATTGGTTATGTATAAAGGGGAAAAGGGGGGATAACCCCCCCCCAATTTAGATAAATGAGTTTTTCATGCAGAATTATCCCATTTTCTTCAAATTTTATATATAGGTTCATTTTGATATTGCGCTTCTGTCAATAGTTTTGGGGGTTCATTGGTTATGTATAAAGGGGGAAAAGGGGGATAACCCCCCCTAATTTAGATAAATGAGCTTTTCATGCAGAATTATCCGATTTTGTTCAAATTTTGTATATAGGTTCATTGTGATAATGCGCTTCTCTGAAGAGTGTTGGGGGTTCATTGGTTAAGTATAAAGGGGGAAAGGGGGGTTTAAGCTGCGCTACGTTCAGTTCTCTGAACACCTATTAGCCGGTTTGGACTTTCTGCCCCCCCTCCCCCTCTTTGTATCTCTTTCTCTCTCTATATATATAGACCGTTATTTTCATATAATGTTGATGGTTTAAAGAATAATAAAAACTCCGAGATAGCTAAAATAATCACTTGTATAATGTTTCTCTTCTCAAAACGGCCGTACACACTGACATTTTAAAATATTCAAAGATGATTTGAAAACATGCATTTTACATAAGATACATTTTACATACCCAACAAAAAAAATAGCAGCAAAAGTAAAGTGAAATATTTTCAAGACATATCAACATATTTAAAATGCAATGCATGAATTACGAAAAAAGGACTTTAGATCGTGAGGCGTTTTCAAAATTTATGTTTTTCACTTTTTAATGTTAAGTGTTATAATGTACAATTGCGTATATCTACATGTCACACATAAAATATGTTATAGGATAGAAATAGAAATGACTAATAGAAAAATTTTACAATGGAAGTTAATTAAAAAACTGAGTGTGATCATTTTGATTTTTTATGCATCTCCATTTTACTATTAGAGAAAGTAACACTATGGCAGTAAAGTATTTTACAATACCCTCTTCATAGACAGACATAGCGAAAGTTTGACAGGATATTAAAATGAAAATTTGAAATTTACAAATAAATTCCGAAATGATAGTTTGCGGATACAATATTTTTGTTTTCAATTATTAAACCTCTTATTTGTTAGTTTTTATCAATCTTGAGACTTTTGTAATGCACTGTATACATAGTTCTTTTAGCTCTATCGAATTCCGTACGAAAAGAAAGTAGTGCGACTGAAGTTATAAACATTAATTTTAAATGATTTATTATTGTCTTTAAATTTCAGTACAAAAAGAAAAATATTCCCGCATACTGTTTATTTATAATTACATTTTCTAGCAACGTGCAAGTAAATTTGAGATTCCTTGTGTAGTTAATTACATATGCATTGTTTATTATTATGCATTGTTTACATATGTTTTTTTTTTCTATTCCAGATGAATCTATAACTCCAGTACCATAAATTTGACCATCATCTTTGTTGAAACATTGTTTAGTCTCACTTAATATATATCACCTCACACCATACACAGCAAGCTTCCTAACGGGCCACGGACCCTTTAAATCATACCTCCACAAATTTGGTTGTGCAGGATCTAATAGGTGTGGCGAGGTGGGATCTCCTACCCACGCCTACCACGAATGCACACTTACTGCACGCTGGCACATTAAACGTCCAGCCACTCCCCCCAAGGGATGGCTACAAAATATTCTTTCTATACCCACACTTCTGAACAAACTTAAACACATCCACCAATTCTTAGCACACATCTCCAACCTCACAAGCTAGTCTGTACCCAGAGCAACTTCCATTCCCTCGTATGAAATCGACCCTTGTCGCGAGTAGAGTTATAGTGTTACTCTGGCGATGCCACAGCGCCGCTTGTCGCGAGAGAGCATGTTTCTGGCGCACAACCGTCTAGCTAATCTGCTGTCTGATAACTAGGTGCTGTGCGGCACATCATTCTCAAACCATTTCAAGAACCTCGGCACCTCGCTGCCCCGTGTCGCGAGGGAGATCTGTTCTCCGGCAGCGAGGGATTTGTTCTGTGAATTTCGGGCAATAATGGTCCATTGCAATTCACCCGCCCCCTGTCGCGTTTTCCGGTGGGTTCAGCTCCAGCTGAAACTGTATTATTTTTTAAACCTTAATAAAGGTACCGAGAGGGACACCTATGCTCTACAGACTTAGCCTCCTCGTCTGAGCAGTGAGATTAGTTGCACAATGAAAGTTTTTTAGATATAGAAGTTATATAGACACTTTATAGTGTCTTTATTTGTTATACACAATTAGTCTTTTAAAATGAATAAAAATCACACGAACAAAAACTCATAAATTTTAAGCTTTCTTTTACTGAGATATTTAATTTTTTTTTTATTATTTAAAACACTTATACAATAAATGATTTACTTTTTTTTCAACCGTAAATTTCTTCTTATTTCTGTAACGTAATTTATTAGGGATTAAGACTGCGTAAGGAAATCTGCAAATATTTTTACTAAATTATTTAAGTACCCACAGAAGATATATGATTAAACATATTTTATTTACAATTTCAATCAGGTTAATGAAACTAATCAGACTTAGTAAGAGGATTAAATATTTATTTTACCGAGGGAAAAAAAGTGTTTTCTGTAATAATTATTGGTCAGAATAAAGTTACTTTCATTCTTAAAACTTCATATGAGTGAAAAACGTATAACTGATTATATATATATATATATATATATATCAAAGGAGATTTTTTAAATTTTGATTATATTATAGCTTGATGTTCAAATAAAGTAAATAGTATGTTAGTATGTGACTATAAATCTTCTCAAAAACAATTTATTTTTCTGGAACTTAAAGGAGCATAAAGTTTTTTTTTCTATAATCACATAGATTTTTTTTTAAATAAAAGCAAATGATAATAATGTATCTGACACAAGCTAAATTGGTATATTTATTAATAATTGAAGTTGATTTTGTTAAAAGTAAAATCCAAGAAAAGCTTAGCCTTCTTAGCATAATTTGGAAATAGTATATGTTTTTGAATCTGCGTTTTAAATATTTAAATATAATTCAGATAAAATAATCTTCATTTATTGTTACATTTTTGGAGTATGTCGGCTAACTTTGTCTTGCAAAACCTGTTAGGCTACATATGTACATATTTTAATATTATTATTTCTCCTCCTACCTTATGAAAAGCATGGAGATATTTTTTCTGATTTTTTTGTTGTTTACTGTTCACAGTTACTGTTCTTAATTTACTGTTCTTAGGTTTTAGTGTACTTAATTTTTAATTTTTTTTAAGTTTTTTGGCATTTGTTTATTGCATTTTCTTTGAATAAAACTATTTTATTATATTCATCTTACCTTAAATTATATTTTGTTTATGTGTCCAAAAATAAAGCGTAGTGCCTGCTGCACATAATTCGAATTTTCTTTACACTTTTTAAACACATTCATATATATAATATATATATATATATATATATATATATATATATAAAGAGAGAGAGAGAGAGAGAGAGTGAGAGGTGAAGGCCCAGATACAGGGTACCATTGAACCTTGATCCTACAATTTTGAAAATTAGTAGAGGAAAAAGTCACGGTAGAGTACCTATTTACGGGTTACATCCGTTTATAAAAAAAATCCAGTTTAAAAAGCGTTTTCTGTTTATAAAAAGAAAAATTCCGAAAGTTTGCAAATTTGGAGATTACAAAATGGGGTCTAAATACATGCTACCTCAGTTTTTTCCAGTAGAATCACAGAAATGTGGCTAATTTTGCTAATTAAAATAAAACAGCGTTGTTTTAATTTTTTATTGATTAATAACATTTAATATGCGCAGAAAGGATATAGAATTTTTAATAAACAAGTGTTTTTGTCAAATGCATAAAATTCTTTGCAGTTATCTCTAACAAACTTTTTCCATTCTATTTATAGTTTTGTTTTATAACGCATTAAAGAAATAAGGGTTGCTGCTTGAAATGTACATTATATCATGTACAAAAATCCCGAATATAGTATACAATCTCTGCGTAGGAGCAGTCCCTATGGGCCAACATATCTCATACTAAACGTTTTCCCTATTTTAGCCCGCAGAGAAAGCACCCTCGCAAAACAAACTATTTGCATCACCTTCCCATGTCGGATATCTCATTCTTTTACGCTTTTTAAATCCAATTACTGCTCATTTCTACATAATTTTCATAGATTTTAATCCGTAATATTTCTTCTTCTCCTTCCCAATTACTGGTAAGTATTTTGGAGTATCCAACAACGCCTTTCTGTGGGTTGATGAAATAACCAGTGTTGTTAACGACGCAGAAAAGCAATACAGTGTCCTTGAACCCTTAAATTAATTTATTTCCCTCCCCTTCACTCGGAGTAAAATCAAGTAGGTCCAAATATCAGGTTGTTGGTATTTAGACCGCTCTGCGTGGCCAGTATTTGGATTACTGCTATGTTTACATTAAAATGTGTATCACTCATTCATAGGCTAAGATACCAATAACATATGTGCGGCATTTAGGAGCTAAAAAATCTAGAAATATTTTATCGTCAATTCAGGATAATATACTATTAGTATTTTTATTTAAATGAAAAAACAGTAACATGAAAAAGTTTGATATCCCAGATTTCGATTATTTTTATCTTGCTGATTTTAAATGTGACAGACTTCAGCGACGTACTTTTCGTGCTTTTGTTCTCTCAATCAAAGGTACAAACTCTGCCTATCGCCGCCAGGCTACGCACAGTTTTCTGTATATGACACAGTTTGCTGTCAATGACTACGTACAGTTTACACAACTAGCTACGCGCAGTTCTCCAAACACGTACTAGCCGATAATTGGACCTTCTCTAACCTCCCCTCCTTCTCCCCCTCTTTTTCTTATATATGTATATATATATATATATATATATACATATATACATATATATATATATATATATATATATATATATATATATTGACCGTTATTTCCATATAATTTTTGATGTTTTAAAATACTCCGAGAGAGCTAAAATCATCACTTGTACATTGTTTCTCTTCACAAAACAGTCGTAGATAGTGCCATATTAAAATATTCAAAGATGATTTCAAAACATGCATTATACATAAGATAAACACCAAACAAAAAAAAACAATATATTTAGGAGCAAAAGTAAAGTGAAATATTTTCGAGACATATCAACATAATTTAAAATTCAATGCATGAATTAGGAAAAAGGGACTTTAGATCATGGGGCATTTTCAAAATTTATGTTTTTGACTTTTTAATAATTTGACTTTTTTTAAGTGTTTTAAAGTAAAATTTTGCATTTCTACATGACTCACAGAAAATATGTAATAGGGTAAACTGATTTTTAAAAAAATTACAATGGAAGTAGATAAAAATAAAAAAAAGAGATCATTTTGATATTTTATGCATCTTTACTTTACTACTTGAGATGTTAACACTATGGAAATAAATTAGTTTTTAATAATCTTCATAGACAGACAAAGAGAATGTTTAACAGGACTTTAAAGTAAAAACATGAAATTTACTGAGAAATTCAGAATTGATAGTTTTATGATACAATGTTTCTGATTTTCTCTATTAAATCTCATAATTATTAATTTTTATCAATCTTAATTATTTTGTAATGCAGTGTTTAAATAGTTCATTAGCAAGAAATGCAGGTAGTGCGTCCGATATTATAAACAGAAATTTTGAAATGATTTATTATTTTCTTTAAATTTCAAAACAAAAAAATCCCACAGTATTTATTTAAAACTAAATTTTAACGTAATGTGTTGATAAATTTGAGATTCATTGTGTAATTAATTTCATATACTTAGGCTATTATTGTCTTTAATTCCAGATGAATCTATAATTGCAGTAACATAATTTGGACCATCATTAAACTTGGAAAAATAGTTTTAATATTACCAGTAGCACAGTAAATGTTTTTACCACTAAAACCACTGAGGAAGGTCATCTACGAACTAAAATGTAAAATTTAGTACTAATAATGTAAAATTTTAGTAATAATGTAAAATTTCGTTCGTATCACTGTTGTTTTTGAAATAAAACTTTGAAATTGCTTGACTTTTCCTAAATATACAGTACAATGTCTTAACATGAGTTCAGTTGAAATCTAACGAATACTTTTTATCTACAGGTTTGTGTACCTAGAATTAACTTTCTTAAAATGTGATAAAAAATAATGGAGAGATACAAGGTGTCCCGAATGTCCTTGGCATAATTTAAAAATTAAATAAAAAATCAAACAATTGGCGTACGGGAGAGCGGTTTGGACAAAAATACTTCTTATGATCTCAAATTATGTTTAAGGGAATAAAAAATAGTTCCAAACATTTCTCATAGATGGCGCTGCATAAAGAAAGTTATAGAATAGGTAGAATGCCTTTATACATACCAATGGTGAAAGCTGCACAGTGCATATGCAACATTTTTCTCCAAACTATGGCAATCCACATTCCAGTAGTTAACAATACTCATCTATCCATCCTAACTCGTTTAATCGAACTCAGGAGGACGAGTATTGTAAACTTCTGGAATGTGGGTTGGCATAGTTTGGACAAGAAATGTGCAAACACATTTTGCTCCTTTCGCCCTTGTCATATATAAAGGCCTTCTACCTATTCGACGACTTTCCAGAAGCAGCGCCATCTATTGGAAATTTTTGGAAGTAATTTTTTATTTGCTTAAACAAAATTTCAGAACATATGAAGCATTTTCGTCTAAGCCATAGTCTCGTACGCCAATTGCTTGATATTTTATTTTTAAATGTGTCAAGGACTTTTGGGACACCCTGTATTTTGTATTCAGTTTTACTATCTTATTAATCTGTATGAACATTAATTATCTTTAATTAAAAATAGTTGTATTAAACATCAAACCTTATTGTGTGTCTGTATCTCCCATTCAAAACAAGAATAACATCACTAATGTGCTATCAAGCTTTTCAGCTAGGACTCGCCCCGGTAATTCTAGGTATACAAAAAACACGGTAGTTCTAGTGTTAAAATAACGAAAATTTAGTGTCTATATTTATTTTTTAAAACAATTCTTCTTTTAAAAAGAATTACAATAACTCGAATAAAACCCCATATATTTTAAAGCTTTCTTTTACTGAGATATTTAAATTGCTTTTTTATTTAAAACACTTATAGAATTAATAATTAATTTTATCAACAATAAATGGTCTTCTTAATTTTTTCAAGTAATTTATTAGAGATTAAGACTGCGTAACGAAATTTGCAAATATTTTTGCTAAATGCTTTAAGTACCCACACAAGATATATGATTAAACATCTTTTATTTACAGTTTCAATCAGGTTGATGGAATTAATCAGACTTAGTAAGAAGATTAAATATTTATTTTACTGAAAAAAAAAAATTAAATGTTTTCTTTAATAATTATTGGTCAGAATAAAGTTACTTTTATTGCTAATCCTTCACATGAATGAAAAATAACAAAAGAATTAATTAGAGTATATATAATGCACATAATGTTTCTGTTACATATTTTCAATCGATTAAATATTTATGTCACTGATGCAAAGGGAATAAAATATATATTTTTTATTTGATTATTTCAAAGGGTATTTTTTAAGCTTAGATTATTTAATTACGTGTATTTTGGTATTTATTTTAAATGACAGTAACTGGGATCTTAAGAATATTTCAATGGGAAATTAGCATATATGATGAAATTATAGCTTAATATTCAAACGAAGTAAATGTTATGTGATTAAAAATATTTTCCAAAACAAATTCTTTTTCTGGAATTTAAACATTTTTTTTTTTGCTATAAGTACACAGTTTTATTCTTTTTTAATAAGACAAAATGGTAATAATATTTTTGAAATAAGATAATATTTGTATTAACTTAATTTAATTAGGTAGTAATTATTTTTAATTAACTGATTAATTATTTATTAATTACTGAATTATTAACTTAATTATTTACTAATTAAACTGTTTTTTTTTCAAAAATTAAATCCATAAAAAGTCACACTGGCTTTCTTAAAACTAATGATTATATGTATTTTGTTTGCATGTGCACGCGTGTGTATGTGTACATGCCGTGTGTGCAGGGGGGAAAAGAAGAACGCAAAAATTGCTAAAACCTATCTTTTAATTTAAATTGCTGCAATTTTCAAAAAAAAAAGTGGTAAATGTGTTAGAGATTTTACTTTTAGAAAAGTATTTTCAAACTTTACATCGTTTTCTTAAAACCTGTAGTTTTATTGTTATCGGCATAGAAAATATTAAAAAATAAAGGAGCAGTTGATACTTAGAAATAATACTACTAATTATCGAATAATATTTATGCACATTTTTTGTGAACATTTTTCTATTACCATAAATTACCGGCTATTTAAATATTTTCATACCACTATTTTTTAAATAAATATTGGGGTTATATTTTTTAGACAATACAAGATTAAACAAGCAATATTTTCTTTTCACAAATAGTTGTAAAATATAATCCTGAAAGTTGCAGCTGTGTGTTACGACATTTAATAGTTTAAAGCATATTTTTTTCGTAAGCTGAAGTGTCTCTTCTTCCAAACATTATTTAAAACAATGAATTTGTGTCCTGGTCTATCCACCAAGAAAATTGTACGTGTTAATTTTCTCTAATTACGTGCAAAAGTAAATGGTTAAAGAATTCCTTACGTTAGACAAAAATACCTGTACACGGGATTTTAATTTTACACAGTTTAGTAGTAGTATAGAAAATAATTCTCCAATTTTTAATTTAATAATTATAAAAAATGAAGTCTCTTTGTTTTGTTGGGGTTTTATTTGTTTCTGAATAAAGCTAAAAATAAATTTCACGTATAAAGTAGAAATTAAAGTAAAAGTTTCAGTAAAAGACAACTAGTTCGCACCCAGAAAAAGGAATTGATTAAAAGAACAAAACAGGTTTTGTTGAGTACATTTGGTTGTTTCAAGCAAAATTTTCATTTGAAGTAAAGAGTTGGTTTTGTTGCATTAACAAAAAAATATTGTTAACACTCTTACAAAATTTTAACAAAATTTCATCAATTTTACTTTGAATTAACAAAATCTGTTTTTTTTTAATTTTATCATAATTTTGTAACTTAAATTTGTAATTTATACAAAATTTAAATTGTTGTGTAGTAGCCAACTCTCCCACGTAACTTGGTTTATTTGACTTATATAGCTATATAATTAAAGGCTTAACATAATTTTTGGATAATTAAAACTTTTTAATTGGCACGTACCAAGGTAGTTTTAAAAATCCCCTTATCCCATTAATTACTTTTTTCTATCTTTACAAGAAGAAAGTATTGGAGTCATGAAAATTTTCAACTTCTGATTTTCGACAGATTTTAGAAGGTCCTGAACACGATTTGACTGTTTTTAGAAAATGACTGTCTATGACTCTGTCTGTCTGTATGTGATAAAAATTTTGTGGGCGCTCTATTTCAAGAACTAATGCACGGAATTTAATAAAACTTTATATTCAGTTACTTCCTGATATAAATTGGTGCTGATTAGTTTTTGGCGTAAATAGCGCAACAGGTGGCGCTGGTATGTTGCAATTTTCGCGATTTCTGCAATAGATTCGCGATTTCTCAAGAGTGCACTGATTTACATCAAAATACAGATTGAGTTAAAAATTGACATAAATAGAAGCTGATTACGTTTTGGTGTAAACAACCCAACAGGTGGCGCTACTATGTTACTTTTTTCATGATTTTCACTATAAATAAATCTCAAGAACTAATGCATGGATTAATTTTTAATTCATTTTCAGAAGTGATTTACGCATGTAATTCTTAAATAATGACCAGTGAATTTTTATCTTGCTTTTTTTCAAGCGTAAATCGACAGACTGAAAAATGTCCCACACCGGTAATCGTACTCGGGTCCTCAGGATAGTGCTCTGAGGCCCCAGCATACGGCCACACAGTTAATTTTTAATTAATTTTTTACAGTGAATTACGCCTGTAATCCTTGAATAATAACCAGCGAATTTTTATCCTGGTTTTTACAGGCGTAATTCACTGCTGAAAATGAATTAAAAATTAACTATATGTTGTCGTATGCTGGGCTTTGTTATGTCGTCTCATGGTTGCCGCAGAAATTTGCATGCTCATGCAGGGCCTGTTTACCGAATAGGCCGGGAAGCCCCCGTGCTTACCCAAAGAAATACAAAGGTACCCCCAAATTTATTTTTCAAAAAAACTTTTTACAAAAATATATATATATATATGTGGGATTATGATAACCAATATATATTTTCAATACAACAGAAGATTCTTCAAATATAATATAAACAAAAAGGTTTAATAAAATAACAGCATATACAACTGGAGATTCAAATACAAATGTCAAACAGGATTAATATTTATGAACGTACCAACTTCCGTATTTTAATATAAACATTTGCAACTTCCCTGAGCATTGCGTCAAAAATCCATCAACTGCTATGGCTCAAATCTATGGAACAACTGCTCGTTATGGCGAGCTTTTCTTGGTCTTGCGTGATCATCGCTTTTATCACTGCTCGTGAAAAGTAATAATTCATTGAGTTCATATTATTGTTGCTGTTACTTCTAATAATTCCCATATTTTCGGTCATCCTGACGTTATGGCGACCTCGACAGTTCAATACTTCTCATAAAAATTTAGACACAAATTCAAACAAACAAACAGATAAGCATAAAACGAAAACATCCCACTTTATGCAGACGTGTTACTCCACGGCTTCATATATTCTGCAGCAGTTGATGTCTTGTTGGGACCATCATGGTCCCCAATTTTCTCTACACCATAACGGTCGCATGGCTTTACTTTAGTGATCTTATGCGGTCCATGGAATTTTTCCTTTAATTTAAGTCCTGTGCCATACTGCGTTCTTTGGATTGCCACGAGATCATTTAACTTATATTTATTAGGTTCCTTCCTCTTCTTGTTAAATTGCTTCCTATTTTCTTCTTGTATTTTCAAAATGTTTTTTCTCGCTTCTTCTCTTACGTTTTCGCGTTCTGTCATCACGTGGTTTAACTGTTCCTCTTCTAGTATTTCTTTAATTCTTATGTCATTTTTATTTTTCATTTTTACACCAATCATCGATTCAAATGGACTGTATTTTGTACTTCTTGTGACAGTACTATTGATGATTCTCTGCACATCTGATACATACTTATACCATTTCGTGCTCTCACTACCTGCTAGTTTTGCTAGCACAGGAATCAGGATGCTATGAATTCTTTCGATCTGTCCGTTCCCCCTGGGCATTCCCGCCGTTATTTTGACGTGTTGTATCCCTTGTTCCTTGCAGTATTCTGCAAATTCATCTGATTTGAATGCTGGTCCCCGGTCTGTTATTATTCTGCTGGGATTCCCGAACACCGTTTTTTGTAAGGATAACTTTTCAATGACTTCCTGCGCTGTTGTGGATTTCAATGGATAGAACCATGCAAATTTAGTAAAGGCATCTACAACTGTGAATATATGCTGATATTTCTTATTTGTTGATGGCAATGGCCCAATATGATCAATATGATAAGTGCTTAATGGTATATTCTCCTTAGGTATGGGTTTTAGGAAACCTTCGGATTTGCATCTTTTCTTGATATGTAGAATATACTCGATACAATTTAATACTACTGTTTCAACTTGTTTTCTAAGATTAGGGACGAAGAACTCTTTTTTTACCGATTCTTCTGTTTTGGCTATAGCGAAATGCCCTTCATCATGTGTCTTACGAATAATCTCTCTTTGCATCTCTTCAGGCACTACGAGTAAATCTCTTCCATTTTCGAACTTGTACAATACATTATTCTTGATAAGATATTCGTTTTTCTAACCCTTCTTGACTAAAGATTTTATTGCTTTTAACAGCTCATCTCTCTCCTGCGCTATAGCTATTCTAGCTGCCATCTCACTTTGTGATCTTGTAATAACTAAAACAGTATTACGGCTCAAAGCATCTACGTGTTTCATTTTATTTCCCGCTCTATGCGTATTTTCATAATCAAATTCCTCAATGAATAAAGCCCATCTTGCGACTTTTGGAGACAATTCTCTTTTGTTTAGGGCTTTTTGAAATGATTCACAATCAGTTACTATTTTGAATTTCGTACCTAGTAAGTAGTTCCTAAATTTCTTTAGAGCTTCAATTATTGCTAGTATATTTTTCTTGTTGTGGAGTTGTTTTTTTACTCATGTATTGTATAGGATGGAATTTCCCATCATCCGCTTTTTGTAGAAGTACTGCTCCGAAACCATGGCTACTGGCATCGGTGTGTAGTTCTAGTGCTGATCCTTGTTTAAATAAATGCAATACTGGTTTTTGCGATAATATTTCTTTTAATTTTTTAAATGCCTGTATTTGTTCTGTACTAAACTTAAATGCGACATTTTTGCGTAATAGATCACTCAATGGTTTGGCTATTCGAGCGTAGTTTGGAATGAATTTACGAAAATAACCTGTTAATCCTAAATTTGATTGTACTTGCTTTACCGTTATTGGTTGCGGGAAATTTCGGACGGCTGATGTCTTCGATTCAGATGGCTGTATTGCCCCATCTTCAATCACATAACCGAGGAACTCTATTCTTTTCTTTGAAAACTTGCATTTTTTTAAATTAAGCTCTAGCCCATATTCTGCCGCAACTTCAAGCACTCGTTTCAATTTCTCTAAACCTTCTTCTTCAGTCTGCAATGGAATGATAAAGTCGTCCATATAAACAACTACAGTGCCGTCACGTAACAAATCTCTGAACACAGTGTTTATATATCTTTGGAACCAGTTTCCTGATGTACATAAACTAAAGGGGCATTTCAAGAACTCGTATTCTCCTTCGTGTGTCACGAATGCGGTGTATTTCCTACTTTTCTCCTCAATTTCGACATGAAAGAAACCATTCTTTAAATCAAGGGTCGTGAACACTTTTGATTTTTCTAATTTATCTAAAACATCTTCAATTAAGGGTAATGGGAAACGATCTTTGATTATCTTCCTATTCAACTTACGATAGTCTATGCATAATCTATATGAGTTATCTTTCTTCTTGACTAAAACCACTGGTACAGCGTAATCAGAAAAACTGCGTCTTATTATTCCTTCGCTTAACCACTGTTGAACTTGATTTTCTATTACTTCTTGTTCTTTCCAAGGAAATCTCCGTGGACGTTCACAAACGGGTATTTCATCAGATAAAATTATGTTCATCAGTAATCCTATGTCTTTTGAATTATTTGGTTTGTATTCCTTTACCAATATTTTTATTTCTTTTCTTATTTTCAAATTTCGCACGTGATTCAATTCAATTTCGTCATCATCTATGATACTCGCTAGATTAATCAAAAAATTATCTCCTGTATTATTATCGTTTTCAACCAAAATATTTTCATCACGTGAATTATCTATCGCTGTCGCTTTCATTTCATCATTACTCATGGCAGCATGATTCAATTTTATAACAGAATTCTTCAGAACTTCAATGTAACCTACTTGAATATCGTCACGTTTGCCAACGATTTTGATTCCTCTCTCGTCTATCGCCAACTTTAATTTGCTAATTACATCATATCCTATTAAAATATCATATGCAAAAGATTTCAAAACGTATAAATTTGCTGTTATTAGAAAACCATCAATACTAAATTCATATGTGAAATATTCTTTGGGGTAGACAACTCCATCTATATCAGATAAAGAGATATTATCTGAAAATAATCTTGGCGATCCGATCTTTGTATAATATTCATAACTCACTAAACTCACGTCACTTCCTGTGTCGATTAGGACGTGTGCCTGTTCCCCGTTAATATCGATATCTATCATTCGATCTGCCTTGGCGCTATTTTTGCTTTTGATTACTGCTCAATTCACATCTTTCTGATTTGATGATCGCCAATTTTGGCTCCTATAATATTGGCTGGAATTATTCATTTGAGTGTTATTTCCGTTACTACATCGCGAAGATACGTGGCCACGGCCGTTACTCTTAAAACACCTAATTTGTGCCTTATTCCTTTTGTTTAAATACGAAGGTTCATTCGCATTAGCTGCATTATCTATAAATTGTTTCTTTTTTAAATTATCATCGCCTAGAGCTGGTATCCATGGTTTTAAATTGCTATTTTCCCGCATTTTTAATTTCCTATCTTCAAAGTGGTGTGAAATTCTATTCATGGTTTAAACATTACGTCTTGCCGCGTCATAATCGTCTAGTTTACTTACTAATACATCTACATTTTTAATTTTTGGAAGATCATCCATAAAATGCTCTTTCATTTCTATAGGTAACCTCCGCTTAATTTGATCTACTACGATTAATTCTTTTAAGGATTCATAATCGGATACTTTAAGACCGTTAATCCATTCTTCCAAATAATTTCTTAATTCAAATGCTAAATTGCGCCAAGTGGCTGAAGATTCTTTTTTATGGGACATTAATTTCTGCCTAAATTCTTCTGGCGTCATTTTGAAGCGTTTGAGAAGTAAATCTTTTACATAATCGTAATTGCTCGCCAATGTTTCTGGCTCTCTAGCTATAATATTGGCGATTTCTAACGGGATTAAACTTAACAAATGTGTGACCCAATTTTCTTTTATTATATTCATTCGAGAGATTTGTCTTTCAAATAGTACTAAATAGAGACTAATATCACTTTTACCGTCAAAGTGAGGAATTAATTTAAGCAAATCTGGTTGCTTTCCTGAACCAGCTATTGCAGAATCGTCGCTCACACTTTTCAACTTGCCTTGTAGCTCCATTTTTCTTAATTCGTATTCCAATTCAACTTTCTTTTCCTCTAATTTTTCTATCTGCTTCTAGTCTTCTTTCTTCCTTTTCTGCTTCTAGTCTTCTTTCTTCCTTTTCTGCTTCTAGTCTTCTTTCTTCCTTTTCTGCTTCTAATCTTCTTTCTTCCTTTTCTGCTTCCAGTCTTCTTTCTTCATTTCCTGCTTCTAATCTTCTTTCTTTCTTTTCTGCTTCTAATCTCTCAGCGTCAAGGACTTCGAGTCTAACTTTAATGAAATTTTCTTCATAATCTTCTGATTCGGTAATCAATTTTATTACATCAATAACTCTTGCACTCTGTGGTACAACTAAACCTAGTTCCTCACATAACGTTAACAAGTCTGCTTTTCTGGCTTTATTAAGAGCTGACATCAATCAACTACTTTAAACTTCAACTGAACAAAGTATTATAGTATCGTAGATCTGATTACGGATCTTTTCTTCATATAATACTTCATATTATCCCGGTAAAAAACAGCTTTATATTCAATCGTACGTCAGACAAACAACTTTATGTTCATATCCCGGCAACGAGACCCCAAAAATTGTTGTGGGATTATGATAACCAATATATAGTTTCAATACAACAGAAGATTCTTCAAATATAATATAAACAAAAAGGTTTAATAAAATAACAGCATATACAACTGGAGATTCAAATACAAATGTCAAACAGGATTAATATTTATGAACGTACCAACTTCCGTATTTTAATATAAGCATTTGCAAGCTTCCCTGAGCATTGCGTCAAAAATCTATCAACTGCTATGGCTCAAATCTATGGAACAACAGCTCGTGCTGGCGAGCTTTTCTTGGTCTTGCGTGATCATCGCTTTTATCACTGCTCGTGAAAAGTAATAATTCATTGAGTTCATATTATTGTTGCTGTTACTTCTAATAATTCCCACATATATATATATATATATATATTCAATCAGGGTAAAAAATGCACTTTTTCATTACGAAATTTTTATCTAAGAAGCTCGCTCTTTCTAAATTGTTGTTTAATCGAAATTTTGATGGTAAAATTTCAAATTGCTGCAGCCTACCAAAAATGGATTTAGTAAATAACGAAGCAATTATTAGAGGAGGGGCAGTGTAACGTCGGGCTTCCCCTACTTTTATGTCTTAAGAGGGCCCTGTGCTCATGATGACATTACCATCTCGTGCTGCGGTTGCAGCCGGTCCGACATATATAAGAGTGAGAAATTTCGAGTTTGGACATCGTTTTTTGTAGTCAGTGGTATAGCCTCAGGTCGTTATTCTGAGGACCCGGGTTCTATACCCAGCTTGGGACATTGTTCAGTCTGTCGCTTACGCTTGAAAAGAAGCAGGATAAAAATTCATTTGTTATTATTATTCAACGATTACAGGACGCAACCTCTTTGTCTCAGAAACTTAAAAAAACGCTACTGGGTAGTAAAAACCATCCTCACGATGAACCAGCTTTCATGGAGCCCTCCGGTAAATCGCAGAAAACGGTAAAGTAAATGCGCGTTACAAGATGTAATAAATTCATAAGAGAAAGCATAAAATGTCTTATCCAAAAAAAAGTATCATAATTTTAAAACAAAACATTCCCGAAAGAATTGATTATTCGAAAATTAATTTAATTTCCACAAATGTTTTTAGAAATGAATGTATATGCAACAGTAAATTATCAGTGACATTTTTTAAACTCAAGTTCGAAGCAGAGAGTAAATATTTAACATTCACACAAAAAAAATGCGTTATCTCAAAACATTTCTTCACTACAGCTCTTTAATCAGAAGCAGAATTCTTTAATCTAATATTCTTTTACAAAGTGAAGGAAAAATTACTTATTCTTTACGATGTTATTGGAAAGAGAATTTTTCTACTCTGGTAACGTATAATTAAGATAAAAAGAATGAACATCTAAAAAAAAATGTATTTATTGCTGAATAAGTAATACTAATTAAATTTAAATGGAATAACTATTTTTTGTTTGCAATTGTATTTATTTAATTAATCTATTTTTAAATAAAGTTGTCATTGAATAATAAACAATTGATCGAAAGCCATGTATTTACGCATTTCGAAGAAAAATACACTTATTCGGTTATTTAAAAAAAATGAAAAGCATGATTTTAATATTTCTACACATAAATTAAATCGCATAATTAATAAAAAAGAAAGAAATGTCAAAGTTCACTTTTCACTAGGAATAAAGTACACAATGCAAATGCTACAAATGTACGTTTACCGCTTATTATATATAAATTAGCCTCTCATGTTATATATATATATATATACAGGGTGATTATAAAGCAACTATCCCAATATATGAGTCGTTAACTATCACACCGTTCACAGAAACTGACTGAAATTTTTTTAAAGTATTTTGAAGTATGCGATCAAGAATCGTATGAAAAACAACAGTTAAACTCTAACAGTTACGGTTACAGTGACAAAATTTTGAAAATTTCAAATGGCAACACCTATTTTTTTATTGGAATGTGATCTTCATAATGAGAAACCATAAAAAGCGTTGAAACGCTGCCTGTAACACGAAAATTCCCGGCGCTAGACAGACTAAGAAGAAAAGTAAAAACAACCAATAAAGGACAGAGAAGCAACAGAAAGTAAAACATTTTATTATTCAGTGCTATCCACCATCTGCCGCATGCAACGTGTCTTCGTATGCGACGTAGAAAATTTGTGAAACACAATAAAATGTTTTGTTTTCTGTTGATTCTCTGTCCTTATTCGTTGTTTTTACTTTTCTTCTTAGTCTGTCTAGCGCCGGCAATTTTCGTGGTACGGGTACCGTTCCAACGCTTTTTATGGTTTTTCACTATGAAGATCACATTCCAATAAAAAAAATAGGCGTTGCCATTTGAAATTTTCAAAATTTTGTCACGGTAACCGTAACTGTTAGAGTTTAACTGTTGTTTTTCATACGATTCTTGAGCGCATACCTCAAAATACTTAAAACCAAAATTTCAGTCAATTTCTGTGAACGGTGTGATAGTTAAGGACTCATATATCGGGATAGTTTTTTTTATAATCACCCTGTATATATATATATATATATACATGCACATACACGCATACATATATATATATATATATATATATATATACGTATAAGGTAGTTTGATAAGTTTTCTGCCTGACACAGAGATGAACAAGTATGACTAAATGACAATAATGTTTGTATAGCATGATCCTTTAGATGACGAACTGCCAAGTTTCAGACGCGTGAGTTTATTGTTTATTGCTGGGCGATAAAGTAAAGTAAACGAGTTTTGACATTTTCTAAAAATGGAAAAAATTGAAGTTCGAGCTGTTATAAAATACTTTGTTAAAAAATGTTTAACCGCCACGGACATACAAAAAGAGTTGTTTTCCACCTTGAAGAATTCTTGTCCTTCATATTCGACAACAGAAAAGTGGGCTGCTGAATTTAAACATGGTAGGAAATCAATTCACGATGATTAACTCTCAGGGAGCCCAAAACCGCTACGACCAGCGAAATCGTCTCAAAAATTCAATGCCGTATTGAATGATTTCAAATTGAAGATTCGCGAACTTACTGACATTGCAAACATCTCAATAGACCATATACACTATATTTTACACTATGTTTTGGGAACTATGTGTTGTTTACACTATGTTTACTTTCCGCTCGTTGCGTGCTGCGTTTGTTGAACGTCAAACAGAAACACCAAAAAATGAACATTTCTCAAAAGTCTTATGAAATGTATTGTGTCGCAAGTTGAAAAATAAAATGAAATACTGTCAAAAATCTTGTATTTCCTTTGTCAAGCCGAGAGCTTTTCGAACCACCCTCGTACAGGTCTGCACTTAAAAATTCACGCATAAGAATGTGTCTTAAATGTATTAAATTCAAATTGGACTACATTGAAAAATAATATGAAATTATGTCAAAAATCTTGTGCTTTCACTGTGAAGCCTAGATCTTATTAAAACACCCTCGCATATATTGTTATTTCCATATAATCTCGACGTTTAAAAAAATAATTACTTCATTAGAGCCACAATCATGATCTATACCTTATTTCGCTACGCAAAATAGCCTTAGATAATGTCATTTTAAAATATTCAAAGTAGATTTCAAAACCTGCATTATACATAAGATTAACACTCAACAAACCAAAAATAACAGCAAAAGTAAAGTGAAATGTTTTTGAGACGTATCAACATAATTTAAAATTCAATGCATGAAGTAAGGAAAAAGGTCTTCAGATCGTGAGACGTTTTGAAAATTAATTTTTGACTTTTTAATGCTAAGTATTTTAACTTAAAATTTTACATTTCAACATCACACATATAAAATATGGAATAAGATAAAGAATGGTTAATAGAAATTGTTTACATTGGAATCGAACAGAGAAAGACAGATTGTGATCATTTTGTTTTGTTACGACTATTATGTATTGGATTTATTTTTTGTTTTAATTCCAATAATGCATTTCAGTTAAATATTGATTATATTAAACATTTAAATATTAATTAAAATAATTTTATTTTTTTCAAAAGAACACATTAACAGTTGTGTAATTTGTATTAGAAAACATTTTCAATGTGACATTTTTTTAAGTAAGGTTCCATAAAATGACTATTTTACTTAACAACATAGTTATTAACTTTTTCTTTGTAGTTATACCTAAATGCTCCTGAAGTTTAAACAAATAAATTTTTGAATATTTGTAAGAAGTAGATGATATAAATGTCAAAAATGTGATTGAAATTTCAATAAAATCCATGTGTCGCTGCTAAAAATGTCAGCCGCCACGCGAAATGTGACTTTCCATAAGACATTTTGCATTAAAACAGAATACTGCAATATGATTCGGTGAATGCCGATAACTGAACTTGGCTCGTAATCGCGATTTGACTTTGGTGAATAAAAGTGTCTTTGGTGATATTAATAAAAGTCTTTTGGAAAATCAAATATATAAATAAACAAAAAAAAAATCAAATATATAAACAAACGATATTTAAAATTAACAGAAACATTAATATTTCGTATTGAAAATAAGATTTAAAAAATATTTTATTTGATATTTAAATAATAAATTTTATGCTAAAAGGCATAATTCCATTTCATTCAACCCTTTGACGTTTTTTAAAAAAGATGCCAGATTGGCGATTTCTAATTTGTTTATTTTTTAGATATTACATTTATGAGTAAAATGTAATTTTTTTATTTATCTAATTTAATAAACGAATAGTACGAATCACTAGAGAGATAAAGAATCACTCCACTTTGCTTAACACATGGCAGCTATATATCTAAAAATAACTGCAAACTAAATGATGACTTTTTTTTATTTAACTTATAATATTAAATTTTTTTCGTTAATCGTTTCGTCAACAAAATTATTCAAAGAATCTATTTTTAAAGTATCCATACCGTCACATTTAATTCAAGAAGGATGATCAGTAAATATAAACAAAACGATGTTGAAACGTAAGTTGGTGCCAAATCTTCTAGCCTGAAACAATTTCTTACCAAACTATGGTTATCATAATTCACCGACAACCAATGAAATTACAGTATTCTGTCTTAATGCAAGAAGTCTTATGGAAAGTCAAATTTCGCATCCGTCACTAGTGAAACGAAGAGATTAACTTTAGTTGTGACTGAATCACTGATGAACTGAGTGATGTATTAGTGTAAGCTTTAATACAAAATCTGAAACTTATAATGTACGGATGATGCATTTACTAGAAGGAGCGATCCTAATAATATCTTATAGTTGATGAATAAACACTGTTTAAGTTCATTTTAATAAGAAGAATTCTTCAATCTTTTACATTGCTTTGTATTAGAAGTATGTTACCCGGGTGAAACTTGTAAATATGCCAAGGATTCAACAGCAAATGAATAGAGGTTTACAATCTTTTTTTCCTTAACCCCTTGGAGACGAGCGACACGAATACGTGACGCATAAAATGCTCAGAATCCTTGATTATTCCCACCAGTTATTATTTTTTTTTTTGTAAAGTTTTCCTTATCTCATCATAGCATTTTTGCGATTCAATTAGGTGAAAATTTCTCATTTGAAAAACCGGTGGTAACAAATTAAAAATTCTGTAAAAGACGCTCCTCGCGAAGGGGTTAAATACACATACTCCACATGCAATCTGTAACTTGATATTTTCTGTTTAAGTAATCAATTAATATATTAGGATTGTTCACTCAGCCATTTTAGAATCTTAAATATTTATTTTAGAATATTTTAAACAAAGAAATAATTAACAGTGGATTCTCCGCATGTACGATAACGTCACATTTTATAAGACTGAATTTTTATGCTCATCTGGCATAAGGCAATCCTTTAAAAAGAAGGCATTAATAAAAATATGTGTGAATTATTTGAATATTTTTATAAATGGTGGAAATTAGATTAAAATTTTTGAGTTCCATAAATTCTAAATTTTCTTTTTGAAAGGTTAAAAATTTTCTTAATTTCAAACAAACCCATCTTTATATTATGATGTGTAAATAGCGGTTTACAATCTCCCACACAAATTATGAAAACAAATATTTTTTATACAAGTGACAGAACATTTAGACAGATAAAACCAGTGTTGTGGAAATGTATACTGAACTTTTTCACAAACACATTCTCGATTTATATTTAACACGGATTTTACATTTTTCAGTTGTCTCGGAATTTTTAACTAATCATTTAAAATCGTAATTAAATACACTAAAATTAATTTTGTGGCGTTTGCTTATCGTAAGGAAATTTCTGCCAGAAAAAAAATAGAATTTTCGTATAGAATAACTATTATTTTATTTTTATTTATTTATTTATTTATTTATTTTGAATTATAAAAAAAATGTCTGCTTGCCTTTAGTCTCAGGAATTCGAAAATAATAAGCACAAGCACAAAAGTCTGATATTTCTCCTGACATTATTGTCAAACGCGTAGCTCATAGAAATGTGCCATTCATTTGACGGATCATTCTGGCTGATGCAATGTGGAATAATCCATCAACCTAACAGCTGAAATCATCCCACTTCAGTATTACTTCCGTATGGCCCCACCACCCCACTCTTCACAAAATTGTTCGGTTTCAGAAATGCTTGAAGACAACCTAGAAAATTATAATAAAACATTAAAGAAAAGGAAACAACACAATTATCCCACTTCAGGATTACTTCCGTATTGCCTCACCACCCCACTCTTCACAAAATTGTTCGGTTTCAGAAATGTTTGAAGACAACCTAGAAAATTATAATAAAACATTAAAGAAAAAGAAACAACACAATTATCCCACTTCAGGATTACTTCCGTATTGCCCCACCACCCCACTCTTCACAAAATTGTTCGGTTTCAGAAATGCTTGAAGACAACCTAGAAAATTATAATAAAACATTAAAGAAAAAGAAACAACACAATCATCCCACTTCAGGATTACTTCCATATTGCCCACACCAAACCACTCTTCACAAAATTGTTCAGTTTCAGAAATGCTTGAAGACAACCTAGAAAATTATAATAAAACATTAAAGAAAAAGAAACAACGCAATTATCCCACTTCAGGATTACTTCCGTATTGCCCCACCACCCCACTCTTCACAAAATTGTTCGGTTTCAGAAATGCTTGAAGACAACCTAGAAAATTATAATGAAACATTAAAGAAAACGAAACAACACAATTATCCCACTTCAGGATTACTTCCGTATTGCCCCACCACCCCACTCTTCACAAAATTGTTCGGTTTCAGAAATGCTTGAAGACAACCTGGAAAATTATAATAAAACATTAAAGAAAAAGAAACAACACAATCATCCCACTTCAGGATTACTTCCGTATTGCCCCACCACCCCACTCTTCACAAAATTGTTCGGTTTCAGAAATGCTTGAAGACAACCTGCAGCGTATTTTAATAATGTTACAATATTTCAAACAAAATGAAATTTAGGTACATTATTAACGCGAACTACAAGATGCTCACTGTAGAATATGACATGCAAAACTTTTATTGCTCATTCACAGGGACGCACTAAATATGTGGGTAACAGTACTGTTTATGAGCAGTAAAAGCTGAAAGGACATTTTCAGTTGTGGCATACGTTTTTAAGTATAACTAAATGTTTGTGTATTACGTCACGTGTATGAATTTAATAAATCATTTACCGTGTTGCACAAAATAATTCTCAAGCATTTCTGTGTTTGTGTGAATTGTCTAAGGGTGTTTGTAACTGAGTTATGCATTTTTCTGTTTAAATGTATTTAATTCATCACTGTCGTGCACTTCAAGATACTTATTATAGAATGTCTTGAGCATAGCAATTATCGTCCGTTTACAGTGTCTCATAAAAGAAATCGGTTACATTACTGTGAACAATAATGATGATGAACAATAATGCTGCACTATGAACAATAATTGCTGGAAGTGCGTTTACAATTGCGGTATGTGTTTTTACATTTATTTAATTTGTTCCATATTACTTGGTGTGTATTAATTCTAAAAATCTTTTACAATGCTACACAAAGTATTTGAGAGCATTTACGCTTATTTTCGTATAATTGCTGCTAGGAAATTTTCAACTGTGTTATGAATTTTTTAACTAAATATTTGCATACTAAGTAGTATATATACAGATCTATAGATCATATATAGGGCTGCTAAAAAATAGGATATTGTACTGACTATTTATGCTAATTGCTGAAATTGGGGATTCTAATGTTGTATGCGTTTCCCAAATTGTTTACTAAGATATATTTGACATTATTAAACAGTAAGTTTTTTACAACATTCTGAATGTATTTGAAAATTTTTCATAATCTATGCATGATGCTTATTTTTTCTTTCTAGATACTTTTAAGTATTGAAATTTCAATTAACTAAATTAATATGCCATGTATTTTCATTTATTCTTTATTGGTAAAAGTAATTTATATAAAAGTTGGCAATATAGCCGATACATCGAACATAAAATTATGTATTTAGTAGCCTCATCTCTACCTTTAATCTCCAATAAAATTATTTAAAATTAATGTCGATTTGTAACCAATGAATTTGGGGTTCCATGCTGTTATCCCGTCCTCCTTTACTCGGCTCTGTAGGCACTAAAATATTTGAATCCCGGTTAGATATCATAATGTGTAATAACAAAACTCAATGAAACCTTAAAATTACCTGCCTGAAAATAAATTTTCATTCTCCTTCAAAATACCTGAGTTTATATTAAGAATATCTGCTCTCACTGTAACTAATTTGTAGGTCATAAACTTGCTGTAATAAATATGTATAAATCCTTACAAAGCTCTATCTTTCATAAATAATGAAAATATAGTCTGCAGTTTATATTTATTTACTTATTAATTTATTTATTTTAAGTACCTATCTTAAAGATGCCCGCAAAATATTTCTATTTAAATATTTTTTTTTCGAATAAGAATTAGTGAACGCCAGAGAACGTATACAATAACGAAATATTTCCAGAAAAGCATTTTCAGAACTTGTAGACCTTCTATCATAGAATGTTTGACCATATCATCTTTATCTTTTAAATAGTTAAACGTAATTTTTTTTCAAATGAAATACGGAAGTCGTTCCGACATACTAATACCTCCCTTTTCTATGTTAATTTATGTAACACATGTTTTGATTGAACGTGTACATTTCACCTTGACTCCGTAAAATTGCATTAAAAATGTATATTTAAAAAAAAAAAAAGATACGCGTTTCATTAGCTTTTAGACAAAACCAAAGCTATTTGTTTTGTATGATTGTTCTTGGTACAATTTACGATGAATTATAGTGTCTACCACTTGACCCCAATTTTTCAAAACGCACCCATCCATCAGCTCTCAAACCATCAATTTTTAATGTATCAACTAACATTTAAAAAAGAGCTTTGATCTATTAATGTATGTATAATAATTTAATACTTATGGCATTTTATATAAAATTTGCATTTCTTTATAAAAAAAAAATATCCGATAAAGACTAAAATTGCAGTGAATCAAAGTGGTTCACTCACCTCGAAACAATCCACCTCAAAGTAGTTCACCTTCAAAAAGTTCTTATCACTTTTAGAAAGATAAGCTATTTAATATACAGTTCTTATGATTTTTAGAAAGCTAAGTTATTTAATATAAAGTTCGTAGCAATTTTATAAAGCTAAGCTATTTAATGTAAAGTTCTTATCATTTTTAGAAAGCTAAGCTATTTAATATAAAGTTTTTATAATTTTTAGAAAACTAAGCTATTTAATATAAAATTCTTTTTCATTGGAAAAAAAAGTTTGAAAAGAAATATTTTTTGATACAGTAAATGTTTATATTTGTTTAAATGAAAGGCACTGTTGAGATCTCAAAAGAATATTCTATACGTAAGCGAATGATGAAGGTTTGTAATTAATATCTTGTAGAATTCTAAAAATATGTAAAATTAATGTCTCAGGTGCATTAGGTCTTCGTTTATCCTTATATTAATTTGCAGACATCTACTTGCGATGAATTTCCTCAGTTATCGCGTGCAGACACACAAACGCATCAGCATTTTCTTTTATTATTACAAATTTTAATGCGGAGTTTATACAAAATGAGACAACGGCTTCATAAAAAACAAGAGCCATAATACTTATTTATACAATCGGAATTTTAAAGAGCCCAACACGATGTATTTTTCCCCCACAATTTCCAAAACTTTCTTAACTTCATTAATTGTCAGATTAAAACAATGCAAATCAAACCTTCTACATATTATATCCAATAAAGTGATTTTGCAATGTTATACAATTCGGTAAAACTCAGTGAAATATCCATTAATCAATTTCAACAATTTATTTGTTATTGTATGATATTATGGTATTGATTTTATGTGTTACAATATTTTGATTCATAAGTTGAATTTTAATCAGTTTTAGTGACTAAATTGTTTCAGACAGTCCAACAAATTGGACATTGCTAATAACTTTCCTAAATATATAAAATGTACTGAAAAAGTACAAAATGTTTACGTTCTATTTCTGATTCTAGTTTGGTAAATGCTAGGATTCATATTATTAAGGCTTTTGCAGTAAGATATGCATATGCATCAATAGCTGTGTAATTCCTAATGGAAAAGCAACTTGTCTTTTACAGAATTTGAGCATTGTTGAAAATAAAGTTGCTCTTTTTTTATTCCGTAAATCATTGCACGCATGATATCCGGAGAACGTATGACTGGATTGTTATGAAATTTGTTCTGAATAATAAGGATATATGTATTTTAAAAATGACCTACGCCTAGGTCAAAATTATTTCATTAACCATGTAAAAAAATATTTTTGTAAAATATTTCAAAATTTTACATTTTTAATAGATAATCTAAAAATCTTATCATTGTAAATATTTAAAAGTAGATCATTTTAAACACACATATGCGCCTATTATATAAAAAAAAAATTCATAACAATCCATGCATACGTTCTCCAGATATCATTCGCGCAATGCCTTACGGAATAAAAAAAAGAACAACTTTATTTTCAACAATATTCAAATTCTGTAAAAGACAAGTCAGTTTCTAATAGTTTTATTCCAAAAAGCACAATCTGCTTAATTAACAGTGAAACTTTCATGTTTATACACAAAAAGGTTTTGCAGATACACTAATTCAAACTTTGATTGTTTTTCTCGATTTTCGTCGCGTTGAAAAGGTTCAAGACCCCTTAAAATTGTTAATAATAATGTTGTGTTTTAAAATAACGATTGAAAAAGTTATAAAACATGATCAGGACATCTCAAAAATAACAAAAGTAATTTAACTGCTAAATTTTATTGATCTTAATGGTACTCTATTATTTTCAAACTATAAAGTACTTTTTATGAGAAGATAAATTTTGGTTTTCTTTAGTTGCTTTACTTTTTTTTCTGATTTATAGAAAAAAATATTTTAAAACACAATTTATATATTTATATGCTGGTATTCTAAAATAAAATACTTGCATATTTAAATATAAGAATTAAAGTTTCAAAAAATAATTCTAAAACAAACTTTATTTAAACATTGTTTCATATCAATATCTTGTAATTAGGGTTTCTTGTTTAAATATAGGATTAAATATATGTTTTTTTATTACCAATAAATCATATAAAAAAATTAAAAAAAGTAAAATAATTTATCGCAATTTAATGTTTGTACTTTATAGATATAGTTTTTTGTTGCATCTTCTACAAATTTTAACTGAATAATAATAAAAAAAAAAAAAAAACATTTAAATAAAGAGATAGATAAACCTTTCTTCGTAAAAATATTTACATTAGGACTTTTTGTTGATGAAAATAATTAAATCTTCATTTAATATATTTTTTTTTCTCTGGAATAATTACTGTTTAAAACAGGTTAAATTAAGCTTTTAATCCTAACGGGATTTTTAAACATTTAAATGAATCACAATATTTTTCTTCATTTAATCAAAATATTTGTTCTCATGTATTTTTATCTAAATATTTTTACAGTTTGTAAAATTATCGCACATATTAATTATAAAACAAATAAAAATATAAAAAGTGCAGAAGAAATTATTAATTTGCATTTTAAAAATATAAGGTGCAATATAACAATACAGGGTGTTTAAAAATTTTTACACAATATATTTGCTAATTTCTTCCGCATTTAGGTTTAGATTTATTTAACTTAAAATAACGACTCAAACCAGACTAATCTTTGAACTAAGGGATATATATTCTACAATATTGCTAGACGTTTGAAAACTTAATTAAAGTGCAGCGAAATTTCTGGAGAAAATGTGAAAATAAATCCGTTTCACCTATTTACAATAGCTGGAATTAGAGCTAATTTATAGGTTGTGGGTACTGCTAAAAATGTTTTATAAGCAACGTTCAGAAATACATGGGTCATAAACAAAACCTGCAAATGAAGAGAGGTTTTTAGATTTATTCATCAAGCGGATAGCGAGATAGAACTATCAAAATCAAAGATAAATCACATTTTAATGCGAGAACATAGGTAAACACACATTTCAAAATTTGTACATTATCGTAATGCAGATGATCCAGTCCGTTATACTAATTTGAAATGTGTATACTTTTTTGAAACTCAATATGTTTTTTAATAAAAAAAAAACTTCAATATTTTTTATAGCAGTAATGCATTAATATATATATATATATATATATATATATATATATATATATATATATATATATATATATATATATATATATATATATATATATATATATATGTGTGTGTGTATGTATGTATGTATGTATGTATGTGTGTGTGTGTGTGTGTGTGTATACCGGGTCTTCCAAAATTGACTGGTGGATTTTAAAATTCAATAACTTGCAAACGGTGAGAAATATTAAAAAAATTCTTGCAGGAGGGTTATGTATGATGTCAGAAGTTTTCTTACTGTGATTCTTGATTTTAGTTCGAATTTCAAACAATAGATGGCGCTGACAGCAATTGGCACTCTGTCGAGGACGAAAGTGACGCCTCTCAGCGTTGATGCACCGCCCCCTTAATACTAGTCCTGCCCGTTTTAGAAAATGACAGATATTTTTTTTTCAAAATTTGTACGGTCCCTCGAACTTTAACACCAATAAAATATAAAAGTTTTCTTCGCCTAGTTTTTCTGAGATCAAATAAGTCAAAGAGAACTTTAAAATATTATTGGTGTTAAAGTTCGAGGGACCGTACAAATTAAAAAAAAAAAAGATCTGTCATTTTCGTCAGCGGGCAGGACTAATATTAAAGGGGCGGTGCATCAAAGCTGAGAGGCGTCAGTTTCGGCCTCGACAGACCGCCAATTGCTGTCAGCGCCATCTTTTGTTTGAAATTCGAACTAAAATCTAGAATCACAGTAAGAAAACTTCTGATATCATACATAACCCTCCTGCAAGAATTTTTTTAATATCTCTCACCATTTGCAAGTTATTGAATTTTAAAATCCACCAGTCATTTTTCGCCGGTATATATGAATGGTAGTTTTATAGTATAGTTGTTGTAAGAAAAGATATATATCCATTCTAACTCCGATGCAAAACATTGCATACAAATGTGAATCTTACCTATTAGTAAGGACGTCTAATAGTTAATGCTACATTTAGCTTTTACTTAAGGGCTTGTAAATATAGAAATAGCTCCAAAAATGATTTTTTCTGTACTAACACCAAGTTTGAATCTAACATCATATCTAACATCATACTAACATCATATTTGAATTCATCTGTAAATGTTACTTTTGGATAATAAACAAGGGGGCTTTCGGTCTAGTCTTTTAGGAATTAAGCATGATAAAATTTGCAGCTCTCATATTAAACTAATTTTTTATCGTTACAAAATAGATTGCAATACGCATAATTTTGGAAACATAACTCAAAAACTACTTCGTGGAATGCGCTATAATTTTGGATTCATGCTCAAAGCTACTAGAAACTGATTTTTGTTACAAAATGTATAAGTTATAATTCATATTTGTTTAGATAAATATGACAAATTCCATACTTTTTAAACTCATTTTTAAGAACATTTTTTTTAACCTGCAATATTTTAAACAGAAAACGATTTCCAAAAGCTTAAAATATACAAATCCGAAATTAGAGCTTATTCCGTGGTGTAGTTTATGATTTACGCTTAAAAAGCTACACATATGACAATCTCTTTAATGGTACTACAGATCGATTTAATATTAAGACTTTCAAATTTTAAACCTTCATAATTTCTAACCTACTTGACAGCATGACCGCAAATTTGGTATCCTATGGAAAAAATATCAAAAAAGCGAAATAAGCTGTTGGTATCGAATATGTTATAGTTCGATACAATTTCAGTATGAAGAACTATAAAACTTCATAATTCTAAATCTAATTGACTCTTTCTAATATTTGGTATCCAAAGAATAAATTTACCAAAGAATCCAAATAATCATTTCAAAATTGAGTGTTAAGATTAAAAATTTAAAGGTTCGATACAATTTTTATATGTACACTTTCTCATCAACAAGTTTTTAACATAGGATTAAATAGTAGTCGCTATTTGTAAACGATTTCTGCCAGCGGCATTTTTGTAAGATGATTTGAGGTTAAGTTAAATGGGGATAAATGTTTCGCACGATATTATATTTAGCAAGAATATTATAAAGTTCTTATTTTTATTAATGAAACAAAAGGTAAATACGAATAGAAAAAAAAAAGAAGTCTAGCATGGTTTATGCTTGTCTTCAAAATAAAACTCGCAAAATCAGATTTTGTTGGTTGTTATGCAACTATACCGCTCGCTTAAGATAAGTCGGTATGTGTGGTTCGTGAAATGAGATCGACATTTTTCTTTGTGGGAAAGTTTAAACATATCCATCACTGAAACGCTTGTGCAACATTCACCTTTTTTTTTCACATTCTTGTTTATATAGGTTTCACACACGTAACAAAAAAAAGTAATTATCACATTGTATCGCTGTTCACCACATTGAATTTCGACAATGTTAAACATGACTCAATGTCAAAAATACTTGAACTACAATACTTGAAATACAATTACTCTTAAATACTTCAAGTTTTACACACAGACTAAAATTGGGTAATATTTACTAACCATCATTTCTCTGCATCGTCGTTACTTTGCCAAAATCAACAATATCGATTTTTTAATCTTTATCGTATCTAAAATAGCCTTTATGCCGTCTCTTAAATCGTTTTGACCCCAGTAATAACACTTCTTCAAAAGGGTGGTAGATGCCATGGGCTAAGCGGATGGCAGTGAAAATTTACTAATTGAATAGACTGTATCTAATATAGCTACATTATGTAGGTAATTCGTGCATAAGAATATCGTTTACAATTTTTAACAATTCTTTATTTTATAATAGATAATTAGGGGCAGATAATCTACTTAATTGATAAATAAAACAAACTACATCCATTCATAAAACAAAAAAGCAAATAATTAAATTATGAAATTTCAGAAATTGTGAAATGTAACACAACTTTACTGTTATTTAGCCTAACTTATGGAATTTAATCCTCTTCATAATTTAGTTAACGCATACGTATTCATTAAAGTAGGTATTAAAAATTAAAATCTGTAATATAAAGCAAAAACAAGTCCGTCAGTAACGCTGAAGTTAACTAGACCGTGGCAATAAAACTGAGGAATCACGTTCGCTTTTATAAAATTTGATTTAACTTCTAAACATTGCACAATTTCAATTTTCACACCGTCGTCGTATTGAAAACAAATGTTGTTTAATTGAAAACAGTATTCCAATTTACTTTTTTTTGTGGTTTTTAATAATAAAAACATAAGTATGATTTTTAAAAGAATATCTCCATAATGACAGGTACCGAAGTAGGAGTTACCACAACTGGCGATTGATTGCACATTCTTAGAAATAGATTCTTCGTCACATTCCTGACATAAAAAAATTCTATTGTAAAATGTAAAAATGGCTTAACTAATTGGTTTTAAACTGTGTATAGATAGATTATAAACAAGGTTAAGACATACGTAGTTTTAAACTTATACTCATACTTATGTATATACTTATACATGAATAAACAAAAAGTGTTTAGTTAAAACAAATTGTTTATTTTTTGTCAAATAACAACGCAGAAATATGACAGTTAAAAATAGACTTGATTACGTATGTTTCCAATAATCGGAAATGGGTTACATTATATCTCATTCATATATGCACACTTTTTTTAAGCACAAAAGTGTGCGTTGGAAACGTTGACGTCATAAATATGCTGGCAACAATGCGCTACAAATGTATGGGAGTAGAACAATGTAATAATGCGCGAAAACAGATTCAACAAAATATGCCAATTGGCTAAAAAGCAAATAAAATTCTACAAGCAGCTACTAGAATGATAGCTTCATGACGAAAAATCTCAAGAGATCTGAGTGGGTGTATCAGTGAGCAGACAGCGGTTTTGAAAATCTAAGGATGTTTCTTTGTAAGAAACAAATAAGTTGAGATATTGAACTAAGTATATTTACTGACCAATTCCTCTAATCACTGAAAATTAACTCAGCACTTGCAGCACGATGTAACATGAGACTTTCAAAAAGTTTCAAAATTATTCAAAATTTGCTGTGCGTATTAAAAAAAAAACTTTTTTTGAAAATGCTACAAAATTTACTATATTGGGCTAAAAGATTGAAACCGGATTACTTTTAATAATGTTAAAACGTTATAAAACGATGAAAGGTCCAGAAACGTGATAAAACGATACAAATAGCAAAAAAAAATCTAGCTTTGAGGTACATAATTTGATACATATAGATAACTATATGTCAAATCTTGTAGCTCTGCATTAATCGATGTATTCACAGTTTAACACACAGGCTTACAGACATACATACAAACACTCACACACGCACACACACACACACACGTGCACATAATTACACATACACAAACAGCTGTTTTTATTATTATAGATTTAAGACGTTAATAAGAAATTTCAATGACAATCATGAACGTATACTACTATAGGAGACATTTTTATCTGTGTTATATTTGTTAACACAGAAAAGGCATTTTATTAAAGATATTAAAATTTCTTTAAGTCACATTCATATTTTTGGTAAAATATATAATTACATTTTCTAAAGATATTTTGTATAACAAATCATAAAATGAAATGTATATCTGGAAATGCATATACAATTATGGAGATCAATTTGCCAGCGATCATTTTATAGTTAGCACACTAAATTATAAGTAAATTTTTTAAATAAAGAATCTTCATTTTATTTTCCTGAATTAACTGAATTAATTTTACTGAACTGTCTTTTTGTACAGTTTGGAAAAAATTTTAAAGAAGTTTGAATACTTTATTTTATATGTGTTTTTTATATGTGTATTTTATATATCTTGTCGAATATTAAATAATATTCATGCGTTTCATGAAAATAAAATTTTACTTTAAAAGAAAATCCCTTAAAATTTTATACCTTAAAAGCGGAAGAAGAATAAGAAAATATTACAGTTTGTTTTGAGACCATTCATTCTATTTATAAAATTCAAAAATGCAGAAAATCTGCTTTGACTTTTAAAACATGTCAATGGGGAAATATCCCGACTTTTTAACGAGGTAAAATTGTGACTTTCAAAATGAGATGTTTCTGACATGAATAAAATATGCCGTATATTTTGGATAGAACATACGTTTTTATTCTCTTTTACGTTTTTAAAAGAATTTTCATATAAATATTTCATTGAAAAATAAATCTCTCGTAATTCTGAATTAAATATAGATGTCGTTTTTATAATACAGTAAAACATGTAAAATAAGTGAGTGTTTCAGAAATCTGTGTAGATAGTAAACTCCGTAGATCCTGCCAAAAATGTTTAATCCATAAAAGTCATAATTATCTTTTAGAACAATATTTTGATTTCCAGTTAAGATGTTCTGAAATAAGATGATGTTTTTTTACAGGTTTTGAGATGTATTTCTGTATTATTTTGTAAAGTGTAAGTTGCTGCATAAATTCAGCACTAACCATTAATATAACTAAACTTTGCAATAATAAATTTTAAAGTTGGTTCTGTATTAATGCAAGGGCAGGCTTACATCGGAATGCAGTTATGATTCACATTGTTTCTGCTAATTCCGAAACGTGTCTAATGCTCAGATTTTTTCTGTGACTTTAAATGAGTCTCGCTGGTTTAACTGTATTTTGGTTTATTGAGAAGAAATTTTCAATAAATAGTGAAAACTGTAAAATGAAATATTTTGCCTGAATGCACGACGGAAATGGTTTTTAACATTTTGATTACAAATTTCGATGTTATTTCAATTTCCATATTATTGCGCACCGTAGTTAAATTTTGCAATAATAAATTTCACAGTTGGATATGCTTATATGGAAATGCAGTGACAACTCACATTGTTTCTGCTAATTCCGAAACGTGTCTAATGCTCAGATTTTTCTTGTGACTATAAATGAGTATTCGCAAGTTTAACTTTATTTTGGTTTATTGAAATAGAAATGTTCAATAAATCGTGAAAATTGTAATATGAAATATTTTGCCTGAATGCACGACAGAAATAAATTTTAATATTTTGATTACAAGTTTCAATTTATTTTCAATTTCCATAATATTGCACATCATGATTAAATTTTGCAATAATAAGTTTCACAGTTGGTGTTCTATTAAGCAAGAACAGGCTTATATGGGACTGCAGTTACAATTCACAAAGTTTCTGCTAATTCCGAAACGTGTCTAATGCTCAGATGTTTTTGTGCCTTTCAAATGCATTTTCGCAGGTTTAGCTCTATTTTGGTTTATTGAAATAGAAATTTTAAATCGTGAAAAGTGTAAAATGAAATATTTTGCCCAAATGCACGACAGAAATGAATTTTTACATTTTGATTACAAATTATTGCAAACCATATGCGTTGTAATATACAGATCAGGAATTAATTTAAATAATTAAATACAGTTTCAAAAATCTACACACAAGTTTTACAGAGACATTTCGCACACTATAAAATATATTTTGCAAAATGTATATATATTAAATAAAATGCACAGTGAATGGCCAGAATATTATAACCACTGGACACTTGATAAAATCCGTTTTAAGATGACGTAGAGCAAAACAAAATAATTCAAATTCAACCATGCAGGGAGACCTATCATATGGCTTAAGCTCTACAAGCCCTTCTCGGCAGATTTATTAAAAAAATTACAAATGAAGTCATTAGGTTTTTACATAATTACATATATAACAATTGCAAAACTCACTGTTAGGGCCATATAAATTGAATGGTTACCAATGCTTAATTAAAATATATAACAAAATTTTGCAGACATAATGACCTGTATTAAGGGTTTTACAGACGGTACGCTACAATTTGTGCTTCTTTTGAAGTAATATTTTTTGGTTGGATTCTAACTAAATTCACATGGCATTACACTAAATGTCCAAGATATCTTTGAGAACTAAGGAGAGCATACAGATATGCTTTGTTATGACTCTGAGTTGTATTGCTCTACAATTTGTAGTGCTATAACTCTTGTGTTGCTACAAACAATGTGTTTCAGTCACCTGGCACATCTAATATTCACAAGAAAATTTTGCCCGTAATTATACATTTCGCTAAAATATTTTTGGCTTAGAAAAATATTTTGAACATGTCAGATATTCTTGTACGAGAAAAACAAAGAAAGTTACCCATATCTGAAATGCTGGCCCTTCTGGCGCCGACAATATGCCTAATGCCAAGTTACTCAAACCTCTTTTTTCCCCATGAGTAGGCAAAATGCAAAGTTTACTGGTGCTTTTGATCAAAAACAAACATTTAATCAGAAAATCGAGTTTATTACATCAACATATGTTGCACGGGCTCGTTAAAATTTTAGTGAGGAGTGGTCATAAAATTTTCGACACTCAGTATTTAATCAACAATAAGTAGCTATTTTTTTAGAACGTGATACAGTTAGGATACTTAAATGAAAAATATGATTAAATTATAAATAAAAATGCTTAAGTGATACAAACAGAACACAAAAAACTTATAAAAACCTTTTAATATAAAGATAGACATAGGTTTCAACGCTTAAACTGCGCTTATTATCGAGAACTACAACGATAAACAAACTATTATCGCAATTTCTTGAGAATAAACTTGAAAAATATAAATCACGAAATCATATATCTAAAAAAAAACAAGTGTTTAAAATAGTCAAATGTAAAATGGGAAAATTAATATTTCTTTATTGTTTGTTTTTAAACTGAAAAATACCTTGTGCCTAATTACAACTTTTAAATCTTAAAAATTAATAAATATTAAATTTAAATATTAAAAAAAAAAACAATAAAGTGTTATTGATTTTCGCATTTTACAGTTGACTATTTTAAGCACATGCTTCTTTTTGATAGCTTCCAATACAAAAAAAAACTACCTATTGCAGCCGTTCGGAGGAAAGCAATTCCAGAAAATTTTGGTATATCTTCACCGATCATGACCCCCACACCCCAAAACCACTCTCAGTTCAAATGTTGATTTATATATATATCCGACATTTGTCATGCTGTAACTCTCTTATTTATGAACCGATTTACATGTGGCTGAGTATGTGTATAGAACATACCAAGGTCTCGACCGAGTTGGTTGGTCAGCTGCTTCCGCCATCTTGTTTCAAAATGGCGGCCAGTTAAAAAATTAAATTTTTTTTAATTCGAAAAGATGAACAAAAAAATTATAAATGGAAAAAAATGTTTGCGTTAAGTGTTATATCGTGATATACGTATTCCGTAGCATTTTTGTTTTGGCTTTATCTTAAAAAATGGCTGAGATATGGCAGTTTGAAATTGTAGGGATGCTGACAATTGGAAACAGTCTGATATTTGTTATGCTGTTAACTCTCGCATTTATGAACCGATATGAATATGACTGATCATGTGTACAGAACATACCAAAGTCTCGATCGCGTTCGTTGGCCAGCATCATGCCCCATCTTGTTTCAAAATAGCGGCCAGTTAAAACAAAAAAAAAATATTTATTTTTAATTCAAAAAGATGTATAATAATTATAAATTAAAAAAGTTGTTTCCGTTAATTGTTAGATCATAATACAAGGATTTCAGAGCATAATTTTTTTAGCTTTATCTTAAAAAACGAATAATATATAGCTGTTTGAAATTCTATGAAATATGGAAGCTACCTTTTCCTCCCGGTACAGGCCAGCAGGACTTTTTACATATAAGATCTCGTGATTTATTTTTTTCACATTTATTTTCTAAAATTTGCGACAATAGTTTGTTTACCTTTGTAGTTCTTGATAATGGCGCTGTTTCAGCGTTGAAACATATGTCGGTCTTTATTTTAAAACGTTTTAAGCCGTTTTGTGTTCTGTTTGTATCACTAAAGCATTTTTATCTATATTTTAATTATTATTAGTGATATTCTTATATAATTATGTATATATATATATGTGTGTGTGTGTGTGTGTGTAGGATTTCAGTTTAAACACGTCGTTTCCTTTATGACGTGCATGATCAGCAAATTAACTGACGCTCTAATACTATTATTATCCATGATTTAAATGCACGAATTATAAATATTTTGGATCGCAAGATCAAGATTTGAATATCTTCAAAATTGAAAGAGAGCCAGTCTTCTAATTTTTATTATGAAGCAAGCCTCGAAACGGAAAATAGCCAGTAAAGGTGCTGTTAGGCCTAGTTGGAATATTGGAAAACAAATATATTGTAAATGTTCGGCGAGAAGTATATTAGCTGTGAAGAAATTATTAGTAAAGTATTGTAGAATTATCTGTCTAGGACTGTGTTAAAGGTTATATTTTGTATTCAACGTCTAGTTGTTCATATAATTCCAGTAAAGCAACTGTTTACATATCATTTTCTTACAAATTTGGGGGCTCGGCCGGGATAATTAAAAAGAAGAACAACTCTCAGTGCCAGGATATTAAATGTAAAAGCAACTAGTAGTGAAATAAATAGTGAAATAGGAATCAAAGCTAAAGCGTTGTAAACCGCCAGTATCAAAAGTTGGATTATGAATTAGCAAGACAAGTATCAAAACCGTAATCGTATTACACAAGTACAGTTTTGAAAGATAGACATGGGAACTTTAGATAAAGCTAAGAGGACTGGTCTAATAAATCTCTGCGAGGAATGCGGAATTGAAGCACCAGAAAAACCGACAATACCTGGTCTAATAAAGCTGATTAAAAGCTGGGAAAGTTACGTTGAAGAATTTATAAAGTATCGCTTAGAAGTAGTTGTAGCAGCTAGAAAAGAATGAAGAAGAAAGAGATGAGAAGAAATTACAAGCAAAACTAGAAGAAAAGAAATGGCGATTACAGCTTTAAGAGAAGAAATTACAAGCAGAGATTGAAGAAAAGAAATTGAAAATAGAAATGGAATTGATGAGACAAAATGGAAAGTAGAATTGGAGCAAAAAGACCCCAAAAGAGATTTTGAAATTAAGAAAATACAGATACAAGAAAATTCAAGAGAACACATCGATGAAAACCAAAGGACAAATCCAGGTAAGCAATTTGAATTGCTTAGATTATTAACTAAATATGATAGTTCGAATGATATTAGTTTATATTTGGCTATGTACGAAAGGCAAATGGCGCAAACGGGGATTGATAAAAAAGAATGGGTAAACAATTTAAATAATATAATGCCATTAGATGTGATTAATATAATAACGAGGGAAAACGAACCAGAAATTCACGATTATGATTACATACAAAATATTCTGCTAAAACGCTACAAACTATCGCCAGAAGAGTTTAGGCAGAAATTTTTCTCATCTAAAAAGGAGTCATCAGCTAACTGGCGAGATTTCGCTTATGAGATCAAAGTGTATTTTCAACAATGGATTGAAGGTCTTCAAGTAGATAACTTTGAAGAATTATCGGAAATTATTGTGGTTAATCAAATCAGGAATAATTTACCCGCGGAAACAAAGATACATTTCGTAGAGGAATTATTAGTAATAAAGAAAACTGATGACTTAGTTAGTAAATTAGATATTTACGAAACGGCACAAAGGGTTTGCAATAAACAATCAGTTAGGAATACAAGCGGACATTTTCAGGACAGAAGATCGAGAGTGGCTGACTACGCCAATTCGAAAAGATGCCAAGCCATAAGCACAGTGTGCATCACGGAAACAAATAGTCGCATATAATCTGTTTTACACGTTGCAACCTTGGTCACATGGGTGCGAGATGTGCCATGGCAAGTAATACAGAACAAGAATATTCAAATTTTTACCCGTGACGTAATCAAAATTGACGAGAAACAAAATACCAAGATGAGACCCAAAACACACAAAGTAAAATAGTTAATATGGGCATGTTAAATGGTAAAAAAAGGAAGAATCTTAGATATTCGCGGAATAAAAATAAACGTAATAATTGATAGAGGGAGTGACATTTCAATCGCCAATTCAAGATATCATACTGCAATAAACGCGCCAAAACAAACCAGCGACAATATATCTATATCGGGCATAGGTGGAAAAGGAATCAAGCCAACGGGTTTTTTCTGGCCTGAAGTCTCGTAGACGGTATAGAAATCCAGGATAAATTTTACGTGGTACAAGATACGGACTGCGATTTAATAATAGGTAGAAAATCAGCAGAAAGCATGACGTTAAAAGTAGCGGAAGATGGTGTTAGAATAATAAGCGATCACACAGTACGAGTAGATACATTAAAATTAACGAAGTTCCGTCCAAAATTGATTAAGTAGCTACATCAAGTATAAACAACGATAATCGAGGTTGGGAAGATATGGTTAATATCTACTGCGTAAATGACGAGGTGGATTTGACTCATATTACAAATTTAGCAAACAGAGAAAAAATAAGAGAATTAATAAATTCGTATAAACCGAATAAAACAAAAGATACAGGATTATCTGATGAATGGAATGTTGACTATCCATCTCCAGAAGAGAGTGATGAAATTAGCAGTCCTGCACATGGTAGAAAAGACTATGTGAAAGATCGCAATAGGAATTTCAATCATAAGGGAAAGAACAGAAATTTTAATAGACCATTTGATAACAGAAGCGATAATAGATATCGCCAGAGATATTTTGAACAGTCATTTAACCGTGGAAATTACAATAAATATAGATATGGGAAACAGAGTTCTTTGAAACCTCAAGACATAACAGAAAATGCTTCACATAATTCAAAAGCAAGGTACAATCCAGATTTTCCCCTAGATACATGAATAGACGCTACTATCATGGTCAAAATAATTATAATTATGGTGGCCAACGATCATACAATGCTAGTTATAATGAACCCAAATATTCACAACCATCACATAAAAATTTTTCTCATCATGGATTTAAAGAAGATTATAGTGGACGAGACACTTATTCAAATTCTTATCATTCCAGAAGCAATAGGTATGAAAAAACATAACAAATCAAGATGCAGATTCCAAAGATAAAGATCAATATGCAGAGAGAAATTACAGGGAAAACTGATATATAGATTCTAAAGATAGAGATCATGAAGGTCCAGGAAAGACGTCAACCAGGGCCGAATACATGAAGCCGTGGTCTATGGATTAAACTCCTGGATAAGTCAAATCGATGAAGTATGTGTGTATGTGTGTTGTATAAGTAATCAAAATTTCATGTAAAAGAAAAATATACATCAAAATTTCAAAAGTTAGCTGTTTAGGCATAAAAAAATAATAAGCCAAGATGCTGATGTCGGGACGCCATCACGTCAGGATGACCGATTTGTAGGATTTCAGTTTAAACACTCCGTTTCCTTTATGACGTGCATGATCATCAAATTAACTGACGCTCTAGTACTATTATTAACCATGATTTAAATACACGAGTTATAAATATTTTGTATCGCGAGATCACGATTTGAACATCTACAAAATTAAAAAAGAGCCAGTCTTCTAATTTTTGTTATGAAGCAAGCGTCGAAATGGGACTATTGGAAAATAAATATATTGTAAATGTTGGGCGAAAAGTATATTAGCTGTGAAGAAATTATTTGTAAAGTATTGTAGAATTATCTGTCTAGGACTGTATTAAAGTTTATGTTATGTACTCAACGTCTAGTCGTTCATATAATCCCAGTAATGCAAATGTTTACATATCATTTTCTTACATATATATGTTTTAAATTTTTTGGCGACATATTTTAGTAATATGATGTAAAATTAGGTGTAATTTGTAGGAATTAATATGACATGTTATAGATTTGAAGAGTCTTTAATTCGTTTTAAAATATTTTAAAAAATATTTTCGTATGTATTTTGTTTATTATTTTTTTCATAATCGTTTATCGTTATTTTTTTTTAATATTTCGGTATTGAACAAATGATGTTCTCAAACGAATATTCGTTAATGGAACAAAAAACTTTACTCTCTGCCTATAGCACAGCTTGCATATTTTGAAACGATTTAAATAGTATCATTTTTTTAAATAATAAGGGAAAAAATATACATATTATAGTATAAAATATAAGAATTGTTTTAAAAAAAATCACAAACGAGCTCACAAAGATAAAAAATATATTTTGCACAGGTGTTTAACAAAAACAATTCACATAAGTTAAATAATATTTCAATATATTCAATTAATTAAAGGGGAAGATAAATTTAAAAAAACAACGCGACTATACTTTTTTAACATAGAAATACCACAAATTAAAAAGAAATAAATGGATCTGGTTAGTAATTTTCTATTTTTTTCTGAATAAAATTCTTTGAATGTCTTTATTCAAACCCGACATTCGGCGTGACAAAGAGAAAAATATATAGTTGTTCTTTCTTATAAGATTTAATTAGCAAAGGTTTTTTCTTTGCAAAACTTTAATTGAGACCATTCGAAATGAAAAAAAAAAAGTTTTATTATAATTGGTAAATGTTCATGTCAGTAACAAACGCTGAATTAAATATATATTTATTGTTAATAAAGTTTTTCAATAAATATTTTGAAAAATGTTAGCTATTGTTCCTGAATAGAAATTAAATAATCTGAAAGTTACTTTAGCATTTTACTATTAATATTTGAAACATCAACAGTATGTATATGTTTTTCAAAAAAGAGAGCAGAAATTGTATAAAAATAAAAGAAAATCTAGTTTGTATTTTCCTATTTTTTCTCGAATAAGTTGGTTAGATTGTTTTATTCAAACTCAAATTTTGACCTGTAAAGAGAAATGAAAAACACCTTTATTTTCCTTTTGAAAAAAAATTCATTTTATTTCTTTTATAATATACGTATACTGGAAAACCTTAATTGAGATCAGTGGAGAGTAAAAGTAAAGCAAAAAAAAAGATATTTTTAAACATTCTAGAAGGTAAATACCTTAATTGACAATAAAATAATTATATTCCTGCAGATACACATTTTTTAACTACATTCTCAGCTAATGCCTCCCCCCCCCAAAAAAATAAATAAAAGTATTTTATTTTGCATGATACTTCGTGGTTAGTTTATTATATACCTTTTCTTTAATAGGTATATACATATTTCAATTACCTTAAATAATTAGTTATAAAATAAATCGCAGACATATTTGAACAAGTGGGTAAGTGTGATCGGAGATTGCACAAAGGGTTTTGTTTAATATTCCTTTCAAAACACTGTATCCTTTCTTTAAAAAATCCAAATAAATTTCATTTAAAAAAAAAAAAAAAAAAAAAAAAAAAAAAAAAAAAAAAAAAAAAAAAGTCATGTTTTTTATGAAGTAAAAATTTCGAATATCTGAACCGGCCTGCTATATTATACTCTGTAATAATAATATCTGTCATGTGGACTTAATGCGAGATAAAAAAAAAAGTAGTTCCTCCTCTCTCTTCTTCTTTATTAACAATCCCTATTCGTATTATTAATTACATCCTTGTCTATTAGCGTTTTATTTCTTTTTTCTACTTGGGGACTCTGCCCCCTACGATCTACGCTCGCCAACCCCCGTTCTTACACTGTAAACTCTGAAAACAGGCTGTTTTGATTAACTCTAAAATGATTACGGAATATTGAACTATTATTAAGCGACAAGTGGCGATCTGCTGTAATCGAGTTTCCATTCATTTTCCTTTCACTGAAGTATTTTAAGGCCGAATCAACTGGTGTCGAAAAAGCTAACAACTGTTTTCGTGATTTATTAAATAACATCAATTAAACATTTGAAAATCAACTTGTGTAAAATGGCTAAGTAAACAATGTCGCTGCATCGGGGAATTTTATAATGATGTTATAAAAATTGGGTATTTATCCGTTATCCCGTCGACCACTGTACAAAAAGAAAAAAAAACTGTCACCAAAATATAGGGGGGGAAAGTGCGTTACTGTGGCGCCACATTCAATTGACATCAGATGCAATACACGTGCTTGTTATGTCATCGAGATATTTTTCATCGACATTTATCTGTATTTTTTAATGATATTTTACCCATTTATTAGTTATTTCATCAATTAAAAAAATAATAACAACATTAAAAGGCGCGCCATGATATTAAAAGAGAAAAAAGCGTTGAAAACATTTTGCTATGCATATTTACGCACAACAGATCCGTTTTAACAGACGTCATAAACACTAATATTTTGTCGAAATAAATTAATATATTATGTAAATATATTTTTATATTGAAACTGTTTGGAAATATTGTTATTTGAGCATTTTAAATATGACGTAATTTTCTCTTTTTAATGATTTGAACGCGTAATAGTTTAATTATGTCCCTTTTTAATATTCACGCGCTAGTATATTTTTTATTACCTAATTTTTTACAATTACTGCTTCTAACACGTGATCATTTAATTATATTTTTAATATTTATTTCTGTTTTTGATAGTTATGTGTAAATACATTTTTTAATTGAAAGGGAATATTTTTATGTGCGCTATTTTACAAATTGACAACAATTCAAATAAATTCTGTGCTTTAGTTAAATATTTTTATCTATTAATGAGTGGGTTTTTATGGTTTTAATATCTTGCGTTAATGAAATCATTTTCAGATTTTCAGCTTCACAGTAGGTATTGAGCTGTAAGTACACAAAATTTTAAAATTTTAACTTATACAGTTTCTGAGTTTTGGCTATTTGACGGAAAGACAGAGAAGTGAGACGAATAGGGCTTCGTGAGATGAACGAAAGCTTAAAAAATTATTTTGTGCAAATTAAATAATTCTTTATGATTGAATGTTACCAATAAGAAATTATCGTATAGCATTATGCATAACTATATCTTACGTAATGAATGATTATGATTCTTAATTATTAAAGACGTTTACTGAATGGTTTAAAAATAACTACAATTAAAAATATATATTTTACAATGGCCATTTTGCAATTATTTTACAAATTACATTTGCAATTTTAGTATGAAATTCTTCTTTCTCCCTCTCTTTCTCTCTCTCTATATATATCTCTAAATATATATGTACTCGTATATGATTTAGCCAAAATGAGATTTATGGAATATTTAATAAATAGAACACTCTAAAAACGACATTTTCAAATCTGAGCAAAAAATACTCAAGTCTGAGTATGTGGCATAGTCAAAATGGCTCCGAATCAAAATTACTCAAGTTTGAAACATGTATATACTCATTTCTGATAACATGCACACAATCAAGAATAAAACAGTATGTGCTCATATTTCAGCAGGTCCATGTTTCAAAAATGAGTATGAACAGACTTCTATGTGCTCATTTTTTAGTATTTCCATGTTTCAAAAATGAGTTTGAACTGATTCCAATCATTTTTGAGTTTGTCCATGTTTCAAAAATGACTATTAATTGACCGCTATGTGCCCAGTTTTGAGTATGTCCATGTTTCAATACTTTGAGTATTTCTGGTATTTCAGAAATGAATGCATTGGGTCGTCCTATTTGAAACAAAAAGTTTCATAACAAAATGAAAACATCGATTTACTCAGATTTGAAATAGTCGTTTTATCAGTGTAGTTGTAATATAATGATGCATACTAATAAAAAAACCCTATTAAGTTGCACAAAAACATACAGGCTGCCACACCAGAGGCAGACAAAAAAGACAGGCTGCTTCCTGCATCACGCTTTCGTCTCCCTACGGACCCCATGAGTCACGTGATGTGCTTTTTAATCACGCGACGCAAGTGCGGCAGTTTTTCTTGTACTTCTGCTTGTAAAATGTTAATTGTTTTGGTTATCGTAAAAGCTACGATTTAAAAATTATTCCCATTCTGCCCTGTAGCCGAAATGCCAACTCATTCAATTTTTATCCGTTTTTGCACCTAAAAAATCTTTTGCATAAATGAAATTGCAGAACGAATTTGCGCTCAGAAACACTGTGATAATTTTGAAATCTAATAAAGCAGCATGAATTTCATCGAGGAAGCTTAAAGTAGTTATTTAGCGCAAATAACTTAAATAAAAGGTTTTATATAAGAAATATAAATGTATTTTTCTTAATTAAAAATAGAAAATCGATTAATTTTAACCCGTCAGCACACGTGCCACTTTCCATTACGTTACTACACGCGCGGGATAAATTTTACCCCAATGGAATTTCTTGTGTTAATTTCCCCCCGGTTAAATTATAAACAAAAATTTATATTTTGAAATAAACTGTAAATCGATAAAGGACATAATTTAACTTAAAATAAAAAGTTATTTTATACTTAAAACAAAAAAAAAACATAAAATCTCGCACTAAGATTTTTTTTTTTTGCATATCATTACATACGAAGCTTTTACAGTCCAAATTCAGCCATGAAAATACAAAAATGTATAAAACTGATATATAGAAACTGTATGTGCAAGAGTTGTTAACGTTTAAAAGAAAAAATTATATTATTATTTGCACATTGTATTTTTACATAAACATTTGCATTAACATTTTCCTATCATTATGGGTTACATTATAACACGCGTGGGGTAAATTTCCTCTCACGTGACATTTTTATAACAAAAGAATGGAAAATACACAATCGGAGGTAAATTATTTTTGGCCACATCTTGATATCATTCAGCTTGAAAGGTACTATAAAGCTCAGAATGTTCACGAACTATTTTAGCCCTTTTTTAAGTAATAGTTGTAAGCTGGGATAGGTTTTATCCCAGCGCGTGTGCTGACGGGTTAATTTAAAAGAAGGTCTACAGCGATTTGCATAAGCGAAAAACGTAACTAAATTTAACAAAAACATCGAAACATTTAAAACGAAGTTTATTCTAATAAATATTTGAGGAAGCACTGAGCCAAAAAAACTAAACATTTGCCATGAATATAAAATATAAAATTCACCCAAAAAGAAAGATAGAAAGAAAATAAAAAGAATATATGCTTCTGCAAAACAATTGTAATATTTATTTTTGATTTCTTTTTATTTACCACAAGTATTATTCCGCTTTTTCCAGGCTAATCTATCAATTTTCTAAACGAAAAGATTTGGCATTACGTTTCATGCATTTCGAAATAGAAAAAGGATTTATTTTACGTAATCTTCAAAACTTTGCGTAACTGATGTTATAGCAACAGGCTACATGCCAGTTCAAATTGAAAATTAAAAAAAATATTTTTTTTTTCTTATTCTTATTCTTCCTAGAATGGTAATATTATTATTTAACTTTACGTAAATGAACTAAGAGCAAACTAATATAATAAAAATACCTCTATTCTTGAAGTATTGTTTTTAATACTTAGGTATGTAACATTCCAATGTATATTTATGTGGAAGACATATAACAGTAAAGCTATATAAATATTATATATAAATTTGAAATAAACTTTTATTTTTATAAAAATTTATATGAGATATTGAACGATGAAAATATGTTCGTAAAATTCATGACATAAAATGTTATGACACGCTATACGTATGTCATTATGATGGGAAAATATATTTTTTTAACAATAAGTAAGTAGAAACAGTTTAACATTAATATTAATTATATTAGTAATAAACTCAGATAAAAGAAAACGCAAACATAAGGAAACTCCTACTATTTTGTAATTTGTTTGTCAATGCGGGATGTAAGTCTTTTAATTACGCACACTCACACACACACACACACACACACACACACACACACACGCACACGCACGCACACACACACACAGTCACACACAGACAGAAACACATACACACATATATATATATATATATATATGTGTATGTATATAAACATATGTATATATATACAGGGTGATTTTTTTTAAAGTTGTGAAAGTAAAACACTATAACGAAAGAACCACTGATCCAAATGACCTGAAATTTCACCAGTATGCTCCCGAAGCAATAGGAATTTTTTTGGCATGGTTAAAAAAAACTTAAAATCGCACCGACAGATGTAAGGTAGCAGAAACAAAGAATATCGTCTGTGGGAGGCAAACAATGGACGGTACTTTGAGAAACCATCTTCCGTAGGCTCTATGTCGTCATTGGACCTTTTCTTAAATTCTTAAGTGTCCTAAATCTCCTAAGAGCAGTAGCTCCGCTGTCTTTATTCTGATAATACAGCTTCACTAACAACGCACGGTCCGTCAATGGCGCAGTCATTGCAAGGATTTCCGTAGAATAATGAACACGAGGTGTGCGTACTTCACGTTTTTAACGCCAATGTGTGTGTGCGGGGGGAAGTTCGGCTCCCGACTTTACTGCATGTACAGCGCCATCTGTCGGTGCGATTTTAATTTTTTTTAATCACGCAAAAAAACCCCATTGCTTTGTGAGCATACCGGTGAAATTTTAGGTCATTTGGATCAGTGGTTCTTTTGTTATAGGGTTTTAGTTTCACAACTTTAAAAGAAATCACCTTGTATATGTATATAATCCATAAAATAAACTTCTTTTTTTATTATAATAATTTATTTTACCTACTTTAAATAAACTTTTTTTTTACTTTAAAATAAATGTTTTTAATTTATTTAATTTTTTAATGAATGTTGTGTCAATAAACATGCAGGTAAGTGTAGATTATTTTATAAATATAGTAAAAAGCCTTAAAATGTATTTATCTAAATGGTTTTAACCGTACTTTCTATAAACAGAACAAACAAAAAAATAGACACATGTAACCCCTACACTGAGAAAAATCACACTTTCAAATCTGAGTAAATCGATGTTTTCATTTTGTTATGAAACTTTTGGTTTCAAATGTGACGACCAATGCTTTCCGTTCTGAAATACCAGAAATACTCAGAATATTGAAACATGAACATACTCAAAACTGAGCACATAGAGGTCAGTTCATACTCATTTTGGAAACAAGGACATACTAAAAAATAATTATAATAAGTTCAGTTTCATTTTGGAAGCACGGAAATACTCAAAAGTTAACACATAGAAGTCAGTTCATACTCAATTTTGAAACATGGACATACTTAAATATGAGCACATGGTGTTTTATTCTTAAGTGTGTGCATGTTTTCATATATGAGTATATACATGTTTCAAAATTGAGTAATTTTGATACGGAGCCATTTTGATTATGCGAGAAACTCAGATTTGAGTAATTTTTGCTCAGTTTTGAAAATGTCGTTTTTAGAGTGTATAAACTAAAATTTTATTAATCCAACTTTTACTTTAATAACAATTGTAATGCGACGTGACAATCAATGAATGAGCGTATGGGTGACGTGTACGTGGATTTTAAGCCCGTCTATCATCAATTAAGATAGCAAAGATGACTCTCATTACGCTTTACTTGCTGATTTTCCATAGATTTTCAATTGGATGCAAATATGAGGAATTTGCTGGTAATAGAACAAAGTTTTTCAAGTCATTCAGAAACAGTTTTGGCTCGACGCTCACCACAGTTCACCTGGAACAATGTTTTCCCCCTAATTAGAACCTTAACGTGCCAAGATAAAAGTAATATCTGTTTATCCAAAATTTGAATATACACTCTAAAAACGACATTTTCAAAACTAAGCAAAAAATACTCAAATCTGAGTATGTCGCATAGTCAAAATGGCTTCGAATCAAAATTACTCAAGTTTGAAACATGCATATACACATTTCTGGAAACGTGCACATACTCAAGAATAAAATATCATGTACGCATATTTGAGTATATCCTTATTTCAAAAATGAGTATGGACTGATTTCCACGTGCTCATTTTTGAGTATGTCCATGTTTGAAAATTGAGTTTGATCTCATTCTAATCATTTTTGAGTATGTCCATGCTTCAAAAATGAGTATGAACTGACCTTTATATGCTCAGTTTTGAGTATGTCCATGTTTCAATATTCTGAGCATTTCTGGTATTTCAGAATTGATATCGTTGTGTCGTCATATTTGAAACATAATAAAATGAAAACATCGATATACTCAGATTTGAAAGTGTCATTTTACTCAGCGTACTTGTGCTGAGTCAGTGGCTTATTAAATTCATCAAGGAGGCCCAATTTAGACATCCAACCAATTGTAATATCCTACACGTCACAGACCGCCCTTGTTCTTGAACCACATCATAAACACAGTCCAAGCAAGATACTGTCAATCAGCAAGATAATTTCAATAAGAAAGATGCTTTCAATCAAAAAACAATCAGCAACATCATTTTTATCTTTAAAAAAAAGATAAAGAAATTAAAACATTGAAATTAATATCATTACATTCAAGGAGAGGAAGAGAGATACATTAAAAAATAGTAGTTATACCATCTTTTATATTGAATATGTTCAGTATCATAATTATCACTTAATGGCACGTGTTTACATATGTATGTTACAAACTAATTATTAACTGAGCCATTAATCGTTATACATCTATTTTAATTTGAAATTTCTAAGTTAATCTTCAATTTTTCTTCAGGGATTGTTTTGGTTTCATTTATGCCTGTTTTCAAATCTAACTTTTGTGCTTTCTGACACATTCATGAATTGATATTCAATCGTAAAAGCATAAATTCTTCTGAAACAAGCACAATTATATCATCACATTAATCTTAATCGAGATTATTTGATATTGTTTGCAATGTCTTACAAAATGACCCTTTCAATTATGTGAGAAGTGGCTTATATTTTATTTCCAGTGTTGGCCTGCCGAACATTCTTTAAAAATCATGCATCATTTTACTTTTGGGATAAACTCTATTTTCGTAGCTATACCGAACATTAAATAAATAAATATAAATATAAATTTATCTACAGGATGTCCGATAAATAGCGAACAAAAATGTGCACAGACAGGTTCCTCGTTGGAAGAACATAAAATATGCCCAAATCCCTGTACCTGTACGATACATAGTTTACGAGAAAAATACGAAAAACAAAGTATGGCGTCACAGCCGGTGCAAGGAAAAAGCACCCTATTGGACGCATCGACAGCAGTATTTGCATATCTTTTCAGACGATAACGTACAAAACGTTCGCTGCGCATAACGCGTCATGCAGGCGCGCGCCGTGGAATGATTACACAAACAGATTTATTTGATAGTCTGCATGCTACTTGTACTTCGGTGAACACCGCACTGCTGCGACGTGTACACTCATCCATTCCACGGCACGTTCAAGCCTGCCTCGATATGCACGACGGACTCTTTGAACATCTGCCTTTATAATTGGCAAATACTGCTGTTGGTGTGTCAAATAAAGTGTTTTTTCTTGCACCGGTTGTGACGTCATACTTTGTTTTTCTTATTTTTCTCTTAAACTATGAATCGTACAGGTACAGTTCTTAAGACATTTTTTATGTACTCTCAACGAGAAATCTGGCTGTGCAGAGTTTGGGCGCTATTTATCGGACATCCTGTATATGTATATACATATGTGTGTGTGTGTGGGTTTCGATCAATGTGATTAATCCGGTCATTATTAATAATGACAGGATTTATCATATTGACTGTAACATATATATATATATATATATACAGGGTGTATCTGAAATGTTCCAACAAACTTAGGGGGATGATAGACTCATGAAGATGAACAAAAAATGCAATGGAACATGGGGCCGCAAATGACGTTTAAAAGGTGAAAATCGACAAACTAGTAAAAATATCAAAATCTCGCATGCTGATTTTCTGCAGAACTGGCTAGCAGCATGAAGCTGGTTTTCCTTTCACTTTGTGCATATCCGGTCAGAAAGATATAACAAAAACGTGGAAGGAAGCTAAGCAAATCTGTGAGCAGGAATCCACATATGCAAATTTTCCATGTTCTTAGAAACAGACCAATATCCTATGGAATATCCTACCAGGTTTTCTTTCTGCTACACAAGCCGGCGTGCAGCAACAAATTTGGTAAATGCATGATGGTGCTCTGCCTCATTTTTCTGTGGACGTGCGTAACCACCTTGGAGTTTATCCGGCAAGATGGATTGGACGTGGTGGACCTGTTGCTTGGCCTCCACGCTTGCCGGACCTTAACCCTTTGGACTTCTTCTTCTGGGGACAGATGAAATCCCTCACTTATGAGACGCCAGTAGAAACGCCAGAAGAAGTAGTAGCGCGTATTGTGACCGCTGCAGGAGAAATCCAAGAAACTCCCGGAATCTTCGAGCGTGTCGGCCAGTCGTTCCTCCGTAGATGTCCTCTGTGTAATAATGTCTGCGGTCGACACTTTGAACAATTGTTGTAAAATATCTGTTTTCTCTGGACATCACGTGCTGTGTTGTGCCTATTCTATGCAATAAATAATTTTCTGGAGTGTTTCTCTCTTGTCTTAGTTTGTTCATTTCCATACGCATTTTCCCAATTTTTATCCTTTAAACGTCATTTGCGACCCCATGTGTCATTGCATTTTTTATTCGTCTTCATGAATACTATCACCCCTCTAAGTTTATTGAAGCATTTCAGATACACCCTATATATATATATATATATATATATATATATATATGTATAACATTTCATACCTCATACCTAATGAAAGACATACGTAATCATTCCAGTTTTAAACTTGTTATAGAATATTCTGCATATTTATAAGCATGCATTATACTTATTCGAGTAAAAGATTTTAAAAAAGAAGAATATAACATCTCATACAATGCTATTTAAACATGTTACAGAATATTCTACATTTTTTAAGCATGCATAGTACTTATTCGGGTGAAAGCTTTTAAAACAAAATACGAGATACTGTGAAGAATATGTGCTTGATATAAATTCGGTACATGCTTTCAGAAATAACTTTCCCTTACGTGTGCGTTTTACAAATGATACTATAGACTCTTTCAAAGAAATTTGAAAAAAGGTTTTCAATTTTTTACGGAAAATTAGTTTTTACATTGTAGATTTAAACATTACTTCAATAAAATTTGGAAACTAATAATATTTATTATTCCAACACTAATATTTTAAATATATTGTATTAAAAATGAGTTTCTTTTAAAATTATGTTACATTTTTGTTTGAATGTTCAAAGGGATGACATAAATTCATCATAAAAATAGTTCAGTACTAAATTTGAAAGTAATGATTTCGTTATTGAAATTTGAATGCTGTTTCTAAGAATTCTTTATATTTTCAATGTTTCGAAATTTCTTTATAGATATTTAAAGGAATTGAACTTTAATTAATAGATTATTAAATATTTTTTGATCTGAATAATTTCTAACAAATTAAGTATACAATATATGACAATATTCGTCTGCTATCGTCTGCTGGTAATATACAGGGTCTGTTCTGAAATTAGTAGGACTTATTTAAAAATATATATATATTCATGAGATTAGTACAAACGATTAGAATTTTTCAAAGTAGCACCATTCCGCATCTACACACTGCTGCCAACGAGATTTCCAGTTTTCGTACGCCTCCAGGAACGCTTGTACCGGAATGCTGTTTAGCTCCCTCTTCACGGCTTCGAACCGCCTCTACCGAGCCGTGATGCTTCCCCTTGAGCGTTGATTTTATTCTCGAGAATAGAAAAAATTCTGGCGGGGCCAAGTCGGAGCTGTAGGGGGGATGAGGCAGCGTTGCCACATTGTGCTGGGCAAGATACTCCACTACGCGGAACGCTGTGTGTCTCGGCGCGTTGTCACGATCTCAAAAACTTGGGTTTGAGGAATGATCAATTCATCAGCAATCATTCTGATACTCATCCTACGATCACTGTTCAGTAAATTTTTCACTTGCGACACATTTTCTTTAGTCTTTATGGTCGAAAAGCGTCCGGAGCGGTCGTCGTCTTCCACTATTTCCCTACCTCCTCGAAACAGCTTGTGCCACTCAAAAACAACAGATCTACTCATGGCAGCATCACCGTAAAACTCCTTAATCATGTCGTGAGTTTCTTTGCCCGTTTTACCAAGCTTTACGCAAAATTTGATCGCGTATCGCTGCTCCAGAAAACGCTCCATGATTCTCCGTGACGAGGCGATATGACAGGAGTTCACAGTACAAGCGACATGGTCTCTTCAACGGCCGAGAGCCGATTGCCGATTTTTCCCAGCGTTCCCAATATCCCCCTCCACCGATTGCACGCGCGCAGACCGCCTCTTGTCCGCCCGTTCTCTCAGGGAAAAAAACGGTCCTACTAATTTCAGAACAGACCCTGTAAGTTAACATTTGAACACCTAAAATATCTACGCGTTTAAATATTCATTTTATTATTAATAAAATAGATTCACTTAACAGAAAATTGAATGGTTTTATGTAATTTAATAATGTTTGTAAATATATATAAAAATAGCATTGATTTCTTCTTGGACACGTTGTTTTAGGTGTTTTATGTAAGTCATATAAATACAATATAAATTTTATAAATATATCAGCATCAATGTTGTTATTTATTGCCATTAATTTACACAAAATATATTTAGATCTATAGAATTAAAAATACCATAATGTAAAAACATTTTTCATTATAATAAAAAAAAATCAAGTCTATTGATCAGGACCTCATAAATATAGAAACTACAAAATCATTCCACATGCTTATTGCAATAATTACTTTACGTATTATATATTAGTAAATTATTACACGTTGTATACACAGACCGTCCCGAAATTACACGGACTGGTTAAATTACCGGCCAATAGATGGTGCTGTGTGTCCGCAGGTGATGTCGAAACCATAACCACACTTCGTTTTGTAAAGATGTACAATTTCACGTTGCTATCTGCTGCGTGATTCTATGCGCATCCGATATTTTGTTGTAACAGTGTAACGTGATCATGTCGGAGCTCGAGAAGGTCGAGCAACGAACGAACATAAAACTGAAGGTTCAACTGTTACTGGATGTTGCTATTTGGAAGTGTTGAAGCGTTTCATGACCCGAGAACACCGATTTTGTCCTCGGTACCGACAGCAAGTCAGTTGTACGACAACGCACCATCACACACTTCGACCATTGCGTGGGAGTTTCTGGCTTTCCAAGTTGAAATTGCATCTAAAGACAACAACCGCGACTACGACCGACTATTTGACGTACATTTGACGTACACGTTCAGCTCCAAATTTTTAGGTAGATTTCGTAAGCAATACTACCTATTACATTCTCCCCTAAGTTGCAATTAATGAAACATTTTTTGCAGATCTACACCGATCATGACTCCTAGCACCCAAAACCATCCCAGTTCAAAACATTATCTATCTATCTATCTATATCACTTTTTTATGGACATGATAACTTCCATAATTGTACACAAATCTCTTCCAAACGGATACATAAAATCAATCGGCATAAAATCTCGGTCAAGTTCGTTAATGGGCGAAATCGAACCAGGGGGGTGTGGATAGGGGGATTTTTGTAAAGACAGAAAAATCCCCATAACGTCTCAATTTTGATACATACCGAATTCGTTTAAATTTATATTATTCCAAGGAAAAGGGCCAAAAATTTATGTATGACAAATTTGTGATTTCATTAAAAATGCCCCCAAGGAGGGAGTAAAATAAGGATTTCAGAAGAAAGAAATTCATAACTTTCTCAATTCACAAGATATCAAATCCGCTTAAATTTATTATAAATCTTCTTAGTATTAGCTACAACTTTTATTCTGACAGGTTTTTTATAGGACATACTCTTAGAGCAAAAAAAATAATTAAAGACAAAAACATCCCTGCTGGCTCCGCTTACAGACAGAGGTATATTTCGAAGTGGACGGTCCCAACTGCCGCATTATGGAAAATATGTATTTCTTCTTCAATTCCCAATAAATAGGCAACCCACGGTCAACGTCTTCGAAATCTACCTGTGCCTGTAGGCCGAGCCGTCAGGGATTTTTGTTTTTTATAAAATCAGTCCAGAAAATTTTGAGACACTTCTCATCACCAAACCTTAAAATGTTTAATCTTACGTTTGCAGTAAAAAAAAATATTTACTCCTATTTTTATATTTTGTATATATATATATGTGTGTGTGTGTGTGTGTGTATGTTATATAAAAATTTATTTCCTTCGTATCCTTCCATTTTATTCGCATTAATCTTTTAAATTTAATCTAACTTCTGTCATAGTCAGTATTTCCTTAATTCTTAATAATATCTATTCCTATTTAAAGTCCTTTTAAAAGTAAATATCCGTATATTAATAATTATTTTATTCCAAATCTTAATCTAAAATTTCAGATCATTCGTAGCTTTTATCAGTTCCCCAATCTATAAAATTCTGAGACGCGTTCTCATTTCGAATGTTTTTTAAAAGCCATTTTCTTCTTCTTCTTATTATTATTATTGCTCTGATTCTTTCGCGCGCTTGGGATTTTAACTTCAAAATTGGTCCGCACAAAAGTAAGGGATTCTTTATTGTTTTAGCCTCGCCCTCTAGCCTCATTCGTTGGGCTGGAGCTAGCTTCTCACTCATTGGGTTGTGCGATTGTGACGTAATTCTGTGTATGTTTCCGCGGAGAGATCAAAACTCGCCTGCACCGGTCGGAACGGCAGATTTTTGACGTTTTCGGAAGCTAAACAAATATGTGTTTGGTATTTGTATGACCGTAGAATATTCAACTGGCCCAGTAACATCTTAATTCAATGAAGTGAAGCAACGTTAGCCCGAGGGCTATAAGTTTTAGACCTTTGGGAATCGTTTATGTGTTGTTCGTCTTCTAATAAAATTATTTGTCTGGAGATTGGCTGGATTTATTGGAAAACTTTGGTGGAATCATTTCATTGCCTTCTACTTCGCCATACTTGCTAATATCGACTGCAACTTGCTATATCGTTGAAGGACTGCCATCTTTTCATCGAATATTATTCATCGTAATATCTCAACCTCGTCAAAATGCTACATATATAACAAATATATATATATATATATTTGTTGTTATTTACAATTTAATGATATTAATTCTAATTTAGATTTTATAAGATGTGATATAGAACGCAAAAGCAATTAAAAAGAAATAAAGTTCTAATATAAAATATGATAAATGTAATTTGTTTTTTGCGTTGGTTTGTTTTCTTAATTAAATTGAAAGAACTTTGAATGCCTATTATAATGAGTAATAATTTGTTTTTGTTCTTATTTACAATTTAATGAATATTAATTCTAATTTAGATTTTATAAGAAGGGATATAGAACACAAAAAAAAAAATAAATAAATAAAATTGTAATATAAAATATGATAAATGTACTTTTTTTTTTTTTTTTTTTTTTTTTTTTTTTTGGCGCGTTGGTTTGTTTTCTTAATTAAACTGAAAGAACTTTGAATGCCTATTATAATTAGTAACAGTTAAATTTTAAATATTAAATGAAAATTCACTGAAACAAAAAGATAACATGTGGGTTTAACATTTGTAATCAAATCCCATTAATTCCATGAAATCGATAACTGTAAAATTCTACACAAAGTGGTATTCTTAAGATTTATTAACACATGTTTTAACAAAGCTGGTTTATAATTTGAAATCATAATTATTTCGATGAATCATCGTAGACAAAATATACAAATAAATGAAAATGTAACACCCATTCCGTTGCGTTGCAGAATGCTGATCCATAAAATATGAAACATATTTCATTATTACTTTTTATATCTTGAACAATTGAATACCAAATACAGGATTTTATTTGTAACAATTTTCATAAAAGCAATTGCATTATCTTTTAATAACCACCGTTTTAAATCTAAACTTGTAATTTTATTATTATTATTATTATTTATCTCATTTTAAACACTCCATTTTTGAACATCTGATTTTTTTTTTAATTACCTCTCTGTTAAAGAAGTTTGAAATCCGATAAATGACTTTAAGGATAGGAGAGCAAAAATCCTATCATTAAAAGAGAAGCTAAGACTTGACATAAATGAAGTAATCTCGGAATGCGATTCAGTTTTAATATTTTGATTTCAGTTTATACTGTACACCATATATCATTACGTTTTTGTTTCAAAATAATCTATGTGTTTTCCGTACTAAAAGCTAGCACATTACATTTCATGCATTTTGAAACAGGGAATGGATTTATTTTATGTAATCTTCAAAATACTGTGTAAACACTCAAAGTACTCTGATGACATATCAAGCCGCTATATGCATCTGCATTTGGATCCCTTTACAAAAATATTTTTTTTTTACTCATGCCTTTTGCATTTTTAAATTTCATGTTATATAACTGATAAAAACTTTTATATGATCAACATACCTTTATAAAACATGTAATTCCAGCTTTTAGAAGCAATTTCTTCAACCAAGTATGTAACTTTTTAAAAATATTTATTTACGCACATTGTATATGACTCAAGAAGAACAACTTTAAAATTTGAATGATGGATATTATAATGAAGGATTCTATTTAATGAATTTTTTTGCTGAGAATGTTTTCACAGCATCAGTAAGAGATCGTTAAAAAGAGCATTATCTTTAAATTAATTTTACTTTCTATAAAAATAAAATAAAATATTTTTGTTGCATACACGGATTTTATTTACAATTTCATTGTTTCCTATTTTACCAAATGCGGTTGTAGATCAGCATATTACTTTTATTTTTTTTTAAATATTAAAAGGTAAAAAATATGATTGTTTTTAAACAATAGTTTCAAGAAATCTTCATTTTTTTTAATTATTAAAAGGTAAATAAAATCGATTGTTTTTCAAGCGATAGTTTAAAATAAGTATTAAAAATAGAATCAAATTTAAATTTTCTTCCTGAATTATTTATACGTGGTTTTTTCTAGTCTTGAATTGAAAATTTAATTGAACATGTATCAAATTCACATAAAAGTTACCGATTTCCTCCTAGACTAGGTAAAAAGAATAATTATATTTTGCATCTACTGACTATCATAAAAGGAGAAAAGAAATTCACAAATATCCGTTAAACGATATTTAAGTAGTGGTTCAGCATGCTTGTTTAGTTTACTCAATTTCAAATCCGAAGAGAAGAACGGAGTTCAACATTCAACAATTACCGTTCGTACGATGTCGTCTGTATGTTTTTTGTAGTTAGTTGTACGTGATAAATATTACAAATATCTGTTACATTTAAATAGGAATATGTATAAGTAATTATTATACACTGGTGGGCAAAAAACTTAAGCAACAAACTCAAAATGTTAATTTCTGAACACGTGAGTACTCAAACGGAAATTCTATAAAAAGCAAGTGTAGAAAAGAGGTACTACCCTAACAGCACGGCCAGTCGATGTGAAGTCCCCTTGACGTCACACATGATTAGAAGTGTATGGTGAATCAAAATATGGGATATTTCACTGTCTCATTATTACTCTCAAATGATTGTTAACACTGAAAAGTCACTGTGACTATCGGTTTGTGATGGGTCACCAGGTGACATTACATTGAACTCACCTTGTGATTCTCAAGTCACTGTCAGTTGAAAACTGAACTTTGAAGTCATTGTGAGCATTGCATTGTGATGAGTCCCCAAATAATGTCACAATTAAGTCGCATGGTGACTTTCCGGTGATAGACACTCTATTGTGAAGTCTTTCATTGCACTACTTTGTGTTAAGTCACCAGATGATTTCATTTTCTGCCATTTGAAAACTCGTCACAGAACATCTATCATGACGACTTTACAATGGAGTGTCAAAATGACAGTCACATGAGTGTCACAAGATGACTTCATTGTAAAGTCACCTGGTGACTCGTCAAAAAGCAGCAGTCATGGTGACTGTTCAGTGGAGTGACCAAATGAGAGTAAAGATGAGACGAATGAAATATATCCCATATCTGTTGATTGTAGTGACTGTGGCAATTGTGACCATCTGTGATGTCAAGAAGGCTTCACATCGAATGTCTGTGCTGTTAGGGTAGTACCTATTTTCTACACTTGATGTTTATATAATTTTCTTTTGAGTACCCATGTGTTCAGAAATTACCATTTTGTGTTTGTTGCTTACGTTTTGTACACTACTGTATATATATATATATATATATATATATATATATATATATAGGGTGTTTCACAAAGGGCCCCTAACTTTAACAATCAATAACCCGGAAACGGCGATAGATGGAAACATGAAACCAGTGGTATGTTTAATGAAAAAATCGTAAGAATCTTATACATAAATCTGCACACATAATAAATCTTACACATAAAATTTAGTTAAAAATAGTACCGACATATGGCGCTGATAGCGTTAAGAATCCTTCTACAGAGAGTTCAGAAGCATGGAAAACTAGATTGAAGATTTCGCCATTGAAATCTGACCGCTATTAGCTTATAGTGAAAATACTTCTGAAAGTGATGTATACCGTGGAGGAACGTGTGTTTATTGTGTTGGAGTACCACCGATTAAATCAGAGTCCTACTGCCACAAGGAGAAGTTTTCAAACGCGATTTCAAGTCGCAAAATGCCCAGATGGCCCAGATCTCTGTACACACGTGACTTGAAATAGCCCCACAACCGAAAGTCACAAGGTGCGAGAGACCTTGGAGGCCTTTCGTGTAAAAAGAGCTACTTAAGAGCCTGGAACTCCTATAATAGAGGCTGACGCATCCTCGCAGATTTGGTACCCGAATTGCAGCCCAATCGAAAAATCAAGCTAATCAGAACCGGTTCAGCCAATCAGAACCGAGTCTTAGGCAACCCCAACTCCGGCTGCAGTAGATTGATGCTGAGCTGCATAACAATAATGCGAAACAAAATGGATATGCGTCAGCTCCTATTATAGGAGTCTTATAAGAGTCTACATCAGTCATGCGAAAAGACGCTGAAGCTAATGTTAAGTCTATGGAAAGGTTCTAGCACGATTTCTCGCATTTTAATATTTTTAAATGCTTTTTGGCATAGGATAGCTGAGGTCAATCTCCATCGTTGTTAGTTTTCACTTTTTCGATTTTGGTTCCAGCTATTTTATATAAGGGTACTTTCAGTTTCAGGACAGGATCCAACCGGTTCCAAAATTAAAAATGCCCGCTTATAAAAAAAAAAACTGCAACTAAAATAGAAAAAGTAAAAACTAACAACGTTGGAGATTGACCTCAGCTATCCTATGCAAAAAAAGCATTTACAATTATTAAAATGCGAGCGATAGACGCGCTGGAACCTTCCCATAGACTTAACATTAGCTTGAGCATTTCTTCCCGTGACTAGTGTAGGCTCTTAAGAAAAAGTCGTAGCTAAAAGTAGAGTTCGGTGAAAGCAGTGATGCGCATAGGCGCTCGTTCCTGCATGAATGTTACATTAATTGCATTGAAATCCCTTTAAAAAATGCAATTTATTTATTTTTCTATAAAAATGTTTGAACAGGAACGACTCGTAAAGTAAAATTTGAGCAATATATTTGGAAAGTTGTCTGCTCACATAACGAATTGTTTAGATACTCAGACTAATAACATTTCACATTAACGCAACCTGTTGGTCAAAAATGTAACTATTATACATTTTATTTTTCCACTATAAAAAAAAATCCCACATATTTATGAGTATGTCTGTGAAAACCGCATATTTCTATTGTACATGTTATTATAATTAATAAGTTTTCAAAATTCTTGGGACTCCTCCATGTCCAATATTTCAGTAAGCGCGGCGCTCTCATCTGTTCGCAAACATTGAAGGGATCTATTATTCACATGTCTGGCAACATAGATCACAATTACCTCAGTATAGTTGGTTGCCAGTTTCGCTTCTTTCTGTTATTTAGAAATTCCGAATTCATACCGGAAATTTATACTTTGGGGATCCTGAAATGTATGACATTAAATAAAGCAAAAATTACTATTTGGAATTTTTCAAACAAGGCTATACTGGCCACATGGCTGGTAGTAAGAATATCGAGATGGCTTATAATATGTTGTACAGACACCTCACAATATGATTCATAAGTCCTTACTATGAAGAGTTGAAAAATAATTGTGCAGACAAAAGCATAAATCATTGTAAATATAGAAACACATCTTACTGAGACGGCATAACAAGATATATTGTAGAAACCGAAAATTTAACACTGCCTAACATAAAAAGTCATGTAGCACACAAATGATTTTAACCCGTAAGCACAATCAAGGGGTAGATCTCATCCCAGTCACATTTGTTCTTCGAAATTAAGGAGCATGATTTTTTTAGAAACTGCTATAAAATCCTTAAATAAATATAAAAAGCATTATTTTTTCCCTAAACAAAAGTAGAACTGAAGTATTTTAAAATATATGTCAGCAGATTTGAATTTTACAAAAAATATTTAGTCAAAAATATTATGAAAAAAAGGGGGGGGGGAATTTAAACAACTAAATATAATTTAAATATGTATATTAATATAGAGATATTGAGAAAATATTTGGCGATCCCGCTTATATGTTTGTTTAAAAAACATCTATATATTACTTTGATAATTTTAAACTCTCGACATGACAATCGAGTTTTTTTTTCCTTTTTACATCGGATAATACATTTTATGAGTGATTCCCTCTTGCGTCAATTCATGTATGTTTAATGTGAAATAACTAATTAAATTGTCTTCGCTAAAAAATTTCAAAACTTGCTTTATTTATACATTATTTAGTACTTCCTTTTCACTTCTTTGGATTGATTTTTAAATATTACGCAGATTTTTTTTTTAATTAAAAGGTAAATGCGTAAAAAAATACATTTAACTCTATATTAATATAAATATTTAAACAACTAAAAATGCAAAAATAGGCTCGTGTGCTTAAAGTTTTAAAAAAGTATCTTTTAAAATGGATTTTTATTTTTAAAATTGCGCAGCGTTCGATTGACCTGTTTTTATGTACCTTTTTTTCTATTTCTATAAAATATCAAAAATAAAAGTATTAGAAGAAATGTTGTTTAAAAACTGTTCGAAAAGGGTTTTTTTTTTTTAATGACGACTCATGTATCATGATTTGGAATAAAATGCTATAAATTATACTTCAAAATATTGTTTTAATGCATTATTTAGCATTCTTTTGTATTCAATATTATTGGAATTGTGCAATTCTTTAAATCGTATTGAATATACATATATATATATATATATGTGCCATTAAAGATTATCAACATTACAGGGGTATTACTTTCTTCAATAATAGGTTTACAAGAAATACATTTAAAAATAATTTTCCGATAAAAGTTTTATAAATTTACATTTACACGGTAAAAGAATGAAAGCTAAATAACATGTTTTGTTTTGATTCCATTCAATTTATTTATGAAATTCAGACGTGGGAAAAATCTGTTTTGACTTTAAAAATAAGCCAATTGCGAATACCTAACGGACTCGCCAGGTGAAATCGTGACTTTCAAACTGAAGAAAATCTTTGACATGAATAAAATATGTTGTATATTTTGAATTCAAAAGAAGTTTTTCTTATTTTTTTTTGTTTGGAAAAGAATTTTCGTATAAATTGTTTATTGATCAAGAAGTTCTTTATAAATTTACATTGTTATTTCTTTAAAGTATGGGAAAAAAAAAACTTTAAACTAATAGTAAGAAATTCTGAATTCTTTAAATGGTTCTACACAAAACGAAAAATATAGGACATTATATTACTTTGAATTTCCGTTTATATGTTATGAAAATTAAAGTATGAATCAGTGGATAATTTTAAAATCCAACAGATTTAAACATTTACATTATTATAAAATTAAATCTCTTTTATAAGGCTGTTTAAAATGCATTCCTTTTTAACGTTCCTTTTATTATACATTTTTATTTATAATGATAAACTGAAACTACTTTATTTCTTCCTCAAATATTTTTTTGTGGAAAAGATTTTTCGTTTGATATGTTTAGTATTTATCAATAACTTTTTTGTTAATAATTTATATCGTTGTTATTTTTAATACACTGAAAAATAACTATAAATAAATATCTGTTGCATTTTTCCCAGCTGAGGGAAAAGTAATCTATGCCAGCATTGGAACTCAGTACTTTGGCATTAGTTTCCAACTTTCTACCAAGCTATCATGAAAAAATAGGACGAACACGATTCACTCAGAAAATCTGGCAAAGACATCTTATTTATTTCCTGAGCGACAGTATACACTGCCGGTAAAGGAACTCCAATAAGCGCTTGATATATAATTACACTTTATTACTTTAACACAATTAATGTGATTAGTAAAGAAATCGCATGAGTTGTGATTTTTCCAACTTATTTATAAAGGGTTTTGACCGACGGACACAATTCACTCAGACAATCTCGCAAAGACTTCTGATGTATTACCTGAAGCGATGCGACATTATACACTACAGGTAAAAGCACTCAAATAAGCGTTTGATATGTAATTACACTTACTTATTTTAACACAATCAAGGTGTTAAGTAAAGAAATCATATGAGTTGTAATTTTTCCAAATTATTTATAAAGGGTTTTGACCGACGGACACAATTCACTCATACAATCTGGCAAAGACATCTGATTTATAACCTGAAACGATGCGACAGTACGCACTGCAGGTAAAGGAGCTCGAAAAAGCGTTTAATATGTAATTACAATTCATTACTTTAACACAATCAAATTGATTAGTAAAGAAATCATATGAGTTGTAATTTTTCCAACTTATTTATAAAGGGTTTTGACCTTTGACCGACGGACACAATTCACTCGGACAATCTGGCAAAAGCATCTGATTTATTACCTGAAGCGATGCGATAGTATACACTACAGGTAAAGGAACTCGAATAAGCGTTTGCTATGTAATTACACTTTATTACTTTAACACATTCAAAGTGATTATTAAAGAAATCATATGAGTTGTAATTTTTCCAACTGATTTATAAAGGTTTCTGTAGATTTGAATCCCGATCTGTTTTAGATCAGCAGACCAGATGTATTTCTCAAGATGCCCGAAGGATTTTTTTTTTTTTTTTTTTTTTTTTTTTTTTTTGACATTGTACTTTTTTACTCGAAAAAATTAAAGAAAGTCGTTCACAGTATATGGAAACGATTTTTACAAATAATTTCTGAACATATATGCCTTAATCTTACCGATTACTTTACTCTACTATATAGCCCTGAATCTTGATTATAACTCTGAATCAAAATTTCCAACATAGTCGGTTTTTCTTTTTGTACAATCATATCAATTTTTCCCACATCTCTTGGAAAACTTTCCAAAGTTGCAGATAGCGCTTACTAACTCTTGCTTTCACAAACACATAGGTGTTGATAATTAAAATTTTATCCTAACACTGGATGAAACATGGCTTTATTTAAGTGAGTGTATCAAAAGAAGAACATTTTTTTATTTATTAATAGGGAAAAAAGAAATAGGTTTGTGAATGTAAAGAAAAATTTCCAAAAGAATGCACGATTGATGCTGGATTTTGTTATGAAATTAAAGGTAAAAAATGCAGTAAAGCTAAGGTGATTTCACTTTATTATCAGTAAAACATTTTAGAACCATATTTGTTTTATGACAAAATTTCAGCTTTAGATAAAAAATACATTAATTAAGCTTCAAGATGAACGAAGTTTCCCGATTTCATATGAACAAAGTCTTCCATACGGAAATAAATTGTATCTCTATTGAAGTAACGCATGCAAAATCACCAGATGCACCCCACTCCTCATCAATGACATTTTTTCTGCATTTGGATTTTTAAAATGAATTCACGAACATTGAAAAGACTTTTGAAAGTTTTACAAGAGGTATTGGGAAAAATTGGCTTGACTGTAGCAAGGAAATTGTATTATCATAGTAATTTCCTACCAGAGCAATAGCCAAAAATCAAGGCTATCCAACAAAGTAAAATCGATGCAAAGAATATGTCACTTATGCATAGAAGTTAACTTTGAAAATCGTTTCCACAAAGTATGAACGACCATCTGAAGAACTCATATGAATTATGAAATAAAGATGTTGATTTTATTAAAATAATAAATTATATGCAAATAGAGATCCTAAATTATTCCCATGATTCTTCAAAAAATGAAAAGTATATGACATTTTAGTTCGCACCAGGTAAAAAAAAAAAAAATAAAACATGTATCTTATAAAAAAGTGTTATGTAAATTAAGATATAAATCGTAGATAATTTTGAAAGCCAAATTATTTAACCAATTAACTTTTTATATTAAAAAAAAACAATCTTTTTATAATGAAGCCATTGAAAATGCATTCCACATACAAGTTACATTCTTTTCCCATTTTTATTATAATGATAGGTTTAAAAATATTTCGTTCCTTCTCAGATATTTTATGTCGGGAAAATATTTTTCGTATAAATAGTTTATTGATCAATAACGTGTTCGTTATAAATGTATATTATTCCTACTCTGAAAGTATTGAAAAAATATAATATAAGGGTTCGAAACTTTGTATTGCACAGATGATTCTACAAAGAAAGAAAAATATAAGATTTATTATTATTTTGCATTTTAGTTTGCATCAGAAAATAAACTTATATTTATGTTATAATAACGGGTTATAAGTGAAGGATATATCCCCCAAATAAAAATATATAGGGCAAATCAAAATAGGTTTCTCAAGGCAAATTATTTAAACAATTATAGTAGTGTAAAAATAATATTCTTTTAAAATTTATCTTTAAAAAAACGTTCCTTATTATTTAATGCTATTTAGTATTTTTATTATAATGATGGGTATTGAAATACTTTAATTCCTCCTTGGATATTACAACAATTTTTTTTTCCATTACTTGATTGTATATAGCATTTGTACAAGGAATAATGTTTAAAACTAATCATATGCCAAATTTAGGGATAATGTATAAATATATTAAAGCACATAAATTAACGTCTGAATTTGTGAAAAGTACACTTAAAGAACAATTTTTTTCAGACTTGAACGCACGCAAATTAATACAAACAAATGAAAAATTAGCTGGTGCCAGGAACAAGTTAGATTACGGGGACGGAAAAATTTTTGTTCCGTCATCCAGTGCTGACTGTTTGCCGGTGATGTTCACCAACACGAATTAATAGTGAGAAATTGCGGTGGTAGGATTTCGGCAGTGTTAGTTTAGTGGTTAGAACAACAGCACGTTACGCTGTAGACGTTCCAGTCCTGCCCCCGGCTAATTTGTCACTCATGTTGGGCCTATTGTATTTTTAGGTGTAAATTCAAGTCTGAAGTAAACAAAAGAAATCTTTAATGTATAAATAGTATTTCTTTAGATTATGCATAACTCAACTCTCTTGTTCGGATCATCTTCATTGTAAGTGTTGTATAATCTTAAGTAACATTTTCAATACAGGTACTTTAAAATGCAATGTATGCTTCGTCCTACCTCGCCAGCTTCTTACAAAATAGATTTATTTTAACTTTAGTCAAAGTTATGTACCAGTCTTTATTCGAGGTTTATTCATTGCCCCGCTCGTTTAGAACCTTATTTTTGAATATTTTGAAATATTCCAGTTGCCTTAAACTTACCTGGAATTCTATAGATTGCATGTGGCGTAGGTGGACGGTTTCAAACTATTTCCTATACTCCCTCTGAGTTTGAGCTACGTTGTCCCTTAAAAAGTTTTCCTTGCTGAAAATGTGGTGTGCTTCATTTATGGTTTTTTTTAAAAGTCCTAACTGAGCCTCTTGACAAATAGATTTCTTTTTATTTTAATCAATCAAAGATTTGTACCAGGGTTTATTCGGTGTTTCTTGATTGCCCCGCTCGTTTTAGAAAATTATTTTTGATTATTTTGAAATAAATCCCGTTGCCTTAAACTTACCTAGAATTCTATAGATTGCAAGTGGCGTAGGTGGGCAGTTTAAAACTCGTTCCTATACTCTCTCTGAGTATGAGCTATGTTATCCCTTTAGAATACGTTTTCTTTGTTAAAAATGTAGTATGGTTTACCTCATAAATACAAATTGTTAAACGCGAAATGGAAAGTAAAACATGCCAATTTTTAGCCAACAAATTGCGTATACTGTTTTGAATCATCCTGCCATGACCAACGCTTTCCAACATATACTTTGTGCCAATGAAACAAAAAATCGAACAAACCAGCCAACCATACAACTATAACATTAGGGGGGAGGAAATTCGGACCAGATTCATTACAAATTTAGGCGTACATTGTGAGAAAACATTTTATATATTTTATAGGAAATTTAATAGATAACTAATGACATTTAACAAAAAATAGAACCTTCTTATTTTCCATTCTTTGAAGAGATTTATTGATACAATTTCCTCCTCCTTACATATTCCATTTTATACTTTTACTCAAATTACTTTATACAAATTGTGGTAAATATGATAATTCTTTTATTTCACATATTATTATCTCCTTATGCCAAAGCTACTAATTCATCCCTTGATTATTGAGTTTTATAGTTAAAGAACTGCCGAAGGTACTTATGACGTAATCCTATTGTTTAAAAAATAAAATCCGCCTATCACCTTGGGAATCGTTCAGAAAGAGGAAAGCATTAATCATGTTTCAGCAGATATAGCATTTAGATATAGTATTTACAGATATCAGTGATGGTTATTTTCATAATATTGCAAAATATTATGGATGATGTTGTCGGCTATGAAAAACAATAACACTCAAACCCAGATTATTTTTAAAACAACTATTAAATTTCAACACTATATTTTCAAATGAAACACTTTCCTTGAAAATAGTTATTAAATATTCAAATTTTAAGTTTTTACCATTTTTTTGTGTGTACAATAAATCTAAGATGGAACTTAATATGAAAATGAAGTAAAACTTTATTAATAAAAAAAATTAATATTCCATTACAAAAAATCTTAATTAAAAACGTTATTAATAGAGTGGCTTATTCAATTCGAATTTTTTTTAACTGATTATTTTGATAAGTTTAGAGTTCCGTTAAATTATAAATAAAAACATTGAAGAAATAATAATTTTTATTCGAATATGTCACTCTAAAGATCGTATTATTTGAAATATTTGACTTCAGAAGAATTAGAATGTACAATAATTTCTATTCACTTTTTGTAAAGTATGGATATTGCAATATACATTTACTTATATTTCAAAGTATCCTCTAACATTGTTTCCTTTGCCACTGTTTGTTTATATGAGCTAAAAGTCATAATCATTCGTAAATTAATATATTCTAATCGTTATTCATTAATAAATATATAAATAGATAAAATACAATTTTAACAAATGTATAATTGAACTAACACTGGCATAATCAGAATCAAAAATGCTTATGTAAGAAGTGCAAACTTTGATATATTTTTTGGCTATTAAACTATGGCATGCGAGTAATACAAAAGTACCATTTTTATTAAATTTCAAAACTTTATTTGTGTACGTACTTTTTATTCTTCATATAAAAAACCTTTTTGGAATATATTCAATGTAAAAAAATATTAGAGTTTTCATTTCATAACGGTTCTCACCTACGTTCTGTACAACAGATTGTAAGTTTTGTAGTCCGGTTGGGATCCTCTAGCTTTCTTAATTGTATTGAAACACGGGATTTACTGGAAAAATTATTAATGTGTTCCAATGTAGAAGAATATTTTGTCTATAATCAAGAGGTTGTTCAGTGTAAGCAGAAAGTATACACATTTAATGTTTTCGTAATGCTCTTGCTATTCATAGTTTAATGTTAAGCTGAATATCTAGATAGCCTCAATGCATATTCCAAAAATTAGTCACTGGCAGCACTATCATTTTACCATGCTCACACATATTACGGTAAATTATATTTAAATACATAATGTTAAGAAACAGTGATTTTGCGGAACGGGGTTGGATAAAGGAATTTGAGTAATTTTGGTCTGCTGAATATGAAAATAATATAAAATTTTCTGGATTGGTTCTTGTTTTCGAAATAAAGCCAGCAATTCGAAAAATAGCGCAAGTACCAAAAAGTAACATTAAATATTTATTAAAGACTTCTTTGTTTTTACTTTACATATTTTGTGACATTGAATTTTGAATGAGATAGGTATTGCAAAACAGAAATATAGATTTAACATTACTATTAAATCCGTTTCCTGTATCATTTTCTAGAATGTTTCTCTTCAGCACAATCTTGTTGTAAGGATTAACAGTAGCAGTTATCACGAGGCCATCCGAACGTTCTTGGTACCTTTGTTTCATGGTGGTTTTCTTCAAACCTCGCATAAATACGGGTTAGGATCCCTTAGAAAGACCTCCACGAAGGGCACTCCCCCCACCGGCCTATATTCCTAGCGCAGATAATCGGCCGTAACAAATGACCAACCAACGAACCTTTGTTCCATTATTCTGACATCTTGGTTCATCACCCAAGTTTACAGAAAAATCTGTCTAAATGATTTTTTCCAAAGTCAAGTTTTCAACTCGGAGAATAAATTAGAAAAGAATTATTGCAAGAACAAGAGCTATTAGAACTAACTAATATTTTATATTCCCTAATTATAAACTTCTGTTTGTATCAAAATTACTAAAGATATCTAATTTCTCAAATATCTTTTGTTCCCCTGTGTAATTTGATAAAAAAAGTAAATAAAATGTGAAACTGCCATGAAAATTGGACGAAGTTAATGAATACCTTGTTCCACCAACGAACAGTTGTTCTATTATTCTGACATCTTTATGGAACTGATCACCCTGCTCTTCACAGTAATCATCCAAGTTTACTGAAAAATCTGTATAAATGACTGTGTCCAGAATCAAGTTTTCAACCCGGGAAATACTTCAAAAAAGAATTATTGCAAGAACAAGAGCTATAACAACTAAGTAATATTTTATATTCCCTAATTATAAACTTTTGTTTGTATCAATATTACTAAGATATCTAATTCCTGAAATATTTTTTCCCCCTGTGTAATTTGATAAAAAGAAAAGTAAATAAAACGTGAAAGTGGAATGAAAATTGGACGAAGTTAATGAACCCCCTGTTCCGTCAACGAACAGTTGTTCTATTATTCTGATATCTTGGTGGAACTGATCAACCTGCTCTTCACTATAATCACACAAGTTTACAGAAAAATCTGTATAAATGACTGTGTCCAGAAGTTTTCAAGCGGTGAATACTTTAAAAAATAATTATTGCAAGAACAAGAGCTATTACAACTAACTAATATTTCATATTCCCTAATTATAAACTTTTGTTTGTATCAAAATTACTAAAGATATCTAATTCTTCAAATATTTTTTTGTTCCCCTGTGTAATTTGATAAAAAGAAAAGTAAATAAAACGTGAAAGTGGCATGAAAATTGGACGAAGTTAATGAACCCCCTTTTCCACCAACGAACAGTTGTTCTATTATTCTGACATCTTTGTGGAACTGATCACCCTGCTCTTCACAGTAATCACCCAAGTTTACAGAAAAATCTGTATAAATGATTGTGTCCAGAATCAAGTTTTCAACCCGGAAAATACTTTAAAAAATTATTGCAAGAACAAGAGCTATAACAACTAACTAATATTTATATTCCTTAATTATAAACTTTTGTTTGTATCAAAATTACTAAAGGTATATAATTACTCAAATATTTTTTGGTTCCCCTGTGTAATTTGATAAAAAGTAAAGTAAATAAAACGTGAAACTGGCATGAAAATTGGACGAAGTTAATGAACCCCCTGTTCCATCAACGAACATTTGTTCTATTATTCTGACATCTTGGTGGAACTGATCACCCTGCTCTTCACTATAATCACACAAGTTTACAGAAAAATCTGTATAAATGACTGTGTTCAGAATCAAGTTTTCAAGCGGGGGATACTATAGACAAGTTGGAAATTGTACGTCAAACGTGACAAACGAGGTGTGTTCGTACTGTAGCTAGTTATATAAATATTCAGACCTAGATGATTTTTAATTCTGTGAAATGAATTATATCGTCTGCAGATTAATTTCTGTAATAAAATAAGTGTTTCGGTCGCTTGACGATTTAACATCCATCGGAAGCTCCTCTAACAAGAAAGCACCGATTTTAAAAAAAATTCAAATTTCTTAATAAATATTTTTATTAATATCTCCTAAAGTTTTGATTCGAATTTAATAAAATTTGAAATGTCTCGACAAAATTCTGCAAAGATAATATATCTTAAATCTCAAACCATTCGGTTGGGTAGTTTCTGCGTTGTTATATGCGGACGGACGGACGGGCGGACAGACAGACGGACAGACGGACGGACAGACGGATGGACCAAGCGACGACAATAGGTGCTACGTATTTATATAATTACAAACGCACCTAAAAAGAATTATTGCAAGAACAAGAGCTATTACAACTAACTAATATTTCATATTCCCTAATTATAAACTTTTGTTTGTATCAAAATTACTAAAGATGTCTAATTCTTCAAATTTTTTTTGTTCCGCTGTGTAATTTGATAAAAAGAAAAGTAAATAAAACGTGAAACTGGCATGAAAATTGGACGAAGTTAATGAACCCCTTGTTCCATCAACGAACAGTTGTTCTATTATTCTGACATTTTGGTGAAATTGTTCACCACGCTCTTCACTATAATCACACAAGTTTACAAGAAAATCTTTTTAAATGACTGTGCCCAGAATCAAGTTTTCAACCCGGTAAATACTTTAAAAAAGAATTGTTGCAATAACAAGAGCTATTACAACTAACTAATATTTCATATTCCCTAATTATAAACATTTGTTTGTATCAAAATTACTAAAGATATCTAATGTCTCAAATAGATTTTTGTCCCCCTGTATATAATTTGATAAAGGAAGATAAATAAAACGTGAAACTGGCATGGAAATTGGACAAAGTAAATGAACCCCCAGTTGACGTGGCATACCTAAAATTTTCCATCAGCCAATTTATTATGCGAACGCAAGTTCCTTTCAAATGGCGATTTTCAGCTTAATTAGAATACAATTTCAAGACTCGCTAATTTTAAATCAACATGACTAAAGTGTAGGTCTTTTAATCGCTGAAGAGACTATTAAACAAAAGAAAAGAATTGTTAGCTAATAGTATTTTATTATTCCTCTAATAATTTTAGGTCAATACTTTAATCGATATTTTGGTTATTATAAAAATTAAACAACTATCTACTTTTCTTTCGATATAGTAATTGGAAAAAAAATGTTTAAAAAATCTTAAAACATGTATTTACAATAGATCGAAATTGAAATATTAAAAATATTATTGTTTATTTTTATTTTGAATATAAACAAACTAGTGCAATCCGTAAATGAATGAGTTTCTTCTTTGTTTAAATTAAAAAATAGATATTCACTACATTTCTTAATTTGTTTACGGCATACCATGAACAAATTCCTATGTCAGAATTATATACATTCAATGATATTACTACCATAAAAACGTATTAAATCTATTTTTTTTAAACAATGGTTTGAACAATTATGCAAATTATTTTTTTTATATTGTGCATGTTAGTTTTAATGTGAAATTTATTTATCTACATAGAGTTTGTTGAGAATTTATTGATCACATGTCTGAGGGCGGTGTTAAGTTCACGGCGTTACGCAACGTGACGTAATACTTACCCCGAACTGATTAGAAAACTGTTTTTTTTTTTTTAATTTTTTTGTATCTCGAATATGGAGCATCTTAGCTGCTCTCTTGAATTTTATAATTATCAGTCTAATAATCTTTATTAATTTACTGTTCTGTTAAGTTTGTTGTTAAATAAAACCAAGAAAAGACAACAAGACTTTTATTGTGAAATCATGATCAACTCAGTGCCAGATATATTATTTTGTTTCTTCTTTCGACCAGACGTTATGCTGATTATTAACATTTTTCAGAGTTATACGCAGTTACTGAACACGGTCTTTTAAACTAGTATAACTAGTAAACTAGTACTAGGTATTTTAATCTATTTTAATTAGTGTTTTATTTTGGATGTGTTACTTCTTGATCACTACCGTTATTCAAATTTATTAAAAAACGAAATCTATTTCTTGGGGTCTATCATCAAGCATACATGCACGCACTTGCATTATTGAATACTTCAACAATCTAAGAGTATAAACATATATTTTTTATAAAGATTTTAATGGGAATAACAAGAACTCAAATCAAAAATCGGTTGTCAACAAAATATTTAAAAATCCATTCACAAAGAAAAATACATGTTTTTTTGGCATTATTTATTCTCTTATTTCCCCGGCCATTTAAAAAATCGCTTTTATTCGACTGCACTTGAAAACTTTTGTAATACAGGTATAAATCCATTTAATACATAAATAAGTATCTGTTTATGCAATGGAGACTGTACGCAAGAATGTATAAATAAATCAGTGTTCTGTGCTTGTGGAAGAGTGACCGAAAGGATTTTACAAGAATTCAAATATTTCACTAGATGATCCCTAGTTTACAACTTTGAAAATATGTAGGGATTGTTCTTCTACCTTTGAGAATAACTATCTTACATCGAATACTCGATATTTTGTACAATATTTTAAAGGATGTGGGATATGTTTTTTTTTTTTTTTAAAGAAAAACTAATGTTTACTTAGAAAAATGCGTTTTCAATATTACATAAGTATATTGTGTAACATATCTGGGATTAAAAAAATTTAAATAGCAACACTAATTTGATGTTTGTTGACCATTTTTTGTATTTTCCCGCTGGGACTTTTAACAAATAATTATAGAAAGGTTAAATAGAAAATAAATGTGTCTGTAATTGACGATTTTTTTAATATCACATTTAACATATCATTATATTATAATTTAGAAAAAAATAAGTCCTTCAATCTCAATTGAAATAATAGGTAGATTTTTTTAAAAAGTCATATACATCAGATGTAATACATATTAAGAGAGTTTGTGTTGCTTCTTATAATTTCGCTATTTTGGCTAGAAATATATATTAAAGGAAAATTATAGGGAGACATTGTAGAGACTCTTATCAAATTTAATTTAATGAATTGTGGGGTAATTCTATTAAATAAGTTTTTAAAAAGTTGAAATCATAAGGTTTAAAAATAGGCTATAATATATTTTCGATGTTCAAATGAAAGTCTAACCAGAACCATTCAGTAAATTCCATTAAGGATTTGTAATAAGTCACACCTACCAAAATAAACAACTTTTATACATTTTATTGAAATAAAATTTAACATGTATAAATAATGAAATGAAGATATAAAGTAAATGAACACAATGTTAATCGGACAATCAGAGGGCCGCTATTTACAAAAATTTCTTATATAACGAACTCAACCTGATATTTTATATAGAAAAAATAAAACAACCTACTTTCAGCCAAAAGTAATTGTATAAAATAACATCATTAAAACTCGCCAAAAACGTTTTTTTAAAATATATAAATGAACGATAACAGAACAAAAAGAGCTACATATTACTTCATTCACGATCTCATCCAAAATACGTGCAAGATCAACGCACTGTTACAATTGGAATTCGTTCAGTATTTTGGATGTTATCTTGAAGACAGTTTTTGCATTACGTAGCGATATCTAAGCGCAGTGCTTGAAATAATTCGAAATTTAAAGATATCAATTTAATAAACTGTAAGTTGTATTTCGGAAAAGGTATTATCTATATTTATCTGTCTCTCTTTCACTCTTTCGCTCTCTGTATATTTATAATATGAATATATATATATATATATATATTAATAAAGATGAAAGTTTTATTGAAAAATGAATAAAACTTATATTTTATTAAAATTGAAAAAAAAATTTCCCATGCCGTAATAGTTTCTTTATGTGTATTGAACCAAAAACTACGTCAATTCCACCTCCTTCACAGTTAACCTATGCAGAAACCACATTATAAACAGTTTTTTACATTGTAGTGTTCTAATCACTAACAGAAGTATACATAAAATCTGCAATACTAACTAAATCAGTCAGTACTAGTTTTTGTGAAATAATGTGAAAATATGTATTTATTCAGGTAATATACTTAAAATTTACAATACTAATTGTGAGAAATATTTTCAATATAAGTTAAATAATTCGTTGTTCTAATTATTATCAATTTATTCCTTATTTTTTCGTAAAAGGTGATTAAAGATTTTGGAATAAAAATTTTTATGTGCCGCTCAGTTTTAATACGGAGCATCCTCTCTGGGATAGAGCCAGTGGTCGCCTCTGCAGACTTTGCATTTTCAGATACCGGTGGTAGCGCAAATCTCGGGAGAGGGTTAATGATTAGTTCTTAAGTTTCTGGATGCACTTATGGGCTTTCAGAGATACTTGGGGGAGATGATGTCATGGACTGTCCCCCGCAAAAGGGACGCGAACCGGCACTTTTGTACGTACGGCGGAAGGTCTTGTTTTGCAGCGGGCCGGATGTCAAAAATAAAGTACGGGGACATGTCCAGTAGACAGGGCTGACAATGACAATTAATTTTTAATTCTATCTCGCACCATTTTCTTAAAACAAAAATATTTCACATACACTTTTACAACATATGCAAGAGAAACATACTACAAAATTATTTTTTAAATAGTGGTGCAAATAAAATATAAAAGTAGTCTCCCGTGGTAGCCCTGAGTAATGGATGAATACCACGGGGATCGTGAACCTCGCATTTCAGACAATATGGCCGTGAAGAAGTAAAAGAGGGCTTCGCCCTCACCACCAATGCATTTTATTACGCATGATCCAGAAAGCGTGAACGCATTAAAAGACAAAACTGGTATTTATGAATACTATTTAAAACAAGATACGCGTCTCAGTCATTCAATGAAACCAAAAATGGCATATTTTTGCATTTTGCCGAATTAATTTGAGTGAATTTAATGAGTGCCGAATTTAATTGTGTAACAGAAATGGGAAAAGTGCAGTTTTATGAATTCATAGTAAAATGGTGGCACGCATAAATAAGGCTATATAGAATATACCTACCCTACACACACACATTTCCTAACAAATGATATTCGTATATACCAAACACATATATGTATGAAATTCAAGTAAAAGGTAGAAATTTTGATATTTAGTTTGACATTCATTGCAATGATCAGAAATCTCTAAAAAACAAGAAAGTAATGTTTCCTTTAGAATTTTTACTAACCATTTATTTAACCAGCAAGGTGTGTAGTTACCGTTAAACTATTAAATAATTGTGATTTTTCAGTATAATATCGTTCAGATTAAATGCGCATGATCTTAAAAATCTAATTATGTTTGAAAACAATAACTTGTGAACAAAGAAATAAAACTAAATGTATTAGATTACACCAAAGAACACAACTTCTTCGTATTTTCGTTCTTTGCTGAAGTTAATTGAGATTGAGTGCTGTCAAAAGAGAAAGGTGAAACTAATTAATAGTGTATATTTCGAAGCTGAAGTTTTGGAAAGTCATTGAGCGTATTTGGCAAAAATAAACAAGCCTGCACTATCTAATTATATTTATTTTTATATATCAAGTTCTAAGTAGAACAAATTTCAGGATAATGTTAAAATTATGATAATTAGTGTAAATATAGTCCCAATTATCTGAAATATAAAAAAAAATAGGAAATACAATATTTCCCCCTCAGTAATGTTTTTGTATCATGTATGATTTTTAGTTTTGCCGGTTAGTTTTAAATTTCATTAATAGTTGCGCTTTTAAATTACAAAGTCTAGTATAACTTAAATACGCGATAAAATTTAAACAAATAGTTGAAACAATAAATGTAATTTAAAACATAGGCTTGAAAATTAAACAGATTATATTTGTTAATTAGTTTTTCAAAATAAAATAGGTTTTCTGTACTAAAAAATTAGTTTTATAACTACTGAAGAAACTATATATTATTGATGTCACTAAACGCTGAATATCCACTATAATGTTTTTACCTACGGAGTAAGACAAACATGACATGATTAGTTTTTCAACATAATATTATCCATATAATTTGTCTTTTTAAAGCTATTTTCTTAACTTATAGCTTATTTTAATACTCCAATGTTAAAAAACAAAATAATACCTAAAATTGATGGATTCTTTAATGCTGAATCAAAAACAGCACCACTATTGCTTACTTCATAAAAGCGGAAGATTCATCAATAGTTTATCAGAATGCAAATATCTACATACTCTCTAATTCAAAACCAAGGATACAAAAACTAGGAGAATCATTGGAATTTTCTTAGGACATAAAAGCTAAAGATACTGCGATAGTATACCTCATGCTAAGGGCAAATTCGCGTATTGAAATTTCACTTTTATTACCCCATTCTAGATTAATCAAAAGAGAACTTCAGATGCACAGAAAAAAGGAGGATTAACTATAAATAGAACTACAGTAGAGTCCCGCTATTCCGAACTAATTGGGACCGAACAGTTTTCAGTTTAGCGGGAATTCGGAATAGGCGGATTTTATTAATAATAATCAACGTATTGACTTCTTAAGGCATAAATTAAGTGTGGGGACATATGCTAGTGTCAGCCTGTCAGTTCTATACAGCGTTGATCGGCTCGTGGTGAACAGGTTCTGTGAAAGTAGGAAGGGAAGAGCAATAACCTTCGACGACTCATTAACCCACCCTACCTATCCTTCTCCCTCCCGCGTACCAAGAATTACTACCAGGGTTACTGCATTTCCGCTGCCACAGATGATTGGCGTACAGATTCCGTGTTTTCGCCAACGTTGAGAAATGATTTTGAAACTCCCCTCCTGGTCAGTGTTTACTCTAGCGGAGTTTTATGAACTCTGTGCGATTATTGCAAATTTATTGTGAAAAATTGTGTTGAGGAGTGGACTGATGTTGATGACAATGACCACTAGGAGTACGGAGACGAAGACATCGTATCAATGGTGCAGGACTCATCAGCTGAGATCCACTCGGAGGAAAACAAGGAAGAGGTGAATGCTCAAACTGAACCAATATGCACTTGACCTCGCCTTACGCTACGTCGAATGTCATGCTTCAATACACCAAATGATGTTATGGTCATGCGACGATGGCGGATTATTGCAAGTCGATTCAGTGCTCTTTGTCAGAAAAATATCATTGACTTTACTTCTTAAGTGTGGGTAAGTTAGTTGATTTTTCTGTTTAGCAATGATTAAAAATGATTCTACAGAATTGTATAAATGGATCCGACATGTACTGTAAGTAAAGAGTTTTCATTTCAGTTTTGTTTCAGGCGTTATTATCAAGCTTAGGATCTATGTATGTCTCTATTTAACTTCATAGTATAACAATAAACGTACGTTTTTCCACGAACGTCTTTTTAATTTTACCTGTTTTTAAATTTAAAAAATCGGTATTTTTTCTGAACTCTGGCGAATTTTCGGAATAGCGGGACTCTACTGTAGTGTCGTAATGATAATCTTACCTTGCCTACTATCTTTTCAAGAATCCATCTATTAATACATTTAATGTATGGTGTATCAAGCAAATTTTCATGCTTATTCGGTTTAACTTAATTATTGACTTGCAAATAGAATATTTATAGAATTATAGACAAAATTATTACTTTTTGTTTTACAAGTTTTATAAGTTACAATGATAGCAATTTGAAAATAGAATTCAGCACTTTTTTTTGTACGTGTAGAAAAGTTTTAGTTTGTAATTACAAATGTTTACATTGCAACTGTAAATTTTATAGAATTTATAAAATAGTTTATGGGTACTCCATATTGTGTAGAAATAAAAATAAATAAATAGTGTTCAATATAAAAAAAACTAGTGTTGTATCGCTAATACTGCAAAGCCTAATATCTTTTCAAAAACTGCAAGTGCTAAAAATCGTCGGTATTATTTAAATTTCACTTCTATTACTCCATTCTAGTTTAATCGAACTAGTATTTCAGATGCACAGAAAATGGAAGGATTGAGAGAAGTACAAGAAAAATCCTAAAATGTTCATTATTTTCCTAATTATTTATCAATTATTGATGAAAAAATATAAGTTTTATATACCTTTTATTAACAGAAACTTGTTTCAGCACTTGCAGTTTTTGAAAAGAAAGTAGGCAAGGTATATAATATAATAAATGACAAGGCATATAATATAATAAAAATATGATATTTCAAAAAATGACAAAATTGGAGTAAAGCAAATCAGATCTATCCTCTTTTTCCTCGTATATGTTTCCTGTTTTTTAAATAACATATTATACATTAGAAAAGGAAACTTTAAAATTGTTGTCTATGTTTTTTGAGTTTTGAAATTGTTTTATTTTATCTAATACTGTACCCTGTAATATAAAAGCTAATCAAGGCAACATGTATCAGGCATTTTCATATTCTTGGTTAATAAAATACATCTATTTTTGTCCTCGCGTGCATTTTAAATATTATATAATATAACGACAAATAGCCTTTTAAGGAAGAAAATAGTTTTCTAAACACTGAGGATATTTTATTTGGTAACCATCTTTTTGAAGTTAAAATTTCACCATAAAAATATTTATATATGTTAATGTATGTATAAAGTCAAAGATATTTCGTTCATCTAGTATTTGCAGTACCATAGTAAAACTTTTATTTCTCCATAAAAATTTTTCTTTACTTTGGATAGGTACAATCGGTCAATAAAAAGAGAATGCCCATACATTTTATTCTACAAATTGTATCAGTAAAAACTAAAATTATGTATTCCTTCAATTTATGTTATAAAAATAAAAATAAATAATAAAATCTTCTTCGTAGTGAAAATGTATAAAGACTAACATTTACAAAACGAACACTTAACTATTACATTATATTTGGTATTTTAGGTAGAATTTACCTGAGGGTACTAAAGGGGAAGTTATTCGGTCAAGTACTTTTGGAAATATGAAGGTATAAATTTCAAACTCCTAAGGATAAATTTATTTTTAATTATTGCAAAACAGATTTTGCAGCATAACTTACAAACTACTTGGGGAGTTGAATGAGTTGTAATTTCTTACTCGCATACCTCTACTAGAAATTGATACTAGAGATTGATTTCGGTCAAAAAATTCATAGGATACAATTCATATTTTCTCAAAACATTATTTTGAAAATAAAAATATTTTTGAAAATTAATTTTCGAAAAAAAAAATTAATTGCAATCTACGAATTTCTTAACAGAAATCCCTTTTTAGAAGCTGTAAATATGCGAATCCGAAATGACAAATCATTCAGTCAAGTAGTTTTTGAGTAACGCTAAAGTACTACCTGCATTGTAATCTCTTTTGTAATGACTACAAATGAATTCCAAATTTTAAACCTTCATACTCGTAAAGCACTTAACGGAATTACTTCCGGTTTCGTATACAAAAATGAAATTTACTTTTGTACAATTTCACTATGAACACTCCTTAAGTCCTATTTTTACTTAATATGGAAAAAATGATATATTTTCCAGTCAAATGGTCTATTCTTGTTTTTTTCTGCGACAATTTTGAAATAATTACGTGTTTTTTTTTTTTTTTTTTTTTTTTGGATTCACTATACGTGATAATCATCCTGCTTGTTTCAACAAATATGTACAATCATGCATTCCACATTTAAAATACAAGACGGCTATATTTAAAGTGACAGTACTTAGCGCAATCTGTAGCGCGATCTAATTGCGAGAATGGAGCCACTTTTATTATTATGATTAAACAAGACGGAAAACGAAGGATTCCGCGAAAATAAATTAGTTCCAAAAGTCTCCGTAAGACGGAAATGTGGCGCTGTGTAATAGAAAAGATAATTCAAAAAATACACAACCTATAATGAAAAAAAAACATAAAATTTTATTTAGCATGTTAAGTGTATTTCAGTATTGATTCTGCATTTTTAAAACTCTCATTTTACTTACCCATCATACGTAGTATAGGGTAAGTCTTGTAATCGTTTTGAAAATCGATTTTTTTTTTTTTGACGGATTTACACGTTTCAGACACTGGAGATTCCGAAAAACATATTTTTAGAAAAAAAATTTTGCCGTCCGTCTGTGTGTCTGTGTGTGTGTCTGTGTGTGTGTCTGTAAACGCTCTATCTCCCGAAAAAATTGAGATAGAGACTTGCAATTTGGTATGTACTTAGTATGTAATAATGGGAAGAAGCCTATTTCCTTTCAATAACCTCGATTAACCGGAACAATTTTTTTCGGACTCTCGAAATATTCGTTCTGATAAAAGGTATATAAAAATTTTCGAAATTGTTTATTTTAAGAAATGAATATAAAAGACAATAAAAAAACATAAATTTTGAATAAAGCATGAAGTCGATCGGATAATTAGTTGCCGAGATATTTGGAATCCTATTTTCCACACTCTTCGATTTTTCATGACCCTGTATTTCATCCAAATTTCACTTCAAAGATATATTGTAATTGGAAATTTGACGCATAATCAGATGCAATAAACCGCTAGTTAACAGGAATATTATTTTTGGAGTTATAAGGAAAAACCTTTTTCAAGCAATTCAGTAATCGAGTCTTTAAAGTTTGTGACGTCATCAAGCCACGATTTTATTTTTTGAATTGCAATGCATTTTATAAGTAGTTTACACATTTTTATTTTAATATTTTACATTATGCATATCCATGATGGGTAAGTATTACGGTGGCCCCCAACGACTAGTTTATTACACAGCGCCACATTTCCAACTTGTGGTGACTTTGGATACTATTTTTTTCGCGGAGTCCTTCTTCCACCATCTTATTTAATCATAATACAAAATTTGGCTCCAGTCTGACAATTAGATCGCGCTGCAGAGCACGCTGAGTACTGTCACTTTAATAATAGCCACCCTGTATATATATATATGTATAAATCACATTTTCAAAGTATATTATAATAGTACCTCTATAAGCAATGACAAAAACTAAATACACACTTCAGAAACCGTAATAATAGAACAAAATATACGTGAGAGATTATGGCAATATAATTTTTAAAAAAATGGGAAGATTTCTACAAGTTTGTCCAAATTTTTCACACTTTTTTGCGTCTAGAATTGCATGGTGCGAATTTATACGATACATAATTGTTTAATATTTTCCCCTATCAAAACCAGGCTGCGTATTACACATGTGAGTGCATTTTGTATGAGTAAATACGGTACGTTTTTTTTTTTATCGCAGTTCATATTTTTAATTAATTGTTGTATGTAATATTTTAGCAATATCCAACTCATGTGTGTTTTAAAATTGTATATATTTTAAAATTTTCAGTTGTAATTTCAGACAACTGCACACAGAAATATTAAATTTGTACGAAATATTGAAATATTTCATGATTTTCATTATAAAACAAAATTAGCCGTTGTGGGCCACCGTAATACTTACACATCATGGATATTCATAATATAAAATATGAAAATAAAACATGTGCAAACTATTTATAAAATGCATTGCAATTCGAATAAAATCGTGGCTTGATGACGTCATAATATTTAAAGGCTCTATTAGTCCAAAATTGATAATCATATTAACTAATGGTTTCTTGCGTCGAATTAAGCGTCTCATTTCCAATTAAAATATATCTTTGAATTGAAATTTGAATGAAATACAGGGTCAGGAAAAATCGAAGAGTGTGGCAAATATGACTACAAATATATCGGCAATTAGTTATTCGATCGACTTTATGCAAAATTTATGTTTTTTTATTGTCTTTTATATTCTTTCCTTAAAATAAACAATTTCGAAACTGTTTATATACCTTTTATCAGAACGAATATTTCGAGAGTCCGATAAAAATTGTTCCATATAATCGAGGTTACTGAAATTCATTAAACCTCTTCCCATTATTACATACTAAGTACATACCAAATTTCAAGTTTCTATCTCAATTTATTCGGAATATAGAGCGTTTACAGACACACAGACGGACGTCAATTTTTTTTTCCAAAAATATGCTTTTCGGAATCTCCAGTGTTTTAAACGTGTAAATCCGTCAAAAGAATTTCGTCGATTTTCAAAACGATTACAAGACTGGGTAAGTAGAGATGGGTAAGTAATGAAAATAAAATCACAGCATATTTCTATTTAAGTATTCACAGAACATTACTTTTTAGCACTTTCCAACCTAGTTGAAAAATGCTTATGACTTCGGTTTGTCTGCCGTATGTCCGTGCTCTAACTCCCGTACATATGCTCGGATTGCTCTGCAATTTTTATATGTTATTGTCTTTATCTATATAGCATGTTCCCTATTGCAACGGAAGTGTGTAGCACTGATAGTTTTTTTACAGGGACACTCAAAAGAATTTCGTTACATTGCGGTCTATGGGGAAAAATCATTTGCGGTTTATTTAAATAATGTTTCACTATTGTAAACGCATTGAAATTTATATATATCACTAAGGTGCATTAGAAGAAGCTTAATATGGAATAAGGTGTGCATAGCACTTATAGTTACTTTACAGGGACAGTCAAAAGAATTCCGTTACATTACGTCTATGGGGAAAAATCGTCTGCGGTTTATTTAAATAATGTTTCACTATTCTAAACGCATTGAAATTTATATATATTACTAAGGTGCATTACAAGAGGCTTACTACAGAATAGTGTGTGTATAGCAGTCATCGTTCATTTACAGGGACACACAAAAGAATTATCTACTGTCTGTTAATAATAATTCCTGGAAGTGCGTTTTAAGTTATTGAACGCGATTTTAATTTTAACTCGCTTTTTGTCTATTATGTGATGTGTATAAATTCTGTAGATCCCACACAGGGCAGCACAAAAGTTCGTGAACACATTTCCGTTTACTGACAGAAACTCCAGAAGGATAATTTTAAACTGTGCTACGCGTTTCCTAACTAAACTAAAATGTAACATCCTAAGTAGTTTATTTACAAAACTATAGATCCTATACAGGGCTGAATAAAAGTATTCGGATATTTTTCGAATATTGTATCTGTTGGAAATTCCTGAAATTATGTTTTTAAATATGTTATGCGTTTTCCAAATTGTTTACTTAGATGTTATCTTTTAGCTTTTTAAACGGTATGTTTTGTAAAATTATTTTGGAAGCGTTGGAAAGTGCTACATAATCTATGCTTGAAGCATGATTTTTCGTTCTTGTTTAAATGTTAATAGCAGTTTGCATTGTAACGGATTAGTTTTATACATGCATCACTAACGAAAATATTTGAAATCTTGAATACAGCAATAAACTTTTAAACCTGTAATAATAAAACAATTTATTCGTATAATTTTTTTTAAAAACAAAATTAAAATATAACAAATTGTTTTTCTATTTGACCAATATAAAGTTTACGAACACATTTTACTTTTTGTAGTGTACTGTATTTCGATACGCATCCTCTTTAATAAAAAGGTATGCGTTGCTGACGATTGGGATTTTCGCTAATCGTTGCCACAGATTAATCTCGGAAAATGAAACATTTGAAGTTACTGAAAAAATTAATTGCTCGAAAAGTATTTGTCAGAAAATTGTTAGACAAACTGCGTTAGAAAGGTAAAAAATTGAATTTTTCTTGATATAAATTTCAAATCCACTGATTATGCCTTTTTTCAAATATTGAATTTAAAAAATTACCAAAATTCACAATGGAGTACCATAGTGAAAACTTCACGCGTAAAAAAAAATAATAATAGCAATGTGTCAGCGCGAGTCACAAATTATAGTAACCGTATTATTCTGTTAAAATATAAAAGTGTATTATGATGTCACGAGTGCGTGATTTTTATTTAATTCTCGACAAATACTAGATGCGCCTCATCTTTTTACTAGTGAATAATATAGATTAATTCACGTTATTAAAAAATGTAGCTATAAAACAAATAAATCAATGGAAAACGGTAGGTAATAAATTGTAAACGTAATAATAAACCGTATTAAAAAACATAGTGAAATAAGTATCCGTTTTTATGTTAATTTAGGATATTCCAGGTAAAGGTTCAGATTACTTTAAAATACAAGGTTAAATTCACCGATATATTTCGTTTTATTCAAGGTTCTTTTCGAGAAACCGACCAGCGCAGCGGACGTAGTCTGCTAGTAAGATAATATATATGTATGGATACATATATACATGGTCATTCATAATTCCCTCCGGGGTTTAGAAACTTTATAGTAAAAAAAACGAAGACGAATATGAAAAAAAGAAACATATGAAATTATTCCGAAACTATTCAAGTTTTACTTACATACATTACAGGTGTTCTATGTGTGAACCCTTGGTCACACGGCATACATCCATGCGATAGTCCAGTTCCTGCCATACTCCATTTCTTTAAATTTCCGGTACCACACATGAATTGTTTTGTCAGTTGGTCCCTGTTTTCGATATTTATTACGAAAGGCCAGTCGAACTGACACCACTGATTCAGATTTAAAGAAACGGAGTATGGCAGGAACTGGACTATCGCATGGATGTATGCCGTGTGACCAAGGGTTCACACATAGAACACCTGTAATGTATGTAAGTAAAACTTGAATAGTTTCGGAATAATTTCATATGTTTCTTTTTTTCATATTCGTCTTCGTTTTTTTTACTATAACGTTTCGAAACCCCGGAGGGAATTATGAATGACCCTGTATTACCGTACATACAATCTTTTATAATATGTACAGATATATATGCACAGAGGATTTAGGTCATCCAGGATGTTCTGCGGTTTGTCAAATTCCCAAGAGAATTTTGGAATAAAACTGGACTTTTATAATGTACGTTAAAAAACGGCTGGTTTCTCTAAATCAATTTCACTTCTCCACCAAAGCAACCGCTCCGATAAAGTTATTCTATACAATGCATGAAATCGCGCTATCCGCACTTATGCTTGTCCTATCTGGGGCTTTGCTAGTAACACCAATATGAATTATCTACGTATATATAGAGTCCATAATAAAAATCTTAAAACTATCATAAATGGCCACCGTTTCCTCAGAGACACTACTATCCGCAGAGATCTCTGCACCACCTCTTAAAAAAGCGCATATGTCAACTTTCCAAAAACAATTATAAAATTATTTACAACATCCCTAACGAAATTATAGCAGAATTACCAGACTATGAGGTCTCCGACACCAATAATCGTCAACTCTCTAAATATGCCTTATTAATTGCTGATGAAGATTGAGTTTACCTCTCTCTTTAATTAAACTTAACCTTTCTTGTCTTTTGCTCTTGCATTTATATTTAAAAATCTGTTTTTAGTCTGTTTTTTATTAATAAAGTGAATATTTTGTAACTTTTAAATTAATTTATGGTCTCCGTAAAGAGTCTTCTTTTTCTGTTTTGAAATGGGTTCGACCCTTGGTAGATCTTGCCTGTTATCCTTTTACATCTAATGGAAAAATGTTTACTTTTCTTTTTACTTTTTTTACTTTCTTATTGTTAAACTTCTATTTTTGTATTATATTTTTAAATATTTTTAACTTTTTATATTTATCACTGTTCGTTATTTGCCTCGCAAGTCGCTTATCTATAACATGGAATTTCAGTTGGTACGCAACTAGGTTTTCCAATTTTCTAATTACATTGTTCCATTGTTCCATTGCTTTTACTTATTTAAAAAGAATTTGTTTGTAAAATTCTGGAACATTCAATCATTTTACTATTATCTCAACAGACGTATACCGCAGAACTATCCGGATGTCCCAATATAGTATTACAATAAGTAAAATATTATAATAAAATATTAAGATAATCAAACACACAATAAATAACATTTCTATTGCTTAATACAAAAGAAAACGTATCGTTTCTCATGTTTCCACATTTTATAAAGACAGAATAGGTTTTCGTATCTTGCAGAAACTAATTGAGATCAATCGCTGTCAACACAGAAAGGTGAACCTAATTGGTAATGACTGTGTTTAGGGTCGTGATTTCGAAATTGATTGAGTGGTTTTGGCCTTAGAGCGTTTGTTTCTATCTGTGATTGATTATCTTTCTTTTTATGTGGTGGGAAATAGAGAAAAAATAAAAATAAGAATTGTAAGAACTGGAATAAAATAAAGTTTTATTGAAACATTTCCTCTGATACAGTGAAGATAATGTATTTGAAATAGCTGATAAATCACTATCTTGATATAAAGGAGTTTATTTAATATGGTTTGACAAAAATATATTAGAATATGACTTTTAAAAAAGAAAAAGATTAAAAGGGATTTTGATAGGAATATTATATTTTAAAACTAAATTTCTTGAAATTGGACAGTCTAACTATATATAGAAGATAAAACATTTCCAGCTTTTATGAATATTTTCAAATATCTTACATTTAGGATAACTGTTATGAGATTGTATCAACGATTTAAATACAAAAAATAAAATCGATTGCTATTTGTCAATTAAAATTTACAGTAGTGGCTAAAATTGTGGAAAACTTTTTCTAAAGACGCATTTTTGAGGTTTGATGGCTCATAATACCACTTTATTTTTAAGTAATATCGTAAATTTATAAATCGATGGCTATATATTTTATTAAAAAATGTAATGGAATACATTTTCCTCAATTATTAGTATTTAATCAAAATTTATCTACTAATAAAAAATATAAACACAGTTTCCTTAAGTTAACATAAATAGATTTTTTTTTATTTGAATACAGGCAAAGAGCACGAGTGTTTACCGAGCGACTCAGGTGTCACACTGTTTTAGCATTGTGTTAATCAGATAACAGTAGGATTCAACTGTTGTTGTCATACTTTATAGCTTTAACCCTTTCCGGCACAGTGGTCCCACTCCGGAAAACACCTAATTTTAATTCCAAACTTGCATTCGACACCAAGAATATTTAATAAAATTTTATTTCTAGAATGAAAGCTTAAAATAAGAAGTTCTTATTTTCTAAAAAAGTCGTTTGTAAATTCCGGTGTCAGTCAGTAATTTCTCATTTTACGAACAGACTTTGTCTGTGCTGGAAAGGGTTAAGGAGGACATTTATCTGTGTTTTATGCGATTCACATTAAAATTGTGTGTAAAACATAAAAAAATTAAAGACAATACACAAAGAGTTATTTAATTTTTGAGATATAAAAATTACGAAATACAACTGAATGATACTTTTCATACTCTAAATTAAAAAAAAAAAAAAAAAAAAAAAAAAAAAAACAGAAATCTAAATTTTAGTTGCCTGATCCGAGATATTTTTTATTTTAGAGATGCTTCGTTTTTTTTTTTTTGCATAGTTCTTGCATGTGTATTTTTAATAATTGAAATTTGTTCATATTGTTTAGGTTTGGATACAAATGATACTTATTTTATACTGTATTTTACATGTATCAATTTTAATTGAGCTGTGTCTTAGGGCTGTGATATACTGGTTAATGTGGTGACGGGTCCGGTGTGGGAGTGTTTGCAATACGCTTTTGAATGTTTTTGCATTTTGTTATGCATTGCGACCCTCTGGACGAAACCCACTCCCACTTTTGCACTGTTTTATCCTGCATAATTTTCATTCTGGAACATGTCTGTTATTTTTATATTATACCCACTACCGATGAGGCTACAGCCTTTTAGTTTATGTTATATTGTTCCGGTTTGATTTTTTTTTTCTTTGATGTTAACTATGCGTGGAATTGCGGTTCTGCCAGGTACTTGCATATGGTCTACTATATATATCTATACGTATAATATTATTTCTCATTTTAAATACAACAACTTTATAATATATCTAATGAGAAAAGAATTTAAACATACAACAGAATTATTTTAATGTAGTTTAGTGCATTTTTCTCTAATTTCTATTTAAAATTTTAATATAATCAGGTTTGTTTAAACAAAGGCAAACAAACACAATTAAAATACAGCTTAAAATAAAACATGTTTTGAATATATTAGTCCTTCAAAAAATATACATACAATATATTGTGATTCTGCTTTAGCATATTCAAAACATTTTCTTTTCTTTTGGAAAACCTGTTTTTCACTGAAACACATAAAGAAACAAAGTAACATTTTGAGTTATATTTTCTCAGTTTGATATTCAGAACTCGCATTATAGCGAAAGAAAACTTTCTTTTCTATATACGTGCAATGTATCTATTATTGAAATTTTCGTTTCACTTTTAAATCATCTAAACGTGTTGTTTTAGCTCCACATAAATATAATTTTCTCCCAAATTTGCGTTATTGAAGTTAACCTTACAAAAATGGTTTTTTCTTTTATATAACACAATTTTTCAGTTTATAATTTCTGAATGATGATAAGTTATGTCATTATTAATAGAACATATATTCAAATAAATAGTTTTTTTGTATGACATAAAAAATAAAATTCAAAATGAATTAATCAAAACATAGTATATCAGCGAATAAATTTTACATTTTATAAATACAACAAAAGATAATTGTACTTTATCTTGCTTCTGATGATTTGCAGTAGACCAATTGTTTAGGTTACATTCCAATTTAGGTGGTTATTTTGTAGAATCTACATCTTTGAATTTTATGGAATAGTTTGGTAATCTGTATTAAATTATTTTACATAGCTTTTTTCATCTGAGTGTCAGGTAAAATTTTCCAACTTACCAAGAAATCAGATGCTGTAGAAGTAAGAAAAAGGTCCAGAAAAAATCAAATAGACAAACTTTTTCCCCACTGCAGCAAAAAAAATTCTCTTTCTTGGGCTGGTATAACTAACACGTCTAATGGTAAGTACAGTATACTGTAAATTAATATAGTTATTTATCAATGGACCCGACTGAAGATTTCGCAGTGCAAGGTTTGAGAGTATTTGCTTATAAGTATCTCAGTAATTTTTAAATAAATTAAAATTTTAATCAAACAACGCGTTTTAACGAAATGTGCATTCATACTATGTCAAAATCCAGCTCAAGGTGTTTTCGTATGATATATCATTCAACGTTGTGCATGTTGTATATTCATAGAAGAAATATGTTGACATCAGAAATAGTATATGCTATAGTAAAAGCAATTATGCAAATATATATATATATATATATATATATATATATATATATATATATTTTAACAAATTTATGTTTGAGAAAAATTTACTTCAAAACACTAACGTATTTTAATGATTGTTCCATATAACTAGAGTTCTGTCGAACGTCTTCGTACTTCATTAGATTTGAATCCATAACAGATTAGTCTGGTTAATCTGTAGTTGCAATACATTTTTACTTTTGCAGATTTGTCAACTTTATAGTTCGCAGCAGTACTTGTATGGTTTCCACTTTTGAGTACCGCTATTTCCGATTAGCAATATCTGCCCTTTTTTAATCTCAGAAATTATTTCATTAAATAAGAGGAAATTAATGTGAAAGGGTTTGGCCCTGTCTTGGGGCAACAATTCGATACAAATGCTCACGATATTTCAATAGTGCAATGTAAAGTGAAATAATTTCCAAATTGTTTTAATCATTTTTATATTATTTTGAGAGAAGTTACTTTGCAAAAGTGTACAAACATACATTTATTTTTATTGTTTAATTCATATATTTATTTTATTTTCATAATTTTACATTATGTAGTGTACTTTATTAAAACAATATTATTTAAATATTGTATTCTTGTTTATTTAAAGCCAAACATATACAGATGTGATTTCGACATATGCCGTTTTACTTTTACAATATTGCATATTAGTTAAATTTAGTTTTTAAATTATTTTTTCTTTTGTCGTAATTCTCTAAGATTTGGAAATGTAGTTCAAACGCACAAAAAAATTACATAACTTTTCAAATCCGCATGAATAAAATGACACCTGCAGCAGATATATTTAACGTTAACTCGAATAGAACATTGCTTTGCTAAAATTCAGGCATAAAAATGGTTCACTAAATACAACCACTACAATTACAATCTTAGAGACGTATATTAAGTAAATCAAGTGAAATAACTAAACTCTTACCATATATTCTAATATGAGCAAATCTTGTGTGTGGTTATATATATATATAATATGCAAATTTTATCTTAAAAACGGCTCTAACGATTTTGACAAAATTTTGTATCCTACCGTTTTGGGCACCAGAAAACCATTAGGCTAGGTCACGTGTTCGAGAAAATTCGATTAGTGGGTCATTTTGGGTCACCATGTGTCAGGGTCAAGCTAATTCTATCTAAAAAACGGTTCGAACGATTTTGACTAAATTGTGTATCTGACCATTTTCGGGCACGAGAAGACTATTGGGCTGGGTCACATGTTCGAGAACTTTCGATCAGTGGGTCATTTTGGGGTCAACCGGGGTCAAGTTAATTTTATCTAAAAACGGCTCTAACGATTTTAATTAAATTTTGTATCCTACAAGTTTCGGGCACAACAAAATCATTGGACTAGGTCACATGTCCAAGAAAATTCGATTAGTGGGTAATTTTTGGGTTACTGTGAGTCAAGCTAATTTTATCTAAAAAATGGCTCAGACTATTTACACTAAATTTTGCAACCTATGGTTTTCGGGTACGAGAAGACTGTTGGGCTAGGTCACGTGTTCGAGAAAATTCGATTAGTGGGTAGTTCTGGTCATGGGACATTGTGGGTCAAGCTATTTATCTTAAAAAGGGCTCAGACTATTTAGACTAAATTTTGCCTCCTATGGTTTTTGAGCACGAGAAGACTGTTGGGTTAGGTCTCATTTTCGAGAAAATTCAATTAGGGGGTCATTTTGGTCATGGGTCATTATGGATCAAGCTATTTTATCTTAAAAACTGCTCAGACTATTTAGACTAAATTTTGCCTCCTATGGTTTTCGGACACGAGAAGACTGTTGGGCTAGGTCACATGTTTGAGAAAATTTGATTAGTGGGCCATTTTCGTCATGCGTCAGGATATTACAACTCAAAGCTAATTTTGACTGAGCATAGCTCGGTCTTCCCTGCTCGTGAGCACTTAATTGCGTATTATGAACAACATAAGGTAACAACATAAGGTAACAGTTTCGATGAAAATTTTAAAACAAATTGTACAATGCAAAGAAAGTGCGGTTTGCAGGATCCTTAATTATATAATTCTTTAACTAGGAGGCGTATGTTCGTCAATGAATACGGTTGTTTAAATCTGAGTAAAAAAATGTGTCATTAGTATTATTATACATTATTTCTCAAATTCTGGTATGTTTTGTTGTTACAATACCATGGTGCGCATTGTACATGGTGTACATCATATATGATTGCGAATTATTCTTGAGTAAATAGGTAAGCATGGATTAATTAACGTATAAATTTGGCTCAATCACACTTCTAATTGTTTCGGGTAACATGGAAAGTAAATCAATTATTAAAATTTTATTTTTAAAAATGCATCGTTCATTCAAAAAAAGATACAAATATAAGCAGTACCATAATAATATTGCATAAAATAGTGTTTAATGAAAGATTTTTTAAAAGTTAATTTTCTGAAGCTTAGGCAAATTTTATATGCTCATTAATATGCAAAGGAACTGAAACAAATAAAATGCGGATCCTTGGATATAAATACTATGCAAAAAGAGATTTAAAATAATGACATACAGAACTGACATTGAGGCCCGTAACTTGTGGATTTACTAGTATAAACAAACATTTAGCAATATTTAAAATCAGAGATAACTAATAGCTTTCTTTTTTAAGGTTCCAGTATGTAGAGAGTATATTTGAGTGAAACTAAATAGTACTCCTTATATGATTTTTATACACAAAATCCTATTATGAATTCTTACTGTATGACATTACCAACATTATAATGTTTCAAAGTGTTATAATATTATAATGCTATTATAATATTATATACAGTATTAAATAGTATTATTTTGATTAAATAAATGATTGTCATGATTATATTTAAAATTGATAAAAATAAAAACATACATTAACTAACATTTTAGAATATATTAATTTCTTTATCAATTTCTTTGGTATCAGAGCTTTAAACTCGCTTGGAAAAACTGTTTAATCTTGAAACATTTCCTGAACATATTTCTATAAATTTTTAATACATTATATTTCCCTAGGAAATTGCATAATATTTGATACATTGAATCGCATCAAGTTAATCTGTCAATCTACCGGACGAAAATGCTTTTGTATCTCGTTTCATAGAAATATAAGTAGAAAGAAATTCTTTGATTTCATGCAATCTGGAATTTTTATGTTTGAGGATATTTTTCATATGTAACGTATATCATACCTTTTTAATTCAAATATTACGAAACGTCTTCTATTTGGATGAGAAGTTATTTTAAAAGGAAAAAAATCTATTTCAATATAGTAGTTTAATTTTTTACTTATCTCTAAGAATGTTATACATGTATAGACCATACATATCATATATATATACAAATTTATTCTTCTGAGAAAACACATCTTTAAAAATTACATTCTTACTCACAAATGGAATCCATCTATTTTTTAATGTGAATGCTCTGTGAATATTAACCTGTGTACACAACAGTGACATCTGTAGTTTATTTTATTTTAATTTTCCGAAGTGTGTTTCTCGGTATCTGTGGTTATTGTTCTCCGCTTTTATTTTATGCAAATTAGGCTTCAATGGTCGTTTTGCGAAGTATGAAAGTAGAGTCAAAGGTTCGTATCAGCGGCTCTTGGGTCGAGTTCTAACTTGAGAAGCCGTAGAGCACCGTTAAACCAGTTTTGTAGTTACCGTTATTTTTGTGCCTTGGATATTGAGATGTTTACAGTCTAGCGGAGTGCAAATTAACCAGTTTGGTAAGAGTGAATTTAGTTTATAGATAAATGAAGTTTGTCGGCAACCACGAGTTGCTAATTTTAGTGAATTTTAGTTCTGTGAGCTAACATATATCTTGCAGCCAAAGCTTAGCTTGATCTAAAAGTTGTTAGCGATTTGAGCCGCCAGTGTTTTGTACTTAAGTAAGTTCTTAAATTTGTAATCTTGTATTTATTGTGTTAGTGAATATTGATCTAAAGAAAAGGTGGTTACTCACAGTGAATTGTAGGCAAAATTTAATGTAAGAACTATCATATCCTTGCCCTATTTTTTTTTTAAATAAAGTGATTCTTTACATATAAAATCTAGTTATGACTGCTCTTCTATGAGACGACCTTGAAACAAGGTACGTCACAATGATTTGTGTTATAACATAAATATAGGGTATCGTAGATTATACAGACACAAAGAAAAAACAAATACATTGCTTCGCTTCCTATGTTAACCAAAAGATTTTTTTTGGCATTTTTCTAGTATTGAGACAGCCCTTCCCCATTTTTCCGTAGGAAGCATACACGTTCAATATTTACGGTCATTGGTCATTCAAAGATGCCAGTTATCATTGCCAAATGTATGTTTTTAAGTTTTTATTATTCTACAGGATAGGAAAAAATTTTAAATGTCAAATATATAAATAGTTCAAATTTTAAAGTTTGCATGTATACATTTAAAGTAATTTTCTATCATATGAAAATGGATTATATTTTCTTATACAAATTACACCTTTAGTTTATATCTGAGCTGAAATGCAGTGAGTTTGTGAATTTATGTAATTATTTTGGTCACCTTTGCATAATTATCGTCACATACTCACTCACAAGATTTTCAAATATACTGGACATAACACAAAAAAATGCACTCTTTTTCTTTTTCAGGATATTATATATTTGTACATCAATATTCTTTAAATGTACTATTTAATTAATGTCCTTTGTGCACTCTTAATGTATTAACAATTTGTTTATTGTAAAATCAAAAAAAAAAAAAAAAAAAAAAAAAAAAACATTCTCCCTCTAAAATTAATAGAAACAAATTTAGATTCCACCTATTCCAATATTTAAAAAATACTATTTCTAATCATTTAATGATACAAACAAACTTTGATTAAGCATAATAGAGACAGAAATGCGAAAGTTCTATTAATAATTACATTAGCTTAATTACTAATTGCAGAAATTACGAGCTATATTCAGGTCTTGCAGTTTCATTAATTATGGAAAGTTTTTCATTAACTTTTCATATATGTTCTGCCTTTAAACATAATTTATCCCTTTGTAAGAGCACGCTACGTGTTGCTTACTGATAAATACATAATGCCTAAGGCGTGTCTTTTATCAGCGTAACAATGTTCGCATTATGTTCTTTTAAATAAGCGTATATGTTAAAAGATGTAAACCACTAATGGTTCTATAGTTAATAGTAAAATCATTTATTTACATTTTTAGTAAAATTTAGTTTAACAAAGTTATATCTGAAAATGAGAATAAAGTAACTTTTGAGAAAATTTGTAAATAAATTTACTTTGGAGTTCTTCTTTTCCAGTATATGTTGTGTATATATTAAAGAACAAATATATATTTTTTTGTTTTGTTTTTCAAAGCATCTGTTTTGTTGGGCAAGGCTAAATCATTTAGTTTTCTCTGTAATTTAAATCATTTTATGGTAGTAGTTATTGGGAAATGTTAAATAGTTTATTTAATTTCTCTTTAAAATAAATTTCATAGATGGCATATGAATATTCCATTGTATTTCTATGTACAAAGGTGCTCTTACATTACAAAGGTTTACGGAAATATCTAGTGTAATCACATAGTAAGTTGATGCAATAAAAAATATATATTTTCTACTTTCATAGCTATCATGTAATGGTAACACAATGAAATGATTCATATTAGCAATAGTTTGTCATAGCGCAATATTACACGGAAATAGCCGGACTCAGAAATGCGAAAATGAGCACAGGTTTACAATGGGACGTTTAACAGTATTAGGAATATTTGGTGAAATGCAAATTATTTGTGTATACACAGCTCCTGGATGTCAGAGAAGTTCAAAGAAATTTATTTTATTGTGTGCATGTATATAGTAAGCACCAAATTATTCTAAGAAGTACCTAATATGGATCAGCATTTCTCAAAATTGCAATTCTTTCATTATTACTTACCCATCATATGCATATAGGGTAAATCTTGTAGTCGTTTTAAAAAAAGAAAATAAACTTTTTGACGTATTTACACGTTTTAGACACTGGAGATTTCGAAAAACACATTTTTAGAAAAAAGAATTGCCGTCCGTTTGTGTGTGTATGTGCGCGTGTGTGTCTGTGTGCTTGTAAACGCTCTATCTCTCAAAAAATTCAGATAGAGACTTGAAATTTGGTATTTACTTAGTATGTAATAATGAGAAGAAGTCTATTGAATTTCAGTAACCTCGATTATACGGAACTATTTTTTTCTGATTCTCGAAATCTTCGTTCTGATAAAAGGTATATATTTTTTTCCCAAATTGTTAATTTTAAGGTGCAAATATAAAATATAATAAAAAAAACATACATTTTGCATAAATAATGATGTCGATCGGATAATTAGTTGCCGAGATATTTGTAATCATATATTCCGCACTCTTCGATTTTTCATGACACTGTATTTCATTCAAATTTTAATTCAAAGATATATTTTAATTGGAAATGAGACGCGTAATCCGACTTAGTTAATATGATTATCATTTTTGTATTTATAATGCTGTTTCTTTTACGGAATTCCGTATTAGAGCATTTAAAGTTTATGACATCATCAAGCCACGATTTTAACACTCTATCTACCGAAAAAATTGAGATATATGTTTGAAATTTGGTATGTACTTAAAATGTAATAGTGCGACAAAGCCTATTAAATTTCAGTAACCTTATATCAATATGAACTCCACGCATATCGATGATGGGTAAGTATTACAGTGGCACCCCAATGACTAGCTTAAAATAAAAGTCGTATTTTTTGTTGGGAAATAAATCTTATGTATAGCAACATTAAAAACCCTGTAATCGGAACTGCAGACTTAAGAATTCTGAAGGACACAGCGTAACCAACGAATTATGCTTACCTCAGTAAATAACTAAAACAACTCCAAAAACTTTAGTTTTGAAACATTATAAAAATAATCATTGGCTACAATTTATGTGTGTAAAAAGAAGGAATCATAATTGTCCTTTCTTAAATATTTAAATTAAAATTTAAGTTTATTGACAGAAAATCAAATGAATTTTAAGGAAGCATTTTATAATGGATTTTCAAATTATTTTGAATTGGTAATTAAAAAAGTTAAACTCTCAACAAAATGGTCATAAAATTTTCCGTTTTGAATTAAATTAGTAAAATACAAATAAATTTAAATCTGTACTTTTTGATGTGAAACGTCTTTAAAATCTCACTTAAACATAAGAGTACAAATTGAGAAATTAGGACCGTAACGGAAACGTCTATACACTCTTGCCTTATTAGTTCCTTAACCCTTTCCGGCACCGACAAATTCTGTTCGTAAAATGCGAAAATACTAACTGACACCGGAATTTACAAACGACTTTTTAGAAAATAAGAATCCTTATTTTAAGCTTTCATTGTAGAAGCAAAATTTTATAAAAATATTCTAGGTGTGAATGCAAGTTTGAAATTAAAATTAGGTGTGCCCGGAGTGGGACCACTGTGCCGGAAAGGGTTAACTATTAGCGTTACAGACGTAAATATGGTGCCGTGTTTTACATATATTGTCAGCTTGAAAATACGAACTTGAGTCTGGATAGCAAACTAGCGTGGCGGCATAGGTAATGCATAGCGCTTAGTGGCCAATACCATCATTATCCCCTCTTTGGAGTCAGTGTAACTCACGACTCCTGATAACTCGGTAATTCGTATACTTGTGTATAGAGTTTGTCAAGATCGATATATTTAAAAAATAATAAATGCATTATGAATAATATTTCCATGTAAAAACATAAAGTAAGTGTGCGAAAAATGAAAAATTCAATATCTTAGCCTAAGCTCGCGATAGAATCAGATGGGTACATAGATAACATATATCGTTAAAAAGAGGAGGTTATGGGCTATGTTACCCAAATATCCGCCACCGAGAGAGCGATACTGTTTAAGAAACGTCTAAAATTTTACTTGCCGTGCTCTTTGAACAACGGAGAGAGAACCTCTAACGCTGATGTATCCGAGCCGAATGACATAGCGACTGAAGCTGACACACATACATTTGTCGATGACATCTCCGAGCTGATGGATATAAAAATAAGTCGACTCGATGCGATGCAGGACCAAAGGCTTATCGATTGTACGTTCACCCGACACACAGATCTGGATAGGCACATAGATGTTGCCCTTTTGTCTCTTACTTCTCGTACCACAATGTTAGACAAAATTGTCACCCAATATTAGTCGAAATAAGTATCATGTATCATTAAAGGTTTGCTTTATGTTAAAATAAATTAAAATTTGGTACGCAGTCAATGGCTTGTTTGCATTTATATCCAATACGCAAAAAGTAAATCCCTCCCATACACGTTCCACGTTAAACAAACGGCCGTGCGTCCCGATTTTTTCGTTTCATCTATCATCATGAAATTTTGTGTACAACCATATTTTTAAAACAACTAGTTTTTTTAATAATAATTTGCTAATGTTTTATACGATATTGTGATGCGAAAGAAGTTATTATGAGTATTTACTGATAAGTGCTTTGCAGACCTTTTTAAATATTGGAAATCTGAACATAAAATGTAACTTGTCGGCGTAAAATAACGAAATGAATTTAGATAGCATCTATAACCATGCTACTTGCTAGCAGAAATGGCTACTTCTTGTGGTTTGTAATTTCATATGCATAATTACTTGTTAAGTAAACGATTAAAAAAAATGAGAAAAACGGAATTTTCCCCCCTGCGTTTATGTAAAAAAACCCTTTAATTTTGTACAGAATCAGTTTTAATCATCTGTGGAAGGGAACTGATATTTTATTGCTCACGAATTTTAATTTACAAAATTTCAGAAAGAATTCATTTTCTTCGCTAGAATTTTTTATATTCCAAAATATTCTCTAAAATTGTGGTGGTTAAGAAAACACCAAAGACAAACTGCAGTGATGTACCACAAATATTTTTAAGAATTTTTTATAAAATTAAATTAGATTATTTTCTAACATTTCACTTTACTCACGAATTTTTAAGTATTCCAGGAGCATGAAACATTTATACTTGTTATAAAAATTAGAGAAGGAGGTGATTTATGTCTGCCACGAAAATGAAAGTTTAAGAGATCATATATTTTTTTCCAAATTCCTTCCTTATGATCGTGAATTTCTTCAAAAACATCTTAATTTTCATCTTTTTCCAAGAGCATGTAATTAACGATCGGGATATTTGTTCTTTTTCACTTTCCTTAGAATCATTGAAGTGGAAAATTGTTCGTTTTACTGGTAAAGTTCAGTGATGTATAAAATGTTGCTTGCAAGATGAATCTGTGTAACATATTGAGATTTAAAGTTTTTTAATAAGGAATACATTTGAAAGTTACAATTTTCAGGTACTGAATCGGGATGAGTCATCCGTGTCCGTTTATGAATATTATTATTTTTTTCAAAATGTATTTTTAAAGCCTGTATAAATGAATCATGTAACTCTGTAATGAGGTTTTAATAAGTAATTCCCTTGTTTTTTGAGCTTTTGTTGCAGAATGATATATATTAAAAATTTTATTTGTCAAAAATGCTTGTACAATACCACATACACACACTCACACATACATATACAGAATGCCCACTAAAGTCCCTTGCCACCCTCTTAATTTCGGAACGGTTTCTGCTATATTTATAAAAGAGGTGTCTAGGTATATTAAAGTAGCCATGCGCTACTGAATGAAACTGCTTACGGCGCCACCTGGTGGAAAACTGCGGAGTTAGCATTCCTATCTGAAAAACGAAAAGAGATAGTGAAAACTGGTGATTTATAAAGTTGTAGAAAATCATCGATTTAGTACCAAAAACACCTTGTGGACATTAATGCGAAAAATAGAAGGGTTAAAATGCGCATTTGGTTTTTCGTGATTTCCTACACTGTGACGTGACAAAACGATCTTATAAAGAAAGAAAAAAACCGTTATGAAACAGCAAGTGTATGCGACCCTTTCACGAACATTACAGGACCTCAAACGACGCATTTCGGACGCTTGTGCCAACGTGTCACCATTTATGCTCCAACATGTGCAACATGAAATTAAACAAAGATCCAAATATGCATTATAGCTGACAGTGAGAAGTTTGAACATCCAAAGTAAAGGTATATTATTATAACTAGTTGTGTTTTCTTTCTAAGATCGTTTTGTCATGTCACAGTGTAGAAAATCACGAAAAAACAAATGCGCGTTTTAATCGTTCTATTCTTCGCATTAATGTCCACAAATTGTCTTTTTCTACTAAATCGATAATGCTCTACAACTTTGTAAATCACTTTTTTTCTATATCTTTCCGTTTTCGAGATAGGAATCCTAACTCTGCAGCATTCCACCAGGTGGCGCCGTAGGCGGTTTTATTGAGTAGCGCATGGCTACGTTACTATTACCTAGACACTACGTTTATGAATATAGCAGCAGCCATTCCGAAGTTAAGAGGGTGGCAAGGGACTTTAGTGGGCATATAGTATATAAATAAAACGAGAGAGGGCGATTTGTTACATTAAATGTAATAATTGAATTCCTGAAATAAACTATTTTAACTAGAACTCATTTAAATAATTCATGAAAAATATTATTTGAGATTTTTTTAATATACAAGATTTTATTCATTAAAATATATTTTAAAAGATTTTTTTTAAATGAAGGAAAAACCTTTTGTTATATTACGCTGCAAAGTTACAGTATTTGTAAAATATGGTAGTTCTTCATAATGCGTAGAATACAGTTATTTGCATTTACATGATTTTGTATTTTATAAGATACATGAAAAAGTATCTATGAAATCTCATCAAAAACGTCACCGGTAAAAAATGCAGCCAAGTCTCGTGACTCTTTTTTCGTAAAATGTTCCGAGATCGTGTAAAGCCAAGTTTAGCTATCTTATTAACTCTGAAATTTTCATTCACAAATCACTCCTAGTCTCTACATCTTTAGTTAAATATTATTTTGTGACTTGGCAATTACGCAGCACAGGGAAGTTATTACGCCTTACAATGTTATGTGGGAAGGGTAATATGATTAAGGCTAATTATATACGCACAGGTTAGTTATTACACCTTAATATGTTATGGGATGGCATGGTATTATTTGATTAAGACTAATTATATACATCACATTCTCGTGCTACGTAATTGCCAAGTCACAAAATAATATTTAACTAAAGATGTAGAGACTAGGAGTGATTTGTGAATGAAAATTTCAGAGTTAATAAGATAGCTAAACTTGGCTTTACACGATCTCAGAACTTTTTACGGAAAAAGAGTCACGAGACTTGGCTGCATTTTTTACAGGTGACGTTTTTGATGAGATTTCACTTCTTTTTGTAAGTAATCCTCCTTTTCTTGATTTGGGGTTCTTTTTGGAGATCATCCACTGATTTTCGCTAAGCCCACACTCTGTCCCTATTATTTACAGGTATAAAAAATTTAAAGCTTTAGTTTCGTTTGCAAAGTACTGTAGATAAAAAGAGATTTCAGGTTCCTAGGCCAGCACTAAGTTATGGGAGGGGGGTGTCAAAAGTACTCTCAGTTGCTTCCAGGATAGGTGCTATCCATCTGAGATATTACTCGCAGCATAAAAGAACTTTTTAGTATAAAAAGAAAGCCAAAATTAAAAATCCCGGAAATTTTTAATAAATCAAACTATATTCATTTTTTTCTTTTTTTCCGGGCTTTTTTTTATATTTACGGATTTTTTAATTTTTTCTTACTTTGTATACTAAACTCTAACTTTCTGCCAAATGGCAAGCTTCTAGGACTACAAAATCGGATTATTTTCAAATTTTTGACTTTTTATAACTTTATTGATTTTTCGATTTCACTTCTAAGTTACCCGATTGTCATGCCCATATAGTAATTTTTTGATCCGTCTTCTTAGGATCATTTAGGTTCAATTTAGAGGTAAATAAAGTGAATGTTAGAGTCACCATGATTTTATTTAGAAAGAACTATCAAACCATAACCGGCCAGTAATGTCGGGAGGGTAGGGGGAGCTGTGAAAATTTTTGTGGGGCTAACATGATTTAACAAACCATATTTCATATGCGAAGTAAATAGAGTATAACCTGTGAAAGAAAACAAACCTGTCTACAAAGAAATCGCCTATAACGTAGTCTGTCTATAGTGGAACTTTCCTATAACGAAATTCGTAAACGAAAGAAAAGAAAACCATAATCCGGGGGAAATAAAATAAAACAATTAGGGGCGTTGTACTAGCTAATAGGACAATTATCTTAAAACTAATGTTTGTAGCAGTACAAAATCAAATTGTTTTCGAATTTTCGATTTTTTGAAGATATTTCGATTTTATTTCCGAATTTAACGAATTTTTTAATTGTTCCTTTTATTGAATAGTAAATACTACCTTTACACCAAGTTTTAAGTTTCTAAGAATACAAGATAAAATTTTCAATTTTTGATTTTTTCGATTTTTTTTATAATTTTCTGGATTTTTTAATTTTTTCTTATTTTGTATCCATTATTACAAATTTCAAGTTTCTAGTGCTACAAAATCGAATTATTTTGAAATTTCCGATCTTTTTCGAGTTTTTTTGTTCTATTTTCGAATTTATTGTGTTTTATCTTTTCCTTTTTCTGTATCCTAAACAATAAGTTTTTTCGAATTTTACAGATTTTTAATTTTTTTCCTTTTTTGTATCCTAAATACTGCCTTTATTCCAAATTTTAAGTTTCTAGCTCTACAAAATCGAATTATTTTCAAATTTTCGTCTTTTTTCTATTTTTTAATTTTATTTTCGATGTTTGTTGTGTTTTCTGGATATTTTTTCTTATTTTGTATCCTTTATTACAAATTTCAAGTTTCTAGCGCTACAAAATCGAATTATTTTGAAATTTCCGATCTTTTTCGAGTTTTTTTATTCTATTTTCGAATTTATTGTGTTTTAATTTTTCCTTTTTCTGTATCCTAAACAATAAGTTTTTTCGAATTTTACAGATTTTTTCTTTTTTTTCTTTTTTTGTATCCTAAATACTGCCTTTATTCCAAATTTTAAGTTTCTAGCTCTACAAAATCGAATTATTTTCAAATTTTTGTCTTTTTTCGATTTTTTGATTTTATTTCCGATGTTTGTTGTGTTTTTATTTTTTTATTTTTCTGAATCCTAAGCACTACCTTTACACCAAATTTTCAGTTTCTAAGACTACGAGATCATATTGTTTTCAATTTCTCACTTTTGTTTCTTTCTCTTTCTTTCTTTCGTTCTTTCTTTTTTTTTTTTTAATTTTTGAAAATTTCGTTTTTTTTTTCGAATTATCCATGTTTTTTAATGGTCCCATATTTAGTATCTTAAATATTACCTTTATTCCAAATTACAAGTTTCTAGCGCTATAAAATCGAATTATTTTCAAATTTTCTTTATTTTTCGATTTTTTAATTTTATTTTCGAATTTTATTGCGTTTTTATTTTAACTTATCCTAAACACTATCTTTACCGCGAATTTTAGGTTTCTAAGGCTAAAAGATCAAATTATTTTAATTGTTTTATTTTTTTCGAATTTTTCGAATTTTTGATTTTTTTTTCGAATTTTCCGGATTTTTTAAATTTTTCTTATTTTGAATCCTAAATACTACCTTTATTCCGAATTCCAAGTTTCTAGCGCAACAAAATCGGATTATTTGAAAATTTTCGTTTTTTTTTTCGATTTTTCCGATTTTTCGATTTTATTTTCGATTTTTTTTTGTGTGTTTTTGATGGGGTTTTTTTCTGAATTCTAAACACTACCTTCACACCAAATTTTAAGTTTTTAAGACTACAAGATCGTGTTATTTTCAATTTTGTTCGAATTTGTTGAATTTTCGAATGTTTTTTTTTCCGGATTTTATAATTTTTTCTTTCTTTGTATCCGAAACACAAGCTTTATTCCAAATTTTAAGTTTCTATGGCTGCGGGATCTACCCAATATTATTGATGACGCAAGAGTGAGTGAGTGTGTGAGTAACAAAAACGCGAAAGTTTGAGTTCATATACCGTCTGCACTAATTTATGGGTATTTTTTGAATTATCCATATTTTTGAATTTTTCCTTATTTAGTATCTTAAATATTACCTTTATTCCAAATTTCAAGTTTCTAGCGCTATAAAATCGAATTATTTTCAAATTTTGTTTATTTTTCGATTTTTCCGATTTTTTTCAATTTTTCGATTTTATTTTCGAATTTTATTGCGTTTTTTATTTTAACATTTTCGGAATCCTAAACATTATCTTTACCGCGAATTTTAAGTTTCTAAGGCTAAAAGATCAAATTATTTTAATTTTCCGGATTTTTTTATTTTTTCTTATATTGCATCCTAAATACTACCTTTATTCCGATTTCCAAGTTTCTAGCGCAACAAAATCGGATTATTTGAAAATTTTCGATTTTTTCGATTTCTTCAATTTTGCTTTCGATTTTTTTGGTGTTTTTGATGTTTTCTGTTTCTGAATGCTAAACACTACCTTCACACCAAATCTTAAGTTTCTAAGACTACAAGATCGACTTATTTTCAATTCTCAATTTTGATGGAATTTGTTGAATTTTCGATTTTTTTTTTCGAATTTTCCGGATTTTATAATTTTTCCTCTCTTTGTATCCTAAACACTACCTTTTTTCCAAATGTCAAGTTTCTAGGGCAACGGGATCCACCTAATCTTTTTGATGACGCAGAACGAGTGAGTGAGTGAGTGACAAAAAATCGAATGTTTGAGTTCATATATCGTCTGAACTAGAAAAGACAGAAAGTTGTAATTTTAAATTTTGTTCCTGTGTGCCAAATACTCTAGAAAAACGAAGTTTTGAATTTTTGGGATACTCCAGCGCGGATATATGTGGGGGTCAAAAGTGCCCTGAGTTGCTTCCAGAAAAGTATGCTTACGGCCTGCTTTCTCGACTTGGTGAAGGCACCGCCGTGCCTCCAGATATTTGTTGGATTTTTACATATGTTTTACGAGCACGTTCATTTCATACTAATTTAAATCGGTAGAATTGATAGAGACGTTTTTAAACAGTGGAGTTTATTTAAAGAAAATTCTCTGTAAAAATATTGATGAAGTAAAGAAATATAAATGTCAATTACATATAAGTATAAAAAAGCACGAACATCAGATTATATAGAATTATGCTTTGATTTTGTCTGTAACTTATTAAATAAAAATTAATATTTTCCAATTCAAAATAAGACTAATTTTAATGGTTCTGTATTTTTAAAAGTTTTTTATACAAATTATATAATGTTAAATATACATACCTGGAAAGTAAATTATCATCTCCTATTAATGCTATTTAATTTAGATTCACATACTTAACACCTATAGTTATTGATTTCTGTGAAAATACATATAGATAAAAATTTATATACATATATATATATTAAAATTTAATTAGAAATTGTATACAGGGTGACTTTTAATTAACCTACAACATTAAACTGAAATAACTTCTCAGAGCCTCAATAGATGGCGACACGAATGCCTGCAGTCAGAGAGGGGATAAAAGGATTGGGTTTAGTGTCACTTCCACGCAATTTTGAAAATGTCTCCCAAAGCATCAAATGCAATTGAAAATCGTATTTTTATTGTTAAAATTTGGTATTTACACTGACGGAAAAGAAATCCCAACAAGAAGAAAAAATTATTGTAGAGCAATGGAATTTGGGCAATGCATTAGTCTAGTTAACATGTTTAATTGATTAGATTTTCAAGATCACAGGTTAATTTAAACTCAAGAAAATGCATTTCAAATGTGAAATGCTGTTACATTAATAGCCGGTGTAACCTCCAGAATTTTGAATGCAAACCTGCAAACATGCATGCATTGTGTCATACAGGTGCCGAATGTCACTTTGTGGTATAGAGTTCCATACTTCTTGTACTTGTTGTGTCAATACTGGGACGGTCAGTGCTGGCTGTGGATGATGCTGGAGTTGTCGTCCAATGTTATCCCATACCTGCTCAATTGGAGACAGATCTGGTGACCTCGCAGGCCAAGGTAACATGTCGACACTCTGTAGAGCACGTTGCGTTACAACAGCGGTATGAGGGCGAGCGTTATCATGTTAGAAAACTCCCCCTTGAATGCTATTCATGAATGGCAGCACTACAGGTTGAATTACCAGACTGACGTGCAAATTTGCATTCAGTGTGTTTGGGATAACCACTAGAGTGCTCCTGCTGGCATAGGAAATTGCTCCCCAGAATATGACTCTAGGTGTAGGTCCATTTTGTCTAGGCCGCAGACAGTTTGGTTGTAGGCGTTACCCTGACTTCCTTCTGACCATCACACGGCCATCAATGGCACCAAGGCAGAACCTACTTTCATCAGAAAACACAACAGATCTCCACTCCGTCCTCCAATGTGCTCTGGCTTGACACCACTGGCGACACAAACGACAATGACTTGGCGTTAGTGGAATGCACGTTACAGAACGCCTGGCTCGGAGCTTCCCTAGAAGTAACCGTTTTCTAACAGTTCGTTGTGTCACTGTGGTACCAACTGCAGCTCGAATTTCTTCCGCAGACGCAGTAAGATGCGCCACAGCCGTACGCCGAATACGGCCGTCTTCCCTCTCAGTAGTGCCACGACCACGAGGCAGCCCGGAACCCGGTCTTCTTGAGCCTGTACCATCCCTTGACCACTACTTCCAACAATCATGCACAGTGGATACATTCCGGCCAAGCGTTTCTGCAATATCGCGGAAAGAAAATCCAGCTTCTTGTAGCCCTATTATACGTTCTCGTTCAACTTCGTTGAGTTGCTGATAATGGCTTCTTCGTCTTCTTAAAGGCATTTTTGGCTAACATCAACTCAATACGTCAAATTTTGAAGATAAATAACGCTCATGAACTTTACAGCACGCATTTAAAGCAAACCTGATTTGCAAGTTCTGAGTGGCGCCACTAGTGCCACACTTATGCGCGAGTCGCGAAATTTGAATCGATGTCATCTTTCAGATGTATAAACATGCCTACCAAATTTCGTTTATCTAACACAAGTCTTTCTTGGTGTTGGGATTTTTTTTTCCGCCAGTGTATGTGGTGGAAATGCAACACTATTAATACGGAAGTGGTCTTCAACATTCAGAAACCGACCTAAACCCAGATATCGCCTGTCAATACCCAAATCGACATCCTGGTGCATTGCATTGGCCACCTTATTCACAAGATATCGATGCATGTGACTTCTATCATTGGGGGGCAGGGGGCGAGGGCATATGGAAGTTTTGGTTTACAAGAAGAAGTTCGACAGACAAATAAGCCTCAAAAGCTCCATAACTGACACGTTTTCAAATATAACAAAAGAAACGCTCGCTCTTATTACTTACAACATTGTGACTAATTTGCGATATTGTATCACCTCTGAAGATTCTCACTTTCAAAAACCTTATCCATTAAATTCCTTTTCCACGTTCTTTTCAATAATAATAAAAAAAATGTTTGTAGTACTATCTGCAACGACTCAAGAATTATTTCATTTAAAAGTTGTAGGATAATTAAAAGTCACCCTGTATATATATATATAGAGAGAGAGAGATTAGAGAGAGAAAAAATATTTTTCTGAAAAAAATATAATCATTAACCTATATTTATTAAAAACAGAAATCAGTTTCTAGAACCTTCAAATATGCGAATCTAAGATTATAGCTTTTCCCACCAAGAATGTGTTAAGTTTAAAAACTATCCGCATTTTAACCTGATTTGTATCATTAAAAAATGAATTTATTTATTACAGGTTCCAGTATTTCAACTTCCAGAATTTCTAAACTACGGGACAGTTTGACGAGCCGTTTAGTATCCTTAATAAAAATTTATGGAAGAATCCAAATATACAGGGTGAATCTAAACTCATGGGCAAAACTTTAACTGGTGATAGTACACATCAAGACAGACAATAATAAATAGGAAACTAAGGGTCCCAAACTTCTTTCGAAGGAGATAGGCGCTATTAATGTTTAGGGTCCAAAATTTCAAATGATTATAAAAAACGGAAAAATTGGTCGATTCGTTTGCGGTTTTCGCTAAAACTATTCTTTATGTCATTATTTTCTTAAAAAATAAATTTTAAAGATAAAGTTCTAAAAATGCCGATAGAGGGCGCTTTAGACTTTGGAGTAATGAAAAACTATTTTTACCGTTATTTTTTGTATCTCATGGAACGCTTTCAGAAGCTTAGACTTAAACTTAAATTTTGAGCTCAAAATCTGAATCGTTGGGAGTAGTTAAGTAGCGCAAACTGACCTGTGTTCAGGAGTTGAAATTTGAACCCCTCTGAACACAGTTCAGTTATTCCCGATCTTGGTGTCGTAGACCAGGCAGAAACTACTACCCCCTACACGTAAAATAAACGATAGAGGGATGACAAAATTAAATAACAAAATTATTTTAAAATAAATTTTAAAGATAAAGTTCAAAAATGCCGATAGAGGGCGCTTTAGACTTAACAAGTAAAGAACAACTATTTTTTACCGTCGACTCCAACGAGGACCTGGTTGCGAGGATTACCGTCGTAGCAGGCGATACCCGGGAGATGCCCGGGGTATTCACTAATGTTCGCAACTCCCTCCGCCGGCGGTGTGAGGTCTGCTACGTTGCTGGTGGGCACTCTTTCGAGCAGTTTTTGTGATTCCTCACGAAAATCATGCATCATTTTCTACGTGTCAACCTTCATTCATATTGCGCACTACATGCATACATCAAATTGTTTCTTTTTATTTTGCGCAGAGAAATTGCTCCTGTCTGTTATGAATAGATTTTCTATTTAATTTTGTCATTACTCTATCGTTTATGTTACGTGTAAGGGGTAGTAGTTTCTGCCTGGATTAATTTTAACATAATTATTCAAATTGCTAAAGAAATCATATGAGTTGTAATTTTCGTAGGTTTTAGTAGTTGTAATTTTCTAACTGGACGAAAAATGTCCGGGACAGAATTCGAACCTGGAATCTTTTGGCTGAAGCTGCCCTGCTCTACCAACTGAGCTATCCCGGTTGAATCTGGAGGACATGATCTGGATGAATTATGCCCTCCAGATACAACCGGGATAGCTCAGTTGATAGAGCATGGCAGCTTCAGCCAAGAGATCCCAATACTGGTACGGACATTTTTCGTCCAGTTGGAAAATTACAACTCATATTGTTTCTGCCTGGTCTACGACACCAAGATCGGGAATAACTGAA